>CM067320.1:72745714-74052534 GCA_034231615.1 Meghimatium bilineatum
AGATCACAAGCCTATGTAGTGAGGCTTTTCAGAAGCTTGTTTATTGTTCTAAAGCGTACGCGCACGATAAGTCAAATATATCTGAGACCGTAAAGATGGCAACAAGATACAAGTCTACACGGCTCAATATAAACCAAGATAGACTCCGGTCTTAGAAGGGAAAGAATCGTGCCTCGGTAAGAGGCTTCAACCCCATTTTAACAAACAATGGAACCCCTCCCCCCCCCCCCTCCAACCACCAAATTGTATTAAAGGATACAAAGACTTTATTGCTCGTAATTTCTGTGGGTGTAAACAAGCTTGTTCTGGAAAGTAATCCGTATGAAAAAGGGTGGAATATTGAATAATGCAATGCTATTAACTGAAACACAAGTATACTAGAACACTTACATTCTATAGTGGTGTTGAGAACACATGCGTTCAGAATATTGTGTACAAATGACCTCATTTTGCGAGGATGCCCTCGGCTGAATTAGTAAAACCGATTTTTAATACACTGTTCGCGGTTGGTGCGTATCGAATTAACATTGTCATCTTCCTTTTGCGTTCGTTATCAAACTCCTGATGATTAGCAGGATACAGTCCGCAGAATGGAGTGCGATTATCATTTTGTACAGCTTCACTGTGATATCTGCGCATTTCGACCAAACACATCCGACTTAAGCAAATTTTTAAAGTCACTTTTACCTCATATGAGATGGGACAGCCAACTCAATCCTGCTATTCTTTGCTCCCATTTCATGCCCCCTCAACACACGAATGATTGGCATAGTCAGATCTGTGCCTTTATTGGTGGGTCAATAAACTGAAAAGCAAGATCGGTGTAAACGAAAATAGTTATGTGCAGTGTTACTAAAATGACTAAAAGATAGTCATATGGACGCAGTACGGGCACAGAAAACTGACTAAAAGATAGCCATATGGACGCAGTACGGGCACAGAAAACTGACTAAAAGATAGTCATATGGACGCAGTACGGGCACAGAAAACTGACTAAAAGATAGTCATATGGACGCAGTACGGGCACAGAAAACTGACTAAAAGATAGTCATAATGGACGCAGTACGGGCACAGAAAACTGACTAAAAGATAGTCATATGGACGCAGTACGGGCACAGAAAACTGACTAAAAGATAGTCATATGGACGCAGTACGGGCACAGAAAACTGACTAAAAGATAGTCATATGGACGCAGTACGGGCACAGAAAACTGACTAAAAGATAGTCATATGGACGCAGTACGGGCACAGAAAACTGACTAAAAGATAGTCATATGGACGCAGTACGGGCACAGAAAACTGACTAAAAGATAGTCATATGGACGCAGTACGGGCACAGAAAACTGACTAAAAGATAGTCATATGGACGCAGTACGGGCACAGAAAACTGACTAAAAGATAGTCATAATGGACGCAGTACGGGCACAGAAAACTGACTAAAAGATAGTCATATGGACGCAGTACGGGCACAGAAAACTGACTAAAAGTCTTCATCAGAACTCGGTCTTCATATTCTACAAGACACAAAATTCATAGCTAACCTTTAAAAGAGGAGAGAGTTATGGTTACAATAGAGGTCCACGACTTGCAGAGAATAAATATGTGTGGTTACATATGGTTAACATGAGGGGGGACACGAAGAAGACCGACGGTTGGAAATGTCAAGTCATACGCTAGCTCACAAATGACACTGGCAGAACCACAAACACGTGTTTTTACTTCTAGTTTGAAACTACATATTTTTTTTTAGGTCGTTATGTTGTTGAATAAATTGAATAAAATATGGATGATATTTAGTTACCGGGGTGTTATTGTTGGAGGCATCGTGGCAGTAGATTTTGCTGAACAGAGAGGAAACGGTTCCAAAATGAACAACTTCTCACTTTGTTTTGGTGAACTTATTGGGGGAAAACCAATATTTTTTTCAGTTTTATCGTAAGGGGTGGAAAAGGGGGTGATGGGGGTGGAACAAAATTGCGCACCTGGTTTGTAGCGTTAGCCACCACCCCCAATCCCTGATTGTTGGAGTGGGTGGTGGAGGGGCGGTTTTGAAAATGTGTTCACTTCTTTTAAATTGTTCATGTTTATGTCAACGTAGTTTCTTCTTTGTTCATTCTCAAACTCCTCCAGTTCATGGTTTACAGCTTGGCTGAAATATCTGAGCCTTTCGACCTAGCACATACGAACTGGCTTCGCATATGAGTGGTCCTGGGTTCTTTCCCCAGTTGATGCGTAAATGTTTTCCATTGACCGATCCCGGGTCGATCCAGCCTTAAATGGGTACCGGATTAATCCGGGAATTAAGACTGCGTGGGAGAGAAGATGGCTACCGCTCTCATTTGCAAAGCCTCTGAAATGTGAGATCGCTAACATCTCACACCGCTACGGCATTAATAAATGCTATGGGTTACTTTACTTTTTTACTATACGAAACGTAGGCATTGCTTACTTTCTTAGCACTACTACACAACTTATCTGGCAAACCCAACTAACCTGAACTGCTCTTCGTAATGACGGTTGATGCTAGTTGAGTAATGACTAGCGCTGAATTTTCTTTAAATTGTGGGGGAGTTGCTCCATTCGTCCACCACACTCACTCTTCCTGATCCAAAAGTGTTCCAGTGGCAAGATTTATCATAAAGATAAATCATAAAGATAAATCATAAATCATGCTAACCTGAGTTAAGATGATATTCAAGGCGAAGAGAGGCATGTATGTTCACGGGAAGGGAATTCCCCTGAACTTATATTAAATTTATAGCATATTCTATTCAAGACGTGGCTATGAACCCAGTATTTTCTGGCTGTATTGATTTTTCTAGGCAATATAAATACGTTTAGTAGTTTGCCAGTGCTTTCTGAACGGTCCAGATGCACAATTGCCTGTGGCGGGGATCGAATTCGGTACCTTGGCTGTCAATGACGGGCCCTGTAGCACTCGCCATAGAGCCGGACGAACTTATATTAGTACCCACAAATTCAAAATAGTTTAAAAGCAATGCCCCCCCCCCCCATAAATAAGTTGTGCTGCAAATATACGACATATTAACTACAAAAAAAGACAAAGTTTCGACTAAAAAAGTCTTCATCGGGACAACAAATGTATTCATACACAAAGAGAACTCATTGGATACGCTACATTACACTAAATGAAGCAGAACGGCTTGCATAGAACAGAGAGGTTTACAGGGTGGCAATGAGGACAACTTCTGCAAAAATCAGGTTACATTGAAGAACAGTATTATTCCTTCATTGCTTTTAAAATCTACTAAATAATGTAGTATTCACATTTTTACTACAAGTTTTAAACAATTTAATTAAAGAGATTAAAGAGAGAGAGAGAGAGAGAGTTAGAGAGAGAGTTTCAAAAACACAGAGAAAGATAAGTTGGCAGCATATCCTGTTCAGGATTTACCTATAAATAAAGTAAATCGATAATACAGTCCTGTGGACTACTCCAAAATTATCCTTCAAAAGCGACGCTATTTTACTTTTCCCGTTATTTTAATTGGATGTTTAGGCATAGCAGTACCATGCCTTCCGGCGTAGGCGATCATGTCTCTCCACAGTCCTCTGTTTGTTATACATATAAATATAGTTTCTGATGATTCTACATCACGCCAGGCTTTCAAGCCATCCAACATTTTCTCACGTTGTCTTCCTCTGTATCTCTTACCCTCGATCTTTCCAGTTGTTACGATGTTCTCCAGTCCACCTCTTCTCATGACATGACCCAGAAAATATGATTGTCGTCTTCTAATACAGTAAATAAGTTCTCTATTTGAGTTGATCAGTTGTAGAATAGTAGTATTACTCTATTTAGTTGCCCATGATATTTTCAACATTCTTCTATAAAACCACATATCTGTGGTCTCCAGATGTTTTCTTGCAATATTGTCAATTGTCCATGGTTCACTACCATATAAAAGAATGGACTCTATGTAACATTTCTCTCCCTTACCTTTGAAAAATACTTTTTGCTGAAAAGTTGAGAAAACAGCTGCATGATTTGTTTCACATTTTTTGGATATTTTTTTATTAAGTCAAATAATTTAATTGGTTCATTAAAACAGTATTGTTACCATCAACTTTTGTCAATCAATATGTCAACAACTGTCAAACGTGTCCAGACCCTCCACCTCTCCAATTGTTGACGTAATTTATAGACAGCACCTTAAGAAAATATTAATCTGACATCCTGGCATGACATGCTCTCAAATATGATCCTGATTTTAACAAAATACTGCAAATAGGAAGTTGTGTAGATCAATGACCGCTACGCCAGTCGGCTCGGCACTTGATGGTAATGATAACTTATTCAATACATATTTAGTAATAGTAACACTATATTACTTATGTTTGAGTTATCACTTGCACAACTACACTGTACACAAGTTAATTCCACCTGCAAGATCTTTCCAGTTCAATTATTCTCGGAGACCGAGTGATAAACTTGAGAAATTATTACAATCAACATGCATATTTACACTTAGTTTTTGGACTTACCTTCAAATAATGTCATTAGTCCTAGGTAAAAATGATAAAATACTGATGCCACGAATGAATGATTTCGATAAACGTTCCCCTTTTTCCGAGCTTTATGTCGAGTTCTAGCGAGTAAAGTTCAAACACTTAGCAAATGTTCACATCCTTAAATATAACCTCCAGCGTGACATTTCACCTGTTGGTATAATTAAACTTCGCGTCAGAAACGAAACAACGTTTGGTTTATGCTAAATATGTTTTCCACAAATAACATTTAATCAGTCTATGATTTTGTACAACATATGCTACGGTGAAGACCACACATTTGGTAAACACAAAGGTCGGTGTGAAGGGGTCCCTTCATTTCAAAAGCCGAATTAATCTTCAAATTCTGTAAAGTCCAAGCGATTATTGTCCCAGAAAAAAAAATTTAGCTTACAAAAATGGGCTCTTCTGTTCCTATAGAGAGATGATTGTAGGAGAGTGAGGTGTTCTCAAACAGTCGGAAGGTGAATGATAGGCAGATAAGTCGTTTACGCAGACAGGCCCGCCGTTACAGTCTTGCTCTGGCAATTTTCACATATTATGTATCTAGTATCTGTTCTCTGGCGCATCATTCCGGCGTTCGTCGCTGTCTCCCAGACTCAACCAGCTCTTGTCGCGTAGATACAAAGAAACGCATCGAGATCGGAGTTGGCAGAACGATTGATAGATAAGCTTGGTTCCGGAAAGTCTCAGAGCTGTGGTCTTGTTGGTGGAGGTGTATATTCGAGTCGCAACAGTGTTCTTCCATATTTACTCGACGTGAATTAATTTACTAGGAGAAAAGTGTACCCAGAAATATATATATATATATATATATATATATATATATATATATATATATATATATATATATATATATATATATATATATATATATATCAGCGGTATACAATAATGTTGATCTGATATCCCGATATATGTATATCGCTAGGTCTAGCGTTGATATGCTACAAAGCACTTGGTGAAATATTTAGACGATGCCAGCTGTTTATATATACAAAATCAGACTAGCACTAAGAGACCGAGACACGTAATTAGAGAAAAAAAAGTGTCCTACCTGTTTTGATGCCAGTACTTGCCACGGCACGTTTGTTGGGCTAGGGTAGGTTACCTTCCCCGAATCCACAAGAGGCGTCATGGTTCCTGCGTGCAAAGTTCTATCACTCCTTCCGCCGGTAGTAAATCTACAAACAAGTGGTTGTTGAGAAAGCGCGAGTCGTGTCCAATTCTCTCCGATTCCAAAAGATGATACCAGCTGCCATGGCGGGGTCAGAACAAACACATCCTTTGGTGTTTGTCTCTTGTTTGCTTCTTCTGTGAGACGCGGAGTCCCTGGTGCTTACGTCTCCGGTATCTGGACTGTGTGTCGCTTTGGCTGTGGTCTGTTTCCGTTTGTCGAGTCCACATAAACATAGGAGTTGCTGTCGTCTACGCACACACGCACACACGCACACACAAATAGTTGTCCAACAATCACTTGAACGCACCAGACGTTGGACAGTCTGCGAGATGAGTGTGTAGGCGGGAGAAATGATGTGGGGAAAATGAAAGCTCACACATAGAGCATGCTTGTTAATGTGATGTCTGTTAAAAAAGCGAGTACGTCTGCGCCAGATAACATGATGTATGTGCAGGTCATCACCAGACAAATGTCAGACTTTCGTTTCCTACACTAAACCAGAGTTTCTCAAAGTATGCGAAAGTACCCCGTAGGGGAGGTGAACACTTCAGAGGGCGATGCAGTCAAGGGTCGGCGTTGGAGCGATATAGGGTCAGGGGCGATGTATGGTCAGGGGGCGATTTATGGTCAGTGTGGACACAGCTTTAGAGAACACTGAACCAAATGAAATGGTAAAAATAAATGAGGCAACTAGCTATATTGTACATAGTATACTTCAGTGGCAGAATGGTGAGTTGGCGAACAATTTGGGAAACAAACATCGTTCTAAATTGAAAAATACAGAATTAAACTCGTAACTGGATGAGTCTAACAGCCCCCTGGAAATGAATCCTTGCTTCTGGGGTATTTTTTTTTAAAAGATGACAAAGTATGTACAATGAGAAAAGAGGAGCAATGCGTGTAATATTTATTGAGCTTTATCTGAAACATGATCTCAATTAAGGTTATTCTATTCAAATCATTGTCAATCGATTCTGTTGGAAATCAAACCATTGTCAATCGATTCTATTGGAAATGTGTACCTTTTTAACTGTACTAAAATGCAGAAAAATAAATCTGAAATACTTTAGTGACAGTAAATGTTGTCTTACAAGCTCAGAAAAACCTGGCAATTCACTATGTAAAGAAAATGTGTCGCCAACAGGATAAATAGTTCTCGCTTTAAATGTGCGCTTGTTATTGATTTCCTTGGTAAATTTTGTATACGTGCATACTTTTTTTTCAATGACTATGGGAGTCTGGTTTGGGGGGTTTTCGTGTCTCATACTGTTTCTTTGGTTTTTTTAAATAAATAATATGTCTCGATCATAACAAAAGTAACTACCTAAAATAAATGTCGTCAAGTACAGTGTTAAATATTTGCAATATGGATTCATTACTTCTTCTCATAATGAAGAATTGTCATGTTGCTTGATGTCATGTTGCTTGATGTCATGTTGCTTGATGTCATGTTGCTTGATGTCATGTTGCTTGATGTCATGTTGCCTGGTGTCATGTTGCTTGATGTCATGTTGCTTGATGTCATGTTGCTTGATGTCATGTTGCTTGATGTCATGTTGCTTGATGTCATGTTGCTTGATGTCATGTTGCTTGATGTCATGTTGCTTGATGTCATGTTGCCTGGTGTCATGTTGCTTGATGTCATGTTGCTTGATGTCATGTTGCTTGATGTGTGAAAAATCGTTTTCAAATTAGATTATGAAGCCATGGAGATATAGTAACCATTTGAGACGGTTCCTTCCGATAAATGTTACAAAACTTGAACTTTTGGAACAACATTAGTGGTCAAGTATATTGAAATACAGATTCTGAAAGGGTCAGGTCATCCAATAATTATTAGCCAGCGGCAAGAGATTGAAGCGGTAAGAGCTTATAACATGAAAATGGAAACATCAAGATACAGAGGAAGACCATGTAGAAGGTGGATTGAAGAAGTTACCAACATTCTGACACGACACAGTATTACTGCATATTAAGCGACTATCCACCGAAGATGGATACATTGGGCCATTGACGCAAATCAAACGGAGACACAGCGAATTTCTATTCTCTGGACTGCATCCTGCTGGAAATATAGTAGTAACATTGTCGTGCTACAAAAGAGATCCAGCGGGAGTTTGAGAATATAAGCTGAAGAAGACGAGGAAGCGACCAAACGTGCTATAGCTGGAAAACCGATCGCCATTCAACCCTGTGACGTCTTACAGCAAAAGCAGACAAAAGACAATATATAGATAGGTAAAGTTAATACAGACATTTTGTTAGCAAGAACAATGGAAGCGGATACAAATGGAGATTCGTTATTTTGTAATGTCTATGTCCATGAATTATGTCTCAATAGTCACAGATGTCTATGACAAACATACTCGCTTGTTCAACGGAGAGAGAGAGAGAGAGAGAGAGAGAGAGCACTGTCCATGATTGAAAGAGAGCACTATCCATGATTGAGAGAGAGTACTATCCGTGATTGAGAGAGAGCACTATCCATGATTGAGAGAGAGTACTATCCGTGATTGAGAGAGAGCATTGTCCATGATTGAGAGAGAGCCCTGCCCATGATTGAGGGAGAGCACTGTCCATGATTGAGAGAGAGCACTGTCCATGATTGAGAGAGAACACTGTCCATGATTGAGAGAGAGTACTATCCGTGATTGAGAGAGAAAGCATTGTCCATGATTGAGAGAGAGCACTGTCCATGATTGAGAGAGAGCACTGTCCATGATTGAGAGAGAGTACTATCCGTGATTGAGAGAGAGCACTATTCGTGATTGAATAGAGAGAGCACTATCCGTGATTGAGAGAGAGCACTATCCGTGATTGAGAGAGAGCACTATCCGTGATTGAGAGAGAGCACTATCCATGATTGAGAGAGGGCACTATCCATGATTGAGAGAGAGCACTATCCATGATTGAGAGAGAGCACTATCCATGATTGAGAGAGAGCACTATCCATGATTGAGAGAGAGCATTGTCCATGATTGAGAGAGAGCACTGTCCATGATTGAGAGAGGGCACTATCCATGATTGAGAGAGAGCACTATCCATGATTGAGAGAGAGCATTATCCATGATTGAGAGAGAGCACTGTCCATGATTGAGAGAGAGTACTATCCGTGATTGAGAGAGAGCACTATCCATGATTGAGAGAGAGTACTATCCGTGATTGAGAGAGAGCACTGTCCGTGATTGAGAAAGAGCGTTGTTCTTGATAAAGAGAGAGTACTATCCATCATTGAGAGATAGAGCACTGTCCATGATTGGCCACCATAGGAACTTTACTGCTTATCTAAACACGGGCTGCGTTCAATGTTATGACAATCCGCTGACTTGTTCATAGACAGTATCTTGTGGTACAGAAGATCACTGGGCATCTTCTCGTCCCTCAATATAGTTATTTATACTTATTATTATGGTAGTTATACCGTGTGACATTAGTTCTCATGTCGTCTTTCAGTGACCTTCTATGTCATGCGCTGTCAATCATTTCCAATACCCGATAGTTCTCCCATGTCACAATGATAGCTTATCTCTTGAACTTCCCCTACCCCGTCTTGCTCTTCAACTTGCCTGTTGTTACAATAATTGTTTCTACATGAATAAAGTCAAATTCATTCACTGAATCCACGACTTTTCTGTCCGCTTCTGTCAGATAAGGATGAAGATTATGTAAGATTTTTGATGTTCGCGGAAGTAAGGTGGCTTTCAAACAGATGATTCTCTGCAGCACTTTCACTCTTTTTGAAAGCGTGGTTGAGTTATTGAAATCACTAAATTATCTTATTGAGTTCGAGAAATCACTGCATTCTCTTATTGAGTTCTTGAAATCACAAAATTATCTTACTGAGTTATTGAAATCACAAAATTATCTTATTGAGTTCGTGAAATCTCTAAATTATCTTTTGAGTTCGTGAAATCTCTAAATTATCTTACTGAGTTCGTGAAATCTCTAAATTATCTTATTGAGTTCGTGAAATCTCTAAATTATATTATTGAGTTCGTGAAATCCCTAAATTATCTTATTGAGCTCGTGAAATCACTGAATTCTCTTACTGACTTCTTGAAATCATTATATTATCTTATTGAGCTCGTGAAATCTCTAAATTATCTTATTGAGTTCTTGAAATCACTAAATTGTTGATAGAACGCGTCTAGCTAAATTCTGACCTCTCAACTAAAGGGGCGTTAACCTCTGCCCACCAACCGCCCAGCACTCAGATCTATAATTAACTGTGTTATTTCCCCTATGTCCATCTCTGTGACAGCCTCGTGTACAAATCCCATCGTAGACAATTATGCATCTGAACAGTTCAGAAAGCTTTTTTTAAAGCATCAATACTGCATGTTTCTTGTTAGGAAGTTGCAGGGAGGTGGTACTTGTGGCTGTGTGATTAACGTCGCATCCACTTAATGCCGCTACGTCAAGTACACGGTGAGTTTTTTTAATAATTTTATTTACTTTCCAACAGTAAAAAAATAAATCCCAGTCCTTACCCGTTCCAGTTTAGAACCCACAATTGTTGGAAACATGCAACAGTTCGTGTGTGTCCATCTTAAAGTGGATCAATGAATAGCGAGACTGTTACCAGTAATGCATGTCGTAAGGGTTCTTTAAATCACTAAATTATCTTATTCAGCTCTTGAAATCAATAAAACAGGTTTTGGTGATGACGTTAGCTGTCCAAGTCCATAAAGGGTTATAGTGGTCTAGATACTATGATGAAGTCGGATGTGTCAGGTCCAAAAACCGCATGAAGCGAGACCAGGCTGTAAACTATGACACAACTATTTCTAATGTCCAGACTGAATTCTGCTAATTTGCAGAAGTTCAAAAACGTACACAGGAAAAGTTAAGGCAGAAACTAACTGTTGCAAACTAAATTTATTTCGTTTTCAGCAACAAATAAATGTTTTCAACAAACAATAAATGTTTTGTTTTCAGCAAGAAATAACTGTTCCGTTTTCATCAAGAAATAAATGTTTTGTTTTCAATAATAAAGTGGTTTGTTTTAACAAAAACTAAATTATGTGTTTTCAACAACAAATGAATGTTTTGTTTTCAACAAAAATTAAAGTTTCGTTTTCAATTAGAAATAAATGTTTTGTTTTCAACATGTTTTGTTTTTAATAAGAAATGAATGTTTTGTTTTCAGCAAGAAATAAATTTTTTGTTTTCAACAAGAAATGAATGTGTTTTAAACTCAAATCATGAATGTTATATATTTACAGTGTTTGATGTCAACGTATGTTATACATTTATAGTGTTTGATGTCAACTTATGTTATACATTTATAGTGTTTGATGTCAACTTATGTTATACGTTTATAGTGTTTGATGTCAACTTATGTTATGCATTTATAGTGTTTGATGTCAACTTATGTTATACATTTATAGTGTTTGATGTCAACTTATGTTATACATTTACAGTGTTTGATGTCAACTTATGTTATACATTTACAGTGTTTGATGTCAACTTATGTTATACATTTACAGTGTTTGATGTCAACTTATGTTATACATTTATAGTGTTTGATGTCAACTTATGTTATATATTTACAGTGTTTGATGTCAACTTATGTTATATATTTACAGTGTTTTATGTCAACTTATGTTATACATTTATAGTGTTTGATGTCAACTTATGTTATACGTTTATAGTGTTCGATGTCAACTTATACAATCTCATTTTCTGATTCTGGTCCATCACTTTCTGTCACACCCCTGTGTTGCTAGGACCTGAAGTGGAGTATAGAATAGTAACACTGTTTACCCTCCATGCGTATCGAAAGAAGCGACTACGGAGGTAATGGCTAGAGTTGACTGTTCTATCTGATATAGGGTCAAAATGACCTAGAAGACATACTAAAGACGAGTGTGTCAAGCTGAAAGGCGCATATACTGCAACAAATCTGTGAGCTATGATACAATTAAATCCGTTCTCCGCACTACAGCCTACTAGCCTGCAGGAATTTGAGAGAATACACAGAAAAAAAGAACACTTATCACGAAAAAGCTAGTCCCAGAGAGATATAACGGAGAGTTTAATCGGCGTGCCATGGAAACTATCAGCGTGCATCTGCTTCGACATCTTCTTCCAGATACTAAGAACATAGTGGATTTGGCAGTTATGCTACCAATTAATAAATCAAACTAAACACCTCCGTGTATTGTTTTTATAACAATACTGTTTTTATAAACCAATCAAATAGTTTGTATTTGACAGTTGACATCAACAATAGGCCTACTGTTTTTATAAACCAATTAAATAGTTTAAATATGAACAATTTGTCCAAATATTTGACAAATATTCTTCTTCTTCATTGTTCTTCAGTCAGATATCAGATTACAGTGCCAGTAGCTTCAATGGATTGTGTGTTTCGCTTCAGGTCATCCATGGAACCCCTCAGGTCTGGAAGTAGTGTTGTCTCAGTAGGCTATATTTTCTCCCTCTCTTCTTGGTAGAGTTGTGACAAATATTATTTTTATTTTTTTCCCTGCACATTTTATGCTTTAACATAGGTAGGGGTGGGTGTGGTTAAAATATTTCACGCAATTTAGCAGTGTCCCTGAATTTTAGACCGCTGTTCGCCCGTGTGTTGTTGGGTCCCGAAAGGGGAGCAAAGAATAGCAACACTATTTACCTTCTACGCATGTCGTACGAGGCGACTAAGGAGGTTATGGATGGAGTTGGCTGTCCCATCCCATATAGGGTCAGTGACCCAAAGCCATGCTGAATCGGATGTGTTAGGCCGAAAGGCGCAAAAATCGTAGCAATGCTGTAAATCATAACACAACGCATTCCGTTCTCCTGACTACATTCTGCTGATCTGCAGGAGTTTGAGAACGAACGCAGAAGAAGAAGAAAGACTGCTGTTGACAAGGCTGAAAAATGAGCACAAAATTGTTGACGTAATTAATGTACAGCTCCAAAGATGCAAATATTTACTTAACCAAAATACAAACACAATGTGATATTTTTTCAATCAGGGGAAGCTACTATATTTTCTGCTAGTCAAGATTTTTAGTGTGGTTCACTCCCATATTTTATGAATTCTTAAGTAATAGCATATTTATTATTAATTCGATACTTGAACTTATAACATTGGATGGGGAAATATATTTTAGAAATGGAAAGCAATCTTCTTCTTCTGTGTTCGTTCTCAAACTCCTGCTGATTACCAGGTTGTAGTCGGAAGAACAGAATGTGTTGTGCCATGGTCTACAGCATTGCTGAGATATCAGCGACTTTCGGCCTGACATATCCAACTTCAGCATAGCTTTTTAATCACTTTAACTTTCCCATAGTTAATTCTTCGTACATTGAAGAAGTTAGTCTATAGTTCTTCATTTATTAGTATTTATGGTTGGTTGGTTGGTTGGTTGGTTGGTTGGTTGCTATCCAGCAGTCCATGGGCTCATGCCCTTTGACCTAATGCCATTAGATGGCATTATATTGCTGGAAAGTCTAGGGATTTTCGGCCCACCCCGGGACAGAGCCAGAGAATAACTATCACACCTCCAGGAAGATAGGTTTCAACCTATGCACTGCTCCTAGCCACTGTAGTCAAGATAGGGTTCACTGTGCTCATTCCCCGCTACCAATTGACTACTGGTTATACCGAACTTCTCTATTGCTCCAGGCATGCAACCAAATGTTCAAGTCAAAAGGATTGTCACGTCCTGAGTCATTGTGCCTCTATGATGGGTCTCAGCCATAGGAAAAAACAGTGCTGTCAGTTTCATCCTCCCCAGTGCTGCACAGTACATCTCTGGCTCCCTCCCAACCACAGAGGGTGCATACATATATTCAAGTAAACATGAAACACAATTCACCAACAAAATAACAGCACAAGGATCATAATTGTATAGATGGCGTGCCATAAAGCTTCTATAAGAAGATAACCTCAATATATGGGCATGTCATCTTCTAAGGTTTTCTGTTGCATGGGTGGTTTGTCTAGTGAGCCATTGGTGAGACCCACAGATGCAACCACATGCGTAAATTAGTATTTATAGGCAGAAGGAAATCTTTCATACAGACCAGATGAGTGCTCCCGCATTTGTGTGTCTTCATCAGCATTGTTAGTTCGTCGAAATATCATTCTCACTGCACATCGAACCATCGGCCCATAAATGCTTGGATCTTCTCCTATAGATATACCTCAGTGTGTATAGTAGCGACTGACTATCTGGTATTTTATCAGTACTTCGTTATCTGGTATTTATCCGTACTTCACTATCTGGTATTTTATCCCGCCAATGGATTTTTAGTATCTTATCCAGACAGCGAAGATGGAAATACTGGAGTCTCTTATTGTGCCTGGCAAACACTTTCCATGTTTCACAAATATAAAGAAGCGATGGTATTAATGCTGCTCGGTAGACTATTAATTAGTGTGTTGTATTTGTTATTCCCCTTCTTCCCCATATCGTAGTCTTACAAATATTTCCTACAATTAGAATATGATAACAGGTAATAACTTTTAAAAAACTGTAATCGGATAAGCGATACTGGGAAAAGTGTAATGAAGTTTTGTTAATCATCGGTAACACATACAAATCTGCGTCTGGCTCTGTGGCGAAGTGGTACAGAGCGCGTTTGTGATGGCAAAGGTACCGAGTTCGATCCTCACCACAGGCAATTGTGCACCCTGAACGTTAAGAAAGCAAATGGCAACCTACTTATTTATGTTTTTAAACGTATTATATATTTTTGAACGTATTTATATTGCCTAGAAAATCACCACAGCCAACAAATGCTGGGTTGATAGCTACGTCCTGGATAGCATATGCTACCAATTTTAACACATACAAATACACACAAATCGACGTTTCGACCAAATTGGTTGGCACACTACAGCTCTATGACATTAGCATCCGTCATTTAATATGTGTACATATCTTGTTTGTTCTATCATTTTTCTATTTATTTTGTATGGTCGATATCCAGTGATGTTCTGTCAACTTTCTGTTTGGTTTTTTTCATCACTATTCTTCTATTATTTTTCAACATTTATACTTTTTCAGACTTCGATTAATGTGTGATCATTGATTATGCCGTTTTATTTTTCTCGTCGTGTGTCGTGTTGTGTTTTTTATAAAGACATTAGGTTGACAAGTAGATTTGTGTGCATTATTATTCCTGTTATCTGTGATTACCAACCTGCTTCACTTTTTTCCAGGTTTTTCCTATACAATTTAACTCTCTCTCTCTCTCTCTCTCTCTCTCTCTCTCTCTCTCTCTCTCTCCCATACTGTTCTGTAATATCTGGGTGTTTAAAAAAAAAAGACAAATGACAAATGTGACAAATGAATAAAATATTAACAAAATAATCAGTGCGCATCAAATGTTTATCAACCTCCTGGGAAGGAAAGACCAGAGCATCATATTCCGACTGCGCACACAACATGTACAGCTTAACAGTCACCTGAACAGAATACAACCACAACACACTTCAGGGTGCCGGCTGTGCATTCATCCCTATGAAACTGTTGACCACCACCTTTTTTAATGCCCAGCGCTGGATGACATCAGCAAAATGCTTCTCTCTTCAGGGCCAGATAAATGGAACACATTATATGGAACAAAACAACAGATCACAAACACATGCATATATCACACAATCGCATTGGGTCAAAGGGCATGAGCCTATGGACCGCTGGATCAGCAACCAACCAACCATCAACTGTTTCCTATTACTAAAAGAACCAGTCACTTTTATGTCCGGAATCTGAACGATAAGTGACAGCTTGTTATCGGGTTGACGTCTACTGGGGACATAATGGCCCTAATAATGTCAGTTGATCCCAGTTGTTGTCGTGCTGTCTCTAGTGTGGCTTAGTTTGTCACTGTCTCACTGTCAGAAGTACTAACAACTGTCCAGGTCGCTAAGAATCTTGACATTTCGACAATAACAATCTTCTAACTAGACAATTGCGCGTCACTACGAGAGGCTAATCCCGTGATTTTCATTGGCTGGCACCAAGTATACGGAAAGTTAAGAGTAGAAAGCTCGGATCAGCCTCTCACAGTGACGAATCGTACTGTTTGAAGGTTATGTTGATATACCATTTTCCTTGTTCATCGCACAAGATCTGAGAGCTTCTCGCGTGGCCGAGAGGTTAGAGCGTTGGTATCAGGTCTAGAGTTCGATCCCCGCTTTCAGAGCTGGCCTTTTTTTCTGTTGAAGTGTAAATATTTTTAAACTAACAATGACGTGGCGAAAGTAAGGTGTTTACATACTTTGGAGTTGTTTTTTATGTTTGTTTTATTGAGTTATTTCACATACTTTATAGTTGTTTCTTATGTTAACATTATTGAGCTGTTTCACAAACTTTATAGTTGTTTCTTATGTTAACATTATTGAGTTGTTTCACATACTTTTAAAGCTCCTTCTCTCCCTTGTATTACCGAAACTCCATAGAGGAGCGAAAGAATTGCACCACTATACCTGATAGGCATGCGGAAAGAAGTAACTGATGAGGTTTTGGGATGGGGTGCTGTGTCATCGATAAAGGGTGCTGTAACCCAGATATAGCAGCGAAGCTGTAAACCATGACACAACGTATTCTTCTCTGTATATTACACCCTGTTAACCTGCAGGAGTTTGAGACATGCAAAAAACGGATGTACTGGGCCGGAAGGTGCAAAATAAATCAACTCTGCTGTGAAACTGGCCTCACGGGGTACTTACTCTCACCGGGAATCACATGTACTCTCGTGTTGGTTATCAGAGAACGAGCGCAGGACAAGAAGAAGAAGGTTGAGAATGAGCGCGGAATAAGAAGTGTATGGGTTGTGTAGTCACAAGTAGACAAACAAAAATACATCTAAATCAGGGGTTCTTAACCTTTTTCTGACGGCGACCACCTCTCACATGTAATCGTTAGTGCCAACGAGATATTTTTTATCTCGCCTGGAAAGAACACATACGCTTACGAGAGCACCAAGGTGATCGCGAGCTCCGGGTTGAGAACACCTGATATAAACTGTTGTTGACTGATGGGATTGACTGTCTACGCAAAAAAAAAATGGTGTAACATATTTTACACAGATAAATGTATGACTATCAGGGGTCTGCTTGAAGCGGTGATCCAAATTAGAGTTGGAGCAAGAGTACTAAAATTTAGCCAATTTATGGCTACATTTAACAAACTTTGCCAGTTGTACGTGTCACTGGCAATGTATTTTATGTTTAATCATCACTTCTATTATATATCGGTCAATTTGAAAACGTATTAAATGTTAGGAGTTTGGACATATCTGGCCATATTTTACATGAAATTTCACTTATAAATAGTAATTAATTTTAACAATATGGCAGTCCTGAGTTGAAGTCTTCTAGGTACAGTATGAAAAACAAAGATTTGTAGAAACGTATTATTATTTATCACTTGTAATTCCCGAGAACAAAATATAAATAATGCTAGTAGATATGATTTTAAGAACGGTTCGTCGCCTGTATATTGACGGGGTCCTAAAAGTGGAGCAGAGAATAGCGAGACTGTTTACCTTCCATGCATCTCGTAAGATGCGGTTAAAGATGTTTTTGATGTGTCGTTGATTGTCCCATCCCATATAGTGTTAAAGTGAACTAGAAGGCATACTGAAGTCAAATGTGTCAGGCCGAAAAGCGCAGATATTGCAGCACAGCTGTAAACTTTGACATAATGCATTCCGTTCTCCAGGCTCATCGTCTACTAATATAAATAAGTGTGAGAGAAAGAAAACGCTGATGAGGAAGAAATTTAAAAGAACGAATTAAGGAAGAAATGTTTTTATTTTTCCTAGATTAACATTACTCCTTGGTACCTTTTATGTTCAAACATTATGCCCTCCCACACACTTACTCTTGTGAATGTTATACAATCATTTCGTTCGTTCATCTTCTTTCAGACTTGTATCACTTCTTTCAGACTTGAGCACTTTTTCAGACTGTTATCTCAAAACACGCTCTTTCAACCGGGAGTCTATCTAGTGTATACAACTATCTTAAAGTTTCATGAATACAATTTCCGCGGTATATCTTCTGTGATATGACCTCAGAGATATCATAAGTACAACTTCAATCCTGGGATATCATTTTTTTACGTTAACTTCTCCAGAAAAATTTCTGGAATATTATGCTTTTATATTCAATTTTGTAATAAATCTTTTTGCTAGTTTTCAGATTTTTCGCGGCGCTTTGCTTTTGTGTCAATTTTCTCTCACTGTATTTCCCTGGCGTAGTTAATTAAACATGTCGTGTTTTTAATTGTTATGATTGAATTTATCACTGCTATCATGTTTTTAATTGTTATGTTTGAATTTATCACTGCTATCATGTTTTTAATTGTTATGATTGAATTTATCACTGCTATCATGTTTTTAATTGTTATGTTTGAATTTATCACTGCTATCATGTTTTTGTCCGGCTCTGTGGCGAAGTGGTACAGAGCGCGTCTGTGACGGCAAAGGTACCGAGTTCAATCCTCACCACAGGCAATTGTGCATCCGGACCGTTCAGAAAGCAATGGCAACCTACTGAACGTATTTATATTGCCTAGAAAATCACCACAGCCAACAAATGCTGGGTTGATAGCTACGTCCTGGATGCTACCAATTTTAATCTTGTTTTTAATTGTTATGTTTGAATTTATCACTGCTATCATGTTTTTAATTGTTATGTTTGAATTTATCACTCATATTCTTTTTCCGTTTTTCTTTATTTTTCGCTTTATTCCCCTGTATACCTTGTAGCGCCATGGATAGAAGAGTTCTCTGGAGACGGCCTTTTTGTGTGCATCATATATGTTTGTTTTCGTGGACTCTTTTATTTTTGTAATCCATCTTTTGCATGGCCTGCCCCTGATTTTGTGTCCATCACGCCTGAATATCAATGCTTTTATTTTTTGGGGCTATAACAGATGGTAGTCTGGAAGCGTGTGAAATTAACTTAATATGTTGTCTTCTGATGTAATCCAGGATTGGTATTGTATTTATTAGTCTTCTGATGTTTTCATTTATGATTCTGGCTCTTAAAGTTACTCGGAGAATCCTACGTATAACAAGTAATTTCTGTTCTAACAAATTTTCTTATGGCCATTGTTGGTATTTTCCACGTTTGACATTGGTATGATAGTGATGATAGTTTGGTATAGTGCAGATTTGGTGTTCATGTTCACATGTTTGCATTTGCAAATAGGACACATCATCCCTAAGATCTGGTATGTTTTTTTTGCATCTATGTTGGATTTCTTTAGTGGTATTTTTTCCCCTCATTCAATGATATTATGCTTCTACGAATTCATTCACCTGCTTAAGTTGTTGGTTTAACATCACGCCTATCATGTTTTTAATTGTTATATTTGAATTGACCACCCCTGTCATGTTTTAATTTGTTATGTCTATAAAAAAATATATTTCTGCACTTGATACTTTCCTTAAAAATAAATTACACACCCGTGCATAGCATTCGTGGATAAATCGTGGATAGCCGGAACGCATAAAATAAAGAAGAGAAAAGAATGGTAGTTAATGAGTTTGCCTCTCTTTTGGAGAGGAGTGCCCCTTTCAACCAGCGGACAAAGTCCAATTAGGTTATATCAGGACACACTACCATAAAATATTAGAGGTAACAAAGACCCCCATCGATATAAGATAATCTTAAAACAGGATTAAGAGAAAAGAATGGCACAACTTTGACCTGTTATGCAAGTAACAGATCACTAAGAAGGTTTGGGGGTGAGAGTGATTGTTCCTCCCAATTGGTCATTTGACTCCAGCCATGTTGAAGTTGGATGACCCAGGTAGAAAGGCGCAAATATCACAGCCATGTTTTAAACTATGGTGTATTTCATTCCCCTTTCCATATATTTCTTTTCAGCTCCCTGTGGAGCATATGACTGAAACTAGCGTTCTCTAACGATATATTTGCTGCGCTGCATACTTGCCCATGACGTCCCAACTGAGTTTTCGGACCACGTCCTGCTAACTAACTGGATTCTGAAAACAAACCTAAAAGAGGAAGAAGAACAAACCTAGCCAGGAAGAGTCAGAGATCAAAGAGAAACTCCTGTCTCGAAGTTTACTAATTAACCTCTCTTTAACTCCTCCCATCTCCCATTTCTACCCGCCAAATGTAATTTCCTGTTTTCTAGCTCCGATTGTGGCGCCACCTGGTCGCGACACTCTTGGTGTAGAAGGTAGCAAAAGCCCCCGCAGCTAGTCATTCACGATAAACGATGCTACTAATGAAATCACCACTACAAGGTGGGTTCATGGAACAAAGCAGGTAAACCAAATTCAGGTGAGGCTAATTGCGATGTATGAGCTTATTTTCTTTACCTGTTGCTGAAACAGTTGCCACTCTTTGGCTTTTTCCCATGGATCTGGGGTTTTCAAACAAATGGATCTTGAGTTATTTTCGAAGAAGCTGGGCTCTTTTGTCTAATGTATTCAATGAGAACGACCAATGTTTGTCGGTCAATAATTAAGTAATTATTGTTAATTATTTCACAAAAGTATCGTAGAACACAGGTCAAATGCATGGAGTTTGAGATGGTTACATCCACTCCAAATTGCTCCAAATTTAGTCTATATTTACTAAACAGTTATAGTGGAGACTCTATATTCATGCTGTGTAGTATGTTCAAATGGACGGTATCAGTACGAAGTAATGCATCTATGAAGGGCCGTGGATATTCTCTCTTAAAGGGGGGCGGGGTTTACTAAACCCCTCGAAAAAATGATGGCAAGCATCCTCCACCCATGCACAAAATATTGAATTTGGCTACATATATGCTTTGATTAGATACACAATTGTTGCAGATACAAAATTATCACATTTCCAAAAGTCACCATCAATAACGCAAATTTTCAAAAAAGAGTCCGGTGGCAGGGAGACGTTTCGTATTTTTTAATCTTGCTTGCTAAAGGTTAATGGAAAATGTATGTTTATGAATACATTCAACATATTTTTCGGACAATTCGCTGATACTGTGATATTTTGTTCTCTACGGAAATGGTTAAATATATGTTCCTGATATTTGCTTGATCTATCAGAAATCTCATATAGATCGCTTACTGATGTTTACTTCTTCTTCAGCGTACATTATCAAACTCCCGCTTATTATCTCTTGTAGCAAGACAATGGTCCTACTAGATTTCCAACAGGATTTAGTCCAAATAATTCAAATGCGTTGTGTCGTCGTTTTATTCGCACAAATGACTCGACACATCCGTTTTCGGCTGAAAATATATTTAAATTCGTGCACTATATTTAAAAAAAATTAATTGTGTATAACAATAATATGTGTTGATGTCAACTGTTTTAAACAACCCTCCCCCCCCCCCTCTCTCTCCTTGTCAATAATAGTAGAATTATTTCACACAGTTCCCACGCCCTAAATTGTTGACGTAGTTTATGAATACACTCAAGATGTCATCATTACTTTTTCCCGGAAGGTCTTTGAGCTCTGAAAATTATGGCAACCATAAGTACTGTATGTTGTTTTTGGTGTAATCTAGTCTCCTGTGGTTCGTAAATCCTCCATCTTCTTTTGGTTCAGAAATCTTTTGGTCTCGCTAGATCTTCAGGACAGTCACCAGGATGAAGCTCCCAGTTTTCTCCAAGTCAGAGCCACTGCCCTAAAGTGTTTGCTTCAGTTCAGTCTATTGTCACCTCTTGCTTCGCAGTTCTTTGTATTCTGGAGAGTCTTGGAGTACGTGTTCAGGGGCATGTATGCCTGTTCTCCATGGACATTCATTTGTGTGGGCCCTGTATATCTCTGTAGCCCGCAGTGGCCAGTTCTTAGTCAAAAGATGATGGTTTGTTGTTTCCTATGAAGTTGGTCTATGGGGGTCTGGTATTCATATCTTTTTCCCCACTGTGATGTATATAGGTTACGGGTTAGTGTTTTTGGCCTCACTATATGGCAGAAGATAGCTGAATTGTTCCATTATTTCTCCTGTTTTTGCCAGAGCATAAGCTTTCTCATTTCCAGTGATACCACAATGGGCAGGTAGCCATTGAAAAGTGATGTTTGAACTTTTTAAATATATTTGCCAGTTCTAGTCTAATTATGTGTATTGTGTTTTCATTTTTGGTGCTTTGTAATGTTTCCAATAAGGATCTGTAGTTCGTGAATATTCCTACATTGAATGGTGTTGAATGATCTGTGGAAGCAAGAGCTCTCAGTGCCTGCAGGAGTGTCTCGACTTCTGCTCTGAAGTTTGAGCATGTCTTTCCTGTTTGGAATGCTTTACTGAGGCTTTTTCCGTTGTTATATCTTATAAAGAAACCTCCTCTCCATTTTTTAGAGAGTTCTCGGCAGATCCATCTGTATACATATGTGTCCTTCTTCTTCGTCTTTTCATACCCCAATTGCGAGCGATTAGCTCTTACTTCCTATGTGCATGTCAGGGGATCTCTGTTGATGATTACATGAACTTCTTTAAGAAGGAGATGCTTTGTGGACTGTAAATTGGCTCTTCAAAATCACAAAGCATTTCCATTTCTTGGGCGTCATTTTGGAGGATATCTTTCTGTTCGTGATGCAGTTGCCTAAAATAAGAAATGAAGTCTGAGAAACGCTGCAATGGTTATTAAGAGGCCCGTAGATAAGAAAGGTGTTCAACCCCCGCTCCTTCTGAACATTACTTTTAGTACTAGGAAACGTCTGTAAAAACCCCTCTCTTCGGAATATTTACGAAAAGGTCTTAAAGTTTCCTGTCATTTAGTGAAATTACACATGAAAAGGTCGAATGATTTTTGTTTAGGTAAACCCTTTTAAAGTAATCATATCCACTGTCCTTGTTACTAAACTATATAATATAATAAATTAAGAATAGAGTAGGTATAACATGCAGTATTGAGTATAGCGACAGACAGTAAGTAGAAGTAAAATTAACTTTATGAGAATGAACTCAGACCAAATCCCAATAAGAACTTATCACAAAAGAATTTCCGGATATAGAGCCATAGATAGTCCAAGGTTTGTTGGTTGATTGTTTGCTGATTCACCGGTCCATGTGCATGCCCTTTGATCAAGGAATTATATTCCTGGGAAGTCTGTAGAACTTTTTGGCCCACCACGGACCAGAGCAAGAGAACAACTATCACACCACCAGGAAGGCAGGTTTTTCTACCTATGCGCTGCTTGGAGCCACTGCAGCCAAGATAAGGTTCACTGATATATTTTTTAAAAAGTTGTAATGAAAACAACCTTGAACAAATGGTAATAAGAGTAACATGTAACAAAATCACTGGAAAAATGTCACAATTTTTGACTAGGAAGAAAGGTCACAGGTAATAGTGTCAAAATTATGGTGGTAGGTAATAAAGTCACAGCAAACGATTTTCACTAGGAAAAAAGTAACTTCTTCTTCTTCTTCTGCGTTCGTTCTCAAACTCCTGCAGATTAGCAGGATGTAGTCCGGAGAACGAAATGCGTTGTGTCATGATTTACAACATTGCTGCGATATCTGCGCATTTCGGCCTGACACATCCGACTTCAGCATAGCTTTGGGTCACTGACCCTATATGGGATGGGACCGCCAACTCCATCCCATAACCTCCTTAGTCGCCTTTTACGACATGAGTGGAAGGTAAAACAGTGTTGCTATTCTTTACTCCGCTTTCGGGCCCCGGCATCACACGGGCGGAAAAAAGTAACAGGAAATATGGTCACAATTTTCTCTAGGAAAACTAGTGGTACATAAATATTCAACTCAGTCACCTGTACAAGTTTTAAAAAGTGTATACACTGTCTTGGCTCGTCTAGTTTACATACTGTTTACATAATTAACTCCCGTCTCGGCAACACTAAATGTCCAGGCAGTCGTTGTTTATTTTTTAGTGTTGCTAACATATCTCACCTAGAATAGAAAAAGACAAAAAATGTATCTGGATGAGAGACTGTCATTTAGTTATTCAACGATCTCTACTATGTTCTGTTGATCAACATCACGGAGTTCCGAGAATTCCACTATTCAAGTCTTCATGGAGACTGATCACGGCACAGCATGTGTATGTTACAGGCGTGGTCTCAGTCTGGAAACACAAACTGAAGGTCTACCGAGCAGTCGTTCTTCCACAACTGTTATGTTGCTGTATCTTGGACTGTCTGTGTTAGTCATGCAAGAACTATTTTGATGTCACCAGAATTGTTTATCTCGTAAATGTTCTTAAAACTCGTTATCTTTGTCTTTATTTTCATACCAGATGAAACATATTTAGAAATAACTATCATAAAGAAACTCACCGCCAGTCATTCTTTTACTTTTCACGGAGATCGTTGTGTCTGAATTACCAGAACCGCAACCTCCCATACTTTTATAATATTCTGATATAACCAAATTAGATTATATTCGCGGTTGCAGGAAGTGTACCTCAACAAAAGATGTACATTTTACTTAACCAACCAACTCACAGCCAGAATGGGTCCGGTTAGCTGACTGTTTTAGTGGTGTTTTTTTTTAATATAAGGTCCAAAACAGAGCCAAGAAAAATAAAGCACCTTAATATAATTTACTTCAAGCAATTGTTATTATTAGGGCTTTTATTTCTACTGAAGACGAATATGTCGAGCCATTTGCGCAAACAAAACTGCGGCACAACACATTTAAATTCTCTGGACGATATCCTGCTGAAAATCTAGTATGATCATTGTCCTGTCACAAGAAAGATAGATCGGGAGTTTGAGAATGAACGTTGAAGAAGAAGGGCTGTCATTAACGTACCTGTGAATTGCAAGCTTATTTTTTGTATGTTTTCGGTACCTTTTTGAATTTCCAGCTCTGAATGATTGACAAAAATGTTTCTCCCTTCAAGGTCAGATAAATGGAACAACCCTGTACGGACCACAACAACAGCTCACAAACACATTTATATATCACAGAATGACATTGTGTCATAGCACATGACCCCATGGACCGCTGGGTCATCAACCAACCAACCAATCATTCTTCTCCTGTAGGTACCTACCTATCTACCTACATGCAGGAGGAAATAAAACGGCAACCTAACGTATTGTCGTTCTCAGAACTAGATCCTGCGGGAAATCCTGTAGGACAATTGGCCTGCTAAAAAGGAAATGCGGTGGAAGTTAGAGAGAATGAAAGGACAAAAAACTAAAAACAACACGATTCGGTAACTTCTTTTTGATATTACAAAACTTCACCTTTCGGACTGATGGCTTACCTCTACTCCACGCGTGTAACTCACTCGCAGAGCCCCCCCCCCCCTCTCCCCACCCTATTTCATTCCTGTTCAGGACAAGCAATTGGATGTTATTCTATCTCCAGCGGCGAGTTCGATCTACCTTTCTCACAGGACACGATACGCTGCCGCCACTCCTTTCTTCTCTGTGCTTAAAGCTGGAAATCTAATCCGTAAAGTAACAGGTCTAGGCCAATAGTTTTTGCAGTTAATCCTAGTAAATTGTCACCTCACCAGCATCAGTTGTGACGATTAAGACGATTAAAGGTCTGCAAACGTGGTGATACATGGCGCCATCAGGTGGTTCACCGTCACGTGGCGCGCGACTGGCGCCATACTCCTCCTTGGAAGTTTGATTTGAAGTGCATTTAGGATTGTCGTTTTTAAAATGTTTCTGGTGTCTGCCCAGTTTTTGTCTGTCTGTTTATTTTTTTTTCTGCACAAACTGTCTTGATGTAGCATGCCGAGACGACATATCCATGAAGACGCGGCGTACATACTTGAATGTAGCTAGACTTGTTGAATGTCAATAACAATATTCTTCTTCTAATTTGCTCATTCTCAAACTCCTGCGTATAAGTAGCATGTGTGCCCTTTTTTTATTGAGGTCCGAATGGAATCAAATGATAGCGACGATGTTACCTTCCACAATATGTCGCAGAGGCGACTAAGGTGATATTGGCGTGGATTTGACTGTCCCGTCCCATTTAGGGTAAAAGTGGCCAAACCCATATATGTTTTTAGAAGCTGTTCTGAAATCGGATGCGTGAGGCCGAAAGGCGTAGATAACACAACTAGGAATAAACAATGAGACAGTGAATTCGGTTCTTCAAACTTCATTTAGAATGTCGAAACACATATGATGAAACTTGAGTACAATGAAGTCGATCCTCAATGCCTATTGAGCACTTTTTGTGAGCCCTTACATTGCCTTTCACACACGTAGTTTGTGAGCCCTTACACTACCTTTCACACACGTAGTTTGTGAGCCCTTACACTACTTTTCACACACGTAGTCTGTGAGCCCTTACACTACCTTTCACACACGTAGTTTGTGAGCCCTTACACTACCTTTCACACACGTAGTCTGTGAGCCCTTACACTACTTTTCACACACGTAGTCTGTGAGCCCTTACACTACTTTTCACACACGTACTTTATGAGACCTAACACTACCTTTCATCTGCATGTACTTTGTGGTTTGGTTGTGAGATAGATTTAAGACGCAATATGATTGTATTAATGTCTTCTTCCTTCTGCTTTCGTTCTCAAACTCCTGCATATTAGCAGGATGTAGTACTGAGAACGGATTGTCCTGTGTCCTGGTTTATAGCTTTGCTGTGATATCTGCTCCTGTGGGTTTGACACATTCGACTTCAGAGCATGAACTCTGGACTACTTTTACCCTTATATGGGATTATATTTTCTTCGACCTATAACGTCCTTAGTTGCCGCTTATGACATGTATGGAAGGAAAACTGTTTCCATTGTTTCCTCCTTATTCTGACCCACGTAACACGCAGTCATCTTTTTTCTCTTTACTAGTTTATTCTGCCTGGTTAGTCTTTGTTTTTTTTCTTTAACCACAGGAGTATATGGCGCTGAACCAGCATGTTAATTTGACCTTGGTGAGAAGCATCACGATGACGTCTGGCAGACGCTGAACAGCTGAATTGAGGTGACTTGCAAGAGGTGAGTACGTCCACTTTAGCCAAGTGATAAACTTTCGGATACTCAGACACTCCAATTGTCGCCGCCAATTCTCGACTGGGAGACAGAATGGCGCGAAAACTCACTCACGTTGGCGCGAAAAATCACTCAGCTTACGAGACATAGCCAACTTTCAGCCGAACCCACAGAGAGGGCAAGTTTTTATCCCAGTTTGTTTGGATCTTATATACCACTTGTAAATGTTTATACTTCGCAAGTTGCTCTGTTAGAGCAGTGTTACCACTACTCTTTTAGAAATATCGACATGTCTGCCAGTTAAAAATTCAAGTTAACCCCAGACTATCATTCAATATCAATATGGCCAGGTCCTAGCATGCAAACCTTTAAAAACATCTCATTAGTCAATTTCGTGAACAATTCAATGAGACTTTTGATGACCTTTTCGGGATGATTTACCACTCGTATTACTAAACTCCTAGGAATTTCTGTTTAAAAAAATACAGATTAAGGCAAATTTGGTCAAAATAATCACAGTACTCCAGACAACAGCATAAAACACGTTAAAAAATTCCCAGCTGTGGCATCGCTGTGTTAGATTGCTTTGATAGATGACGTTGATTATGTCCTGTGTAGTGTTATTTGTATGATTGTATTCTGTGCATTGTGTGTATTATTTCACGTAAGCATCCTACAGTGATAGTGTGTTAGTCGTCGTTCAGTAAGACTTTATTACCTGTTTCCTACGTAAACACTATTCTCATGCAGTTTTACTAGCAGTATTACCTTTTATTGTGTTATATGGCATAGCTTTTGACGTAACTATCGTAAACATTGAAGAATTCCACTGTGAAAGAATTCTGGGATAATTTGAATAGACATGACCAATAGATTTTGTCACTGGGAAATTCGGCTATAGACAAGGTTATCTGGCAGCTGTCGTGCATTCACTGCGGGAACTTGACAAATTAAGCACGAGGCGACTAGAGAAGAGTTGAGTAGACGCGCCAGTAAGTCTTGACTCCAACAGGTGTCTTCTTCCGCGATCACCGCCTGTTTTTGTTACCTGGCTAGCCAGGGATTTACCTGCGTGAGTTCATACGCATCAAGGAAATAAAAAAGGTGAACCAGGCGTGGGAAGGAATTCCATAGCGCGTGAGATGATAATCTTAACAAAAATTTGGCCCGTAACCTTTTCACTGCGAAAAATGCAGGTGAAACGCCGAAGTGCTTATATTTTACATATGAACAGCTGGTTGTTGTGAACTATTTTAATTGCATTGATCGTGTCTATTTCTGTGTCTTGATTCTAGAATAAAATTAGAAGTCTAAACACAAGCAGAGCGACATGTCAAGAATGGTATTATTTCCTATCATATATTATGGGAAATCAAGAATGGTATTATTTGCTATCATATATTATGGGAAATCAACATAAAAGTAGGTCAATGTAGTTTTATATTAACACAGGAGCACAAAACAACTTTTCGACCAACAGATCTTATTCAAGGAAAGGAAAACAGAAATGACAAAAGATTGATTTCATTGATTCGAGTAACCCCATGTATACTCCCTCTTGACGACGCAATACATCTCCTGTCAAGAGTACCACACATAGCACGTAAATATGTAGATACAAACCATTTGTGTATGCTCGTTCTCACACTCACCGGATCTCTCCCCATTGAGGCCAGTGCCTTGAAGTGGTGATGGGGCTTTGATCAGCCATCAGGGGCTGGAAACTGAGACTGGCCGAGCAGGACCACAGTCCTGCCCAAGTGAGCAGAGGGCTGAAAATGAAGGCGCACAATTAATCAGGTTGCCACGAGTACATACATTTTCTAAAGTACATACATTTACATACGAGTACATACATTTTCTAAAAGCAAAAAAATATTTATATAATGTCATTGATATTCTAAAATAACATGCCCGAAATCTCTGCGATCTTTAACAGGTAGTTTCGGAGATAATTGCTTATAAATGAGTTTTCTTTCTTTTCTTTCGCTTTATACCCGTTTATGTCTTGCAACGTCAGGAGTAGAATAGTTCTCTGAATGTGACTTTTTTGTGGTTCATATTTTTTTGTTGTTGACTCTTTTATTTCTTTTAATCCATCGTTTACAAGGTCTGCCCCTGACTTTGTGTCCATCGTGTCTGTATAGAAGTGCCTTCTGAGGGTAATCTGGAAGTAGGTGAAAACCACTTAATCTCTATCGTCTGATATAATCCAGGATTGGCATTGTGTTTGTTAGTCTTCTGATGTTTTCATTACTGATTCTATCTCTAATGGTTACTCGGGGAATCTTCGTAGACAAGTCATTGTTTTTGTGACAAGTTTTCTATTGTCTTTTGTTGTTAGTGTCCACGTTTGACATTGGTAGCATAGTGATGGTATGGTGATCGTTTTATATAGTGAAATTTTGGTGTTCATGTTCACATGTTTGTTTTTGAAAATAGAAGACATCTGACCTAAAATCTGGTATGCTTTGTTGCATCTATGTTTGGTTTATTTGTTGTTTTTCCCATTTGATGATATGATGCTTCCAAGATAAGTGATGTCTTTTATATGTATAAGTGGTTGGTCATTGATGAAAATAGTGTTTCTGCCTTTGCTATTGACATTAGCTCTGTTTTTTGTGTGTTTATCTTCATGTTAGTCTCTACATGATGTGTGCAGTCTTACATGTAGTTCTTCTGATATTACTATTATTGTTTGGTGGTATTAAATAAAGTAGTTTACTCAGGATGCTGCTTATGTTGTCTTCTTCATTGGTGTTGGCAAATTTGCATGCACAATCGATATGTGTGATGAAAAGCAAGAGAAATTGAATACATCCTTGTCCCACGCCAGAGTGTATGTGGAATTTGTCTGAAAGCCCTACATTCGTTCTAACTGTACGTTAATTACATTTGTAACTACTCCTGTGAAAGTTGATAGGTGTCATTGAACCATATATTTGACAGTATTTTCTATAGTTGCTGTCTGTCTACTCTGTCGAAGGCTTTTTCTTGGTCGACAAATACAATATACAATTCTTGGTTGTTTTCCGGTTTTTTTTCCTGCCAATTGTTTAAGTGTAGAAGAGATGAGAAATAAAGACAGAAGACGAGCCCACACGAATTATGAATTAATTTATGTACTAAAGATATAGAAAGTGCAAGGAAGGAATGCATCATGACAGACTTGTAAATGTTAAGGAACTACAATAGCTATCAACTCGAGGATTTGATCGTGGATATCAAGAGTATAAGCTAACAAGCAGAATCAAAACAATTTTTGTGTGGTTGTTGTTAGTATGCTGTGTACTTTTCTATTGACAATATTTTACTTATTTTCGTTTTTTTTTCTATATTTCAGTGTTTCCCCACCCTCACCTTAAGCAAAATTGGGTTATTCCCATATTCCTTTGACTTCTGCTAGAAGGTAAACCAACGTTGCCCTCAAAACCTCCTTAGTCGTCTTTTGTGACCTGAATGGTAGCACACTGTCATTATTCGTTGATCCCCTATCGGGCCCCTCAACACATATTTGGTTTTTAGAACAAGAAGTGTATGGAAACTGAGACAGTATTTCAGGGTATATACAACCAAATAGCACAAAATGGTCTACAGTCTACAGCATTTATCTAGTAAATTGAAGACCGAAATTATAAGCAGAATGGGGCAAGCAAAAGCAGCATTCCATAAAATGAAAAATATCCTATGCAACAAGTCCATATCGATGGATACTGGAAAACGTGTCATCAAGTGCTACATTAAACCAGTGCTACTCTATGGAAGTGAAGCATGGACAATAAATAAGACATCACAAAAATCACTGGAAGCAGCGGAAATGTGGTTTATTCGAAAAATGTTACGCATTCCTTGGACAGCAAAGATTACTAATGAAGAATGTCTTAGAAGGATGCATGTGAAAAGATGCATTATTGATAATATAAGAAAAAGAAAGTCAACATTTATTGGGCACACGAAGAGGAGGCATTGAGAATATAGTGACAACAGACAAGATAGAAGGTAATGATCAAGGGAAAGACCCAGAGAAATGATATTGGACCGTTTGACTAAATGGCTTCGATTGACACACCAACAGAGATGATGACATATATGGGAGATCGATGTACATGGAGAAATATGATCGCCAACGTCATGCTGCACGGCACTTGATCATGATTCATTTAAGCTAAGTTCCATTTATTTCAGTGTATATACGACCAGTTAATACAAAATGGTCTACGGCATTTATCTAGGCTGACCTTCAATTTATTTTAGTGGGTAGTTTTCGTCGCCAACTAATGAAAACGATATATTGATAAATGACAGCAAACTGAGATGACCAGTTGTAAGACCCTGATACATGAAAGAAAGTTGTAGGAAAAACATTACTAGAGCCCTTTAAAAGAAAAGTGTAGTAGACGAGACCACGTGATATGGCCTGGAATGTTATGTTATGTTATGTTCCTCCAGGGCCATAGGCGGCGCCTAGGGCAGAATCCATAGCTTTCCATATCTGTCTTTGTGTTGCCAGGTCTTTCAATTGTTGCGTGTTGTTTAGGTTCATTGACATGCCTTCTCTATTAATGGTTCTTCGTAGAGTTTCTCTAGGTCTCCCTCTTCTTCTTACTCCAGGTGGCACCCAATATAGTGATTGCTGGGGAATTCTTAGGCTGTTCATTCTGAGAACATGGCCGATGTCTGGAATAGATATCTAATTTTAATTTAAATGATCAAACTTCCGGTTGTTTACTGGTCTGTAAGTAACTATTTTATGTCCAGCAACCACCGCCGCTCGTCTGGATTTCAGGGAAATCTGACGACGTGTAATACTTTATCAATCACTGTCAAAGAATTGATCAGGGAGTCTGGTGTAGTCTGGCGGAGAAGATGTGAAATATCATCCTGTTGCTATTGAATGTTGATTTCTTGGAGCATTGTACAATCACTTACAAAGACGGGACACGCCCATATAGCGTCACCAGCAGCGGGGAAACGCTACGCCCTCTGGCAATCCATCTTAATTACGGCGACACTACGGCGCCAGTGTGACAAGCAAGCGTGACAATCTGGTAGTGAGTCCCATAACAGTGAGCAAAATTTTGATCCATCAAGGCGGCGGTGATCTGAGTAAATGTCTCCCAAGAAATTTATTTGGATACATACAACACAACCAGAAAAAAAACAACAACCGCACTATTAATGCTTAATCCATATTTTATATCAGTCAGTCAGTCAGTTCCTCTTTTGCCAAGGTTGGCACATAGGGCGCATGTCATAGTTCTCCATGCCTGTCAGTCAGTTGCTAGGGATTGCAGGTCTTGGGCATTTTTGCCAATATATATACATGTATACATATTCTTGATTTTTTCTCTCGTCTATCAGCAAGTAATAGAACTAATAGCAGTCAATGAACTTCCAGTCATAAAACTAATATCAGTCAATGAACTTCCAGTCATATAACTAATATCAGTCGATGAACTTCCAGTCATAGAACTAATATCAGTCATTAAACGTATTTGTGCTTTGATACTTCAATGAACTTCTCTGCTATTCGTTACTTAAATAAATTGTATGATTGGCTTTTAGTAGATTTACTAACCCACATACCTTGGAGTTACTTTTGATGATAAACTGACATGGAAGCAGCACATAAACAAAGCAACAACAAAAGCCAGGAGGAAGTTAGCTATCCTGAGTAAACTAAGTGGAACCACATGGGGCGCCAGTGGGAATATACTCAGTAAAGTTTACCAGCAAGGCATAAGACCACACCTGGAATATGGTTCAGCTGCGTGGTGTCCTGCATCAAACACCACATCACAAGATCTAGATAAAGTGCAAAACCAGGCACTTAGAATAATGTTGGGAGCAATGAAATCAACACCCATAGCAGAGATGCAGAAAATGGGAAGAATGCAAACACTTGGCGAACGCAGAGACACAAAAGTACTAATTCAGGCAGAAAAGTTTCAGTGTATGCCAAGTCATCCAATGAAGGAAAGATTCCAAAATCTAGCAATGGGACGACTGAAAAGAAGCAGCTTTATCCATCAAGCTAAACGACTCCGCAGACAACTTACAGACCTACCTGAAGTTGACAGCCCCTTAAGGCCTGTACCAGAACAAACCCCGTGGAATGAAAGACATGGAATGCCAATATACATTCAGACCCATGTAAAAGGAATGATGTTCGTCCGTCGTGATCGACGATGACCAAAAACTCAACCATAATAATAATAATAACAATAAATAATAAAATAATAAAGTTAATAGTGCGTTTTTAAATGACTAGCAAGTCCAATGCGCGCACAAAATGTTCTTTTACAGAATTGACAACAATAGAGGGTATCTATGTGAGGTTGAGATGTTTTTTTCTTTTCTACGTGTCCGCTTCTGTCTTGCAGTTTCTTGTCTGAGTTCTTCTGCCGCTAGTGCTCCCGTTCTAATGCTGTAACGACATGCTGTTCTATCCTGAGCGAGGCTCTCCCAAGCGCCTACGTCAATGTTAAGATGTTTCAAGGATGACTTGAGCGTGTCTTTGAAACGCTTTTTCTGTCCACCAGCTTTTCGAAAACCTGCCTTGAGTTCTCCATAATATATTTGTTTTGGCAAACGCGAGTTCTCCATACGCACAAGATGGCCTGCCCAGCGTGCCTGCGCCTTCATAAGTATTGTGTGGATGCTTATTGAGGTTGATTTTTCCAAGACCTCGTAGTCTGGTACTTTGTCCCACCAATGGATGTTTAGTAAATTACGTAGGCAGGTAAGATGGAAATGATTTAACTTTCTTGCATGTCTAGCATACACTGTCCACGTTTCGCAGGCGTATAGTAAGGTTGGTATAACAGCAGCATGATATACTTGTAGTTTGGTGGTTGTTCTTATACCTCTTCTGTCCCATACATTTTTGCACAGTATTTAAAAGGAATACTAAGCGTGGACTAACAAAACAGTGTGCAGCGAAGGACAGTCACCCTCAGTTTCCTGGATGAGGAATATCCACAAGATATATGGGTCAGCACAGAATGCCGTGATGAATGGAGGTGCAGGTGTATATATAGAATATCCACACAAGCCTAGAGATACAATCAGAACACCGACAGGAAAATTCTGCAATAATTATGATGCAGAAATCCAGGCAATTAGTGTGGCAGCTAAAAAAACTGCTGAACTCCAACTCTGACCTACAGCCTGTGGTATTCCTGACAGATGCAAGGTCAGTGCTTCAAGCTCTCCAATCTGAAAAACTAACAGACTTGAAAAAAACTACTTAGCGAATTGTCTTACCAGTATAGGGTAACCATGCAGTGGATACCCTCTCACTGTGGAATACCAGGAAATGAAAAAGCAGACCAACTGGCTAAGGAAGGAGCTGCCGAAGACCAACCAGATATACCAATCACCTACCATCAGAAAAAACAGATGATCAAGTCAATAAGAAAGCCACAAACACCAACACAAGATGACTATCATATTATGAACAGACCAGAACAATTTATAATTCTACGTCTCAGAACAGGACACAACCGACTCCGCAGTCACATGTATACAAAGTTCAAGATTGGCAACACGGCCATGTGTACATGTGGCCAGGCAGCACAGAGTGCCAAGCATATACTTCAAGAGTGTTCTGAGCATGAAACGCTGAGGCAGACATATTGGCCAGAGGAAACAACACTGGAATCAAAACTCTATGGGACACTGTATGAACTACAAAAGACAGTGAGTTTTATTAAGGAGACAGAATTACAGATATAGACATGTTTCAAGTGAACGAAAGAAGAAGAAGAAGAAGTAGATTTACTAAAGGACTCCCTTTAGTTCGTAGCACTACCAAGCCTTCTCTCACAAGCAAAACTGATAGCAGTCCGTCTGATGACTTCTCTTATTGACACAGAAACAGCAATTAATCATAGGAGAGCTCACCAAAAAGATTACTGGCACAGCGAAAATTCTTTAGCAATAATTGAACATGTAGGATATGTCTAATATGCCCCAGACCGTAAGATCACAATAAGAAAAAATCCAAAACGGCCTGATATAACCAATACAGACTCCAGTTAGCTGGTTAGTTAGTCGTCGAATCATCATCACTGCATACTGGACAAGTCCATAATTGCTTCGATATCTCCCTAATTGTATCCGCCATTACACTTCTGCTGACAGCACCGGTCCTCTGCTAATTCTTCTTCTTGACATTCATCCTTCTGCGTCCTCCAAAAAGTTCACTTCTAGCAACACCGCATTTCAATCGCTGTTCTTAATCCTGGCCACCGAAAAGGAATCATCATCCACACTAGTCTCACTCTCGCGTGCTATATCTTTTATGGAGTTCAAAATGTCCGCTCGATCCATTGCCTCTTCGCCTTGTGCCACAATCGCGCATGATGCCACATGATCCCGGGATATGTGGGTGCTCGAGGTAATGAAAGCAGAAACACTCCAGTCTTTTGTTGCAATTGCGTGCTTCGGAAAGATACATTAATCCCTATTAAACAAACAAACAAGTTGATTTACAGAACAAATCAAGTTCTTCTTCTTCGTCAGCGTTCATTCCCCAACTCCCACTGGATCTCCCTTGTAGTAGGACCATGGTCCTATTAGATTTCCAGAAGGATGTAGTCCAGAGAATGGAAATGCATTGTATCGCAGTTTTATTTGCGCCAATAGCCCGACACATCCGTCTTCGGCGGAAAAAAATCATGTTCAGCAATACCAATGTCGCAGTAAAACCAATAACGTTCAGAATAGCCCCCCCCCCCCAATCCCCCATCTCTTACATTCGCATTGAAAAAAAATTATTACTGCCTCATTTCCTGTTAAGCAGTGCAGGGAGGTTGTTTTTTTGTGGCTCTTTCGAAATAGCCAAGTTTCAGTCAAACCAACCATATTCAGATATAACTAAGTCTAAGTGTAAGCAATCACGTTCAGAGTTAGCCAAATCTTAGTAAAATAAAATCAATAATGTAAAACCAAAGAGCAGAGACATTTATAACACTCATTGTATGCAATGACAAGTCATAAACACGAAATACACTGGAAAAGACATGCACGAAATAAATATGTGATGCCGTGGTATGGGGTATATGCTGTTCAATGCATACTGTCCATCTAACTTCAAAAAATGAATAGACATCAGCACCACAGATGCCAAGGGAACTATCATTGCGGAAGGTTTCAATGTACACATAGATGTCACAGAATAAACGGATAATATCACTATGGAAACATATAAAGGGAGTTTGCTACACCAGCAGACTAATAATATTGCAAGGTTGCTCATCCACATCCACAATCTTAGACAGAGCAAGTGGATCAGCATTCATACTCGACCTTACGACTATATCCGCAGATCTCCAAAAGGACTGCACGGTGAGAATCCTTGGTGACATAGGAAGTGACCACCACTCCATACTCCTCCAAATCTCACAAACAAGAAACCAGCAAACACAAACACTTCCTCGATGAAACTACGAATTTAACAGACTTAGAACAATTCAAAACTTTCAGAATTGAAAACCTAGCGAAGATTGACAAAAACAAATATAAACACCTTATACAAAAACATCACTGCGACCATACTTAATGAAGCCTAAAGAACAATTTCCCGAGGATTCAGAAAGAAATATAATCCATTTTGGACAAAGAAACTTGAAGAATTTGTCAAAAAGAGGAAAGAAGCAAGAAAGAAAGCAGAGAAGCTCACGACGCATACAAGCAGAACAAAGTATAATAAACTAACTACCACCTTATTGAATGCACTGCACTACAGGACCTACGAAAACAACTTTTACTACCAAACCCCTCAATCACCAACACCCTTTATACAGATATAACACAGCTGAAGAAGACATACACCTACCACCACCTGGCACAGGGGAGAAAAAGTGAAAGCTCGCAACCCCTGGAATCGAATAAGTAAGCAAGTAATAAACTATTTGCACTAATCCGACTGGAAATAAAAGATACACAACAACAAAATGGTCAGACACTTGTACTAAACTCAACCTTTGCACTGGCAGCAGGAGGACATAGAAGCTATTAAATAAACTATCATGGAAAAACAAACACACAAACCCGAAACCACTGTGGACACTAAACCAGGTACTAGTGGAAGACACAAACAAAGCAAATAGTTTCAGTAAACACTTTTCAAGCATTAACAAAACCTCCCGTAGGAAAGTACTAGACAATACAATTAGCAAGATTCTAAAAACTAAAGAAACATTAAAACCAGCAAGCACTGCACTTCTTGAAGAAACTTTACTAAGAACTCCAGATTGTTCGAAGGAAGTTGCAGTTAAGAAAAGTGCCAGGTCCTAAATGATCCACCACCTAGAAACCAAAGGAAGAGTAGAGCTTCTAAACTTCATAAACTTCGGCTACACCGAAAAGATAAAAAAACACAATATTTAGGCTGCGAAGAATAAATGTACAACTTAACAAACACGTATAAAGAAGTACCGCAGACCAGACAGCATATTGCAACAGACAAGAAGAGGAAACAGTAAAAAAAAAAACCACGTTATCGAATGTCCTGCAATATAAGACTTGCGACAACAACTACCACCAAACCAACCAAGAATAATGTCACATGAGAATAATGTCGAATGCGAATAATGCCAAAATGAAAATAATGCCAAAATGAAAATAATGCCAAAATGAAAATAATGCCACAATGGTAAATAGGAATAATGTTAATAATAGTAAATAGGAATAATGTTAATAATAGTAAATAGGAATAATGTTAATAATAGTAAATAGGAATAATGTTAATAATAGTAAATAGGAATAATCTTAATAATAGTAAATAGGAATAATGCTAAATGAAAGCAAAGTCAAATAAGAATAATGTCAGATGAGAATAATGCGAAATAAGAATAATGATATGTCGGAGACGGACGTTTTAAACAAATAAAACGGCGACACAACACATTTTCATTCTCTTGTCTACATTCAGTTGGGAATCTTGTAAGATCATGTGTCTACTACAAGAGATCATTTGAAATGAACACTGAAGAAGAAGAAGAAGAATGAGTAGAACTCTAAATGAGAGGCATGATAAATGCCGCTGGATCGTCAAGATATTTTGTCTTCACAATACACTGTATATTGTTTCTTTGGTACCAGATGAAACATGGAATATCGTCGACATTTTCATCTTATGTTAGCACTTTCTCAAGTCGAAATTTGAGTCCCTAGTTACCACTGACCCTCCATTTATTTGTTTGCCACACTGGCGACGTCTCGTTCAACACTTAGGAAGATTGCAGGACTGGTCTAATGTTTAGTGCCTGCCAAGTGGCTAGTCTGTCTACGGATCAGGTCCGGCAATTAGTCTCTGTGTTGACACGATTTCCTGACAACAGTTTAACATTAGTTTTAGTTCGCCGACGTAGATGGTCTTCAGAGGCTTGGTATGTATTATTTAAACTTAGACCATTATGACACCGCAACCATGGACCTTCGACAACTATGGAAAACATCAACATCTAGAGTACCAGAACACTTAATTAATATATGCAAGGGAACTTATACTAATAGCTAATGTGAAATAAGAACAAACACAGGAATGTCCAATACATTACAAATTAAATCAGGTGTTCGACAAGGTGTGTCCTACCCCTCGCCCCCACCTCTACTTTTCATAACATTTATCAACCACATCTGTAAACTAACAAGTATCAACGGGGTGCAGAGACGTTGGAGCGAGCACCTGTGCTCGCTTCGCTCGCCAGGACCAGGACTCATACTGGTCCAGACCTTGCTACGCCTCCCCGCGGAGCACCCTTGGCAACAGAGAAATCTGGCCAAGGTAGCAAGGATCGGACGATCTCCAGCTGAAGTGGGAACCTGCTGTGGACTTGGAAACTTCCAAGAGAGAAAAGACTCTTCTTATCCGCAGTACGTCCCGAGATTGTAGACAAGCTTCAGCAAAACTTTCGACAGCCTTTTTGACAAGGCTCAAGCACTTTTCGTCAGTTCCCTGTCAGCACCCAGCGTCGCGATATAACCAAAAAGTCCTTCTTAGGACTAGGTTGAAAGTGACGTGACTAGGCATCCCGAGATGGCCTAGTCGAATCCACTACTCAACAAACAAATAACAAGTATCAACGAAGAAGATAACATGAACGACAAATTGAACGAACCACTCTTTGCGAACGACCAAGTCCTAATAGGGACATCAGAAGAACAACAGCAAGAACATATGAACAGACTACACAGAACATGCCAAAAATTAGATATAGACAAGACAGAAATAATGGCAATAGCAAAACAATAAAGAAATCTCAATATCCCCATCGATAATCATCTTAAATAGGTAAAGGAATGCATGTACTTAGTAAGCATTATAATTTATATCGAGTGAAGGAAAAAACAGTAAAGAGATACAAAACAGATGCAACAAAGCATACCAGATACTAAGACAGTTGCCAAGTATCTTTAAGAACAAAAATGTCAACATAGACACTGAAGTTGCATTATACAAGACTATTATTATCCCATCACTATGCCAAACCTGAACAACGACAGCACAAAACAAGAGAAAATTAGTGACAACAGAAATGAAATATCTACGTAGAATAGTTGGAGTGTCATTAAGAGATAGAATTAGAAACGATAACATCAGACAGATAACCAAAACAGTGCCATTATTAGAACACATCAAGAGACAACAGATTAGGTGGTTTTCATACACTTCCAAATAAAGTAGAGATGTGTGCAGGTGTCCAGGAGCTCTAGATATTTCCACACTCATCCGCATCGCTGACGATAGAATTCGCTGGAGGACTCTGTGTGCTGAAGCATCCAATGTGGTACCCCTACGACCCTGAAGGGTTATGGGTTTATTGATTGATTGATACACTTCCAGACTATCCAACAGATAGTATGTCACAAGTAACCATGACACATAGACACCATTAGAAACCAGACACTATAAAGCCAGAGGAAGACCATGTAAAAGATGGACCACAGAAATCAAAGAGGCTACGGGAACAAGCCTACTAACAGCACACATGGAAATTATCTCCAGAGAACTCATCTACCCATTACACCGCTAGGCACAAACGGGTTACTGCGTATAGATAGAATCATAGAGAGTTGGGGGGGGAATGAAATTAATAAAATTATGACTCACAGCGCTGTTACTTGCCACGCATGGCATAAGAGACGACTAAAAAAGTTATTGAGATGGAGTTAGTTCCCATCGAGGGTTAAAGTAATCCAAAATCATGCTAATAAATAACCTACCGAAGTCACGCTAATAAATAACCTACCAAAGTCATGCCAATAAATAACCTACCTAAGTCGTGACTAATAAATAACCTACCAAAGTCATGGCTAATAAATAACCTACCAAAGTCATGGATAAAAAATAACCTACCAAAGTCATGGCTAATAAATAACCTACCAAAGTCATAGCTAATAAATAGCCTACCAAAGTCATGGTTAATAAATAACCTACCAAAGTCGTGGCTAATAAATAACCTACCAAATATATGGATAAAAATAGCCTCCCAAAGTCATGCTAAAAATAACCTACCAAAATCATGGCTAATAAATAGCCCAACAAAGTCATGGCTAATAAATAACCTACCAACGTCATGGCTAATAAATAGCCTAACAAAGTCATGGCTAATAAATAACCTACCAACGTCATGGTAATAAATAACCTACCAAAGTCATGACTAATAAATAGCCTAACAAAGTCATGGCTAATAAATAACCTACCAACGTCATGGTAATAAATAACCTACCAAAGTCATGACTAATAAATAGCCTAACAACGTCATGGCTAATAAATAACCTACCAACGTCATGGCTAATAAATAACCTACCAAAGTCATGACTAATAAATAGCCTAACAAAGTCATGGCTAATAAATAACCTACCAACGTCATGGTAATAAATAACCTACCAACGTCATGGTAATAAATAGCCTAAAAAAGTCATGGCTAATAACTAATCTACCAACGTCATGGCTAATAAATAACCTACCAACGTCATGGGTAATAAATAACCTACCAACGTCATGGCTAATAAATAGCCTAACAAAGTCATGGCTAATAAATAACCTACCAACGTCATGGCTAATAAATAACCTACCAACGTCATGGTAATAAATAACCTACCAACGTCATGGCTAATAAATAACCTACCAATATAATAATAACATACATAACGCGCCAGGGTCGTATGGGTGCCATACCGGAGACATCAGCACAAAATGCTCCCCAAACAACTCTATCCTCAGTCATTCAGATGTAGTGTAGAAAAATAGTGCCTAGACCATTCCTTGATGTTATCAATCCATGATTTTCATCTTCTACCATCGACTGTTCCTTGCAAAATAATTTTAGAAAGTCTCATTTTGTGCAGAATATTCCAGTGTAGCGTTTCTGTTGGCATAATTATACTCGGCGGCCACCTCAATCCTCTCCGAAACTTGGCACATTTGCAAGCAGAAAAAAACAGTTGAGGTACCAACATACTAACCTACTATCAACCAATCGTTTCCAAGAAACACATACAAAGAGCTATAGATGTGTAACCTTATGGGCAAATGGATACTGTGTCAGCATCAACACAGATACATGCAGCATAACACTCTTTATTCTCTCACCAAAACAAAAAGTTGGTGTTATCAAGATAAACGGAGAGCCCCCAGAGAAGACAGTCATTGAGTCAATTCTGACAATAAGCTGTCATAGAAGGAATGTATTAACAAAGAAAAAAACAAAGGTATGGACAAAGTTTGCTATCTTGAGAAAAATAAGCTGAACCACATGGGGTGCCAGCTGGAGTCTATTTTGAAAAGTTTATCAGCAAGGCGAGACCCTCGGCAGTAAAGACTTATGTACAAATAGTAAACAAGACTTCATTCGTTATGTTTTTGACTATTGTTGTACTTTCATTGGTCACTATTTATGTACTTGAACTATTTAAGTAGTTCATGTCTCAATTGCATATACATAATGAAATAACTAAATGGATATGTTCTGTCAGCTCTGTAATAGAGTTGTTAGCTGGGCTCCTCCTCGCGAAATGTAATGTCAAGATATCGTGTAAGATGTTTAAATATGCACAAATGACTTATTTAAATATTTGTTTCACTATCTTTCCTAGTCAAAATTGTGACTTTCTTTCCTGTGACATTTTTTTCCTACCCATATTTTATTTCTGTGACTTATCTACTAAAATATATTTAAAATAATAAAACACACATGGTGAGGCCCCCACACATGGTTTAGCCCCCACACATGGTGTGGCGGTGGTAGGAGGAAGAGCTTAAAGCGTGGCATGAAGCATGTCATGGGGAAGACAAAAGACCACAGCAGGGAGCATCCAGCAAAGTAAAAGTAGACAGACATAGCATGACGAACGGGTAGTAGGTGAACAAGAGAATGGTGATGGTGTACATGATTTAGTTAGGGATGCGATTGAGTGAGATGATAAAATGGAACAAATTATTTAAGAATAAACGGGTTACTTATCCCAGTGTGAGTCCGGCTGTAGGACTTCTCTGGACGAATAAACGGTGCCCCATCGTCAAAACAAAAGACCTAAAACAGCAGAACCACAACAAAGCCAAAACAATCTTTTTGCGTGATTTTCGATTATTGCCGTGATTTTCGTTAGTCTGCGTTGACAGGAGACACTAGGGAGACGAAAGTATATAAATAGTGACACGCGCTGATTTAATATGCTACCTGAAAAATGGATTTAAGGTGATTATGTTCGGAAAATGTGGCCACATCTATTTATATGTCCGTCTGTGTGTATATATATATCTGTGTGCGTGCGTGTGTAATTCCTGCGTCATATAGATGTGAGAGCTGGATAAGTTCTTTATCATCAGAAAAGCAAACAAAAACAAATGCCTTCGTAGGATAACTAACACCCACTGGAGCGAATTCAAATCGAATGAAATAATCAGAGAAGAGACACATCAAAACTACATCACAGATGTTATTAGAAAACGCCGTTGGTCCTACATGGGGCATGTCCTACGCTCAGACAATAACAGAATACACCACCAATCTCTTGAATGGATACCTACAGGCAAAAGAGCTAGGGGTAGACCAAAGGAAGCACTCAGAAGAACAATACTTAGAGAAATTAAAACAAACAATATTCATACTATTCAAGAACTGCACAGAATAGTTTTGAACAGACATAATTGGAGAGATCTTACCTCTGCCCTATGCGCTAAAGGAAAATTTATATGTATATATATGTGTGTGTGTTGTTTTTTGTGTGTTTTTTAAACATATCTTGGAGATGTTCTTGGCTTTCTGCTTATGAACACAGTATCATATGCATATCGAAGATTATTGATATTGTGTCCTTCTATTTTAATGCACGTAGGAAGATATGCAGGGAGAAAAAAATTACCCCATTTTCATGTGGGTAAAGTCAAAGGGAAGCGAGCAAAGTGGTACTCATAGATACAAGTGGGAGAGTAACATGACACGATGAGCAGGTTATAGTCTAGCAGAGTGCGCCACCAAGACAAGAGATAGGGGATGTCGGAGATCCGTTGCAGCCAACCTTCGCCGCGAAGACGGTACTTGATGATGATGATTTTAATGCCTGGCATATTCTTAATTGATCTCAAGATATTCTCTCTATAAAGAGAAAATAAATCTGGTGACAATACGCATCCCTGTATATATCAATTACCAATTACCAATTACCAATTACCCATTTATTACCAATTAATTTTATAAACTTCTATATATAAACCTTAGAATGATTTCAAGTAAAATGTACTGGTATGGTCGGTTACGCTGCTTTCAACCGAGGATTTAGTACAATTTGGTTATATCAGAGCCTTACAATCATACAAATAGTGAAAGTTGCAGTTCTGGTAATCGAACCACCACAACCTCCTGATTGTCATCTCAGAATGAGGGTTCAACAATCGTATTTTAAAGTACGCGTGACATACGGAAACATTGCCAGGCGCTCTGAGATCAGAATCATGTGACAACGTCGAGTGGGAAAAAAAACCTAATGCTTCCCTTGCATCTTCAATAAAAAACATATCTATATATGCGTCCATTCATCATAACAGAGCCGTGAGAACGATAAATGTCGCGCCGTACCCACAGAGCGCGACGGCAGTTCCCACAGCGAGACAATCGCGGGCGTCAGTGTGGTTCGAAATCCAACCACAAGTAAACGTGAAGATCTTGAATTAGGCACTTGAAAACTCGCACAATACAATAACAGCCCATTTTTGGTAGCTCTCCTAAACCACCGTTCAAGAATCGTAGTCCGTTCTGTTATTACATCAAGTCTGGCGGTCTGTTATTGGAGTCTATGCTTCTTTTGTGTTGTTCCCTTGGCATTTACATCTCCTAGCTGTTAATTGAGGCGGGCGTGTTACCTGAGAAATATCAATTAACAACTCTTCAGACAGTAGATAGATCTGAATTCGCACATATACCAGTCTCCGTGTCCATGTTTCGTAGAAATCGCCTACTTGTCGTATCCCAGCCAGGAAAATTGTTGAGGTTAGACATTTGACTGGCGGTGGGCAAATATCTTCGGCAACGACGGAATCCCGAACTGGTGTAATTAGTAGTCTCAGCGCCGGAGAGGTGATGTGCCAGGTATATTTTCTACAAATAATTTTAATGGATGTAAATACCGCAGCTACATATTTCTGGTGTTGAGTTTAATCATTGGATCTCATCTTTTTTACCGTGACCCCTTTATTCTACACATTTTTTATCTGTGCCACTGTTCCCCCCCCCCCCCGAACTGATGTCTAAACAAACAAAAAAAGGTAATCATGGTAAAGGTTTTTCTTTAGCATTAACGCTAGAAATCGTGATATTAAATATTCCAATAGTTCCTTCACGTGACTCTCCTGTTCGGGTGTGTGGTCCCGTGACTCTTCTGTACAGATTTATGGTCCCCGGGCTCTCTTGCACATGTGTGTGGTGCCGTGATTCTCCTGGACATGTCTGTGGTTCCGTGACTCTCCTGTGCAGTATTCTTCTTGCCCCCTCTGAGGCTGTCCATAAATTACGTCAACTTGGTGACGGGACTTCTTCTTCAGCGTTCATTCTTAAACCCCCGCTGGATCTCTCTTGTAGCAGGACCATGGTCCTATTAGATTTCCAGCAGGATGTTGTCCAAAGAATGGAATGTGCCACCGTTTTATTTGCGCCAATGGCCCGACACATGCTTCTTCGGTCCCAGTGTTAACATATAACTATGATCCTAAAAGCATCTTCACACGGTGCATCCTGGTAATAGATGCACCATAGTTCTTGCAGCACATCTGGCTAATACATTTAGTGATTGTGTCCAGGCTGCCCAGGGTGCAGATGGAATAAAGATTAATTGCAACGAGGCAATCAATGTTTCCATCACACCTCAGCCAATACATCATGCAACATTAATAATTCAGTACCATTGAATCAGATAGTCAGAAAACAAAGGCAAACAGTTCTCAACCAAAAGGGAATTTCCCTCCTAACGGGGAATAGGACTACAAACACTAACATTTGGAATATTGAAACAACATTAGAAAATAGCCATAGATAAGACAACTTTAGAAAATACGGTGATCTGAACAAATTCGAAATTTATATTTGCGCTTAACGTAAATTATGACTGAACAACACAAATGTTTGATGTTATATGGAACAAATGTTTGATGTTATATGGAACAAATGTTTGATGTTATATGGAACAAATGTTTGATGTTATATGAAACAAATGTTTGATGTTATATAGAACAAATGTTTGATGTTATATAGAACAAATGTTTGATGTTCTATAGAACAAATGTTTGATGTTATATAGAACAAATGTTTGATGTTATATGGAACAAATGTTTGATGTTATATGGAACAAATGTTTGATGTTATATAGAACAAATGTTTGATGTTATATGGAACAAATGTTTGATGTTATATAGAACAAATGTTTGATGTTATATGGAACAAATGTTTGATGTTATATGGAACAAATGTTTGATGTTATATGGAACAAATGTTTGATGTTATATGGAACAAATGTTTGATGTTATATAGAACAAATGTTTGATGTTATATGGAACAAATGTTTGATGTTATATAGAACAAATGTTTGATGTTATATGGAACAAATGTTTGATGTTATATGGAACAAATGTTTGATGTTATATAGAACAAATGTTTGATGTTATATGGAACAAATGTTTGATGTTATATAGAACAAATGTTTGATGTTATATAGAACAAATGTTTGATGTTATATGGAACAAATGTTTGATGTTATATGGAACAAATGTTTGATGTTATATAGAACAAATGTTTGATGTTATATAGAACAAATGTTTGATGTTATATGGAACAAATGTTTGATGTTATATAGAACAAATGTTTGATGTTATATGGAACAAATGTTTGATGTTATATGGAACAAATGTTTGATGTTATATGGAACAAATGTTTGATGTTATATGGATACAATGTTTGATGTTATATAGAACAAATGTTTGATGTTATATGGAACACATGTTTGATGTTATATAGAACAAATGTTTGATGTTATATGGAACAAATGTTTGATGTTATATGGAACAAATATTTGATGTTATATAGAACAAATGTTTGATGTTATATGGAACAAATGTTTGATGTTATATGGAACAAATGTTTGATGTTATATAGAACAAATGTTTGATGTTATATGGAACAAATGTTTGATGTTATATAGAACAAATGTTTGATGTTATATAGAGCAAATGTTTGATGTTATATGGAACAAATGTTTGATGTTATATGGAACAAATGTTTGATGTTATATAGAACAAATGTTTGATGTTATATAGAACAAATGTTTGATGTTATATAGAACAAATGTTTGATGTTATATAGAACAAATGTTTAATGTTATATAGAACAAATGTTTTATGTTATATAGAACAAATGTTTGATGTTATATAGAACAAATATTTGATGTTATATGGAACAAATGTTTGATGTTATATAGAACAAATGTTTGATGTTATATAGAACAAATGTTTGATGTTATATAGAACAAATGTTTGATGTTATATGGAACAAATGTTTGATGTTATATAGAACAAATGTTTGATGTTATATAGAACAAATGTTTGATGTTATATGGAACAAATGTTTGATGTTATATAGAACAAATGTTTGATGTTATATGGAACAAATGTTTGATGTTATATGGAACAAATGTTTGATGTTATATAGAACAAATGTTTGATGTTATATAGAACAAATGTTTGATGTTATATGGAACAAATGTTTGATGTTATATAGAACAAATGTTTGATGTTATATAGAACAAATGTTTGATGTTATATAGAACAAATGTTTGATGGCCTTCAAAATGAAATGGAATTGAGAACATCTTTAAGCTTAGAGCTGAGCTCTATGTTGTTTTTAAGTTCAAGGTATGATATAATGTGTTGCCTTGTTTGATGATGAGTAATGGATCATATATCTTACCTATATGGTTGATATCTGAACAGTTGAAAAAACTGAACCTTTAGAAGCGGGAAAGGAATACAGAAATAGTAACATTCATTGATACCTTGAACGTTTTTGTGAACAAGATGGAGAAATGAAAGAGAAAGTTGATACGTCACTCACAAATCATAAGAAATGAGATAAGCTGATCAGCTAGACAAAAACTAGAAGTTACTGTCAGCAACAACAGATAGAAGTTTCGGTATCGTTTCTAGAGATGAACTAGATCACCCAAAATCCCATAAACATAAAATGAAATTCTACTCAACTCATGCATTCACAAAATCCCATAAACATAAAATGAAATTCTACTCACTCAACTCATGCAGTCACAAAATCCCACAAACATAAAATTAAACTCTACTCTCTCATACAATCAAAAATTTCCACAAGTGAATAATCGTATTTTATTTAGATTGAGAACAGACTATAACACATTCAAACATCACAAGTATGTAAGGCTTGAAATAAGCGGCACTGATATGTGTCCCTGTAAATAATCTGCAGAAAACACTTGTACTTTATTATGTTCAGTATTTTGAGCATCACTTTAAAGGAGAATAGGAATGGCTAAAAGTGTTTTCAATAACATGAGAAAAACAATAACATCTGATATTAGTCTGCAAAACGTGATTTCTAAAGCCTGTATACTTCTCTCCAGTTGCACATCATTTGTCCAACTCCAACATCCGTACGAAAAAATAAGTGTTATTAGAGTTTTATATAAGTGTTATTAGAGTTTTATATAAGTGTTATTAGAGTTTTATATAGGGTAATCTTCACTGTTGTACTTATTCTGATTTTCCATATGGCTTTCAGTGGAAAAATTGCAACCGCGGAAAATTAACTTTCTCTAGAAATTACATATACAACATTTGTAGACATTCACTTTCTCCAGAAGTTGAAGAATTAATACATTGACATCCTACAGAAGCAAACCTGCTAATCTGCAGGAGTTTGACAATGAACGCAGAAGAAGAATACTTTGCACATTTGGTGCCCGATAAAGATCTTTGGTGAGCAATGGCAGGAGCACATGCACGACAGAAACCCATTCATATGTCTAATATGGAAAGCATATAAGGGATATTGATAAGAACTTAACATCGTTGGTTTGGTCACGTGATCAGCATGTCAGAGAAACATTTTCTAAAGATACTGTGCTATGGTGAGGTATGTGTAGGTGAATCAGGGTAAGTATTCAAGTGAGGACAAACATATACTTCAATGACTACCTGATGACATATCCTAAGCACTGCACCAGTGATCCCCAGTTTTTGTGAAACTACAGTTCTTTATCACGCATCAAGATATGACTACATCTATGCAGGCATTAACACTTTTAAAAAAAATGTTTATAACACTTAGACAATTCGAAAAAAAATAAAAACGGAAGAAGTTAGACTGCTTTCCTTTTAGCTCAAGACCTTGGTTCCTATCCATACCGCGCCCGGCTTTTCAGAGCTCAGCTTCAACTCCTCAAACATCACACTTCCAAACTACCAACAGACATCATGTCACAGATAGCCATGACACATAGACATCACGGCTATAAAGCCAGCGGTAGATAATGTAAAAGATAAACCGCAGAAATCAAAGAAGCCACAGAAATAAGCTTACAAACAGCACACAAGAAGGCCATTCCCGAGAACGCTTCTACTCCTGACGTCGCAAGGCAAACAAGGCCCGCAGTGTATAGATAGATAGACAGACAGACATCTGAGGACTCACTAAGAAGAAACATCTCTAGGGTTCGTGATGTGGAACCAGCTGACCACTCTACCAGAGTCGGCAGAACATGACCATTTAGTTATTTTCATTATGCATTACCTTTGAGACCTGATCTACATACTTCTCCAGTAAACTCCTGAAGATTTTCAGGATTCAGAAAATGAAATGCGTTGTGTCTGGATTAACAGCTTGACTGCGATATTTGAGCCATTCGATCTGACACATCCGACTTCAGCATGTCTGATGGGATACTTTTATCCCTTTTGTGAGACGCGATAATCAATTGTATTCTCAAAAATCTTCTTAGTCTCCACTTACCACATACATGGAAGGGTACAGTGTGAATATTATTTGCTTCCCTGTCATCACGGTGCCTAAATAATAACATAGAGAAAGGACTAATATCGGTTTTTTCTCTCTTGTGACTTTTTTACCTGTGACTTTTTTACCGTGGTCGTCTTTTGTTCTCACTTTTTATCTGAAACTTTTGATACTTTTTTCTGTGATTTTTTTTTTACTGTGGAAGTTTTACTTGTTACTTTTTTTTTCTAAATCTACAATCAGGTTACATGCGCAAGAATTTACGACTTTCTGCAGAAGTTCCATGTTCAAGAAGAAAAGATCAACGTTGATTTCTTTCATTAATATTTCAGTCTCTGCGTTCTCCCCATGTAACCGTTACACAAATTGTAACCACTTGCTGTTATCACAAGATTGAAAAACGTGTTCCATAAAACCAAGGAGCTATTGACGTTCGACGTAATAACAATGTTTGTACGGCGTCAGATGACCGACGACGATCCGAACTTATTACAACGTGACTGCTCTAGGTTTGATTACAGGGGTGAGTGGCTGTGTGTGAGTGGCTCTGGGGGGTATGACAATAGACCAAAACTTGCCTATCAGTCTACCTTCACCTAAACCAGCTGATTTCACTTTTTCTATCCCAGACCAGACGTAGTTTAATGTTTTCATCGACTCGCCTGGCCGTCTCTATGACGCGTGCCCGTTAAAGTTTATCCCTGTCTCCAACCAATACTTGGCTCCAGTCCCTTATTACCCAGAAATTGTTCCGGTATGCTGAATATAATTTCATTTAAGTCTAGACTATCGGTTTTAGTCGTGGTTCTATTTAAATAAAACAGTGAAAGGCAATCAACGATTTATTATTCCACACCGTAACGAAATATCTCAGATACCAGCCGCTGGTGGCACGGCCTCTATTTCACGGAGAAAAGGGAGAAAACAAACGCCAGGTAAATGAGACTGTCGACTACGAAAACCGATCAAGTAAACATCAAAGGAGTTCTAATCAGCAACAATCTGACCTAATCAGTGTGGTGTCATCAAATGGGCGACGATATGATAGTTACGTCTTATATATCGGCGGATATAGGAATTGTCTCTTTAATATTGTGAAAGAGACGAACGCCGAAGACGGAGTTTGTTAGCCAGTGATGGCGCAGATATTGGGATAAATTAGGGCACACACGCTTTACAGAAATGTGGTCATGCGACTATTGCAACAGTAAAAAGGTAACCCATAGCATTTATTAATGTTGTGTTCTTGACGAGGGCGGTTCAAACACCGAATCCACTAGACTATAAAATCTCATCCTCTCTGCAATAGGAAACATTCAATATATTATCATACAAGTTGCTACATAGGGCTTTCTTCGGACAAATATATTTCAATTAAAAAGTAGTCCTGAAACTGTGGAATCCCCAGAGTATTGGATTATAAAGCTCTGTTAATTAAATGTATTGTTCCGGGTTGATTTATTCACATTCAGAGCTGAACATTATTCTTCATCGTGAGATGGATTTCAATTTGGCCTGACAGGTGAGTTAATTTTTTTTAATGTATTAATCATACTTATCAATGAAGATACTATTAATAAAAAAACTCACTACTTTCATTAATTTTTTTGAACGGTTCTGACCAACCAAAGTGTAAAACGTAAAGTGTAAAACTCGTATTTTACAGTCATTTTATACCATCATTTTATTATTCAATTATTTTCTTTTCGAGCTATTAATGTTTTATTTACTACATATATTATTTTTAATGTAAATACATATAGACTAGCTTATTACACAACACTCATACACTTGAACATTGATTTAAGATTGCCGTCATTTCCTCATCTTCATTCTTGATCTTGTATCTTGCGAATCGCTCGTTAAAATGTACCAAAATATCATATCTGAAAATTTACTTAGTCTTTTTTTTAACCATTCCTTCTTCTTCTTCTTCAGCGTTCTTTCTCAAACTACCGCTGGATCTCTGTCCTACTAGATTTCCAGCAGGATGTAGTCCAGAGAATGGAAATGCGTTGTGTCGCCGTTTTATTTGCACCAATGGTCCGACACATCTGTCTTCGGCGGGATTTTTTTTACAATTTCATTTAAGTTTCATTGAAGACAGGTCGAAATCTATTAATGACAATAACGTTTCTCAGATCGTTCCAATTTCTCGTATTTAGCCAATGACACCACTAGCCTATCATCGACAAGAGTATGAGATTACAGTTCTGCATATATGTACACCTGACCAGATTTATTCCTGTACATAAAACAAACGTTCACTCAACGCTCGCATACCTGATTCGAGTTCTTTCTAAAATATACATTTTTGATAAAAAGTCATTCTTATAAATAAGGATAACTTCTTAGAAAACTAAACTGCACCATAGAAGCTTCAACGTCGGAGGAGCACACGATCAGGGGACGATATGGTACACATTGTAATGACACATTACTTGGGGTTCTTTTCTACATTACCAAATAGAGGTCTCAGTTAATTAATTTAATTCTTGGTTAGGAACAAACGTTAGAGCACTGGGTGCATTCCCATATATGCTCTGCTTATCGTTCCGTCAGCCATCTAAAAGTGTACAAGCTCAGTGTCCATTTCAGGTGTTTGTTACGCGTTCTTCTGATCTTTCCGGAGAGGGAACAATTTCTCCCATCGCCTCTAGTCACTCCTATTTCTCTGAATATGTACATTGTCTCGTTCGACCTCTTACTCGTCTTCTCGTAGGGTATCCATGAATGTTCTAATTAAATCAATTATGTCTCTTCTTATCTCGATGCCATTCACCACGGTTTTGCCAGCCAAAACATCGGCTCTTTCGTTTGCCCCGATCCCAGCATGACCTGAACAGTAGATCCATGTAATGCTCTGCGCGTTGTTGAGCAGAGTGACCCATTAAGATCTGATCATACACTTTTCTATCTTGCGCAGCATACTTTGAGAGTCCGATAGAATCACTGAGTCTGTTGGTGGTTGCGTCGCCAGTCAAGCGAGCGTTGCTGTCACCACTTCTATTTCCATTCTCATACTAGATGTTGTAGTGGGGTACGCAACTGATTTCTCTGCTAATTTCTTGCCATTTGTAAGCCACGGAACCAGCCACACCTGTTTGTTTCTTGTGTTATCGAGCCGTCTGTGTGAATTATTGTATAATGTGGCTTCGAGTGCTGCAGTATGAGTTCTTGGATCATTCCCTCTGTTCTGTTAGCAGCCCATTCGCGGCATCTCTTCCCATCTGTATCCCCACTGTTAATTAACTCTCCATGGACACTGTCGCCTAAGTCCGGTCCAGCTTACTACGAATATAGGCATACTATTGAATTGACATACAGCCGCTGACATTAGTACCCACAATGTCAACGTTTTTTTTTCTTTATGGCTTCCACCGATCTCTAGCCAGACTGCTACAAATCAAGTTGGCATACTGCCGTTCTTTTTCCTAAACTTTGACTACCTAAACAATCATTGGGGGATTGTCGAATCGGTTTTGTCTAAATAGCTATATTATAAAGCATTCACCTAACAATGATGTCAAAAGTGAGGAATCAAAGCCGACAAAATGTCAACACAGAACTCTGCAACTTCGTCCAACAAAACTGTCGATCCGCCTCGTTTATTTACAACATACCGGTAGATTTTAAACCTAGCGATATACGTTGGTTATAAGAAAAATAGCAGATTTACAGCTGAAGAAATTTGCATTATATGCATGAATTATTGAGCGTTACAAGGTAAATTTTTTTATACCAATACAATAGCCTTTGTGGGGTGTTTGCCTGTAGTTTTATTTCTTCTTCTTGATTATAAACTAGTTTCACAGCACGTGGGGCACTCCCATAAGTGCTCCGCTCTTACTCCAGCAGCCATTCCAGTGTATGAAGACTCAGAGCCACAGTCAGTTGTTGATTGTGAGATCTTCGAGACTTAAAAAAAAAATACGTTTAAAGTAAAAAAAAGTCTTATTTATACGTACTAATAGACATGGGAAACTTACCATAGGAAAACATAGGCGAGCATAGGTGGGGGATATGTAGATACTTCATTCTTCTACCTCATTCTCCAGTCCAAGTCAGATAGTGATTTGGATTTCATCAATACACTGTACTGAGTTCACCAGCCCAGAGACAGGGTCGTAGAGCTTGTCCGTCAGAGCTGTTCCAGTCGGCCGACTTTGATAAAGATTGAGACGGGGTTTGCCATTAAACAAAACAAAACACCTCATAGTCTTTTCGTTGAAGTTTTTGTTGTCAATTGAATTGTTTTGCTTGTCTTGCTGTTGTGTTGTTATTTTCCATTCTTTTGTGTTCCCCAAAGCTGTAATTTTGATGTATTCAATATTACATCGTAAATGTTATAGGTCAAACCGCAGACAAGGGCGCGGGTTTGAGGAGGTAACCCAGCCTCCCCCTCCTCTGTTAGAAAAGTAAAACATTGTGTTTTTAACGAAGACATAACTAAGAAAAGTCCGTTCTCCAAGATATTATAAAAAAAACAATTTGCTCTCTTCAAACTGTGAATTGCTGATCTAATTTCTTCTATTGAAAGCTCTGGTTCTTGTGTCTTTCTATCTGTGTTTATTTGGCTCCCGGCGTCATTTTAGGGTGGCTCTGTGTACATTTCTTTTCAGTAGGCATTTTTCTTTCTACATTTCTAGAATGTCACATTGTGACTGAAAATAGTGTTTCCTGATTTGTTTTTGATGACTCGCATAGATGTTTTATATGTTTTACACTTTATAGTATTTGCTGCGAGAAACATGTTTTTCATTTTCCCTTTTTTCGTACATGTCCTCTATGTTTTTGCAGGAGTCCTTGATAAATTGTTGTTTATACTTTCTTATTTTCTTTTTTTTCCCTCTCATGCGTTGTTTAAATAATTAATGGTTTTTGTTATTGTTGTTGTACTTTCCTTCTTCCACTAATGTCATGGTAGTGTCCTATATATATGTTTGTCTCTTCTTTGTTTTCTTGTGGATATATTTTTGTGCACCCTGTATGTAAATCTCTTTAATCCTATTGGTTAACTCTTCCACTGGTAACCTTGTTCCTCTAATAAGGCTTCGAATCTGTTTGTAATTTCTATGTTGTATTCTGATGGAATTTGTGAGCAGTCGAAGTTGAATGTAGCTTTACCTCTGACATTTTGAAGTTTCTGTTTGAATTTAGTCTGCCCATGGGTATGTGTTACATGCTGAGATGCTGAATTTCCATCATTGAGAACAAAAATATGCTTTAATGACTTCCTGATGACATATCTTAAGCACTGCGCCAGTGATCCAAAGTTCTTGTGAAACTACAGTTCTTAATCACGCAGCATGATATGGTTACATCTATGCAGGTATTAATACTTTTAAAAACAATTCACATTTTATAAAAAAACAATTACTGCAGACAATCGGAAAGAAACAAAACGAAGAAGTCAGACTGCATTCCCTTACCTCTAGACCTTTTTCATCTCTGTCCACACCGATCAGACATTTCAAAGCTCTGATTTAACTCAGACATCTGACAATGACTCAGACATCAAGCCTAATTACTATCTCTAAGCCATGTATATCTTCGCATACTAATGAGGAACATCATTTTGGTTCTTTAGGTGGGACCTAAAGACCGTATTTTCATTACGCATATACCTTTCAGACCTGAACAACTTTACATACTTCTCCAGTTAACCCCTGCAGATTAGCAGGATTCGGTCCAGAGAACGAAAGGCGTTGCGCCTCAGTACCAGCTTCAATGCGGTATTTGTGCCTTTAAATCAGACACATTTCACTTCAGCGTGTCTTATGAGATACTGTGACCCTTTTTGTGAGACGGGACAACCAATTCCATTCTCAATAGTCTCCTTAGCCGCCTCTTAACACATACAGGGAAGGTTACAGTGTGTCTATTATTTGATTCCCTTTAGTCCCCGAAAACTAAACAACGTTTCATATTTGACAGAGACCAACATGAAAAATTAAATGTCTTCACGAAATAGGCATAGATGGAAAAGACATCAGGCTGATTAGAAATATATATTGTGAACAAACTGCATCAATAAGGTGTGAAAACAGCTACTCACCATACATAGAAAGGGGGGTAAGACAAGGATGCCTTTTATCACCAAGCCTATTTAATATCTACATAGAGAATATCTTTAAAAATATAGAAGAAATACCAGGACTCAATATCAATGGGAAAATAATAAACAACCGTAGATATGCAGATGTCACTGTTCTTTTGGCAGAAAGTGAGAATGAACTGCAAAGACTAATACATCAAGTCAATAAATCAAGTAATGAATATGGTAATCCAAAGAAAACACACACAAACAAAAAAAAGAACAGGAGCTAAACATAAACATACATGGAGAGAAACTACAACAAGTAAAGCATTATCAATATCTTGGACACATAGTCACAGATGATGGCAGATGTGAAACAGAAGGTAAAAGGAGAATAGGAATGGCTAAAAGTACCTTCAATGACATGAGGAAATGATTAATATATAAACAAATTACAAAGTTAAAAATGAGAATTATAAAATGCTACATCTATTCCATATTAATGTATGGCTCAGAAACATGGACACTAAATAAACAATTAGAAGACAAAATTGATGCCTTTGAGATGTGGGTATATAGAAGAATAGGGAGATCATCATGGAAAGAGAAAACAAATAAAGAGATACTAAAGACACTTAATATGAAGAAGGAATTTCTAAGAGAAATAAAGATCAGGCAAATAAAATACTTTGAACACATTAAAAGACATGACACCTTATTGAAGACCTTACTTGAGGGTAAATTCAAAGGGAAGCGAGCAAGAGGTAGGCAAGTATACAAGTGGGGGAGTAACATCACACGATGGACAGGTTACAGTCTAGCAGAGTGCACCACCAAGACAAGAGACAGGAGATGTTGGAGATACGTTGCAGCGAACATTCGTTGCGGAGACGGCACTTAATGATGATGATGAACTAAACAATAACTCAAAGAAAGAACTATATCGGTTGTTTTTTTCCTTTTTCCGTGGTTTTTTTAACCTGTTATTTTTTTATTTTGTAACTTTTTACCTGTGATTTTTTTTACCGTGATTGTTGTACACGTGACGTTATTAGATATACCCTGTTGACCTACAATAAAGTTACATGTGCGAGAATTTCATCAACTAAGTTTCATGTTTCATATGAAGAAAAGATCAATGTTGGATTTCTTTCATTAATTATTTCAGTCTCTGTTTTCTTCCCATGTAACCCAACAGTACACAGATTGAAACCAGTTACCGCGAATGGAAGAATAGAATACAATTACAAAGCCTCTAAAACCAGCGAGCTATTGAAGTTCAACGTAATAATACTGTTTGTACGGCGGCAGACGACCGACTACGATTCCGCATTATTTCAACGTCACTGCGCCAGGTTTGATTACCGGCGGAGTGGGGTGTGTGTGGCGGTGGAGGGGTGACATGAGACCAAAACCTGCCTATCAGTCTCCCTTGAACTAAACCAGCGACTCTCACTTTTTCTATCCCAGACTAGACGTAGTTTAATGTTTTCATCGACTCACCTGGCCGACTGTTCGACGCGTGCCCGTTAAAGTTGGGCACCACATTCATTCCTGTCTCCAACCAGTGCTTGGTTCTAGTCCCTCATTACCCTGAAATTGTTCCGACAGGCTGATTATCATGAAATTAAGAAATATTCACTTTCCTTACTGGTGTACTAGTTGTAGCATTAAACAAGCCAACATTTACCAGTGAAAGGTAATCAAGGATTTGTTATTCCACACCGGAACGAAAGATCAAACATCGATCAGACCCACCAGCCGCTTGCGACACGCCTCTGCACTTCAACGATGAACACAAACGCCAGGTAAATAAATACATTTCACGTAAACTAGACGGAAGACGCGTAAAACCTATCACGTCAACATCAAAAACTTGTATATCACTGACAATCTGGTCTAATAAATGATGTCATCAAGTGGGCGACGATCGGAAAGTCTCTCATTGAGACTGATCTCGTAATTGTCTCTATATTCTTCTGCGAGACGTGACTATAAAACCCTCACCTTATCTGTGATAAGAAATATTCAGTATATTAACGTACATGTAATTATCCAAGTTTGCTATATGTCTTTCTTCGGACAAATATATTTCAATTCCAAAGTTGTCCAGAAACTGCGAATCACCAGAGCCTTGGATTATAAAGTTCTGCTAATTAATTGTATTGTTCCGGGTTGATTTATTCACATTCCGAGCTGAACATTATCCTTCATCGTGAGATGGATTTCAAGCTGGCTTGACAGGTGAGTTAATTTTTAAAAATGTATCAATCATTCATACTTATCAATGAAGATATTATTAATAAAAACTCACTACTTTCATTAACTTTTTTGAACGGTTCTAACCAAAGTGTAAAACGTATTTTACAGTCATAATATACCATCATATTAATATTCCTCTTCATTGTTCATTCTCAAACTCCCATTGGATCTCTCTTGTAGCAGGACATTGTTCCTACTAGATTTCAAGCAGGATGTAGTCCAGAGAATGGAAATGTATTTTGTCGTCATTTTATTTGCACCCAATAGCCCGACACATCCGTCTCACTTGGCTTTTATTGTTCGATTATTTAGTTATGAAGCCACTAATTTTTTTTAACACAGAAATATATTTTAAAATGTGAGTTTATTCCTCTCTCTCCCCCCTCCCCCTCTTATGTTGAGATTAATTTCATGTATGTAAACAAACATAGATTAGTCTATGCACAGCACTCATACACTAGAACATTGATTTCAGATTGTAGCCATATCCTCATCTACATTCATGATTTTGTTCATCTCTCGTTAAAATGTAACAAAATATTATACCTGAAAATCTACTCTCATTCGTTTTTCCCTTTCATTCAATTTTCATTGAAGAAAGATCGAAATCTATTAATAGCAATGACGTTTCTCAGACCATGCCAATTAATCTCACCTAGTGAGTGACAGCATAGACAAGTGTATGAGCTCCCAGGTGTGCATGTAAGTAGACCTGATGAGATTTCATCCTGTACTTAAAACAAACGTCACTCAAAGCTCGCGCATAACTGATTTATTTCTCAACATTAAACTCTGGTACGCCTAAACTCTTCATAAAAATTCATTCTGGCAAAAAACTTATAACTTCTAGCAAGTGGTTCACTGCTACTTGGCTACACTGCTACACAGGCAGCAAACTAGATGCGATGCTGTCGGCAGTAGAAGATACCTGTACTGAATGAATTAGGACAGATACATTCTTTACACTTTTGATTATTGTCAGAATATTCGTTGGTCACTATTTATATAAATGGAGTCGTATGTTTTCATGGAAAAGTATGTCAAGAATAACTAAGATCGACCAACGAAATGGACGGAAATAATCAAAATCGGCCATTCAGATCATGTTTACATTATCTTTACACCGCGAAATAAACTTGCATTTATACTGGAGATCAGTCATACTAGAAGTCACAATGTCTGAGAAGTCCTCGATAAGAGAACGAAATGTCACACATAGTGATAATACATAGCAGTTTTTTTTTTGTAGTTGCTACATTACAAAACAGAGATCTCTATTAACTTCTAGGTTTCCTGTCTCTCATTATTCCGGCTCACCCTGCTAGAAATATACTGTTGATTGACATACAAGCGCTGACATCAATCAGTAACGGACCATACCAAAGTTGTTTTTTTCTTATGGTCTCCACTTATCTCTAGCCAGACTGCTTACAAATCAAGTCGACATTACTGCCATTCTGTTTCCTAAACTTTGACTACCTAAGTAACTATTGGAGACTGTCGAGTCGGTTTTGTCTAAATATCAATATATCAATATAATAAAACATTCATTTATAACTTCGATTTCAAACGTGAGGAATCAAAGCCGACAAAATGTCAACACAGAACTCTGCAACTTCATCCAACAAAACTGTCGATCCGCTCCGTTTATTTACAACATACTGGTAATTTTTCATTCACCGTCTAGTGATATACTTTGGTTATAAGAAAAATAACAGATTTACAGCTGAATTATATGCACGAATTATTGTGCGTTGCAAAGTAAATGTTTTGCTCCAATAAACCCCAATAGCGTTTGTGGCGTGTTTTCTACAGTTTTATTGCTCCGTACTAATAGATACTACTGTTAGTACTAATACTCTAGGAGGTTAGAGTGTTGGTCTCACACTAGTGAGGTCTAGAGTTCGATCCCCGGTAAGGACAGGTTTTTTTTCTCTCTATCTGATGGCAATAAGAGAATATAACATGAATAACTGGACATAAAACTAAAAGTAGGCCAAGAAAAGAGTGGATCGAAAATGTCAAAACATGGGCTTAATGCACTCAAGTGACACATCTGGCCTTGGAACAACAGCTGAAGCTCCCACCCCTACGCTTAACGGCAAATGTGGATACTATCAACCAGAATTCACCTAGAGATAGCCAGTATACAATAGACTAATAGACATAGGAAACTAGCCTTGTGAAAACATGGGCAAAATGTCATTGATAGGTGAGATGAAGATACTTCTATCTTCTTCCTTACAAGTCAGAAGCGACATAGCCGTAGTGCTTGTGGCACATCTGTTTCAGTTGGCCGACTTTGATAAAGAGAGAGAGAGAAACGGGGCTGTCATTAAACAAAACAAAACACTTGATTTACTTTTCCGAGGGGGTTTTTGTTGTCAAATCAATTATTTTTTGCTTGTCTTACTGTTGTTATTTTTTATGCTTTTGTGTTTCTCGAAATTTTAATTAGGATATATTCGATATTTAGTCGTTAATGTTATAGATCACACCCACAGACAAGGGCAGAATTGAGAGTGCAACTCAGCCCCCCCCTTTTTTTGGAAAGTAAAACATTGCGATTAGTACTAAATATCCGCCGAACACGGATGTATCGGGACATGCGCAAATAAAACGGCGACACGGCGCATTTCCATTCTCTGGACTACATCCTGTTGGATATCTAGTAGGAGCATTGTCCTGCTACAAGAAGGATCCAGCGGGAGTTTGAGAATGAGCGCTGAAGAAGAAGAAGTACTAAATATACATTGAAAAACATGGTACCCACTGCTTTATCAATTTTCCTTTAATTAAAAAAAAAAAGATAATTTAAACTTTAAGCTCAAATAAGTGATCAGTTTTTTTAAAAGGAGGACTTCTTCCGCCATACTAACGTTGTATATACCAGTGATTGTCAATTCGTATATGCCAGTGATTGTCAACACTGTATATGCCAGTGATTGCCAAAGTTGTATATACCAGTGAATGCCAAAGTTGTATATACCAGTGATTGTCAAAGTTGTATATACCAGTGATTGTCAATTCCTATATAACTGTCAATTCGTATATAACAATGATTGTCAACACTGTATATGCCAGTGATTATCAAAGCTGTATATATCAGTGATTGTCAACGACCACAAGTGAATATGTCTCCTAAAGCCACACCCATCCATAAGTTTATTAACAAAAATAAATTTGGGGAGGGGGTGGGGGCGCACAGACGAAATCATGGCCGACGATCACGCCCGTAGATAGAGGGGGTGGGGGGGAATTGTAGTGTTGACACACATAACCCCCTTAGGAGATCGGAACATTATTTTTAGTACTAGGGATTTAGCCAAACACTGGCCAACACACACCCCCCCCCCCCCCCAATTTCAATATGAAATATATAGTAATAAAACTTTGAAGATATTTAACGAACTCCTCCTTCAGAAGAGCCACGTAAGAAAAAATGTCCAGTAACAAAAGTTTGAGAACCACTGTGTTAAATGCCGCCCTGTTATCAGTACAAGAACGTCTCATATCCTGAACTTCCCGAGCGATGTGGTTTGTTTTGACTGCGGGGAGTATCACCTGTTCTCTCCCTTGGAACTGGTAACATGCAGCGTAACTCGGTGACCCCCTAAGTGTGTTTGCAACTTCAATTCGTCTTCTGTGTTCTTCTCACATTTTTCCTGGTTAGCAGAATGTGAATTGGAAAATTGAAATGTGTTGTATCATGGGTTTACAGTTTGGCAGAGATAACTGTGCCCTTCGTCATGACAGATCCGATTCAGCATGACGTTTACGTTACATTGATTTCTGAGATGGGACAATCATCTCCCCAATCAGGCCCAAAATTCATTAACCACCTCTTACGGAATTCATCAAAAATACAGTCCTTTGGACTACGTGGGATTTATCCGTCTAAAGTGACACAATTGGACTTTTCGTTATTTACATGTAACATTTAGTGTATCTATACTGTATGTCTGCAGCCAGTGAGAATCTCAAATTGAAAGTCCATTTGAGTCATTTTAGAAGGATTGGGCCAGATGAGTTCAAAGAACTGAATTGTCACTAGACCATCGGAATTATAAGACTTGTCGGCTAATTATAAAACAGCCGCCTTCCTCTTCTTTCTTCTTTCGTTCCCTTGAAACATGTCTATATCTGTATTCTGTCTCCTTAATAAAACTCACTGTCTTTTGTAGTTCATACAGTGTCCCATAGAGTTTTGATTCCAGTGTTGTTTCCTCTGGCCAATATGTCTGCCTCAGCGTTTCATGCTCAGAACACTCTTGAAGTATATGTTTGGCACTCTGTGCTGCCTGTCCACATGTACACATGGCCGTGTTGCCAATCTTGAACTTTGTATACATGTGACTGTGGAGTCGGTTGTGTCCTGTTCTGAGACGTAGAATTATAACTTGTTCTGGTCTGTTCATAATATGATAGTCATCTTGTGTTGGTGTTTGTGGCTTTTCTTATTGACTTGATCATATGTTTTTTCTGATGGTAGGTGGTTGGTATATCTGGTTGGTCTTCGGCAGCATCTTCCCTAGCCAGTTGGTCTGTTTTTTCATTTCCTGGTATTCCACAGTGAGAGGGTATCCACTGCATGGTTACCCTATACTGGTAAGACAATTCGCTAAGTAGTTTTTTTCAAGTCTGTTAGTTTTCCAGACTGGAGAGCTTGAAGCACTGACCTTGCATCTGTCAGGAATACCACAGGCTGTAGGTCAGAGTTGGAGTTCAGCAGTTTTTTAGCTGCCACACTAATTGCCTGAATTTCTGCATCATAATTATTGCAGAATTTTCCTGTCGGTGTTCTGATTGTATCTCTAGGCTTGTGTGGATATTCTATATATACACCAAACAGCCTTCTAAAATTACTCATTTGACTTTTCTCGTAATTTTCATTGCTCACTTTGTGTATGCTTGTGTCAACAGCCAATGAAAATCACAGGAAAAGCAAAATGTTTGTGTTTGCAACCAATCCTCGCAGTGACGTCGCAGTTTATGTAGCATATCCTTGAATCTAGATATCCATGCCAAAGTACAAGTTTGAAAAACTCGCAGTGTTTCCACTTCGAAATCGCTTCATATGTATGCATTTCAAAATAAAACACCTAAAATACAACACACAATGACATTTTATTATATTATTGTTTCTATAGTTTGAGCATCTTGGGATTTCCTGTATACTTTCTTTGAAAAAGGCATTTAGCCGGTATAATGTATTTGAAAATGACATTTAGCGCATGCAAACGCACATGAGAATAAGTCCCACCCCCCCCCTCATGTGTTAGCCGTTTTTCCCAAACAGCCCCCACCCCCAACAAAAATGCAGTAAAAGATAGTGATTAACCGTAATTTTGTATGAATCGTTTCCAGAATCGTATCTACCAGCTTTGGTGTTTGTGTGTGTGCTATCGTTCTCAAACTCTCATCAGATCTCGGGTAGCAAGACAATGGTCCCTCTCTTGTAGCATGACAATGGCCCTCTAGATCTCACATGTAGCAGGCAAGGGTCCTACTAGATTTCTCTTGCAGCAGGACATAGTCCTACTAGATTTCCAACAGGGATGCACTCCAGAGAACCAAAATGCGTTATGTCGTTATTTTATTTACTTCAATGTCCTGACATCTCCGATTTCGGGTGGTAACCATTACGTTAAGAGTTTTTACCACTTTTACTGGACGGTGAACGACTGTAACAATATCGTTAGTAGGCCAGCTATACCAGATAACTGGTTCCCGTACTACACTGGTCGCTAACCGCAGTCAAACTTACTTAATCTTTTTGTTGTCAGTGAATGATATCCAATAGCCACAAACGGTCATACAGTTTGAAATACACTTTTAACGATCTTTGCTCAAACAACTGCATCTCGACCCAGTTTCCAGATCTGAGATTCCTCAAACAACTGCATCTTAACCCAGTTTCCAGATCGAAGATTCCTCAAACAACTGCATCTCGACCCAGTTTTCAGATCTGAGATTCCTCAATCTGGTATGGGTTAGTAGAAATTAGTCCCGCCAGTGTGTTGCTGGATCCGAGGCGGGAGCAAGAATAACAAGTTATCTGCAATTCATGTGATAATAGACGACTAAGGAAATTGTTGGGGGTAGCGTTGACTGTCCCATCCTAAAGATGGTAAAAGTGTTCCGAAGTCATGCTGAAGTCGGATATATATGAGGCTGAAAGGCGCAGATATTTCAGTCAAACTGTAAACTATGACACAGTACAGTCCGTTCTCTAGACTATATCCTGCTAACTACGGGAATTTGAGAACGAACACATTAGAGAAAATCTGTTTTAAAAATGCAAAAAAAAAGAATAAAAAAAAACGTTGCATAATGTTTCTGTGGGTGAGGTACCCATTTCTCTGAACTTGTGGTAGTTTATGTAAAATGTTCCTCGTATGGTGAGCTAATAGTAATATCCAGCCATCGCAGCTAATTATAACAACAGTTTCAGACTATGTGTTGTTGCATCTCTCTGGTTTGCGCGGAGATGACTGAAAAAATAAAATCCAGGCATATTCTTCTTCTTCTTCTTTCGTTCACTTGAAACATGTCTATATCTGTAATTCTGTCTCCTTAATAAAACTCACTGTCTTTTGTAGTTCATACAGTGTCCCATAGAGCTTTGATTACAGTGTTGTTTCCTCTGGCCAATATGTCTGCCTCAGAGTTTCATGCTCAGAACACTCTTGAAGTATATGTTTGGCACTCTGTGCTGCCTGTCCACATGTACACATGGCCGTGTTACCAATCTTGAACTTTGTATACATGTGACTGCGGAGTCGGTTGTGTCCTGTTCTGAGACGTAGAATTATAACTTGTTCTGGTCTGTTCATAATGTGATAGTCATCTTGTGTTGGTGTTTGTGGCTTTCTTATTGACTTGATCATCTGTTTTTTCTGATGGTAGGTGATTGGTATATCTGGTTGGTCTTCGGCAGCACCTTCTTTAGCCAGTTGGTCTGCTTTTTCATTTCCTGGTATTCCACAGTGAGAGGGTATCCACTGCATGGTTATCCTATACTGGTAAGACAATTCGCTAAGTAGTTTTTTTAAGTCTGTTAGTTTTCCAGACTGGAGAGCTTGAAGCACTGACCTTGCATCTGTCAGGAATACCACAGGCTGTAGGCCAGAGTTGGAGTTCAGCAGTTTTTTAGCTGCCACACTAATTGCCTGGATTTCTGCATCATAATTATTGCAGAATTTTCCTGTTGGTGTTCTGATTGTATCTCTAGGCTTGTGTGGATATTCTATATATACACCTGCACCTCCATTCCTCACAGCATTCTGTGCTGACCCATCTGTGTACACTCTGACCCATATATCTTGTGGATATTCCTCATCCAGGAAACTGACGGTGACTGTCCTTCGCTGCACACTGTTCTGTTCGTCCTCGCTTAGTATTCCTTTCACATGGGTCTGAATGTATATTGGCATTCCATGGCTTTCACTCCACGGGGTTTGTTCTGGTACAGACCTTAAGGGGCTGTCAACTTCAGGTAGGTCTGTAAGTTGTCTACGTAGTCGTTTAGCTTGATGGATAAAGCTGCTCCTTTTCAGTCGCCCCATTGCTAGATTTTGGAATCTTTCCTTCATTGGATGACTTGGCATACACTGAAACTTTTCTGCTTGAATTAGTACTTTTGTGTCTCTTCGTTCGCCAAGTGTTTGCATTCTTCCCATTTTCTGCATCTCTGCTATGGGTGTTGATTTCATTGCTCCCAACATTATTCGAAGTGCCTGGTTTTGCACTTTATCTAGATCTTGTAATGTAGTGTTTGATGCAGGACACCATGCAGCTGAACCATATTCCAGGTGTGGTCTTATGCCTTGCTGGTAAACTTTACTGAGTATATTTCCACTGGCTCCCCATGTGGTTCCACTTAGTTTTCTCAGGATAGCTAACTTCCTCCTGGCTTTTGTTGTTGCTTTGTTTATGTGCTGCTTCCATGTCAGCTTATCATCAAAAGTAACTCCGAGGTATGTGGGTTGTTTGTCTTCTTTCAAGAGCTCTCCATCTATCTTGATATGACCAGCTTTTTGTTTTGGTGAGAGGGTAAAGAGTGTAGTGCTGCACTTATCTGTGTTAATGCTGACGCACCATCTATTTGCCCATAAGGTTAGGGCATCGATAGCTCTTTGTATTTGTTTAGTGACCACTGTTGCATGTTCTTCCGTGCACCAGATCACCAGGTCGTCAGCATACATTGCACTTTGATCCCGTGTGGTAGTTCAGCAACTAGGTCATTGATGTAAACCAAGAAAAGTGTGGGTGACAGGACTCCTCCCTGGGGGACTCCATGACGCAGTTGAACTTTCTTGCTCTTGCGACCATCTAATTGTACCCTGGCTCTTCTATTATGCAGGTATGCTTTTACCCATTTGTACATTCTTGAGCTAACCCTGCAATTTCGCAATTTCACTAGGAGCCCTTCTTTCCAGACCTTATCAAATGCTTTCCTGAGGTCTATCCATGCTGCTAGTACCAGTTTCTTTTCTTGGAAGGCATCCTCAATCTCTTGGGAGAGGTAGGTTGCCTGATCTTCAGTAGAGTAGCACTGTCTGAAACCTGCTTGCTGTGATACCAGAAGGTTTTCACTTTAAAGGTACCACTGCATCCTAAGATTGATAATGCGTTCCATTGTTTTACATAGACAGCTTGTGAGGCTGATGGGCCTGTAGTTGGAGACTATGTTGCCATCTTTTCCTGATTTGAGGAGTGGTATCATTATTGCTTCTCTCCACGCCTGTGGTACATTACCTGTGGACCAGCTTGTGTTAAAGATCTGCAGTAGCTTTGCTCTTGCTGCAATTCCCAGGTTTCTAATCATTTCATTGGACACTCCATCAGCTCCAGGGGACTTTTTCATTTTCAATTTGGATATTGCATGCTCCAGTTCTCTCATTGTGATTGGTGCCTCCATGACTTCAGGTATAGGTTCACCTTGTCCAATGTTTTGCTGGTTCTCTCGAACCTCCTGTTGTTTGTCTGGGCTGACTTTGACGTTATTGTCTTCTGCAAAGTAATCAGCTGCATGTTTACCTGTTAAAATGTCTCTATCTTTATAAAGTGTGATCCTGGTATTTCTCCCTGTACCTTCATCATTTAGTTGTTTTACAAGTTTCCATAATTTCCTAGTATCTCTTTCTAGGTTCAGCGACTCTGTTTTTTCTTTCCAGCTGCTCCGTCTGGCTTGTAACTTGGCTCTTTGAAATTTAGCCTTTGTTTGCTGATATTTGTTGTGATGTTCTTGGCTAGGTCTGTTCTCAGCCTGCTGTCTAGATGTTTCCATCTCATTTTGCAGCTTTTCCAGTTCATCATTCCAGTAGAGTTTGTAGTTTTTGCGTGCCCCCCTGGGTATGGTTTTACTAGCAGCATGTAGTATACATCTATTAAACTCACTCACTGCTCTATTGATGTCTTTGTCCAAGTTCATGTCCTTAGCTAGAACACTGGTTAAATGCTGGTACATTTTCCAGTCTGCCCTTTTATAATTCCACCTAGTGAGCGTGCTGCTGTCCTTGGTAAATTCATTGTGGATTTCCAGAAATACTGGTCTGTGGTCACTACCTCCAAGCTGCTTTCCAACAACACGTGTGATGTTCCATTCCAAGCCTGGTGAGTGGAATGCCAGATCTGGTGTAGAGGTGGTGTGTCATGCTCTCGTGTAGAAGGTTGGTGAGTCTGCTGGCTGGTTAATAAGGATGAGATTATTTTCATCCTGCCAGCTCTCAAGTTCCTCACCTCTCTTGTCGATATGATCGTAGCCCCAGCTTTGAGAGTGGCTGTTGAAGTCACCACACACCATAAGTCTCTCTTTGTCTGGAATTGTGTCTAGTGCCAATGGTTTATCATTTGGGCAGTAGATGGAATTTTGCACTGTCTGATTTTAGGTGGAGCATCTGGTATTCTGCCCCTTCCATATATACTTCCAGCTGACATGCGCTGATATTGTTTTTAACAAGTGTCAGAATTCCACCCTTTCGCCTGTCCTTTCTGTCAGACCGGTAGCACTGGTAGCCTCTGATTTTGAAGGCTATGTCGCTGCTGAGGTGTGTTTCTTGGATACAGCATATACTAACTTGTTCTTCACTGAGGACATTTTCAAGTTCCAATTTTTTGCTGTATCCATCTCTTTTACTGTTGACACCCTCAGCATTCCAGTGCATTATTTTTATTGGTCGTTTGTTTGTTTGGCCAGTAGCTCTATTCCCTTGCCTCCTGGCTCCTCGGGGCAATTGAGGACTTCCAGTAACTGAGGTTGGGCCCTTTCGAGGTATAGGGCCCGGCACCTTCCCTGCCTGAACGTCCGCCACAGGGCAGGCACCATAACTATTTATAGATGAAGACATGTTTCCATTGTGTTTTGTGCGTGGCATCCTGATTATCTGTGCGCCTTTTGGCTGGATGCCTCCGTCTTCAGCACTCTGCTTACTTGGGCAGGACTATGGTCCTGCTCGAATGGGACTGCCCGACCAGTCTTAGTTTCCAGCCCCTGATGGCTGAACTAAGCCCCATCACCTCTGCACGGTGCTGGTCTCGATGGGGATCCAGGCATATAATCCCTTGTCACATTTGGGACACGAAGTGGGTATATGTGTGTTTGTTTTTCTGTCTTCTAGGGGCAGCATGTTTTCTCTCTGCCCCTGAGATTTGATGGGTACACTGGGTGATTATGAGCGACATCACTTGACACCTTAAGTGAATGGGCATCTGACTGGGGAGTCCAGATCAACCTCTCCAAAACGGTGACAACCATTTTCTCACTTTCAAACCACCAAGAAAAAGCAAATATTAAAATAAATGGAAGCGAGCTAGCACATGTGGAGAACCCTACATATCTAGGGGTCACACTAGACAAGCGACTCACCTGGAAACCACACCTAATAACCACCGAGCAAAAAGCAACCAGGAGGCTATCCTTGATGAAGAAACTTGCAGGAACAAGCTGGGGAGCAAATGGAAATATTCTCCGAAAAGTCTACATGGGTACAGTCAGACCTGTAGTAGAATATGGAATGACAGCCTGGGCATCAGCATCAAAAACAAATACTGATCGCCTATCTAAAGTACAAAATGCAGAACTTCGACTTATCTCTGGAGGGATGAAAACCACTCCAATCCATGCAATGGAAAAACATGTAAACATCCGCCCACTGGATGACAGAAGAGAAGAAAGAGTGCTTGTTCAAAGGGAAAAAATTAAGCGCATGCCAAACCATCCGATGTATGCGTACATTTCTAGATCAACCACAAGCAGGTTGAAGAGAACCAGCTTCTGTCACATCTCTAAAGATATCCATGAACAACATAAAGAAATCCTCACAAACCTCCCAAATGAAATTGAAACACTAACGGACTTTGAAGAGCCAGGCAATAGTCTCCAGAATGTCTCCATAATAACACAGGTTCCTGGAATAATTAATAAGGAATACCAAACTCCACCTCAGCTAAAAGCATTGACACTGGAGATGATAGAAATAAAATACAATCCCAAGGATTGGACACATGTCTACACAGATGGATCGGCAGAAGGAGCAGTAAGGAATGGAGGAGTGGAATTTTTATAAGACTCAAAGATGGGAAGACAATATCAAAAGCTTTTCCAACCGGGAAATACTCCTCTAATTTTAGAGCAGAAGCAGTTGCACTCCATCAAGCACTGAAAGTCTTCACTGAACCAGGACTGCCAAGACCAAAGAAGATAGCCATATTCACAGATTGCAGATCCCTACTGGAATCAATCCAGAGCAACAGAAACGAAAGCCTTCTGTACAACATCAGACATGAGCTAAGACAGATACAAAAATCAACAGCTTTTGCCCTTCAGTGGTTACCATCACACTGTGGAATCATGAGAAATGAGAAAGCGGATGCTCTGTCAAAGGCAGGAAGCGAAATGGAGCAACACACACCCACTGTCTTACGGAGAAGCAAAAACAATAATCCGCAACACATACACAGCAAAGTAGAAGAAACAAATGGAAGGGGAATACGAACATGATACAATACATCTCCTCCAAAGATATCAACAGACCACAATATTTCGCCTTAGAACAGGCCACTGCAGACTGTTGGGTCACCTTTATCGATTAAGGATCTCATACACAAATGAATGTCCATGTGGATCCGGAACCCAGACTCCAGAACACATACTTCAGGGCTGCCCAACATACAAAGAGCAGAGACAGCAGACTTGGCCAGAGGATACAGACTTGAGGCAAAAGCTATGGGGCAGCCGCTCTGACCTGGAGAAGACAGTGGACTTCGTCTTGACAACAGGTCTTACGGTATAGCATGACCACATGCTGAACGCAGAAGAAGAAGAAGATTAGAGAAAATCTGTTTTAAAAATGCAAAAAAAAAAAAAAAAAAAAAAAGAGAATAAGTAAAGAAAACGTTGCATAATGTTTCTGTGGGTGAGGTACCCATTTCTCTGAATGTGTGGTAGTTTATGTAAAATGTTCCTCGTATGGTGAGGTAATAGTAATATCCAGCCATCGCAGCTAATTATAACAACAGTTTCAGACAATGTGTTGTTGTATCTCTCTGGTTTGCGCGGAGATGACTGAAAAAATAAAATCCAGGCATATAATCCCTTGTCACATTTGGGGCACGAAGTGGGTATATGTGTGTTTGTTGTTTTATTTCTTTACACTATTTTTGGGGGCGAAAATGTATTTCTATAAATATAAATACCAACAGAACCCATCTTGACAGATTTCGGGATCCATCGACAAACATCTGGTTTTACAGGGAAACAACTCTTAAAATTGTGAACACAAAAATAACCAAGATTTGAGTACCATCGGCTTGTTGAAAAAAATAATAATAATAAATAGAAAAGAACTACATAGTGTAATAGAGGATTTTTTTAAACAGATGATAAACACCATAAAACAAATCAAGATTGAGGTGACCTGGACATGTGAGGAGAGTGAACCTCGATATGACATTTCTCGTTTGGACACCATAGGCAAAAAGGATAAAAGTGTAAGATAAATGACAACATAGGGTTTCATCGTGGGAAATGCATTAGCTGTTGTATCTTTAAATAGATAAAAGGGATAGCCTCACAGCGGCAACTCGTGCGTGCTTGGTCGTCGTTCGATGCAATAAAATTCGTGCGGTCTCTCGTAACTTTAGCAATGTTACTGAAACGTATTGGCGTTGTTTCAAAATCAACAAATGTTTAAAAAAAACAATGCTCATTACATAATTATTCACGCGATTATGTGTTGCTCCTCACTGGAAGGTGAGCAAATATTAGCGACAATGTTACCTACAAATTATCTCGTAAGATGTGACTAAGGGGGTTTTGGGATGGAATTGGCTATCCCATATTATACAGGGCCAAATTAACCTAGAGGTCATGCTGATGTTGGATGTGTCATGTCAAAAGGTGCAGATTTCGCAACTAAGCTGTAAACCATGACACAATAATTTGGGACTATATCCTGCTTATCTACAGGAGTGGGGTGCAAATGGAACCGCAACGATCTCGGCGGACTTAGGGTTAGCAGATAACCAAAATCCTAAATTTACCACCCCGTGGTGCACCATGGAAACAGAAAGACTGCTGTCGTTCTTGCCAACACTTGTAGGCTCGTGTCCGTGGATATGGAGGATGTAGACGGAATGATAATTGCCTGCGAAGATACAAGCAATATCTCCGAGAGCTCTACCACACACACCCAGCAGCACTGCCGGCACACAATGATGTACGGCATTACGTCTCGTACAGTAGAAAATGCAGAAACATTGAATCTCAAAGGGGCGCCAATGTCAGATATTGGTAGTTCCGGGTAAGACTTGGTGATCCTATGCGTACACATTGAATCTGGAAAAGGCAACATGCACTAGAGTGCAGCGTTGTGTATGTGAATTGATATAGTCGCAACGTAGCTACAATTGTCCAGCACAAGACCGACTGGCGGAAGTGCTGTTCATGCTCAAGAACACACAGAAGCCACACGTCCCAACACTCCATTCAAAATAGGAGTCATGACTCAGCTATTGGATACGCCATCCCAAACATGTACCCCTGGGCAGACTGTGAAGTTTCCCGTCCGAGATAAACGTACTCTACCTACTTATTTGGGTAATATACGCAATGGAGAAGAGTCAAAATACACGATGGATTGGAAAGCCATCACAAGCGGACGAGGCGAGTGCGTGAAAATGCACAGGTCTAATCCCAGACCTCCGACCTGTTTAACAAAGCAGCACCTTGTCTAGGAAGGTGCATCAACCCTGAGTCTAATTCGACTGTCGCGGTTACCCAACACGGCTCATACAGAAATTATGTCTGGGACCTAGGGACACAAAGGGTGGTAATGGTATGGTCTTCTTATACGAGGAGCAGCTCGATGGCTGCTACGCGCCTCGTCAGAAGAAAGACAAACAATGGGTGACCCAAGCAAACTATCAGCTCGTCTCGTAACATGTACTCCTTCTGAGTAGAAGATTCTTCCAATAGGCACTGAAAGCCAAAAAAAACAAGGATTGCAAAATGAAGCCGAAAGATGAAGTCTCCTGGGTATGCAAGAAAGCTAGGAGAAAGCCTCCCCATTGCACATACGAAGCAAGATCTAATTACTCGTATTTACTGGCGTTCGTACGCATGCGGTTGCATCTGTGGGTCTCACCAATGACCCACTAGACAACATGAAACTAGACCCATGCAACAGGAAACCTTAGCCGTTATATTGAGGTTATCTTCTTATAGAAGCTTCATGGCACATCATCTATACAATTATGCTTATTATGCTGTTATTTTGTTGTTGAAATGTGTTTCATGTTTACTTGAATATATGAATGCACCCTCTGTGGTTGGGAGGGAGCCAGAGATGTACTGTGCAGCACTGGGAAGGAGGAAACTGACAGCACTGTTTTTTCCTATGACTGAGACCCATCATAGAGGCACAGTGACTCAGGACATGACAATCCTTTTGACTTGAACATTTGATTGTATTCCTAGAGCAATAGAGAAGTTCGGCATAACCAGTAGTCAATTGCTGGCGGGGAATGAGCACAGTGAACCTTATCTTGGCTGCAGTGGCCTGGAGCAGTGCATATGTTGAAATTTACCTTCCTGGAGGTGTGATAGTTATTCTCTGGCTCTGGCCTGGTGTGGGTAGAAAATCTACAGACTTCCCAGCAATATAATGCCATTTAATGGCATTGGGTCAAAGGGCATGAGCCCATGGACCGCTGGATCAGCAACCAACCAATCAACTAACCAAATGGTGTTCGCAAACAAACATCTACAGCAGTTTGAGAACCTACATCAGAAGAAGAAGAATCCTTCACTTTAAACAAGATTATTATTGTTAAAGTTACTCATGTAAAGATACTTTTTGAGTATACACCTTTAATTCATTCATTCACGTTTTATTTTTCAGTGCTTTCTCATGGATGTCGCCATGCTGTTTGCTGCGTTCCTTCTCGTCTTCACCACTAACATCTGCACATGTCACTCGTCTGAAACGCAGATGCCGGACCTGTACTCCCATTTCTTACAGACTGCCGGATTAGAGGAAATTGTGTATCCTCCCAACGGTAGTCGCAGACCCACACCTTCTGATCATTTGCCTATAGATGATCTTCTAGAGAACGAAAGTGAAATTTACGATCCTCAACCAAGTGACATCAACGTGAAACTATTACGTCGTCAACTCGGTAGCTCCTTCGATAAAGACTATATGTCAATAAAAGACCCAAGTAACAGAACACACGAGAAACAACAAATACAGTCCATCAATCATCGCCCCAAGGGGAAGAGACACAACTTACTGATGAGTATTATACGGAGAGCTCATCTCAAGGACAACAGAAAAATGAGACTTAGTCAGAAAGAACTCAGAAAACTTGATAAGTTGATATCGAATGTGACGTTCTGTCCTGTTGAACATTCATGGAAGTTTCTGGGCATTCGGTTCTTTCCACAGTGGATCAAGGTAGGTGCATGCACAAGCAAGCATTCCTGTTCAATCCCCGAAGGTATGATGTGTAAACATACCTCATCTACTGACAAGGAGATTCTACGATGGCACTGCCGGGACTTTAAAACGCGGGATTTCTGCAAGTGGATACACATATTATACCCTATTATTACAGAGTGCGCATGCGCGTGTTAGTAGCAGATTTATGGCTGCAAACTGTAAATGTTATTGCTGATTGATCACTGCCTAGATTACAACGTGTGCCTAACATATTCTAAAGAGCAACTGATAGCATGACAGTTTTACAGAGTTGCCAGTGCAATGGAACTTTTTTTTATAAGTGTTGGTAGCAATGGTATTTTTTCAAAAACTGCTGGTAGCAATCTGTTATGTATTTGCATTTTGTACATTGCATGTTGTTAGATCAATTTGTCTTTGTGTATTGCATAGAACATAAATCTGTGATATAAAAAAAATCTCATACCACAGCGTTATCTATCTTGGATTACGCGTGCATTCTGCTTTTGTGAACTTGCTTCAGACCAAGAGAAGAGTACTTTAGGAAATTAAAGGACACATGACCATATGTGGAGTTTCCTTTTAACTGGACGATGTCCTATAATGTCCGAAGCATGAACTGGCTGCTTCTTTTATCAACTGTTTTTTTTTTAAACAATGAATGTGAAAGGATATGAAGTAGACCAGCTACTGGTGGGGTATTTGATATCACTGCCTTCTCAGACTGTCTGTAGAAGTATTGACATGTTTGTTATTTGATAAATTGATATCTTGTCTAATTTCACTGCTTAGATATTTCACATGGCAGTGTATATTAGAGGACCTTGGCAGTGTGTATTAGAGGACCTTGGCAGTGTATATTAGAGGACCTTGGCAGTGTGTATTAGAGGACCGTGGCAGTGTGTATTAGAGGGTCTCCATGTGTATATTAGGGAACCTATTCATGACAGTCTCCAATAAAGACCGTACAACATAATTAATTCATCTGTTACGTCTTTTAATTATTGTTAGGTTTCGGTTGGTCACTATTTACATACTTGGAATAGCCAAACAAAAATTGCCAAGGGGACTCCGAGTGTATAAATAGTGACCAACCGAAATCCCAACAATAATCCAAAACGTAAAGAATGGGGTCCTAATTAATTGTGTTGAAAAATTGTTTACACAGCAGACGGTTTCGCCTAATTTATGCTGAGGTCATTAATATTGCGTTCTAGATGGGAGTTCTACCACAAGCAACTTATGACAGAATCAGAAAAGGTGTACCAGAAGAAACAGTTTGAAGCATAGGCTGGTCATTCCAAACATACTTTTGATAATTTTAAAAGCTACCAAACACATACAATCGTTTCTTCTGGGTTCGTTCTCAAACTCCTGCAAATTAACAGGATGTTAATCCTTAGTCGCATCTTACATCACGCATGACAACAATTTACATCACAGTGTTTCTATTTTTTTCTCCGCTTCGGGACCATCAGCATAAGAGAGAGCAATGATGTGTTGATGAGCATTAACTGATTCACACCCGAGTCTTCTTTGACAGCTAGAATTGCTTTATATTTAGTCATTTAGAAAATCCGATCATTGGACACTGACATTTAAAGAAGATATTCGCGTCGATAGATAAACGCCACGGAGTGAATATGTTAATGGTGAAGTTGAATACACAATATTGTTAGATAAAACTTGAAAGCCTCCGGTAAATAAACCATTTGAATGCAGACTACTGTAACAGTGAACAAACATATTCAATATCATAAAAGGACAAATAACATATATAACAAATCCGTATATACACCGTGGATATAAATAGTTTGCAGTGCAGATCAGCTGTTCATTACTGTGACCATCGCTTATAAAAGACCTATTGGTTAATAGGAAACATCTTCCTAAAACGACTAATTTTTTTTCTTTTCTATCGACACAAAGTATAGGTAGTCGTGGCGATCAAGGAAAATATGAGAAAAGTCAAAGGAGTCATTTTAGAGGATTGTTTTCCAATTAGCTAATAGGACTTATATTAGCCACGGTCTCGTTTATACCAGTGGTTTTCAACATTATTTTGTTCCGGACTCCCATTCAGTACAAATTTTCAACCATGCGGCCTCCTCCCCAACAAACCGGGATCTAAAAAAAAATTGGCAACTTTATTCACAGCTTGTTACATATTTTAATAAATTGTGTCCACATAGGTAACTTTCTGTCTTCCCATCCCCTGACAGGGTCTGTATTCCCCTAATATTCAATGTTCTCCTCCTGGACACCATTAAAAACATTGTGCCGCTCTCTTGGCGGGGAGGGGGGAGCATATGGTCCATGTTGAAAATATCTGATTTATATGATTGACGTGACCCCGTTATATTTGTTATGATCTGTTTATGAATTATAACATTAGTTGATCATAAATCAATAAATAATCAATAAACCCGTAACATTTCAGGGTCGTAGGGGTACCACATTGGATGCTTCAGCACACAGAGCCCTCCAGCAATTTATATCCTCAGCGATGCGGATGAGTGAGGAAAAATCGTGCCCTGTCAATTCCTTGATGTTGTCTGTCCATACCTTTATTTTCCTTCTCCTGTCACCCTCGACAGTTCCCTGCAGTATTGTTCTCTGTGTGTGATTACCCATTGTAGTATTTCGGTGGGCATTACGGTTGATTAGTTGATCATACGAACAGATGCCTGGCTCAAATATTTGCTAAATAAATTGACACAGAACGACAGATATTTTGTGACAGTGTCTGTGTGCATAAACTGAAAAATAAAATTGTATCGCGCTTGTTGACTGCAGAGATCATGTGTTGAGAGAGTCACATAAAAGCAAGTCTCGAATGTAACCCGGAAATTACTCCGAATATCAGGACATGACCGCTCTCCAGTATATAAGACCCATGTACAGAAAATGTAAACATGAACTGAAAAAACATATTTTGATTATGTCCGAGCATTTCGTTGGCTGTTTTTGGCATGAGACTCCAAGTATATAAATATTGACCAATGAAAAACACGACAATCGAAAATGTGAGGAATGATGTCCTGATTAATTATGTACAGAGGTTTTACAGTAATCACGAAAGCTACGGTTAAGGTGTACTTTTAATGGCCTTTATATGAAACAGTTTACATGTAGTTTTCATACATCCTTTTCGTCTCCTTCACTAGTTTTCCTCTTCTTCCTTCAAGAGTATCTTTCTCAGAAATCCCTAGTTTTCTCCTTCTTTCCCTAGTATCTTTCTCAGACTTCACGAGATTTCTTCCTCTTTCCATAGCAACTTTCTCAGACTTCACTAGTATTTTTCTATCTTCCATAGTTTCCTTCTCAAACTCCACTCGTTTTCTTCCACCCTCTTTAATGTGATGTATACACATTTGAAACCGACAGTCTATGACATGTTTGGATCAGAAAGTCATTTACGAGATTGGATACTCAGCCTTAATTTGAGCCCTCGCTAATTTCGCTTCTTTTGACATGTCTGGCTTACAATACTAAATCATCTGAGTCCCAAGGCAGTATGCCTCATAATTCTATACTTATTTATCCTCTCTGTGCAAGAGACTTCGGAAAGCATTGAACATGCCTGAGAGTCAAGTCTTCTGGATACCACTGAGAGTCAAGTCTTATGGGTACCGCGGAGATTTAAGTCTTTTGGGTACCGCTGAGAGTTAGCCGTCTGGGTATAAAATAAATATATAAATAACACTCCAACCGCGTATCCCCAATTATCCCAGAAAATTGCATAGGCGCTGTCCATAAATTGCGTCATTCATTTCCCTCTATTGTCAATGAACAGTTAATATTTCAGAACCCCCCCCCCCCCCCCCACCCGTAACAACTTAATAATTCTGAAAAAAAAGTATTTAAAAAATGATTTTTTCCCCATGACATATCGAAAAAAAATGTCTTAAACTCAAAAAAAAGTTTCATTGGTGCATAAAAAACAGTAATGATGACGTCAACTTTTGTCAACCCCCACCCCTTTTCCCCCATCCTCTGCAGGTGCATCATACCCCCACCCCCTTCCAATTCCTAAATAGTTGTCGTAATTTATGAACAACCCCGTAATGTGGGCAGCCTGTAGTCAAAGACGAACATACCAATTTAAACGTTACCACTCAACTCTTTCAATATTTCATTCATTCTTGCTTTTATGTGACCCACTTATATGAACGGCAATATTTATTAATGATTGAACTGTTAACGATATTTACTATGACTAGAATGGAGTGTGTGGCATATATAACATGTAAATGTCTCCTCGTGTGGTTTTGTTTGTTATAGCTATTTCCAACAAAGTGTTTCTTAATAACCTTGTTTCATTTCTTAATGAACTTGTACCACAACATCTGTAAAAGTCGTGTCAACAAATACCGAATGTTCACCACATAGTGCTTGTTTTATGTAAGCCTTTATAAATACAAAAAAAACACCATGGCACAACGCATTCCGTTCTCCGGACTACATTCTGGTAATATGCAGGAGTTCGAGAACAAACCCAGAAGAATAGTCATGTGCACTGTTCAATGGCCACTTTGTGCAGGTCTCCAATATAAAACCAACTGGATAGCATAAAATGCACCCTTTTAGATAACTAATTTGTATTTCGCCGAAGACGAATATGTCGGACCATTTGGCGCAACTAAACCGGTGACACAACGCATTTCCATTTTCTGGACTACATGCTGGAAATCTAGTGGACCATTGTCCTGCTACAAGAGAGATCCAGTGGGAGTTTGAGAATGAACGCTAAAGAAGAAAACTTATTTGACTATTATCTTGATTTTAATTGGCTGTCACACAAAGTATAATCATATTGACCAATTAAAATCAAGAAAATAGCCAAATGAGTCATTAAGCCAAGGGTGGTCATACTCTTTGTCTTGCGAGCCAATGAAATAATCGGATTATTCAGATAAGTGGAATTGTGTGGGATCAGAGTTCAGGACCTGGAGAAGGGTTTGATTTCTGACATGTGAAACTAGATCGAGACGACGGCACCGATTACAAATGCGAAAAACAATCCCTGGCGCCTCAACCAACAAAAATGTAATTCATGTGGAACCGGAATTGAAGATTACCAAGTGAGCCATATTACATAGTTTCAGCACTAGTATCCTGTTTCATATAATGGAACTCCAAACTTAGAGTATTGAATCTAGTTATTTGTTAGGTCTTGACACATGCCAAGTACAATATCTTAGTTCGGTAGTACAGTATGTTCCTGGAGACGTGCAACCATAAATGATTGCAAATAGACGGTCTGCTGAATAAAATATTTTGGACTGTTTTTGGTATTTAAATAAAGATTAAAAGAAGAAAAGTGTTGTATAACAATAAAAAGGGGGGGGGTGGGGTGTGGTTGTAGAATTGTAATATGAACAGTGATAACGATAGTAGGTTTCGTTAAAAGATATAACAGAATAATGTCAGCGTGTGCTTACAGAAGAATTTAACGGTTGAGTATAGAGCGGTAGATGTTAGCAGTGATAGTGTCGGTCAGCAGAGATAGATGTCGAATATAAATAGGCATCTATATAATATAAATATATATAAATCAGCAGACATAGCGACTGGATACACGAGTATAAATGGCAATCAGCAGAGATAGCGGCAGCATACGCGAGTATAAATGGCAATCAGCAGATATAACGACTGCATACAGGAGTATAAATGGCAATCAGCAGATATAACGACTGCATACAGGAGTATAAATGGCAATCAGCAGATATAACGACTGCATACAGGAGTATAAATGGCAATCAGCAGATATAGCGACTGCATACATGATATAAATGGCAATCAATAGAGATAACAACTGGATACGTGATATAGATGGCAATCAGCAGATATAGCGACTGCATACATGAGTATAAATGGCAATAAGCATGACAATGAAAATGACGATCCATCAATACAAATTCGATGTTTTCATTACCTCTAATATTTTATGATAGTGCGTCCTGATATAACCAAATTGGATAAATTAATGTCCGACGGTTGAAAGGGCGTGCCTCTCCAAAAGAGTTATAAGGTGAACTTATAACTAGCTGCCTGACGATCTAGTACAATTATTCACCAGCGGTTATAAATATGGATCAGCACTGATACATTGATCAATGAAACATATATAAAAACAATATCGTTCAAAATTTTTTTAATTTTCCAACTCACCTGGCGTATCGTATCTGCTTCTTACCAGTTTGGCTGAAGAACAAATGAAAACTATATCACAATTAGATAGAAGGTTGACCGCCGAAGTCGAATTTGTTGGGCAGTTGGCGTAAACATGCCATACCTTTAACATTAAATATAGAAAAGGTCGAAGTAATGAAGATAGTAGGAACAGAAAGAAATACCAATATATATTTTGGAAACAACATACTTAACCAGATGACAGAATGCATAATAGGAAGTAATATAACAACAGACGAAAACAGCAGCAAAGAAAAACAGATATAGTAAAACACAACTTGAACATTTAGTAATCACTGGAGAGGTCAAGTGGAGAAGAGACAGAGGAAGAAAAAGAGATAAATTGTATATGTTATCACTGTGGCACAAAAGCATGCCGCTGACTGAACTTTATTAAGATCAGAAGAGACAGAGAGTTGTAGAGAAGCATAATCGCCTACACCACTCGGCATTGCACTTGATTGATTATCGACCTGGCTGTCAGAGATAATGCACGTAAAAATGTCATTGTCATTATCACAAGGAGACAAGCAGCAGTTTATTCTGGTGTCATGAGATAGCATTCTTATAAACACATAACAGCCGATAAATTAAATTGGGGGAGGGGGTGAAGACGTGAAATGAAAGAGTAAGGCAGACAATACTAGTGAAGATTCAACGTCGCCTAAAGAGCTCAAAATACGTCAACAAATTTTTTCCCTTATCAACAATAAAAGTATAATAAAAAATACCAGTTTTAATAAAAGTACTTTACTACATACATGTTTTACTCTTATTTTTTGCAAAAGCTTCGAACAATTTAATGGTGTATAAAAAAACTATTGACCTCAACTTCTGTAAGTCCGTCCCCCCCCCCCCCCCTCAATATCTGTCGAACTATTTCAGCACCCCTCACTCAATTGTTGACGTAACGCAGTATTATGACGGAAAAAAATAATGAATTAGGTGCTAGATTATTTAGAAATTGGTCGATTACTTCAAGGTATCCTATTATCCCAGTATTGATGGCTATTCCACTGTACATATCTCATATACATCTGTTTGTTCTGTGCCCTTGGCTAACATTAAAACTACCTCATTCACTGTTTCATTGGCTTTGTGTTGATTTATTTTTGTTGTTATTGTATTTCAACGCAATGTTTTCAAAGAGTAGATCTGCCGACATAATAAGAAATAAGAAGTAATTTTCCCGTACAAGTTCATTCCCAAATAAAATTGGTTTAATAGAGATACTAAGCAGATGACAATAGGTGGTGCTTCTTGCTGATGTCCGTCCTACAGACCCAGCGACAAACTGTCAGATTTCAAATACATACAAACCCTTGACAGCGACAAACTGTCAGATTTCAAATACATACAAACCCTTGACATCGACAAACTGCCAGATTTCAAATACCAACAGACCCCTGACAGCGACAAACTGCCAGATTTCAATTACCTACGAGAAGTCAGCATTCAAAGAAGGTAATAAAATGTCAAAATAACCTAGAAATCATTTTGAAGTTGAATGTATCGGCCCGAAAGGCTCAGATATCACAGCGAAGCTGTAAACTATGACACAGCTCATTCGGTCTCCGTACTACATCCAGGTAATAAGCAAGAGATTTAGAACTAACGCAGATGAAGATACTCAAACGACAAGACTCTACTCACAGAATAGCCTTGAAGAATCAATTCTGTCAAAGAAAACAATGACAGACAGAACCTACTTCTAGAATACAAGCAAAAATTTATGTTGATTCTATATTTTTTTCTTGCTTTTAATTAGCTCGATACAATTTACTTAATTATCCGATCCCCGGGATTGTGAGCTTTCACTATCTTTCCTGTGCCAGGTGATGGTAAGTGCATGTCTTCTTCAGCTGTGTTGTATCTGTATAAAGGATGTTAGTGATGGAGGGGTTTCGTGATAACAGTTGTTTTCGTAGGTCTTGTAGTGCGGGGCATTCAATGAGGTGGTGTTTTACTGTTTCCTCCTCTTTTCCATTGCAGTATAGTGTATGGTCTGCGATAATCATTTGTAGGTGTTTGTTAAGTTGTACATATGTTGTTCGCAGCCTAAATATTGTGGTTTGATCTTTGCGGTGTAGTCTATTTATGCAGTCGTAACCTTCGATAACAGTTACCATGTTGTTCCGACAGGCCGACGTTGTGCTTGAACTAGTTGTGGGTGGGCGAAACAACAACGAAACCTGTCGCAAGTGCCAGAGTTGTGCCCTGATGTAGACATCTGTTTCGGCGGCATTAGACTCGAAACATCATCGAGTTGGACGACTGCTGGAACAGAGGGCGGAGAATTTATGGGAATGCCACACGTGTCGTGAGGCCATTTTCTAATCAAGAATCTATTTATGCTGTTGTGTTAATTTGGTTGGATCATATCAATATATAGCACTCTTTCTTATAAGCCAGCGTTTCATCCATTGTTGTTTACAGATGTTGCGGATACTGTTTTTAGCAAGGTTATCTAGAAAGGCAAAATAAAACAATGTATTTTCCACCATGGTTGATGGAAATTCCTGGGCATAGGCCTACATTCTTCCATTCTCCAGCTTTTGCCAGTTTATCAGCACATTCATTCCCGCTGATATCTGTGTGGCCTGGTTTTCACTGTAGTGTAGTATTAATGCCACAGGATGTAAGTATGCTTGTAGCTTGATGTATGTTGACTATATTTTCTGCTGTTTGATTCTAATTTTCAAGGGTCTGTAGATAAGACGTGTAGGGAATCTGTGAATATTACTAGGTTCTTTGGGCGTGTTGTATCATTTTTGTATTTTGTGGTGACGTATAAGAGTGTTTTTGATATTGCTTTCTCCTCTGCATGATAGTTGCTGCAGAACTCTCCACAAAGGGTAGGTAACTCTATTGATATTTTGTCAGGGAGGACTATGAGACAGCCATATTCTGCATTGATGGTGGGTTTAAAGGCTGAACCATTTGTGTATGCTTGGATCCAGTCTATGGGGTAGGAGTCTATAGTCTATAGTACAATGACTTAAGGGGGTTTTTTAAACTTGTTTTTATGAAGTTTATGAGCTCTGTTTTACTTTTGGTTCCTATGTGGTAGATCATCTCATTGGATATTTTACCAGAACCTGGTGCTTTTTTGATTGTAGTTTCTTTAGTGCAGTCTGGAGTTCTTGAATGGTGAAGTTTTCATCAAACAGTGCAGTTATTGCTGGTGTGGATCTTTCTTTAGATTTTAGCATCTTGCCAATTGTATTGTCTAGTACTTTCCTGCGGGAGATTTTGTTGAAACGTGAAAAATATTTGTTTAAACTGATTTATATGTGTCTTCCATTAGTACCTGGATTGCACTCCGCAGTGGTTTTATGCTTGTGTGTTTGTTTTTTTCCTGATATCTTATTTAATAACTTTCAGGCCCTCCTGCCATTAGTGCGAATGTTGAGTTTAGTACAAGTGCCTGATCATTTTGTTGCTGTGCATCTTTTGTTTCTAGTCGAATCAGTGCAGTTAGTGTATTATATTCTGTTCTGTTTGCATGTGTAGGGAGCTTCTCTGTTTTATTTCTTCCTTCTCATTTTGACAAGTTCTTCAAATTTATTTGTCCAGAATGGGCTATATTTCTTTCTGCATATTCGGTGGATTGTTCTGTAGGCTGCAATTAAGTATGTTTGCAGTGATGTTTTTGAGTAAGGTGTCTATATCTGTGTTTTTGGTCAATCTTCGCTAGATTGACTACATACCACTGGGAGTTGTAACATTAAATACCACTGAGAGATGTAGCATTACATATCACTGTGAGATATAGCATTGCATACAATTGAGAGTTGTAGAATTACATAAAACTGAAAGTAGTGACATTACATACCACTGAGAGCTGTAGTATTACATAAAACTGAGAGATGTAGCATTACTTACCACTGAGAGATGTAGCATTACTTACCACTGCGAGTTATAACATTGGCATACAATTGAGAGTTGTAGAATTACATAAAACTGAGAGTAGTAACATTACTTACCACTGAGAGCTGTAGCATTACATAAAACTGAGGGATGAAGCATTCTCAGTATAAAATCTCGGGATAAACCCCCCCCCCCCCCCCCATTCTTTCTTATTTTTAAATAATTAACTTATCTAGAGGTGGTGATTGAATTACCAGAGCCGCGATCTCTAGTATTTTTTTATGGTTGTAAAGCTCTGATATAACCAAATAACATTGGACTAACATTAGCGGTTGAAAGTAGTGAAACTCACCATAAAAGATATATTTTACCTAATCAAAATAACCTATCGATTTTTTTAAAAATTGCATATAAAAAATAAAGGTTTCATGGTTCATTAATCCCGGAGAGCTAAACATGAATCTACTATCAGATATGACATTACGGACACAAGTATATTTCTTCTTCTTCTTACTGGACTTCTAGTTCAAGGTGCAAAGAATATGGCTGCTGTCTTCTTTCTAGACATGCCATTGGAGGCGACTAAGGAAAGTTAGGGGATGATAGGATAACAACTTGTCACCTGCACAAAATTATCATTGTTATTGAATTGTTACTGTCTCGATTTCTTATTTTTGTTTTCATTCTCATGATATCCATGGATGACGACGATATCCAGGCCAACACACATTGCACCTTTGTCATTTTTGTGGCAGACTCCTGTTGAATGCGAGGTGTATCGATACTGTTGATTGATCAACATAACTGACAGATGAAGAATAAGCTAGTTGAACTAGAAGTACAGTATATGATATGTTCCTGGCAGTACGTGATGATTGATACTGCTGCACTGAAATACCTTTCTTCGGGGACTAAACATGCATCCATAACCACTCCCCCCTCCCCTCCCAACACAACCATACCGTTGATGCAACAAAGCTTACATGAATTCAAAATCGGTGTAAATTAGTATTTTTTAAAAACACGATATCAATGTCAGATTGACTGGCCAGTGAAAGATAGTAATGGGAGGAATGTCCAAACTAGAAGAGGGATCAAGAAGATAAAGAATTGTAATAGTTAGTGGTCTTTAAGGATACAGAATCAATATCACACAGCAAAGATCGTATTCCCCGATAATTGCAGACACTTTCAATCACAATAAGCCAACACCCTTGTCATCACATAGTATAATTTATTTACCTAAGACGATAACAGGATAACGCTGGCAATACACTGATAACTTCCATGATCAGAAATACACATCTTCTCTTGTTTCATTCATGAGATAGTTTCATACATTTCATACAGTTACAACGCTTCGTTGAACCGAATATTCATAAAACTACTCCATGGAAGTCACAACACACCCGTCTGGACTAAATGTCCAATGGGTATCTCTATACAAAATACAAAAAAATAGCTAATAAATATCAAATAGGTCGCTCCACACAGGGTATATCTGAGAATGTTGGCTGTAGAGAAGACCTTCCAAAAGAATTTACTAGGATCCCATTCGCTACGTTTCTGATTATTGCTTAAGTTCGGTTGGACACTATTTATATACTTGGAGTTGTACTATCTATTTTTGGCATACGATTTCACGTATGAAAATAGTGACCAACCAAAAACCAAACAATAATTAAACGACGACATGAATGGTGTCCTAATTAATTCTGTTAGAAGGTCTTTATTGGAGACGGTCATGGTATATCAAGTTCATCTGTTATGAAAGATAAATAGGTAGGTCCGCACGGGGCACAACACTTCACTTTCATCCAGTGTTCATAAAATAACTGCATTCAAAGTGCTCACATATATAATAAATGTTCAAAGGCAACCCCATGCAGGTTACAACACAACATCTGCAATACAATATTAAATAGGCAGCTCTATGCATGGTACAACGTATTATCTGTGTCTAATATTCATAAAACACCCTAGGTAGAATACCACACATTATAATTTAGGAATGGTCAATATGCGGCTCTATTCAGGGCACAATACAACATCTTCAATAACATAAACAGACAACTCCATGTAGAGTACAACACAACATATGTAGTAACATAAATAGGCAGCGCAATGCAGAGTACAACACAATATCTTCAATAACATAAATAGGCAGCTCCATGCTAAGTACAACATAACATCTTCAATAACATAAATAGGCAGCTCCATGCAAAGTACAACACAACATCTTCAATAACATAAATAGGCAGCTCCATGTAGAGTACAACACAACATATGTAGTAAAATAAATAGGCAGCGCAATGCAGAGTACAACACAACATCTTCAATAACATAAATAGACAGTTCCATGCAAAATACAACACAACATCTTCAATAACATAAATAGACAGTTCCATGCAAAATACAACACAACATCTTCAATAACATAAATAGACAGTTCCATGCATGGTTCAACAGAATATATATAATAAATAATATTAAGTAGGAGCTCCATGCAAGATTACAATACAACATCTGCACTAACAGAGAAAAGGCAACTCCATGTAGGAAACAGCACATGCTATTATTAATGTACAACTTCTCTAGCCGAAGGTGCGAGGAACCTTAACTCGAGAGCGACCAAAATAAGAATCAATTACATGTTCGCACCTCCCTCATGCCTGCTCCCAATCAAGTGATGTAACCATTATTATTCACTCACCCAAAACAGAATATTTCCCGAATCCCCGATGACAACTCACAAGTTTCACTACCGAATCCCCCATGACAACTCACAAGTTTCACTACCGAATCCCGACGACAACTCACAAGTTTCACTACCGAATCCCCCATGACAACTTACAAGTTTCACTACCGAATCCCCCATGACAACTCACAAGTTTCACTACCGAATCCCCCATGACAACTCACAAGTTTCACTACCGAATCCCCCATGACAACTCACAAGTTTCACTACCGAATCTCCCATGACAACTTACAAGTTTCACTACCGAATCCCTCATGACAACTCACAAGTTTCACTACCGAATCCCTCCTGACAACTCACAAGTTTCACTACCGAATCCCTCCTGACAACTCACAAGTTTCACTACCGAATCCCTCATGACAACTCACAAGTTTCACTACCGAATCCCTCATGACAACTCACAAGTTTCACTACCGAATCCCTCATGACAACTCACAAGTTTCACTACCGAATCCCTCCTGACAACTCACAAGTTTCACTACCGAATCCCTCATGACAACTCACAAGTTTCACTAACGAATCCCTCATGACAACTCACAAGTTTCACTACCGAATCCCTCATGACAACTCACAAGTTTCACTACCGAATCCCTCATGACAACTCACAAGTTTCACTACCGAATCATGTTCTCGAATCATTCTCACTATTATATTATAAACTATTTAACTAACCACAAACTTTTTAACTAACCACAAACTATTTAACTAACCACAAACTTTTTAACTAACCACAAACTATTTAACTAACCACAAACTTTTTAACTAACTACAAACTATTTAACTAACCACAAACTATTTAACTAACCACAAACTATTTAACTAACCACAAACTTTTTAACTAACCACAAACTATTTTGCTTTCGTCTTCATTTCTTATTATCCCTGTATCCAAATGTCATTTGTTTACATTGGATGTGTCGGACCATTTAGCGCAAAAACGGCGATTCAATGCATTTCCATTCTCCGTAACTGCATCCTGTTGGAAATCTTGTAGGACCAACTGTGCTATATAGAGAGATCAGGAACCAAGAGGCAATAAGAGCAGATGCGTAGCCAGGGCCGGCCCTAACAATTGGGGGCCCAATGCGAAACGGATTGCGCGGGGCCCAGTCTGGGTAGGGAAGAGGATAATAAAATAAATTCTAATATGACTTTATGGGCCTATGAAGTGCGGGGCCCACTGCGGCCGCATAGGTTGCAATGGCCTAAGACCGGCCCTCTGCGTAGCTAGAGTATGTGGCGCCTGGTGCTAATCTAACGGTTGGGAGTCCCCTGTGGCGCAGAGCCAAACCCCCCCCCCAACCCCAAAAAACAACATAAAAGTCGCCACTTTGTTATGTGGCAATTTTCGTGGTGTCTTTCCTCGTTTCTTGGTGATGGGTCCAGGAGAGTTATTCTCACTCCTCCTAAGATTGACGCCAGGGACAAGTGCCCTCCTCGCCAACTGTACCCTGTACAATAACTTCGTCGGTTGTAATTTATGGGGATCTAAATAAATCATTTCAGACAATGACATTTCCGTGCTCAATCAGACAATGACCTTTCCGTGCCCACTAAGACAATGATCTATCCGTGCGTGCGCACTAAGACAATGATCTATCCTTGCGTGCCCACTCAGACAATGACCTTTCCGTTCCCACTAAGACAATGATCTATCCTTGCGTACCCACTCAGACAATGATCTTTCCGTGCCCACTCAGACACGTCATTGAACTTTGTGGTCATATAGTTCTCATGTTGTACAAACCCCTCACCCCGTCCGATAAGTTGTCGTATACTGGTGGGCCATATAATTCCCCTTGAGAATCACTGTGGTAAATAATTATATGCCACAGTTAATTAAAAAAAACATCCATATCAAGAAATGGGAAAATTAAAATTGTAAGCAAAGTTAAAATATTAATGAAAAACTAAAAAATAAAATGAAAACAAGGCAAAGAAACAATCTACATGGAATTTCAAAATACATATTTCATATATGAATTGTAGCGTATTAAATCAAATCTTAATTCGTTCAGTTTTTTGTTTTTTAACTATCGCCGTTTGTTTTGCTTGTTAAATGCCTTTTGGCTGAAACGTCAGTTTTATTTGTTCTTTGTGATCTGTAAAACTAACTTATTTCGTGCGATCTGTTTTTGTATATTTTAATATATTGTCTCTTGTCTTTTCCCAGGTGGTTTATTATCCACTCTTGCCGTTAAGCGTGGAGGTGGTTGGAGCTCGAGCTTGCGTTCCAAAGCCAGATGTGCTATGATGTTGTTGCTCGTCCATCACAAGTTATGATGACCATTTGTTACATCCACTTTTGAAAATTCAATTTTAGTTATGTCCTTGATTATGAGTTCGTAGATGGCTAATGAGCCCTATTCGAGCTGTAAATGTCCTTGGACAGTTTGGACATGGAATGACGACTGTAGACGGATCTTGGTCTATCCGTGACTTTCTAGCTGCTCTCCGCTGTTGAGCTGCTGCATTTCTTTTCTTTTCACAAGATGATGCGCTCTTTTTTATTTTAGAACGCCATGTAAATCTATTTTGTGCAAGTTTTTCCCATGTATCGTGGTCTATTTCAAAGGCTTTCAGTGAGTTCTTTAACGAGTCCTTGTAGCGCTTCCTTTGGCCACCTTGAGATCGTATACCCTTCTCTAGCTCACCATAGAGAAGTATCTTTGGCAGACGTTGGTCTGGCATACGCACCAAATGACCTGTCCAACGAATCTGTGTCTGCATCAGGATCGTGTCAATGCTTGGGATACCAGCTCTATCAAGGACAGTGGTATCTGGAATCTTGTCTTGCCATCTGATGTTCATAACTTTTCTGAGACATTTTGTATGAAAATGATTGAGTTTTTTCACATGACGTCTATACACAGTCCATGTTTCACTAGCGTATAGCAGCACTGGAAGTACCACTGCTCTGTAAACTTTCAGCTTAGTCTGTAGGTTAATGCCATTTCTACGCCAAACATTTGCGTAAATCTGCCGAAAGTACTGCTTGCTTTGGCGATCCTTGTATACACTTCATCATCAACGTTGGCATTTTGTTATAACGTACTGCCTAGATATGTGAATCTATTCACAACTTTCAGTGCTACACCATTTACCTTTATGCAGGGCTCGAGATAGCTTTTGCCAAGTGCTGGTTGTAACATGACTTCTGTTTTCTCTGTGTTAATGGTAAGCCCAAAGTTGGTACAGGCTTTGGAGAATCTGTCTATAATACATTGTAGATCAGCCTCAGAGTTGGCATTTAGGGCACAGTCATCAGCAAATAGAAGATCCCTGATTGTGTGTGATTTAACTGTGGTTTTTGCTCGAAGCCGCCGAAGGTTGAACAATTTTCCGTCTATGCGATAGGTGATGTTTACTCCCAGGTCTAGATCTCCGAAAGCATCATTCAACATAGCAGAGAACATGATGCTAAATAGGGTAGGTGCTAATACACATCCTTGTTTTACTCCATTTGAGACATGAAAGGTTTCAGATAACTCTCCATCATCCTGAACTCTAGCATGCATTCCATCAAATGATGTTAGATGTGCCTCGGCTGTGCTATGACCGTGTATATTCAGGATGCCCCTGGTGTTTTCGATCCATCTTTTCGGTGGTCTTCCTCTGGCTTTGTACCCTGATCACATTTGGTTATATTCTAGTACGGGCAACTTGTCGTGATGCATTCTCATGATGTGGCCAAACCACTTGATCTGCTGCCTTTCTATGTAAATTGTGTAAGGTACCTATTCTTTCCCTGATGTCTTCATTTTGTAGTCTAACGAGTCTGGTGATCCTTGCGGTTTTCCTCAATAATTTCATCTCACATGTCGCTATCTTTCTGCAATGTGAAGATGAGAGAGACCAGGTTTGACACTGGCAACACAGTGTTGGTAGGAATATACTGTAAATCATTTGTCTTTTAACTTCCATCTCGATCTTGTGATGAAGAAGTAGTGGTGACAGTTGGTATGTTACTGCATTTGTATTTTGACATCTCGTCTCTATTTTTCTATCGAGACTTCCATTTTCTGTAAAAATACTACCGAGATATTTGAACTCTTGTTACTTGTTTTACTCCTATATTGTATATCTGTATGTTTAGTGGACTTGGAGTTCTGTATATTTTCATAGTTTCCGTCTTTTGTGTATTGATCTTCATGTTGTATTTTCTACGTGTTGCAGATAGTGAGCTAACATGATTTTGTAGTTGTTCTTCATTTTCGTATATGAGGCTCTTATCGTCTGCAAAAAATAGTTCATTTATTTCATTGTTTAGCTGCTCTGAGTTGTCTCGTTCTGAGTCGGGGATGCTGCCCTCTGCACTTTATAATCAAGTTAGGAATTTTTTCATTTTCCTGGAACTATTTTTTTTCATTTACCAGTGTTTTGTTTAACATATTGTGTATGTGATTTGAAGCCTGATTAGCAGTGGATTAGTGAGTGACCTGTTTTCTTAAAGATCCCTGTAGCCCAGAACAACAATTTACATAATTTCCCAGGAGCTTTTTTAATGAGTAACCAAAATAATTACAAAATATGAATTTAGAGAATGAAAATAATATTCAACCAGCGATTCATGGTTCCCACCAGCGCCCGTCTTTGAAAAGGCACAGAGATTGACCCGTAAACGGGATACTCATATGTACTCCGTCCCTCTCAACGAGTGGTACGGTGCCTGTTGAGAATGCCCCTCATAGAACATAACCCTGTAGCGCCAAACGACACTTCCCAGGGATATCAGGACAAAAAAATCCACTTGTAAGCAAGACGTCGCGAGTGGGTTTGGAACCCGTGACGTCTTGAGCGCAAAACGGAACATTAAGCAACGCCATGATCCTAGTATAGAATAAGCAAATAGTGAATGCCGGAATGTAATGATCTTGATTCTTAACTATAACATTTAAAGTTTCTGTAATATCTCAACATATTCCGTCTTTTCATGTCTAGTAAATAAAATGCTGAAGTAATTAAATGATTTCAGAATTGAACATTCTGTATCCACAGTTATGGCAGACTGAAAAGTCTCTGAGCCACAACGGTACAGACAACAATGTTGTTACAAACCTACTGCACCCCGGCATCTATGTTTGTGTACAATTCTTCTTGCCGACTGATGTGAATCAATCTATACCTGTGGTGGAAATTCTAGCCGCTCTCACCTTTCTTGCTGGCACATAATAATCGTTTCGGGGCCGAACTGAGAGCCCTGCACCCAACAGTCGCCCAGACGTCTGCAGTAACGTCTCGCGCCCCCCAAAACGAGGCTAATAGCGCTTCAGTCACAGACAAAACCGCGCCAGTGGCGATCTCAAAATATCCATCGGCGCTATTTGTCGAAACAAATCTTGGAAAGGTTTGTCGTCTGCGTACTAGGTGCAGGAGAAGGAAAAAAGATCATACTTTGAAAAGACTGTCGAAAAACTTGAATGAAATAATCGTCATCTTATTGTACATAATAATTGGCCGCAAAAGAAACACTCATCAGAAAATGTACGAGTTTTCCCTCTGAGCTTATTCTAGACATAAAATGACAGCTTAGAATCTTGCAAGCAGTAGTTCGTCCAGTTTCGTTTCAGTTGCCAGCCAAGTTTTCACTTTGATAACGGCGCCACACATTTTTTTTTACATAATGAAATGCTTGTCTAGGACAGAGTATAATATTAAATGTTTTTCGTTTTAGAAATAAGGAAACGTTCATATTTCTTTTTAAAGCATGTTTTACACTTTGAAACTCGCCAAGTAATTATTATTTTCTCCCCATCAGCGCATAGTCTTAGCCTGTTTCTTCGTCGTAGACTGGAATGAGTTCTGGCGCCACATATCTTTACAATAATAGGTATTTGATTTGTGTACATGTTTCTTAGCTCCTTTAAACGATTCAACTGTTGGCTGTGGTTGTTACTCTTGTTTCTAAAGTAGTCTATTTGTTGGTTAAAAAATGTTTATACAAATACGATGTTCAACTAAAAAACATACAACACCCGAGTAAAAATAAGCAACGTCATTTCTATTTAATTATACGGTAATTGACACAAATTAAGAAAAAAACTGTTAGCTGGCTACTATATAGCACAATTTTCAGTGCTGTAGATACTGGTGGGGGGGGGGGGGGGGGGGTTCAAAACCCATCAATTATGTGAATTGTAAATAAACGTCCCAGACGCGTAACAACAAACACAGAGAAAAGTCTAGATTTTAATATATAGAGAAATGATATACATTGGGAATTTCAAAATATATAACGCAAAAAGAACATGCACAAAAACTCTCTTATTTATACACCCGCGATATGGAAAGAGGCTTTTAGAACTTAAGGGCAAAAAGTTCACTTCTAAGATATATATATATATACTACACTTTACCCCTATATGTCCCTGGCTAAATTCCCGCAAAACTTTTTCTTGTGCGCGCGGATCCGACGGCAGTTTAGCTAGGTGCTACAAATATGCCTACTAAATCGCATGCGAAAATTACTCCTTTAGGTGGTACTTGGGAGACATTTTTTAGGTCTATTGTCTTTCCCCAGTTGAATGATTGTTGATCGCATTCACACTTGCCGTTATGCGTAGGGGTGGGAGCTTAAGCTGTTTTTCCAAGGCCAGATGTGTCGCCGAGGTTGCATTTAGTCTATGTTTGGTCACTGCTATCTTGATATTCTTGTGTTATATGCTCTTATTGGTATTTGGTTTGGCTTCATTCTCATAAGGTGTTTTAGGTCTATAGTTCTAGTATTTGTGCTGAAATATATTAAACTTCATTCGTGAACACTCTCTAACGGGATTCGCGGTCGGACAACTCAAAAGTTGTCACTTGATCGTGGCTATTTTCAATGTGTAAATAGCTGGATTATTACCGTCTTCTTCGTTCAGTTTCAACATCTAGACATTAGTAAGATGTAGTCTAGGAAACGGAATGTGCGTGTCATAGTTTCAACATCTAGACATTAGTAAGATGTAGTCTAGGAAACGGAATGTGCGTGTCATAGTTTCAACATCTAGACATTAGTAAGATGTAGTCTAGGAAACGGAATGTGCGTGTCATAGTTTCAACATCTAGACATTAGTAAGATGTAGTCCAGGAAACGGAATGTGCGTGTCATAGTTTCAACATCTAGACATTAGTAAGATGTAGTCTAGGAAACGGAATGTGCGTGTCATAGTTTCAACATCTAGACATTAGTAAGATGTAGTCTAGGAAACGGAATGTGCGTGTCATAGTTTCAACATCTAGACATTAGTAAGATGTAGTCTAGGAAACGGAATGTGCGTGTCATAGTTTCAACATCTAGACATTAGTAAGATGTAGTCTAGGAAACGGAATGTGAGTGTCATAGTTTCAACATCTAGACATTAGTAAGATGTAGTCTAGGAAACGGAATGTGCGTGTCATAGTTTCAACATCTAGACATTAGTAAGATGTAGTCCAGGAAACGGAATGTGCGTGTCATAGTTTCAACATCTAGACATTAGTAAGATGTAGTCTAGGAAACGGAATGTGCGTGTCATAGTTTCAACATCTAGACATTAGTAAGATGTAGTCTAGGAAACGGAATGTGCGTGTCATAGTTTCAACATCTAGACATTAGTAAGATGTAGTCTAGGAAACGGAATGTGCGTGTCATAGTTTCAACATCTAGACATTAGTAAGATGTAGTCCAGGAAACGGAATGTGCGTGTCATAGTTTCAACATCTAGACATTAGTAAGATGTAGTCTAGGAAACGGAATGTGCGTGTCATAGTTTCAACATCTAGACATTAGTAAGATGTAGTCTAGGAAACGGAATGTGCGTGTCATAGTTTCAACATCTAGACATTAGTAAGATGTAGTCCAGGAAACGGAATGTGCGTGTCATAGTTTCAACATCTAGACATTAGTAAGATGTAGTCTAGGAAACGGAATGTGCGTGTCATAGTTTCAACATCTAGACATTAGTAAGATGTAGTCCAGGAAACGGAATGTGCGTGTCATAGTTTCAACATCTAGACATTAGTAAGATGTAGTCTAGGAAACGGAATGTGCGTGTCATAGTTTCAACATCTAGACATTAGTAAGATGTAGTCTAGGAAACGGAATGTGCGTGTCATAGTTTCAACATCTAGACATTAGTAAGATGTAGTCTAGGAAACGGAATGTGCGTGTCATAGTTTCAACATCTAGACATTAGTAAGATGTAGTCTAGGAAACGGAATGTGCGTGTCATAGTTTCAACATCTAGACATTAGTAAGATGTAGTCTAGGAAACGGAATGTGCGTGTCATAGTTTCAACATCTAGACATTAGTAAGATGTAGTCCAGGAAACGGAATGTGCGTGTCATAGTTTCAACATCTAGACATTAGTAAGATGTAGTCTAGGAAACGGAATGTGCGTGTCATAGTTTCAACATCTAGACATTAGTAAGATGTAGTCTAGGAAACGGAATGTGCGTGTAATAGTTTCAACATCTACACATTAGTAAGATGTAGTCCAGGAAACGGAATGTGCGTGTCATAGTTTCAACATCTACACATTAGTAGGATGTGGTCCAGTAAACAGAATGTTTGCGTTATAGTTTACAGCTCGGCTGCGCCTTGCTTCCTGAAACATGATTTCAACATAATTTCTGGGTCACTTTGACACTGCATGGGATGAGACAGGTTCAAAACCTCTTTAGTCGCATTTTACGACGGAATGATAGGTAATGTTGCTTACTGTTTTCTCATCTCTTTCGAGCCTCAAGCAACACACTGACGTTATTACAATGGATAATTATCGCTTTTATTTCGTGCGGAGGGGATCGTGACCCTGATGTTAAGAACTGGTCTGACACCTGACGGTCTTGAGTTCGAAGAGAAAGAATTTGTAATTGGTAAACAAGAATATAACTACTTGGACGACACACATTGAGGAATAGGGTAATAAAGTTTTGCTAGTTAGAGACAAACATAATAACACACACAAATCGTGACTGTTCGTTTTCTGTTATATGTTTTAATTGTTGTCTTTATAAAGGCCTTTTGGTCGAAATGTCGATTTGTGTGTGTGTTATTATGTTTGACTCTAACTAGAAAAACTGTATTACCCTATTCCTGGATCTACCTGTTGGATTTCAGTTTTGCGCAGTAAGTACATATTTTTGATTTGCCGACACACATTGAGGCGATCCAATTGAAAAAGCACCGGTGACTTGTAAAGAAAGTCAATAATCCATTTTTAACGCGCCAAGGGGGAGGCATAGAAGAATATGTGCCCCCCTCCCAAAAAGAGAGGGGGCACGTACCATAAAATGTTGAGAACCACGGCAGTACATATGTCAGTCACATGACCAGACTTCACAACATACTCTTCTCTTGTCTCTTTCAAGAAATATCACACGATGTTACGGTATTCTCCGTACCATCTCTTATCATTTACGTCATGCCTACATTACTGACAAAAGCACCAGTGTCGGGTAACAACCCTAAACAGAAAATATGTGGCTGGGGTAACACAGGGCAAATATCATAATGAACGAAAATTGGTATACTAAACTAAGTATACAAAAAGTATTTCTGCCTATGCACTGCTTCGAGCCACTGTAGCCAAGATAGGGTTCGCTGTGTCCATTCCGTACCACCGATTGACTACTGGTTATGCCGAACTTCTCTATTGCTCCAGGCATGCAACCAAATGTTCAAGTCAAAAGAATTGTCACGTCCTGAGTCACTGTGCCTCTATGATAGGTCTCAGCCATATGAAAAAAACAGTGCTGTCCATTTACTCCTCCCCAGTGCTATGCGGTACATCTCTAGCTTCCTCCCAACCACAGATGGTGCATACATATGTAAAAATAACAAAGTATAAAACATATTGCAATAACAAAACAAAAGCATGAGAAGCATAATTGTATAGAAGACGTGACATGAAGCTTCTATAAGAAGAAAACGTCAATATAACGGCGTCATCTACTGTTTCCTGTTGCATGGGTGGTTTGTCTAGTGGGCCTTTGGTTAGACCTACAGACGCAACCGCATGCGGTAAAAAAAAATGTTCCATCATGTTCCAGAGGACTGTTGTACTCAATATGGCTGTAGAGTGCAAAGTCATGAGTTGAGCGGTTTCGGGGCCGTAGATATAATGGTTTCTAACTAAAAAAAAAAAAAGGTATCTCGCTCGTTTTCTTGTGGCACATCAAGTATTTCATGAACATTTAACGACATTTCCGTGAAAAATCGATATGGTATGAGTTTTTAGGGGCTTTTGGCAACAGTTGTGGCCACGTTTTTAGGACTGAAAGTCATGTTTCTGTTTCCTGTAGGGTGGAGGGTTGAATAAACATCCCAAACCCTCTATCTAGGCCTTTTGTTGCAATAGTGGTCACTAAGGATCTGAACACAGCCGCCCACACCTTTCATGTTGTAATGTATTTTTTTCCTTCCGTGATAATCTAAGATACTTAGAATATCATGGAAGAAAAACAAAGAGAAACTCAGATATTATAAACACATTGAAGATTCCAGAGTGTTGGTTACTAAACACAATAACAAAACTACACCTGTTTAATCATAGAAAGAGACCAACTGTTTAGAAAGACAAATACTGGAGGACAGAGCGCCCGGGATGAGGGCGATGGACTGATGACATTAAAGATAACATGAATACGTAGTTGGAAAATGCAAGCCACTTGGCTCAAGACAGAGAAGGGTTCAGGGAGTTCATTGAAAAGACAATGTTCTGGAGAGAATGTCACATGACACAATGTCTTGTTTATGATTCCCTTATGGAGAGAATGTCACATGACACAATGTCTTGTTTATGATCACCTTCTGGAGAGAATGCCACATGACACAATGTCTTGTTTATGATCACCTTCTGGAGAGAATGTCACAAGAAACAATGTCTTGTTTATGATCCCCTTCTGGAGAGAATGTCACATGACACAATGTCTTGTTTATGATCCCCTTCTGGAGAGAATATCACATGACACAATGTCTTGTTTATGATCCACTTCTGGAGAGAATGTCACATGACACAATGTCTTGTTTATGATCCCCTTCTGGAGAGAATGTCACATGACACAATGTCTTGTTTACGATTCCCTTATGGAGAGAATGTCACATGACACAATGTCTTGTTTATGATCCCCTTCTGGAGAGAATGTCACATGACACAATGTCTTGTTTATGATCCCCTTCTGGAGAGAATATCACATGACACAATGTCTTGTTTATGATCGTCGTCTGGAGCAGAGGGATCTCAATTAGTAGTATTGTATCATGTCACAAAACCTTCGTTTGATTTCCGTCGCTGGAAACAGTGAAATACATTGTGCCAAAACATGTCCATGTGTGACAGTTTCTGGGCTGGAAACTAAACACGGACTTGGGTTGACTAGTCATCTTTTACAAGGTGTTCCACTGTCAAAGAACTCATCTCATGGATTTCAACTCTCCATTGCCCCAAGTTACTCAAATACTTAACACAGTGTCATCTGGGAGCCCAGTTCCTGTACAGGGAATGTTCAACAGTAGAGTATGTTCTCCCTCACAGCTGTGATATTGTTTATTGACACCATGAACTAATATAATGCAAGTTTGACACACATTTGCAGACTGAAATGATATGGCTTCCTGCCTTTTGCTGTTTCATGTCACATGCTTTCAGAAGATAACTAAAAGCCTGTTTTAAACCATGAACACTGCTTTTTTTATGCCGTCCGTATTTCGCTGCTTCAAATGTACCATAATTTGTACTAAGTATGGACATTTAGTACTGTGCTACCTTCGCAACTATCATTGTACTAAATAGATAGACTTTACATCTTCAGAGACTTGCTCACCACAATTCTCATTATTGTGACCTATAGATCTTGATAGCCTGACTGTCCAAGCAAGCTGCTGTCGTACACTGTGCTCTGACAGTATTTTGCACTGAGAACTCACATATAAATCTCATATATAGTAAATGTGGCCCTAGGAAATGTCATGGAATGACTCTGAACCACATAGGCACATGTGTCACATCTCTGACATTCACAACTAACTGTTCTGAAATGGTCCAAACATTGACACTAAGGTTAATGTTATGTTATGTTCCTCCAGGGCTATAGGCGGCGCATAGGGTAGAAACCATAGCTTTCCATTTCTGTCTGTGTTGCCAGGTCTTTCAATTGTTGCGTGTTGTTTAGGTTCATTGACATGCCTTCTCTATTAATGGTTCTTCATAGAGTTTCTCTAGGTCTCCCTCTTCTTCTTACTCCAGGTGGCACCCAATATAGTGACTGCTGGGGAATTCTTAGGCTGTTCATTCTGAGAACATTGCAGATGTAAGTCCATCACCTTTGTCTAATGAATGAAGATATATAGGTTTGTTTGCTTTCCTCTCTTATAGTAGTGTTAGATGTAAAGTCACTCCACTTAACGTTCAGAATGGTACGTAGGCATTTGTTTTCAAAGGAGTCTAGTCTCTTATCTGTGACTTTTGTGGCTTTCCAACTTTTGCATCCATATGATAGAATAGGGATGATGTTGGAGTTAAACAACCTGAGTTTTGTGGTGTTTCTTAGTGTGTTTGACGTCCATATGTTGCGTAGTTTATTGAAAGCACCCGACTAAGGTGAATATGGACAAAGTAGTTTTTGTGGTTTCTTCCCGCTAATGAATGTCTGCAGTTTAATCCATTTGCAATAGTATTATTTTCATTGTTTGTCATTTGTTTGCTCAGTACTTTTTTCTTGATAAAGACCTTTTGAACAAAATGTCAATTTAGTTTTTTATACACTGTTATCCATATTATTATTTTCTTATCAGTTAGTATGTTTTATGAAATATAAATGTTCATTGTTATTATGTGTTATTTGCATATGTGGATCTCACCAATGGCCCACTAGACAAATCACTCATGAAAGAGAAAAAACAGCAGATAATATGTTGTTATATTGAAGCTCTCTTATGGAAGCTTTGTAGTATGTCATCTATACAATTATAGACCCCCTCTGAATAGAAGGCTTCTTCAATAGGCATTGCACTAACCAAAAGCTGAAGTCTCCTGGGTATGAAAGAAAGCTCAGAAAAACTCCACCACTGCACATAGAATGTAAGAGCTAATCGCTCACAATTCCAGGGGTTCTAAATCAATCCAATCAATCAATCATACTATATGTTCTGTTAATATCCATTGAGTTAGAAATGACCAGATTTCAATGACCTATGATACCAAGCATAGATAGAGGGTGCCGAAGTAAATTAAAGCTATGGAGCTGAAATTTGATCATAGGAAAAAGTTATCTTCATTCTAATAATAACCCTGAGGATATAACATGTCCAATTTATCTGAATACAGAAGCAAGACAGCAGAAACAATTCATGAATATATAAGTAATGTATTAGAAATATTCATTCCTGCACCACTCACAACAAATGTATATAAATATATATATCATGTCAATAACATTACAAACTGCCAATGTCTTGATGGGACTCAAAGGGAGTTAAGAATAGCAACACTGTAACCTGCAATGTGAGGTTAGGATGTTACATTGAGCCAATCCTTTATGGAAGCGAAGCATGGACTATAAACAAATGTACCCAAGATAAGCTGTAGGCAACTGAGAAGGGTTTTTTTAAATGACGAATGATGACAATTTCAGTGACAGCCAAGAAACTCTCAGAAATGCTGTAGTAAAATGATAAATTATAGCGAAAATTAGATACAACAGACAATCAAGATTTTTAGGGCATGTGATGAGAAAAGTAAATCTTGAACATTTAGTAATCACCGGAAAGATCAAGGGGAGAAGAGACAGAGAAATACAACAAGAGAAATTGCTGGATGGGTTGTCACTGTGGCACAGAAATAAGTCACCAACAGAACAATAAGTTCTGTAATAAATAAATAAAAATAATAACAACACAAGAGACAGAGAGTTGTGGAGAAGTATGATCGCATACGCCAATCGACATGGCACTTGATGGATTGAAACTGCAATGCATCTCATGAAAGGTGACGATGGAGATTTGAGGATGGAGTTGAATGTTCCATTCACCCAAACGCCATGCTCACATAAGAATATCCGACCGAAAAGTGCAGTAAACCAAGACGCACTACATTCAGTTCTCCAGATTACATATTGTTATTCAGCAGAAGTTTGAGAATGAACACAGAAGAAGAAACCATTGCGACCTATGTTAATGCATAATTAAAACACAGTGAGACATTTTGTGCAGAAAGATCTCCATGCATCTCTACCATCCTGATGAGTTTTTACATCTGTACTTAATGTCTCAAAATGACAATTCAGTTTCGCGGTTTGTTTTAATACAGCGGTGTCCAAATACTCTCTGAAACTCCCAAAATGAAAAGTCAAGGTATCATAAAAACACAGCTCTTATAACACGCCATTTTACCAGAAGTCTGATAAGTACAGTGGTTACTCTTTATAATATACACATTTATTAAAAAATTCCCTTTTTAACCAGGGCGAAGAGATATCCTGGATTTTACTGAGACAGTAATGGTTGTAGATGCATTATCTCAGTGTTCTGAAAAATAGATCAGGATGCAAAATGTCCAGGTTTTTAAAAATTGGCAGATTTTTCCTAATCAGAGTAGTTTAATTTATTTAATTTGTGCAGAAAATACACTTATTTTTATGTATACAGACTTATCTGAAAATACGCATACTGGATACGTGTTATCATGTGTACAGAGTCATGATCAGAAAATACACATATTATCATGCATCCAGACTGCATCTTCTTCTTCTTCTTCTTCTTCAGCGTTCATTCTCAAACTCCTGCCGGATCTCTATTGCAGTAGGACAATGGCCCTATTAGATTTCCAGCAGGATATAGTCCAGAGAATGGAAATGCGTTGTGTCGCCGTTTTATTTGCGCAAATGGCCCGACACATCCGTCTTCGGCGGAGACTGCATCTGAAAATACACATACTGGATATGTATTATCATGTATACAGACTTGATAAGAAAATACACATTTTATCACGTATACAGACTTGATTATTAAGAACATGATGTGTGGGCTTTTATACCCGGATCTGTCATGTGTTGATGGGCCCAAAAGGGGATCAATGAATAGCAACTCTATTAACTCCAAGACATCTTGTAAAAAGGTGACTAAGGAGGTTGTGGAAATGGAGTTAGCTGTCCCATCCAATAGTGGATCAAATGACTCATAGGCCATGCTGAAGTTGGATATATCAGGCAGAAAGACATGGATATCTCAGCTGAGCTATAAACCATGACACAACATATTCTGTTCTCCAGACTACGTTCTGCTAATCTACAGATGTTTGAGAATAAAATTATACTTGGATCCAAAAGTAAATACTTATCACTTTGCTCACGAGCAATCCATAATATACTTGTCCGCCATTACTGACGGTGCACACACAATTTTATACACTGACATCACCGTCTTTAAAAATTCGTATAAAATCGATCTAGCGCAAGAAAGCCTTGAAACTTTCTATATGTTGTAATGGCTGCACTTTCTGAATGAATTTAAAAGCTCCAGAGTTATTTCAAGTGCAAAATGCAACTTATCATAATGCTAGGCCTAGATTTACATTAATTTCTATATATCATACAATATTTCATTCTAAATCTCTGATATTCCTTGATAAAACTCACCTACGATATCTATATCGGTATTCCAGACGTGCCGCTATTTTTACAGAACATAATTACCCAGAAACACTATTTTTAGTAACATTATTGCAATGGATATTCCCATTTTTCGGATCTATCATAGCGCATTCGACTAGTGTCGAACTTGGTCAGCAAGGTTCTGTAACGGAAATTCGACTATCATCGAAAATGGTCAGGAAAGTGTTTCAGTTATTATTCAGCACTTTCACATCACAATTTTTGAATAAAATAAATTAACAAAATTATTTCACTTGCTTATTTCTGGGGCACTTTCTATCATTGATGGGTGTCCCGGTATTGTAATACTTGACTTTCTCCAAAATCTGGTTAACCTCCTGTATTTACAACATTTTTCAAAATCTGTTAACCTCTTGTATTTAACAACATTTTTCAAAATCCCCAATTAATTTATTATTTATTGTATATAGTGGATTTTGGTAATTACATCAAAATATTGTTGCTCCACACCAATTTGTTACAAAGAGATTGCTTAACAAGTTCTAGGAACAGAAGAAAATCAATATAGAAAACAACTGTTCTGAAATTGTTCTATTTAGAACAGGGTTAGACTGAGGTTAGACCTTATTGAAGATCTTACTTGAGGGAAAAGTCAAAGGGAAGCGAGCAAGAGGTAGGCAGAGCTTCAAGTGGGAGAGTAACATCACACGATGGACAGAGTACAGTCTAGTAGAGTGCACCACCAAGACAAGAGACAGGGGATGTTGGAGATCTGCTGCAGCCAACCTTCGTTGCAGAGACGGCACGTGATGATGATGAGACTGAGGAACTAATTCTAAAAGTTATAACGGCTATTTTATATGAGTTATTCATTTGATGACCTACCAAAATCAGCTCATGATGCTGAGCAGCAAATGGGGTGTTGTGGTCTGCTACTCACTGCTGTCTTCTAACGTCATGTAATTCAGAGTTGCCAAGACCTTCATTTATTACCAACTGCTGATCCTGGATAATAGGACAGTCTGACAAAAGAGTAGGGAGTCATAATGAAGGCAGTCTTGTACCCAAACATGCTGATGTCAGGTCATAGATATTAGTCAAGCTGTAAACCATGGCATGACATACTCCATTCTTCCAACTACACCTTGCAGAAATTTGAAAACACAGAAGAAATGGATGACTCTAATCTATTGTCTAGTTAAGTTGCAGTAGAAGTGATTTGAGCAAGCGAGCTTCAAAAGCAACTGTGTTTCTACCAGGATGCATTGGTTCTTCCTCCAATGGCTGTTCAATGATTGCTTTCACATCCCGTCCATACACTGTGGAAAGATATATCACTCTAATAAAACATGGAAATTATTATCTATCCTTGTCAATAATTTTATTGTATCACACTATTTCATAATAGCAAAATAGTATTGAGAAAAATTTTTAAAAAACAGGTGAATAGTTTCAAATACTTAGGAGCATTAATAACTTCAGATGGTAAACACAAGACCGAAATTATAAGCAGAATAGGACACGCAAAAGCAGCATTCCATAAAATGAAAAATATCCTATGCAACAAGTCCATATCGATGGATACTGGAAAACGTGTCATCAAATGCTATAATGAACCAGTGCTACTCTATGGAAGTGAAGCATGGACAATAAATAAGACATCACAAAAATCATTGGAGGCAGTGGAAATGTGGTTTATTCGAAGAATGTTATGCATTCCTTGGACAGCAAAGATTATTAATGAAGAATGTCTTAGAAGGATGTATGTGAAAAGATGCATTATTGATAATATAAGAAAAAGACAGTCAACATTTATTGGGCACATAATGAGAAGAGGAGGCATTGAGAATATAGTGACAAAAGGAAAGATAAAAGGGAAAAGATCAAGGGGAAGACCTAGAGAAAAGATATTGGACAGTTTGACTAAATGGTTTCGATTGATGACACGAACAGAGATGATGACATATATGGGAGATCACTTCAAGATAATCTGGTTTCTTCTGGATAGTTGGTAATACATGTCATCTGCATTATATTTGGGGTGGTTTTCTTTCCACTTATTGTTGCAGTTGTCTTTGATGATGGTCTTCACTTCTTCATAATTGACCAGATAGTCTTCTTGAGGCAAGTTCCCTTCTTCTTTGGCCAGTCTATCTGCAACTTCACTCCTTTTGATTTTGCAGTGTGAAGGTATCAACTGAATCACTAATCTCTGGAAATTATTACACAGTATTCTCAGGAATTCCTACTTGAATTTACTTGTATAAACCATTATTTGAAGCAACATTGTCCTGTCTATATGTTATTTATGTTACCAAGAAGGCCTATTGGCCTTTGTAGTACAAATACAGATGTTCTATGTTTGTGGTCCTGGGGATATTTTAATACTTATATGGGATGTTCGTTGTTGCTGTAATAGTCCTTGTCTTGACTGATCCATTCTTAGTGGCTTGAGTACACAGTTTGAATGTCTTGACATAATCACATCTTTTTGGGGAATTTAGTTAGTACAGAAAAACCTGTTTACTTGAGTTGCAAGGCAATTCCTGTCAGCCTCAAGAATTTTTCATTTATCCTCATGCTTCCTACTTGTATTTAATTATAACAGAAGGTGTATCTGTTAGTTATTTTGTTCCTTTCGTGCCACAGGAGGCACATAGGTTTTGATTCTCCATGTGTTGCGGTCCGCTGCCTGCAGTTTTAGTTCTTATATGATCTTGCAGCCTGTTATTCCCTCTTCTTTAAGTATGGTGTTTTTAAAGTTGCATTATGCCTTCCTCATTTTCTTTTACCCTCAGGTGCTAACATAAGGGTTTGTTGGTTTATTCTGTTTTCATCTAGTCTTAAAACATGATCCAGGTATTTCCATCTGCGCATTTTCTTATGACATTTGAAACTTATTCTTGGTGTGTTTTGTTTCTTAAATTACTATTTGTGACAAAATCGCTCCATTTTATGTTCATCCATTTCCGTAGACATTTGTTTTCTACATTTGATTGATCTGTTCTTAGTGACTTGAGTACACAGTTTGAATGTCTTGTCATAATCGCATCATATTTTTGGGGGATGTAATTAGTCAAGTACAGAAAAACCTGTTTACTTGAGTTTCTTAAATCTCTTTGTGATGAAATCACTCCATTTTAGTCAGTTTCCTGAGTTATATTTGTCTTCGAAGCTGTTTAATTTTTAGTCTGTTGCTTGAGTTGATTTCCAGCTGTCACTGCCATACAATAATGCTGAGACAATACAGGAGTTGAATAGCTTTAGCTTGATGTTTCTTCCTAGATCTTTTGATTTCCAGATATTAGTTAGTTTAGTGAATGTGCTAGCTGCAACTGCTATGCATGTATTTATTTCTTTCATTGAGCACATGAACTCCGTCAACAAACATTCGGCTGTCCAAGTAATTAAAGTTAGAGACTTTTTCCAGTATTTGGCTGTTTACTGAGAACTTTTGTTGAACTGGTAGGTTCCATGATTTTTTATTTGAATGTGTTGAGCTGGAGGCCAATTTGATCTGCGATTGTACATAGTTTGTTGGTTATATCTTGTGTTTGTTGATGAGTAGAGTTTAAAATTGTGATGTCATCTGCAAAAACAAGGTCAGTTAAAGTGTTGTTCTATTAGGTGCATATGTTCTTTATGTTGTAGGGCTATTTCTGCTGCTTTCTTGAGAGCTTCCATTTCTGCCTCAAAATTTAAAATAGGTTGAGAACTTGCCTGTAACCATGGCTAGAGTAACATCCTCCCCATCTTTTAGTCTGAGGGCCACTACTTTTCCTCTATTCTCGGTTGCGTTTGTGGCCGAGCCATCTGCATAGACATGAGTTCAGGTATCCTCTAGGTAATTATCTGTAATGTAATGTTTTGTAATATGCTTTCTCTCCAAGTGTGAGTTCCTTTCATTTCTATACCTTCTATTCCTTCTTTTAGTGATGGAAGTCTGCATGCCCAAGGCGCACTGACTGGCTGTATGGGCCTCGGTTTTGCATGTCCTAAAGTTGGAGCCTTCTGTAATTAATTTCTGGCTGTCCCATCCTATATGGAGTCAAAATGATCCAGAAGAAATGCTGATGTCGGATATGCCAGACCAAAAGACACAGATATCTCATCAAGCTGTAAACTATGACAGCGCATTCAGTTTTCTGGACTACATCCCGCTAATCTGCAGAAGTTTTAAAATGAACACTTCTTCTTCTTCAGCATTCGTTCTCAAACTCCTGCAGATTAGCAGAATGTAGTCAGGAGAACGGAATGCGTTGTGTCATGGTTTACAGCATTGCTGCGATATCTGCGCCTTTCGGCCTGACACATTTGACTTCAGCATGGCTTTGGGTCACTGACCCTATATGGGATGGGACAGCCAATTCCATCTCATAACCTCCTTAGTCGCCTTTTACGACATGCGTGGAAGGTAAACAGTGTGGCTATTCTTTGCTCCCCTTTTGGGCCTGACAACACAAAGGCGAAAACGAATACTAAAGAAGAAGAAGGAAGGTAACATATCCCGGACAGGATGTAGCAGTCACCACAGCCTTTCAAAACTCCTACATATCTTGATCCATTCTTCCTGCCTCTATGAGTGCCATGTTCATGTGGTCTTTAATGTCCTGCATTAATCTGCTGCAGAAGCCAGTCTAAACAATATTGTTGCTGTTTAATTTATAGCTGATACCTGCACGCAGAGGATTTCACTAATATGACATCAGACCAACCACTATGCAACAATTTAATCTGCTGCATAGCATGTCTCTTTTTCATTGACCTAGCAATTATTATTTATTATTCATTAAACACCTTAATTATGGTGTTTTATAGGCTGTCATGTTGTTTGATATGGCCAAAATATTGTAATTTTCTAGAGAAGCTTGTTGTTTAGCCAGTCTAAGCCCCATCGAGGCCAGCACCGTGAAGTGGTGATGGGGCTTAGTTCAGCCATCAGGGGCTGGAAACTAAGACTGGTCGGGCAGTCCCACAGTGGTCCTGTCCAAGTAAGCTTTGTGCTGAAGACAAAGGCAACCAGTCAAAAGGTGCACAATTAATGAGGATGCCATGCACAAAATACAATAGGTGAACGAAAGAAGAAGAAGCCAGTCTAAACAATATTGTTGCTGTTTAATTTATAGCTGATACCTGCAGGCAGAGGATTTCACTAATATGACATCAGACCAACCACTATGCAACAATGAAACTAGTAGATGACAGGCATATATAGTGAAGATTTCCTGTTGTGGAAGCCTCACAACACTTCTTCTACACAATAATGTTTTTTAATCACCTCAGAGTCGATTTCTTCTCAAGGCATTGGACTTGGCAATCTTGAAATGAAATCAAATCTCTGGAGAAAAACCTCACCTCCTTCCAAATTTTAGAAAAGGGTATAAGAGCTCTATTGTTCATAATTCCTGAGAATCGAAACAAACTATAAACTACATTACATTTGTTTTACCAAGATGAATCTCAAGGGCAGTTCTATAAAGAACTTTAGGCGAGTCCTACCTTTATGTTGTTGGGGCTAAAAGGGGAGCACAAAATAGTGACACTTACTTGTCATGTATGTTGTAAGAGGCGACTAAGGAGGTTTGGGGAAGGAATTGGGTGTTACATCCCATAGAGGGTCAAAGTGACCCATAGGCCATGCTAAAAAGCACAAATATCACAGCTAAGCTGTAAATCATGATAAAATGCATTCCGTTCTCTGGATGACATCCTGATAATCTGCAGGAGTTTGAGAATGAACGCAGGAGGAAGAAGAAGATGCATCCACGCTTACGTCCATTAAATATTTTGTACTTATTAAAATACCAAGAAACTTACATTCACAGCACTCTAGAAACTGGATGCACTCATTGATGACAGAGTCTCGAATCATAATCATGTGTTTGGCCATATTCTCAATGAGAGACAAGAAACATCTTTTTGCATAGAACCAGGTGTCCGTTCCTAATTTCTTATTGTATGGCTCCAAACTTTTGATTACCCGAGAGATGCCAAACTCATAGTTGCCCTTGGCACAGTACAGTGTTCTACAGAGTAAAATAAAAAATTTAGATATTTTGGAAATCCTGCACAGTATTATAGAAAATGTTAGGGAACTGTACACGATCTAGGGCCTACCTAGTACATCCTGTTCACAGTTTTTTAAAATTTGCGCCCGCTGTATGTTTTTAGTATTTCGTCATGGAATGCAATATTTTGTGGCATCACGTGGTCGGTTCATCTCTTTGTTAGTGAAATGGCTTCTGCATAGATGGTGAACTTATCGGAAGAGAAGGGATACTGCTAGATCGGAAGGGGGGGTGTAGTTGTGTTAGATTTAGTTTTAACACTACATCTAAGCACTCAAAATCTTCCCCGTTCCTAAATTCAAGCAGTATTTAATGCTAACACTATGCCTAACACGGCACACACACCTCCACCCCCACTGCTCCTAAATTCTAGTAGTATCCCTTCTCTTTTGATATTTGGAAAATACAATAACTTTTTTGTTTCTGGAGCTTTTTTAATAACTTTTTGAATGGAAATAAATGAATGGTTATTGAATGTAATGATGACAGTTCTCTTGGTGTATGAGTGATATAATGGTGAAGATGAAAAACGCAACAAAAAAAACCACAAACATAAGTGACTTACCTATTCGTGTTAAAAATATTCTATGCAGAAAATAATTAAATGCAAATGCATCTAAATGTCTAAGTCTATTCTATTTCTATTGTCATTTCATTACCAAACTAACATGTTCATATTAGCGAGGCCTAATAGTCCTACATATAAATATTCTGCATTACCCTAATGAATGACGTTAGTTACAATCATGATTTTCTTGTTGAAAGAGGTGCATAGCAATAGGGTGATTCAAGCCATGGACAACTGCCGAAAATACATTGAATCTAGAGACTATATTCGCTGGCAGCGTGTTAAAGTTAAAAACAGTATAACTAGGTCAAAATTATCCAATCAATCTTACCCTATTACCAGATTCACAATACACAAATGGTAGATCTTCTTGTCTGGATCCTCATAGGCTACCTGTTCCTCCTCTTTTTCAATCTTTCTCATGAGTTCCTCTGCCTGTACATATTAAAGCAGCAGCATTTAAAAAAACAACTTAAATCAACATCATATCATTGTGAAAATAGTCTTTGATGGTTGTTCTGTGAAGAGTCTTGGTCTTCCTCTTTTTCTTTTCCATCTGGTACGCATTTTAATGTTTGTAGTGGCAGTCTGTTTTCATTCATTCTAAGTGCATGTCTGATATAAGTCCATCGTTTTCTTCTTATTGCTGTAGAAACATATTGCTGTTTGGTATCTTTTCTTACTTGCATGTTTAACTTGAATTCTTCCCAACCAATATTTCCGAGTCTTCTAAGACATTTATTTTCAAATGAGTTCCATTTCTTCTCTAGCGCCTTTGTCATTTTCCAACTTTCGCAACCATATGTCAACACAGATATTACACTGGAATTAAACAGCCGTAGTTTGGTATGTTCACTTATTGTTTTTTATTTCCAGATGTTTGTTAGGTGGTGGAACGCACTTGATGCCAACACAATTCTGGAAGAGATCTTATCATATGCTGTACTGTAAATTAGACATTTTGTCCATACTTTTCTTATTACCGTCTCCCAGTATCAATGATTATACACACAGGGACTACTAACATCATTGTGCTATTTTATATCAGAATTCACTGTTTTTGTATGTTCTCTATCGCAACCACAGTAGAAGTTGTTTTGTGATTTTAGGCATTTGATCATATCAGGCCAGTAGATAAAGAGATAAGGGGAAGGGAGAGTGGGGTGTTCATCTCTCTCTCCTCCAGCAAATCAGAACATGATTTTCAATATTAGAAACTTGGTCAAAAGCTCAAACCCCCAATTTTTCACAAAAAAGTCATAATATTTTAGTTAAAAAAGATGTTACACAAAAACACCAATGATGGGTTTTTTAAGGAAACCTTCATCCCACCCCCCCACCCCAGTACAGCTGTTTTTGTGATTTAATTTTCCTGTTCCCCATTGCTTAGTTCTCAGCAGCAAGTAGTTTCGAAGATCATGTGAAAGCTTTAAGGATTGACTCCAGGCTGTGTGAACCAAGATGAAATGTGTTGATTCCATATATCAAAAAATACTTCTTATAGGTATCTCTTAATCCCCACATACAAAACTGTTGCAGCATAGTTTAGGTTGATAAACTTCTGGCCTGGACGGTCAGGATTCATAAGAGAGCAGTGGAATAATCTCCATTGAAGTTTTGCTATTGTTTGTTCCATTCTTGGGCCCAAGCAACACACAAGTGTTACAATTCTTACAACATAGTAGCAGAGAGTGTTAGTTGGTCATCAGATTATCATCATCAAGGAACTCCAGACACACATACACATAGATGTTCCAATCAATCTCTTATTCAGCATGTCCTTTAGCATGTGGTAGATGATTGTTCCAGTTTTGTGTTGGTTAATATTCTTTTGACTCCTATATGCAATTTGTTTCTTGAAACTTCATGCATCCCTTCCAGGTCTTGAAGTCTGGCTATAGACACAGAGGAAGAAATACATCCTACAACCTCTAACTGGCCGGCCGTGTGGCAACTGGGTCTGGATTTCTAATTCAGGGTGCAAAGAATAGGGCCACCATCTTCTTTACAAGCATAAAGATGAAAGGCACAGATATCGCAGCTAAGCTGACTTCTCGTCCGCAGTTTAACATATCTACACAGCAAGTCTAAACACTGACGAAACGCACAAAATTGTCCGGAGTATATCCTGCAGATCTGCAAGAGTTTGAGAATGAACACAGAAGAAAGCATTATCATATTGCCATTCAGCATATGGTTATGGATAAGCCTTAATACATGTGCATGCCCCATATCTAAATTCAATAAACTGACAAACATCACTTCTAATGTCAGTCTATCAGTTTTCTGTTTAGCTACCACACATGATTACATATAACCCATTTGAGAAACTCACCTCTTCATTCTGACTGGTCATGATGTATGAGACACAAAGATTTGCTAGCACTATGGCACTGACACTCAAGAGCTGGGACAAATAGAACATTTGAGTGTAAGTGTTACATTAGAGCTGGGACAAATAGAACATTTTAGTGTAAGTGTTACATTAGAGCTGGGACAAATAGAACATTTTAGTGTAAGTGTTACATTAGAGTTGGGACAAATAGAACATTTTAGTGTATTACTCACATTATTCAACAACTGATCTTCCTTTCATATAAAAACACAAATGACTTGTGTTCGTGATCATGAGCAGGAGGAAATGAGGAAGCTCAAGTGATGTTCAACCAATAGTTCTTGATCAGTGATCAGAAACTGCTGGTTTTCAACACATTCCCATTGCAATTATGTAGGCCAATGAAAGCAGAGATCTCAACTGTATCAGTTCTATCCCACGACAACTTCTTGGATTTAGCACTGCCTGTGGTTTTCACCATATCTATTCACTTCTTCTGTGATATGATAAATGATAGTGTCAGGGGAAAAAAAGATTTAAAAAAAATTGATGCACTGAAATCCATCTTTGCACGTCGTGACACCTTGTTCGTTGTATGGCGTAAGAGTATTCAGCTCAATAAGTTCATTTTTAGCAAGCTTTCTCCATGTCCAATGATTGTTTTGCATGTCAATCCTTTCATGGCCAATTCTGCCATGCCTACCTTCACTTTCAACCCTATTTACACTTATCAAATCACCTGCATCGCTTATGCTCTAATTATCCAAATTAGCGTCATTAGGCCTATTATTTAGGCTGTCGAAACTGCTCCAAGAAACATCACTTTCAGATTCGCTCCAAGAATCATAATAATCTCTGCTATATTGATGGTCAACATTTTCTGCTATGGTGATTATATCTGACTTGCACAAAAATAATGAGATTTTAATAATTTTTTACCAAATACTGTTAAACGTTGTAACTCATGGGAGCAGCCATTTTGGATTGACATAGTGCTTTGGATGAGGTATATTTGGTAACAATATCACTATGGTGGCCGTATTTCTGATGCATTATAGCAATTTCGACATTCCCTTTCGACGAATGTCAAAATTTGACTCCAAGATTCATTACCAGAAATTTGACTATCGTCGAAATTGGTCAGCAAAGTGTTAATTAGACTTTGCATCATAGAAATTGACTGCAAAATGTATTTTATATTAATTTTCTTGTACAATCACTTCTGATTACTTTTTGTGTGGAGTTATTCCCTGAACGGCTGGGATTCTTCTTCTTCTTCAGCATTCATTCTCAAACTCCCGCTGGATCTCCCTTGTAGCAGGACTATTGTCCTACTAGATTTCCAACACGATGTAGTCCAGAGAATGGAAATGCGCTGTGTCGCCGTTTTATTTGCACCAATGGCCCGAAACATCCGTCTTCGGCAAGTAACTGCTGAGATTGAAAGGGTTAATATTGGTCTGTGTTTTGCCCATTTGTGCAATACATTTCTCTACAGTTGATTGTTCAAATAGCAAATTACATATTGATGTTCCTCTGTGGTGCATCACTAGTATATACCATTGTTAAAATCTCTACAGTGATGTCCATGTGGTTTTGGCTGTACCATGATTTACCTCACAGAAAACTATTGATATCCTCAGCAAAAATACTACTAAATTTAAAGTTTCACAAATATATGTAATGTATCACAAACTTAAAGTTTCACAAATATATGTAATGTATCACAAATTTAAAGTTTCCATTTCAAAATCTCCCATCCCAATAATAATAGTTCTACTTTTTTCTTGTTACTTACATTTTCATAGTTCTTCTTCACAATTGGCTCATAAAAACCTGCAGACTCCTTATATTTATTTTCTTGCATAAAAAGAACATGAGCTACATTGAGTTTCCATGCATCGTGCTCATTACAGAATTCTACAGATTTACGGAAAATCTTTTCCACTTGCAAATAGTTCTCCATTTCCCAATAAATTTTGGCTTGTTGCATTAAAATTGGAACGTACCTGAAGTAAAATGACAAAACAGTTGAAAGCACAGCATAATTTCAGAAATATGGAATATATAGGCATGTGGAGCTATGTCTATAGATGCAAGACAGCTGCAGAATGTCAAGCATATTTAACTGTGGTTAGCTTTGAGATTGACGTGTAAGTACGGAAACCAGGTCTCTCATGTAACTGGCCTACTATCGATATGGTTACAGACATCCACCAACCAATGCAACTGTAAAAAAACTGAACATATTAGTTATCACAGCTGAAGTCAGATGTGTCGAACCATTGGCTCAAATAAAATGGGGACACAACACATTTCCATTCTCTGGACTACATCCTGCTGGAAATCTATTAGGACAATTGCTATAAGAGACATCCGGTGGGAGTTTGAAAAACAAACAGGAACAAAAATTTTTTTTTAAATTTGGAATTGAGGTACACGAAGCCATGGACTGTGTGATCAAAAGTGGCCAACATTGATACTTGTAAATAGTTGCAGGATTTCACGTGTCTGGATGTCTACATAAAAAAATGGTGGAACAAGTATTAACATAAAGAGCTTTATCTCAGGGCATTGCATATCACGGAGAGTTGGGTCTTCTAGGTATGGATGAGGTTTATAGAGGAAACAAGAGCCTCATTGCTCATAGTTTCTGAGAATCGAAATCAAACTATAATATGTGTAACAACAACACAACTTATTATTATTTTCCTTCTCCATTGAATAATGACATCATCACCAGTTAAATCAGTGTGTAGATAGTGTTTGAAGTAGCTCGCATCAGCTCACATCACATTGTGCAGTTCAGCTATTTCTTGAATGTCTTCTACTTTTCAACTTCATTCTCTATTCTATAATAGTAGAATTTATTGTGGCCAGTCCAATCATTTATCTACACTTCATCATCATCATCAGATGTCATCTATGTATTGAAGATGGATTGCAGTCTAAGCTAGTCTGATCATTTATCTACACTTCATCATCATCATCTGATGGTCTCTCAAGGGTAGGCTGCAATAGATCTCCATTTTTATTTCTTGCCTTGGCAGTACACTCGACTATCCTGTCAATTTCATCATGTTTCCTTTTCACCTGTATCTCTGCTTACCTCTTACTCATAAACTCTCAGTTTATCTTCAAGTAATGTCTTCATCAAAGTGTCATGTCTTTTAGTATGCCCAAAATATTTTATGTGTTTGATTTTTTATTTCTTTTAATAGTTTTAAAAAAATCTAACTTCAGCAGTTGTCTATCTTGTCTTGAAATTTTGAGCATTCCATCAGTTGATCTTTCTCTCTTCCACTCACTGTCATCTGCTATAGTATAACATTTCTTGCATTAACCTTGGCTCACTTTGACCTACACCATGGGACAGCCAACTTCATTCCTAAATCTCCATAGCCAATTCTTACAACATGTATGGCATCTGACAGTGTTTCTATTCTTTGCATCCTTTTCAGACCAGACAACACACAGGTGCACATAAAATACACTCACGTTGATGATATGTGTTAGTACATTTAGCTATTATATAAAGCAACTGTGAAATTCATTCAATGTTAAGAAACATGCCTCACCTTTCCAAAGCTTCATCATACTCATTAACTGCCTTCTTAACAGATTCTTCATCATGATTTTGTCTAGACTCCTGAACCTGAGTTGTGAGAAAACAAACATCAAATATAGTTGTTGTGCACTAAAATTGAAATGAAATATATCAGCTCAATATAATGTCTGCCCGTGTGTTGCCGGGCCCAAAAGGGGAGCAATGAATAACAACACTGTTTACCTTCCACGCACGTCGTAAAAGGCGACTAAGGAGGTTATGGGATGGAGTTGGCTGCCCCATCCCATATAGGGTCAGCGACCCAAAACCATGCTGAAGTTGGATGTGTCAGGCTGAAAGGCGCAGATATTGCAGCAATTCTGTAAACCATGACACAACGTATTCCATTTTCCAGACTACATCCGCTAATCTGCAGGAGTTTGAGAACGAATGCAGAAGAAGAAGAATATAACGTCATTGAGAATTGTGCATTTTCATGTTCCAGTATACTGCATGACTCTGCAGATTACTGTTATTTGCAGAGCTAACGATTCTGTGACCAAGAAATAATTGTTGTGTTATGAGCCACATTATTCAATACAAGATTGTCATGAACGGTAGGGTTATTTTTCATAAATGTTGTAGAATCACTGATATCAACAGATCTACACTAAATATCCCACAATAGATGGGGAATTAGTTTAGTACTTAAAATTTGAAGTAACAATGCTCATCGATATGTAGTGTAGGCCTAATTGATTATGTGTGCGTCCCAGCCCCCCCCCACCACAGACCAAGTAATGATTCAGAATAGTAAACATAGCTGCTCTATGTCAATATTGATCAATTTCATGAGAAATCAGGTTCTGCAAATGACATTGATCGAGATTACACTAGGCCTAGTTTTCACTATTTCTATGTGATTCTTTCTTGGGGAGTACACACAGAATGTTGTGTATCAGGTATTAAAATTTTCTGAAAAATTCAAAATTATTTTGGAAATCTGTTTCACCAGATATCTATGGCTTTCTTATTCCAAATTAGGCCTATATGTTTGGAGTAGTTAATAGTTACAGGATGTTGTTGTCATGCTGTGTAAGGGAGATTGCTCTGCAGCATTTATTTGAACATTTATCAGCAAACAAATTGACACAAGTAAATGAAGCCGACATGAAACTGGAGTTCATTTGTTTTCCTCTCGCATGTTACATGAAAAGCAACTTATCGTACATGACATTCACAAAGTTATGTTCAAAGATCAGTACCTCTTCCATTTATCTGTTAATTAGACTTTGAACCATAAAAATTGCATGTAAAATGTATTTTATATTAATCTTCTGAAAAGCCACTTCTGATTTTTGCAGAGTTATTCTTCTTGCCCTAGGAATGAAGCCCAGAGATTTTCCTGATTGGCTGGAATTGAAAGGGTTAATTCTGTCTCGCTATCCGCAAAAAAAGGATATCCAAACATAAACCGGATATTTTGTTTTATTCAATATGTAAGAAAGAGGAAGATGTGCTGTGTCTATTGTCTGTTACAATAAAATTATATGTCTCGTCTGGATAAACCAATCTGCTAGAAAGGAAACAAAGATGGAGTTACTAGATGTTGCAATTTCACAGCTATTTTTTGACTACACTATTTTCATACGATGCTGGCGAACAACCAACATTTGGCCCATGAACAAAATAGGTTGCTCCCTCCTGATCAACATGACTGGCTTAAATAAATAGAATCATGAAGATGACAAAGTCAGCAAATATAAGTACAACAAAAATTGAGTACACAATTTGTCTGAGTAACTAAGTTTCTTTAAGATTCCTTTGCACACGTTTCTGAAAAGCCAAAAAGAATGGTATTTATGCACTGTGTGGTTGGTGGCCAAAGAGTTATGATGCCCCACTTCTCTCTTATGTTTTTGTCTTTCGTTAAGCTTACACTGTGTCAGCTCCTCCGCTTTTCTATTCTTATTTTTGTACATTAAATTGTCTTCTTCTTCTTCGTTCATTCTCAAACTCCTGCAGATTAGCAGGATGTAGTCCGGAGAACGGAATGCGTTGTGTCATGGTTTACAGCATTGCTGCGATATCTGCACCTTTCGGCCTGACACATCCGACTTCAGCATGATTAAATTGTCAAAACATTATATGATTCAGTTTCAAAGTGGAAGCAATGCTTTCTAGTCTTAGATGTTGTACCTGCTTTGTTAATTTCCGTAGAGTCTCTGTCTGTTTAGTTGCCATCTCGTCTAGTTTTCTATATGCCTCTTCAGGTGATGTTTGTCTTGTTATAACTGCTTCTAAGAAATCATACAAGTACTGAGGAAACACAAGCATGAATTGGATCAAAATCAACATTTTGTTAGGACACCTGGAGTAGGCGACCATAGATCCACATAGACATCTTACTGAAGTGTTGACTGTTATCTTCTGCATTTTTTTCAAATGCTACTTCTAAAATTTCTATAGATTAGCAGAATGTAGTCCACATTGTAGTATGGGTTACAGCTTTGCTGTACGATCTTCTCCTTTTGGCCTGGTATATCCAATTTCAGTATGATAGCTGGGTCACTTTGATCATATTTGGGACAGCCAATTTCATCCCATAACATCCTTAGCTGCCTCTTACAATATGCGTGGAAGGTAAAGAGTGTTGCTATTTTTTGCTCCTCTTTTTTTACTCCGGCAAAACACAGGCAACTGACAAATTTTTCCGTGCTATGATATTCGACTGTCCAGAATGTTCTCTCTGTCATCCCATCTTATCTGCTATTTTATCAGTTATCATATAGTCTCACTTCAAAATTGGCCTACGTTGATATCAAGTGGTTGCAAGCTCTAACGATACAAAATGATGTAGCATGCCATCTACATGCACACATAGACCCCCTCTGAGTAGCAGGCTTCTTCTCACAGTATTGTATGCCACAGAGAGTTGGAATCTTCTGAGTGTGAAGAAAACCTTTGGAGACACATCCTCCCCCACCAGTCTTCTTTCCTCATGACATGCCGGCTTGTCTCTTGCTGATGTTGATAATTAGTTTCCTATGTGTTGACTGCTCAGAATTTTAACAAAAGTAATTCAATGAAATTATATTTCTTCTTCTGTATTTGTTTCTTATAGAACAGTTCAACATGAATCTTGAAAAATAACAGAAATCAATATTTCAGAATTACTAATCAGTAGTATGTGTTCATTCCTTCAGACTTGTCACTACATTATGAATGAAATATGGTAATTTTTCTGCAGAATAAGGAACATATGTCACCAAATAACAACATTGATATTAAATATATACATAGCAAGATCAAGAAAACTAAAAAATGGCAATCAGTATTGTTATAATTCTCCCATATTATTGAAAGTTTATTCAGGGGGGTGATTTCTGTTTCAATTCCTGTGACTTGCGTATTAGACTATGTTGATCATTTAATTTCAGTATAGAATCCGAGAGTATTATGTTGTTATCTCAGATAATTCTGCTGTATAATATCTGCTGAATGAATCTCATGAAATAGTCAAAGATCAAACACACAAAATAAAAGCAATAATACATGAAGTGTTTACTCAAAGACTTGAAACTGTACTCGACTTCAATGACAACTTCAACCACTTTTTATCAAGGGTGAGACCAGATTGCCATGAACACCATGCTGCATTGTAGCGTGATCTTGACACTGAAAGTTTGAGGCGTGAACAGCAAACATTACCTCATACAGCATTCATTCAATTTATCAAATACTATTCAATCAATATGTGATCAAAGGATCTGACAAGGTCTTTGAAATTTCAGCCAGATCTCAAGTTTCCATCCCTCTTCAGTCCCCATCTGCAAGTGTGTTGTTGAAGAGGAACTGACTGACTAACTTTCCCATTCCATAGAGAGCTAAAGTGACACAGAAGCTATGCTGAAGTCAGATATTTTGGGTCAAAAGGCACATATAATATAAGTAACACTATAAACCAGTCATAGATCAGTGTATCACTGCTATATAAGTTGTCTGCCCTGACTATCTTAACTGGTATATTTTTTCCTACCCAAATGCATGTGCAGTATCCAATCTCTTATATGGATTGTTGACAGAGATTACTGACATATGTGAACACTGATGATCCTAATATTTCTGCTCCTAACAGAAAGAGATGATCCTCTGGAATGCTCTCCATTCATAACTTTATATTTTTGTCCTATTTTTGCATTCATCCTCAAACTTCCACCGGATTTCTCTTATAGCAAGGCAATGGTTCTATTATATTTCCAGCAGGATGTTGTCCAGAGAATGGAAGTATGTTGCGTTGCCATTTTATTTGCAACAATGGCTCGACACATTGTACTTCTGAATTCCTTCATAGTTTAATACTGTAGACTCAAGGGGCCAGTTATTTTGTAACATTTGATTCATCAGTCATATTTACATAAGAGAGCACTGGGTGCAAGAATATGATATAATTCAGTCTGTGTATTCATGCAAGTTTTTATTCTATTAAGAAGAACTTCACATATCAACTGTACTCTGCAAACATTTCAATAATCACCAAAACTCAAGAATTATAATTAAGAATAGAAAAGATCATACATTGTATCACAAATCTTAGACTGTTAATAAGTATATGTGATTAAACATACACATATTTACCGGTGTGAGAAACTTGTATGTGAGATGTGCATTTTCTGCTAGGACGTCTGCTGCAAGGTCATAGTACTGAAAAATGAATGAGTATTTGTAACTATATATCATGACATGTTTTCTTCTTATTCTTCTATTCATCTCAAATGTGTTTATATCTACAATTTTTATTTTTTCTATAAACTTGACTAGGCAAAGACTTCAAGTGTTTTGTAACTCATATAAGAGACCCATATACCGGTAGTTTTTCTTCCGGTAATGTTTCTCTGGGCCAGTATGTTTACTTTGTATTTCATATTCTGGTAATTACATGTGTTTTAAATGATAAAATGATTATAAGACATAAATGAAAGCTCATGTTCAATGTTGAAACATTGGAATAATTTCCATTTGAATGTTCTTATTCACATCACATGAATCAGTGAAAATATTAGCATTATAAAATCTATCATATGCATGTGATTATTAATCAAATCAAATATTCTAATTGAAGTTGCAGTTAATTACTCTTCACAGAAGTTCAATATAGCATTGATAAATATTTATAATATTTTATAATTGTTTGAAGATTTCCTTTGCTGTCACAAATCAACTCGCCCACAAGTGTGAGATGCTTTGAGCATCCCAAAAGAGGACTAAGTTACAGAATGGAAAGAATATGTCACAGAAAGATTTGAGAACTGCTATATATATCAATTTGGCATGATTGAACCTTTCGAGATCAATGCCCACCAGTTGTATGGATAATATCATTTTGTTCTATCATTTCTTTATTTGTCCCGTTTCACATGTATTTGGATGTGTCTTGTATATTTTCTATTTGTGTTGGTTCACCTCTGACCTAGCTTTAACCCTTCTGGTTATCTCCACATTTAGTTCCACCATGTGAATGTCAATAGTACTATTCTTCATCATCATCAAGTGACATATTCTTTCCAGAACGTAGTCTTTTCTATGGATCTCTTGAATTCTCGGCGGTCTTGAGCAAGTTGCCCTGCATCTTCCAGTGACATGCGCAGGCATTCTTGAATGTCTTTTGTCCAACGGTGTCTTGGTCGGCCTTTGCCCCCTGTTGCCTTCTATCATCCCCTCCATTAACACTCTCTCCATGCCGTCGTGTCTCTTAATATGACCAAAAAAAACTAGCTTTTTCTTTAATATCCATGTTCTGTTCTTGCTATTCATTTTTTGTTGTGCATGTAGTCTTGATAAAGATCTTTTAGTCAAAACATCAATTTGTGTGTGTTATTGTGTTTCCAGTGACTAGCAAAACTTCATTACCCTGTTCCAAACTTTGCCTGAAAGATTTGATAAGTCGTATCCTAACATGTCCCTTTCTACAAAACAAAATAATTATTTACCCGTCACACAAGCTTGTAAAATACAACCACAATTCTCCATAATAAATGTCTTGTAAAAAACAAATTATATACTTATTACTGTCCTGTCTTGAGAGAAGGAAATTTGTTTCCCCTATGTTTTTGGGGCCCAAGAGGGAAGCAAATAATAGCAACACTGTGACCTACCTTGCATGTCATAAAAGAAAACTAAGAAGGCTTTGGTGATGGATTGATTACCCCTGCCTCATGATGATGCACAGTTCATGCACAGCATAAGAGAAAGCTAAGAGGGTTTTGGGGTGGAGTAGACTGTTCCATTGCATAGAGTGTCAGTAATCCAGAAGCTATACTAAAGTTTGATGTATCAGGTAGAAGCTATGCTGCATTGCTGAAGTCTGGTGTATCAAGTTGAAAGGCATTGATATCCTAGCTACACTATATGACAATGTAGTTGTCATAGTGACAACTACAGTGACAATAATTGCTACCACAGTGACAATATACATTCTGCTAACTTGCAGGAGAGAATGCTGAATGATAATAAATCCTGAAGAACTGCTTACCCCATATAGTACAAAGCTAAAAATAAGTGTGCTAGGTCAAAAATGAACATATCATAGCTTTGCCAGAAAAGAGCAATGTACTTAGCTCAAATGTAGCAACCCACAGAACAATTTAAATGTTTGTACTAAAGGAACCCACCGAAGACGGATGTGTCAGGCCATTGGTGTAAATAAAGCGGCGACACAATGCATTTCCATTCTCTGGACTATATCCTGCTGGAAATCCAGTATGACCATGGTCCTGCTATAAGGGAGATCCAGCGAGAGTTTGAGAATGACCACTGAAGAAGAAGAAGATACTAGAGGAAAATGCAGAAGATGAAGAAAAGGTAGGTTGTCTGCACAAGGATTCGTATTACAGCTAATTTAAAGCAAATGTTTTTCTCATTATTTTATATTGTCCATCCATATTGTGCATTGTTGTCATTCACATCTTTTATTATTCTTGTAAAAAATTATGTAGTAATGATGACATTGAAATATTCTTGAAAACTTGTATGTCTTTTTCTTTAGTGTTCATTCTTAAACTCCTGCAGATTAGCAGGATGTAGTCCAGAGAACAAAATGAGTTTGCTATGGTTTTACAGCTTAGCAGCAATATCAGACTTGAATATCAAAAGCTATTGTGTGAATGCAGAAGAGTTCCCAATTAACAAATCCGAGTAATTACTAACCTCATACTTGACATACAGTAGAAGAAGATTGCCAAAAGTTTCTGGTGGAAAAGGATTCTGTTGTAGCAAGAACTGCAGCTTTGTGAAGCCCTGTGTTGGAGAAGTCTCCATATTCATCAGAGCTTGATTATGCAGTGTTACAGCATCCAGCTCTTCTTCTGATCGAGGAGGCATATCAGTTAGGGCTTCCACTGAAGCATCATCTAAAAAATAATCAGCAATACATACATCAATGAATAGATGCTTTATTGCCTTGATAGAGTGGGGGGAGGGGGCTGTCCATAAATTACATCTACAATCAGGGGGGAGGGGGGGGGGGTCTGAAAAGTTTGATAGTTGTTGACAAAACCAGTGTTTGTCAAATGTTGACATCAACAAATCTGTATTTTATATACCAAATAAATTGTTTAAATTTGAAACATTATTAGAACAATCTGAAAAAATTGTGACAGTTGAATCGGATGACACCATCCATGCATTCCATTTTGCTTAAGTATATCCTTAAATGATTTATTAAGGGAGATAACTAGTGTCTGCAGGAGGGAGGTAAGGCACCATGAATTACAGATACAGAGAGCCCCACCTATGGCATATTTTTTCCTTAGACAGTATTGGGTTTAAAAATAATATGGGAAGGGGTGTTTGTGTGTGTGTGGAGAGAAACGTGTCCCATCTGCCATGCAATCTAAAACAACAGTGAAATGTGCTTACTTATGTCCTTACAAAAATTGTCCTCACACGTTTTCTTTCCACCATACGATTTGCAGACGAGTCTCATCTATATTAGGCCCATACCGTGAGATGATATTTTGGGTATCACCATACCAGGCCCACTTATAACTAAAGCTGGTAAGATTATAAATCCATTATGGTTCTTCACCAATCGGTTTGAGAATGTTGTCTGAATGTCATGCTTGATACTATCTGATATTTGCCAAGCAAAAAGTTGACATGATCTATTCAGTGATTTGGCTCTGAATTTACTGTATGGTTGATATTATTGTTGTAGTTGGCCTATGTTGTGGAGACAGCATTTAATGAATTAATCAGATATCTCGGAATGCTCTGGTACCTGGTGGTCGCACGTTTTATGAGGCTGGCAACGTACCGGGCAAAGGTTGCACTGTATTATTCTAGATGGTGTATTTTATGTGAATACCGGCAAGTTGGGGCAAATGGTAGAAAATACCATTGCTAAAGTTTGCATTAATTTTCTTTTAGCAATATTTCACTTGTCCCTTCATTCTTATAATAACGGGATTACACAGTGTTAGTCTTTATACTTTGGTCCACTATTCCCAGTAAGCTGTGCCACAGTGTGCTAGCGCACACATATTTATCCCTTAGTACACATAATTTGGTCTTGGATCATAGGAAATGTATAGAAATGTGTATAAATGCTCCTATAATAAAAATATAACTAATTTAAATAGAACCTACTGAAAAAGTTTAATTTTTCAGTGGAATGTTTGCCCAGAAAAAGTGGTGTTCTAAATTTATCAGAAAATTTAGATGGATTTTTGCTCACAAGCATTCTAATTATAGGTTTACTGGTTTTCGATTTTGGACATTAAAGTTACATTCTCTGCTTTAATACGGATCGGCTTATATTCGGAAATATATGGTGATTCAAAGTAGAAAATTACATGACAAAAAAAAACAAATGTAGGAAGATATCACACACAAATCAAATTATTTGCTTGGTTTAAGACAAACAAAGCTATCTTACAATTTTTCAGCTGATACTCCATGGCTGCTTTTAGATTGAAAGCCTCTACTAGAGCAGTTTCATGTAAGGTCATGGAATTCCCAACACTACGCACATCAATACCCTCTGTTGTCATGCCAACACTAAGCTCTGAAACAATTTTTTTGGACAAAAATCAAGCAACCATTTAAATGATAATAGCATAACTAGTTCATATAGTAAACTATAAAATGTACATCTTTTAGATTACATTCCCTGGCAAATAGGATGATAGTCCCAACCCAACATGTGGTGGATATGGCATGACCGACATATTCAACAATAGTTGAAAAAGTAATGTTCTATATGGTTGATGATTCATTTAATTTTATTGTTGCATAAACCCAGAGAAAATTCAGTTTTTCATCCCTGGCAATAAGTCTGATGATGGTTGCTGATCCAGAGGTCCATGGGCTCATGCCCTTTGACCCAAGTCTGATGATCTAGCAGAACTAACAAACTGAATGCAGGACAATACAAATTTCAAAATCACTTGTACTGCTGGTTGGTGAAATCAGTCTATGAAAACAAATGAGGATCCACATATAACAAGAACACACTATATAAACAACTATCCGAAACATAAATACACATACTTTACATACACCTGCTGAGAGTAAATATTACTTGTACACAGATCTTCATCTCCAACAGCAGGTTGCTGCCATGGGACCTACCTTTACTTTAATAAAAATGTAAAGGAGGTTTCTGTAGTGCACAGGCATCTGTCAGTTAGTGTGCTATATGTTACACTGATTTCATTAGTTTCTAAATAGGTGTGCATGATTGTTATTGAGATGACAAAAATAAGTTTTTGAAAACTGGCTGTTGCAGATACAGTTCTTTCATAATGATGTCATTTTTAAAAGCCCTCACAGATTACGCCATATTGTTGGTATGTGAAAATATACTATATTTAGAGTATGTGTATGTGCTATATTTAGAATATGGGAGATCTGCAGTCATCAGAACTAGTAGTACCCAATCAGCTTAGTATATCAGATCTTGCTCATGATTAAAAAGTTGGTAAAATATTATATTCAGTATATAGTGATCTACTCATTTTTTTTAGCTGTAGTGATTGCTCCTAATAACACTATCAAAATATGTGAAAGCAGTTTTATTTAGATAATTTTATCACCTAATTTGATTGGGGACAATTCATTCTATACCTCAGAGCAGGACACAACCGATTCTGCAGCTACTTGTACACAAAGTTCAAGATTGACAGCATAGCTAGTGTACAATAATCTCATACTGCAGAGCAAATATTTCAGGAAGAATCTGAATATGAAATGTTGAGGCAACACACCAACTCAGGGAAAAAAACACTGTTAGCAAATCTCTATGAACCTCTGTATGAGTTACAAAACAAAGTCAAGTTTATAGTAGAGACAGGAAGAAAGAGTGAAAGCTCGCAACCCCAGGGATCAAATAAGTAAGTATAGAAGAGACGAGAAAAAATGTGAACATATAGGCACATTCACAACAAAAGAATATTGGTGCAATCAATCAAGCCCTTGGACAATATCCTTTGAGTGTTTACATATCCTCAGGTTTACACTCCACTTACAAGGATTGTCCCTGGATATGTTCTCAGCCTAATTCTGTGTGATTCCCATTTTGGTCCAGTCCTTCATGCTTTCTTTTTCCATATATTCCGAAATCTTTGTAGCTTCCTTTTCCTTGCAGGTTTTATGTCATTGATCTTCTAGCTATATATTTCACTGATTTCTTAAAAATGTGCCTAATCCATCTTTTATTGATACAGTGGTGTCTATATTCAGAAACATTTTTAGTGTTTTGACTTATCTTTAGTCTGGTCATTCTCACTGATATTACATATTTTTTCCTGGATATCCTCATGTATTAGACAAAGGGTAATTCTCAGCAAAACTCAGAAGCTTCTGTATTGAGAAACAGACAATGTTCACTGGTGCACAAACCAGTCACATGACTATTATCATGCATGCATACATAGTGACTCAATGAATATGCTCAGCAAAGTTGAAGCGAGAACCGTCCGCAAATCAATGGGTTGAGTTGTTGACAATCTCTGACCAGAAAGATTACCTTTCTATTCATGCCCAGACATGCGGGTGTTGAACAAGTCAATACACTGGTGAGGATTCATCACAATGTCAAAAGGTGCATCAGTTTGACATTGCCAATGTGATGAGGGATTCGTCCACTCCTAAGATTTTCAAAAGTGTGAATCATGGTCGTTCTCAAGATTGCAAGTAAATATTGGAACAGCCGTAAATAGAAACATAATAGATACATGTCTTCTTCTTCTTTCGTTCACTTGAAACATGTCTTTATCTGTAACTCTGCCTCCTGAATAAAACTCACTGTGTTTTGTAGTTCACACAGTGGACCATAGACCTTTGATTCCAGTGGTGTTTCCTCTGGTTAATATGTCTGCCTCAGTGTTTTGTACTCAGAACACTCTTGAAGTATATGTTTGGCACTGTGTGCTGCCTGTCTACATGTACACATGGCAGTGTTGAAAATTTTGAATTTTGTGTACATGTGACTAGTCGATTGTGTCCCGTTTGAGACGTAGAATTAAAACTTGTTCTGATCTGTTCATAATGTGATAGTCATATTGTGTTGGTGTTGTGACTTTCTTATTGACTTTATTATCTGGTTTTTCTGATAGTAGGTGATTGGTACATCTAGTTGGTCTTCAGCCACACCTTCCTTAGCCAGTTGATCTGCTTTTTAATTTCCTGGTATTCCACAGTGAGAGGGTATCCACTGCTTAGTTACCCTATACTGGTAAGACAGTTCATAAAGTAGTTTTTGTAAGTCTGTTAGTTTTCAGACTGGAGAGTACTGACCTTGCATCTGTCAGGAATACTATGGGCTGTGGGACAGGATTGGAGTTTAGCAGCTTTTCAGTTGTCACCCTAATTGTCTGGATTTCTGCATCATAATTATTGCAGAACTTCCCTGTTGGTGTTCTGATGGTATCTCTAGGCTTGTGTGGATATTCTATATATACACCTGCACCTCTATTCCTCACTGCATTCTGTGCTGACCCACCTGTGTATACTCTGAATGTCTTGTGAATATTCATCGCCTAGGAAACTGAGGATGACTGTCCTTCACTGCACACTGTTCCGTTTGTCCTCGCTTAGTATTCCTTTCAAGTGGGTCTGAATGTATATTGGTATCTTATGCCTTTCACTCCAAGGGGTTTGTTCTGGTACATACCTTTAGGGGCTGTTAACTTCAGGTAGGTCTTGGATTTATTAAGAGATTGGAGCACCTATGAAATTCTGGTGTGCGCATATGATAAATTGCACGCATACCTCAAACAATTCCAGTTTCCTATCCCTGAGATACATTGACTCCAATGTAATTAGATAAAGACTAAATATCAATAACAAACAAAAGAACACAAATGACAGACTTCTACCTGGGTGTTCCCTTATGCCTTTCTCTATGATATCAGCAATGTGTTTAAGGGCAGGTGCATACTGCTTCAACATGTAGTGACACAGTGCAATATTGTAGGACAAATCTGGTTTGTAACCTAACACCTGCATTGCTCCCAGAAACTTTTGACATGCCTCATCATAACGCTTTTCCTAATGTGACACACAAGAAGAAAACTAACATCAGACTGCAGAATCTAATCACTACAACATTCAGTAATGTTCAGTAATCTTGACTAAATTAAATATAAGCTACTCTTCTGTGTTCATTATACAACTTTTGCAGGTAAGTAAGATGTAATCTATTCTGAAGAACAGTATGTATTGTGTTGGTAAAAATTTAAAAGCAAGGAGTTTTGCACACACACATTTTTCATCCAATAGGCCTTTATCAAGAACACAGCATAGCTCATGATGAGTTAAGGATGACACTGCCTATAATCACATTACAATACTAAATTAAATTTACTATAGATGTCACTTCTGTGAAAAAAATGAATTTAAAAAAAAAGAGAAAATGGAGGTTTGGAGAGTGGGGTGTTGGTATAACAATTCTATAACATGTTTTTTTCTATTGTCTAGTATAAAATCTATTCTTCAATTAACCTAAAACAGGGTAAGACTTAACTACTCCAACCTCTAAATCTATGACCATACAACTATAACATCATATACAACATTTGACCATATTTTGTTTTTAAAAGTCACTACTGAAATATATTCATATAACCAATCAGTTCACAGTCATAATCTCACATTATTCTTCTTTTGTGTTCATCCTCACACTCCTTCTGATTAGCAGAATTTAGTCCAGAGAGCGGAATGCATTGTGTCATAGTTTACAGCTTGACTGTCATATATGTGCTTTCTCACCTGACAGATCCGACTTCAGCATGGCTACTGGGCCACTTTGACCCTATCTGGGATGGGAGAGCCAACACCACCCCACAACTGCCTTAGTCCCCTCTTGCAACATGCGTGGAAGGTAAATAGTGTTGCTATTCTTTGCTCCCCTTTCAGCCCCGGCAACACACAGGCGTAACAACAGTATATATCCATACACATTAATAGAGATGAAATATGCAAACAGTTTATGATATATATGAACTGGAATGTATATATACTATCAAATATATGAACTGAAATGTATATATACTATCAAATATATGAACTGAAATGTATATATACTATCAAATATATGAACTGGAATGTGTATATACTATCAATAAACCTTGAAAAGAAGACATCCTAAGTTGATTTCTGTGTCTGGATCATCAGAAGGACATTGTTCCACCAAACTCTGTTAATAAAATAAAATCCAGACTGTTATCATGAACATCATTGGTATTTAGTCTCTCTCCTCCACTACAACAACTACAAGATTTTCTTGTGTATTTCCGCTGTTATTAAAACAACAGGTACAATAAATTGTTACTAACATATTCCTGTGTTCCGTGACATTTACATATTTACACATTTACATATCTATTTTCTTGGACAAAACTTGCTGTCCATTAGAGATTCTGTTTTTTACCAAAGAGTTAGTCTTTTATTGTGGTTCTTTGTGGGAAAATTCAGTGTCTGATATTCTGATGGAAGTGGAAGCTCTGAAGAATATACGCTAGGGCTTGGGAGTTATCCCACATATACTCTTCTTCATCTGCATTTGTTCTCAAACTCCTGCAGATTGTAATCAGTGAAAGGAATCCTGTTATGTTATCATTTACAGAAGTACCTGATCCTTCACAGCTCAAAGGTGGGGGGGAGACCATCAGAAAGTGGTGCATTCGCTCAGATGACAAGCAGCATGACAATGGTGATTTTGGCAGCAACCAAAGCTTTGCAATGGGTGTGCTCACAGACTATCTGCTAGCATGCCTGCATATTTAGTGACTAGAATAAAGGAATTTGGTTTGAAAGGTGGTGTCACTAGAAAGGAGCAGTTTCGTGGGCAAGAAAGAATGATGGTCAATCAGCTGGTACTGGGACCGTTAGTCAACGTGTAATGGCGGCTACACTCAAGGAGAGATCTGAGCACCTATGGACTTGTCTGGAGTGCAGTGACGATGATCCAATGACTAACTAACTATCATTTACAGATTGACTGCAATATTTGCACCTTTCTGCCTGACACATCAGAGTTCAGTATTCCTTCTGGGTCACTTTGACCCTCTATCTATGGGATGGAACAGCCAAATCCACCCCCAAGCATCCTTAGTCACCTTGTACTACATGGCAGGTAACAGTGTTGTTAAACCATGCTCCCCTTGTGGTCTCTGGCAGCACATTGCTAATCCCACAAATAAGGGTATGTGATTTTTCGAGCTGACAGTATCCTACATATAGTACAGAAACAGTGATGTGAATCATGAAAGGTTGCTACATCTGGTCATTTTGGCATGGGTAATTTTAAGTGGTATGGCCCTGAGGTGAGGAGGTGGTCATTGCTTCCTATCTCTAATGTATGATGTACAAATGTCAAAGAAGGAACATTGCAGCACTAGCAGCAGCTCAATGGAGAAAAAAAAGACCCATAATCTGTCAGGATCATAGGGGTGCCACACTGGATACATCAGCACAAAAAGCTCTCTAAACAACTCTTTCATCAGTCATTCGGTGAAGTGTAGAAAAATCACGCCCAGAAAATTCCTTGATGTTACCAATCCAGGATTTCTCTGTCCTCCTTTTCTCCTTCCACAATGACTGTAACCTGCAACATTATTTTAGAAAGTGAGCTGTGTCTGATTACATGTCCACACCAAACAAGTTTATGCCATTTCACCACTGCCAAAAATGACTCTTAATAACCTGCAAGTTTATTTTTTTGCTATTGTCTATCCCCATGTGAATGATGATCTTATTCACACTTGCTGTAAGGCATAGGGGTGGAAACATAAGTTGTTGTTCCAAGGTCAGACATGTCACCCTGGTTGCATTAAGTCCATGTTTGTTCAAGGCTATCTTGATGTTTTCTATCCACCGTTCTCTTGGTCTACTTTTGGCCTTATGCCCGAATATTCTTTTGTTATATGTTATTGGTATATGGTTTGGGTTCATTCTCATAAGGTGATCAAACCATTTTACTTGCTGTCTTTCAATATGTTCAATACATGATATTATACCAACTCTTTTCCTAATTTCTTCATTTCTTATTTTATATAGTTTAGTAACTATTGCAGCTTTTCTCAGACACTTAATTTCATATGTAACGATTTTCCTCTGCTGCGAGGCTGTTAAAGACCATGTTTGACATTGGTAGCAGAGTGTTAGTATAAAAATTGTAGATATTATCTGTCTTTTGATTTCCATCTGGTACCGTGTTTCCATTTCTCTGTCTAGACTTCCTTCTTCTTCTTCTGCGTTCGTTCTCAAACTCCTGCAGATTAGCAGGATGTAGTCCAGGGAACGGAATGCGTTGTGTCATAGTTTACAGCATTTTGCAATATCTGCCTTTTGACCTAACACATCCGACTTCAGCATGGCTTTTGGGTCAATGACCCTATATGAGATAGCCAACTCCATCCCATAACCTCCTTTTACGACATGTGTGGAAGGTAAACAGTGGTGCTATTCTTTGCTCCCCTTTCAGGCCCCGACAACACACAGGCGTCTACACTTCCATTTTTGGAAGAAATGCTGCCTAGATATTTAAATTCTTTGGCTTGTTTCACTTTGGTGTTATCTATTGTTATATCCATTGGTGTTGCAGACTTGCTAATTTTCATAAGTTGTTTTTTTTTAATGTTAATTTTCATGTTGTACTTCTTACATGCTAATAGCAATGCAACGGCGTGGATTTGCAAATTTTCCTCATCTTTGTAAATTTAGACTTTGATCATTGGCAAATAGTAATTCGCTGATTTCATTACAAATATATTTGTCTTGAATTCTATATAGCTAATTCTTAACAAACGTCTAAAGATAATATACTGAACCTACAAACATAACAAATACACCATAAAGCTCAATCACCATTAGACCTACATATCAATAACAAAAAGTATAAATAACAAAATAATGATAATTACAAACAATGTAATGGTAGCATATTGCATTCCACAATTTGAATACTGATGACGCCAGGTCAAGGATTATCTTCTTCCTTTATATTAATTCTCAAACTCCCACAGACAAGTAGGATCTATTCCGAAGAATAAAATGTGTTGTGAAAATGCAGCTCTGCGGCATAAACTGCACCATTTGGCCTGACATCTATCTTCAGCAACGGGTTCTGGGTCATTTTTACCTATTTATAGGACAGCCAACCTTACCCCAAAACCTCCTTAGTCACTTCTTACAACATGCATGGCAGGTCCAGTGTCACTACTCTTAGCTACCCTATTCAGGCCTCAGAAACATACATGTGGAAATAATAGTAATAACTAAAAACAAAGTGTAAAAAGTAAAGCTTTAAATTTACCTTTGCCCCAGATAAATCTTCCTCTCCATATTTTATTGCTGCTTGAAGCTTTGTGATCTAGACATTGGAATAAGGAATAGAATAATTAGTCAGATCTTCAAATAGTAATACCATTAAGGTTTATTTATTACTGTTGTTTATCCCTAGGTAGATGATGGTCATAATATCCACACTTGCCGTTAAGCGTAGGGGTGGTGACTAGGAGCTTTAGTTGTCTATCCAAGGCCAGATGTGTTGCGTAGAATACGTATTTGTTCAGTGTTGTCTTGATGTTATCTATCCATCTTGTTCTAGGTCTTCCTCTGGAAGACTCATAATTCATTCTCATAAGGTGTCCAAACCATTTTATTTGTTGTTGCTCGATGTATCCTGTGCAGGGTCTTATACCGGTTCTTCTCTTGATTTCATCATTTCTCATTTTGTCTAGTTTGGTCACTCTTATCTATTCCTAAGATATTGTCAAACTGTCAAATACTTCCTTTTTCCTGTTAAGGAGTGCTGTTTAATGTGTACCTTAAAATTTGCTAAATTTCAAACCTCACGCATTTTCAGAGTTCTAACATATGCTGATGATGTTCTACTACATAACATGGGCACTAACAGAACAGATATTGCTGACAGTGTACAGAGTGAACTAGATCAATTGTAGATATAGTGCAGAACATACAACGCTGTGATAAATCCCTCGAAAGCAAAGGTTGTCTATAAGGAATAATAATCTTGTCAATGACACACTGCCAGTTGCATGGGCCATTCATTGAAAGAGAAAATGACCTTAAATATTTTGGGATAACCATTGATAGAAGTCTCTCATTCAAACACGTCACAAATATGATTCAGAAGGCTAAAAGAGGGATCAATGTTATCAAGGTTATGGTGACTTTTTACATGTAGCAATGGGTACCGTTTCTGCTTCTACAAGTGATGGTGCTATCTGTCAAAGATTATGACCTTGGCCTACTAACACTGTCACAGACACAAGTCGATAGATTAGAAAAAGTCCAAATTCAGACAATGAGAGCGGTACTGGGCTGTACTAGGGATAAACACATCTCTGCAATGAGATTTCGCTTGATCTCCCCAATATTAGCATGTGAAATCAGGTAGCACAGGTTAGGTCGTACCGTAAAGTAACAGAATACCCCACCACCCATTACACCAACGTCTAGATGAGTCAAATGGAAAACAAATCAAGCATGACAGATCGTGGATGGCAGGGGCTGAAGACACTGCGAAGAGTAAGTGAATTGGAAGAATAGAAACAGAACAGGACACAACCGACTCCGCAGTCACATGTATACAAAGTTCAAGATTGGCAACACTGCCATGTATACATGTGGACAGGCAGCACAGAGTGCCAAACATATACTTCAAGAGTGTTCTGGGCATGAAACGCTGAGGCAGACATATTGGCCAGAGGAAACAACACTGGAATGAAAGCTCTATGGGCCACTGTATGAACTACAAAAGACTGAGTTTTATTCAGGAGACAGAATTACAGATATAGACATGTTTCAAGTGAACAAAAGAAGAAGAAATAGGAAAAATCAGTGAATGGGTGACACTGAGACATTGGTAGAGATTAAGAAAATTTCACTGACTAAAGTAATAATACAACTAGATAAAGTGTGTTGGAATTGGATGGGTGTCAGGGCCCAGGTTACAGTGCATGAACTCGCCCAGCTACACTTTAAACCACAAGACATAATTACATACACAGATGGCTCAGTTAGCAGAAATACAAATAAAGCGGTTAGGGTTTTATTGCCTACAGAAACGTCGTGAAGTTGGTTGAGAATCTTCTGCATACTCCACTGTCACATCAAGCATGAGGATGGAGATTGAATGTGTTGTATTGTGATTTACAGCTGCGTTGCAACATTTTTGTCTTTCGGCCTGGCACATCTGATTTAAATATGTCTTTTGGTTGACTTTGACCCTATATGGGATGGAACAGCCCATGTCATTTCTTACGACATGCAAGGAAAGTAAAAGGTGTTGCTATTTTTGCTCCCCTTTCAGGTCTACTCAACACACGAGGCCTAGTGTACTAAATTTAATGCAATACAAATGTTTCTAAATTTTCTTCTTGAAATGTCTCAAAGATTTTTTTCAACTTCATATGATAGTTGTATAACCTTTCTTTCTTACCTGGCCTTGGTAATTTGGATTGTCAATTTGGCACGCAACCTTCATGGATTCTTGATACAAGCAAGCCTTGTGCAATGACTGTGCATAATATAGTTTGTATTCTTCAACCTCTGGATGTAGTGATGCAAGCTGTTCATAGCAGTCTGATGCATTCACAAAATCCTGCACTTGGTAGTAACAGTATGCTAGGAGGGACAAAGCTGCTCTAGACTAGATGAGATAAGTTATACCATTCAACTATGTTATACACAATGATACCTCTAATTAATACTTTGTTTATGCTCAAATGCACGCATGTGGTTGCATCTGTGGGTCTCACCAATGGCCCACTAGACAAACCACCCATGCAACAGAAAACATTAGTAGATGACATGCCGTTATATTGAGGTTATCTTCTTATAGAAGCTTCATGGCATGTCATCTATACAATTATGCTTTTTTATTTTGTTGTTGAAGTTTCATGTTTACCTGAATATATATGTATGCACCCTCTGTGGTTGGGAGGGAGCCAGAGATGTACTGTGCAGCACTGGGGAGGAGGAAACTGACAGTACTGTATTTTCCTATGGCTGAGACCCATCATAGAGGCACAGTGACTCAGGACGTGACAATCCTTTTGACTTGAACATTTGGTTGCATGCCTGGAGTAATAGAGAAGTGTGGCATAACCAGTAACAATTGGTGGCAGGGAATGAGCACAGTGAACCCTATCTTGGCTACAGTGGCTCAGAGCAGTGCATAGGTTGAAACCTACCTTCCTGGAGGTGTGATAGTTATTCTCTGGCTCTGTCCTGGTATGGGCCGAAAATCCACAGACTTTCCAGCAATATAATGCCCTTCAATGGCATTAGGTCAAAGGGCATGAGCCCATGGGCCGCTGGATCAGCAACCAACCAACCATGCTCAAATGCGCCATCATTATCACTCTCTGTTTTCATTTAATACTCATATTTTCTCTTTTTGTAACTTCTACCTCTTTTGCAAAATCTATTTTCTTGTAATGTGAAGATTGCACACAAGACTCAAACCCGATATGTTCCATTTGCTAAAACTGCCAGTAGTATGACACATTTTACTAACTCATTTTGGTTGGGACATCCCCCCCTCACCCACCAAAAAAATACCACTTGTACCAGGTCTTCCAAATTAATTATGTTAACAGCACTATTGAATCTAGAATGAACATAAAACACATAACAGTAAGCACAAGTCACACAGGTATGTCAATTTCTCAAGACACAACATACATTGACCAAAAATCTAGATCTATTTTTCTTCCTCCTCATTCTCCTAGCCGAGCTAAACATTGATATGGATTTATTCAATGAACTGTATACTGTAGATATCAGCCACAAACTGTAGAGCTTGTCTGTCAGAGTTATTTCAAATGACCAGTTTTCTTCTTACTAGAGCAAAAACCAATGCAGGTGAAAAATGTTTGTAATCTTCTTTACCAAATGGTAAAGTATTGTATTGGATAATATTCAACTTCGTTTGTTTGGTAATAGCATATTATATTCATTTTACTGTTGTTCGTCCATCACATGATGATGATGATCATTTGTTGCATCCACTTTTGAAATTCAGCTAGAGATATGTCCTGGGTTATGAGTTCATAGACGGCTAATAAGCCATATTCAAGCCTCAAATATCCTTGGACATTTTGTGCACGAAATGAACTCTGAAATGAGTCTATTATGAAAAAAGACGATTTATGGTCTACACATGACTTTTCTATCTACTCTGCGCTGATAAACTGCTGAATTTCTCTCTCTTCACAAGATGATCGCCTTTTTGACTGTAGATGGCCATGTAGATCTATTTTGTGCATGTTCTTCCCATGTCAATCAATCAAACAAGTGCCACGCCAAGTGGCGTAGGCAATCATGCTTCTCCACAACTCTCTGTCTCTTGTATTGTTAATAACTTCAGTTGGTGACTTCTTTTTGTGCCAAAGTGACAACCCATCCAGAAATTTATCTTTTTGTCTGCCTCTTCTCCCTTTGATCTTTCCTGTTGTTACTAGATGTTCTAGTTTTACTTTTCTTATGCCCTAAAAATCTTTATTGCCTGTTTCTAATTTTCGCTATAATTTGTCATTTTACTCCAGCATCTCTGAGAACTTTGATCTTCCCATGCATCTTGGCCTATTTCAAAGGTTTTAAGTGAGGTCTTTAACGAATCCTTGTAGAGCTTCTTTTTGCCACCTTGAGATCATGTACCCTTCTCTAGCTCACCATAGAGAAGAAAGCTAAATAGCTAAAGATAGGACAAGATGGATTTTTATTGATGACATAGTCTCTGCGTGTAGCTAGGTTTTTAGATAGTATTAATTATTATGGTTCTGTTTTTTATATTGTTAATTTCTTGATTTATGTTTCCTTAATATATTTTCCGTCATCTCAGTGGTAGAGTGTAACCTCACAACTAATTTGGTTAAATTAGCTCGTTGTTCAAAAGCTGATAGTGTGCACTGTGCTGGAAATATAATTTGATGTATTAATATTGCCTTTTTGTTCTTCTCATTCATAGTTGAACATGTCTACACAGTAAGTAGTGTCAACTAAACATTCTATAACATTTCAAAAGCAATGCTCTATACAGAATATACTTCAATAACTATTATTATTTTACAATGTTATTAATATTTATCAAGAATGTGTATTCTTGATGACAGTATAGGCAGCTACAAACCTACATAAACAAATCACTCTTGGAATCTACTTAAAGGCAGGGCTTAACTCAGTTTTAGGTCTTCACTGTGACCTTTGTTCTAGTTTCATTGTACTGGGAGGTATTACCCAGCCTTTGCAGTGTGTTGCACATGCACAGAGTCTGATTGAATTAGGGTTAGAATTAGTATTAGTGTTAGAATTAGTATTTAAAATTAGGGTAACATTAGCATGTGCAGCAGATGTGATATTTAATCTACTTGTTTTCAGTTTTCAAATAATTATCTAAAATTGTTGTCTGCGTTGGTAGATGTGATGTCACGACATCAATAGATTTGATTGGTGTTCCACAGAATTCTGTGACGTCAGCTAGTTAGAAATGTAAAAAAAATTTCTATTTATAGTGCAGTGAAGACCTGCCAACAGCAGTTATTTAGGTATGCAATTTTATATGATTTGCACAGAGTGTAAAACATTTCAGGAGAGACTCTTCAAAGAGGTGGAAGGAGCCCCACAACTTAGAAGGAACTTGTCCTTGGTGTCTGTTAGGCTAAAATCAATAGTTCATCTTCTTTTTCTTCACTTTTCGAACTCCTGCCAGTTCAAAGGGTGTTTATAGAGAATGGAATGCATTATTTTGTTTCAGCGTAGCCACAATATCTACATCTTTAGCCTAACAAATCCAACTTCGGTATATAACATTTTTAACACACTTCTACCTTCTATGGATTGAAGAAGTCAGTTCTATACCCAACATTGCTTAGTTACCTCTTATGACGTGTGAAGAATTTTACTATACTTTATTCCTCTTTGACACCATGACATAATCTCAAGTGAAAATAACTGATGATTACCTTATTTCCACCTTGAAGTTGATGATTGAGAACTTGGATTGCTTCATTAAATCTCTGGTCTTTTATCTGTGAATATACATAATGTAAGAAAAGCTCAAATTCATATTATATACTGTTTCATAAATAAAATAGAAAACACAATATGTTTCCGTCTATAAGCCGAGGATGTGATTTTAATTTCCAAACTGTGACATGTCGGAAACCTGTGTATAGGCCAAAGTAGGAAAAGAAATAATACCGGTAATAATAGTGAGAAATCCCGTAGCAATCTACTGACCAATTTTAGCAACAGTCAAATTTCTGTTATAGAACCTTGGTGACCAATTTCGCTGATCGTCAAAACCATTATGATGGATCAGAATACAACAATGCCATTGATAAAAATAGCTCATCCAGGAAAGTTATTCCAAAATAGTGGCATGCTTGAAATTCAGATATAGACGTTGTTCATGAGTATTTACCATGAAAATATCGGAGATTTCGAATGTGCAATTATACGATATGTAGAAGGTAATGTAAACCTAGGCCTAGCATTATGATAAGTAATATTTTTCACTTGAAATAACTCAGATGTTTTCAAATTCATTCAGAAAATGCAAACAGTTGTTACAACACATAAAGAAGTTTCAAGGCTTGCTCAAGCGAGATTGTTTTTATATGGATTTTTAAAGACTGATGTTAATGTATAAAATTTTGCGTGTACCCTCTGTAATGGCAGATAAGTATGCTCTGGATTGTTAAAACCATTTGATCACCAGAGTCACTTCTTTTTACTTGTTTCACTAGAGTCCATATTATATTTTGAGTCTGCCCAGGGTTAATTTAAAATTATGACCTTTGTGTAGTTCAGAGTTCAAGTTTCCTCTTTGTGTTCATTTTGCGAGATTTCCACGTCAAACTCATTTAATATTCAATTTTAAAATTTGCAAAGTTTAACATAACTTGTTTGCAATGGAGATTATTTGTATGTACACTGATGACACAGCCGAAGTTACAATGGAAATATGCACAATGTATGTGATTATCACACCAAATATAATGTGGAAAGTGACATTGAAGTTCCTTTGTTAGATAGGCCTAGTATTTCTGACAACGAGGAGGAAATTCTGTGTGGTAGGTCTACTAATTGTGCCGCCATAAATTTCACCTAACCGATGTCATTTTTCGAGTAGAACTCCGATTTTGAACGATTTGAATTACTGTTTGTACTGGTACCAGTAAGTATTTTCCTCTGTTACCGTTTGTGTTCTCAATATTTTGTGTTTTTACCGCTAATTAAAAAAAAATGTGTTGTGCATATATTATCTTGTACCACGCATATTGATAAAAGAAAAGCATGCAAAAATGTTGGGCTTATACACAGAAATATATGGTAAAAATATTAGCCTACAATATCAGATTAATCATTACAGTACAAGAAGTGCCTACATTTTAACAAAACAAATCGTAAACTTGAATAGAACTAATACTACATTATTTAACGAAATGAAATAAAGACACACTTTACAGTTGCTAGATGCCTTATTCTGCATGCTACGTAGAAATTGCCCTTCCCTTGATGACCCTGGAGGGTTCTTAGTTTGTATTCACGGAGCGATTCATCCAGCTTTTTAACCTTTAGCAAGCTGTGTTTACAATTCGGGCGATGCATTTTGCACAAATTGTGTCATGTCTTGATTTCTGAAGGCGAAATCCTCTGCCCAGTGTTTAAACCTGAATCCAAACGAAAAACACCAGATTGGTAATTTTTTGTTAACATAAAGTCGACTTTTCATCTAACTTCCTGTGTTTCTATTGTTAAAATGGCGATAGACGATGTTGTGTGATTATGAAATTGAAATCCGAGCAATCTGTAGACATCTGCGTTGCGGCGAAGCAACATGACAGTGAATCGAGTTTATTATACTTTTCATTCATCGTATATTCAGTGAAATAATTATTTATTCGGATAAAAAAGTGGAAAACTTGAGAGGTAAGTTCTTCAAATACATTATTTAAAATATACCATGAATTTCCATTATGTAAAATATATAATAGTCAACATATTTCACAGCTTTCGATCAATCAAAAATATGGTAGGTCTAGATCTAGATAGGTCTAAATCTGTATTTATCACTTTCTCATATGTTTCATATCAGACACACACAAACAAAACGTACACCAATATATGCAGAATTTAATTCTTTATTTATATGTGCAAATATAATTTAAATATCTCCGCATAAGTCCGCGGCAGGAGAGAAATTACGCAATTGTAAACACAGCATGCCTAAGGTTAATCTCCGATTACATTAACCAATGTGACAAGATTTATTCATAGTGACATGATTACAGTGATGTCGCGATAGCTACATATACTATACCAAAGTTGGAATGGAACTGCACATAATATTAAAAAATTGGAATGTTGGCACTTCTTCTTGCACTGTATCTAACCTTTTAGCAGAATCTACTCTGGAGAAGGAAATGTGTTATCATGGTTTCCAGTATGGCTGTGATATCTGCACATTTTGGCAAGACATTTTACTGAAGTATGACATTTTTTAGTCACTGAGTCTATTGATGGGGACATCATCATCAAGTGTGTTATCATGTGTGTATCCAGTGATTAGCAAAATTTCATCTACCTATTTCCTAGTTTTGTCTACTTGATCTAAAGCCCTTTTTAAAAGTAAAATAAACCCAATGTTGACCTTGGTGTTACTAGTTGTTATGACACAATTTTCAAAATATTTTAGGCCTACACTACACTGTAGAGTGTAGTCTACAGCATAATAAACACAACATCTAGATAGAAAATTAGAATTGTAACTAAATACCTCAACCGTGTTACTGTAACTGCTTATTATTAGCTCCATTTATGGAGCAAATGTCTTCAGCAAATCTCCTCTAACATGACATAATCATAGATAAGATAGTGATTAGATCATTAGTTTAGTTAGTTTGTTGAGTGGTCTAGGCTATCGCCTCTATCGGGTATTGTTTCCAGCTCTGCCCATATTCTACTAAACCTTTGTGTTTGCATATAATAATTCTTTTCTTCATATATTTTTTGGTATTCACACTTTAATTGTACTGTACTCAGTACATCACTCACACACTGTTGGTTGGTTACCGTTGTTGTTGTTGTTGCTGGAGAGCGGAGTTACGTAGGTACGTACGGCTTCGAGTTCATACTGGTTATATGTGTCGTGTGCTAATTTTGTTGAATATTTATGCATTCTGATAAGTGTTACTATTATTGCTGGCACATTGCATACAAAGAGTGATCAAACATACTAATCAAAGGAACGTACAAAACCGTAAACAGTTGAGGTAAATTCTCCTTCTTTGATTTGAAGATGTGCCATTTTATCCGTTGTCAAAACTAAGTTGAAGAATGTGCTTCTGCGCATGTGCTAATAAATTGCTACAAAAACAAGAATCCATGACATTTTTACGAGTTCTATTCATATACGTTTTTGTTGCAGCATAGTGTAAATAAACAAAACCTGTATTGGTATTAATATCTGTAAAAATGTATTTGTGTATAATATACTACATGTACAATTTACTGTTAAACAATAACTATGTGTTTGTCGTTGAATGCAGTTAATTAAATTAGTGTTACTTTCTTCCCGTTTGCAGAAAAAATTCACTTTAAAAATATGGATGTTAATAAGTTCCGGTAAAAAGTTAAGGAAGCCACGAATTATTTGGCGTGGCAGAGAATTATATATTATAGTTTGTTCAAGTGAGTAGTAGTCCCCTATCGTGAAGTTTCCAGGTTATTGTATTTAAGAACATTACATGATAATGATGCAGTCAACCATTCTAATTCACATCCTGTTTTGCTTTCATATGAAGTCACAATCTTTTATTTATTACTAGATTCGCCTAGTCTAAGAACATCCTCAGATCAACTAAACTAAACATAAAACAATGAACTGCTTTTAAGTTTTCGCAGATAACCTGAGCCTCATATAGGAAAACGAAAAACAACTACAAAATCATGTTAACTCAATATCTGCAACATGTGGAAAATACAACATGAAGATCAATGCACAAAAGACGGAAACTGAAAAATATGCAAGAAACCAAGCCAACTAAACATATACTATACTAACAGATAGACAACATAGAAGTAAAACAAGTATTGGAGTTCAATTATCTCTGTAGTATTTTTACAGAACATGTAACAATTTTTAAAGTATTTTTACATGGAAGCCTAGATAGAGAAAATGGTAGATCTTGCTTTCTGGCGTCTGTAAATAGCACACTGTTTACATTATTAAGTAGGCGAGGTCATGGAGTTCCGCTAGAAAAAACTGTCTGCCAATGATATGCCGCGCGCAGTGACGTCAAGCGACTGTATACGCGGCGGACATTTTAAAAAAAATATTTGATAGATTTGACCAGTTGTTTTACTAGTGGAAATCCATGGAAATCGCCTAATTAACAATGCAAATTCTGCAGAAGACGGATGTGTCGGGCCATTGGCGCAAATAAAACGGCGACACAACGCATTTCCATTCTCTGGACTACATCCTGCTAGAAATATAGTAGGACAATGGTCTTGCTACAAGGGAGATCCAGCAGGAGTTTGAGAATGAACGATGAAGAAGAAGAACAATGCAAACAGTGTGAAATGAGTAAAATGAAGCACTTACCTTATTCACTGTGGATAAACTTTCCGTAAACCATGCATTATTTATAATACAAATCTCAAATAATACACAGCACAAATCACAAGCTTTACTGTAGAAATGCGCGGATTTAATTGGTTTCCGATCATGCCAAGACCAGTGTTGCCAACTCATTTCATCATAAAAGCACCAGAAACATCCCTAATAAGCATCAGAAAGCATCAAATGTAGAGCGAAAAGCATCAAAATGGCAACCCTGCTCTCGCTGTAGACCGAATTATTTTTCAAATTTCAAATACCCCAGGCCCCCTTTTTAAAAATTTCAAATGTAATGAGGGGGGAGACCCCATCCACCCCCCCCTCCTTTTCATATTATTATTTAATCCACCACCTCCCCGTTTTTTAAATTATTCTTATACCACCCCTCTCCCAATAATAAATATAAAACTTTCTAATAACTTATATATAAATTATTGTAAAAATAATAACCATGTTTCCCCCCCCCCCCCTCCCTTTTCATCATTTTAAAATCCTCAGATCCCCAAAACGTGCCAAACAATTTTATGCGAACCGCGTCGTCACTACCTCTCGCAAGCCGTGTCGCGAACTGCAGATCAACGCAAGTTAACTTTGGGGAATACCTCAAAACTAGGTCAAACTTCACAGTTGACGCCAGAAAGCAAGATGCGCCGAGAAAAGATATCAAAAGGCAAATTCAGTTACCTACGGGGCTACACTCAGTCACCGCTACTTCTTCATATACTTCATCCCAAGATTGAGATGAAAGTTAAAAGACAAATGGGTAGAAATGCTGTTTGAGCTGTGCTATAAATAGCACTGTGTTTTAAAATGTTTACATTTCGAACTATCCGACGTCATGGATTTCCGAGCACTGCCAATGAAATTAATGGATGCTGTGACGTCACACTGCAGAAGCAAAAAGGAGGGATTTTGCGCACAATGTGGCTTTGTGAATGGCAGATCACTCCGATTTCATTCGCTTTGCTCGAAATACGGTGAAATCCATAGTCAGGTAGTTCCAAGTATAAACATTGTTAATTAGATTAAATACATACCTCATTCATCTTGGCTTGGCGGATAAACCCATGCTTTATTCTACACAAGAACTCCTGGAAAATATCTGCCAACTTCTGCCAATTGAATCCATTTTATCCGTTGTAAGCTTTGGATCCATCAATTCTGCTATCAATTTCATACATTTGCCACACGATGGGCACACATAATAGTTACATATCAAACATTCACGAATACACCAATTCAAATATGCACTTATTTCACTACTACGTAAATTTAAGAAATAGCTCAAATCGTATCACACAGAGCTGGTCATTTTGACTGTCCTATGTCCACTACAGTATTTCAAGAATCAGCACGTGGACCATAGTTCACCCCTCTTTCTGAAAGGAGGCCCCTCCCCCCCTTTTTTTTGGAACTTAATTGTAATTTAGTAAACTATTTCAAAATTATAATATAAGGGAGGTTTATCCCCCCCCCCCCCCATCATTTTTTTTCCCTACACCAACCTCGATCTTCACCTCCGACATCTACCAGCCCACACTTCACCTCTGAATCACATTCCTATGACAGACTTCCAACACCGCACAAATTGTGACAACACAAACCCATGCGAATATCGGATCATTCCTAACCTTCAAACGTTAGGAAACACCACAAAACTAGGCCAAAAGTCACAGCAGCTACCTAAACAGCAGATGATTTACACTTCGCCAGTACATTACTACCAACACTGTTACCAGTGCCAAACCTGGTCTCTCTCATCTTCATATTACAGAACGATGTCAATAGTGACATGTAATGCTTGAGGAAAGTTGCAGGGGTCACCAGGCTTGATAGATTACGAATTGAAGACATCGGTAAAAGAATAGGTATAATACCTTGCACAGAATACATTGAAAGGCAGCAGATCAAATGCTTTGGCCACATGGGAATGTATCACTACAAGTTTCCCGTACAGGCATATAACCAAATGAGATCAGGGTACAAAGTCAGAGGAAGACCATGAAAAAGATGGATAGACAACATCAAGGACACCTTGAACAAACACGGTCATAGAACAGCCAAGGTGACACATATGGCCTTGGAACTTGAGCTCCAATCATCCCTACACTTAACGGAGAGAGTGGATAACAAACAACCTGGGGAAAGACAATAGGCTAAATTTGTTTGGATTTCATTGGGATGAATTTTATTGGGTTGCTTACCCTGATATGCCTCACATTGCCAATGTGCTTGCCAACCTGGCTCTCTGTATGGGAACAAATGCGAGTATGACATACAGTCCATAACCAATTCATAGAGTATGGTGCATAACCAATATTTTATGAATGAATAAATGCAAATATCGAGGTGAAAGGGTGGTTCTCCATCCTTGTGGATGAAAACCATTGCAACCTTGTTAGATGTTGGTTCATTATAGCGACTTTGATCAGATTTACAATCATGCTTGAAGACCATATTTACTATCGGGATTTCTCTTTCAGTTTAAGCTAGATTCTGAATCTCTCTTGTTTTGATATCACGTATCAACTGATACGACTGTGCTAGTCTATTGTATTGATGAAAAAAATTAATCAACTTAAACAAGAATGTCTCTTTCGCATGTAGCATTTGCTGCGTGTGCTTGTCGAATGTCTGTTGCTTGAGTACTATCCAGAACATACAACTGAGCGAACTGTGAAACTTTGTTGTATGGCACTTGTATATGAGAATTTCGATGATAAGTTTGCCCATGAACTTTTAAAACATATGGACATTGACCTTATTAATCCGTAATTTTTGCTCCCATTGATACGAAGGAATGCTAATATAAGAGCGAATATTCTTGTGAAAATGTGTGTATTTAGGGTGTGTTATCAGAGAGCATCAAATGCATGAACTCAGGATACTCCAGTTTATTACTGTGGATGTCTTGTAGCTTTGGAAACATGATCTTTCCCTTTCGACAACAGCTTGTAAACATGCCATCATCGTCCAACAAACCTTTAGCACCATAAAATTGACATATAATATAGAAAATTCCACAGTTATGTACAGCAACACAATCCTCAGCAAAATTTGCTGCTTCATGTGAAATTGCTTGACTTTGATGCATTTGTGACAATGAGTGAGCCTCAACGTCTCTGCATTTGCTCAAGTTTCATGCTGTCTGTGATGACATTGGTATTCTCTATTCATAGCTTGTCGATTTTCTCATTGTGCTCGTAATTCTAGCTTAGCTCAACGCAAATCAGCATCCTTAGCAAGTCGTGTTTGTCTTTGTTAGTTTTCTTGATCAATTCTTTGCATCTCTCTTTCAATTCTACATGTAGGCTAAGCAGCATTTGAGGCATGAATCTGAGCGTATGACTCTTGACTTTGACAACTTAACCATCTGGCTTTTCATGCTTTTTTTACGCTTTCTTGTGATTGGACCATCTTCATCCATCATTTAGAGCAAATTATATTTATAAACGACAAGCTGATACAGAAGTTTGCGCATCAATAACATTTGTATACAAAAATGTCTGCTTTGAATGTCACGACACCAATCCTTTCGATTGGATATCGAATGGGAATTCTGTGACGTAAATGCGCTATTAATAGAGCGTTTCAGAGATGACAGAACACGGCTATTGTATATTATAGATGTTACTACTGCATTCTCCTCTTTGTTGATTCCTCTGGCATTTTTTAAATAATATATTTGTTTTTGCTTTGCAACTTATTCCATAAATTTGTAGAAGTGAGCTATACATTTTCTGTTTTTATTACTTTTTTTTGTCTACCTAAACTATTTTCAGATGAAAGCCCAGTGATGCCTCTTGTTGTCATGTGTGGTTTTCCAGCTAGCGGGAAAACCACTCGCTGCCAACAACTATGTGACTACCTCTCACTGAACTATCCTTTAAAGAAAGTCCACCTTGTTTCTGACCACCCTGCAGGCACTAATAGAAATGAAATCTACATTGACTCTCACAAAGAACGTGAAGCTCGAGGAAACCTAAAATCTATGGTTCAGAGGCTTCTGAGCAAAGATGATGTTGTCATACTTGACTCACTAAACTATATCAAAGGATTTCGATATGAGCTATATTGTGTGACAAAGTCATGCAGGACACCTCATTGTGTCATTTACTGCGTCACAGACGTAGAAACGTCCCAGCAGTGGAACTTATCTAGAAATGAAAGTGACCAATATGCTGACAAACTGATAAATGAACTGATCATGCGGTTTGAGTGTCCATCACCAAATAATAGATGGGATAAGCCTTTGTTTTCTGTACTTAAAGATGATCAATTGAATATGATGGATATCAGCGATGCATTGTTTGAACAAAAAGCTCCCCCGCCAAATCAATCTACACAATCACAGCCTTTGTCTTCAACAAACTTTCTATATGAGCTTGACAAAACAACTCAAGATGTCATTACTTCGCTGATAGCATCTCAGAAAACTGCAGTTCCAGGTGACAGAATTAAAATTCCTCAGGCAAAAGAAGAATTCACATTCAATAGATCAATTAACTTAGCAGAGCTTCAGCGAAACAGGCGTCAATTTATTACATACACAAAGATGCATCCTGTTGATGATACTAGTAGATTGACTAACATGTTTGTTCAGTATCTGAACAAAACTATGAACAATTAATATTAGGTATCCTGGCGAAATTCCCAATGTATATTATTCAATCTATGTTCCTTGTGCCGAATATAATGCATAGAAGAGAAACCTGTGGTCTCCAGTTCAAGTGATATAATGCTGCTCTATAATTCGTGTACGTTGTTTAGACCAGTGGTTCTAAACATGAGCCATATGGACACCTCTGTGGGCCACGACCTGTTGGGGGGGGGGGGTATACAGAAAGGTAGCTACATTTTGGTCGATACTCAATGAGACACAAAGGATAAACCTCCAAGAAAGATACGTATTTGGGGTGGGTGTGTGCACATACTCAAATTTGTCAAAAAATCGTTCATGAGAAAAAATGTTACGAACCATTGATTCTGACCAGTAGTCTAAAGTTCCTATTTGATGTTTGTTCTACTTAGTCGCTTCCTCTCTTTCACCATCTAGTACCCATTTTAATATTAGTAATGACAGTCTATTGTCATTCACTTTAAGTACAACTGATATAAGTCCAGCATTTATCTTTACAGATAATTACATCTAAAGTTCACCATTGTGCTTTCAGTGCTGCATTTTTGCCATTAAGCAAATGAGTTACGAGTGAAGGTTATCAGCACAGTCCATCTACTGTCTTGTATACTCTACCTTGTAACTTACGTTTACCTCATACCGGGTATATGGGCTATGTGATCAAGAGTAGCTAACACTGAAACTGCCCAGTCATTGCAGGCTTTCATGCTTGCGTACAAAATAGAGAAACCTTTCTACATACACTCTATGGTTTATTCTCAGTAGAGGAGCATTACCTTCTACAATACACTGTTTGGTTTATTCTCAATAGAATAGCATTCCTTTCTACATACTCTGGTTTCTTCTCAATAGAAGATCATTCCTATCTACATACTCTGGTTTCTTCTCAATGGTTGGTTGGTTGCTGATCCAGCGGTCCATGGGCTCACGCCCTTTGACCTAATGGCATTACATTGCTGGGAAGTCTGTGGATTTTCGTCCCACCCCGGGACAGTGCCAGAGAATAACTATCACACCTCCAGGAAGGTAGGTTTCAACCTATGCACTGCGCCTAGCCAATGTAGCCAAGATAGGGTTCACTGTGCTCATTCCCCGCCACCAATTGACTACTGGTTATGTCAAACTTCTCTATAGCTCTAGGCATGCAACCAAATGTTCAAGTCAAAAGGATTGTCACATCCTGAGTCACTGTGCCTCTATGATGGGCCTCAGCCATAGGAAAAACAGTGATGTCAGTTTCTTCCTACTCAAAGCTGCACAGTACATCTCTGGCTCCCTCCCAACCACAGAGGGTGCATACATATATATTCAGGCAAACATGAAAAACATTTCAACAACAAAACAAAATAACTGTAGAGATGGCATGTCATGAAGCTTCTATAAGAAGATAACCTCAATTTAACGGCATGTCATCCACTAAGGTTTTCTGTTGCATGGATGATATGTCTAGTGGGCCATTGGTGAGACCCACAGATGCAACCACATGCGTAGTTTCTTCTCAATAGAGGAGCATTCCTTTCTACATACTCTGGTTTCTTCTCATTAGAATAGCATTTCTTTCTACATACTCTGGTTTCTTCTCATTAGAAGAGCATTTCTTTCTAAATACACTGGTTTCTTCTCATTAGAAGAGCATTCCTTTCTATATACACTCTGTGGTTTCTTCTCAGTAGAGGATGATTCCTTTCAACATATAATCTGTGCACACCAGAAACGTGTAGTTATCAAGTTAGAATTTTAGACATTGTTGAAACCAAATATTTATTGCTCCCCTCATTAAAATTATGAATTCAAGTGCTTCTCAAATTTTTATTTAAAAAAATTATGATGGGCATACATATTCTGCTTGAGTATGGCATGTATTGAAGTATAAATGACAGACACAATGTTTCAGGAATATCAACCTGTTTGGGGAAAAAATGATTTGAGAAAATATCTGTCGGTCAAAGTGCCATTTTGTGTGTATGCTTTTAGTGAGTAATAAAACATTTCCCTATGTTTTAACTTTTCTTGGATTATTTTGATATTTTTGTTTTGTTGTTGTTTAATTTATAAATAGTATATTTAGCTAACATGTCAGTTTGTTATAAATTAGCTTAGATTTTTTAGTCAAATATAAATTCTTCATGAGATCAGTATTTTTGTTAGTCACATGTTTATGTCACTACAATGTACGTTGTTATTGTCAGTGGTCTTTTATAACATATCTAACCAAAGTTGCCCATCCTAGGGCCTGGAAGAGGAACAAAGAATAGTAAGACTGCCACCTGCAATGCATGTAGTTAAATGTGACTAAGGAGGTTACCCAACACCAGGATTTTCTCTGTGATGAAGTCTGCCTGGACTTCTGAATTCACCCTACTAAAATTTAAAAATTCTTGAGGCTAATGGGAATTGAACCAAGTCCGTTCTAGCTATCCTAATTCGCCTTGCAGCACAACCGTTTTGTTTTATATTTTCATACTTGACTAACCACATCACCCCAAAAAAAGATGTGATTTTGTCAAAACATTAAAACTATGCTGAAATCACTGAGAATAGACCAATTGAGACAAGGACTACAACAACAACAACGAACATCCCGTACAAGTAGTACAGAATGCTTCTGTTGCCAAAAAGACATTGCCATTTTCAGAAAGGAAAAAAAAGAGGATTTGAGTCTTTTTGAAAATTATTTTCAAACATCAAACTAGGTTTAAACATAGTAAAAGTATACATATTCTTGGAGGGAATTTAATCAAACTAGGTTTAAACATAGTAAAAGTATACATATTCTTGGAGGGAATTTAATCAAACTAGGTTTAAACATAGTAAAAGTATACATATTCTTGGAGGGAATTTAATTAAACATAGTAAAAGTATACATATTCTTGGAGGGAATTTAATCAAACTAGGTTTAAACATAGTAAAAGTATACATATTCTTGGAGGGAATTTAATCAAACTACGTTTAAACATAGTAAAAGTATACATATTCTTGGAGGGAATTTAATTAAACATAGTAAAAGTATACATATTCTTGGAGGGAATTTAATCAAACTAGGTTTAAACATAGTAAAAGTATACATATTCTTGGAGGGAATTTAATCAAACTACGTTTAAACATAGTAAAAGTATACATATTCTTGGAGGGAATTTAATCAAACTAGGTTTAAACATAGTAAAAGTATACATATTCTTGGAGGGAATTTAATCAAACTAGGTTTAAACATAGTAAAAGTATACATATTCTTGGAGGGAATTTAATCAAACTACGTTTAAACATAGTAAAAGTATACATATTCTTGGAGGGAATTTAATCAAACTAGGTTTAAACATAGTAAAAGTATACATATTCTTGGAGGGAATTTAATCAAACTAGGTTTAAACATAGTAAAAGTATACATATTCTTGGAGGGAATTTAATCAAACTAGGTTTAAACATAGTAAAAGTATACATATTCTTGGAGGGAATTTAATGTACCTTTCTATGAACTAAAAGTTGAAAACACACATATATTAGGTCATCTAATTTGCATATAGTAAGTAATTCATTTAAAAAAATGTGTAACCTGTGACACATATTTGAGAAAACACATCAAACTCATGAAATAAAATATTTATTTTGTCTCAACAATACATACATATAACATCTACATTTATGTTTTAGAAGCCATGGACTCCCTTCTGACATTTGCATCTTGAGGCTTCATTTTCTACCACTATAATTTTCCTGCTGCTATGAAAATACAATCTTTCTCATTATTTTGTATCTCTAACACTCCAGCATATGCATCAAATTATCTGGCTTCATGTGTCTTGTTTGTCTCTTTGACAAACAGTTCAATTAAAACTACTATTTTAAAATATCTCTAAATATATTATATCCAGCAGGCTATTATCTGTGGACTTATGGTTAGGTCCAGTTATTTCCATGAGTGGATAGGGATAACTTCTATCCAGTTCAGTTCCATTAACTCTAAACCATGGGAAAACATTATAATAATTTCCTTCTAATTCTTCTTTAGTATTACTACCTTCACTGATATTTAGGTCACTATCACTCAAATCTGACACATAAATCTCCGTCACTTCTGAATCACTAGACACCATCTCATTTTCAATACCACTAGTAGATATTTCTGAAAAGTACACATTTGAGTGTGCACGAATATTCAACACTCTGACCAAACATGTAAACTATCCAGCTGGCTTCCATTGAAAGGCTAGGATGTGTAGCAAATGAAAGAGATCATTTGATTGGTCTGTTATTTATAGTTAGCCATACAGAAGCTTTCTTTTTCTATGGATTGGCCTGATCGTCTTTTTTTTGTAAGGCTGCTCCAATAATCATCCCAAGCAGATTCAATATAGAATTTTGTTATAAGTGTATGCATTATGAAATAGTTCCACTGTATTGTGTTAATGTTATTTGTGTCAGTATATGTTAAATATTCTTATCTTTGTTGTGGTCTCATGCACTCACATATTTTAAGCACTCAATACACTTGACAAGAGGCTGGACTTCAAAATGAATAAAGACTTTAATTTTTGGAATTATATTCAAAGCAAGCTACGAGCACAATATATATATTTAAATACCATGTCATGACAAAAATTTTGATGCAAAGTACAACCAACATGTAAACAATTTGACATGAGCTGCCCCAGACCAAAGATGTCATCTCACTGGTATAGCAAGATACTGTTTATCTTAACAAGTCTTGTCTCCTCCCAAGTTAGCTCCTATAAGTATATTTTTTTTGTGTGGTTTATTTTTATCTTAAATAAAAACCTGTTTTTATTGAAATCTTTTTTTTAAAATACACTAAAAAGGAAGATTTCAACTTACGTTATCCAACGTAATGAAACAAACATTGAGAGAAATGTACAATGTTAACTTTTTTCACTGTCTGTGAACATGAGAAGAATGAATGTTCAGGAATTGGTGAACAAATATTACATAAAACAACCATACCATTATGCAAGCATCAAAGTAGAAATTAAACCCTGGTATCCAATGTAGTCAGTTTTATCAAATGTTACTTACAGAATAAATGACGCTAAATGCATCACTGTTTATCTACATAATGAGCAGCAGCCATAAAAAATATGATATAGCTAGGATTTTCATTGTTTCAATCACAGAAAATATGAACATTAAATACATAAATTTGTAACTTTACATTATACATTTTTTTAGTGAAAACATTGGAAGAAATATTTAATATAGTTTTTTTTTTTAAAAAAGATCTTTCACAGATTCAATACAAACTATGAAGGCACAATTTACTGTATAAGCAGATGTGGTACTACAAGTTGTGTAATTTCTCCTTAAAGGCAACAATACCAAGTGATCATTAGTGACAATGTCTTCAATATAATTTTGAATGTCTCAATTCTATTGGTAATGACTAACATATTCCATCTTCACCATGGCTGCCATACTGTGTATTGTTATGAACAATGATGTGCTGCTTTTTCAATATGGATTATGATCACATTGAAAGTATACATAGAGGTGGGTTACCTTTCTGGATTGGCAGATTGGGCATTTCTCATGAGATGTGGCCATCAAGCTTTTTTTTTTTACCCAAGTTTACAGAGGAACTTCTTGTGGTTCAGATGAGCAGTGGCAAGCTGGATTTTGTCCACCCGTTATACTGTAATGAATCTCCCACATGTCCCTCACTATGGTGTAACTCAACATTATAGTGATACGTTTCACACAAAATATTTTATAAACACTAATTATACAGTTCTGTTACAATCAATAATTGTTATGCATGGGTGGGAAACATACTAGTTTCATGTCACTTAGTTTAATGAAGCATGGGTGGGAAACATACTAGTTTCATGTCACTTAGTTTAATGAAGCATGGGTGGGAAACATACTAGTTTCATGTCACTTAGTTTAATGAACTCTTCAGCTCCATGAGGGTTTTCCTGCCCTCTGTAATTTATTTAGAAGGTCACTATAAAAGTGGAGGTTTTACCTGCTTACTGGGACACAAGGTACTGCACATCTTAGAAGCATAACAGAGATCAAGAGTTAATATGAATAACATCATTTCTGTCTCTAGAAAACTATTCTGCATAAAAGTTCACAGGCTCATTGTACATAATCATGCGACCAATTTCATGGACAAATATACAGAAATTAAATATCAACATGAGCTGGATATTTTAACTCATAGTGGACCAAGCGACAATCTATTTGTTGCTTTTCCCTATATGTCCCTGGTCGACTAAGAGTTACGGTTTAATATAATACAGAATAGATACATTGCCATTGTAAAGATTCAGAGTATTTAAGATCAATGGGACAGGCTAAAACATTTCATAAACCAAACATTTAAAGAGATAATACCAAAAGTAAAATATACAGCAAAACACAAATGGATACAGAAGAAACATTAAAATTAATGAGCACCATAAGAAAAAATAAACAAAGATAGAGGAATATCAGAAAATACATAAGGAAATAAGAGAGAAATGCAAAGTAGCAAAAGAAAATTGGATGAACAAGAAATGCACAGAAATTGAATCACATCCAAGACACTCACAGATCTTCCTAGCATAGTGGTTAAGCTATTAACCTTGTGTTCAAGAAGTCATGACTTCGAATCCAGCTAGTGTCATCTTGTGTACAATGTGGATATTTTTTTAGATCCCTGTGGATTATTGCTTGAAGCTATGTGCTGTGAGTGGTACTCTCGGCAGGCGGCGTGCTCCTTCATTGAGAGTGACAGAGTACAAATGGGAAAGTGAGTACAATGGAGTCAATCCTCTACAAACAATCAAGACATTACTATGTAAGCAAATTGATGTGATAACAGGGAAAGGAATGCAAACAGTTATAGTGTGTCCAAATATAAGACAGCGCATGTATTTATAGGAACAGATCAAATAATACAAACATAGAATATATCAAAGAACTTTATGATGACAATAGACCCAAGATAAACATACAAGATAATGGAAAGGGTCCATCAATACTTGCAGCAGAAGTAACAACAGCCCTAAGGTACATCAAATATGGCAATGCCCCAAGACCAGACAATATCACATTACAGGAATTAGTAGCTTTAAATGACTTTGGAGTTGAAATAATCACGAAATTGCTGAACGTACATATCAGATAACTTAAGGAGATCCATATTTATAGCCTTACAAAAGAAACCACGGACCACCGAGTGTGAAGAACATCATACAATCAGCCTCATGAGCTAAATAAAATGTTTCTCAGAATAATCGTGAAGAGAGAAACAATATAAAAAGTAAGTCCAGAACAATGTGGCATCGTAGAAGGTAAAAGTACCAACAATGCTATATATATATATAAAATATATATATTTTGAGAACAATAATAGATTGGTCTATAGAGGTAAAACTAAGAGTTAGACAGGGATGTGTACTTTCACCAGACCTGTTCTCATTATACAGTGAAAACAATGTGTGCAATAGATGATATTCCAGGAATATCAGTGAGAGGACAATATAAATAATTTAAGATATGCAGATGACACCGTTCTGATTGATAATGGGGGAAGACCTTCAAGAATTAATTAATGTAGTAGTGACTGAAAAAAAGAGAAAGAGATATTTATCTTCCTAAATATCAAGAAAATAGAAGTAGTGGCTATTTCAAAGAAGCAAAATACCACAACTTGCAAGATCAAAGTGAATGATATATTATTAAAACAGGTCCACCAATTCAAGTATTTAAGTACAACAATTACAGCAGATGGAAGAAGTTCAACAGAAATAAGAAGCAGAATAGGACAGGCAAAAACAAAATTTAGAAAAATGAAAAATATATTGTCTATGACCTTGTCATTAGAGGTGAGAGAGTTCTGCAGAGCTATATAACCCCTATACTAACATATGGATGTGAGTATTGGACAATAAACAAACAGGAAAGAGGTAAATTAGAGGCAATAGAGATGTGGTTCTACAGAAGAATGCTGAGAATATCATGAGACTGCTAGGAAAACTAATTTGGAGGTGTTGAGTCAAATGCGAGGCAGATCTTAATAATATAACAAAAAGACAATCTTCATTTTGGCCACTTTATGAGATGAGGTTTGAAAAACACAGTTACAACAGGCATGATTGAATCAACAGAGACAGGGCGACAACGTGAAAAAATATTAGTTTAACAACCTGGCACTTCAGGGAAACGACTATTCCGATATATGATACTGGCGGTAGAGAGCTGTAGAGAGTCAACATCGCCTACGCCAGCTGGCACCTGATGATGACGATAATCCAGAAAATAGCAATTATTGTACATGTTCCTTATGTATTTTAATCAGCTGTGACAAGTATGCCAAATAACTGTCATTGGTTACATAATGAGAATAAGTTAATGATAATGAATGCCTGCTGGCAAGAGGGAATTTCTGACCAACATATATCATTTTATCTGGTCCTTCTCATGCGCTATGACCTGTTGTGTATTTTGGCCTTTCATATCTTTAAGAACTGACTTTATTGCACTCTGGGTATACCTATAGGTACTCAATCTCATTTAAAAGATGGTGAAAAGTATGTATGCTCGTCGTTCCCATCACATGGCAATTTTACAGGTGTCCTTGTAGCTAGCGTGTCAACTTTCTCAATCCTGTGGACACAAGTAGGACTGAACAGTATATCTATATGATGCAGTGAAAGGCAGAGGTATATGCAGCCCATTCTGGTGCAACTATCTGCTTTGGACCTTTTGAAGTATTGACTAGAAATATTGAGAGCTCTGCTCTTTTTGGCTACAAATTTGGTGTTTAGACCTGTACACAACACAAGGTCATACATACAAGGTGTACAAACTAGAAATGTTTTTCCTACTGGATATTTGAAAGAATTACTGTACAATCCTCATGCAAATACACCTTAAATGTGACAATTATTGCAAATGATTAGTGACCAGTGTTGAAATAATGTTACAAATCAGTTTTAAGAAATCATTTACGTTCTTCACTTCCTGAGTTTATGACAAGCTAGAACTGAAAGAAATGTTGAATATATACCAGTATACATTTACAGAATAAGTTTTGAATAAGTATGTTACATTCAGCTCTGTGCCAGAAAGTTACAGATTTGTGTCTGATGGTCAAGATACTGGGTTAAAATCATGTCATATGAAATTGTGCAACCGGAGTGCTCAGAAAGCAATGGCAAAATACTGAACATCTATTGCTTAGAAAATCAATACATCTAAAAACGATGCTGAGTGATGTTATGGCATATTAGCGGTTATAAACATGGTGTTCAAAAATGCAACCATTTTCAACATGAACACCCTATTTTGTATGTCACCATTTATGCCTGCCGGTATCTTTTATGATGCTGCTATGTTGCAACTGAAATTTGGTTAGAAACAACACATGACTTATTTCTGTTGTAATACAACTGCTAGCAATACCTGAAAATATCTTCTTTTTCTTTTTTGTCAGTTTGGATGTGATGTCACCTGTTAAATATGTGAATATCCCAAAAAAATACAGAGGAATCCCTCTCAAGTGAATCCTTCTTCTAAACAAATATCTCTATTTAACAACACTTTTCAAAATCCCCATTTCTATTTAATCTTTTATTATTTACGTCGAATGCAGATGTGTCGGGCCATTGGCGCAAATAAAACAGAGACACAACACATTTTCTGGATTACATCCTGCTGGAAATCTAGTTGGACCATTGTCCTGCTATAAGAGAGATCCAGTGGTAGTTTGAGAATGAACGATAAGAAGATTTAATCTTTATTGTTTGTACTGTATATAGCAAATTTCTGTTATCAAATACATAATCTTTCAGTACAGACCAAGTTGTTACATGTATAATGGGATTGTCTGTAAACTTAATAGTTCATCAGAAGAGAGAAGTAAATGTTGGTAATGTTATGATAACCACATCACAAATAAGATTAAAATAATATAAAACATCATTCATATGTTCTTGTTAAAATGAGGAATATTGCATTTGGTGTCTGTAAGTAATTGCTTCTCTTTCATAATCACAATTATACTGAAATTGAATTCAGAGCAAAATTAGAGAAAGTTAAGTTAAGCAAGATACGCTGACGACACAGTACTAATCGCAGGAAGTGAGCAAGAGTTATAAACCCTGTTGGATGAAGTAGTAAAAACAAAGGCCTTGGTTTAAACACGAAGAAAATAGAAATAATTGTTGTCTCAAAGAGACATACACCATCAAGATTCAGCATAATGATTAATGACACAAAATTAACAGAAATATCTTGGCACCCTGCTAACATCAGAATGTAGATGCTCAGGTGAGATAAAGAGTCAAACAGAACAAGCTAAATCAGCATCCCAAAAAATGAAAACCATTTTGTGCGATGGACACTATAAATGCAGACCTGAATTTGAGTACTGAGATGTTATATCGAACCTATTTGTTTTTATGGATGTGAAGCATGGACCGTAAACCAAAAAAAATTCAAAATGAACTGGAGGCTACAGAAATGTGGTTACTGAGAAGAATGAAAATACCATGGACATCTAAGAAAACTAATTCAGATTTCTCATTGATGATGGCGTAAAAAGGTCAAACATTAGGGACAGACAGTCAAGGTTTCTAGGGCATGTGCTGAGAAGAACACAGCTTGAACACTTAATAATCACTGGAAAGATCAAGGGGAGAAGAGACGGGAGGGCAAAGAGAAAAGTTGCTAGATGGACTAGTATTATGGCACAGTGGAAGTTCAACAATCGAGCTTGTTGACTACACAATAGACAGTCATGGAGGAACATGATCACCTATGCCATTCTGCATGGCACTTGATTAATTGATTGAGTCAAACAAGTGATTTTCCATGGAAGCAGATTCTCATCAGTCATACCTGTAGGATCTGGTATTAACAAAGTAGAACTCTATAGGCTATTGGAGACAAAAATGAAAGAGATCAAACTGTTTTCCCTGACCTCAAGACCTACTATATTCATGTTCACAAAAGCAACAGGTCTTTCTGTGTCTTGATTGGACTCAACTGAAAAACTTGTGAAGGAGTAACACCATCACTTGCAAGATTTTTCCTTACTTCATAACTTTTTCATCCATATTTGGCAATGCAACCCTTACATCTCTTTCATAATTTCCTAATTTTATACTGGTACTTTAATAATAATATCTGGACCTTTCAGAACGCAATGGCAAACTACTGAATGTAATTATATTGCCTAGAAATCACTACTGCCAACAAAATCTGGGTTGATGGCTACATCCCGCATAGGATATGCTACCAATTTTTACCAATAATAGTAACACCTATAACCTGTTATTTTATTGGTGCAGACCAAGTTGTTATAATGAGATATGACCGTACTAGGTAGGCATTTTTTTTAGAGGTGGTATCATACTGTTTGTGTGCTATTCTATGGTGCACTAAACAGTGACAGTAACAATGACAGCAGAGACAATGTTGTTTTAACTTACTTATACTAGTTTGTTAGTAATCCTGTTTATTTGTAACCATGTACAAATGCATTGATTGTTTACACTAGTAAAATCGTGTATATTCTTCGGTTTAACTCAAATGAGCATAGGTACATTGTGCTGCAATATCCATTTTTTTGGGGGGAAGTCTGGTGCTCAATCCAGTTCCTTCATATTGTCTGCAGGACTATCCTGCAAGATTGCACTACATTAAACCAGTTGAGGGAGGAGCACAGGCCCACAGAGATACATACAAAGAAAGCTGTGTGGGAGCATTGAGGAGCTTTAAAAAACAGCAGCATTAATCAGGAAAACCAAACTTATTTTGTGCAGATATGTTAAACTGCTAACGAGAGGAATGCTACAGGACAGCATATTTGATTATAGTGGAATCCCATTATAACAACTTGGTCAGGACTGAAAAAATATGTATGTAATAACAGAAATTTGCTATATACAGTACAAACAATATAGAATAAATATAATTGAGGATTTTCAAAAAGTCTTGTTATATAGAGAAATTTGTTTTAACAGAATGCATTATAGAGGAATTCCATTGTATCTTTAGTACAGCCCATAAGTAATTTAGGTATTTCTATTGAGTATTCCTGGCAAGAAACTCCCCATTTGGCAATCTCTTTGCAACACTGACCCAATTGCTTAGACATCTGAGACACAGATCACTTGCGGAATCAAGAGTTTAAAGTGTACTATATTCAATTACTTATCTTTAAAAAAAATAATCAGGTGTTGATATTTCTCATTGCAACATTCTCATTCCAAGAGTAAGCTGCTTGTTTGCTTTGTTAAATGTTGTAGCTGTTTCAGATAATCTCTCTCTCTCTCTGGATATGAACCTTACATAAATGGTTGGGTAGTTGATATGTTATTGACATCTGATCTGTTGACATTTGAAAGATGTGCTGTTAATATTAGGGCATGTGATCAACACAATGTTATCCAGAACTAATGTTTGTCCAAAGAGTTAGAATACCTGTGGCTGTATCATCAAATAAGGAACTGTAACCGAAGTTCCCAACCTGCACAATGTCACTAGCTATGATTAGTGACCTTAATTTTCAAATGAAATATATCCAAGACAGGAATATACAACTTTTTTTAACGTTATAAATAATCAGAAAGTTACCAACGGAAGGTGACTTCCAAATTATGAAGAGCCCATAACAAGTTGTCATTCTATGCTTCAGAACAGGACACAACTCATAGCTCAGTCACTTGTAGGCCTATACTAAATTCAAGAGTGGCAATTTACCATGTGGACAAGCACCTCAGACTGCAGAAGTACTACTTCAAGAATGCCCTGCATATGAAATTCTGAGGCAAACACAGAGCCAGAGAAATAACACTAGAATCAAAGCTTGACAGACCTCTGTAAATGCTACAAAACACAAATACGTTTATCGAAGAGACCAATTTAGATATAGACACATTTCAGGCAAATAAAAGAACAAGAATGTGTATGCTGCTAATAGTCTTACCGGGTAAGTTCATTCATTGTTTCAGTTAACTAAAGCAGTATTAGTTAACACTTAAATTATTTGCTCCAAAAAAAATCCAAAGTTAAGTACATTGTGTGTGTACATGCACGTATGCAAGGTTTGTTATTTTGTTGCACTTCCATAAATGGGCACCCACAGAATGAGTTTTTCTCAATGATACATAGTTATAACATTGTTAATATAATATAGGAAACCAGCATCATAGCACATGGAACATTCTTATAAGTTCTCTGTTCTTCATTGCAGTAGCTATCCAAAATTATATAAACTCAGTTCCAATAAGATCTCTCCAGAGAGAACAGACCTTGCCACACACATTTATTATTCTTTGTACATATACACTATCACATCAGATGCTCTTCATTCTGCAACTAATTTATATCTGCTCTTATTAGGTGAGCCCTATCTTTTATCAATATTGTCAATAATAAAATACTGTTTAGTCGTCATATCATCATTATGGCATTCCGGACAAGTCCATAGGGGCTCCGATCTCACATTCAGCAAGTCCTTCATCATGTGGTAACTGAGTGTTCCAGTTTTGTGTTGGTTGATAACTCTTCCTTTTATTCCTAGAAGTCGCCCATTTCTTGCAACACCAGCTTCATCTCCAGGTCCTGCATTTTAGTCATGGACACGGAAGAGGAAATACACCCTATTATCTTCTTACTGATCCAACTCCTTGATTGCATTCAAAATATCAGCACTGTCCATTGAATTACCACTAGTAATGGTTGCATGCTGGTAAGTTTGTCTTCGAACAAACATTTTCCCCAACACCACGTGGACCAAGTACAAAGATAAAGGTAACTCTTCAGTACAGATTTCGGAAGCCACTGATGGCATACAACAGTGATATACAGAGAAATGCACAATTTTAAAGAAGACTATAGCTTTCTAAATAAAGTAATACTGCTGCCTCTGAATCAGAAATGACAATTAATAGTACATGAAGTTTGGCCAGAAGAAGCAGAGATTTTAAAAAAATGAAACATAACTGAATTACAATTGGGAAGGCAAACTCTAAATTGTAAACATAAACCCAGCCATTTTCACAAAATAATTAAACAGATGGAACAATCTTCACAAAATAATGTGCACTCTGCTATTCAGATTTACATATCAGAGGTTACAGCATCACAGTTGTGTAAATATTGGCACAGTGTGCTCCAGATTTACACTAGGATTGTGTTTGTTCTCAAACTCCTGCTAGTTAGCAGGCTGTAATCCGGATAACAATGTGTTTCTCGTGGTTTACAGGTTTGGCTTCGATATCCCTGCTTTACAGCTGGATAATTGATGTTACCAAAATATTATTTCAAATAAGTTAAAAATGAAAATTATAATTTGCATTGGTTAAGACTAACAGTCTTACCAGTATGCAAGACTACATTGATAACTTTTCTATTACAGAATAGATTTACTATTGCTCTGTTAGTGTTCGAGTATGTCAAAAACAGATGTGATGCGCAAATAGCACAGCTCCATTGCGAGCCAGCAGTACAATGTACTTCACGATTCCCAATAGAAAACACACTATTTTGTGAAGGTTTATCATAGAGCAAACACAGAAGAAACAGTGTTTACAGGGTTTTCAGAGATAGTGGCTACCATAAACATACAATCTTAGAATCTGGGATACAACATCAATAATTTGTGATGAAGTTTGGCACAAGTTGGACTGGGCATCTGTCAGAAAGCAATAAGAACCATTAGTATGCATACAGCCAGTGTGCCAGGACCCAAAAGAGGAGCAAATTTTACCTTCCACACACATAGTGGAAGAGACGACTAAGGAGATTAAGTGGAGTTGGCAGCCCCATTCCATATCGGATGCGTCAGGTTGAAAGACACAGATATTGCTGCAAAGTACCATGACAACGCATTACATTCTGACTACATCCTGCAGGAGTTTGAGAACGAATGCTGAAGATGCATACACTTCAGCATCAATGGGAGGAGACAGAACACTTATGGGTATGACCAGAGTGCAGCAACTTTAGTTCATAAATAAAACAAACTGCGTCCATTTTGTCATCAATCTATTGCACACCTTTTCATAACACATTTCCCTATATAATATCGCTTTTCAAAATTCCCAATTTTATATTGTTTGTACTGTATATATAGCGAATATCTGTTAGTACATATATATTTTGTTGGTCCAGACCAAGTTGTTTTAATGAGATATCACTGTACTTTTCCATATGTTGAGACCTCTTTTGGAAAATTTGTCCTTTTCATTTCAACTATTTGACTTTATTTGAACCTTCTTCTGAATGCCCTGTATTAATTATTTACGGAAATGCTACAAAATAATATAATGAACCGTTAGAGATTTTCCTATATAAAAATAAACTATTTTTCTGTTGATCAGGCATACAATTTGTATTTTTATGTTACTTCAAAATCATACTTTGTAAATATCCGGTAGATCTTTTTGCAGACAGTGTATGTTATTTGATACTTCACGCATCAATGACAAGCATGATTTTTTTGTAAGCCATACTCATAGAGAAGAAAGCTGTAACCTTGCTTAAAGCTAGAGGAATACTCCTATCTGAGAGGTCTTACAGCTTCAGTCATTCTATAAGGATCTACTACATAGGTGATAGAATCCAGCAGAAGTGCAACATGTATCTACATAAAAAGTGGTTCTGTTGTAAAAGAAGACTACTTTCCTGCAGAAACAATTTTTCTGTTTTGTATTCTCAGGTGATCCCCTTTGTTCAATTAATTTTTGTTTCCTACTACACTGTTTTGTAAAATTTGTATCCCTGTTAAACAGGAAAGTGCCAAATTAAACTAGCAATAAGATGTAGAGGTGTCTTGTTTATAAAATAATAAATTAATGTCATTTAAAATAGCAATGACGGTAGCATGTTATGAAGTATTTGTGTTCCATTTTTACTGACACAAAAATACTTTACGTATTAAAAGATATAACAATTAAAGAAATAAAATATTCTGGACATATAAAATCAGAGAGATGGACAAGATCTATCAGAGTGAACCATCAATGCAAAGACAAGATGTCCAGCTGCAGCCAACCTTCGATCTGGAGACTAGGCTTGATAGATTTACTGAAACATTGCTTTGTCAGATGACACTAAACACCACACTCTGTATTACAGAAACATTTGGACAATATCTAGTGTTCTCGAGAAGAATCACATTTTATAGACAATGATTTAAAACAAAGAAATATGTACTTTAATGAAAATTCACTGGATGAATCAGTATTGTAGAGACTGAAGGATTTTGTAATTAAACGCAGGACAAGCAGAGAAGCTTGAGAGTGAGTAGTCAAATTATGCACATGAAAAATCAGCATACAATGGGAGTGATAAGCACACATACTCTTCACCATCTGCTAAAAGAGACTGACCACCTATGGGTCTGCCCGGGGTGCAGTGACATGAGTTCTTAAATATTTGAAATCCCGATGTGTCGGGACATTGGCGCAAACAAAACGGTGACACAGCACATTTCTCTGGACTACATCCTGCTGGAAATCTAGTAGGACCATTGTCCTGCTACAAGAGAAATCTAGCAGGAGTTTGAGAATGAACGTTAAAGAAGAAGAATGCTCAAGAATAGAGAAAAGAAAGGGCTACTTTCTCATACTATTTCCAACACCAAGAACTGCTCATTTTGTGTTGTGTAAGCAAGTGTACTGTGATAACAAGCACATCATGGAGTTAGATTAACAGTTCTTGGACAAAACACTAGCAATACATGCTGTAGACCCCACATGGAAGGAGAGATGCTGTCCACGGTCACAGTTATGAAGAACAGCAGGCTTGAAATTAAATAATTAAATCAATCCTTGGTTGTTTAGTAAAGGATGACTGTGAACAAAGTTTGTTACTTCACTGCAAGATTAGATTACCATTTGATGTGTATCAGTAAACACTAGGCGATTGATTCAAACTCACTAGTGTGTTCCTGAAAAGCAAAGAATAGCTACATTGTGACCTTAATGCATGACGTAGAAAGCGACTATGGCAGTTTGGCTGTTTCATCCCATAGGTCAAATTGAGCCACAAGCCATGCTGGTCAGGTCTGTCAGATATCGCAGTCACGCTGTAAACCATGACACACTCCATTTTCTGGACCACATCCTGTTAATCAGCAGGAGTTTAAGAACTAATGTAGAAGAATTTATTCAAACTTTAATTGGCTTATCTATATTCATATTCTTCTAGGTCAGTGATATTTCATGTTATCAATTTTTCTGCATTATTTCAAACTATCAAGAGTGAGTGGGTTAACAAATATGGACAATACTATAAAAATGTAACTTGTCAAGCAGTATCTTTCATAAATTAACTTTCTATGTGATAAAGTCATAGCACATTTGTCTCTTTCTCTTTTGTCCTCCTTTTTTATAATATTTTTTTTAAACAACTCTACCCTTGTATGTAGAGTTTGTTTCCAGGCAGTGTGATCTTCTGCAAGCTCTTGTGATGTATTACTCAAAATCTCTATGCATGCACACAATTATTTCCCTCGTGAGACAACACTGTATGACTTCTGTGCACAATTTACATCACCTTCAATCTTAAATCTTGCCTGTTAGAGAGCATAATCACAACAGGCAAGATTGAAGGCACCAGAGACAGAGGGCGACAACGTGAGAAAATATTAGACAGTTTGACAACCTGGCACGGCAAAGAAACAACAACGACTTTGATACACAATACTGTGGACAGAGAGCTGTGGAGAGCCATGACCACCTACGCCACCTGGCATGGCACCTGATGATGATCTTCACCACTGTACTTATTCTGCTCTTCCATATGATATTTAATCTGGGCATTGCAGCCGAGGCTATTTCAAGTCTAGTCTTTATTTCTTTGTTAGTGCTTCCATTGCAGCTCATACAAGATCCTAAGCAAGTATTTAAAAATGTATCAACTTTTTTTTTTACTTTCTGTCCATTCACCCAGATGTTAACAAGAGTCATGGGAGAATGAGAAAATTATTGCCACAAATATAATACAAAACTATTTTTACTAAAAGTGTTCACCAAATTTGCTATATTGGGAACCAAGACACTCTACACAATGAGATTGGTTGGATGTTATGACTTGGATATAAAAAAAAACATTCACTTGTACCTCACAAACAACTATCAATGGTACAAACTATAATACACAATGTTATGTTTATCATTTATAATTCGTAGAAATTGCATATAATTATATACAATAAACATATAATACAGCTCAGTATCTTAATTGTACACACAAAAAAGTGAGAAGCTTCCCTGGTGATCAAATTATTGTACATTTAAGAAAATTATAGCACTACAATTTAAGATATGCATTATATAAATACAATGTGCCGTAACTCAATAGCAGTTTGTAATACCTTAATGTTTCTATTTTTAAGAAAAAATCCCACAAACTTGTGACTTACATCCACAAATATTGTACACAAAAAAATGACATTTTTTAAAATAATTGTAGTCAAGTAGTGTCCATGACTTCTCACCCTCTACTGTATATGTGGTCTCCTTGCTATAAACAAATTTATCTATTAATTGTTATTATCGCTACTTTGTTATATTTTTAAAAGAAGCAAGCATTGATGGGATACAACAAAAGTTCATGATTGTGGACTGTGGTTTATCTAAATATAAACATGACATTTCAAAGTAGATTGTTGAAACATGTTACAAAAATATTACAACAAAAAATATTGGAAACAAATAGAAATCATATACAAGTTTGTCAATGACAGGGAATGGTGAAACAAAAACAAAAGATTAACTGGTCAAACAAATGTATATACATACCATGACAATTTGTGATAACTTGAGATGCAAAGTTATGTCGAGGGATGCACTAGTTACATATCTTGTTGCAATTGATTTAAATATTGGCTCGAGAAATATCAATGTTGATTCAATATTTCTACAAACTGAATTTTGGAAAATGTTTTAATTAAAAAATACTATACGCTGACCATTACTAAGCAACCATTCTTAGATATATGAGAACTAAGAAAGAAATAGTGACACATTTGACCAATGGAGTTTTCATGCTTGACATGACATAAATTGTGTGTGTCTTTCATGTTTTGGAAGTAAACAGCAGAGATCTGACCAGGAACCTACATCATATTGGCTTACTTTACAAATGTCCAGCATTCACATTGTAAATATGAGCAAGTATGAATGAAGTCAACTGAAAGATTTTGTGGATTTAATTACTGCATAACCCTATGCTGCTGACACAAAGATAAATGAGTTTACAGCAGTGTTGAGAAAGTGCAGCGACTTATTGTCAGAAAATGTATTGACGAAATAATAAAAATCACAATATGATGAGTACGGTTAAATGCAAATGTCTGATTAGGATGTCATCTAAAGCTTATGTTGTTCGCTCATGTTAACAGTGGAAAATTATAGAATTCTTGGACATGAAAGACAAAACAGTCAAGTAAATATTCTGCTAGTGACTGCCCACTCAAAATTAAGGAAAGTTTAATTCAAAATGAGAGAATTCCCACTGCATGTCATCGTGCATAAATAAAAATCTCAATAGGCAACCAAAAATTCTAGACCAAGTATTGTTGCTTGCATTATCAATGGGATTTATTACGCTGACTTCTTTGTGCTGGAAAACATCTTGTGGTCTCTAGAATGATCTATGAAATTATTATCAATTAATAAATAATTTTCCATTCTCCAGACTATATCCTGCTCATCTGCAGGAGTTTGAGAACGAATGCAGAAGAAAAATAATAAATCATTCAAATTCTGATTACTGTATGACCGTAGTTAGATATATCAAATAACACATACTGTACTAGATTGTTCTTTTATTAAAAGGTTGGGGTGTATGTGTGTGTGGGAGAAATGGGCTGATGGGAGGGGTAAAAATAATTATGCCTTAATCTATGAACAGCTATTATTACTAATTCTATCAGATTCCAAAAGCATGGTGCCCAAGATAGAAAGGGGTAGGTCATCCTTGAATGGCACGGTGATGAGAAGAGACGGAGATGAGCTAATTAGCACAATTACAGTTACACTATAAAGTGATGAAGAGGCTGAATGAGACTACATATTCAGAGAATAAATGGGAGTGACCAGATGAGAAGGGGAAAAGTGTCTTATTTCTAAAAAGAAACCACAACCAACTGACTGGGACACTTAGCACTTGTACTCAAAGATGGCTAATGAGCTGGACACTTATAGAAATGTCCAAACTGTCTTCTGATGCTGGTTACTAAGGAAAATGCAGCAAACTGGGTTTTAACCAGCTTTGCTCTGATGGCACCCACTCGCATCGCAACTTGAGTCAACACATTTTCCACCTTCGATGACTATATTAGTGTTTTTAAAGGAAATAAATCTATGACTGCTGAAATTGGATAAAAGTAAATATGAAATTGTAATGAATTGTGAGTATCAAATAACCAACACTAAAAGTGTACTACTAATTGAGATTTCTTTTTTCAAACTGAAACAATAACTAGCAGTAAAGTAGAACTTCACAATAACATGGGCATAAATCATTCAGAACTGTATCTCAGTATAGTTGAAACTTCACACTTATGAGGGCTGTTCACTAAGTTCCTGTAAAGTCTTTTACTGGTAAACCATTATACTCAGTCCCAGTGTTAACCTAGTGAGAACAACATGCTAATGTATGTACTTTACTGAAAGTCACTAACTTCTTGCTGTGTAAAATCTGTAAGTGAAGGTGAACTAGTTGTGCTTGTCACATTTCAAAAATGGACACTAATATTCAATAATGCATGTGCATTGATTTCTGCTTTCATCTTGGAAAAACTGGTTCTGAAACTTTCTAAATACTATAAGTAACTTATGGAGAGTCCTGTCTAAGTCAATCTAAAACAAATGAATGGTATTCCCATTTCAAAAGTAGATGCAGTACCTTTGAAGATAAACCCTTCAAGGCAGACTATTCACCTTTCACACTGATACGGGCTTATACTGGTACAAGAAAAAATACTCTCTGAGAGATGTCTGATTATTAGAGAGGTTGCTGTGGTTTTTGAAATATCAACTGGTATGTACCACAAACTCATAATTGAAGATTTGCACATAAGATAAGTGATGCTTGTGCCCTGCCTTCTAAGGAGCAGGAGGACATCGGTTGTCTATTCTCATTGACCTTCACGAGCGAACAAAAAAAATATGCAAATTTCACATCCTTCATTGCTGGTGCTAGAGCTGGGTGTGACCTGGAAACAAAGCAAATGTTCTTTCAGTGGCAAAAATCATCTTCACAGCTGAAGAAAACACAAGCCATGTTGATTTCAGTCTTCTGCATTAATTTGCTGGTTCATCAAGAATATGCCCCAAGAGGAAAGAGTGTCAATGCAGAAATCTATATAACAGTATGGGAATGCCTCCACGAAGCTGTACTCAAACATGTCCTGAGAAGCGGCTCACAGACTATTGGAGTGTGCATTATGACAATGTCACTGCACACAAATTTGTCAAGACATGCATTTTGACAAAACATATTCCATTGCTCCTACAACCTTCATACTCCATTGATGTACTCAGTGCAGTTTTCTTGATCATTCAGCTTAAGAGAACAATGAAAGGTTGCTGATTCAAGGCAAAGATGTGATACACATGAGGGCTGTTTCGAAAAGTGCCTACCTTCAGTGTCTGGAGTGATGAAAAAAAGTGTTTTAAATCACAAAGGAATTACTTTGAAGGTAATAGAACTAACTTGTCTGTGAGTCTACCAATTTACCCCCCCCCCCCCCCCAAAATATATTCAGGGACTTAGTGAACAGACCTTGTAATATACACTCATGTAACAAAAAGCATATACCAGCTTCTATGATTAAGCCACTATATTTGTTGATAACAAATATGTGAACATCTTAAAAGAGACTTTGAAATCAAAGATGCAGACAAAATATGCAATAAATACCCAATAAGAACTTTCAAACATCACACAATATATATAGAGTATGTACATAAAGTTATATGTAGTTACGGTGTAGCAATCTATAAGTTAAAATATGATGTGTAATTCAATTGTGCAACCTGCAAGGGCAGCTTCAAATGCTTTTACATAATACCAAAAAATAATCAAATTGTAAGTATGGTTGTTGACAAGAATAAGAAGTCTGTATATTCAACAACTGAATGATGTATAATATTGCAGAAAACAAAAAATAATTGAAGAATATTCTGTATAGGAGTTTTTTTATGACTCTCCTGTATAGGACACTGGTATTAAAATATTGTTAAACTTTTTTAATTAAGCGCCACTAATATATACAATCACACTGCAAGTACAATGTTGTAGTTGGATTTTGAACCATGAGCAAGATTGAGCGAGTTGAGTGTAAGGTGTACCCACTAATCTCTATACCACCAAAAACTGAGTTATGCCGAAAAGCACAAAAATCTCAGTAAACTAGCATTACAACATATATGTACATAATGACAATGTTCTTCCTTCACAATTGAAGATGAGTACCGGTATGTCATTGAAAAAAGTCAATTATGTTTAGTGTTTGTGAGTCCTTAGCCGATGATTGAAGAGTTCAATCCGAGCTCTAAAAATCTGTTACAGTGTGACCAGGAATGAAGTAGTTCTTGAGATGAGGGAAAACAGTCTGGCATCTTCTTTCATTTTAGTCTCTTTCAGACCTGCTGCAGTGTTCTACTCTGTTCCAACACGTACCTATACACAAATAGCTCACATCAAAAAGAAACATGTTAAATGGTTATACTAAATTCAACGCAGAAGTTATATATATAACAAAATGGCAGACTAATAGAATGGACCAAGCTGCCAAATATTAAATAATCTCTTATTTTTGTTGCGACAGACATAGGCTGGACACCAGAACATAAGATAATGAAACATATCAGACAATGTCCAGTTTATTATCTACAAGTATTACTAAACTTGAATGACTTTAAACACATTCCACCCAAAGCAACATACAAGATCTACCATAACTTTTATTCACAAAATCTACAAAGAATCTTTTAGCTTTAAGGTCAGGAAAACATATTTAGAAAGAGAATAATACTGCTGGAGGGAATGGTTTGACAAGATCTCTTATAATATGAAAACATCCATTGTTAATTCATTAAATTAAATATTTACGCCCTGTACAACTTGTGATCGGTGATGTCACTAGCTAGAAAAGAAGTTATGGATATGTTACAAAGATTATTATGAGGAAAAATCCTTATGGAATGCACATTTATGAGACAAGTTATAAGCAACATCATCACAGTTCCTTCAATATGAGTGTGGTTACAAGTGAGAAAGGAAATTAGTTGACTTTCAAACTTGAGAGTACAATTTATCTATGTAAACTCAGAACAATTGAATTGTACCAAGATTCACTTCCAGTCTAATGTATATTATTTCTTCTTCAACAATTATTTGCAAATTCCAATTGGATCTCTCTTGTAGCAGCACAATGGTCCTACTAGATTTCCAGCAGGATGTAATCCAGAGAATAGTAATGCGTTGTGTTTTGGTTTTATTAGCGCCAATGGCCCGACACATCCATCTTAGGAGGTGCATATTATTTGACTTTACAGCTCTATAAGCTGCCAGACAAGCTTAAAATTCAGATTTATAATTCTCCTCCAAATATAGATATGGCCAACTGACCAAAAACACAGTATCACCCATCTTGGCTGATGCAACTGATTCATGCTTTTCATTAGTTACTTTGTATATACTACTTTGTGATGTCAACCAATGAAAAGTTGAATCAGCTAAGATGAGTGGCAGAACCTATAAGTAGAGAAGGATTTGTATAATACACATATAGTTCCCATTTAAATATTTTTGTCTTTAGTCAATTTTAATTTCTCATAAATCTTCTAAGTTTGAAACTCGACATGCATTTTGAGTTACAATAGAAGTATGACTAGACAGAAAATATCATTCTGAGGCAGAAATGGGTCAAATACAGTATGCTGACCAAATACAGCAAGCGAAGCAATTTCCGTCTGGCCGCAAAGTATTACAGTGGAATCCCATTACAACGAATCAGGTTTTAATAAATTTCCCTCTTTAACAGCTGTCGAAACATATGGGGTTGTGAGCTTTTACTGTTCTTCCCTGTGCCAGGTGATGGTAAGTGCATGTCATCTTCATCTGTGTTGTGTCTATATAAAGGGTTTTAGTGATGGAGGGGGTTTGGTGGTAACAGTTGTTTTGCAGGTCTTGTAGTGCAAGGCATTCAATAAGGTGCTGTTTTACTGTTTCCTCTTGTCTGTTGCAGTATGGTGCATGGTCTGCTGTAATTCTTTGTAGGTGTTTAAGTTGTACAAGTGTTGTTCACAGCCTAAATATTATCGTTTGATCTTTACTGTGTAGTCTATTTATCCTGTTGTGTGGATTTGGTTGGGACATGTCTGTATATAGCACTTTTCACTTTGAGCTAGTGGCCCATTCATTGTTGCTTACACAAATTTCCAAAATCCCAGATTATTTTAACTCATTTTAATTTTTTTTTTAAACTTATAATGCATGCATTTAAGCAAATATCACTATACAGTGCACTATTTACAATTTATTTCTGGAAAAAAGTAGTATATGAAATTTGTACCCGTGTGTGTTTGAAAAGTTGCACAAAAGACTCCCAACACCATGTGCACATGAGGCATTCAGAGACAGCATAACACATTGTTTACTGGCAGTGCATTTGGACATGGCCCTATTCATTACAGGTGTGCACAGGGTCATGCATCGAATATACAGTAATGCTGTCTTATATTCATTACAGGTGTGCACAGGGTCATACATCGAATTACAGTAATGCTGTCTTATTGGGTTCATCTTTTTAAAGTGAGGGATTTGACTTTTCCTGTAATTTAATTGGTCACTTTTTGTGTCAACAGCCAACGAAACCAAATGTGTCAAGTTAGAAGAATGATTTCTAATTTTGCCCACAGGTCTTACGAGGCGTGTCCAAATTAAACCTGACCACGCTAATGTCAATGCTCATATGGTCACGCACAACTAAACATGCAGAAAGGGGGGGGGGGCATTGTAGGCAGGTGACTGTGCATTCCATTCACCTGATAGCTAAAGTAAACACAAACAATGCTTGTTAAAACTCTAGTGTCAGAAATCAACTCTAAGTTAAAACTCTGTTGGAAAATAAATCTTGCTATCTCAATGGCTTCTGCTACTGTCGTAAAATGTAATTATTTATCTCTCGAAACTAAAGTAATGTTTATAAAGACAATGGATTAAAAAAACTGAAATCAAGAGTAGAAATATACAGGGAAAACAATATGTGAAATATCACACTACAAACAATCCTCGAGGGCAGAAACATTATGTTGACATTTACAAGTGGAAATTATCAGCAGAAGAGAATGAAAATTAGGAATCCCAATTATGAAGGCATTTTCCTCTTTGCAATCAACGTGGTTCCAGTAAGCTAAGATCAGGAATATTCATATTTCAGAGCCTATCCTTATTGAAAAGGAATGGAGATCGCTCAAAGTCTAGGCCATAGTTATCTTAAATTAAGTCTTGAATGGTTGAAAAAGAAACATTAAATTACAGTGAAAGTAATTTGCAACAAAACTGGATCTGTTTCACAAGAAACAGCTGATACTTGGAGGAGAAGTGAGTAACAAAAAAAAATTGATGCACCATTCTTGTACGTGATTACATCATTGAAAAACAATGCACAAGGGAAACCAAAATTGAAAGGGGCATAACGTGAATAATTTTCATAACTATATATAACAAATTCTGTTATTACCGGTACATACATATTCTGTCAGTCCCTACCAATTTGTTGTAACGGAATTCCACTGTACATGCATTGGCCCCTGAGCTCAGGAAACACTACCAAGAGCTCCAATGAACTAAAGATAAAGGTTACTTGCCCCACATCACATGAAATAAGCTCAAGCTGGTCAACTGACACAAAATGATTGCCCATCTCTGATATAAGGTACCTAAACAACTAAGATGGTTGATTCTGCATTAAAAATATTTATCTCCTTAAAGAAGGCACAAGCATTGCATGATATGATTGGTGTGAGAGATGATTAACAGTTATTGCTATTTGATATGACCTCAAGCTAGATACAGTATCAAGTACAAGGTAAATCAGGCGTATAATTTGTGTTGTTTGTTGCTAGTCAACACAAAATATGGCCCAATCAATATGTAAGCATAAATGTATGGTTAATCATGTAGTGGATGCAAGAACTAAACAAAATGTTAGATTAAAATGTAAAAAAAAAAGATAGTCTCTATTTTGCTGTTGTAATTTTATATGCCAATGTCAGAACTCAAAGTCGTTGCATATCCACCAAATGGCAGCAGCTGTCATGGCAGAATTTGCTGAAACTGATAATCAACAGGGCTGATAGTAAAGACAAGCTTTATTCATGGGGCAGACTCCTTATGCCTGTGTCATAAACATTTATACATTTGACCATGTTTCCCCATTAATATTCCTTTCAACATTTCAATAGATTTGCATAGGGTTGCAGTACAATCTTTTATAAGATTTCTATAAACTTGGATCAATAATAGAATTATTTAGGGATGTAATACTACACAGAACAAATATATAACTGAAGGTCATCCATCCCTATTTTGTGAACGCATAATCAGGCTGGTAAGAATGATGAGCTGATTATGTTGAGCAGAAATTTCAATAATTGAAACTCAAAAATGGAAAAGAAATGATTAGATTTAATAACATCACTTGTGTATTACCAGGGTCTGAAAAGAGAGCAAAAATTAGCAACTGTTACCTACCACATGCCATATACTAAGGGTTTGTGTGAAGACTGCCCCATTACATAGAGGGTCACTGTGACTCAGAAACCAAGTCGAAGTTGGATGTGTCAGAATGAAAGACACAGATATCCTCAGCTAAGTCGTAAACCATGGAACAACACATTCCATTCTTTGGACTACATCCTGTTAATCTGTAGAAGTTTGAGAATGAATGCAAAAGAAAATTCAGATCTGAAACCTAATAAAAGAACATGGAACTCAGAAGTAGTAGAATGTTGCCAGATAATACTTCGTTATTAGAAACATAATAGTGTTCTGATTAGTAGACAACTCTAGATAAACATTTTTGCATAGTTATTTAAGAAAAACACACACGTCTAGACTAAAATTCCATCTTTTTTAGACATGCGGTGTGGCAGAATTTAGAAAATGTTTGACTCAAGTTGTGAGGCAAATATGTGTTAGCAGAACTGGACCATGGTTAAAATCATGTCTCTTGCCTTCTAATTTTTCTAGATAAACTGTCAATATTGAATATATTTTTAAAAGTATTCATGAGTTATCAGGACTCATAGAAATAGCAAAGAAAAATAACACTATGAACTGCCATGTACATCATAAGATGTGACAAAGTCATGTTGGCTACCCCATCCCGCAGAAAGACAAACATTAACAGTGTTGACATCAGTGGCAGCAAAGAATAGCAGTACTTGTCAGGCATGTCGTAGGAGGTGACTAAGGAGATATTAGGGGTGGAGTAGGATGTTCCATCCCATAAAGTGTCAAAGTTACCCATAAGCTCTAATGAAGTCGGATGTGTCTGGTAAAAAGGGGCAAATATTATAGCTACGCTGTAAACACTACATAATGTAATTCGTTCTCTAGACTACATTCTGCTAATCTGCAAAAATTTGAGAATAAACGAAGATGTCCATGGATATTGAAAAGTTTGTGAACTAAAGTGTCATTCATCCTGTTATCCAGATTACATCCCTCTCCCCTGAAAGAATACAAGAATTCACAAAGAACAGCCTACACAACTACTAAGACATATGAAATCTCTTTGTTTCAATCACCCAAATCCTCTATGTCAATGTCATAAGAATAATAAAAAGTTTGAAACAAAAACAGGAATATGACAGTGATGCCCCACTTTTTCTTTAACTGTGGCCCTCATTTCAAGACCATTTTTTTCTGTGGTTTATTACCATTAAACCCCTGGATCACTAACACTCTCTATACAGAAAACGTAGCAAAAGAAAACATGCACCTACCACCATCTCGCACAGGGAAGAAAGAGTGAAAGCTCACACAACTTCGGAGATCAGTTAAGTTCTCTGCAGCTCTCCTGTGTTAATTTTTTTAAATAATGCTGACTTTATTTGCAGGCCATCAGGTTTTTTCCCCACAGAGGACATATGGCCCACATTGATAATTACTGTGCTAGACAACATAATCTTCCCATGTGAAATAATATAGACAGCGTTATGTATGCCAGCAGAAGATGGTTACACACAAGAATGTCATTCTTCACATCATCTGTAATGAGTTTCCAAATCAGGTAAAACCTTTCTAATACCATCTGTATTAAGATGGGAGATGAGCACAAAGAAAAAATATAAAACTATCATGGTTTAATTTTTCTGGAAGAATCTCTGTTGAGATTACCTTCACCACTAACCTATTTAGTTCCAATAAGCACAATAATATGTTCATCCCTGCACTGCAACTTCAGAATGGAAAGTCTCAGATATTATACATATTTGAGCATCCCTTACTTTAGATGTTTTGTGAATCTATTCTTGCTTCTTCATCTTCATTAGTGGAGTACTGCATTCATACTCAAACTCCTGCATTTATTGTAACAGGTTTCACTCTGGAGAAAAGAATGCTCTGGTTTAGTACTTATGTAGAAAACAGGTAATTAAGTTTTACTGCACGACGACTAACACACTATCGCTATCGGAAATTCACGTGAAAAATTACATACAATGGAAAACAAGCTAAAATCATACAAATAACAATACACATGACATAATCAATGTTTCAGCCAACAGGCCTTTATCAAGATACGCACAAAACATAAAAAGATGACAAATAGAAATTATCTCACCACACTAAAATTGTACAACCGAAATATGGATGTGAGATGCTGGAAGGACATGAACTATATAGAAAAAACTTTTATATCAGTGGAAACGGAAGAAAAAAAAGAAACATAAATGACAGAAAAAAATGAATAAAGACAAAGACCACACCAACCAAGAACTAGACAAAAGAATGATTGGAATTGTCCATCAAGCACAGAACACCTACTCCTGTTGCCACACACTTCAATGGTGATGGCCATCATGGTGCACTTGATATTCAGGTCACTGCCGTTCAGATCCTGCACTACAGATAAAAGTTCTAGGTACGCTCTAGAAAATCATCTTATTTTTTAGTTGGGTACCTTCAAGCCTTTTGGACTCTAATTCCGACTACTCTTTTGTATAGTTCTCGGCTGGTGTGGTCTTTGTCTTTATTCATTTTATTTCATATTTTACGTCATCTTTTTGTTTGTTTCGTTTCCACCTATATTTACTTTTTTTTAATGTACCTGTCCTTCCAGCATCTCACTTTAATATTTTGTTTGGACACTTTTGTGTGGTGTGGTAATTTCTATTCATCGTCTTTTGATGTTTTATGCGTATCTTGATAAAGACCTTTTGGTCAAAATGTTGATTATGTCATCTATATTGTTATTTGTATGATTTTAATTTGTTTTCCGTGTGTGTATTATTTCATGTGAGCTTCCAACAGTGATAGTGTGTTAGTCGTCGTGTCTTTATTCATTTTGTAAAACTTCATCGCCTGTTTTCTACATAAGTACTATTTTGATAGTTTTACTAGCAGTATTACCATTTATTGATTGTGCCATGGTGTATAGGTTCCCAAAGTGGTCTATATGGACCCCTAAAAGTCTATTTCAACATACAGTTGGTCCATGCCAACAAGCGAAAAAATTGAAGGTGCATAAGATGTACTCTTTTAAATTGAAGTATGAGTACAAATTTTAGATGCTCTTGTTTCTTTTTTTGTTTACAATTGTCCTCTCTACAAAAAAAATAACCTATCAAAAGTGAGCTGCACTGTGTCAGCTGTCAAAAACACATTTGAAGTTAATATGTTTAAGAAAGTTCATTATTAAACAGGCAATGAAAAATATATGGAAAAAAAATCTGCAAGGGGTCTATGGAGCAAAAAAAGTTAGGGATCCACTGATTTACAGATTACAGCTTGTCTGTGATTTTTGTGCCTTTCTGCCAGACTCATCTGACTACAACATGCCATTAGAGTTGATAAACAAGAAAATTATATGAAATCACAATGTTTACAAAAAGAAAAAAATATATGAATGGTTATGACCATTAATACAATATAATTTAAAGAATAGATATACAGCCACATTATGAACATTACAAAGTATGTACAGACATTACTTGATCTTATGATCATACTTCAAACCAGTCAGGTTAAATTTCTGTCACTCCACATTCATCTTATCAGACTTCAGTCAATTATCAGGATGCAGTCCATAGTCAAGAATTAATTGTGTTGCTGTTTCCAACTTTGCTGTAAAATATTTGCCTTTCAGCTCAAAAGATCTTCACAATGTCATTTCTGGGCCACCTGATCTACAGAACAGAAACAGTCAAACCAATTCTCAACCCGTCTTAGTTGAATCTTATGATATACGATGACAATGGTACTACTCTCTACTACACTATTAGACAAGCAACACTTGTCAGCCATTTCAAATATTTCATCATATACAAAACAGATATAAACAGAAAATGATTTCAAGAAAACACTGGCAACATTTTTTTTGTCACAACCAACCAGGAACTATAACACAATGAGACTAAGCATATTCATATTACTTTAGGTGTTTCAAATAGAAAGCCCTAGTCTTATTTTTATCTGTATTTTGTTCATTTTATTTTGCAAAAATAATGAAATCATTGACAAAAATACATTTCAGCTGCAAAGTACAAATAATAAATAAAGGAACAGGTTTCTTCAAGGCGCTGTACATGATACAATAGAGTAAATGAATGCAACAACAGCATGAACAGAAATAAGAGTGGCCAGTGTACAAGAAATAGTACAAGATGTGGTGATCTAACCTGTGATGACATTGCACCATATGAAACTGTTGACGTGTATTATTATATGACTACTACATTTCCTGGCACAAACTGATGAGAATTATATACAGCAACTGATTAATAAACTTCAAGGATTCATCTGTTACATAACAGATATTAAATGAGACAATAAATGTAACATCATGTAATCAAATATTATTAAGTATTTGTTGACAGAGAGAGAGAGAGAGAGAGAGAGAGAGAGAGAGAGAGAGAGAGAGAGAGAGAGAGAGAGAGAGAGAGAGAGAGAGAGAGATAGTGTGCAAATACATGGAAAGAGCATATTTGCATTGTAATATTCTGGTTAGAATTCACTTTCAATGATTTGGAATTCATCAATCACATTTTATTCACATGAAATGTACAGGTCTAGAAAATAGGCAATTTCAATCGCAGTTTTATTACATGGATAATTTCTTTTGAATAATCAATCAACTTTACACACAGTGGTCCTGGGTTCATTCCCCAGTTGCAGTGGAATTGTTTTTCAGACTGCAATGGCTCCTGGGTGACCCAGCCTGAAATGGGTACCGGATCACTCCGGGAAGTAAAAACTGTGAGAGAGAGATGGCTACCGCACTCATATAGCAGAGTCACTTAAATGTGAGATCGGTAACATTTCCCACCCCTACGGCAGTTAAATGCTATGGGTTAACATTACTATTTACATACAGAAATTGTCTTCAATATCTGACATAAAATAATGAAGTGAAAACTGCACAGTATTCAGGATTTCTCTTAAATGATATGTTGTAACCATAATCAATAATTGGGTGTGACTACAGTAAAACTGCAGTAAATAGATAGTAAAAGAGAAAACAAAGTAGTTTTACAGTTCACAAACTAAATCACATGAACAAATATAGTTAACAATTCACATACAAAAACTGAATAACATTTACTAATAAACCATTATCAAGAAAAAAATACAAATAGATGGAGGACAATCTTAGCTTGTAACCTTAAGTTGAGCTATAGAGGTTGAAGAAGCAATATTTTCATTTATAATCAACTAAAATATATTTTAACAGAATTTTAATATGGCCAGATTTGATTTGTCAAATTGTCCTAGAGAAACAAGGTTATTGAGAAACCATACTATGTAACTCAAAACAAAAAAATCACATCAAAACTAAAATATAATTTTCAAAAGATGTCTTTGTCATCTACTTTACATTTTATGGCAAGGGTTTATATTGAATTATGAGTTGTAGAGGAGAGCACATGTGTAAAGGTAGAGATAAAAAGTAAAAAATGAAGATGGATAAGACACATACTAATAAATAAACCTAACCACAAAACCAGACTCCGTAATGGAACCCATAGGGAAAGAGAAAAAGTTGGAAAGTTTTGGGGTGGAGTTAACTGTCCCATTCAATATATGGTGAAAGTGACAAGGAAACCATGCAGAAGTCGAATGTGTCAGACCAAAAGGTTCAGATATCACAGCTAAGCTGTAAACCATGACACAATGTATTCTGTTCTCTGGACTAAACCTGTTAATCTGCAGGAGTTTGAGAATGAATGCAGAAGAAAAAGAATACACGGTTTTAATTGAGTATCCCTAATTTAACCTTTAGTATTTATCTCTAGTAAATGTTCTTGTGGCAGCCGGGTCCTGGAATTCTAGTTCAGGTTGCAGAGAATATGGTCACTGTCTTCTTTTCAGGCATGTTATAGAAGGTGCCAGGAAAGTTGGGGTATATCCTGACAACCTGCCACCTGTAAAAAATCATTGTTACTACATGTTTCAAATTCTTACTTGTCTCCTATCAAAATAGTCTATCCTATAGTCTTCTTTATGGATTTTTTACGTCAAATTGGAAAAAAAATATTGTATATATAATTTATAAGAAAGTCGAATTAAAATTCCAATGGATTTCTGTGTAATATTAATGGGGAAAAAATCATTTTTGATGATAGTCCGTTTATTTAAAAATGTGTTTGAGGGCCCAAAATATCCAATGGCGGGCCGCATGTGCGGGCCGTAGTTTGCCCACCCCTGAGCTAGATCAATAAAATGGAATCCGCAGTGAAAAATGAAACAGGGAACACTTGAAAGTAGACCATGAAAAACTCAAGAGATGGCAATCATTTGGAATGAAGCTGGAAACATATCCACAGGGATCTACCACAGGGCAAAAGAAAATAGATAATCATTTTTTATGGATATGTATATGAGAAAGAGTGAACAACATAGGGAGCACAAGGGCTTGATTGATTGCTTTTAGTAAAGTACTATTTTATACATAATTAAAGGTACACTATGAGCTAACATACAGAATGGTTCTTTCTGGAAGTTGTCAAGTATTCAAATATGGCACACACAAAACTAAACATGTAGTATATTACAGGGTATAAGCCGAGAATTTTTGGAATTATTTTCACTACTGAAGTACAACAGTCGACATGCAAAATTTCAATATAATTATACAAAATTTAACAAGCACAAAATATATTAAATAATAACAGAAATATTCATGCCTACATAATGGGGCTGTTGTTCAGTTCCAAACTCATAAATAAACACACAAATCGCTCAAATCTTCAGAAGCGAGATTTAGTGTCTGAATGTTAACACTTGTCACAAAATCCATCTATCTTGTCATGGGAATATCAGAATTGCACACCATTATCAGCATCCATGTTATGGTAACATCATTGTCACACTACTCAAAGATTACGTCAAAGAAAAAAATTGCAACTAAAAAAAAAATATTTATTTTTTTAATTTAATAAAATTTAAAAATAAGGAAGCAAAATTAGAAAAATTAAAAAAGGAAACATAATTAAAAAATTTCCTCCGCAGGACTAACCACCTCCCGAAGTGGTCACAAGTACCCAGGAAAAGATAGGATAGAGCGACCCAGAGCCAGTCAATACCATGCAACCCGAGATAAGACTTGAACAGAGTGACCCAAAACCAGTAAAGACCAAGAACTGGTCCAATATCAACACTATATGAAAAAAGGACAAAGGACAACCAATAAGGTCACATAATACGCCCTAATATAGACAAAGGGAGTTACATTAAAGGTTTAAAAGAACATGTTTTGGACTACCAAGAGAAATCCACCAGATAACAAATAAGCCCTTTTTGAAAGATAGGATGATCATTGCTAATAGAATGGTCCAGCTGTGCTTCTTTTATGCGTTTCATAATCGTACTGATGTCAACCCTTTTCCAGTTAATTACAGCCAAAACATGATTTCACCCATCATTTTTCATCTTCCTTTGTGCAATTTTCACTTTTTATTGCTAAAAATCACACATATAAGAGTTTGGCAAGAGCTTTTGTGTTGCAAGGTTTCATTTAATTATTATTATGAATATTTTTACATAATTATTTTGTTCTGCATTCACTCTCTTATAAACACAGAAGCTTGTATGATTTCCGCCGGGGAGCATGAATTATGTTGTGATGCCAGTTTATAGCATAGTTATTTGAACCTTGGAAGGGCCAGCACATACAATTTCAGCATGACTTTTATTCAGGTGGGCTTCCTTAGCCTGTTATATAATTTAAATTTAGCTCATACTGACTAAAGACTGGATCAATTTGTTATAAAAAGTACCATGTTCGGCTTATAAACTTCGGATTATACACTGTAATATACGATACTCTGATCAATAAGAGGAATTCAAAATAATCTTAAAAATAAACAATAAAGAGCAGTTTATTTTCACAACAAGAGAAAAATAACGTATTAACAACAACAAATGTACAGACTGAAATCTCAAATATAGTGATCAAGTTCCAGGAATATTGTATAGATGAAATCAGAGGAACAAAATTTTGCAAGTAATTTAGTTATTCTTCAAATTTATACACCAGCAATGTAATATTTACACACACACAAAACCAACATATTTGATTAGTGCAACTTTTAGCATGACAAGATCAAGTTCAATATAGCAAAATAACATAGGACAAGATGACTTGACCAACAAGAATAAATACAATTATCACTTGATAGTATGTGTCAATGTTTGTAAGATGTTACTGCTAAAGTTATTCATGTTGTCATATACATATCTAGGTAGTTACGTCTGCTTACAAAAGTTATTACAGATCAAAATTCACCTCATTATATTCATGCAGTTCCATGTTTAAACCATGAATGTTTTGTTCATACCAGTCAATGTGTACAGATTTTCTGTATTTTGTGCAGAATATACTCAGACTTAGATCTATCACAGGGATCTCTCCTCTCACCCGCATTATTCAATGTCTACATTGTGGCAATAACACAGCAGCAGCTTGACAGAAGAGGTAAAACACTGTCTTTTGCGGATGATATCCTGATGTACAGACAGGGAAGTGTCAGAACAGAAACTGTCGGATCACTGCAGAATGAGCTAGACCGTATCGCCTCCTGGTGTGATGATTCTGATCAACCAAAATAAGGCTGCGGTGATATGGTTCTCTCTTAACAATCACATTGTAATAGTCTGCGACAACGACAGTGGAGATGAGAGGGTACAATGTAATCAGGACCTCATCCTTACAATAACTGGGCGTGCGATATGATCATAGTCTATGCTTTCGAAAACACATTGATGTTTTCACAAAGTACTTTCAGCTCTGAGAGTGACAGCAGCAGCTGATACTAAACAATCACAGCTCGTAATACTATATAAGGTTCTTGTCCTTCCTGTCATTGACTATGCATCACTATCACCACCAGTCACACACAGCTTGAGTGACTGGAGAGAATTCAAAATAAAGCGATGCAGATCATCCTTGGTTGCACAAGGGCCACACCCTGGATGAATTATGAGATTTCTCCTCCATTTTCTGAATCTCACAGAATTGATATGTGGCAAGCCCTTGTATACCTCAGCGTGAGTTCTGACATAGACCACCCACTACACAGTGAGCTCCCTCGCGTGAAGGAAAGCAGGCTCAAGAGAGGTAAATCGTGGATGGGTTGTGCCGAAGATACCGTTAAACAGATTTGTGCCCCAGAAGGCATAACTCCTGGATGCCTATTCCTATGGTCTTTCAAGAGGCAGTCAAGACCGTCATTACACTCAATAGAGAGTGCAGGGAACACAGCCCTGTGAGCGTGGATGCTGAGATCAATGTATTTATCTGAGAACATGCCGACAACATAGATGATTTGATTTACACGGACGGGTCCGTCATATGTCACCACCGATGAACATCTTTAGTAGTCTTCAAGTTTTTGTGTGCTCATTCTCAGTCCCACTGGATATCTTTTGCAGTAGGACAATGGTCCTAATTTCCAGCAGGATATAGTCCAGAGAACGAAGATGTATTGTGTTGCAAGGTAACAACTAATATGTTCATTGTTTTTATCACTCCCACTAAATGTGGATGTTCATATTCTTATCTCTAGTAAGTCTGCCATATGTCAAGTCATGCCAGGTGCTAGTACAGCATGCTGGTTACCAATTTCAAAGCTCTCCACAGTCAAACTTGCTTGCTGTTTTTGCTGCTGTGTATGTCATTATCAACATAACCAAACATTCATGAAAATGTCAATGGATGTCTGCAATATGAATTAAATATTAATCTCTATGTAAAAGGGGAACAACTAATAATTTTGTCAATGTGGGAGTACTCTTCAACATAATTTTAGGGGGTTATTTTGAGTTCTGTCATAACGTTTCTTGAAGTTGACATGCATGTGTGTATATATATATATATATATATATATATATATATATATATATATAAAGTATTAGACACAGCAGTAGAATCTACAACTACAATTTCCGATAACACTAGACAAAAATATATTGCATAAATGTATAACGTTCTACGGTAGCTTCAAAATGTTCTCAGAATAGTTGACTAGTGTTTGAATAATAGATGATGTTATGACGGTTATAAGTTTAGAAGTTGGTAAGGCAATGGCAGATTTGACCTTCACATATACTGTCAAACAGAATATATACATGTTTGTGTGTTGTGCTACTTGCATCATCGGAAATGAAAATGTCCTTGATTAAACTTACACATCCAATTTTGTGTTTTGCTTGAAAAGACACCATCAGAGACAATAACATCGCTTAATAAAGTATGTGATACTGAAATGAAGAAATTGCAATTATTTGTGTAGCATAAACATTTCCGTGAAGTTAGTGCCGACGATGTTACACTGGTGGATGACCCTCTATCTCAATCAACGTTGAGCGTGTTCGGAATGTTGTTTGTGCTGACAAGGGCATGTTCGGAGCATCCTTCACGCTGACAGAAGCGTTCAGAGCATTGTTCATGCTGACAGGGGTGCGTGTTCGGAACATTGTTTGTGCTGACAGCAGCGTGTTCAGAACGTTATTCATGCTTACAGAAACCTCAGTGGCAAGGAAATATCCTCTAAGTTGGAAGCTGCCACAGTATTCTCCACAATGAACAGCTCGTGCACCGTGTTTGCCAACACATGGCTCTTAAAATGTTATTTCCCAAACAGAAAGAAATGTGACTGAGCCTGGCAGGAGACCTAATCAATATGGCTGATAAAGATAGCAATTTTCTCAACAACATAATCACAGGAGATGTGACCTGGAGTTGTTTTTTTTTTACAATCCTCATACAAAATGCCAGTTCTCTGAATGGAAATCTCTTGCACCTCCACAGACACAGAAATTTCATCTGGACAACAGCCAAAGAAAAGTTATGTTAGAAGTTTTTTTTATTCACAGAGTATTTCTACGTTTTCATTCCTTAAGACCGAACTGCTAACAATGAAATATACATTGATATCCTCTGCCGTCTAAGAGATCCAATCAGAAGAAAACAACCAGAAAGTGGAGAACCAAACAGTTGGATTATGCCACATGACAATGCACAGGCACATCGATCCCTACTAATAAAGCAGTTCCTCACAAAGCACAATGTGATTACCTTGAAAAAGCCTTCATATTCTCCCGACCTTGCACCAGCTGTTTCTTTTTACGCACTGAAAGGACAGATTCAAGGATGCAGATGATATCACTATTACGACAAGACAGCTGGAAGTGGTGTCAAAGAATGTGTTCCATAAATGTTTCCAGCAGCTGTGTGCACGTTGGAAAAAGTGTGTTGTTGCCACAGGGAACTACTTTGAAATTAATGTAGTGTTGATAATTCAATTGTTATGTATTCCTATATAACCCATAAATTCCAGGAACTTTCTGAAGCTACCTCGTATATTCTATACTCAGTAGAAAATTACCATCTTGTGTTGCAGCTACCATGGAAGCAAAAATCACATGCACAAATTAGTCATATTACAAATGTACATAAACATAACTATACACTATATATCACAGGTTACAGATATCCTGCCAAACAAGGTTTAGATTCATATATAATGAATTTTTTTTGTTTTAAACACCGTAAGACTAACCAACCATTGTAAACAAATGCTGTCAGCACTAAACAAATACTTTCATGCCATGACCAATGTTCCCTCTAAGCTGCGCTGTCACACCTTGTTAGAGAGTCCTATGCACAAAACACTCTGCCAAGATAATCTAGAAATGTAGGCCTAAAAGTATTCACATGTGCTGCCTTAATAGTGACTTGCACATGCTTTCATGAATTTGCCCAAACTGCCATCTGATCCTTGCATGCGAGAAAATATTTTAGCAGGAACACAGCACATGACACAATAATTATTTGTTTGAAATGTGCTGTGATAATATTGTGAAAATATGATGATTCAAATTGTGTGTTGGTGATCAATATACACATATGACAAAACATATTACACAATTATGTTATCAGAATAGCAATACATGGCATAATTCACAATTAAATATCTGAGATATTGTGGGGAGGACCAATTCCATCCCAACAACCAAATATAATAACAGTAATTGTGAAAGACTTGGATGCTAGACACGAAGTACACAATTTATATATACATTTAGATATATGTAAATCAGCCTTGGCATCACAATTGTCATTACAGCAAGCAAAATATTACAGAGAAAGAGAGCAATACAGGGATGCAGTTTTATAAGACAAGTACCACAAAATTTTGCATTTGATTATTGTGATTACAAGGAATCCCAATCTGTATTTTAATGCAACACAATGCTGTCAGCCCTATATTCAATCTATACAACTGTACCAACCCGTTGTCATTAAGATATATTTTTATAGATCACATGATTGTGTAGCAAAATATCATTAATACATATTATGTGTACTAGTACAGTGTTTCTCAAAGTGGTGGTCTGTGGACTGGTGTTGATCCATGACTTATCTGTGATCACTAAGCATGTCAACAAACCATCAGTGCAAGTCATTATATACATTGTAGAGATAAAAAGTAGAAAATAAAGATGATAAGACACCCTTAGAAAGAGAACAAAACAGACTCTGGACTGGAATCCATAGGGAAAGAGAAGAGTTAGAAAGAGTTTACCATCAGCACCATGACCATCAATAGCATATTGGTAAACAAATTGTCGGTTGGCAGCAACAAAAAGTTTGAGAAAAACTGTAGAATTTTCTTTTATACATGTTAATATATAAAATTAATAGTACATAATGATGCCACATTGCAAATACTTACATTTTACATTGACTAACCGAGAGAGAATGTTTGAAAATATAGACACTGTCAATTTGCTAGACATGAACAAATGAGACCAATGTTTAGTATTAAAAATGTTGCAATTATTTTCTCTTACAGTGACTCTCCACCTAGGAAATTGCTGAGTAGGTTTGGGTTGTGGTCAGACCTATCCCACAGATCCCAAGGATTCCCACCTCCAGTGACAAATTTTGAATTCATTTGAGTTGCTGGCATAGGAGTGTTCCAAGGATCTCCACCACGAACAGCAGTATTTTGAAATGGAGTTGTAGGAGGTGCATGTGACCAAGGATTACCACTCATCACAGGCATGGCACTAGGCTGTGGTGGTGGGATCTGTGCTATGACACGCTGTGCATTTGCTTCGCTGAAAAATTCAGCTGAGATAACAGATGAACCCATCTGAAAATTATTTAGGCGCTGCTGGGCAACAAATGATGTCTTCCTATTGCCATATTGAACTAAAGCAAGCTGACCTTGTGCTAGAGGGTAAAAGCTGACCAGAGTTCCATGCTGGGCACTGAGAGCTCGAACAGTGCTAGGATCAACCTACAAAAGGTGAACAAAACAAGCCATTACAACTTTGTACCATCAAGTGCCAAATTACGTAAGTATTCATTAAAACACATACATTCACACATCTTTCTTCTTCTGTGTTCGTTATTAAACACATCCAGATTAGCAGGATGTAGTACGGAGAACACAGAAAACAGAAGTTATGTCTATAAGCAGTAAAACCCAATACAATCAACATAAAAATAAATAATAAACTACTGAAACAATTGCAGGAATTTAAATATCTAGGGAGCATTTTTTACGCCGATGTAAGAATAGACAGAGAGCTCGAGACAAGAATTCAAAAGTCAACTACGTAAATTATAAACATACACCAATTTTAAAACACAAATCTATCCCGATGAAGACCGAAAGGCAAATCATAAATTCAATATTCATCCCAATGTTATGTTTTCAATGTCAGACATGGACTCTAGCCAAACTAAAGAACAAGAGAGAAAGCTTACTACGTGTGAAATTACTAAGAAAAGCAGCAAATAGAATAAGAAGAGATCATGTGGGAAATGATATTACAAGAACTGTTGGAACAGCGTAAGTGGTCAAATATATTGAAAAACAAGATTGAAATGGTTCGGCCACCTAATGAGAATGAATTCTTATTGACCAGCAGCAAGAGCAAACAATATGAAAATGGAAACAGCAAGGTACAGTGCAAGACCAAGAAGAAGGTGGATTGAAGGAGTAACCAACATTTTGACATGGCACAGTATTACTGCATATCAAGCTACCAGACATGCAACAGCCTGAAAACCGATTGTTATTCAATCCTGCGTTGCCTCACAACACAAGCAGAGAAAAGGCAATAGATAGTATGGAGAACAGAATGTATTGTGCATATGGTTTATAGCTTAGATGCAATATCTGAGCCTTTCGACCTGACACATTCAACTTCAGAATGACTTCTGGATCATTTTGATCCTTTAAGAAATGGGGCAGCCTACTCCATCCAAAAACCTTCTTAGTTGGCTCTCACAACAAATGTGGCAGGCAACAGTGTTGCTATTCTTTGCTCTTCTCTCAGGTCCTGGCAACACATAGGTGACTAATCTTTCTGATAGATATCAAAACTATATATATATATATATATAAAATTTAGAAATGAATCTCAACAAGCCTTTTAACTTACACCTTTTTTTTCATTTCACGTTATACCCTTTTATGTCTTGCATAAGTCAGAGGTAGGAGAGCTCTGCAGACAGCCTTTTTGTGTGCTTCATGTATATTTGTTTTCGTCTGCCCTTGGATTGGTATACATCATGTCTGTATAGCAATGCTTTTTGAGGGGGACTGACAATCTGATGGTAGTCTGGAATCATGTGAAAACCACTTAATCTCATCTTCTGATGTAATCCAAGATTGGCATTGTGTTTGTTAGTCTTCTGATGTATTCATTTCTGATTCTGTCTCTCATTGTTATTCCAAGAATTCTACATAGAATTTCTGTTGCAACAAGTTTTCTTCTGTCTTTTGCTGTTAGTGTCCATGTTTACTGTGTGGTCATAAGTGGCCAACATTAAATATAACCAAATGGTTACATGTTTTTATATGATTGGATGTTTGCATACAAACTGATGGACTATTCCTTCTAAATACACACACACAGGGATCATCGTAACTCCCCAGTGGCTAATCATTTCAACAGCCCGTCACATCATGGTAGCTCGGATGTCTCTGTAACTGGTTTATTACGTTGTTATACTAGTGACAGGCAACATCAGTCTTTGGAATATTATCTCATTTGTAACAAGGGAGTCTTACAACCACACTGCATGAACATCAATCACCGATTTATCTGATTTACCAACTTCTTCTTTATAACCTCTACTCCCGTATGCTATTGATATTTGCAATTGTTTGTCCTTGTTCACGTTCATTAGTAATTATTTTTGCATTTGCCAGACTTCTATATATTTGTATTATGTCTTTTTGTTTATGTATGTCAACATATGATTACTTGGTACTCTAGTCCATCAATTGTGCATTAGTATACCTTATTGTTATAATTTGGTTCAATCATTTACATATCTTGACTTTTATTTCCTCTATTTGTTATTGCACTTGTCTCACTGATGGGTGTCCAAACATGTATAGTTATGTGTATATGCATTTTGTTTTACATGGTTCTATGTATCCATACAATTACTTTGGGCCACACATTTGTATGTGTACATATGCATGTTTATTTCTGTCTTTGTGTTGCCAGGTCTTTCAATTCTTGTGTGTTGTTTAGACATGCCTTCTCTATTAATGGTTCTTCATAGAATTTCTCTAGGTCTCCCTCTTCTTCTTATTCCAGGTGGCATCCAATATAGTGACTGCTGGGGAATTTTTAGGTTGTTCATTCTGAGAACATGGCCGATATAAGTTCAACGCCTTTGTCTAATGAAGGAAGATATATAGGTTTGTTTGCTTTCCTCTCTTATAGTAGTGTTATATTTAAAGTCATTCCACTTAACATTCAGAATGGTACGTAGGCATTTGTTTTCAAAGGAGTCTAGTCTCTTATCTGTGTCTTTTGTGGCTTTCCAACATTCGCATCCATATGATAGAATATATATATTCTATATATAGAATATATATATCTACATATTCTATATATATATATATATATTTACATGAGTGCTTGTTTATGTTAATGCATGTATCTCCATTCTGTGTCATTATGTACGCCTATTCTTGTGTGAACCCTTACTTGAATGTGGATACTTACATGCTTGTGCATTTTGTGTTGGCATCTTTCATACATCTATGTTTTGATTTTGTTTTATATGTACCGGTATTTCTTATCTATTGTGTGGTGTGTGTGCGCGTGTGTATATGCATGTATGTATATATATATATATATATATATATATATATGTGTGTATATTATGTCTATACAAAATTTAGTTAAATATCTATTCCATGCGCCGTCAAATGCTGATCCTTCATGTATATTTCTATACCCTCTACTTCTATTGGTAGGCCCCCCCCCTGAGACTAATTTTTTACTCTTTCTTTCCCCTAAACCATCATTACTCATCAATGGTGTGCAATAATATACCTGAATATTGAAAGCACGCATTTTCTTTTACTGGACATGTGTTTCCGAAACGGGTCCACGTAATGTTTCTGCATAAGGGAAACATTCCCTGGTCAACTCAGTTACTAACTTTGTGTGGTTTTGTTTAGTTTAAACATTATTAGTTTATTGAAAAAGGTCCCATTTGGACCAATATGTGGAATCTTGTCCTGTTTTGCTTTATTGTATGTTTTTTATATACTTTTTTTATCTATTTTTATTCATAGTTAGGTTTTTCTTGTAACCTGTTTAACTTATTTTGCATTACCATGAGTTTGGGAGTAGTAAATTGATTCTGTGCCACTAAATTTAACAAAGTTGAACACAAACAGGTTTTTATTTGAATAAATAGCTTACATTACGAATAATTTTGGTACAGAATTTTATGACGTGTAGGTCTTACAGATTATTCAATCATTGCTAGATTTAGAGTGACGAAGATGAGGAATTACTGAGTGCTGATAGCTAATATTTTAAGATCTTTTCTATGTCTATTGTCTTTCCCCAGAAGGATGATGGTCAGAATATCCGCACTTGTCATTAAGCATAGGGGTGGTTACTGGGAGCTTTAGTTGTCTATCGAAGACCAGATGTGTCGCCTTGAATCCGTATTTGTTCAGAGTTGTCTTGATATTATCTATCCACCTTGTTCTAGGTCTTCCTCTGGCCCTAAATCTGGATCTTCTTATGTTACATGTTCTTGTTGGTAGTTGGTTATGGTTCATTCTCATAAGGAGCCGTTTTATTTGTGATTTCTCAATGTATTCTGTGCATGGTCTTATACCAATTTTTCTGATTTCATCATTTCAGTTACAGCTCATGATGTCAAATTATGATCTTTACAATTTTTAGTCCCCCTCACATACACTCTGAAGTCTTCCTGTTCAGTCATCAATTTCACCAAAGCATGGGTATATTTCTTCTTCTTCAGCGTTCATTCTCAAACTCCCGCAGGATCTCTCTTGTAGCAGGACCATTGTCCTACTAAATTTCCAGCAGGATGCAGTCCAGAGAATGGAAATGCGTTGTGTCACTGTTTTATTTGCACCAATGGCCAGACACATCCATCTTCTGCTGGCATGGGTATATAATGTAGAGCAACTCCTGTGGTCTAAATTGTATTTACTTTACCTTTCAATGTACCCCCCCCACCTCACCCTCAATTATGCCTGTTGATACATTGTATTCTAACCATCCTCTTTTCATGATGTGGCCAACATATACTGACTATTTTTCTTACGTTGAAAAAGTAACTTTCTTTTAGTCTAAAAACATTCATATTTTTTCATATATGAAAAATCACAATCTCTTATATTATACAAGATGATTTGCAGTGTCAACAATAAAATCAACATACTGTTAGATTCCTCAATAATATCCAAGAGCTGGGAGCAACATTAGTATCGTTCCAGCTTGATCCAGTTACTAAAATGAGGGGGAAAAAAAGAGATTAGCTGTGATATTACTTCAAGAATATAAAAGGGGTCTTGGCCTATAAAAGAGTACACCACAATTAATTTTTTTTTAAATTTCATCAAATCCTGATAACAGAGGGAAAAAACTTACTGGTAAAAATAAACAAAAAAATAGAAAAAAACCAGTGTCTTGCATATTTTTGTCGATATATTCAAACCAATACAAAATGTCTAAGGCTATATTATACCAGTATCTTCTTCTTCAGTGTTCATTCTCAAACTCCCGCTGGATCTCTCTTGTAGCAGGACAATGCTCCTAATAGATATCCAGCAGGATGTAGTCCAGAGAATGGAAATGCGTTGTGTCACCATCTTATTTGCACCAATGGCCAGACACATCCATCTTCGGCTGAAACCAGTATCGGATGTTATTAATTAACTGAAATACAGTAATGATCTGTAAAAAAATTAATGAAATAACCCACACCGATCTACCAGTAGCTCATGTTTAACATCTAGGCTAGTATAGTGTTTACCGGGTAAATGCTATAAACACATTTATCATTTAGGCTTAGTCTATCAGGTAGTGTTTTGGTAGATACTTCTATAAGAACAGACAAAATTAAAGTGGGTTTGACTTGTGCATAACAAAATGTTTAAACAAAATTCGCTGTAGAAACGTAACAGAGGAAAAAACTTACCTGTACCAGTAGACCTACAGTCATTCAAATCCTTCCAAGTCGGAATTTTACTGGAAAAAATAACATCAGTTAGGCGAAATCTGTCATGTCACAATTAGTAGGCCTACCACAAATTTACTCCTTGTCCGAAACAAGGGGTAAAGTTGTTGAGCAAGCGATGGGCAGAGATACAAGTAGGAGAGTCTAGCACAGTGCACCACCAAGACAGGATGTTGGATGTCTGTTGCAGTCAACCTCTGTTGCGGAGACAGCACTTGATGATGATGTCCAAAATACTACCTAGACTAAACAAAATAATTTCTATGCCACACACTTTCCACGTTGCGATGTACCAGTACGGGGACAAAGGTTACAATGTGCAAAAAACCGTGACCGTCTACTGTGCTATAAGACCTGTGTACAGAAAATGTAAATATCACCTCAATGGCAGATTTTTGTTATTTCCTTGCATGTCACTGGTCTGCCTTGTTTATTTTTGACATGCGACTCCAAGTATATAAATTGACCAATGACAATAATCAAAAACATAACGAATGAAGTCCTAATTAATTCTATACATTCTACCTTAATTAGTTCTACACATGACAGTCTCGCACAAACACGTCACTTCTGAAATTTCGTCAGCTTAGAGTCTTGCTGTTTTTTTTTACACAAACCTGTGTTGGAGGAAGGGGGAATGGGGACAGAAATCAATAGTGAAAGGCGTCTTCTCTGTGCCTCTCGCTTTTGAAAAGAGGTTCCAAATATGTCATTCCACCATAATTGATAACCGTAGGTTAATTTCACAATCCTCTCTCACGTTTATTACCGTATACTCCCTACAAGGTAAATATACGGTAACAAAGTTCAAATTCTTCTGTATCTTTTAAAAATAGTAAATTTAAAGTAGTTACGTAGTAATTATTACTCACTAGCGCCGTTCCACATCAGAACGCCCAGACACCAAACAATTCATTCAGGAAAGTATGGTCTGTTGTTCCAAAGTCGCGCCACATATAATAAGCAGTCTATAGACATTGTTAGGGAAGGCTGCGCTGTATTATCTTTGAATGTATCATTCCCAGAATACAGTGGCCCTATTCATTCCTTGATTCCTTCATTCACGTAATGTGAGTGGGGCCAATGAAAGGAATACCCTTGCATCTTACAGTTGCTAAAGTTTGTGTTAATTTCCATTCAGCATGTTCATTCATTCTTATAATGAGATTTCACAACATTATTACTTTATTTCTACGTCAGTCTATAATCGGATTTTAGACTTTAAAACATTTTCGGGATGTCTAAATCACCTCTTCGGCTTATTATCAGATGGGTTTATACTCAAGATTTCTACAGTTAATGCCTGTTCTATTGTCATTTTGTAATCTGTCTAATCTGGTACATGGTTATTTTCATCCCTGATAGCAGGCTGCTGTCATGGGACATACCTTTAACCTTATCTGGTAATGCCAACAGCCTTTCTTCAAGCATTTCATTTCACACGTAACAACTTTCTCTTGTGTGAAGATGCTAAGTGTCCAAATCTGGCATTACCAACAGAAAATGTACTTCCTTATTTAATTTCGATAATGTTAATGTGCAGTGGTGACAGTAGATTAGTCATTGCATTTGCCTTTTGGCAACTTGATTTTATTTCTGTCTAAGCCAGTTCTCAACAAACAAAAATACCACCTGGATATTTCAGCTATATAACTTGTTTCACCTTTATATTATTTGTACATTTAATGGGCTTGGTGTTATTTCTGATTTTTAAAAACCTGATGTTTTTGTGCCTTTTACAAAAAAGCTGAACAAAACGCTTACCTTTAGTAAAAGCAGAATTGCTGGAATGAGGCCATGACGTTTGCCTGTTAACATTTCCAGGTGACCACTGTTGTCCACCTACTCCCTTGGTGATGGCTATACCAGGAGGAGGATGATTACCTAGTTGACTTAGACCCAGGCTGTTATCCGTCTTAAAACTGTTGCCCCATGAACTGTTGCCGAGTCTTTGGCCATCAAGGTTATTGAGAGAGTCATCATGTACTCTGTTAACACTTACTGAACGCTGCAGTTGGATACTGCCAGGTGTCACATGTGGATCATCTTCTACATTCTTTGCTAAACCTTGCCAGGGTTTACCTGGAACAAACTCTGGAATTACATCTGTGAGTCCTGATGGCAAACCTGACAGAACAGAAGTAGAAGATCTAACAGGGTTGGATGTTTTCAGGTCAGTCTGCGAATTGATACCTGTGTTGTCAGTGGACAGTGGCCAATTTAGGGATGAAGTGGTTGACATGTTAGATGACCATGTTTTATCACCTGTCATTCCCAGTCCACCTGGGATTGGATTCAAGTTGGGTGAAGATGAAGATGGAAGTATTCCTTTCCCTCCAGGTGTCTTGTTTTCTCCATTGTCATCATTGACTTTAAATGTGATTGAAGATGGTGCTGTCGGAGTGCCAGAGCCATCTGCAGTGGTGGCAGCTGAAGCATCAGAAGCTGGCTTCCACTGAGTGGTTAGTCGAGACTGGAGGGATATATTAGCCAATTCGGTGTTGAGGGTATCTAAGCCACTAACATTATTAACTCCTGTCTGAGATGTTGTGCCTGAGGGAGGTTGGGTCATGGGCGGTGGCTTCTGGGTACTGAATAACTTATTCTGTGCTTGATGAAGCTGTTTCTGTACATTACTGATCTGCAGATTGATGTTGGCAATCATCCCACTCGATTGCTCTAGTTGTGGGCTGTTGTGATTGCCAGTAGCTCTAGCTTGCTGCATTAATTGCTGCTGATTGCTCGTAGCTGTCTGATGAGCGGTCTGAAGATACAACAGTTGATTCAGGAGGACTAAGATATTTTGAGGAAGTTGATAGTTGATCAGTTGTGAGGATATGAATCCATTGTCAGCAGCCTGATAAAGCTTGGCTAGAATTTGCTGTTGATGTGGGACTTCGCTATTGGCACCACTGACAGCAGGTGGTAATGTACCTCTTTGACTAAGAGTTGTAGATGGAGGAGTTGGCTGTTGCTGCATTTTTTGCATGAATTTCTGGTGTAGGTTGGAAGTAATACTGGAGTTACTAAGATTAAGACTAGATGGGGGCAGACTAGCATTGTTTTGGATAAATGGTTGGCTTGATATTTGAGCATTAGGAAATGGAGTATTCTGCATGTTATTAAAAATAGGCACTTGATCCGGGCGAATGTCAGGCAAATCTTCACCTCCTAGTCCTCCCTTAGACATGTAGGGCATGCGTGACTGTGGCCCATTAGTTTGGAAAACATCCATATCTAGGTCCTTTCTTGATATGTTAACATTTCCAGCCTTGAGGTCATCTGGAGAATAAACAATGAAAACATATAAATTGAAGGGAAAAAAAACACAATGTTTATAATGCTGTTAAAAAAAACAGTGCTGTTCTTACTCATTATATTATGTTGGGAATCACAGCAACATGGCGCTATGTTTTTTTCCTGTACTGAGCTTTCAAAGTTTTGTGTTGTTATTATCATAGTCTTGGGATAATATCTAGAGTATTTTCAAGGCCAGATAAGATAAAGTTATCAACTGCATGTATTTTTTCTATTATAAAGAGCGATTCTATTTAATAATGTAAAGTTTATGTGTTGATCTAATTTCCTTCAGTATCAACACTGGACAGATCCTTATGTAACTCAGTAACGTATCATGTAAACACACTCAAAAGTGAACTCTCTGAGATGTGTTCAGGTTCCACGCTCAACTTAGTCTGTTAGAAAGTCATAAAGTTGATGATGTCATGATGTGAATGTTTCTAAAAACACAACTGTCTTGTCAATCATTACACAGTCTGATTTTCAGCGAATCTACGGGTATGAAGCATAATAATTTATCGACCCACTGGTTAAGAAGGTGAATTCCAGCAATGTGGTATGGACCGCATAAAGCATGGTGGTGAAAACTTCAGATATTATTTTAATGCAGCTGTATTTGTTTCCAGGGTGCACCATTAGGAGGTACTTTTAGGATCTTGGTTATCTGCTGACCCTGGATCTGCACGAGAGCAAAATGAGACCTTTTGCACCCCAACAGTCACAACTATAACGCGTTCTATTTAGTTGGACACTAGCGGAACGGAAGCTAGTTAAATCTACTTTCATTTCCTCGGTTAACCGGGTGCATAGCATTTGTTTACAATCGTGGTATTTTTGTTAAAAAAGGTATGGAGCTACAGGCGCATATAGCTATGAAAAATACATATTATCTTTCAAATATGGTCACAGAGAGTGTGGTAAAGGTTAATACAGTTGAGGTTTTGAAGATTAACCTAATGATATAGTAAGTTCAGATCATACGTACTGGACAAAATTAGTACTAATGCCAGTTTATATACAGCAGAATTGACAAAACACAATATACAAATTGCAGAATCTTACTTATAGCCATCTCAAGGTTGAGATTATTGGTAATAAGAGCACTCTGGGCCTCTTCTTTCTGCAATAAAATCAAAAGACAATTAATAATACTGATCATGATAAGGTTCTGCACAAATATATGTATTACTGGCTGAACATGTGGAGATTATCAACATTTTAACATCATTGTGTGAGTTGTATTGGCTTTGTAAAAATGACTACAGTTCATTCACCTTTGATCTAAGTGTTCTCTTTCGTTCAAATTACTATTTTTTACATTTCATTTTCCTACCATTGAGGATCCAGTGCAAGGCTAGTAACCATATGACATCTACAATATTGCCTTTTGCACCAGCATCTGTCCTGTTCATCTGGTATTCATTTTGGTGCTCTACATGTGCAACTCATACTACATATCATTTAGAGCAATGTTTCAGGGACACAGCCACCCTAATGTGAGAGTTTTAAAAGCTACATGAGCAAGCATTTTATACCAGGTTTGCCAGAATTTGCCCTATTATGGCTTAAAGAGACACATGTTCAGAGAATGATAGAAAGTCACCAAAAGAAGAGTAAGAAAGTGCCTCCTCTCTGGAAATTGAAGAACAACAACTAGTACACAGAGCGTATACACCCTCAGATGGCTAACTGATAAGCGAAACGAACATTTATGGGAATGCCCACAATGATGTGATGATGGTTCCTAATCAGATTACTAAACTGACATCATAGCTCTACACAGACTCATAGGAACAAAGTCTCCCATAGCTGATGTCAATCTGTTGTTGCATGCTGACTATTCTTATTGTTCACTGGCTAAATATGTTTCCTTTTCTTTTATATGTGCGGTCCTACTCATATAGTTTGATATAAAAAACTATTCAACTGCAATACAAATGTATTATCAACTGCCATTTCGTTCTCCAACTTATAGTAATACTAAAATAAAATAATAATACTGTCGCCTGCAGTGCATGTCAGAGATAACCCATTGGGCATGGGGTTGATACCAGGATCTCCGCTGTTATGAAGCCTGCTGAATGCACATGGGTGAATTGCTGGGAAGGAACCATACTCTTTATCTGCAGCAAGCCTCACGATTGCAAGAAAATTACGGCAAGTCCTCTCCAGAGTAGAAGACTGCCCATGCTCAACTTGTGTCATTGCACCCTACACCCACTTTAAATGATACAATCAACTAGGGCTTACAAAAGCTCTGGGGAAACTTCCCCATCAAAAAAAATGCCACAGAAACACCAACCTGAAATTAAAAGTAAAACTTCACAGCTTGGCATAAGGATAATGAAGGAAAAACTTGTAATCCATCTGCTACAGATTTATCATCATGTTCCCTCCAAATTCATCAATACTATGTTTTAAGGCAAACCTTCAGCTCTTACAATATTATGACCAAATTTGCAGGTCATGCAACACCCTACAGTTTATATTATTGAAATATATCTTCTATATTTAATACAAACTCAGAGTTTGTATTAGAACAAAGAGTTGTTTTTGCTGAAAAGATAGCACACATACCTAGTTTCTTCTTGATATGAAATAAAGCTACAGAGATCAACAATATTCCTACCACTCAATAAGTTTGTTTTTTTAAACTGCTAACAATTCATGTGAGCCTAAAAAAATTACATATGACAACACATTCAACATTCTGAAACAGCAGCTGATTAGTCTGTGTGTATAAATTTCTTACCCTAAATCCCATGTCCATAAGACTCTGGAGAAGCTTGGCTCTCATCTGTGGGAGTGCATTACTACCAGCGTTAACGAACTTATGTGGCATCTGCTGCAAGTTAGGAAACACCAACCAACATGCACAAGATTACAAAACCATATCTCCAATCTAGTACCATCAAGAGTCATAACTTCTATCACATAAATACTTCTACCTGATGAGTCTTGTTCAAAGGTAGGTCCCATGGCAACAACCTAACGTTGGGAATGACGATAACTCTTCTTGTACTAAGCTACAGCAACTATTAGGTGGGGTGGCCAGTTACCTCCCTTACTGTGTTTACCTTCCCCAACCCACAAGTCTTTTTTAAAACTCAGTAATGTGATGTGCTATTAAAATTGTTGCAAACTATTATCTAGTCTCTACAACCTGATAGATATTACACAAAACAAGGAGAACATGGGACTTAGTGGATTTTAAAATGTAGTGGTACTGTAGGTTGCAACGTGTGTTCTGCACAATTAAAGGCTTAAATGGATGAGTGCTTGACAAAACATACTGAAGAACATACAGAAAGGCATGTTCATAAGGAGACATAGAGATCTAATATTGAGAGAAATGGATAGCAAGATCAATGAGAAAGAAAGACATCCAAATCTTAAAAGCATTCAGAAACACTAGGACTAAAACATGCTGAGCTGAAGAAAGCTGCCTGTAACAGCCGCTCAGTCAAATGTGAGACGCAAAATCTCTGGAAAACCTTTCAGTACAAAAAAATGCCAAGAGAAACACTAATCTGGAGTTGAAAGTCTTTTTTCTTCTTCTGCATTCATTCATAAACTCTTACAGATCAGCAGGATGTAGTTTGGAGAACAGAGTGAGTTTAGTCATGGTTTACAGCTTAGCTGCGATATCTGCTCCTTTTGGCCGAACACATCTGACTTCAGTAAGGTTTCTGAGTCATGTTGACCCTGTATAGGATGGGACAGCCAACTCAACCCCAAAATATCCTTAGTCTCTTCTTACAACATGCTTGGCAGGTAACAAGTGTCACTATTCTTTGATCCCCTTTCGGAACTCTGCGATACATAGCTGGAAGTAAACTTCACAGTCTGGTATAAGGAACAAGAGTGTCACATGTGTACTCCTTTTGATGCCCCGGCAACACACAGGAGGAGCTAAAAATAAACATTTCCTGGTGTAAGGAACAAAAGTGTCACATGTGTACTCCCTGGCAAAAGTGATAGGAAAAATGGAAGAACTCAGTTACTGTCTATTGTACAGAGATGCTAAAACACTAATAAGCAACTGTTATACATCACAGTGCAACAAAGATATGGATACTGATCAGAAACTAGGCAGCATACACCAACTGCATAGACAACAACAGATCATCATCTTTTGACTTAGAACTGGCACTGAAGACTACAGGGCCAGCTATACCAGATCAGGGTGGTCCACACAAATGAATGTCCATGTGAAATAGAGATCAATCAATCCTATCTATAATTCTGTAACTTGGGGATGTAGGGGTACCACATTGGATGCTTTAGCACACAGTCCTCCAGTGATTTCTATCTTCACGATGAGGATGAGTGAGGAAATACATTGTCTAGTCCTTGATGTTGTCTGTCCATATTTTTATGCCCTCCTCTGCTTTTTCCACCTTCAACGATTTTCTGCAGTATTGTTTTTTACAAGGAATCATATTGGCATACATGTCAAAACCATGCTAGTTTTCCTAGTTTTCATCATTTCACTATTGAAAGAAATGGTACTTGTGGACATCTACATGCACCTTTATTTTATTTCTTACATACACATTTGTCTTATGCTTTCTGTAGGAAATTTGTCTTAACATTTTTTTCAAAGACGTGTAGTCGTCTCTCCATGTCCGCAGTGTGTCCAACTCTCACAGCACAATAGAAAATACTAGGGAGTTATACAGTTTGATGTTCACCCTAACACTGATGTTTTTCCAAATTAAGTTTAGCAACAATATAGAAGCTAAAGCCAACTATAGGGAAATAGACATACAGACTACTGAACACATAATCCAAGATTGTTCATATTTACGCAGCAAGACATGACCACACTGGACTGAACTGAGGCAAAAACTTTGGGGCTTCCCCTCTTACCTGGAGAAGATGGAGCTTTGTCTGGCGACTTACTTGAAGATCTAGTAAGATCAAAAGAATCCTGAGTGCAGAAGCATAAGAAGTACTCCTTCAGAGTTCTACCATCATCTAGTTCTCCACAAAGGTAATTACTAATTCCACATACACACTACATTGCTAGAGGTTTTCATTACAACAGTACAACTGTTAATATCTAAACAGAACTGATACTGTACACAAAAAATATGTTGGTCATCTCTAAAAATGAACACTCAGAAATGGGAAATGAATCTCAGAAAAACAACACTACATAAATGATACATCAAGTAAATTTATAAAAATGAAAGCACAAATATTTTCAGTAGTGGAAACTAATTAGCAGCAATACTAAACCATTCCTACAAACAGTAAACTAGAGCAATACTCTGATAGAGAAGAATAACATCTTTCACACATGAAATGGAAAACTATCAAGAAATGCACAAAAATACAAATACTACAGAAATTTGCAGCCAACAGGATCAAAATGCAACTAAAAACCTGAAAAATGGGGTACCAAATTATTTCAAGGGGCACCAAACTATTTCAATCACAATTAAGAAGCTCAAGTTCTCTTCAACTGATCTTTATTCTTCCCAATCTATCTCTTTTTAACATATTTCCTGATCTGACTTTTTGTTTCTAGAAGATTCTATGACATTAATGCATAATGGTACTCGTGAAAGGCACTTCATAATCCACCATATCATTTCAAATAAGCAAACATTAGTAAATTTATCAAATCACAATAGACTAAAGATAACTTTTTTAAAGTTACAGAAAAATAGCACTAATAAATCACACTAGCATAATGCCATTGTACAACATAATGGAAGTAATAAGAGCAAAAAAGAGATGGGGAAATTTTACAAAGCACATGCATTTTTCAACCAGGTAAATTCCGAAAACACATAATACAATGAAACAAGAATATAAAGCAGATCTATGCATCAATCTTGTCTTATAGATTGCATGGGTGTTATTGATTTTACAAGGGTAAAACAGCAAGCACATTTTGCAATAGCAACTGTTAGAAAAAATACTATCATACATAATCCTTGTGGCTACTAAGAAGCAGAAGGCAAAGCCACGAACCATTTGATGCAAACCAGTCTAAATGAACCAACATTAATTCTTTTTTCAATTAAAAGATTCCAAGCAATTATCAAAACAGAAAGTAGAACTGCATCAGATTCAGCTTGACAGAATAGCAGCAACACTGAACATTGATACCACCAAATGGTTGCAGGCTTTCTTGTAATTGAATGTCTGCATATACATTATGTTTGACATGCCTTCTACATACACACATAGAATGGGAGAGGTGGGCATGTGTTTCTTAAAGCATTGCATATAGCTAAGTCTTCTGGCTATGAATGAAAGCTCTGGAGTAAAACCATTGTATGTAAGAAATGAGCAACTCTTGTAATTACAGGGGAAACAAACAATTGTTATGGCAAATTATAGAAAAAAATACATGGCTACAAGCAATCCTAGAATCCTCAAGATATTAAAACAGAGACTCATGTATAGACTGCTGAGTCTTGGTAACTGATTGCAGTTCTCTATGATCACCATATGGAGGTGGAATAGTGCATGTCCACTGCCTTGAATGGAAGCTTTGGAAGTTGTAGGTTGTTAATCCAATTCCAATTCCTCGGAGTTACTTGATAACCTCAATTTTCTGAATGTGAAATCTCTCTACCAAAACTACCAATGAGTATTTTGAAGACTGGAAACTCAATTTTTTTCCCAGTGTGCAGTAAATATTGTATATTCTGATATCTTGTTTCTGCAATAATGTTACTTCAACCATCTCACTAAATCCTCATGTTTGTATATTAATGTCTCTGACATGGGAATGAGTACCATATCAGGATTCTACTTTTATGTCAAGATATAAAAGTAGAATACTCTTCTGTGTGTTCATTCCCAAACTCCTGCAGACTATCATAGTCTAATCCAGAGAATGGAATGCGTTATGACTTGGTTTACGGCTTGACCGTAATATTTGTGAATTTCAGCCTGACACATCCGACTTCAGTGCACTTTGACCCTCTATGGAAACACATCCGACTTCAGTGCACTTTGACCCTCTATGGAATGGGACAGCCAACTAAATTACCAATAACCTCACTAGTTGCCTTTTACGACAAGCATTGCCAGGGCCGGATTTAGACTTGATAGGGTCCTACGCTATTTGAGATATGGGGCCCTTTAAACAATTAAGAATATATAGTGAAATTAAAAAATTTTTGGTGGCCCCAAGAAAGTGGGGACTCTAAGCTGTATCTTGTTTAACTTATAGGTAAATCCAGCACTGTGCATGGCAGGTCAGTGTTGCTATTCTCTGCTCCCCTTTCAAGCCTAAGCAACATACAGGCTATGTCTTGAGGTTTGGTATCCTCCTCCTCTTATATGAACACAATCCACATATATATCAGTGTGCAGTTTTCAGTGTTTCTATGATGTGTAAATTCCTCTATACAATGTTCATGAATGTGGTATTTCGGTTATGTACAACTTATCAGTTTCCAACCTCTTGGGACAATGAAATGTAATCACCAGTAGTCAAGATTGGATCACATCTAGGCACAGTTGGCCATCTATGTACCTGGCAGATCTTCTCAGACAGGAGGTTATATTTACTTTCTAAATATGTAATCGCATTATATAGTTGTTACAGCAGAAGACGGATGTCAGACCATTGGCGCAAATAAAATGGCGATACAACACATTTCCATTCTCTGGACTACTTTCTACTGGAAATCTAGTAGCATAGTGATCCTTCTACAAGGGATATCCAGCGGGAGTTTGAGAATGAACGCTGACGAAGATATGGTTGTTACATTGTTCTGTGATACATTTCAATCTTCCACGTCAGCAAGAATGTTTTTTAAGGTTGTATGGTTTGCTGAAAACTTATGAAACACAATATGACAGGTAAACAGATATATGGTACTGTGGGTGACAAGAGTACACAAAAACATCTTTTTAAGATTTATGGGACAATATAGATTCCACTTCAGTTCTCAAACCTCTGATCAGGTCTGATTGTGCTGGTAATTCAACCTGAACAGGTAAGCCGGGGTATATGTTCAAAGTGTAGCAATCTAGACAGATTAAACTGTCAAAATCAAACAAATAATTTTCGTGGTCACCAGGGTGTGTCTGTTTTCATATTTATTTACCTATAAGCTACTGTGTACTGTCAGTGTGCTACCCAGAGACAAAAAAGCAAAGCAAAGAAAGCAACGCTGTTGTATGCTGTGCAAATAAGGACACTAAGGAGGGTTGGGTCAAGGTTGACTATTACAAAATATGAGGATCTCTGTGGCACAGTGGTTAATTAGTATGCTGTATGTTCACAAAGTTGCAGTTTTGATACCAGACTGTGATGCCTTGCTTACAAATGCATTTCCCCCCCCCCCCCAAAGATCCATAGGGTTATCGCTTGATGCTGTAATTGCATGTTCTGAGATGTAATCTCACAGGCAGTGTTCTGCTCTGTTGAGAGGCATGGCATACATATGGGCACCCAAATACAATTAAAACAATCATCTATGAGCAGAATTGATTGGACATATTGTGGTGAAGTCAGATGTGTGAGAACATAAGGCAGATATCGTAGTCTAATTGCAAACTATGACAATATGTATTCTGTTATTCATACCACATCTTGCCAATCTGAAAGAACTTAACCTTTAGCACGCTGGTGTTGAAAAACCGGGCGAAACATATAGCCCGAAATGTGTCATTTCTTGACATGAACGCCGAAATCATCCGCCCAATTCGGTATACCCGAAACAGAGCGAAAAAAATCGAGTTTGGTAACTTTTTTACAGAATGTATTGGCAACATCGAGAAGGGAATTTTTCTAGCTTCCTGTTTCTATTGTCAAAATGGTGATAGCCGACAGTGTTTGATTACGGAATGGAATTCCGAACAATCTTCAAGCATTGGCTTTGCGGCGAAGTGACATGACAGTGAATAATTTATTATACTTCTTTATCATCAATTTATTCAGTGAAATCATTATTTATTGCGAATTCAAGGTGGAAACCACGAAAGGTAAGGACTTCATTGTTTAATTAGAATAGACAGTATGTTTATTCTAACTTTTTTTTAACTTTTCAAGTTATGTTGATTGTAAATAGAATATTTGCAAAACCAAAGAATAAATTAATAGAATAGACATAGTTCCACAATGTTCTCACTATGTAAAATATATCATATTCAACAGCTTACGATCGATCAAAAATAAGATAGGTCTAGATCGAAATTTGACTTTATCACTTTCTCACACGTCTTGTATCACACACACACAAACAAAACTTACACCAATATATGCAGAATTTAATTCTTTATTTATATACAAATATTATGTAAATATCTGTAACAACAACAAGTTATCGCAATTTCAAAACAACCACCAATGATTGCGTAACATTTCCAAAAACCAATTCCGCGGCAGAAGAGAAATTGCGTAATTATAAACATAGCATGCTGAAGGTTAATTAGAAGAACAAAGAACTGTATTACACATAAAATAAAACACAGAATAAATTACACATTTGTTAAGATTTAATGACGGGTATGTACTAATAAATCAAAAACTTGTTGCATGTAACAATGTCTAATTTTTTAAACACAATGTACTACCTTTGCTCTTTGTGCGGCAGCCCAAGATGCCTCATCCCACCCAACAGGCATTTTTGGCTTGGTAACAACAGTAGAATTCCACTGTCCTTGAGGACCAGTATCTCCCCAACCTGAAGGCTTTGCCTAAAGTAATATATAAGTTAAATATTACATCACTTATAAATATTAATAAATATGAGTTTGATATATAGTTGGGTTTTTTTTTATGTAAAGAGATACACAGAAAAAGTTATATGGAAATTGTAACTAAATAAGTATTCAGCTCGAGAACAAGCTACTAGCTGCCCCCATGAAGAAATGTCCCCCTGTACTCCTAAATATGTTTAGTGGCTCAGACTTGGACGAGGTATTCACGATGTTGGTGAATGGTACGTCGGCTAAGAAGGTGAAAGAGCCCAAGCCCAAATCTACTGTAAAGTTTTTCCTATACCGGAATCATTCTCACTGATGAAAAAAGGCTCCGTACTCGAGGTCACAGGTACAATGCATCTAATTACACAAGACAAGTTCAATGGCAGCGGAACACCTCGTTAGAGATAGAGAGAACCCAAGCCCAAATCCCTGATTATCACCTCCTCTGAAATGTGCCATACTGGGACATGTCTTGGCCTGTAAAGTCCAAGGGCGCAGTGGGTGATAAACCATCACAGCAAAGAGTCTATACACATCCAATGACAGACAGGAAGGTTGTCACAGGCTAGGGAAGCTCACTGAATCAAAAGCAAACACATGTGGTTGCGTCTGTGGCTCTCACCAATGGCCCAATAGACATACCACCCATGCAACAGGAAACCTTAGTGGATGACATGCCGTTATATTGAGATTATCTTCTTAGAGAAGCTTCATGGCACATCATCTATACAATTATGCTTTTATTTTGTTGTTGAAATGTGTTTCATGTTTACCTGAATATATATGTATGCACCCTCCAGAGATGTACTGTGCAGTACTGGGGAGGAGGAAACTGGCAGCACTGTTTTGTTGCTATTTTTTGCTCCCCATTCTGGCTCCAGAAATACATGGACATAGAGAAAATTATAGTAATCAGTTTCCTTTGTTCAGAAGTGTATGCACATAGGAGAACCACTCCATAAATTCAGTCGTTAGCATGGTTGACCCACAGCTTCACCTTCAGTTCTGTCTCTTGGGGCCATGTTTTAGTGCCCAAGTCGTCAAAGAGAGGACATGTCTGCAGAATGTGTTCGGGAGTCTAGGAACCCTTTTTAAATGGACACTGGTAATTTTGGACAACCTTTATTTTGCAGAGATGTGCTTGTAGACTGCGATCTATTCAGCTTTAGGATGGGGGTCATGTGGGAAGCTGCTGCCTGTTCTCTGACTCCATGTTTGTTTGCATTGTCTTTTGATGATTTTGTGACTAAAACATGGAATAGTTCACAGTACATAGTTAAATGTGGATGAGAGAAAAAAAATGGAAATTAGACCAGTTTTATGACTGAAGAAACAAAAAAAATGGAAAATAAACATATAACAGACTCCAGGACAGGATAAACAAAAATAATGAAAGATATGGTGACATGGAAAGACATTAGGAAGCATGGGTGATTGGAAACAGGTACACCTTTAGAATGAGTTGCAACTTATGAGTTTAAAAACTTTTCAAGTTATGTTGATTGTACAATAGAATATTTGCAAAACCAAAGAATAAATTAAATGGGTTAAAGATGGATAAAACTTATGGAAAGGAAGAAAACTGGCCATAGATAGAAAAATATAGAAGACTTGTTCTAGCTGGGAACTGAATAGAAGGATTGCAAATGACATTGAACAAATTCAGGGAGAAAACAACTTGCATAAATTGGTGACCATGTTCAAGTCTGAGATGTTCCACAAAGAGGATGCATCAGGTTAGCATAAGCATATTGACAGCTGCTACATTTTGGATAGGATGGAGGAGAAACTACCATTAAGATCCGTGTATAAACCGAGAAATTTTGGACAAAAATCAGAGATGACTTCATACTCCTCGTCTTATATTCGAGTAAGATCCAATTTTTTTTTAATTACGTCCAAATCACAGTAAAAAAGGAGAAAAACACTTTAAAAAAATTCCAGTCACATGTCCCGATATATTAAGCCAGGATAAAATGACTAGGGCTCACCAGCAATCTAGAGCGTACTTACCATAATGATAGGCCTCTAATTACATTAATTTCTATATATCATACAATATTTCCTTCGAAATCTCCGATATTTCTTGATAAAAACTCACTTACTGGGTCTATATCATTATTTCCAACATGCTGCCATTTTTACTGAGCATAATTTCCCCGGAAACGCAATTTTTAGCAATGGGTATTGCCGGTATATGTATTTCTATCATAACGGTTTCAATTGATCATCGAAATTGGTCAGAAAAGTATACCGGTATCTGATGTTATTTATTGACCAAAATACGGTAATGCGGTAGCCTAGGCCTAGTCTTGTTTGTGTAGGGAAACACTAACTACCACTGTCACACACTTTCTTGTTGCAGTAAAGCAAATGTTACAACAGTTACTGACCGTCTACTAGGCAATAAGACCTGTGTACAGAAAATTTTTAAAAACACCTCAAAGGCAGATTTTGAGTATTTCCGTGCATGTCACTTGCCAATTTTTAACATGGGACCCCAAGTATATAAATATTGACCAAGACAATAATCAGAAACATAAAGAATGAAGTCCTAATTAATTCTGTACAGAGGTCTTATTCTACATACTACGGTCTTGCACAAACACACACTAGCACAGTTTCACGGTCATAATGCGGGACCCAACACAAACAATTTGTTCAGGAAAGTATCTGTTGTTCCAAAGTCTCGCCACCTCGGTCATAAACCATCTATAGACGTGGATAGGGAAGTCAGCCGCAGTTTTCCGATGTATTGTTCCCGAATACAGTAGTCTATCCTTTCAAGTTATGTGAGTGAGGCAAATGAAAGGAATGCCATTTTCTTATAGTTGAAAAAGTTGGTGTTAATTTCCATTTAGCATGTCAGTTTTTTCTTTGATGATGTTCATTATTGCCGGGCCGGCAGTGTTAAGTTGGGGATGTCGGTCTATAGTCGGATCTTAGACTTTCTCCACTTTCGGGAAGGGATAATTAGGTTCTCTGCCTACAATCGGATGGGTTTATATTCGGATCTTAGCGGTAATAATGTTTTTAAGAATGATCGACAAAGAGATGATGGTATTCCTAATAATGATGACAATAAGCACAGAAAGTAGAAAAACAAGATCAGCTATACACACTAATGTACATGTACATAGTAACATAGTTAAAAAGATGTTATCTGTGATAGACTTGACTCAGCAAATTGGCAATAAGAAACTATCAATACTGCATTATTCCTATTAGGGAGTTGTAGGGAGGTTGTGAATTTCTTGTGTGATAAAGGCTGCATGCCTTGCTGTCGCCACATCATATTCAGGGTGGGTTTTTTAACATCCACCTCATGGTAAGAAAGGACCAAACTATCATCTTCAAACTTTGAACCCAACATGTTCAAAGCTTAATATAGAATAAAACTACAACCACTCCTGGGTTCCTGTGCACTCATCCTTGAAAATGCTGACCATTTCCTTTTAAATGTCTAGCGTTGGATATTAGAAAATACTTCTCTCTCCGTCTAGATAAATGGAACACCCTATGTACAATAAAACAACAGATCATAGACACATGCATATATCACACAATATGTCAAAGGGTATGAGACCCGGATAGATGAATCAGCAACCAACCAAGATGATGAAGTAATCCACTAAGCCATGAGCAGCAAGCTCTTTACAGCCTATAATCTTTCTGACAAAAGCATAGGTCCTCAGTTGATGTACCCGAGATGACATCCTAACTCGTATAAAGTTTGTCAAAGGTATGTTTGTGTTAAGGCAGGGGTGGGCAAACTACGGCCTGCCATTGGATATTTTGCGGCCCGCAAACACATTTTCAAATACACGAACGATCGTAACAAATGATTTTTTCCCATTAATATTACGCAGAAATCCATTGGAATTTTTAATTTGACTTTCTTATATATTAAATATACAATATTTTTTTCCCAATTTGACATCATTTAAATATTAATTTATATATATATATATATATATATATATATATATATATATATATATATATATATAGTCAATGAAATTTTACTATGTTTAATATGAGTGTTTAATATTGAGTAATTTACTGTACTAGAATTGACGTAATTTGATTGGCTGAATGTTTCTCAGTGATTATAAGTACTCAGACGATATAATTTTATAAAGGTTGAAAATTGTCTTTCAAATTATAATTAATTGTTTTTAACTTTTAATCATTATGTCGGGATGTATGTTTAGTTTATATTAAAAAGATGTTTCATACAAAATATAATATCGCTAAAAGCTGTTATAATTAATAATACATCATTACAACAATAATGTATAATCAGAAATAAACCCCCTTCCCTCATATCCTACGAATGGAATGCGCTAATACTCGATATGCAATCATTTAAGCTGCGCAGTGCCTGGGGAATTCCCGATGTGTGTTAATAACCATCACGTTTGTGCGCCCGTGTGTTGCCGGGGCCCGAAAGGGGAGAAAAGAATAGCAACACTGTTTACCTTCCACGCATGTCGTAAAAGGCGACTAAGGAGGTTATGGGATGGAGTTGGCTGTCCCCTCCCATATAGGGTCAGCGACCCAAAGCTATGCTGAAGTCGGATGTGTCAGGCCGAAAGGCGCAGATATTGCAGCAATGCTGTAAACCATGACACAACGCATACCATTCTCCGGACTACATCCTGCTAATCTGCAGGACTATGAGAACGAACGCAGAAGAAGAAGATCACGTTTGTAATTCATAAATTTCCGTATTTATATTGCAACCGAGTTTTCTAAATCTAAATAATTATATTCGCACTACTAAATAATTATAGAAGCACATTTGTTTTTAGTTAATTTTGCAACATTTTAATATATTTTTATTATAATGAGTGCATCCAAAAAACGTAAGATTGAAGACGAGTGTCGGGTTTTCAAAGATGAATGGATTACCAAATATTATTTTATGCAAGTTAGCAACAAATCTGTTTGCTTGCTGTGTCATGAATCAGTTTCTGTTTTTAAAGAATATAACTTAAAAAGACATTACCAGACAAAACATCCCAATTTCGGACACAATCTAACATCTGAAGAAAGGAAAAGAAAATGCATGGAGTTGGTAAAAAGTCTGGAGAAACAACAAACTGTGTTTACAAAACAGTCTTCAATTCAAGATGCCGCAACAGAGGTCAGTTTGGTGTTGTCACACAAAATTGTGAAATACAACAAGCCATTTTCTGATGGTGAATTTATTAAGGAATGTTTACTAGATGCAACAAACATTCTGTGTCCAGAACACAACAATAACTTTGACAGTATTACATTATCCAGGAGAACTGTGGTCAGATGTGTTGAAAAGATAAGTGAAGATTTGACCCTTCATCTTAAAGATGCAAGTGAAGCATTTTTTGTGGTACTCTCTTGCATTGGACGAGAGTACTGATGTACAGGATACTGCTCAATTATTAGTTTTTATATGTGGAATAAACAATTCTTTTAAACTCTTTGAAGAGTTACTGAGTGTTGAGTCGATCAAAGACACTACCACTGGCCTCGATATATTCAATGCTATTAGTAGCTGTATTGAAAGAGCTGGGTTAATGTGGAACAAGATGGCCAGTATTACAACTGATGGTGCTCGTGCTTTAACTGGAAAAAATATAGGACTGATAAAACTGATCAATGATAGGATTACATCAGAATATCCTGACCATGTAATGTTACCACTTCACTGTGTGATTCATCAAGAAAGTTTGTGTAAATCTGTGTTAAAAATAAAATTAAGCATGTTATTGACCCAGTTGTCAGTGTCATAAACCTCATCAGATCAAGAGGACTCAATCACAGGCAATTCAGAACATTACTAGACGATCTAGAAACTGAACATTCTGATGTCCTGTACCACAGTACAGTTCGATGGTTGAGCATCAGAAAAGGTTTTAAGGAGAGTATGGGATCTTAAAGAAGAAATAGTAATGTTTCTAGAGATGAAGGGCATAGAATGTGACTTCAATGCTAACATTGTTGATGCAGAGTGGAAACTTGACTTTATATTTGCCATTGAAATAATGGAAAAGTTAAATGTTGTAACATTCAATTGAATGTTAAACTTCTGGGCAATAATTTGTTCGCACATGAAATGTATGTTCATGTAAAATCATTTCAAGCCAAACTCTCACTGTTTTCCAGACAAGCAAGTGAAAACATGTTTTGTCACTTCCCTTTGCTGAAACAAGAAACTATTTCTGATGAAATGAGTAAAAAATTCAAGCTCAGTTAGATGTATTGGTTGAAGAATTTGGAAGAAGATTCCAAGATTTCAAGAACTTGGAGCAGGACTTCATTGTTATCAGTTCTCCTCTCAGTGCAGAAGCTGATAAAGCCCCAAAGCACATACAGTTGGAGTAGCTTGAATTACAAGCCAATCATTACCTGAAGGAAAAATTTAAGTCTGAATGTTTGTTGGATTTCTATGGTTCTTTGCCTGAACAATCATTCCCAAACTTAAAAAACTTTGCAGCTAAATTTTTGTCATTATTTGGATCTACATATATTTGTGAACAGGCATTTTCTTGCTTAAAAATCAACAAATCAAAGAATAGGTCTTTATTATCTGATTGCAACTTAAATGCAGTCATGCAAATTTCTACAAGTAAACTTGTTCCAGATTTCAAAGGAATTATAAAATCTTACAAGCAATTACATACATCTCATTAGAAATTAATTATATCAATAAAGTTGTAACTGTATGTGAATGGTGTTTTTTAAATCTTCATTAAAACTATTGATATGAATCCATATTGTTACTGTATGCAACATAATATTTTTCAAATATTGTTAAAATATTTAAAAACCTTTTATCCATATTAGAAAGTATACTGTTATAGTGTAAGTCTGTTAGAAATGTAATTTATTTCAGAAGTTATCTACATTATGTAAAACTACCTTTCTTTACAATAAAAATATTTAATTGATTACTTACCGAGAATTTTAAACAAAACATACATAATATTATATGCGGCCCTCCAATAGCTTTACAATTTTCAATGCTGCCCTCTGCACAAAAAGTTTGCCCACCCCTGTGTTAAGGGGTTCATGAATGCATGTTTGTTCCCCAAAAGGAAGCCTTCCATTCTTCATGTGGAACACAGGAATAAATACTCAAAAAAGATATGTTGAATATGGAAGAACAAAATCTCATGGGGAAAAATGTTAGACCGGATCATACCTATCTATTATACTTGTGTGTTGCTGGGCCCAAAAGGCAAGCAAAGAATAGCACCACCTGCCATGCACAACATATGAGACAACTCATGAGGTCTGAAGGTGGAATTGGTTCTCCATCTCATAGAGGATTACAGTGACACAGAAACTGTGTTAAAGTCTGTGTCAGATCAAAAAGTGCAGAAATTGTTGTTAAGCAGTTAATGACTACACAACACATTCTGCTCTCCTGGCTACATACTGCTAATGTGCAGGAGTTAGTCTGAGAATGAACAAAGAAGAATAATCTCCATTTAAAATGGCTCATCACCTGTGTGCTGCCAAAGCCAGAGCAGGGATAAAAAAAATAACAACACTGTTTACCTTCCATGCATGTTGTAGGAGGCGACTAAGGATTTTATGGGGTGGAGTTAGCTGCTCCATCCCATATAGGGTCACCTTTCAACATATACGGTCAGTCAAAGTTACCCAGGTGAAGTCATACTAAAGTTGGATGTGTCAGGTCAAAAGGCGCAGATATTTTAGAAATGATGTAAACCATAATATAACGCATTCCGTTCTCCGAACTACATCCTGCTAATCTGCAGGAATTTGAGAATGAACGCAGAAGAAGAAATGCCTTAATAGATGCTAAGACATTTAACAAAACATACATTTGTGATGGCAAACATCTTTTACACAGATACATGAAAGATGTTATAAAATGTAAAACTGACCTGTTTTGGTACACTGGCTGTCCATGCATTGTTTCCACTGTCACTATCAACACCATCATTTGCTGAATCCCCCCAGCCAGTTCTAATAGGAGGTGGCTTGTTCCACGGCTCATCTAAGTTTGTGCGAGTTATTGCTGAGTTCGCTGAATTCCAACCTGGTTTCTGCCCATTATTCCAAGGTGCAGCATCAGAACCAATAGTTGCCATGTTCACACCACCCATTCCTTGAGGCATCATCCCTGTAGGAACACCACTACCTGGGCTAGGTGGTATCACTACTTGCATACCAACCATACCACTTTGCATACGTCTCTGATCTTCCCAAGCATTGGTATCTCCATCATCACCCCATGACGACATTGCTGCACGTTGTGATCCAACATTCTCACCCCATGAACCAACTTCAGTCTTTTGTCCCCACATTTTGTTTGAAGCATCACCAGCACCCCCTGCAGCTCCCCATGTTCCATAAGTGTTTGGATCTACATTATTTCCAACATTCCAAGTGTTGGAATCTGATGTAGGTTTAGGAAGACCTCCATATGCAGACTGATCTTTATCAATGTTCCAGGAATTTCCACCAGAAACTCCTCCCCGATTACTGCTTTGATTTTCACGGACAGTTTCCCAAATAGCAGTACCATCTCTATTATTCAACACATTAGCAGCTCCAGTATTGTCATCAGTAGAAAACTTGCGGAGAGATTTGGGTGACGTTTCTACATCCCAACTTGTGTCTTGTCGTATGGGACGAGATCCCCAGCCATCATGGTTTTCAACAGCACGTAAAATTTCTTCCTGTCGCGAACTCATCACAGACTGAGGAACATTTGCAATAGGTGGTAATTTAAGTCCTTTCTGAGTAGCCTGAGCAAAAGACATTTCTGTGCTGCTGCCTCCCTGATCACTACCAACAGGCAATGTGGGATTTCCCCACTGACTTTTAGGTGTGTCCCACTGACTATCACCTTGTTTATCATAAGATAGTCCCCACATCCTTGGATCAGAGTTACCTCCTCCTAATTCTTTGTTATCAAGAAGAGAAGATGACGTAGAATTATTCCACCCAACATCTGATGCCTTTGTGAAGTCACCAATGTTTCCTAACATTGTGCTACTTTGCCACTGGGAAGAAAGAGTACGAGACTGCAATCCACTGCTCATGCTGGGTGGGAGAGTTGAGGTACTAGCTGCACTATTTACTGATACATTGGTAGGCCAACCAGTTGATGAGCTAGCAGCAGCGCTGCCTGTAATATTAGATCCTGGCTGTATGTTGTTAACATGTCCTTGATTGTTGGACAGAGAAAGACTTGAAGGGTTTGATGACCATCCCATTGTGCCAATCCCTGAGGGTGCAGGTGAGCTGCTGTTCCCCCATGGGCTTGTGTCAATGCTAGAAATTGTGGGATTAGATGTACTCCATGAACTAGAAGAACTGGTCTGAAGCACACCCGAGCTGCTAGAGCTAGTGGCATCTTGTGACTGAGATGCAATATTATTTAAACTGGTGATTGTTGATCCAGATTTTCCAGATGAAGCATCATCTCCTTGATCTGATGCGCTTTCAGATTTACTCATGGTTTGCCAGGAAGAACTCTGACTATCTTGATCTAAATAAAAAAAAATAACAAATAAGATAACAAAAAACATAGCAAATTAATTTTTGTACAATCCAATAAAATTGTTGCATTGACAATTTAAACATTTACTTTAATACAATACACTATTTTATTCTACATTTGTTTTCGAATTCCTGCAGATTAGCAGGATGTAGCCAGGAAAACATGTCCTGATTTATGATTTACAATTTGGATATGATATTTGCATCTTTCGGATTGACACATCTGCCTTTGTTGTGATATTACAACATAATTACATAATATTTATTTGTGTATGGCATTTTACATTTGTATTCTATTAATAAAGTCATGTTCTTAAATCACATGCCATATCTGTAGTTGCCTATTACACTAAAGATTGGTGTTATGGCCCTCCAGCATCTTCTTCTATGTTATTGTTTACAGTTTGGCCATGATATCTGCACCTTTCAGCAAACACATAAGTCTTCAACATGGCTTTTGGGTCACTTTTATATGTGATGAAGTAGGTGGTCAACTTCACCCTCAAACCTCTTTAATAGCCTCTTATGACATTCATAGTAGGTCAGTATTGCTATTCTTTGCTTCCCTTTAGGGCTAATAAAACACAGGACAAGCCTACCAGTACTCTACATTTTAAAAAACAATTTAGCTTCAAAACACACACAAAAATTAACTTCTTTTAAAAGTTATTCTGCTAACTTACTGCCTGTGGATGTCCATGATCCACTGCCAGGAGCTGAACTATGCTGGTTCCAACCACCTTCTGCTCCAATTCCCCAACCTGATTCTGATGGCATGTTGCGTTTCATTTCTGAGAACAAAAATGAAAATAATTAGATTCACCCACGTCAAAATTGAGAAAAATAATTTGAATTTCTTAATAGCCTGAAGAGATCCTTGTCACATCCTTATAATTATAATCCTTATATGAGTGCTTGCATAATTTTTATTTCTGTTTCAGCAACTATTGTCACTTTCAACTAGTATACAAGGGAAAAGTGTGTAGGTCAGCAACTGAATAATTGCTCTTTAAAACTATTTTCATAACATGTTTACACACATCACATTTATCTTCTGCAACGATAATCTCAAATTCCTATACATTAGCAAAATTTAGTCAGGAGAACAGAATTTGTTGTGCCATCCGGTATAGATGATATACCATGGCACATATCTGCTGTGATATCTGTGCTTTTTTTGGCCTGACATATCTAACTTCAGCTTGATCACATTTATCAAGGCTAATTATCACAGAAATAAGCATCATAAATAGGCACAACTAGGAGACCAAACATAAAACATACCTGAAGACAGCACTTTCCAAAAATGATTTGTGTGCTAGCCTTCAAATGGATGATAACTGGAATTTAAAAAAATATATATAATAATTATTCAACAATACTTATGAGGCTTATTCCCAATTAGGAATATTGATATTTAACTATTGTTGAATTTTTAGACGCCACTAATACAGCCAATCATATTGACAGTACACAGCCGTGTTAAAACCAGGGTCTGGTCTTATTTTCAGGCAAGTCATTTGGCGAGACTAAGGAAAGTTGGCGGACAGGCTGACAATCTGTCACCTGTGAAAAAAATAATCACTATCATAGCATGTTTCATTTCAATTTCTCACTTTTATCTTTTATAAAATAATCCCCATGTATGACAAAGAGATGCAGGCCAGCAGACATTGCACTTTTATAACAGATTCTTAGGTGACAGGGAATGCTAAAAGTGCCATCACTGCAGATGGATCAATAGTAAGTAAAAAAAAAGTAACCCATAGCATTTAATAATGCCGTAGGGGTGTGAGATGTTAGTGATCTCACATTTCAGTGGCTCTGCAAATGAGGGTGGTATCCATCTCCTCTCCTCGCAGTCTTTAGAATTCTAAAGATTGCGAGAGATGGATCAATAAATCTGACAGAATAATGAGTTATTTTGCCCTGTGCTCCTGGCAGGGAGTGATACTCATGGGATGCTGGCAAACTGGAATATCTCCCTTCGGGGAATAAAACATTTGCACCCATAAACTCCCTTACATATCCATGCCTTTGAGACCTTATATGAGTCTGGGTGCCGTCTCAGTTACACAACTTAGAACACATGCTTTTGATAGAAATGCTATTGGCTGTCAAAAGCTATCTGCTCACAGCTAAAAAAAAATTATTTCATCATCATCAACAGTACAATATGGATATTAAGATTTCAAACCAAGAGCTAGTTTGAGTTAGTTTAGTTTGTCAGTCAGACCCCCCACTAACTATTCTACCGCCGAGGTGACAAGTGTAAACACAATGTTATTAGACTACTACCACACATGGCAACTGTACAACATCTACTAGACAAATTTGAGACAGAAAATGAGCAGGAGCAGCAGTAGATTAGTGCACTGGTTTCATAGCCAAGTAGTAAAAGATCAATCCTAGATGAGGAGTCTTTTTCGCTATAAACAGCAATGTCAATCTGTTCTCTGGAAATGAGAATGCTAATCTACAGGAGTTTGAGAACAAATGAAGAAGACAATGCACTACTAACATTCATACAAAGAGGTATTCATGAATGTGTATCAATGTTTTATGTTATACTAATGGAACCTATGGACTAAACAACCTGCTGCATCAAATTACAATAAAGTAAATGAATCATTATTAATCTGCGTTTTTTAACTCCTGCAGATGTAGTCAAGAGAATAGAATTTGTTGTGTCATGATAAACAGCTTGGCAGCTATATATGCGCATTGATGTTCTTGATGTGATATTCTCCTTGATTTTCTGAGCATATCTCACAGAATTTATATATGGTGTGCCCGTGCATACCTCAGAGTAAGTTCTGACACAGACCACCCACTACACAATGAGCTCCTTCTTGTGAAGGGAAACGGGCTCAAAAGTAAATCATGGATGGTTCATGCCAAGGATACTGTTAAATAGATCTGCACCCCAGAAGGCATAACTCCTGGCGAGGAATGGATACCTATTCTTATGGTCTTTTAAAAGGCTATCAAGACCCAGATTACACTCAGAAGAGAGTGAAGGGAACACAGCCCCATGAACGTGGATGCTGAGATCAAGGCACTTATCTAAGAGCATGCTGCAAGCTTATTCCCATGCGTGCATACTAAGTGACTCAATGAATATGATTCAGAAAATCAAAATAGGTGATGTACATAGGGGATAGGTGGAGTCATTAGAGAGAGCTAAAATGTAGGAATTACTACAAAAATTCATGTTTATCTTTATCCTTGGACACGCAGGCGCAGAGGGAAACAAACGGGCCTACCAATTAGCTAACCTCGCCACCACAGCAAGATGGTCAGTATATGGACCAAGCAGACATACTCATTTCTCTTCGTGACTCCGCACGATCAGAGGATTTTGAGAAGAATGAGCAGGAGTCAATATTGAAAATGAGCAAATTGGGAGTGGCCCGTAGAGAACACCTGACAAAGATTTCAAAAGGCAGTGATCCAACATAGAACCATCAGCCGGTATACTGAGAGATTTACTGAAGCGGAGATCCGAGCACTTATGGATGTGCCTAATATGGAAGAGGATAATCAACATACCTAATATGTACGTTGAGGCGTAACATCAACTTCATCATGGCTCCTGGGTCACTTGATCCTCTAACAATGCTCAATGTTATTTATATTTACAAATAGGCCTATGGGTCCTTGTAGTATGAATATGGATGTTCTATATTTGTGGTACTGAGGATACTTCAATACTTGTATGGGATGTTCATTGTTGTTGTAATAGTCCTCATCTCGTTTGGTCTGTTCTCAGTGACTTAAGTACTCAGGTTGAAAGTCTTGACAAGATCACATCTTTATTTTGGATATGCTTGGTCGTCAAGTACAGAAAACCTGTTTACCTCAAGTTGCAAGACGATTGGTGCCTCTAGAATAGACATGGTTCAATTCTCGTCAACTTAAGAATTTGATCCTCTAAGGGAAGGGACAACCAACTCCACCCCCCAAATCTTAGTCGCCTCTTTATACCTTGCATGGCAGATAAGTGTCATTCCTTGCTCTCCTTTTGGGCCCAGCAACACACAGGTGAGAGGAATCATAACTAATACTGAAGTACATGAAGTAATGAAGTTATATATTCAATTATCAACTGATCAATTATTCTCTATGTTTAACCTTTTTTTTCTCTAATTCAATAGATTCAAATAAACTAAACACTTACAAAACAAAATCAGGTGATTCTTCAAGGCTAGATGATGAAAGCTCTTTGGATATTAACTGGGGTAAAATAACAAAATAAAACATATTAAAGACAAAGGTATAGTATAACGACTATATATATATATATATATATATATATATATATATATATATATATATATATATATATATATATATATATATATATATATATATATATATATATATATATATATATATATATATATATATATATATATATATATATATATATATATATATATATATAGTATACAAAAGTATAACAACACTAGTGCGTTTGCAGTGTCTGCAAATTGTGTTACTTTTGGGGTCGATTCTTTTTTTGTTGTTTCGGTCACGATTAAGCAGGCAGTGTTCTGTTCATAATCTAAATATTTCATGTTTCCAGACTATAGTAAAATATAAATAACCAAAATGTCGGAGGATGTCCAACAAAATTGAAAGTGCTGCAGTAACCAGACAAATAAAGACTATAGCCCACCTACCTACTATTAGATGGATTCTGTCATGTGTCCATACAAAGAACTGAACCATGGTCACAGGTATGGGTGGAGTAAGCATCCATGCATTCCCCGCCATCCATGAGGAGCTATTAAATTATGTATGGCTAACAAGTTTGCCTGATTCTAGACTCTCCTGGAGAATTATAATTTTCTGCACAGAGTTGCTTTTCAACACACATGTACACAATGGCAGCTAGGACTATGTTCAGGAAAGATTGGAGCTCATTTGACTCCACCAGGTTGTCTGAATGTTGCACCACAAAGGGAAATGTAATTGTACATATGAAATGCCATGGGGCTTCTACAAGAGGAAAGTCTCACTATATTAGCATGTCATCTACTGAGATATGCCTGTGTTTTGTCATCCAAAAGAAGGGGAGCAAAGACTAGCAAGTTACTGTTATGTATGTTATAGGAGGTGACTACAGAGATTTTGGGGTGGAGTTGGCTGCTATCTTATAGTAGGTCAATTTGACACAGAGTCATGCTGAAGTTGGCTGTGTCAAACAGAAAGGAGCAGATATCACAGCAAAGCTGTAAACCATGATACAACACATTCTTTTCTCCTGATACATCCTGCTAATTAAACTTTCAGGAGTTTGAGAATTAATGAAGAAAATGATCTACTGAGAGCTTAATGTTGTGTAATTGTCAGTCCAACAGGCCAATAGTAAGACATTCAGACCTTGCACATGATGTATTTTTACTCAATATAATCATGTTCCTTTTCCATTTGTAGACTAAGCATATAACGGGACTACCTTTTTTGCAGAAAGCGAAACAATGACGTTTTTCTGTGATTATTTCCCTTGGCTTTAATTACTCTTCATAGTGTTAGGGAGGAACTATTTATTTCTGAGGGTTGCATGGGTATTTCCCTTGGCTATAATTATCCATCAGTAGGTGGAGATATTTATTTAGGAGAGATGTATGAGTAGGGCTCTCAGTGTGTGGTGCACACATCTGTGCATCAGTCCTCACGACTATAACAAACATAGGCCTATTACATGTTTATCGGTCGCTGGTATTTTAAATAAACTTACGATTAGGTTAGCCATTTTAATTGTCATTTTATATTAGTCAGCAACATCACAGAATTACACAAAATTTCTTATCTGTGCAGATTTTACAAAAATTTGAAAAGTAGACCTGTTATCCAAACATGAACCATAATAATACACTCCATAATAATTTTCCAGCACTGCACAGTCAATTTACCCCCACAGCCAAAAAGTTAATAACTATTACTATTACCACAAAATTACTGTCCCCTCCCCCCTCCCACATTACTGTTAGTGGAGAAGTTGTATCAGTGACAAAGTTAGTTGTCAACAGCTTAGCTTAGGAAAGAATTTGAAAGGCCCAGTGTTGGGCTGTGGGTGCATCTAGGACAATAACTGATAAATGGCCAGAACCAACTCAGGTGAGATGGCAATCAATGAATTCAATGGCACACAATATTATATTATATTATACATTGTTGGAGATGTATGTAAAGTTAAATGCCATGAAAATCATGATCAGATGACCTCAATTAAAGCTGGACAGCTTGCACAGAACCAAGAGGATTACTAACTATAGTTAGCATAGCAGTGCAGTGACTGAAGAGGATAACAACACATCTCTCACCCACAGTGTGGTAACTCTGTGTGTGTTACTCTTTGCAGAGTGTGTCAGTGTAGGCTATCTGTATACACTGTAGCAGTTGATCAGTTGTCTGTTAGTTATGTACTTTTTTCATTGGTCTAAACATGTTACTTATTTTACACAATAACGCTAATTATAATAACATTATTAATATATAGGCCAGACCTACTTTAAAATTAATAATATACTAGGCCTAATTATGGAATCAGCACTGTCTCCTGTTGATTTGTTGTGGTCTATTATTGTCACCATTGTGGTCTACCCTATTATTAATTTATTAGTTAAGTAATGCGTTGTTGGTCTCAAACTTAACTTATTCTGTGTTAAGTGCGTTTGTACTAACTGCACTTAGCCTAAGCTTTAACGTTTTACAATTCTACGGCATGGACATGGAATCAATTCACAGCCAAATGAAGAAAGTTGAAACTGAAACAAACATTAAACAATAACAGATCTAAATAAATAAATAATAAAATAAAGTAGATGTCCACATTAATAGTGTCTTGTTTAATAACAGGTTGGAAATAATACGTTTTATTGCCATTTATAATTTATTTTATACCATTATTCTCAACATAAACAATAAAACATGCCCTCTTACCTAATCGACACCTTCATTTCGCGATTACCTAATAATCACGATTTACATCTATTTAGCCGAGACGAGATGAATCAAATATGGCGACCATCATCATCATCATGTAGTTCACCAAACAGAATATAAATTTGTTTTAAGTGCACCGTAAATTAATTAGCGCTGAACCTCTTTGACTTTAAAATTACTCACACAAAAAATATAAAAAAACATGGTAAATAATAATTAACAGCGTACACTATAATAAACTCCATAGGCTATATATTATCTGAAACTCAAAACAATGTTTTATAGTAGCCTTACCAAACTAGTCTCTACTACTACAGTACAGCGAGTTTACCCCAGTGACGGGCTCTTACCTTGGTGGACAAATTAATAAATTTAATGACCTCCTTTGAAAAAATTGTACATATCGCAGAATCTGCATCAAGACATTACATGCATTTTAAGGTTATATACATAGCACCGACAAAGAGGCATCTTCGCAACTTAGAACAATTCTATTTTTCAGTTATTATTTTTATATACCGTTCAGGCCATTATTTTCAATGGCAGATACAAGTTATAGAAAGAATAGATCGTCATGTCCCTAAAGCGCATGCGCAGTTAGTCACATGACTTCTGAGACTTTATCTTCTGCTCTCCCCTTTCATTTATTTTACTTTGTCTCATTGAGGCACGACAAACTTAACCGTATGACATGTGCGTCCGCTTTAGTTGATGATGACCATACAGTTCAACTGGGATGGTGATGTCTGCTGTGTGCCCGACTGTGACTAATGAGTCCTACATGTGTCTGGAATAGTCTACCACACTCTGAGCATGCGTGAGAGGAGTCTGTGGGACATTTCTTCTAGCGCGTTTTTGTTGTGCAACATGATGTCTGAGGTTCAAGGCGGCTGCTGCACCACTCGTGGTTCTGCAACTCCAGTCGGATCTGTTTTGTGCAAGTCTCCCATGAACTTGTGACTATTTTGAAGTGATTCAGTTATGTCTTAAGGGTGACTATACAAAGCTACTTCAGTCATCCAATCTTGCAGGAGCCTTTTTCCCACATCCTCCAGAATTCGAGTCTCAACACTGCTCATCAGTGAATTTGACCTCGTCTATGTTGCCTAAAACATCCAATCAGAGTAGCTACACTGCTCCAGTCAGTGGATTAGAACAGAATCTTACTCCCCGATATTTGTTAGATGGTGAGATGTTAGAGGGGTAAGACAAGGCTGCATTTTATCACCAAGCCTATTTAATATCTACACAGAGAATATCTTTTAAAATATAGAAGAAATGCCAGGACTCAATATCAATGGGAAAATAATAAACTAACGATATGCAGATGACACTGTTCTTTTAGCAGAAAGTGAACATGAACTACAAAGACTAATAGATCAAATCAATAAATCAAGTAATGAATATGGACTGGATATAAATATTCAAAAAACAAAAACCATGATAATCAGCAAAGACACAGAAGAACAGGAGATAAACATAAACATACAGGGAGAGAAACTACAACAAGTAAAACAGTATCAATATCTTGGACACATAGTCACAAATGATGGCAGATGTGAAACAGAAGGTAAAAGGAGAGTAGGAATGGCTAAAAGTACCTTCAATGGCATGAGAAAATTATTAATATATAAACAAATTACAAGCAAGTTAAAAATGAGAATTATAAAATGCTACATCTACAAATTAATGTATGGCTCAGAAACATGGACACTAAATAAACAATTAGAAGACAAAATTGATGCCTTTGAGATGTGGGTATATAGAAGAATAGGGAGAACTTCATGGAAAGAGAAGAAAACAAATAAAGAGGTGCTAAAGACACTTAATATGAAGAAAGAACTACTAAGAGAAATAAAGATCAGGCAAATAAAATACTTTGGACACATTAAAAGACATGACACTATATTGAAGACCTTACTTGAGGGTAAAGTCAAAGGGAAGCGAGCAAGAGGTAGGCAGAGATACAAGTGGGAGAGTAACATTACACGATGGACAGGTTACAGTCTAGCAGAGTGCACCACCAAGACCAGAGACAGGAGATGTTGGAGATACGTTGCAGCCAACCTTCGTTGCGGAGACGGCACTTAATGATGATGATGAGATGTATTCAAAGCTTTATATGCAGGAGTCTCTTCCCGAAGTTGGCGGTTCCAATAAATGAACTATGACTTATACATTTAATTTCTGTTTTTGTAAGGTGTTTTATTATTTGACATTTTGTTTTGAATGATGTGTGTTCTCGAACATGAATAAAACTAAGGCGATTTCGTGCTGGACATTAGGTATTAGGTATGTTGATTATCATTTTCGCACACCGGACACCTCCATAGGTGCTCCTATCTCCGCTTCAGTAAATCTCTTAGGGTATAACGGTTGATTTTTCTGGTTTTTTGTAGGTTCACAACTATTTTTGAAATACTTGTCAGGGGTTCTCTTAGGGTCACACCTATCCTCACTCCCAATTCTTGCATTCTTGATATTGACTCATGCTTATTCATCTCAAAATCCTCTGACCGTGAGGACTCACGAAGAGCAGTGAGTATGTCTGTTCGGTCCATAGGCTGACCGTCTGTTGTGGTGGCAAGACTAGCTAATTTGTCAGCCCGTTCGTTGCTGCACATTTGAAACGTCACCACAATATTTTTCCCTTACACAAGGCTGCTCTCTAGCACGTGATGCTTTTACCAGAGCATTCAACGTGTACTCCGCTGCTAAACCGTACCAGCATCTACTCATATAGGAATGTCGACCATCTAATACCCCTGCATTCTAGCTACTTGAGTCAGAATGGCTTGCACCAATATATGGAGACGGTGCCGCTGGTTTTGTCGGCTGGGGGTATCGTAGATACTGCTTGTCTCATTACAATCAATTCTCATTCTACCTATAGTCTCCACAGCCCCATAATAGTATCAACCACAGTCACCACGTGAGTGGTATATCCGTTTTCAGCGTGCACCAAGAGGAGGTACTTTTAGTATATTGGTTATCGTATAACTCCGGGAATCACACAATAGCATTGCGAAACAATTTGCACACGAGATCGAGATAGCACGACATGAGGATATGCCCAGCACGACATGTGAGTGAGGATATGCCCAGCACGACATGTAAGTAAGGATATGCCCAGCACGACATGTGAGTAAGGATATGCCCAGCACGACATGTGAGTGAGGATATGCCCAGCACGACGTGTGAGTGAGGATATGCCCAGCACGACATGTGAGTAAGGATATTCCCAGCACGACATGTGAGTGAGGATATGCCCAGCACGACATGTGAGTAAGGATATACCCAGCACGACATGTGAGTGAGGACATGCCCAGCACGACATGTGAATAAGGATATGCCCAGCACGACATGTGAGTGAGGATATGCCCAGCACGACATGTGAGTAAGGATATGCCCAGCACGACATGTAAGTAAGGATATGCCCAGCACGACATGTGAGTGAGGATATGCCCAGCATGGAGAGAACACCACGAAATGTAAGAAAAGAACATTGAGCCAACACAGAGCCGGAACCATCAGCCGTTATACTCTGATATATTATACAAGGAGCCGTTATATCATATGCGGTGTGCACAGATGATAGCCGTCATTTATAATACATAATCGGGTGTTTTCGAGCTTTATTTCATACCCAGAAAACTGACTCTCATCGGTGTGCAATGCTTTGAGAAAAACATCAGAGGTGATATATTCTATAAATATTGTTTTTCTGTAGCCTCTGCAACATGCAGAGTGAGATCGACACCGTTGGACGTAGAAGACCTCTGTCTAGAATTAATTACGACTTCATTGGTTACGTTCTAGATTGTTGTCGTGACTTTTGTTGGTCATTATTTATAGTTCTATACTTGGAGTCGCATGCCAAAAAAAACACCAACGAAATAAACGGAAATAATCAAAATGGGTCTTTAAGGTCATGTTTACGTTTTCTGATCAGGTGTCTTATAGTACTATCAATGGTTGGAGTCATGCGTTTCCTTGTCAAGCATTCTTTCATGTTAGAGGTGTCCATAGAAACTCAGCTGCGGGAATGGTCACTGGGATGGGTGGAGCGGCCAGATATTCATTCCCGCCATCAATTGATGTTTTCCATTTATGCAATGTTAACATCAAATAATTTTTTTCTCACTCTGCACAGAGTTGTTTTTCACGAAACCACATGTCACCTTTCATGGTCGAGGCACCAATTGGCAGCCAATGAGGTTGGCAGAAGGCAGCTAGGACCATGATCAGGGCTGAAGCTTATCTAGTTCTCCAGCGTGGTGTTCAATATTGAGTTCTCTGAACGTTGCACCACAAAGAGAAACATAATTAATCAGATGAAATGCTCAACACAGTCTTCAACAACAAACACAAAAAAGCCTCCCTAGATTGGCATATCATCTACTCATTGTAAATTTACTGTTGCATATGATGGTTGGTGTTGTAAATTAAAAGTGAGATATTTACATTATCCAAAATAATTTTACTTCTTATTGTTTGTCTAATATGATATAGTTATTTAAATTGTTGTATCCACAGAAGACGGATGTGTTGGAAAATTGGCGCAAATAAAACGGTGATACAACTTGTTTCTATTCTCTGGACCCTACATCCTGCTGGAAATATAGGGCCATGATCCTGATACATACGAGATCCAGCAGGACTTTGAGAAGATGGAGATAACCATAAAACCCGTGTGCTGTCGGGGCTTGAAAGGAGAGCAATGAATAGCAACACTCTTTACCTACAATGTATGTCGTAAGAGGCGAATAAGATACTTATGTGATGAGATCGGCTGCTCCATTCATATAGGGTCAAATTGACACACAGACATCGCAGCAAAGCTGTAAACCACGACACAACATATATTCCATTCTTCGGACTACATCCTGCTAATCTGCAGTAGTTATAGAACGGACGTAGAAGAAGAAGAAGAATAGCTATATGACAATGTCATCTGACCAGTGACAGTGTAAACATCCTTTTGTTTGCGTTCACCGAAGTACAATACCGTAATAATGATACTAATCTACTAGAAAACTGGATCTCTAGATGTCAAATAAGTTCATGTCAACAAGTTAAGGGCGGGAGAAGGAGGATTGAACAAGTTTGACAGTTTTTGACAAGGGAGAAGAGGGTTTTGACAAATGTTGACGTAAACAACATTACACCGATTGTTTCGGCACCAATTAAATTGTTTGAATTTGTAACATTTTTTAAAGCGTGAAACAAACCATTTTGCAAAATTTGATAATACTTCTTCTTCTTTCGTTCACTTGAAATATATCTATATCTGTAATTCTGTCTCCTTAATAAAACTCACTGTCTTTTGTGGTTCATACAGTGTCCCATAGAGTTTTGATTCCAGTGTTGTTTCCTCTGGCCAATCTGTCTGCCTCAGCGTTTCATGCTTAGAACACTCTTGAACTATATGTTTGGCACTCTGTGCTGCCTGTCCACATGTACACATTGCCGTGTTGCCAATCTTGAACTTTGTATACATGTGACTACAGAGTCGGTTGTGTCCTGTTCTGAGACGTAGAATTATAACTTGTTCTGATCTGTTCATAATGTGATAGTCATCTTGTGTTGGTGTTTGTGGCTTTCTTATTGACTTGATCATCTGTTTTTTTCTGATGGTAGGTGATTGATATATCTGGTTGGTCTTTGGCAGCACCTTCCTTAGCCAGTTGGTCTGCTTTTTAATTTCCTAGTATTTCAAATTGAGAGGGTATCCACTGCATGGTTACCATATACTGGTACGACAATTCGCTAAGTAGTTTTTTCAGGTCTGTTAGTTTTCCAGACTGGAGAGCTTGAAGCACTGACCTTGCATCTGTCAGGAATACCACAGGCTGTAGGTCAGAGTTGGAGTTCAGCAGTTTTTTAGCTGCCACACTAATTGCCTGGATTTCTGCATCATAATTATTGCAGAATTTTCCTGTCGGTGTTCTGATTGTATCTCTAGGCTTGTGTGGATATTCTATATATACACCTGCACCTCCATTCCTCACAGCATTCTGTGCTGACCATCTATGTATACTCTGACCCATATATCCAGCCAAAAGGCGCAAGATAATCAGGATGCCACGCACAAAACACAATGGAAACATTTGATAATACAAAAATACATGATACAAATTTTTTTCTTTCGTATTTTCTCTACTGGAACTTCTGAAGTGGCGCAGACACCAACAGAATACACCACCAATCTCTTGAATGGATACCTACAGGCAAAATAGCTAGGAGTAGACCAAAAGAAACACTCAGAAGAACAATACTTAGAGAAAGTAAAACAACCAATATTCATACTATTCAAGAACTGCACAGAATAGATTTGAACTGACAGAATTGGAGAGATCTGACCTCTGCCCTATGCGCTAACTTCAGCGCAAAAAGAAAATGAATGAATCTTTGAACTCCTGATAAGGACATTAAATAGTGAAGAGAGGGGAAATATAATTTAGTCCTTAAAAGAATTTTTTGGAAACATCATTGAATGATGTTTGGGTTCCTGGTTTGGTTTTTCTTGCTTTCTTGATAATCATCATGCCAGAAAGAAACAAAATGCGAAATCTTGTTAGTTCAATCATCCAACCTCCAGGACGTCACATTGATTTCCTGTCCATGACATGCCGGTGTTTGCGGCAATGAAAGAGCAGGCTTGCGCCTCGGACCTCAATAACAGGGGGGGAGGGGTGTTCGACTCCAACAAGGAGCGACCAAAGGTGACAGCATCTTAGTGGAGGGGTGCAAAGGGAACGCATTGCCCTTGGCAGACCCAGGGTTAGCAGATAACCAAGATTCCAAATGTACCTCCTCAAAGTAAAACTCCATCACCTGACATAGGGAATCATTGTGACTAATTTGTTCTACCAATTCACAAGTATAAAGTGGACAGTTGGCTTTTGAACTGTGAGCAAATTTTAGCAACTTGTGTTTGTGGGACTGGTCTACTCCTCTCTACTACTAAGCCAATCTTTCTCAACATACAATTGAGAAATATTAATTTAATGATATTGTAAACTGGTATCTTATCTCCAATTGTTGTTAGAAATTTTGCAGTAGTTTTTTCTTTCTGAATATTTACTTCAAACATATATATTTTGTTTCCATTTGTTACAAAGTTTTCCATTTACTGTAGGTTGGAAATTTACTTGAGAGTTCATACATAAATTTCTTATAAGTTTGTAAATCTAGGTTCATTTATCTAATTTCCGCAGAAGACGGATGTGTTGGGCCATTGGCGCAAATAAAACGGTGACACAATGCATTTCCATTCTCTGGACTACATCTTGCTGGAAATCTAGTAGGATGATGGTCCTGCCACAAGGAAGATCCAGCGGGAGTTTGAGAATGAATGCTGAAGAATAAGATTTATCTAATTTTTGTTATTTCACAATCAATGACAGGGATGAATATATATGTCCTTGTTTCACTTCAATGTGCATATACTTTCATGTTACAAAGTATCAAGATAAAATGAATAAGAACATTAACTACAACCACCATAAAGTGATAAAAACAGACAAATTCTTACGCTTGAGACTAACTCTGTAGAACATTAACTACAACCACCATAAAGTGATAAAAACAGACAAATTCTTACGCTTGAGACTAACTCTGTAGAACATTAACTACAACCACCATAAAGTGATAAAAACAGACAAATTCTTACGCTTGAGACTAACTCTGTAGAACATTAACTACAACCACCATAAAGTGATAAAAACAGACAAATTCTTACGCTTGAGACTAACTCTGTAGAACATTAACTACAACCACCATAAAGTGATAAAAACAGACAAATTCTTACGCTTGAGACTAACTCTGTCGAAGTAAGAAAAATCCCTTGGCGCAAATATAATGTTGCCACAACACATCTTCAGTCTCTGGACTACACCCTGCTGATAAAGGACTTATGCGTAAGGACCATAGTTATACAGTAGTCTCATTTATTATTAGGGAATAACATACCATAGAGAGAAAATATTTTTGTTGAAACTATAAATGACTCAAAGATCAACCCAGCCTCAGGAAATTGGTACCAGAGACAAATCTGGAAAATAAAAGACAGTTGATGTGATGCTGAACATTTAATTCATAGCTGAGTGATGATCAGAGAAACAAATGAGGTATAACACAAGTTTACCTCATACATTTTACAAAAAATACTAACTGCATACATTAGTACTAGGCTGTCAGCGTGTTCCAAGGCCCAAAAGGGGAAGAAATAATAGCAAAATTGTTGCCTATCACATGTCATAGGAGACGACTAAGGAGATTATGGGGTGGAGTTTGGCTATCACATCCCAAAGCGCCCGTGTGTTGCCGGGGCCCGAAAGGGGAGCAAAGAATAGCAACACCATTTACCTTCCAAGCATGTCGTAAAAGGCGACTAAGGAGGTTATGGGATGGAGTTGGCTGTCCCATCCCATATAGGGTCAGTGACACAAAGCCATGCTGAAGTCGGATGTGTCAGACTGAAAGGCGCAGATATCGCAGCAATGCTGTAAACCATGACACAACGAATTCCGTTCTCCAGACTACATCCAGCTAATCTGCAGGAGTTTGAGAACGAACGCAGAAGAAGAAGACATCCCAAAGAGGGACAGAATTTTCCAAAAGCAAAAGCAATGCTGATGTCAGATGTGTAAGGTGAAAAGGTGCAGATATTGCAGCCAAACTGTAAACCATGACACAAAACATAATGTTCTCCAGACCACATTCTGCTCAATTGCAGGTGTTTGAGAACGAATTAAGAAGTGCAAGATAATGTGAAAGAGATTTTCAATAATTTATAATGGATAATAGTCATATATTTTTTTGTCAAAATCCCACAGTATCTCTTATGGTACCACTAGATTTCCAGAAGGATGTAGTCCACAGAACAGAAATATGCAGAAATACACATTTATTTGTGCTAATGGTCCATTGTGGCATATAAACTATCTGAATATCATAGACACAAAACTATGGTATTTTAGTATACAATAAAATGTTTCTTTTAACTGAAACCAGTTATTATGTTGATTATTGAACATTACAAAAACAATGAAGAGTTTGTGATGAGCAAGAATCAATTTTAATAAAACATATGGAGCACAAAGTGATCAATAAATTAAGTACAAAGTACATATATAAAACAATCAATTAAAAACAACATGAATTGTGCCATGGATACTACTACTCACATATCAACAACATAACATAGACTTTTGACCATATCAAACTGACAACATTTAAGTGCACTAATCATACAAGTCAATAGCTACAATGCCCAAAAGGTCAAGCATGCTTTACTGTGGTTAGCTTTCAGGTAGGTATCCAGTATACAATACAAGAAAAGTTCTCTCGTATGACTGTTCTACCAGCAATATGGCTACAGACTTTAATAATTCAGTGAAAGCTGTAGGTAAAACACTGAACATATTAATTACCATGATGAAGTAAGAAGTGTCAGGCCATTGGCACAAATAAAATGGCAATACAGCACATTTTTGTGTGTGTTCCTTGAACTACAACCTGCTAGAAATCTAGTAGAACCATTGCCCTGCAATATAGTGCGAGTTTGAGAATAAACCCAAAAATCAAATAATTGAAAAAGAATACCTTAAACAATCATGATTACGTACGCTCAGATCTTTAACATCAAATGCAATAGACCAACACTGCAGTGGTATCGTCACACAGTTATCAGAGACAATAAAAAGTATTAATAAAATGGATAGCGGAACAAGCATGCAAAAACTAAACATTTCCACAAATCTGTGAATTATAAAGCACATGGTTTATAACATCTGCAGATAACAATGAATGGATTACTAGATTATTGACTGTAAAATTGCTCTATGCTAATGTCAAAGTGAAATTCAAAGGGTGACATCAACAAGCTACATTAGAGACTATAGCATAATATTATTACACAGGTACTCCTTGGCATCTGAAAAGACTTTGTATACACCATAAACTCAGTAACAGACAGATCAGACAATAGTCGAACATTGCTCTAGGGGCTGTCCATAAAATCTATCAACAATGGGAGGGAGATCGGGTGTCAAAAATGCGCTGTGTCGCCATTATTATTTGCGGCAATGACCTAACACATTCATCTACTGTGGAATTCTCGCATTCAATTGTGAAAACTTTAGATATTTCTATTTAATGAAAGAGTCTATAACAAAAGAGGATAAAAAATATTTATAATACTGTGCACATAAGAGAATAACATACGAAGTAAAAATTTGACAATGTGATATTTGACAGTAACTACTTTCCTATTGTAGTGATTGATATATTGACATTTCTAATTTGTCAATGTGATATTTGACAATAACTACTTTCCTATTGTAGTGATTGATCTATCAACTTTTCTAAGTTGCATTAATTTCCTTGATGATGGACTAATGTGTCTTTACAGATGGTCAGGAAGCAGGCCAGTTGTAAAACAAGCTAAACTATGAGACCATCAAAATTGTACATGTGATTTGCTTTCCCAGCTGGTTTTATGAAGAAAGTGCCATGTCCATTTGCACTACCGTCATCTCGGTACTGTTGATTGGTTTCAAAGGAAAAGCAAGACCAATATGTTTAAAAACAAACAGAATTTCAGGGGATACTAGAAAATGGTTAAACGTGTAGCAAACTATAAGCAAAAATAAACGTATAATTCCAGCTCAACACTATGGTAGTGGCATTACTAAGCAGTTTTGTAACCACTGTAAAAAAAGTTTAAATTCAGCCTTTTCTTCTGGAAAAAAGTGGCAACACTGGTAGCATTTTTGAGTTTCCCGTTTCTCTACAAAGTCACACAAAAATTTCATTGGTGTATAAAGTTTTAGTCAAGTGGTCCAATCATTGGAAATAGAGTTGAAATGAAAGCCATTTAGTGAAATTTTTATGGATTGTTTTTATGTTGGGAATTATGTTTATTTTCAAAGTAGATACTATGAACAAGTTAGTTTCATTATGAAACGACATCGGCAATATTAGGTCTTGATGCCGTGCATTGAGTTTAGATCATGTGAGTGTCAAAGAAACTCTTAGACCTACTATTACAGATTGGATCTATAAGTTTAGTGACATCTGTTTTATTTATTTTCACAGAGGATATTATGATTATGGGCACGTTAGTTTGGTTATGAAATATCATAAATATGATGGGTAGGCTTACAGGCAATACATTGGTAGGACAAGAGCATGAGCATATGAGTCATTCCAAATTTTTTGCTAATGTTTTTTTCATCATTATGCAATTGTAAAACAATCAGACGAGCAAGGCGAGAGTTACATAATTAGTATTTAGTGTGGTAAAGACTAATATACTGTCAACTGCTTCAGGGTCTCCCCTCTAGATTTTTTAGGTGCTATGAACGTATGGACATTAAGCAATATGAATTGGATGTGTAAAACTACTTAACTTCCATAGTTCTGTTTTTCCCTTCACTAAAAGGTGAGCACACAGTGCGTGGAATGTTAACCAACTTCCCTGTTGCATCAATACACCAATTTCCAGCATGACCTTTAGCTCTTATGGTCATAGATAATAAAAATCAGAAGCAAACATCAATAGGCTCAATTGAACGTAACTGGGTCACTTACAGAGTTTGCAGAATATACAACTTGATCAGCAACAGTCTCACAAGCTGTTTATGCAAAACAATGGAACACATTATCAACCTTAGGATGCAGTGGTACTTAAAAGTGAAAACCTTCTGGTATCACAGCAAGCAGGCTTCAGACAGTGCTACTCTACTGAAGATCAGGAAACCTACCTCTCTCAAGAGATTGAGGATGGCTTCAAAGTAAGAAACTGGTATTAGCAGCACGGATAGACAAGGTTTGGAAAGAAGAATTCTCAAAGAAATTGTGAAATTGCAGGCTTAACTCAAGAATGTACAAATTGGTAAAAGAGTACCTGCATAATAGAAGAGCCAGGGTACAATTGGATAGTCAAAAGAGTAAAAACGTCCTACTGCATCATGGAGTTTTCAGGGAGTAGACCTGTCATCCACACTTTTCTTGGTTTACGCCAATGACCTTGTGGCCTAACTACCACACATAATCAAAGTGGCAACCTATGCTGACAATCTGGTGCACTGGAGAACACGTGACAGTGGTCACTAAACAAATACAAAGAGCTATTGATGCCTCAACCATATGGGTAAATATATGGTGTGTCAGCATTAACACAGATAAGTCCAGAACTACTCTCTTCACCCTCTCACCAAATAAAAAAGCTGGTGTTATCAAGATTGCAGAGCTCTTGAAAGAAGACAAACAACCCACATATCTCAGAGTTACCTATCAGAAGTTAGCTATCCTAAGAAAACTAAGTGGAACCACATGGGGAGCCACTGGGAATATAATCCATAAAGTGTACCAGCAAGGCATAAGATCACACCTGGAATATGGTTCAGCTGCATGGTGTCTTGCATCAACCACATTACACGAACTAGATAAAGTGCAAAACCAGGCGCTTAGGATAAAGTTGGGAGCAATTAAATCAACACCCATAGTAGAGATGCAGAAAATGGGAAGAAAGCAAACACAGAGACACAAAGGTACTAATACAAGCAGAAAAGTTTAAAGGCATGTCAAGTCATCCAATGAAGGAAAGATTCCAAAATCTAGGAATGGGGAGACTGAAAAGAAGCAGCATTACCCACCAAGCTAAACGACAGTAGACAACTTACAGACCTACCTGAAGTTGACAGCCCCTTAAAGTCAGTAGCAGAAAAAACCTCTTGGAGCGAAAGTTATGTAATACTAATATACATCCAGACCCACGTAAAAAGAATACTAAGCGAGGACGAACAGAACAGTGTGCAGTGAAGGACAGTCACCCTCAGTTTCCTGGCTGAGGAATATCCACAAGACATATGGGTCAGAGTAGACACAGATGTGTCAGCCCAGAATGCAGGTGCAGATATAGAATATTCATACAATCCTAAAGATACGATCAGAACACCAACAGGGAAATTCTACAATAATTATGATGCAGAAATCCAAGCAATTATGGTGACAACTGAAAAACTGTTTAACTCCAACTCTGACCTACAGCCTGTGGTATTCCTGACAGATGCAAGGTCAGTGCTTCAAGCTCTCCAGTCTGGAAAACTAATAGACTTGCAAAAATTACTAAATGAACTGTCTTACCAGTATAGAGTAACCATGCAGTGGATACTCTCTCACTGTGGAATACCAGGAAATGAAAAAGCAGACCAACTGGTTAAGGAAGGTGCTGTTGAAGACCAACCAAATGTACCAATCACCTACCATCAGATGATCAAGTCAATAAGAAAGCCACAAACACAAGATCTATCCCATTATGAACAGATCAGAACAAGCTGTAATTCAACGCCTCAGAACGGGACACAACGACTCTGCAGTCACATGTACAGAATATTCAATAATGACAACAGCCATGTGTACAGGCAGCACAGAGTGCAAAATATATACTTCAAGAGTAGTCCGAGAATGAAACGCTGAAGCAGAGGAAACAACATTGGAATCAAAGCTCCATGGGCCACTGTATGAACTACAAAAGACAGTGAGTTTTATTCAGGAGACAGAATTACATAGGCATGTTTCAAATGAATGAAAGAAGAAGCAATTATCTTAAGGACAGAGCACAAAGACGTCACAATACTCATATACAATTTTAAATTAAAAAAAAATAGAAATATGAAATTAAAAATTTAAGGTCAAATACTCAACGGTTCATGTCTGGGAGATGTTACCAAGTTTTAGTGGAACAAAGCATAACCTTGTAAACAAATGAACAGCCAACCTTCATTGCAGAGACAGCACGTGATGATGATGAAAAAATGAAACTGTTAGCACAAACGAAGCTGACAAATATGGCTGGCAAGGGAGACAGCGTATCTTTGTGTGCGGGGGGAGGAGTTAGGACTGGTGTTAAAATTCTAGCATTGTGGAGTAAGATGTGTGGTGGTGGGGGGGGGGGGGGGGGGAAGAGTTTCACGGGTGACATTAGGTATAGTTTGCGGAATAATGTACAACTGGATCAGCAACTTTCTTTAAGACAGAGTACAAAGATGTCACAATATTCATATAAAATTTTAAATAAAACATTATAAAAATATGAAATTTAATAAAGCTAACAAATATAAGATTTTAATAGTTAACATTAAAGGCAACAAATGCATTTTAAACATGTCAGCTATCACAGCTCATCTTTGTCCTCTGCTGTAGATACATCATCTTGTTTCAGCTTATCATCTTCCCCAGCAACAGACTCTTCAGCGCCAACGTCTCCTTTCAGTTTTTTATCTAGAATAAATTAACCAATAAATTAAGAGATAATATCACTTGACGATATAAAGGCAATAAATATATGTTGTTATATCAAATTTCTGTTGAGTATTTCTACTCTTGGAAGCTCAATATCATTCTTAAAAAAGCAACGGTCTCCTGTAGTTGACTTAGTAAATTACTCCACAGTAAATTAGTGACTTAAGGGTATCTGTAAAAGTGTTTGCCTGGCATTTGAGAGGAAAAGGCAGTCAAATAAGGAGGTTATATAAAATAAGTCTGGCTGATCCATTGGGACCAGTTGTGCATGTGGGTAGTTGCTGAAGGTTGATACGATTTAACCCACTACATCCCAAACTGCAAGAAAACGATTCATTCCAATGTTTGGACATATTAATTTCAATTTGTTTTTCTTCACTGCTTACATGTGACCAGAAATATTAATTTTTGACAACTGGTAATGGTGGCTTCATTGTAGTTTTCCAATCGTTGATAACAGGTGTGGTATACGAGCTGTGAAGTTTTCAATATGCCTTTAATTTTCTTCAAAACTTGTGCAGAGTGGATCTATTTATGATTCAGATGAAGGGAAATGTTTGGATAGAACTTTAGAGAACAAGAATGAATCAGACATTGATGGGGAAATAGTTCAGAATTTAGGAGTTGAAAGTAGCGACGATTCAGTGTGTAGGCCATGTGATGATGTTTATTGAGTTGTTGATTTCGAATTCGGAGGCAATAGAGATAAGTGGATGCTGGATATGGTTTGGAAGTGTTGTTTGTTTGTGTGTGTGTGTTATGGATAACCAACATCGACAGTGTGGACAAATGCACACAAAGGACTTAGTTTCAAGGTCATCCATAGGCATATCTGTAGAACACATGGATCCTCAAATTCCTCATCATAAATGACAACATTTACATCACTATTAAATATTATCAACATCTCCCTCAACCCCCATATGTTGATCTACAGTACCTGCAACACTAAAGATGTAAAAATCATCTTCATATGAATTATCACCCATGAAGAATTCCTGAACAATGGTGTCACTGAAGTTAGGTCCATACAATATGGCTGACAAATGTGAAGAGGTCAAAAAATTTACAACTGGACATTTATATTGCAGTGAAAAATGCATAAAATCACTCTAGCACAGTTATTATAAAAGCACGATGAAAAATTATAATGGGAGATTGTTGTCCATGACTACAAATGGCTACCTCAATTTATCGACATCTGGTGTCTATGGAAAGAGTAAGCATGTTGAAAAATGTTGACATTAGGCTGCTACACATTAAGAAAGAACACAGAAGAAGCAGATAACCCGAAGAACTTTATTCTTAGTAGATGGGTCAACAGATCTGAATGCATGATAAACTAGTTGGCCTAGAGGTATATGCTAAGCTCCTGGCAGGTAGTGATGATCCTGGAATACTTCTACACTGGAATGCCTCCCTTCAGGGATTAAACATGCACTCATACCCCTCCCCCCACAACTATGCCGTTGAGATACACCTTATATACATTCGGGTGTCATCTCAGTTACTCAACTAGGAGGATCTGTGCTTTTGTCAGAAAGGCCATGGGCTGTCAAAAGTTACCTGCTCACATCTTAAGGAACTACTTCATCATCCATGGGATGGAGTAGTCAATCCTACATCTAACCCAACACAGTTACTATTCTTTGCTCTCCATTTGGGCCCAAGAAACAGATGAGCAGGGTGAATATGATGTGAATTCCATGAAGATCACATTGTTCATTATGAATCACTGGTCATTTGCATTGTGTATCAAGACATAGATAGCCCAAATTCTATTACACATATTATTTTACAATAATCTACGTCCATACCTTTCTTACTGGATTTCTTGGGTTTCTTTTTGTCAGAATCATCTTTGTCTTCTTTATATAGTTTTTCTACTCCTGTCCATTCTTCAGCGAGGCATTCTGAAGAACAAAGATGTACATGTAAGTAGATGTACTAGAATAGTCACAGGTAAGACATTCCAATTCAAAATTTGCAGATCCTTAAACTAAAACAAAACATGAACAATTGTTAATTATTTCCAGTAAAATCTTCAACTCCAGAGAGAACTTTGCCATGAATTGATTGCAATATTGTTGGAGATAAAGGGTTTACTCTCTCCATGCAGCTCAGTCATGAGTCTTCAGCAGACAGAGAAAATGAGGTGGGAAATCAACCCTTCACCCAACCTCTTTAGTTGTCTTCTATGATATGCATAGCAAGTCACTTACTATTCTTTGCTTGTCTTTCAGGTCCTGACAACATATAGGTGTTCATATGTGTTGATGTACTACTCAAGTAGTTGTATAGCTTTCAAAGAAATAGGTAGACTTGTCTGGTCTTATGGTATCAGTAACATGTCTTTAATGCCATAGTAAAAATGGTTCCAACTTGTTAATGTAAACCACATGTGAAGGCCAGGAGCTAGGCTTGTCAGAAGCTATATGAGATTCATTTTTCATTCCATTGGAGTACATCTGTTGTGGGACCCTTCTGTATTATATACGTATCTATATATCTTGCCTATGATAAAAAAAACTTAAAAGCAATTTTAAAGATATGGTACAATAACATAAATGTTAAATGAAGAAAACAAAATTATGTACTAACAATGTTGAAATAACTTTTAATCAAATTGACACTTTTTTGTGGTTAATATTGCTAACTAAAGCAGCAAAACATATTCAAAACTTGAAACAGTAACTGACCAGGGTTGCCATTTGACAATTTTACGACAAAATTTTAAAAGTCCGTGACATTTATTTTGACAATTTTTGAACACATAACATATTTTCTTGTTTAAATTTGACTAAACAATGTGTGGCCTTACCTTTTGTCGACATCAATTAATTTTAAAACACTGTCTATTCTACTAATGTATAAATGTAGAATGAAGAGTACATGTTACACAGATATTTTATACTTTCTTTCAGGATGTCTTAAAGTGAAAGCTTTGTTACAATAGTGATACATGATACAGCAAACAATGAGAAAAGAAGTTTCATGGTACCAAAAAGCACTAGACAATATTAGGAAAAATCATTTTATTGTAAATTCAATTATTACATAATCAAAAATAAATTGTATAATTTTACTATGTTCAAAACTTGTAAGTAACATCATTGCTTTCAAATCTAAGGAAAACTTACTCTCAATATAATATTAGTAGAACTAAAATTAGGCTAGTGATAGCATATATTTGTCATTGTGCAATTAATGAATGTTGATAATTAGAGAGAATGTAATACGAGTTACCATTCTTCAAAAGCATGCATGTTTTTAGTAGTTTATATACAATTTTGAAATTTGGCAGTTTTTAAAACAACCATTTGGCTGCATACAAAGTTCAACCATATGGCAGCCCTGTAACAAACTCACCCCTGTCATTCTCCTTTAGTACTAGATTCTCACATAAGAACTTGGTGAAGTCCACATCTTGATGATTCCAATACCAATTCTCTATATCATCTTCGTAATTTTCTACTATCTTGAAACACTGAAAAAACATGAATTTGATATTCATAAATTATTCAGTGATTTAAAAAAATAATCTTTGGCCTCTTCTCTGAAAATTTGCATTGCATTAAAAAAAACATTGCTGAAAACACAAAATCACATACAAATTTTGACTGACCAATAATAAGATCATTATTAGCAGAAAAAAGGAGCATAACATATTTTGGACATATAAAATGACACAATGTTTCAGAAAAATTAAGCATGGAGAGAAAAGTTATAGGAAAGAGAATTAGAGGTAGACCAAGAGGTGGACCTCCTTAGTCGCCTTTTACGACACGTGAAAGGTAAACAGTGTTGCTATTCTTTGCTCCCCTTTCTGGCCTCGGCAACACACGGGTGACAGTTTATCTAAGACCTGAACATGTGACATAACTGAGAGGTTTAAAGAGTGATAGTGAGAACAACATTCTGCACAGGACACACCAGATGGATAGATAATAATATGAAAAAAATATTTACACCTCATTATTTAGGTTTTAATTCTTGGGCAGCCCATATCAGATTGTAAGATCTGTAGGTTCGTGTTTGGAACACAAGCCCTCCTATTCCCCTTGGAAATGTTTATATATTATTGATTTTAATATAAATTTATTTAGGGTTAGTTATGTAAAACACAACTCTTGTAATCCTAACCATAACCAAATTTATATTTAAATTAATAAAGGATAAACATAAACTGACAAACATTGCCAAGGAAAATAATCGAATAGAGAAGGGCACTTGTTCCAAATAAGAACCAATCTGTTTTCTGAGTTGTGATAGATATCCGTATAAAGTGTTTTGAATAGATGGACATAGTCGGAGTTCTTCTCTAGCTTGATGTAGTTCTATACATTGAAAGAAGACATGCTGTACTATTTATCATAGATTTTAACATATATTGAGATCTAAATTAGCTGTTGTGACATTTTTTATCCAAAAGAAGCTAAAGGAATTAGATTTGCATAATGCTGAAGTGGGATGTGCTGGTGCAAATAAAATGGCAGCGCAACACATTTTCATTCGCTGTATTATGTTGTGCTGGAAATTTAGTAGACATATCCTGCTACAAAAGAGATCAGATGGGAGTTTGAGAATGAAGACCAAAACAAAAAAATCTGCTGCTCATTTAGTTATTCAGGGAATGTGTGGATGACAGAGTTTGGGCTAGTGGAAGTAGTCACAATGTACCTGCAACATAGCTTGCAATGATCATCAAGTGATTATCATTAAGTGTTATCTCCGCATCAAAGATTGACTGCAATGGACCTCCAAAGTCCTGTATTTTGTTTTGGTGGTACACTCTGCTGCAAATTAAAAAAATGTACAACTATTTGCAGAATATTTTAATGGATTCTGTGCTATATTGTCTATGACCATGTAACATCATGTGCTTTTGTAAGACTTCACCTTTTAGCAATTTTCCCCTCTGCTTTCACCGTAACAATGTGTCACATTGAGCTTTGTTATTTTTCTGCACCTGTGCCGACAGTCTCGTCACAACTGGGAAATCTTGTATCCCATTAGACTATTTTTACTTGTTAGAACAAACAGTGGTCTTACTCAGATGTGTGTGGTTTGGCCACACTTAAGTTTTCAGCGACTGCTTGTGTATTTAAGCCACATTTCCAAAACAATAGCTGAGCTCGATGGCAAATTTGCACTTAAAAGGTGAGGAATAAAGACTCTTAGTCTTACCTGTCTCTGCATTTCAGTAACTCCTGCTGACGGAGTATCCCACAATTCATAAGGAATGCCAAGTTCAACTTTTACACCTTTATGTCTGTTTATAAAAAAAGAACACAATGGAAGTTAGACAACAGAAAACTAGTGATGTGTTGACCAATCATACCTCTTCATTGTACACTGTCCCTGAGAGCTCTTTTTTGCTCATCATATCCAAACTTCTTTTGCATTCATTCTCCAATTTCTGTAGATTATCAGGATGTAGTCTGGAGAATGGAATGCACTGTGTCATGGTTTATAGCTTTGTTGCGATATCTTCACGAGCTGACCTGACACATTAGACTTCAGCATGGCTTCTGGGACAATTTGATCCTTTATGGGATGGGAGTTAACTCGACAACACAAGGGAGATGTCCAAACTAAGATTTCATAACTGCACAATGAAGGTTGCTAAGGTATACATTATTTTTGTTTTTCTCATAGATTTGGCTTACAGCATTCTCTGCAGCAGAACATGACAACGTTCAATTTTGGTTTCATTTCAGCATAATTTGTGTTCCTATATTTGGATCATTACGGTCTTATGTGTCCACACCTATGTGATCACAGTCCATCTTTTTAATAATAAGTTTGATTTCATTGAGCTTCCATTACATAAAGATAAAAACGCTAAGCGTCTGCTAGATCTAATTCGATCTTCATGCAACGCACTGAGAGCCCTCTCTCCTAGGAAACCCTAGGGGAGGGGGGGCTCTCAATGCGTTACGCAAAGATTGATGGATGCTGCACTGTATGCACCTTTTTATCGATAGTCCATTTCATCCAATAATGTATGGTTTTGTTTTGCTAAAAGCATTCACACATTAGAGCATAATGTGCTCAATATTTTTAAGACATTTAGTTATTCAGGGAATATGTAGATGACAGGGTTTGAGCTAGCAAAGGCAGTCACAATCTACCTGTAATGTAGTGTGCAAAATCAATGCTAGTTATATTATGAAGTAATTATCATTAAATGCTATTTCCGCATCGAAGGTTGACTGCAATGGACCTTCAACATCCTGTCTTTTGCCCTGGTGGTGCATTTGGATGAAAATCATAAATGTACAACTCTATCTATTCGCTAAACCGTTTGTTGCTTTTCAGCGTCAGGGTTAGAAGAGTTTTCAGGAGACAGCCCTCTTGTTTGCTGAGCATATTGTGGAATTTGTCACCTCTTTTATTTCGGTGGTCCATCATTTTCGTGGTCGGCCTCTAGATCTGCCTTCACTGTATCTGTGTAACATAGCTTGTCTGCTGATGTGTGCAACCCATTTGCTCTGTTGTCTCTTAATATATTTTAAGATTGGGGTGGTGTCGGTTTCTTCAGAATATTTTAATGGATTCTGTGCTATATTCTCTATGACCATGTAACATCATCTGCTTTTGTAAGACTCCACCATTTAACAGTTTTCTCTCACCCTGCTTTCACCGTAAAAATGTGCCTCAGTGAGCTTTGTGATTTTTCTGGCTCAGTACAGACAGTGTCATCACAAATGGGAAATCTTGTGTTCCCTTTAGACTATTCTAACTTGTTAGGGCAAACAGTGGTCTTACTCAGATGTGTGTAGCTCTGTCACACTTAGTGTTCCTATTTTTAAAAAAAATTATGAGATATTTTTGTTCTGTGTCCGTTCTTAAACAATGCATTTTGTCATTGTTTACAGCTTGGCTGTGACTTTTAGTCTGAGACATTTGAGTATAGCATGACATCTTGGACTAATTACTGTGGGATGAGACAGTCACTTCCTTCCCAAAACCTTAATTTCTTGCAAAGGTTTGGTGGTCCTTGCTCTATTTGTGAGCCCTGACACCATGCTGGCTCATTTGTTCCAAAATTTACAGACAAGCAAAAAGGAGAAGAACATTACAAGTGCAGAAAACTAGAGTTAAATTTATTTTCTTTACATGCTCGTGTATTTCAAAGTTAAAAATGTATCCATAAAAGGAATGTACATTCATAAAGAGTTGATTGAAGATAACAAAGACACAATGATAAGAACACAGAACAGGAGTTTTCAAACAAACATACACTAAGCCATGTAAGGTGGACATTGTCTCGCTCATTCCCTTTGCATATCGTAGGCTGCCTTTCCTTTCTGCATGAATATTGTACTCCAGGATTTTGTCACAAACATGGGGGTCATTTATGACTTCAATAAGCCGGAGTTCTCTGATAGATAAAAATATAGGACAATTAGTGATATAAATAGCAACAATAAAATCTTAAAATAGTAATAAATAACATTCTTACTCTTAAATAAATAAACATAATATGACTCATTTTTGAAATTCAAAATAATGAAATTTGCCAGTTTGTTACCTGGGTCAGAAAAGAGAGTAAAGAATGAATAATGAATCTTCAATTATTTAATTCTTCTTCTGCCTTCATTCTCAAACTCTTGCAGATCAACTGTTACCTGCCATGCATGTTGTAACAAGCAAATGAGGTGAGGCTGACTGTCCAATCAGGTTGAAAGGTGCAGATATCACAGCTAAGCTGTAAACTATGGTAATATGCATTCTGTTCTATAGACTACATTCTGCTAGTCTGCAGGGGTTTGAGAAGAAAGGCAGAAGAAGAATTAAATCATTGAAGATTCATTATTTTCATTCACTCTACATGTATTTTTATACCCAGATCTCCTTAGAAATGGAAATCTTAATCCGCATAGTATTGCTCACTTCTATTAGAGTTTAAGGCTTTACAGATCAGCAATCCAGAGTGAATTTATTCACCATTACCAAGGGTCTTCCAAATTTTTGAGACATTGACAACCCCATCTTTAAAATCCACATAAAAACAAACTCATGACATAGAGCTTTAATGTAAATTTTCTGAAAATTGACATTTTCTATGATGTGCAACTTTACTGGTTCCTCGAGACACACTAGTAAAGAAGGGAGCAAGACAAGAACTGCCATTCACACAAATAATCATGCACACAGTTAAAAATGATGCTGAAAACTGTGAACAAAGATCAAACGGACATGGGAAACACTGGGAGGGAAATTTATAACTACATGACCAGCCCAAATACTAAAGACATCAATCTTCTTCATCGATATTCCATTTTGTTAAATAATGTAGGATTAGTTCTATTCAAGTTTAAGATTTGTTTTGTTAAAATATAGGCACTTCTTGTACTGTACTGGACTTAGTCCTGACAACAAGCCTGATAATGTAGAGAGATATCAAAGATAGAATTAGAAAAGTAAAATTTGGGTAGATTAGTTTGGAAGTAGCTTACTCTCTGGAAAATAAGTTTAAAAGAATAAATGTAGAATAAATTTACCGGTATATGTAAAAAATGTCATGCTTAGAGATCCTCAGATATCTCAGCTTACTAAGCTTATGCTTACCACATGCAAAGTGCAGGCATTCACAAACAAATGTCAGACAAACAAGAGTCACATATTCTGTATCCAATGGTTCTGAATGTACAGTTGCCTGAATCACATACTCTATATAAGATGCTCAAGAAATAACAGATGTTTGAATCACATAATGACGAAGGTCGGAAGCACATGTCAAATTGAGGACAGTGCCTCATATGATGAAATAAAGATGCTAATAAAACACAGCGACAGTGAAAAATAGCTAACAGTACAACAAGAAAATGATCTGAGAGATGTGTACTACTCACTGTAAAGAAAAGATAAGGTTACAATTTTCCTACTTTAGATCTGACCATTGCTGACTGAGCTATCACATGTATATTTTGGAATAAGCATCCAAAACAAATACTGATCACCTATCTAAAGTACAAAATGCAGGTCTTCGACTAATCTCAGGAGGGATGATGAGCACTCCAATCCATGCAAAAGGAAAACATGTAAACATCTGACCACTCGATGACAGAAGAGAAGAGTGTTTGTGCAAAAGAAAAAAAATTAAGTGCATGCCAAATCATCCGATGCATGCACAAATTTGTAGATCAACAAGCAGACTGAAGAGTACCAGCTTCTGTCACATCTCCATCAACAACACAACGGTATCCTCACAAATTTCCAACTGAATTTGAAACACTGATTTTGAAGAGCCACACTATAGTCTTCAAAATGTCTCTCTAATAACAGAGGTTCCTGGAATAATTTAAAAGAAATACTGGACTCCACCTCAACTAAAAGAATCGACATGATAGATGATAAACAAAAAATACAATCCCAAGGATTGGAGAGATGGATCGATCGGCAGAGGGAGCAGTAATGAATGAAGGAGGTGGAATTCTTATCTCAAAGATAGGAAGACAATATCTAAAGCTTTTCCAACCAGGAAATATTCAACCAACTTTAGAGCAAAAGAGGTTGCACTCTATCAAGCATTGAAAGTCTTCAACGAACCAGAACTGTCAAGACCAAAAATGATAGCTATATTGAAAGATTGCAGATCCCTACTGGAATCAATCCAGAGCAACAGAAAGGAAAGCCTTCTGGACAACATTAGATAAGACTTATTTTTAAAAAACCAATCAAGTGAAGAATTGCAATGGTGACATTGAAACTTGCCCAAATGAAAAATCTTTGGCAAGGTACCAGCAGCATAGCCAAACTATGTATGATCAGAACATGCATATTTCCAGTAGCAATATATGGTTGTGAAGATGGACACTAAATAAAACAGTAGCAAAGAGAATAGCTGCTTTCAAAATTAGATGTTACAAATGAATTTTATGTATACCATGGACAGCTAAAATGACAAATGAAGTAGTGTTAAGATCAATAAACCCTGAAGGAGGCTGGCTCCTCAACAAGAAAGCTGTGGTTTTTTTTAATCATAAAAAGAGATATAACAGCATGTAAAGATTAATAACTGAAGGTGGAGTTAACGACAAGGGAAGAGGGTACCCAAGATGACAATGGTACAGTGATATATCAGATTATTTAAACATGTCTCTAGCTGCGTCTGGTCAACTCAGCTAGAAGAACTTGCACAAAATAGATCTACATGGCGTTCTAAAATAAAAAAGAGCGCATCATCTTGTGAAAAGAAAAGCAGCAGCTCAACAGCGGAGAGCAGCTAGAAAGTCACGGATAGACTAAGATCCGTCTACAGTCATCATTCCATGTCCAAACTGCCCAAGGACATTTACAGCTCGAATAGGGCTCATTAGCCATCTACGAACTCATAATCAAGGACATAACTAAAATTGAATTTTCAAAAGTGGATGTAACAAATGGTCAAAACTTTTTTGTTGTATGAGATATTTAAATAATATTTGTACATATAAATAAAGAATTGAATTCTGCATATATTAGTGTCAATTTTGTTTGTGTGTGTGATACGAAACGTGTGAGAAAGTCATAAAAACGTTTTTCTCACACAAAAAAAATAAAAAAATATCTGATTTATTTTTGGAAACTCCTGGAGTGCAACAGTGTGATGCAGACATACTCTGACGGTATTATGGTCAAATTGTCATAATTTCGCCGGAGAACCATATAGATTTGTCATAAAATCGTTCTCTAAAGCTAGATCTAGTCCAAAACTGAAACGCTCCAAAACAGTTGTTGTTTAGTCTCAATATATACAAAACCACATAGTCTAATTATTTTCGAGTGTGAAAACAACTTACCTCTCAAGAATTCATCATCCAAATAATAATTATACTGAAAATATGATAAAACAAAAGCATATAAAACCTGATTCACTTTCATGGCACCATATTTATGGTCAGATGTTGACAGAATGTGAAAATTTTGATATTTCAACAACATTCAGTCCAATGTGGCGACCAAACTTGCAGGAAAAGAAGTTAAATTGAATAAAAAGTCAGATTCCTCTAATCCGGCAACTAAAATTTTTAACATTTGCATTTCTTTATTGATTACAAGTGGGTCTCGCAACGGGTCGAATGCATTCGCCAACAGTGCACCGGATAAGAAAAATTCTGGCGAAACCATATGCCTATAGCTTGCTAAAGGTTAAGACAAATGAACTTCACATATTCACATAATTTATAGTAATAATAAATATGAGACTTAGGCTGAATCTTACGATTTTTTGTATTGCTTCCGTTTCTTTTTTTCGTCAAGTCCATAGCCTGTCTCCAAAACTTCATGGGTCTTGCCAGTTTCTGCCAGTCTAACTTTCACTTCATTTGTAAGATACTTGCACACTGGAATATAAAGAACATAAGTTAGAAATAAGCACAACTTCCCAAAAATGAGTAGGCCTATAGTTAAGAGGCAGTCTATATATCTATATGAATCATTAATTATGTTTAAATGAAATTATCTAGGAGTATAATGTACATTGCTATTGGATTTAATTATACTGTATTTGGTAGTCTTCTGCGCTCCTCAAACCTCTGCAGATTAGCAGAATGTAGTCCAGAGAGCAGAATGTGTTGTGTCATGCTTCACAGCAACATTCCAAAAACGGCAGGGAGAACTGGCTCAAGCACTTAATATGGCAGAGGCAACCACCCCCACCAGCCTAATACGGATTAGACTGCAAAAGGGGTGCAAAGGGAACGCAATGCTCAAGGATCCAGGGTTAGCAGGTAACCAAGATCCCAAATGTACCTCCTCGCCTTGAACATCGACTACAAAGTGGCCAATCAAGGTGCAAATAACAGTTTTACTGCGGAACTTGCAGTACAATGTACTTCACGCTCCCCGGTGGAAATCACACGATACATTCGTTGTGGTTATATGAGAGCAAACGCAGAAGAAGAAGACCGCAAAAGACCAAATAAAAGTAAGTTAACTAAAGAAAAGGATACATTTTCCTTTCAGGTGTACACTGTGCTATAAATAGCACACTGTTTACATTTTTAACTAGCCATTGTCATGGATTTCCGTGTAACACCAATGAAATTAATGGCTGCCCTGACGTCACATCCCGACAATTACTGAGTTTCAACACTAGACACAGACGAATATATGCATAATCTGTTTCTTTTTCCAATTTACATAATTTTTAAAATTTTCCTATGATTTGTACTGCGTGCTACACACAGAGAGGTGCACGCTCACATTAGAGATATTATTTCGAATCCTAATCGTAGTCAAAGTACTTAGCCTTAAGCTTGCCAAATCACACAACAAAGGTTAGGGAATACCTCAAAAACAGAGCAAAGGTCACAGTGTACACCCAAAAGCAAAATGCGCCGAAGGAAGTTAATCACTTTGTGTTCTAATTGTTGTAGCCAAGTCCTAGCCTTAAAAGTAAAATTGATTTTCTTTCAAGCTAATTGACTTGTCCCACAACTATCACAATCACTATTGAAATTCCATTCACTCGATTTATTGCATAAATTGAGGCAGTGATTGTATGTCCTGTGGGTAGGACAGGAAGGTGCAAATATCAGCTTTTTTTTTACACAATGTACTTACAATTGGTTTAAATCACAAAGAGAAATTCAATTGTTGCAATGAGCTATTTCTTCTATCTATTTCAATCCATCTTTGAAATGTATGTGGAGCTTTTCCTTTTAATATACCATTTGATATATGCAAAAAATATCTTCCATATATCATCCCCTTCCTTCTTGTAGAATTATTAGCAACACGCATTTTGTCTAGTTAAATGTGTCCTTCAAGTGAAAATACCACACGGCCGTGAAGCTATTATTATAATTTAACAACAACATATTGCACAAGTCCACGTAGGTCTAACTTAGTCTAAGTGTTTTTTAAAATAAATATATTGCCGTAATCGGTTGTGCTGGGCCTACAAAGCGCATAACGTAACTACGCTCCCAGCGGAAATCGATTTATAAATATGGAGCAAACGCAAAACAAACATAATTAAATACAAATAATATGAATAAGTTCAATAAGAATACATTCAAACTAGTCACTAACTTCTGCAAGCAGAACAGTTTGTAAAAAACAAAAACTCATGCATTCACGAATATTGTGTAGTAGTACCTTCACATAATGATGGATCTCTATGAGGATCTTGTCGGAGTAATTTGTACTCATCGTCGGGTTCCTCGTCTTTGTCGTCTGCTCGACATCCTAGCATCAAAGGCCCAATAATACACAACAGTACTAATTGTAGCACAAATAGCCTGCTATGTTTCCACATGTCTTGAATATATCCGAAAATAAGTTAAGAACAGAAATCTATGGCCACAGATTTGATTTCTAGTAAAAACTTGTATATCAGTATATCAACTACTCTCATGAATGTCATGCACAAAGATCCAATTAGATTTGTAGTGGACACACTTTGGCCACTGGGAAGAAACCATGTGTTAACGTGGGAATTTCCGCACATAGTATTTTGCTTAGTTGTGACTTGCTGATTGGTCAGAATCATCAAACCAGAACTGATAATATGTTTATTATTACGCCACACTATTATACTTTGCTTTTGCATAATGACAGATGAAATAATGTGTACGCCCTTAAATTAAATTATTGTACATAAAATAAATTGTATCAATTTATTTCGTTAAATTCTTGTGTCCTTGTCTTAGGGGCGTGTTAACTTTTCCGTTCGTGAATCATATCCGGTTTATTTTACTTCCGCATTTTGTCTGACTTATTCAAGTGGGAATAGAAATTCGTGTAGACTGACCAGAGTCCGCGAATTTCATTAACACTGAAAGTGTACGTAAATATGAATAAATGTTTATCACTTATTAGTATACAAAAACCAAAATTTGATTTAGTATAATATTAAAAACCGACGACAGTCTAATAAAGATAGGCCTGCCTAAGTCAGATTGATTAATTCGTCTGTAAAATAAATTAAATTGTACACTACAGTACAGTCTGAGTACAGTAGTTGCCAGTTGGTTGTAGTTGATTGATAAGCGTAGGATCTAAGTAAAAGTACCGGTAATGTGATTACATATTTGATTTTGTACATGATTAAACTCAAACTTTAAGAGCGAACCAAACACAGATATAATTTCACTGTTAGTACCATCTGAATGTACCATACAGGATGGCATGGAAAGAAGAGTGTTACAGTTACTGTTGTCTTGTCACTGTTGTTGGAAGGGTGATAGAAAGAACTTAAGAAGGCTGCGGCAGTAGCAAAGATCGACTAAGAGTCACTGGACAAGAGATATTTAGTGAATGCATGCACGTCACAAGAGGAGGCGAGGCAATATGCAATAGACTGGGGATTTCAGAAGATTCATAAGGAAGACTACATTCTATAAGCTGTTTACCTTTCACGCATGTCGTAAAAGGCGACTAAGGAGGTTATCGGATGGAGTTGGCTGTCCCATCCCATATAGGGTCAGTGACCCACAGCCATGCTGAAGTCGGATGGGTCAGGCCGAAAGGTGCAGATATCGCAGCAATGGTGTAAATCATGATACAACGCATTCCGTTCTCCGGACTACATCCTGCTAATCTACAGGAGTTTGAGAACGAACGAAGAAGAAGAAGCTGAGTATTTTTGTATTATTTTTGGCTATTGATGTAGGTTTATAAGTGTACAACAAAATTTTTAATAAAATGAGCTGTCGAAATAAATAAATAGGCCTAATCCTAAGCAAAAGCAGAGTAATCTGGATCAATGTCAATTGCAGGACCTGATTTCTCATGAAATTGTTCAATATGAACATAGATAAACTGATTGGACTATTCTCTATAATTACTAGGGTGTGGCTGTTGTAAGTGGGCGTACATAATAAATTAGGCCTGCACTACAGGACAGATTGTCACTATTTTAAACTCCTAAATCCTGAACAAATTCCCCACCAATGTCTGATTCATTCTTGTTCTCTAAAATTCTATTTAAAAATTGCCTATCAACCTCATCTGAATCATAAGTAGGTTCATTCTGACCAAGTTTTGAAGAATTGAAGGTCATAATAAACCTTTCACAGTTCGGAAACCGCAGCTGTTGGAACATTTCTATTTAAGCTGCAGTTACTACTAGTGACACGAGGACTAAATTTAGTTTGTCTGGTCATGTGTAAACAGTGAAGAAAAATAATGTAAATCATCAACGGATATGTCAGGAGTTGCCTTTCTGGTAATGAATTGATGCAGATAGAAACAGCCAGTTTGAGGTGGAGAAGGTTAAACTACTTTAGCGGTATTCTTATATACACGGGTAAGATCTAACATATTTTACAGAGTGATTCTACAGGAGTCAGATATCACTGTTGTAATAATGAAAAACTATGTAATTTTTTGTAATCTGTAAAAATTCTATAACAATTAAAAGCTACGTTATTTTTTGTAATCTGTAACAATTAAAAGGTAAGTTATTTTTTGATATTCAAAATTTCATAACTTTGTAATGAATTCAAACTTTATTTTCCTTTTACATGATTTCACATCTTCTTACAGTTATTATTGCAAATGTGTTTAGTCTGATTACTTGGCAGCTGAACACTTATTTCAGTTTTAGATTATGGCTCATCGAACAATTCTTATTTATCAGGTACACAATGACTGAAATACATGACTTTGGCATTGCCCCAGTAACATGTCACTCATTCAACAAGGACAGAACAGGTAGGATTTAGAATACAATTAATATCACTAAACACTACATAATACTGTAAGCTCTAATAGCTAAAATAGCATTCCCAAATTTGACATTTTTGTAGCATCGCCTTGGTTTATTAATATGCTAAAAATGTATTTTACATGAGCAGTGAATTGAATTGCATATGTAGCCCTGATAGGCAGAAGGACAGAAAAAATGTTTTAAAGGCACATTGCTAACTCAGTTCAATATAGACACAAATTCATGGGAAAGTCTTGTAAAACAGATCTGATTGGTGGTGCAGCTGCTGCATAGATCCCCAGACTTGATGCTGCTCAATGTATCACAGAATCTCCCACACAAGTTCAGAGTGTGGACAAAAATTAAAGGCACTCAGAAGACTCATTAGTTACAGCCAGACACAGTGTAGTCATCATAATCATCCCAATTGAGTTCAAATAGTCATCATCGACTCTGATTAATGAACAACACATGTAGCTATATGTTTACTCGTAAGTAAAAGTAAGTAGTAAAGTAACCCATAGCATTTATTAATGCCGTAGGGGTGTGAGATGTTAGCGATCTCACATTTCACAGGCTCTGCAAATGAGGGCGGTAGCCATCTCCTCTCCCTCGCAGTCTTTACTTCCCGGATTAATCCGGTACCCATTTAAGGCTGGGTCGACCTGGGAGCCGTTGCGATCTGAAAAATTTCCGCCTCAACTTGGGAATGAACCCAGGACCACTCATATGCGAAGCCAGTTTACTCATACATTTCATTGGAAAAAAAATTGAGATATGCACAAGACTCCAGTGGAAGAGTGAAAGAATAAGTCATAATTTTTTGTTCTCCAATTTTGTGATGTTGAAAATATGATAATGGTCTCATGTTCTGATATCTTCAGGTCTAGCTTTATCTTTGAATGATTCTGATGTGAAAATTTACAAGAAGGCTGGTAACAAGTGGCAGGAAACTGATACTTTGAGTGAACATGGACAGAGAGTGACGAGCATTGACTGGGCACCACTCAGTAACAGGATTGTTACATGCTCAGCTGTAAGAAGTATTTTTAGCCCATTGAATAGATGTATTTCTAACAATCATGATTATTCATCTCTTTCAGTAGGGGTTAACAGGTTTAATTCTTATGTGAGATGTTTTCTGTAATACTCCTTTTTCAGGACTGTCATTGCTCTAGTGTTTTATCTCCTATTGAAAAAAAAATCTTACAGGTAGGTATAATGTGACTACATTCTATCCACAAGATTAATTTTTGTTCTATTTTTGAAGTTTGATGTGTATCATCATCAAGTGCCATATCTGCAATAGACCTCCATGCAACAGAAGATACATAATCTGTATCTTGCCTTGGTGGTGCACTCTTGGTGAAGTCAAATGTGTCAGGTCAAAAGGCTTTGCTGTTATGGTTAAACTGTAAACCATGGCACAGCTTATTCCTTTCTCTGAACTATATCCTGCTAACCAGGTTTGAGAACAAATACAGAAGAAAATGTCAGATTTTTTTCAGCTTGCACTTTATCTTTGATTGTGACATTGGAGGCTTCTCTGGGAATCTTATGCAATCTTTCTTTGTTGTATTTTAGATCTTTGATATTGATTTTAGAAATTAGTGTTCACTTTATTAGCTGTTTTTGGCATACATGTGGAAGTATGAATATTATGGGTGATGGTTCTTTACACTTTTTATTCCTTGTAAAATTAAATAATTTTATGAACACCATGACAGTGTAAAAGAAATATTGCAGCCATTGAAAATGGGAAAATGTTGGCTCCTAAATGTATGAAACTTGGGTTTTTTTTCTATATCAAGAGTCATCAGCATGGGAAATGAGTAATTTAATGCATGGCTGAAGGTAAAAAGGGAAAGGATAGATCATGGGGACATAGATAAATGACATCACAATATAACTAATAAGCATTGGGCTTATAGCAAAAAAAATATAAGGAAACAGCGAACATGATTTGAACCAGGTCTCTTCGGCTGGCACGTGCTTGCTTGCAACTTGAGTCAATATGGTTTCCATATTTGACCACACCACACCCCTAAAAAAATTGTGATTTTAGTCCAGATTTAAAACATGTATATTCTCAAGTACTATGAAAATGGACTAATTGATCAAAACACAGAATCCAAAACACACACTGCACATGTATGTAAATTCCTTGAGAACCACAAACATTTAACACTGGTATGAGCTTCAGTATAATATGCATCAATTAGGCCTACTTGTAAACATAAATAACAAACAGAAACAAGGTTGTTTCAGATGTAACATAGATAAATTAATAATATAATTAAGAAGCAACCTTGTTCATCCAATTTATCCTCATGCTTCCTACTTGAATTTACTTGTTTATCTAAAGCAGCCTTCTTTCTGTTTGTGTGATATTTGTTTACAAGTAGACAATGGGTTCTTGTCGTACTAAGGCTTGTTGGCACATACTAATGTTAAATGTTTGTGGTTCTCAAAGAATTTACATACCTGTGTGGTTGCTATTTTCTGTGTCGATTAACTGGCTCATATTCATTGTAACTTGAAATATGCAAGTTGGAAGTCTTGACTAAAATCGCATCTTTCTTGAAGAATGTAGATTGGTTGAATACTCAAAACGTGATGATTCAAGTTGTGAGGTGCCAACTGAACATACCTGTTTCAAAACACATTTGCTGGTCATTGGCTGCTGCAGCTTACCAAGAATTGTAAAGAATTCTCAGTGTCATAAAGAAGATTTATGTTCTGGAAAGAATTTATCACCTTAAGATTCTTTGCTCTCCTATATCAGGTTTTCAGGGCCTGGACAGATTTACAAATCTTGGAGAATTATGATTCTAAATAATGTAAAAAATTTTTTATTATACAGACTTATATTGCAAAGTAGTTTTCTTCTTCTTTTATTCACTTGGAACGTGCTTATATCTGAAGTTTTGTCTCTTCTATAAACTTGACTGTTTTGTAACTCATACAGATGTCCATAGAAGTTATCTTCCTTTGTTGTTTCTCTGGGCCAGTGTAATTGCCTCAATATTTCATATTCCGGGCATTCCTGAAGAATATGCTATGCTGTCTGAGACACCAGCCCACATGTACACTTAGCTGTGCTGCCAATTTGTAAACTTTGTATATAATAGGCTGTGGAGTCAGTTGTGTCCTGTTCTGAGGCGCAGAAATGATAACTTTTTCTGATCTGTTCATAATTTGGCAATTATCTTGTGTTATGCCAGATGATCTGCTTTCTCATTTCCAGACATTCCACAGTGCGATGGTATCCACTGCATAGCTACTTTACAATGATTGCTTAGTGCAGTCAGTAGTATTTGGGCTGGAACACTTAAAGTGCTGATCTGCCAGCACTTGTACCCGAAAGAGGGGTAAAGAATAAAGAATAGCAATACTGTTTTCCTTCCATGATTTTCATAAAAGGTGACTAAGGAGGTTGTGGGATGAAGTTGGCTATCCCATCCCATATACGGTCATAGTGAAAGAGAAGCCATGCTGAAGTCGAATGTATCAGTATGTAAAACACAGATTTGGCGGCAAAGTTATAAACCATGACACAATGCATTCATTTTTCTCTACTACATCCTGCAAATCTGGAGGAGTTTGTGGAATAACACTGAAGAATTAGAACTATTAGATCTGTAACATCGATAATGAAGAGAACAGCATAGTTTTTTGTGTGAATACTTGTTTACTTTATTTTAAAACAGGACCGAAACGCATTTGTTTGGATGTTGGAAGGAGGCAAGTGGAAGCAGGTACTCGTGATTCCACGTATTAATCGTGCTGCAACCTGTGTCCGGTGGTCACCAAAAGGTACAATTGATTTATTTCGTGGATCTTTTAATAAGATGTTAAAGTAGAGCTACTCACTGTAAACACACTAGATAGCACACAAAAATTGACAGTTTGACCAAAAGGCCATTATCACAAATTCACAACATAATATGGCAAGTAAGAATGTCACTGTCCAACTTTCACATGGTCATGTGTTCTTGGTAAAGGCCTTTTGGTAGAAAGGTCAATTTTTGTTTGTTATCATGTATTTCCAGTAATTAGCAAAACTTCATCACCCTGTTTCCTAATTTTTCGTATTGGATTTCAGTTTTGCTGCAGTTATTACCTATTATATTAAAGTAGTGATTGTTGTGTTTAGGTATTTTATACTAGGTTTTTATTCTAATTCAGGTGACATATTCTTTCCAGAACATAATCTTCTTTACTGATGTTCTAAACTCCTCGCGATTCTGAGAGTTGATCTTCTGCAGCCAAGGGCATATTTAAATAATCTGGGTTGTCTTTTATTTATCATAGTCTTGGTCTGTACCTATCACCAGCACCCATACCTTCCATTATGCATTATGTATACATTCCACTTTTTTCCATGCTGTTATGTGCTTCCTTGTTATAATCATGTTTAAGAGCCAGCCCTCTTCAATGATAGAAACTAATAGGATATCATTTTTTTAAAAAGTGTTGCGAGGACTCATTAAAGATCTTATGGGGAAAATGGTAGAGACCATACAAAACAATTGTGGATTAAAAATATGTAATTTCCCCCCTGCCACAGGATTATTTTTTGACAATTTGCATTATTTTTGGTGGATGTTTGGAAATTACAATAACATGTTTATTTTTAGAGATTTAAAAATAATTGTAGTACGTGTAAAGAATTGAATACTGCATATATTTGTGTACGTTTTGTTTGTATCTGTGTGATATAATTGGAAAATATGTACTCACCTTTATTTTCCAATGTGGCAACCCTGATTACATTCTTTTACACAGCTGTTTATTGTATTTTTATTGTTTCCTAACCAAACTAACATAATATCGCTGAGGAAATAGATAAAACATGTAGATGTAGCTTCAGTGATATAACTCCTATACTAACATATGGATATGGACAATAAACAAATAGGAACGTGAAAAATTAGAGACAATTGAGATGTGTCTCTGTAGAAGAATGCTGAGAATACCATGGACTGCCTGAAAAACTAATGTGGAGGTGTTGAAATAGTCAAATGTGAAACAGACCTTAATTAATAATATAAGAGAAGACAATCTTCATTTATTTTGGCCACTTCGTGAGATGAGACAGGGAGGTTGGAGAACATAGTCACAAAAAGGCAAAATTGAAGGCAACAGAGACAGAGGATAACAATGTGAGAAAATATTAGACTTTTTGACAACCTGGCACGGCAGGGAAACTACAACAATCTTGCTACATAATGCTGGCGATAGAGAGCTATGGAGTGCTATGATCGCCTACGCCAGCCGGCATGGCACATGATGATGAGATGTAATTTACCTTGTCGATTCCATTGTTTTCTAGTTTTAGATCAGGTGTCTGTAACCCATGTCAATATATTAGGTCCATACGTGTCATTTCATAGCGAAACCAACATGATAATATATCTACTTTGAAAACAAATGTATTTCCCAAGAATTCCTTGTCATTAGATTCACAATTCATAATAATTTTATGATGCATAATAAGTTTATGTCACTTATACATATTAACTATCATTATAGACCCTTTAAGTCTCGATTAAAAAGATTTCTTGTTCGATATTCTCATATTTTCTAAACACTATGCTGGAGTAGGAAGTACAATACTATTTCTATGATTTGCTGAGACCTGTCACATGACATTAACAATCATGTGATTCCATGTCGCTGAATGAATGCATAGCAACAGTTGAGTACATAACATCCCTTTGTAAAGGGAATCTGTTGCTGACACTTGACACAGGCATGCTAAAGGTTAAATTGTAAAGTGAAACCGAATACGACTATAGAACTAGCTATGCAATTTAATGATAATTTCCATGTCCGCATGATGCTTGTGTATTCATCTTAATATGTTTTGTAGGATTTAAAACTACAGAGGTGGCACCATTTTTGTATAGTGTGTAAATTGTCTGCATTTGTTTAGATAAACAGGGGAGATAATTTTCTTACACATCATGGATGTCACAGAACTGATGATGTTTTCATCTCTTCTGCATATGTTCTCAAACTTCTGCAAATTAGCATTACATAGTCCAGAGATTCGAATGAGTTATGTCATGGATTACAGCACTGCTGCAAATTCTGCGCCTTTTGGTGTGACACATCCAACTTCAGCATGACTTTTGGTCACTTTTACCCTATTGTATGGGACAGCCAACTCCTCCTCATAACATCCTTAGTCACCTCTTACAACATGCATGGAAGGTAAATAGTTTTGCTATTCTTTGCTCCCCTCTCAGGCGCTGGCAACACACATCGCATGTTTTCATCTAAGAATACATTTTTAAACCACAATGTGATCTTGTATACTGAAATTTAATATGTTTCCTGTTTGAACTCACAAACACAGAAAACAAGTTTGCAGTGGGCAGTGGATCTCGTCTCATTGCCATTTGTTATTATGATGTTGAAAACAATTGGTGGGTCAGTCATCATATCAAGAAGCCTATCCGCTCGACTGTCACCTGGTAAGAGGCATGGGTACAGAGTTATTACCTTTTATTTTATACTTTAATAATTCTATATGATATGTATTAAAAAATTGGTAGCGTATTCTGTTCAAGATGTAACCATCAACTCATAATTTTTTGGCTGTAGCGATTTTCTAGGCAATGTGCGTTCAGCATTGTGCCGGTGCTTTCTGAATGTTCTGGAAGCACAATTTCCGGTGACAGGATTCAAACTCAGTGCCTTGGCCATCGCAGACGCACTCTGTACCACAGCGCCAGACATGACATGATATTAGCATTTGAAATTTTTAATGAAGTTGCTCAAAATAGATCTGGAACTAGCAGCATAGCTGAGAATGCCACTAGTCTCTCAAGTCTGAGAAACAGAGATAACACCAACATAATAGGCAACGTTTCCCAACTTTTCCCCACCTGTTTCTAAACAAATGTTGATGTCCTCTTTAATATTCTCTTTAATGTGTGTGCTTCTCATTTCTGATCAGGAATTTCAGAACTTAACCACCCACGCACACAATCTAGTACTATAGACTCTCCAGTACTCCCTTCATCCATACATTTTGTAGTGAACCTGTCTGCATATACAAGAATAATTTTTGTGGAAACAGGCTATCACTCATCATCATCAAGTGCTATCTCTGCAACGAAGGTTGGCTGCAGCGAATCTCCAGCGTCTCTTGTCTTGGTGGTGCACTCTGCTAGACCGTAACCTGTCCATCGTGTGATGTTACTCTCCCATTTGTATCTCTGCTTACCTCTTGCTTGCTTCCCCTTGACTTTACCTTCAAGTAAGGTCTTCAATAAGGTGTCCAAAATGTTTTTTTTGCCTGATCTTTATTTCTCTTAGTAATTCTTTCTTCATATTAAGTGTATTTAGCACATCTTCATTTGTTTTCTCTTTCCATGATGTTCTCCCTATTCTCCTATATACCCACATCTCAAAGGCATCAATTCTGTCTTCTAATTATTCTATCACTACCAGCAACTTAACAAATTTGTGTAAGAAACATTATTGGTAACTCAAATAGATTAGAACATTGCTATTGCTTGTAATGTTGCTGTATATATGAAACAACTCCATACGACATTCTGCATAAGGGCAGCTATCTATGTAATCATGTTGTAGGGATAACTGAAGAGGAGATAATAGCTTGCACAATAAATAGAATGATGTTGTCAGGAGGGCAGAATTCATAGTATCATTGTTTACAATATGGCTTCAATGTCTGTTTCTTTAGGCGTGCAACATCAAATTTCATCATTGCTTTTGAGTCACTTTGACCTAGGGTGTAGGACAGCCAAACCAATCCTCAAAATCTCCTCGTTTCTAAGAGAGCAAGTCATGCTGTTGCTACTCTTTGATCCCCTATCAGGACCCAGTAAATCATAGATAATTTAAATATTTGAGAGCAATATTTTAGATTTGATATCCTGAAGTAGTTAATAAGTATATTACTTTTATTTGTCTGAACTGGAATAAGATATAATAAGTTGTGTTTCTTTTATAATCTCAATAGTCTGGACTGGCATCCTAATAATGTTCTTCTGGTTGCCGGATCGACTGACTTTAAATGCAGGTAAGTGGTATAGCTTTCATTTTAATGCTTATAGTGACTTATACAAAAGACAAGGTAGTGAAGTAAACCTTATGGTGCACAGACAGTCTAACTAACATGTACAAAAGAATATAGATAACTACAGACTAAATTAATGATTAAACCATAAGGTCTTTATAAAAAAAACATACAGGACAAGTAGAGAGAAAACATTGTAAATAATAGTACTACCACAAATATACTAGACTGCAGGCATTTATATCAAATGACATATTCTTTCCAGAATATTGTCCCTCATCGTGGATACTCTGAACGCCTCTCTGTCCCACTCAAGCAGGTATGCATTTGACAGAGAAAAGTGCATACATTCTTTGATGTGGCTAGTTCATTGTCTTCTTGGTCTTCCTCTTCTTCTCTCACTTGATACTCTGCCCTATAGAATCTCGATACCATCATGTTGCTTTAAGTGTCCAAAATACTGTAGCTTCCTTCTTAAGGTGGTATTTAGAAGCCACCTTTAATTTCATTTATTTTCTCTGTCCATGATATTCGTAGCATCTTTCTGTAGCACTTAATTTCATATGAATTTATTCTTTTGGTCATATGAATTTATTCTTTTGGATATAGTCTTCTTTAAACTCTAAGTCTCACATCCATATGTTGCCACTGGGAAAATCCATGATCCTAAAAGGGTTACTTTAGTGTCATTATTACTACTTTGCCATACCTTTCTCATTTGTGTTAATTTGAATGTTGCAATTGCAAGTCTTCTTTTAATCTCGACTGAACAATCTCCAGAACTGTTTATATTTGCTCCAAGTTTTTGTATTTGTTTACACATTCTGAGTGCTCCAATACACATTAAAATAATGGTAATCTATTTTTAAACATTTAGAAACACGTATCAACTTGTTTATGTATCAAATTTTTTATTTTGTTTATGTCCTATGCAGTGAACAATTTTATACTTATTAAAAAATGTATGTTTTGACCATGCCCCATCATCTTTAGAACTAAGTTAATTCTAAAACAATATTTGTTTCTTCAACAATAGTTGATAATTCATAAGCATACAATTGGTAGCATATCCTATCCAGGACATTGCCATCAACCCAGCATTTTTTGGCTGTAGTGATTTTCTAGGCAATATAAATACGTTCAATAGTTTGCCATTGCTTTCTGAATGGTCTGGATCCTCAAATGCCTGTGGCAGGGATAGAACTCTGTACCGTGTCCGTCACAGACACGCTCTATACCACAAAGCTGGACAAGTCTTCTTCTGCGTTCGTTCCCAAATTCCTGCAGATTAGCAGGATGTAGTACAGAGAACGGAATGCGTTGTGTCATGGTTTACAGCATTGCTGTGATATCTGCGCTTTTTGATCTGACACATCCGACTTCAGCACGGCTTTGGGTCACTGACCCTATATGGGATGGGACAGCCAACTTCATCCCATAACCTCCTTAGTCGCCTCTTACCTCATGCATGGAAGGTACACAGTGTTGCTCAAATTCCTGCAGATTAGCAGGATGTAGTCCGGAGAACGGAATGCGTTGTGTCATGGTTTACAGCATTGCTGTTATATCTGCGCCTTTTGATTGACACATCCGACTTCAGCACAGCTTTGGGTCACTGACCTCCTTAGTCGCCTCTTACCTCATGCATGGAAGGTAAACAGTGTTGCTATTCTTTGCTCCCCTTTCGGGCCCCAGCATCACACAAGTATAGGACAAGTATAGTATAGATCTACATATTATCCTTGCCTGATGTACAGATAAAAATGACCTACCATTTAAACAAATAGGTTTACTAGACGCATTTGACATTATCAATGTTAGAGCTAACAAAAACAACTGGAAGCTTTTTTAATTAACAACAGTTTTAACAATGTGGTTTTAGAATCAATTGAGGAAGGACATTATTTTAGTGATTTCCCTATAAATAACTATCAGCAAAACTAAATACTGAAACTGATTGAAATGATACAGAAAATATGCTCAAGTAATTGTTTCTGCATTTTCAGATAGACCAGACTTACATTGTCACAGTTGTTTTGGCCTTTAAGAGTTAAGATAAAATATTAGATGATCTCTCTCCATCCCACGCTCTACAAGATATTATACAATGCTGAAGTTTCAGTATGTTCCACTCAAGTGGAATTGTACAATTGTTCTGATATGTCATAGTTACACTTTTGTTCTTCTATTTGTTATATATTCTTAGAGTGTTCTCAGCTTACCAGAAAGATGTTGATGAAAAGCCAAGACCATGCTCATGGGGGACCAAGATGTCATTTGGTACACTCATGGCCGAGTTCAGCAATGGAGGAGGTAGAAATTGTCGTAATGTTATCTGTTTTAACCATTATTCAGAATATACCATAATAGATGTTTGTCATTTTATTATTAGATCTTATTAGTTATGTTTTATTTTATTTAGGAAAATGTATATTTGTTTAATGGGCCTTAATCAACAATATAAGAAAAAAGCAATCTTCTTTTTTTGGCCACTTCATGAGACAGGCAGGTTTAGAGAACATAGTCACAACAGGCAAAATTGAAGGCAACAGAGACAGAGGGTGACAACTTGAGAAAATATTAGACAGTTTGACAGCCTGGCATGGCAAGGAAACTACAACGACCTTGATACATAATACTGTGGACAGAGAGCTGTGGACAGCCATGACCACCTACGCCAGCCGGCATGGCACCTGATGATGATATTTGTTTATTAGGTGGTCTCTTAACGCAGTTGTTAGCGCATTGGCTTCGCATATGTGTGATCTTGGGTTCATTCCCCAGTTGAGGTGGAATTGTTTTACAGCTTCCGGGTCAACCCAGCCTAATTGGTACCGAATTAATCCGGGGAGTAGGGACTGTGAGAGAAAGGAGATGGCTACTGCCCTCATATAGCAAGACCACTGAAATGTGAGATCGCTAACATATCACACCCCTATTCCATTAATAAATGCTATGGGTTAACTTTTGTTTAAGCAAGAAATGTCATAATTTTAAAACCTTTTTTGGGAAGTTGCTTTGGTCGTATTAAAGCCATGTATGCCTGTGTGTTGTCGTGGCCCGAAAGGGCAGCAAAGAATAGCAACACTGTTTACCCTCCACGCATGTTGTAAAAGGCGACTAAGGAGGTCATGGGATGAAGTTGGCTGTCCCATCCCATATAGGGTCAGTTACCCAAAGCCATGCTGAAGACGGATGTGTCAGGCCAAAAGGCGCAGATATCACAGCAGTTGCTGTAAACCATGACACAACGCATTCCGTTCTCCAGACTACATTTTGCTAATCTGCAGGAGTTTGAGAACGAACGCAGAAGAAAAAGAAAGCCATGTAGACTGTGTGGTCAAAAAGATGCAAACATTAGATTCCTTCTAATGGTTGCAGGCTTTCATGTGATTGGATGGCTGCATAGAAAATAATGGTGGAACAAAACACATTCTTCATACACACATCAAAACCATATCACAAGTGGAGTCTTCTAGTTATAAAAAAGCCCAGGAGAAGCCTCCTTAACCTACCTCCCTGACCCTCACTACATTGCATGTAGGAAGCAAGAGCTTCATCCCTTCTAATTCCTGAGGATTGAGACAAACAAGAAGTAGTTGGACCATGTTCAGATATATCAAAATAAACCCATGACAGAGGAGTGAGTACAACAGTAAAATAATCTATATTTGTAGAAACCTAGTTGGTATGCATAAGTTGTCCTGCAAATGCAACAATAGTTGCAAAGCAATGATATACTTCAGTTATTATTTAAAAAAATAAAAATCTATGGTCATGGTCTTATCTCTATACACGTCATAGATGACTACGGAAAATTGGGAGATAAGGCTGTTACCTGTGAAAAATTATGACCACAACACATCTTGTCTCGATTCTTACTTTTGTCTTCTCTTAAATGGTTCCCATGAGTGATGAAGAGATGCAGGCAAGTCGACTTTGTCCTTCTGTAGTAGACTCTTAGATGGTGGGTATCCATCGAAGACGGATGTGTCGGGCCATTGGTGCAAATAAAACAAGACACAACGCATTTCCATTTTATGGACTACATCCTGCTGGAAATCTAGCAGAACTATGGTCCTGCTAGATCCAGTAGGAGTTTGAGAATGAAAGAAGAAGAAGAAGATGGTGGGTCAACGGATTTGACAGAAGAATGGTATTGGCTCAGAAGTATATGCTGTGCTTTTGGTTGGACATGGGGATACTGCTGCATTGAATGCCTCCCTTCAAGAACTAAATATGCATCTATAAAACACACACACACCCCAACACAACTATGTGGCTGAGACAATAACTGTATACAAATTTAGTTGTCACCACTGTTACTCAACTATGGAGGACCAGTGCTGTTGTCTAAAAAGGCTATGAGCTGTCAAGAGCTACCTGTTCACATCTAAATGCATTTCTTTATCATCAAAACGAACATGGCTTATTTACATTTTATTTTTAAAAAGTGATGTGTTAATTATTTACATAATTGTTAAAATCAAAACTGATTTTATGTTGTTTTTTTTTACAAGAAAAATACAAGAATTATTTGTGTTGTAATATATTTTCTATTCTTTTATACAGGTGGCTGGGTTCATTCTGTTTCCTTCTCACCCAGTGGTGACAGAATTGCTTGGGTGGGACATAACTCCAGTGTTTCAATAGTGGATGCTAACAAGGGCAATGAGTATGTTAGTTATTGATCTCCCTTTTTAACTATTGCTTGTGCTTTCCATCATTTCTGCTTTTACTTACCTCAAATTTTAGACATTATTATACATACAATTGGTGTTAAGCTTGTTAAAAACATTACAGAAACATGCATTGTTTTGTTTCTTTAAACCATTTTGGCAAAAGAAAGTCTTGCAAAATTTTATTTTATTCACTTCCCCGTGCTTGTGTTACAAAGCCATAAAGATTTATTAATGTTTGTTAGAAATGCATTAACGTATGTTTTAACTTCTTTCTTAGGCTGTTTGTTATCAAAGACAGTTTCCTGCCCTTCATGGGAATCACATGGATCACTGAGAACAGTCTTGTAGCTGCTGTGAGTTAAAACATGTAACCATTTTACAAACTTTAAAAAAGGCTCAAAAGACATAGAAGATTGACTTCATTGTACTTTAGTTTCCCCATATATATATATATATATATATATCAGTTTTGATATATCAGTTTTGATATATATATATATATCAGTTTTGATAGATATATATATATATATATATATATATATATATATATATATATATATATATATATATATATATATATATATATATATATATATATATATATATATATATATATATATATATATATATATACTCTGACATTCTCAGCAAAGCGGCACATCATCTGCTGAGAGCTCCACTCATAGCATGTAACTCCATAGCTTCAGGCGATAATTCCCAGAGAGCATTAAAAAAATATACTTTGTAAACAAGATATTGTGAGTTAGATTTGAATCCATGAGCTCTTTAGCATAAGATAAACAGGGTTATGTTCAAGCTGTGGAGATTCCCCTTAAAAACTGTTTACATTAAGTCAAATCAGCAGAAGTAATACAAACAGTGATTTATGCATGCACAAACAATAGAAAAACAGTAAATTAACAATGGAGTTATCCAGGTAAGAGTGGGGAGGAATGGTAAATTAAAAAAAAAAATAAGTGATATACCACAAGATACGTCCGCCATCTTGAAACTGGTAACCAGAAAAACCCATAAGATATTGTTAACCTTGAACTCACATGAGAAGATGAGGTAGAGAAGCCAAGGATAATCTTGGTAAAGTAGAAGAGAAATTCATTGACATCGTACTCTCTAAGCTGCACTGGCAAGCACTTGGAAAATATGTGCAGTATAATGCATTCTTCTTCTTCTGCGTTCATTCTCAAACTCCCACTGAATATTTCTTGTATCAGGACCATGGTCCTATTAGATTTCCAGAAGGATGTAGTCCAGAGAATGGATATGCGTTGTGTCGCCGTTTTATTTGCGCTAATGGCCCGACACATCCGTCTTCAGCATGGTATAATGCATTCAACACTCCTTGAACAAGATCCAGAAATTTCTTCTCAGAGAAGTTCTGGGCATGATTTGCATGTACATTATTTTGTTAAGTTTGCTCTGTACACAGAGAACACATTTTTATTTGGAACACAGATGATGACCCCATGATGAAGCTCAAGATGACATTCTAAAATATAAATTGGTGGAGAGTAATATTCTTCTTCTGTGTTCATTCTCATTGCTGGTTAGCATGATGTAGTCTGGAGAATACAATGTGTGCGACATTAAGTGCCCTATCTCTCACAGCTGCCAAAAACGTAATATTTTAGTGAATATATAATTCTTAGAATATATCGGATTTTAAAAATATAATTGAATATTGTTTATTTCTAAGACAAAATCACTCATTGAGAACTGCTCTGATCAACAAGAAACATGCAGACGATGGAATTGGTTGACAATGTCCTCAGAAGAAAGTCAAATAACCTCACAAAAGTTGCTTTGGAGAGTAGACATAAGAGGTTATGACCAGAAAATATGTAGCAAGTACAGCAGATGTGGAAATGAGAAAGGCCAGAGCTGGTGTATGATTAGAAGGATAACCTTCACTGAGCAAAGTGGACATAATTTATTGTAGTCATTTAGAATTTCTCAGGACACAATGGTCAGTGGCTGCTTAGGTGGATGAGCCAAGAAAATGAGAAAGAACAATTTTATTTATAAGAATATTATGTTTAGTTGTACTCCTCTCTCTCAAGTTTTACTGCTGTTATTTCAGGGTTATGACTGTAACCCAATTCTGTTTTCATACAATGGAGGCAAAGCAAGTCTAGTTGGTCAACTTGATCAGCCACAGGAAAAAGAGTCTGGCACCATGAGGTACAATCTTTCAATTTCATAATTAATCGTAGCTTTATTAGTGACAAAATTTTTTTATCTATCAGTCCCAATCAAAGCATTGATCATTTTTGTAGTGTTGAAGAACCGAATATCTGGGCCAAGGGTACGCCCAACAAACGGTGAATACAAAACATTGAGATAGCCTTGAACAAACATGGATTAATTGCAACCACGCTGTACATCTGACCTTGGAATGACAACTTGAGCTGTCTAGCTGCCTCCTCGCTTAACGGCAAGTTTGAATATGATCAACCATCATTCACCTGGGGATAGACAATAGAACAGAAATGTCTCCTAGAATAAAATATGCTAAAATTTTGGTTTACTTCTATTGTCATGTGTATTATGTATGGCCAATTTCATCTAGCAGATAGTTATTAAGTAAAAAACTTAACTAATTGAGAATCATCTCTCATGACTAATATCTTCTATGCAATTAAGTCACAACCATACAACATTTGTGTTTACATATTATTTGTGTTCTCCCATTTTTAAATCATAGTTTTTCTAAACAGCTCAGCTAAACAGTTCATAGAGTTTGTTTCTAAGAAGTGGTCAGCTCTTCTACCAATCTTTAGGGTTGATAGATAATTCTTTCATTGAGCATTTACAAATATATGTGCATAATATATAGCCATAACCTGAGGTACAATAATCTGTAATTGTAAACATCATCTCGTGAACAATTGTTAATTACTGTATGATTAAAATATTCAATGTTTCACATATTGTTGTTGTCGATATCCAAATGCTGATGAGTAATGCTATGTAATGACTTTATGACAGTGATGGACTTGTGCCTATTCATGAATAGTGACCAGCCTGCAATCACACCACTGGTCCATCACAATGTATAAGACCTTTGACTCTCAGCACCATCACACATCCTAGCAGATTGAAAAACAAATTGCTGGTCCGCAGCAACAAAAAGTTTGAGAAACACTGCCCTATGACAGACTATATAATTTGTTGAACTTTTTCCCATGCAGTACCATGGCTCAAAAGGGAGCAAATAATAACAACAATATGTCCTGAAATGCATTAAGTCAAAGTGACCTGATAACCATGCTGGAATCAGGCTGAAAGGCACAACATATATTACAACCAGCTGTAAACCATGACGTTTAATACATTCAGTCATACCTGCCAACTAGTACATGTTTTATACAATATATTAATACAGTTACATGGAATATGCCCATAATGACCTTTAGTTATATTTAGTAAATTACTCTTTATATGGAATTTGGGGTTTAAATACAGAATTATGTGGATGAAATACAGATTAAGCTTTTTTGGAAGTTGATAAATATCCATCCAGTTAAACCATGTAATGCATATGCTGGAGTTTTGAGAACAAATTTGGAAGTGATTGAGCTGTATATTGTCTTAGGTTGCTTCCTTCTTCTGTGTTAAGGGAAGAGAAAGATATACTCACTTTGTCATCTGTTGGGGAAGACTAAGCATCAATGTCTTTGTTCAGAGTAATGTGAAATAAGGCCTACTATTATGTGATTGAATGTAGAACTCTGGACAGACTTGGGTGCAGCCTCAGGAAATACTCTGAGCTGACTCTTTTAATAACAAATTCTACTTTACAATTATATAAATCTATCTTCCTTGGTAGTAAATCCTATTTAGAGCATAACATTCAACCGTGTATTTTTCTGCTGTAGGAATTTTCTAGCTAATATAAATATTTTTAGTAGATTGCTATTGCTTTCTGAATTGTCCAGATGAATAATTGTTGGAATTTAGGTTTGAATCAGGTATCTTGGCCATCCAGGACACATTCTGTACCACTCTGCCATAGAGCTGGTCAAATTTATCTTAACATAAATAAAAATAATTTTAACCCACATACATATTTATTCACATTTTTGGTAGTGTAGGCCAGCTGTGGTGGTTATTACTTCACAATCTGAACAGATGGGATTCCTTTCTCATTCTCCCAACTCCTGCAGGCACAGAGAGCTCTCGCTTACACAGATCATTCAACACCATCCAATGTAGTAATATTCATGGACTGAAGATCCTTATTGGAAGCATTACAAAGAAACTAAAATAAAAAGACAATACACAAAATTGAACTAGAACTGGCAAACATTAAAACCACAAACATCACTCTTCAATGGCTACCCACCCATTGTGGTATCACTGGAAAAAGAGTGCTGATGCCCTGGCAAAAGCAAGAGGTAAAATGAAATAATTCAGCTGTCCTCTGCCATACAGTGAGGCCAATACATTAATCATCAACCATTATACATCACAGTGGAAGAAAGATATGGATATTGACTCAAAACCAGACCCCCATATACCAACTTCATAGGCAACAACAGACCATCATCTTTCAACTTAGAACTGGCATCGGTATCGGATCAGGGTGGCCCACAAAAACGAATGTCCATGCACAACAGGCATACAGATCCCTGAATACATATATACTCCAAGACTGTCCAGAATACAAAGAACTGAAAGGCAAGACGTGGACTGAACTGAGGCAAAAACGTTGGGGCAACCTCTCTGACCTGGAGAAGACTGGGAGCTTCATCCTGGCGACTGGCCTGAAAATCTAGCAAGACCAAAAGATTCCTGAACGCAGAAGAATTAGAAGAACTATTCAAGCTGAAAATATATGCCTTACCAATTGAATTTGTATAGGACATTAAGAAAACCAATAGAAAGTATTATAAGACATGCATTGTTCTAGAATCCACAAGGTAAGAGACAAAGAGGAAGACCAAGAAATATCTGAAGAAAATAATTAGATAAAATAAAATGTTGAGTTGGACATAGAGAAAGCTGGAAGCAATAGCAAAGGATAAGACAAAATGTAAGATGTTTGTTTGGGACCTATGCTCTGCAGGGAGTGAAATGTGAATAGAATCACTTGCTGAATTAGGGATGGAAAGCTACATAGTAAGAGAAATAAAAATCTGACCTGGAAATGCTTCAACCTAGTATTGTGGTGTCTCTTACACTTCATACACACCTACATCATTGTATTCTTGTGGATGATTACTGTAACACTTTTCAGGTCATCACATATAAATGCAAATCTTAAGTCTGTAGCTTTCAGCAGGTCAACCAGTCTTAGTAGTGAAGCCTCAGAAAATGGATATCAAAACTCTGAAGCAGATGAACAAGAGAGTGAAATTTATGTTATAGCCAGGTTTGATGGCATGAAGTTATCCATCTGAATGAATCAACAAATAACCAAATTATGTTGTCTCTTTATGATTATTTTTACCTCCAGGAATGTTGTTAACATTGATTTGCATCCTTTCTAATCATTTAATTAGATCATAATATTATAAGATATCTGGCATGGCTTTGTGATAGTGGACAGAATGAAGCATGTTTCCATTTTAATGAATGGACCAGAAAGATGTGTTGTATTATTAGCTCATGGTTGTCAATGTTAACGTTACCTAACAAAATATGTATCACATAAGTGAATATTAACATATAGATCACCTTTACATTTTTATTATGTGCTGGGTCTATAACACCACCCCTCCTTCCTGATGTCCTTAATAGGAAAGCTTGCAGTGATTAATATTAATCATATAGATCCTAATTGTTAGTGCTATATATTTCTTTTGTTTGCTTGCTTGTGTTCATTCTCAAACTCCCGCTGGGTCTCTCTTGTAGCAAAACAGTGGTCCTACTTGATTTCCAGCATGGTGTAGTCTGGAGGAATAGAGATGTGTTGTGTTGCCATTTTATTTGCACCAGTGGCTCAACACATCCGCCTTCTGCAGTGCAATATTTTAATATAGACAAATCCAGCTATAACTCTTGGCAGGAGAAGTGCTGCTTTGTTGAGCATGGCATAGTACAGATGAAAAAAATCAAGTACAATTAAATTAATCCTCTACACTTTTTGAGCTGTAGTTTTAATCATAAATTGACATATTTTGCAATTTTCTACCAGCATATCTGACTTTATTAGGCATTTAATCTCTTCTTTCCTAGATCCTAGATGGCAACAGTGTTTATTATATCTACAGGGCAGCACATATATATTGATTCATTACAAGGATGATAGTGTCATGTGACGTATTCCTTCCAGAACGTTGTCTTCCCAATGAACTCTCTGAACCTCTCTCTGTCTTGGGCGATGTGGCTTGCATTTTCTAGCGATGTATTCATGTTATCTTTAATGTCGTCTGTCCATCATCTTCTTGGTCTGCCCTTTCTCCTCTACCCAGGTACTCTTCTCTCCATTTTTTGTCTTTCTAAACAGTTATGTCTCTTTATATGACCAAACAGGCGTAGTTTTCTTTTTGTTACAAGGATGATAAATCCACTAATTATTTCTTCAAATATTTTCTCAAACAGATTAATTGCAGATGAGGAATCTGTTAAGACATGAATATTTTGTGTTTGTTGTTTTGTATACTGTTAGCTGCCTTGGCTACTGTTCTGTACTTCTTTCTTTTCACTTTATACCTAGTTATATCTTACAGCATCAGGGGTAGAGGAGTTTTCTGGATATGACTTTTTTGTGTGCTTCATATATGTTTGTTTTTGTTGACTTTTATATCAGTAATCCATCATTTGCAAGATCTGCCCCTGGCTTTGTATCCATCGAGACTGTATAGTAATGCTTATTGGTGGCACTATCTGATGGTAGTCTGGAAACATGTGAAAACCACTTAATCTGTTGTCTTCTGATGTAATCCAGTATTGCCGCTGTGTTTGTTGGTCTTCTGATGTTTCTGATTCTGTCTCTTTTGTTACTCTGAGGATTCTACATAGACAAGTCATTTCTGTTTAACACATTTTCTTTTAGATTCTGTTGTTAGTATCCATGTTTGACATTGGTATCATAGTGATGGTATGATGATCGTTTGGTATAGTGCAGTTTTGGTGTTCATGCTCACATATTTGATTTTGAAAATAGAAGACATCTGCCCCAAGATCCGGTATGCTATGTTGGATTTCTTTGGTGTTTTTCCCAATTGATATGATACTTTAAGATAAGTGAATTCTTTCACCTGTTTAAGTTATTGGTCATCAATTAGAGTAGTGTTGTTTCTTTCTGTTTTTGTGACTGACATTACCTCAGTTTTTTTTCTGTGTTTATCTTCATGTTAAAGTCCCAACAAGTTGTGTGGAGTCTATTTATATGTTGTAGTTGTTTTGTTGATGATATTGTTACTTGATCATCTACAAAAAGAAGTTTGCTTAGGAGGTTGTTTAGGTTGTCTTCTTCATTAGTGTTGGCAATTTTACACATGCAACTGATATATGTGATGAACAAACAAGGGAAATACAATACATCCTTGTCACACATTAGAGTGTATGTGGAATTTATCTGAATGCCCTACACTCGTTCTAACTGCACATTGACTACCTGTGTAACTGCTTACATTGACTACCTGTGTAACTGCTTCTACACAAATTGATTAGGTGTTGTGGAACCCCATATTTTGATAGTATTTTTCAAAGTTGTTGTCTGTCTACTCTGTCAAATGCTTTTTCTTGGTCGACAAACAATGTATACAATTCTTTGTTGTTTTCAGTTGTTTTTTCTGCTAGTTGTCTGTGAAAATTGAATCTGTACATCTGGAATCCTCATTATTGATTAACTTTTAATATGATTAACGAAAAGATCAAGGGGAGAAGAGGCAGAGGAAGACTAAGTGAGAAATTTCTGGATGGGTTGTCACTGTGGCACAAAAAGAAGTCACCAACTGAACAAAACAATACAAGATACAAGTTTTAGAGAAGCATGATCGCGTACGTCACTTGATTGATTATATTTTTATTTGCTTATGTGGATACATGGGTCTAGATTTCTAGCTCAGGAAATAAAGATTGGGACAACATCTTCTTTCCAGGCATGTCATAGTAGGTTACTGACTAGGGAAAGTTGGGGGATGGGCTGACAACCTGTCGCCTGTGAAAAAGTCATTGTCACTGCATGTCTTGCCTCAATTTCTTAACTTTTGTCTTCTGTCAAATGGTTCCCATGGATGTTGAAGTAATGCCAGTGGACATTGCATCTTGGACTGTTTGTGGCAGACTCTTAGGGAGTGGGAAATGTTGGGTGTGTCATCACTGCATGTGTGTCAACAGATCTAATGGAAGAATGATGAACTACTTGGCCCAGATATATATGCTGCACTTCTGGCAGTATGTGATGATCCTGGGATACTGCCACATTGGAATGCTTCCCTTCGGAGACTAAAGATTCATCCATAAATCCCCTTAATAAAACCCATGCCTATGAGATAGCAAACTGTATGTGTTTGAGTGTCACTCAAGTAAAGAGGACCTATGCTTTTGTTAGAAAGGTGTTGGGCTGTTAAAGACTTACCTGCTCGTAGCTAAAGGATTATTTTATCCTCAACGAACTTTTATTTTTCCCTGTGTGAAGTAATTCTTTAGAAAATATTACTATAGCAAATATATTTATTATGTTGATAGTTTTCTCCTTATATAATATATTGAACATAATAATTGCAAATTTATTACTGCCTTTGTTTAAAGTTTATTGGAGGCACATTTTTTGTTTATCGAATTATCTTAAATTAATGTTTAAATCTGTGCTGTTAGTTAGGCCTACATTTTTTCACTGTGTATAATAGTGTTTTTATTGAAGTTCTGTTCAAATTTGTCTATATATATTTTTTAATACCTGTTTTATGCATTGTAGAACATATTTTTATGATCTTATTTCTTGCTTTCTAGTGCCATGAACAGATTCAAAAATTTGGACAAGAAAGCTACAGTCTCAGATACTGCCACAGAGCTGAGAACTCAACACCAGAATACCATTACGTAAGTTTATTATTAGTACCCATCAGCTGAGTAGCAGAGTTGATGGTGAGCTAGCCTCACAAACCCAACTCATTGAACTAGGTTTTATTTGAACGCCAACCATCCACATTGTAGTGGCGATACGATTGGGTGTATTAGTGGCAAAATTCAGCAATGGCTAAAGCAATGTCTTGTACATGATACGCTTCAATTATATTTTTATTATTTACTGCCTCTGTGGTGTGTTGCCGAGGTGGAGCAAATAATAGCGACACTGACCTTGCATGCATGTCGACTAAGGAGGTTGGCTGTCTAGAAATAATAAGCCATATTGATGTAGGCAAACTATCGCAGCAGGCTGTAAACTTTGACACAATTCATATCATTCTTATATACAGTAATACCGCAGTTTCCCCTTTCACAAAATTTTTGTTTATAGTTCAACGTAAAACTATTCATAACTCCCTTATATATTTTGTTTTCAATATATACTTACCGTACTTGGTGCACAGTTTTACTGCTGTTTTCTGCTTACTCAAGGGCACCATAGACTAATGATGATTTGTAACAAGTAACGATCTTTATCTGTCTATCTATTTATCTAATCTATATATCATCTTTTCTCTGCTTTTGCTGTGAGACTTAGCAGGGTTGATTAACTGTGATTTTAAATATAATATTGAAACTTACCTTGTGATTTGATGAGTAATTGTTAGGTTATGTTTGCAGTCAGGTGTCTATTCATACCGGCACTAAGGAAAATGCAAGCAAGATTGCTACATCTGGGGTAGATGGCAACCTTATAATCTGGGATCTCAAGGTAAGATGATTAAGCAGGGTAAAATAGTTGTTCAGGGCAGATAAAGATAATCTGTTGGCTTATTTCTTACTGTTGTCAATGTAATATTAAATATTCTTGGTAAAATAATTTTACTAGCTGTCCAGAATGATAAAATAATTCTAGATGTCCATGATTATAAAATAATACTACCTGTCCATGATGGATAAAACAATTCTAGCTATCCAGGATGATACAATAATTCTAGATGTCCAGGATGATAAAATAATTCTAGCTGTCCATGATGATAAAATAATTCTTATGTCTATTCCATGATGATATCTTCATGCATGTTGTTGCACCTCTCGTGTGTGAGCAGAGGTGATTGTAGAATACAATTCTGACATAAAATTCCCAGTTACATTTGCAGCAGATATGATCAAAATAGATATATGAGTGTTGTTATTCTATGTGTTGAAGACGGGGATTGCATTATTTTTTAGGCCTCAGCCATTTAACATTCATCAGTAATGTTTGAACGACTGGTGCTTTGTTGGTTGGTTACATGCATAGTTTTCAATTGAAGCTCTCTATTCACACTTTAAGACAATCTTTTAAATATTTCGTCAGTTCACTGACATATGTTTTCAGCAATTCGTAAAACTTCATTATCATTTTCACGTTATAGTTTAACCCCTGGGGCCAAATGGGAAGCAGAGAATAGCAACACTGAGAGGTGCAAATCATGTCATAAGAAGTGACTAAGGAGGTTTGAGGTAGAGTTGGCTATCTGACAGGTCAAAGTGATAAAAATCCATGTTGAAGTCATATGTACTGGGTCAAATGTTGCAGCCTAGCTGGTTGGTTGTTGGTTGCTGATCCAGCGGTCCATGGGCTCATGCCCTTTGACCCAATGCCATTAAATGGCATTATATTGCTGGGAAGTCTGGATTTTCGGCACTCCCCAGGACAGAGCCAGAGAATAACTATCACACCTTCAAGAAGGTAGGTTTCAACCTATGCACTGCTCCTAGCCACTGTAGCCAAGATAGGGTTCACTGTGCTCATTCCCCGCCACCAATTGACTACTGGTTATGCTAAGCTTCTCTATTGCTTTAGGATTGCAACCAAATGTTAAAGTCAAAAGGATTGTCACGTCCTGAGTCACTGTGCCTCTATGATGGGTCTAAGCCATAGGAAAAAACAGTGCTGTCAGTTTCCTCCTCCCCAGTGCTGCACAGTCATCTCTGGCTCCCTCCCAACCACAGAGGGTGCATACATATATATTCAGGTAAACATGAAACACATTTCAACAAAATAAAAGCATAATTGTATAGATGACGTGCCATGAAGCTTCTTTTAGAAGATAACCTCAATATTACGGCATGTCATCCACTAAGGTTTAATGTTGCATGGGTGGTTTGTCTAGTGGGCCATTGGTGAGACCCACAGACGCAACCACATGCGTTGCAGCCTAGCTCTAAACTATGATATAACACATTCCATTCTCCAGACTCCATCATATTAGCCTGCAGAAGTTTAAGAATGAACAAAGACTTTAAAGGGTACTTTCCTATAAAGTGGGCACACATAGTTGTATTTTTATGTTCACAAAAGACTTTTATAACCTTTTGTTGATGACAGCATATGTCAGTATGCTGTCATTATTCATTTACAAAACATTGGCATCTCAAAGTGTTGCTAACATGGACATTAACCTTCCATGGACCAAGAAAGCTTACCAGACAAACAAGTTAGAAATTGTTAGCTTTTAAACTTTAAAGTCAATCACAGATACAACTTTATTGATCTCAAGAATGAAGGATGCATACTGTGAAGTGGCTATGGGGCAGCTTAAATGGACATACAAGAAACATTGTCAGATATCTAAACACCACCTGGAAAGCTCATTTCAATGTCATGGCTAACAGCAGAGCAGATTCTATTTAAAACTATTTTGAATGAAAAAAGAATGTGGTTCCCAAAAATATATTGTACTCTCATTTTTTATTTATGTCTAGAATAAATATATATTTCTGAATTGATTGCTTCCCCCTATATTTGTATTCTAAAGTCCTTTCCCCTTTATTTACAGCATATTTCGTTTCATGCTAAATTTTTTTCGTTAAATGTGTGTGCCCACTTAACAAGAAAGTACCTTTTAATTTTAGTGTTCTTGCTAGTTATAAACACTTCCGAAGTCATTTCTTACAGCTAAAATCGGATGTGTGAGATCATTAGCACAAATGAAATAGTGACATAATGCATCTCTGTTCTCTGAACTATCTGCTGCTGGAAATCTAGTAGAACCATTGTTATGCTACATGAGAGATCCAGTGGAGGTTTGAGAATGAATAAAAAAACAAATCATTTCTTCATATCTAGTATCCTTCCACCTCATTTTCATATCATTGTATTTTCTTTCTTTTTTTTGTTTACAGTCTCTGGAGAAAAGCCTTCAAGGATTGCACATTTCCTAGTGCAATAACTACAAACCAAAAAGTGACAATTCCTATTGTTTTTCCCCCCTCACTCTGTGTACACGATTCAGGGATAGTCACTCCAAGTTGTGTTGTACTGTTTTACAACAGCATTGAATTTATATAACAATATTTTTCAAATCTGTCATTTATTTATCACTAATAATAAGACTTATGATTATGGCCAAGGAGATTGAATGTGTATAACTCCATGTCATGTTTTGTATTAGTTTGCTTTATTTCTATTTGTTCTTGATGCAGTTTTGAAGAACAAAATGGCACTATGGCTTTTTTTTTTTTTTTTGCACTGTTATCTCTCATGTTTTCCCACAATACACTTGCCATTGTATCAATCAGAACCGCTGAAGACAAGTATATCGGGGCATTGTCACAAATGAAACGGTGACACAACATATTTCTGTTCTCCGGACTACATCCTGCTGGAAATATAGTAGAACCATTATTCTGATACAAGAGAGATCCAGCGGGAGTTTGAGAATGAACGCTGAAGAAGAAGCATCAATCAGAAACTCTTGCAAAATGACTATGAAGTTTGATATAATTATTTTGTTGTTTTTAAATATTAAATACAACACATTTGAAATCAATTAGTTTGTTAATTTCTTCATATCATATAATTCACTTATAGTTTTGTACCAAATGACAAATATTGAACCCATTTTCCACCAAAGACGGATGTGTCGGGCCATTGGCGCAAATAAAACGGCGACACAACGCATTTCCATTCTCTGGACTACATCATGCTGGAAATCTAATAGGACCATGGTCCTGCTACAAAGGAGATCCAGCGGGAGTTTGAGAATGAACGCTGAAGAAGAAGAACCCATTTAACATATCAATTGGTAATTCAAATTTTAAAAAAGCATTTTGTAATGCACAACTCTTGTGCCTTGTTTGGAAAAACTACCAAACTAAACAATGATGTACTCGACAGATCACCTTGTGGTACTAGACTTTATTTTTGCTTACCAAAGTCCATTAAAGACTTATGGTGTCCCAGAGGACAACAACAAACTCTCCATCTTGTTTGGGCAATGACTACACCTTGAATATGACTGGCCTCATCTTCTTCTCTGCTTCCAATGTTCTTTGCTGTTTATTCGTCAAATTTTTCATTTATTTATCATCTTTCCCCCATTTTTCATGTGGGATGGGTCAACATGCTTTATTTAGTCCTTTGAAGTGCCAATATGTTCAAACATCTAATTAATTGACTATCTGAGGTAACTCTAGACAATAGCCTATAACACATCAGGCAAAAGTATGTCCTCATTTGAGCAACCACTGAGTTAGTACATGAGATTGTATAAATTTTGTTGTCTCAATGGTGATGGTTGTGTTAGAGGACTTATGGATATGTGGCAGGATAGTGATGTCATGCTAGGAATGTATCATATACATCTGGACCAACTAGTTAATCATTCTTCCATAACCCATTTGCAGTAATGGTACATCTGGTATTCCCCACAACTTGTGAGTCTGGCATAGGGCAAGGATACAATATCCAGTCTCTTGATCATTCATTGGGATTTTATAAATAACAGTAAGAAATTTAAATTTCTTAGAAGATCATACTATTTCTTGGAATCAAAATGTAAGACAAAGCAGATGATTTGTTTCTAGCATCTTTATTTATATACTGGACAATTCACTGTCCATTCAAATTTATTATCATTTTTCTCTAGAAAAAAAGCATACCAGTTGCAATATTTGTAACTCAAATGTGTACATAGCAGTTACAATATCTGTCAAACAGCATACTAGTACATAACACTTACAATATCTGTCAAACAAAATACTTGTACATACCACTTACAATATCTGTCAAACAAAATACTTGTACATACCACTTACAATATCTGTCAAACAAAATACTTGTACATACCAGTTACAATAGACAACCTACTTGCACATACAGGTGATCAAATCTTATTGAAATTTGGTGCAATAAATTTATAATATAATACTAGATTCGTTCGGATCCCAACGGGATAAAATTTATTATGTTTTTACCCTGATATGTCTCACATTGCCAATGTTCTTGCCAACTGGCGGCTCACTGTATGAGAACAAATGCAAGCATCACATTGGATTCATATTTGAGCTAAGTATATTGGTATTAATGAACTGTTTTGTTGGATTCAATGGGCAAATATGAATGTTGTAGTTAAACGGTGGTTCTCCATTGTCGTTGACGAAAACCATTGCAACCTCGTTAGATGTTGGTTCATTATGGTGACGTTTATCACATTGATGATCGCTCTTAAAGACTATGTTTACTATTGGGATTTCTCTTCCAGTTTGAGCAGCATTCTGAATCTCTTGTTTTGATATCACGCATTAAATGACACAACTGTGCTAATCTATTGTGTTGACAAAAAAAATTGATTGATTTTATCAAGAATTTCTCTTTCATGTGCTTGTCAAACATCTGTTGCTTGGGTCCTGTCCAAAACATACAACTGAGTGAACTGTGGAACTTTTTTATATATGAGAAATTTGACGATAAGTTTGTCCATGAACTTTTAAAACATAAGGACCTCGACCATCTGTACTATTTTCTTCCATTGACACGAAAGAAAGAGTGCTATTATAAGAGCGAATATTCTCATGAAAATGTGTTTATTTAGGGTATTATCAGAGCATCAAGCACAGGAACTCTGGATACTCCAGCGTATTACCATGGATGTCTTGTGGCTTTGGTAGCATGATCTTTCCCTTTCTGCAACGACTTGTAAAAAAAATTTTTAGCACCACAAAATTGACATATAATTTTTAAAATTCCAGTTATGTGCAGCAACACGATCCTCAACAAAATTTGCTGCTTCATTTGAAATTGCTTGACTTCAACTCATTTGTGACAATGAGTGAGCCTCGGTATCTGTATCTCCATGTCTCTGCGTTTGCTCATGTTGTCTGTGATGACGTTGGTATTCTCTATGCATAGCTTGTCAATTTTTTTCTTTGCGCTGGTAATTCTAGCGTAGCTTGATGCCGATGAAAATCAGCATCCTTAGTAAGCCGTATTTGTATTTGTTGAAGGGTTTCTTGATCAATTCTTTGTATCTCTCTTTCATTTCAATGTCTATGCTCTGTAGCATTTGCGGCACGAATTTGAGTGAGTGACTCTTGACTTTGATGACTCAACCATGTAGCTTTTCGCTCATTTGGTTTTTTTTACGCTTTCTTGCGATTGGATCATCTTCATTCATCATTTAAAGCAAATTATATGTATATTTTAAATTTAATGTATTTTAGATAACTTTAACCACAAGCCAATACAGAAGTTTACCTGCTAGCACATCAATAACATTTGTATAAAAAAATGTTATCTGCTTTGAATGTCACAACACCAATCAGTTTGATTGGATGTCGCAGGGAATTCTGTGACGTAAATGCACTATTTATAGAGCACTCCGGAGATCTGACATAACAAAGCTATTATATTATAGATGTTAAATCTCACATCAATGTTATACAAGAGCATGGGGTAAGCTACCCATCCCCTAGATAGGAAAGCCAAAAATGGCAGTTAATGGATGTGAAAATCTAATATATTTGCTGTAAACTTGCTGTCTAAAGCAGTGGTTCTTAATTTTTTGCTATGGCTACCTTTCGGGACGAATTCCCTACTGTGGCTCCCCAATGTAAAAAAAGATCCTTTATCTGTGCAATTCACCAAGTCTTGTTAAGCTTAATAGCTATAAATGTTATTTGTTATCTTTCTGTGACCTACCTCTGCTCACCCCAAATTCTAAATTTTCTCAGTAACCTCCCTTCAAGTCTTCATGACTTCTAGGGGCCATATGTTCATGTTGAGAATCACTGGTATAAAGGCACTCTTTTAGTAAATGGATGTCAGTGACTTCAACCTGCATTTGCCGAGCAACAACACAGTCAACAGGAGTGTCCAACTTTCCTGCTCACAAAATGACAATCAGGACTACAGGAGCATTTCTGCATGTCAAGCTGTTGGGAACCTACAAAAACCTAAAATAAACACTATATACACAACCAATATTAAGACTAGATGCATTGTCATTGATCACAGAAGAAGAATTAAACAACCAGCAGTACATCAAACTTATGTTTAAATGATTCAAATCACATAAAGAAATCTTGGTGGGGTACTATCCTGTTAAGCGGGCACACACATTTTTATTTATATATATTTTTATATTACACCGATACATTTAGGAAACTGTTTTTTGACAGCATCACATGTCCATATGACATAATTTTTCATTTAAAAGACAATGGCTTCTATAAATGTTGCTACCATGAATATTTTGAACATTGCACAAACCCACAAAGAGGCGGCATCTTTTCTACAGACCAGAGGAGTCTAATGAAAATATAAATATATAAATAAAACACTGTAATGGAATAGAACTCCCGGTACTGTACAGGGAGACATGTTTACATTTTTAGCGGAACAAACATCTACATTGTTAAATTAAATGAAATATCGATAAAGACACATTTTACGGGCGCTATTACTGCTGCTGGATGCAACGATCTGTGCTCTATGCATTCAGAGCCCCCCCCACAGCCTCCTTAAATGCCCATGTTGTAGGTGGGGGGGGCGTTTAGTGCTTAATGCTGAGATTGATTTATCTGGAAACAGACATAGCAATTTTTTTTTGGTCACGAAAGCTGAATGAAACTGCACATAATATTAAAAAGTTGGAATGTGAATACATTTTCCGATAATGAACCGATCTCCCTTCTGAATGAAATAGAAGATTACTGGTTCCAATTATCCATCAAGCTAAATGACTCCGTAGACAACTTACAGATCTACCTGAAGTTGACAGCCCCTTAAGGTCTGTACCAGAACAAACACTGTGGAGTGAAAGACATGAGATGCCAATATACATTCAGACCCATGTGAAAGGAATACTAAGCGAGGACGAACAGAACAGTGTGCAGCAAAGGACAGTCACCCTCAGTTTCCTGGATGAGGAATATCCACAAGATATATGGGTCAGAGTATACACAGATGGGTCAGCACAGAATGCTGTGAGGAATGGAGGTGCAGGTGTATATATAGAATATCACAATATATCACACAAGACTAGAGATACAATCAGAAAAAAACACTGACAGGAAAATTCTGCAATAATTATGATGCAGAAATCCAGGCAATTAGTGTGGCAGCTAAAAAACTGCTGAACTCCAACTCTGGCCTACAGCCTGTGGTATTCCTGACAGATGCATAGTCAGTGCTTCAAGCTCTCCAGTCTGGAAAATTAACAGACTTGAAAAAGCTACTTAGCGAATTGTTGTACCAGTATAGGGTAACCATGCATAGATACCCTCTCACTGTGGAATACCAGGAAATGAAAAAGCAGACCAACTGGCTAAGGAAGGTGCTGCCGAAGACCAACCAGATATACTAATCACCTACCATCAGAAAAAACAGATGATCAAGTCAATAAGAAATCTACAAACACCAACACAAGATGACTATCACATTATGAACAGATCAGAACAAGTTATAATTCTACGTCTCCGAACAGGACACAACCGACTCCGCAGTCACATGTATACAAAGTTCAAGATTGGCAACACGGCCATGTGTACAGGCAGCACAGAGTGCCAAACATATACTTCAAGAGTGTTCTGAGCATGAAATGCTGAGGCAGACATATTGGCCAGAGGAAACAACACTGGATTCAAAGCTCTATGGGACACTGTATGAACTACAAAAGACAGTGAGTTTTATTAAGGAGACAGAATTACAGATATAGACATGTTTCAAGTGAACGAAAGAAGAAGAAGAAGAAGAAGAAACTGGTTCCAATAGATTGTACTCTTGTTCAAAAGAGAAGAAATAGTTACTGCAGTACTACTATGAAAGCTGTTATTACAGTGGAATCCTTTTATAACAACTTGGTCCAGACTGACATAATATGTATGTAATAACAGAAATTTGCTATATTCGCTTACAGTACAAATAATATAGAATAAATATAATTGGGGATTTTAAAAAGTGTTATAGAGGGAAATTTGTTGTAAAAGAATATGCTATAGAGGGATTCCACTGTATCTATTATCAATATTATGCAAGTTCGTAGATTTTGTAAGGTGTCTGAGTTCCTTCCCCTTTTAAGACTCTCTAGGAAACCAGAACATGAAATTTAATACTAGAAAGCAAGAAAAAAAGAAAGAATTATCCCCCGCTCCCCTCCACCCAAATCCTAAATGGTTTAACCAAAAACAAAGGTCATGAAAATGAAAAGCGATTACTCACAAAAATGAGAAAATTATTTTTTTATAATAAACATTTTTTAGTAATATTTGTGACAAGGAATTATGTCTGCATACATGTCCAAACTATCCAAGTTGTCAGTATTTCACTATTGATCTTGTATGCATCTCTATTTTATTTTTATATAGACATGTGTCTTATGTTCTCTATAGGAGATGCGCAGAATTCGTCTGTAATATTTGTATTTGAAGGCATGTACCCATCTCTCCATGTCTGCAGTAAGCGGTCAACCTTCACAACTATACAGCACAATAAAAAGCACTGTTTACTACTGTTTTTCAATCTGATTCATTTATCAGAAATTATAGTCTATCAAAATGAATGATTAATTGTTACACAGATAGGTACAGAACATGATACCCTTATTGAACGAAAGAAGAAGAAAATGATACCCAAAGAAAGCTTAAAGTGTTACTAATACCATTTCTGGACATAGCTGCTTTCTTGGAATTGAGTATACTTGTATTCCTCCTACATCATTCTATTTTTATCTGTCAATAGTGTATAAAGTTCAGGCGAGCACCGATTTTGCCGTAACTAAAAAGGATTGCGGCTCTTTTTCTTTTCTAATTCAGTGAGATGGCGTTTTGAGATAATCTCTTTGCATTGAAAATGTTAAATATTTATTTCTGGTTAAATTTTGTTTCTTGATAAAGGTATCTATTGGACTGTAATGTGGAAAAAGTCCTTGTTCCTTTGTTATTCCTCACTGACAATAGTTGTACTATATGTTAATTATATTAGATACCAGTAACAATAATACATTATCATAATTGTTACTGAAAATTATATCCAATTGAATTATAATGAAATATACTTACATATATACATTTTGGCAGAACACCGGGTTTTTGACTCCCAAAAAAGGCATACTCGAGTAAATAATGCGATTGAACACAGTGATAAATAAGTATAACGGTCAATATTAGACTCACAGATGCATATTTTCCTAAACACAATCATACATTATCTGCATATTTTCCTAAACACAATCATACATTATCTGCATATTTTCCTAAACACAATCATACATTATCTGCATATTTTCCTAAACACAATCATACATTATCTGCATATTTTCCTAAACACAATCATACATTATCTGCATATTTTCCTAAACACAATCATACATTATATACAGATGTATGTTTTCCTGAAAACAATCATACATTACAGATGTGTTTTTCTGAACACAATCATACATTTACAAATGTATGTTTTTCTGATAACAATAATATATTATTACATTACCTACAGATGTACATTTTCCTGAACACAATCATACATTATTAAATTACCTACATCATTTTCATCTACTTAATCATGATTAATTACATTAGGTGTAGATGGATATTTCATGTAAAAAAAAAAGATACATGATTATAATCATTACCAATAAAATAATTTACTCCGCATCTGTGGTCATGTCAAAACCACCCCAGATAGCAACAACAATGGTGACAGTGGTTAGTGTTTAGATTGTGAACCAGGTTTAGTCTGCAGTGCAGATAATGCTGTTAAACAAGTTGCAATGCACATTTGGTCTACTAGCAATATGGCAGTAGATGAATATTGTTCTGTGGGATTTGTAAAACACTGAATATGCAAGATATGTTGTATCTTCAGTAAACCACTGAAGTTCGGATGTGTTAGGCCATTAGTGCAAATAAAATGTGACACAATGCATCCTGGTTCTCTGGGCTACATTCTACTGGAAATTTAGTAGGACCATTGTTCTGCTACAAGATAGATCAAGTAGGAGTTTGAGAACGAACCCTACAAAATATAATTGAAGCATATCCTTTGTTGGACATTGTTTTTCAACTATTTTTTAATTTTTAGGCACTCTTTATAGATTCAGCTGCATTGCCAATACAATGTGCAGGATATGGTCACCCTTTCTTTGAACCTTAAGCTAGTTTGGCTAGTCAGAATTGTGAGACTAAGTTCACTAACCCCTTTGCAATAGTGGTCAGCGATGACAGTAGTTTCAGTTTTATATTTAATAGACATAAACCTATACAGTTACATATGGGTATTTTCATCATTGAGATCAATATGATAGGCCAGGTTGTCTTGTCCTCCATTTTCATAACGTTTTTCCGCAGAATGATAAGGTGATTCTGTATAATTAATTACAGTCTCAACATCTCCATTTGCTTTCTTATGTTTCTCATATTTCTGTTCAAAAAAATAAAAAGTAACAGTTATAGTAACCAGCTACAAGCACATACAACACACAAAAGATCAAGCATGCGTGACTGTGGTTAGCTTTGAGTTTGGTGACCACCATGTAAATACAAAAACCCCTTCTCTCATACGGCTGGCCTACCATACTAGTGATATGGTTACAGACGTCCACCGTTCGGTGGAAGTAAAAACACTGATGTCTAATATGTCTGGCAATATTAGCAAATGAAACTACGACATACCATAATTTTGTTGTCTGGACTATATCCTGTAGGAAATCTAGTAGGACCATTGTCCTGCTATATGAAATATCCGGTGGGAGTTTGAGAACAAAGACATAAAAGAACCAAGATGTAATAAATGCAATAAAAATAACATTATATTTAATCGCTATATTTTATAGTTAACTTTTAAAAAATACTTGCATGTGTTAATTAAACTACAGTAGTGCAGAAATATCAATATCTAAACTCAATAAACTAAACTAATTCTGGAGGCAACTGAGATGAATTTTAAGAAGAATGATTAAAATTCCATGGACAGCCAAGAAAACTAATGTAGAAATTCTCAGAGATGCTGGAGTAAAATGACAAATAGCAAAAATTAGAAACAAACAATCAAAATGTTTAGGGCATGTGATGAGAAAAGTAAAACTTGAACATTTAGTAACCACCAGAAAGATCAAGGGAGAAGTGACATAGGAAGACAAAGACAGAAATTCTGTATGAATTGTCACTGTGACACAAAAATAAGTCACTGACTGAACTTATTAACAATACAAGAGACAGAGAGTTGTGGAGAAGCATGATTGCCTACGCCACTCGACATGGCACTTAATTGATTGAAACTAAATTGGCACAGAGGACATCCACAGTGGAATCCCACTATAACTTGGTCCAGACCGACAAAATATGTATGCAATAACAGAAATTTGCTATGTAGGCCTACAGTACAAACAATATAGAATAAATATAAATGAGTATTTTGAAAAGTTGTTATATAGGGAAATGTTATAAAAGAATGCGCTATAGAGGGATTCCACTGTACTATGAAACAGAATCTAGAATAGCATTGACTGAACAAATTTGTCAACATGTACAATTTTCCCTTTCATTATAACCTGTCCTGCCATATTTGGCTATGTAATTCTTTCATTATTGATGTAACTTTTAATAATTTTTAGATTAAAGCTTTTAACAGTATTTATATATATAGGCCTACCCTAAAGTAGGATCTACATACAATTTTATAAAATAATAATAATATAACTACATATAATGAAATCCATGGTAGGTCAGTGGTTAGTGCACTGGTTCATTAGTGGGATGGTCCAAGATTCAACCTCCAGGTCAATTTCTAAAATGTGTAGACCATTAATACATATATATATATATATACGAGGCGTGTTCAAATGAAAACGGGACTTGTGGATTTATTTAAAAAGTATCATACGCAATTTAATATTTTCAACGGAATTGAACAAAGCAACCACTTGTGAATAAGAATGCACCTGGGTTCATCAGAAAAAATCTCCGTATGCATTTAGGCAAGCATCCCACTGTTTAGGTAGACGTCGAATGCCGTCCGAGAAAAAGTTGCGTGGCTGTTCTCTGAACCATGTGGTCACCGCTGTCTTCACGTCTGCGTCGCTGTTGAATCGCTGTCCCTTTAGTGCTTTCTTCAACGGTCCGAACAAATGGAAATCACACGGGGATAAATCGGGACTATAGGCTGGGTGATGAAGAACTTCCCAATTCTTCTTTGCCAATGTTTCCTGCACAATTTTTGCGACGTGCGGACGAGTGTTGTCGTGGAGAAGAATCACACCTTGAGAAAGTCTGCCTGGTCGCTTAGCCTTGATGGCCTTATGCAGCTTGTCTAAAGTGTCTTTATAACCTGGATGTTTCCATTGCATGCTGTCAATTTTGCTGCTCGGTTCATAGTGGTGGCACCACGATTCATCACCTGCCACAATGCTCAACAGAAATGCATCACCCTCTGCCCTGTAACGCATCAGGTGGTTCAAACTCCACCCCATCTGTTCTTCCTTATGGTGGTCAGTCAACATCCGTGGGACCCACTGTGAACACACCTTCCGATAGTTCAATTTCTTCCGAACAACCATGTGGGCTGTCCCAATTGACATATGGAATTCTTCTGCAAGCGAACGAATGCTCCGACGACGGTCAGTCAGTACTGCTTTATCAAGCACGGCTATGGCTTCTTCTGTTGCAACAATATGCGCCTGACCTGGCCGTGCAAGATCTGCCGTTAACTCACGTCCGTCTTTAAACATACGCACCCACTCCATCACTCTGGTCCTCGACAAACATTTGTCACCATATGCTGCCTTCATTCTCCGATGAATGTCTACTGCTTGACATCCTTCAAATGAAAGAAACTGGATCACAGCACGTTGATTCACTTTGGACGGGTTCGGAATCACACCCGCCATATTGTTAACAGTCTTCTGCAGCACATATGCATGCTGGGAAGATGAACACGTGACCGTATGTAAATTATTGGATACTCATTACTAGTGCAAAATGTCATCAATATCAGTGCGCTCTATCACGCGTGGTGTAACAAGTCCCGTTTTCATTTGAACACGCCTCGTATATATATATATATATATATATATATATATATATATATATATATATATATATATATATATATATATATATATATATATATATATATATATATATATATATTCATTCATTTTCCTTTAACCTAAGTTAGCACATGACAGTGGTGAGATCTCTCCAATTCTGTCTGTTCAAAGCTATTCTGTGCAGTTCTTGAATAGTATGAATATTGTTTGTTTTACTTTCTCTAAGTGTTGTTCTTCTGAGTGTCTACTCCAGGCTCTTTTGCCTGTAATTATCCATTCAAGAGATTGGTGGTGTATTTTGTTGATGTCTGAGCATATTATGCCTCCATACAAGAAAACCCATTTGTATAGATGGCATATATGGAAACTCTAATCTATAGTTTACACATGATCACCTCCAATACAGACCTTCCAACAGAATATTAATTAGGACCTGATTCGTGACGTTTTTGATTATTTTTGGTTTTCGGTTGATCACTATTTACATACTTGGAATCGCATGCTAAAAATAGTCAAAGTGACACTCCAAGTATATAAATATTTACCAACCGAAAGCCCAATAATAGTCAAAAACCTCACGAATGGGGTTCTAATTAATTATGTTGGAAAGTCTATACTGCAGACCATTTTGGTTTAGAGGTTAATATGAATTTACTGTCATGCACAATAGTGAGCCATCAGCATGTATGTATGCCCTTTAACATATTTTTTACAAAGACTGATAATCTAGTGGTATTTTGGATAGGAAGTCAACTAATAACATAAATAACCATTATTGTAAACACAGACAGCACAATTGGATTAAAAAAAAAAGCACAATGCTCACCCCTCTGTGATCAATGCCAAATCTTAAAGGTCGAAGTGCACACTCAGGCAGGAAAGGAAAGATGATATCAAACAATGGACAGATAAGACGAGGATCTATACTGGATGGACGAGTTAATCCTGTTGAGATAAATAATGGCAACTTATACGATGTTAGGTAAGCCTTACAGCAACAGATATAAGATGTTATATTGACTTTATCCATTTGTTTAATAGTGTATCATTGAACTTAATACAGTGTATATCTCTTTGAGATAACCATTGGTTCATTATGGAATGATATGTTCACATTTTTAATTAATATAATCTTTGGGTCAAATCCGGCTGACAAAGTTTATTTTTTTGGCTCACCAAGCTGTTCTAAAAGTACTATATGCACTGGCCATTAAGCTAAGAAAACACTACTTGAAGCAACACGATTTGGCTTTATACAACACTAAAAAGCTCTTTCTGGCTCGCTGACCCACAAAGGTTGCTAATTGTTTCTCCGTATTATATAAAGATTATTTTAATACTCCCTTATTGTACCTTGATGGCTTTTAAAAAAATTGGTGAGTAGCCTACTAAACAAGAGGTGTGTACATACCTGTGAAAAAGCTGACAATGAGTGCAGTGCCTACTAGAACAGTTACACCCACAGCTGTGTAGTACAGATAGGATAGTGTGTAGATGTACTCAACACCTTCATATCTGGAGGAAATTTAAGCACAATTCATATATACATATATATACATACATACATTTATATATATATATAGAATATATATTGAATAGGTGTTGAATATATATATACATGGAATATATATTTATTTTTATGTAAAGTAATATATTCAACACTTCCATACAAGCCCATAGATACAGGAAGAGGATGGATGAGGGTTTTCAACCTCATCATCACCACCACCACCCCACCCCCCCCCCCCCAACCTTTTCCTAGGAAATTTAACATGACTTTTAGTACAAGGAATTTAGCCACAGGACTAGTAAAACCCACAATTCATGATTTTCCAAAAATAAGGTCAACAAAATTACATGAAAATAAAGGAATTATGCATGAAAATGAATGAATTGCTTTTTTTTTAATCAATAGCCCTGCCTTCATATTTGGAGGAAATATAAGCCCAATTCATAGATACACATACCAGGGTATATGGAAACACATTTATGTGTGTTTTTTCCAGTGGAAATATGCCATGTTTTATCTGAACGAATGGCTCAACACATCAGATTTAAAAAGTGGTAACTAATATGTCCAGTGTACTCCTACTGAATTATGGGTGTCTGTAATCTTATTGCTAGTAGGCTAGCCATACGAGAAAAACTGGTTCCCATATTTACACACTGGTTATAAAATTGTCAGCAGAATATAGTCCAGAGAACGTACATTTTATTGTGTTATCATTTTATTTACATCAATGGCCCACCACATCTGACTTTGGCATTGGCAACTAATACATTCAGTATTTTTACTACTTCAACTGAACGGTGGACCAACCTCAAAGTTAACCACTGTAAAGATGCTTGAACATTTTGCATCTATCTTGCATAGATGCCCACAAATCACTAATAAAACATACATGTGTATATTCACAAAAAAAACAACAATAAAGAATTGATTACTTTTTAACAGCAGCAACTGTTGCCACTGTGATGTTTGTTGCCACTGTGGTGCTGAAGTTAACAGTTGTAGCATTCGTTGTTTCATTAATATGCCAGGAACAGCCAACGACAGAGACAGATGATTTTACAGCAGTGGACACATTATTAACAAATGTACCAATCCCAATCCAAGACATTAGGATGAGGGAAGTAAATAGACCTGCTATGGCACCCTGTTAAAAAACAAAATTTAGTAGAGATAATACATAGTGCGCATACTCAGTGATTTATAGTTCTTTTTGAAAATTCTTCTTCCTGATAATCCAGTCCAAGTCAGATGCTGATATCAATGGATTTCATCAATGTATTGTGCTGTAATGATTATAATGTGTAATATAACATTGTCATTAGAGGTGAGAAAGAGAGTTCTGCAGTGCATAGGAGTATATAACTTCTATACTAACATATGCGAGTCTTGGACAATAAACAAACTGGAAAGTGGGAAATTAGAGGCAATAGAGATGTGGTTCTATAGAAGAATGCTGAGAATACCATGGACTGCCAGAAAAACTAATGTAAAGGTGTTGAAAGAGTCAAATGTGAAACAGACCTTAATCAATAATATAAGAAAAAGACAATCATCATTTTTTGACCACTTCATGAGACGGGGAAGTTTAGAGAACATAGTCACAGCAGGCAAAATTGAAGGCAACAGAGACAGAGGGCAACAATGTGAGAAAATATTAGACAGTTTGATAACCTGGCAAGGCAGGGAAACAACAACAATCTTGATACATGATACTGTGGAGAGAGAGCTGTGGAGAGCCATGACTGCCTATGCTAGCCGGCATGGCATCTGATGATGATGATTGTGCTGTGGTCACCAATCATGAGGCATGGCCTTAGAGCTTGTCCATCAGAGCTGTTTCAGTTGGCCATAGTTTTCTTCTTATGGAGGCATGTTCAAGAGGGAAATTCTCAACATTCTTAGCATTTCATGTGAGAAAAATGTATCAAACATTAATAAGAAAATGCTTTTAAGATCAAGTGCCATGAACACTTCAAGGTCGTCTGACTGTAATGTTTTGCCTAATATTTCGTATCGCCTGCTATGTTGGTATATTTTGTTATACTTATTTGCATAATTGATGCCTTATTTATTTGTTTAGATGTCATAACTAGATGAGTTATGAGTGCAGGTTATCGTAATCTCATACCAGACAAGTCCATAGGTGCTCTGATCTCTGTCTCAATAAATCCATCAGTGTAGCAGCTAGTTCCAGTGTGGTGCTGCCAGAAAAAATCTTGCAAGCATCAAAATGATGGATGATCGATTTTGTCATTAACAAAGCTAAAGGTATTTTCCTGTGCTGGGGAACTTTATGACTGCTGAATAGTCAGTCCTACATAAAAGCTCAGGAGACTGCGCTGTAGAAATCAAGAGAAGAATTGCAATGGTGACTTTGAAACTTGCCCAAATAAAAGTCTTTGGCAAGGTACCAGCAGCACAGCCAAACTATGTATGATCAGAACGTGTGTATTTCCAGTGGCAATATATGGTTGTGAGGCATGGACATTAAATAAAACAATAGCAAAGAGAATCTCTGCTTCCGAAATGAGATGCTATAGAAGAATTTTATGTATACCGAAGACAGCTAAAAAGACAAACTAGGAAGTGTTTGGATCAATAAATGTTGAAGAGGGTTGGCTCTTTAGCAACATCTTAACAAGAAAGCAGTGTTTTTTGGTCATATAAAGAGACATAACATCATGAAAAGATTAATAGCTGAAGGCAGAGTTAACAGCAACACACTTTGGAAGAAGGTTCCCAAGACAATGATGGTACAGTGATATATCAGACTGTTTAAACATGTCTCTAGCTGTGGCAGTCAACTTGTCCAGAATCACAGTGTTCAGAGAATTCATAAGGAAGATCACATTCTGGAAAGACTATGTCACATGATGACGACTGAAAGATTTCTCTATCAATCTTCAAAATTGGGTTGTTCTGGCTAATGATCACACTGCCTAGAAATAAACTATGAACAGGGGTCATGTCGTTTAAGACATGAACATGAGAGAAGGATGTAAAACACAAATATTATGTGGCTGCGACATAATTACATATAAGGTTCACTCATGACAAATACTGCTCACTAGTTACTTGTTTTTCTTAATGACCATCTGCAAGCTGACAACGGCCATACACACACGATTAAGATCTACTGTGCATTTTCCACATTTCTCACAGATGTTTCTCCTTAGGTGTATCTTCTTCTGTTTCATTTTCATACATCATAAATTTGGTATTCCAAAATCCTTTCTTTTCTCCTCTTGATAATCCACAAGCGATTTTACTGATATAACTTTATGCAATGGTACAGAAATTCTGTGTATAGGCCTATAATTGTAAAACTATAAGTAAATGCTTACCCATTTGTTTGCCCATGGGAAAAACATCCCCAAGACAAAAAGTCCAAAGTATGGACCATTGAGAAGACCATACACTGCATAGGTAGCCTGTGAATATTAATAATGTGTGCTTATATGGAAAGTGGTTTGAAGATCATATGTAAGTTAGTAAAATGATATAACTTATATTGAGGGCCAGTGGTAAATAAACTAGTCATTATAGTATCTAACTATATACCGTATAACTCCCTGAGAAGCATAGGTCTTTAACAAACCTTCTCCATCTTGACCATGGTTGAGTTTTTGGCTTAGTATTTTTGCGGTGTGGGCTCATCATCATCATCATCAAGTGCTGTCTCCGCAACGAAGGTTGGCTGCAACGTATCTCCAACATCTCCTGTCTCTTGTCTTGGTGGTGCACTCTGCTAGACTGTAACCTGTCCATCGTGTAATGTTACTCTCCCACTTGTATCTCTGCCTACCTCTTGCTCGCTTCCCTTTGACTTTACCCTCAGTAAGGTCTTCAATAGGGTGTCATGTCTTTTAATGTGTCCAAAGTATTTTATTTGCCTGATCTTTATTTCTCTTAATAGTTCTTTCTTCATATTAAGTGTCTTTAGCACCTCTTTATTTGTTTTCTTCTCTTTCCATGATGTTCTCCCTATTCTTCTATATACCCACATCTCAAAGGCATCAATTTTGTCTTCTAATTGTTTATTTAGTGTCCATGTTTCTGAGCCATACATTAATATGGAATAGATGTAGCATTTTATAATTCTCATTTTTAACTTGTTTGTAATTTGTTTAGATATTAATAATTTCCTCATGTCATTGAAGGTACTTTTAGCCATTCCTATTCTCCTTTTAACTTCTGTTTCACATCTGCCATCATTTGTGACTATGTGTCCAAGATATTGTGGGCTAGCCAACCCCAAACTCAGCCTCCTTAGTCACCTCCTACAACATGCATGGAATATGGCAGTGTTACCATTCTTTGCTCCCCTTTTCAATCCATCAAAACATGAGCCTTGTTATTTAACTGTCAACTGTTGTATATTTATCGTTAAGGAGTTGCAGAGAAGGATTTTGTAGCTTTGTGATAAAAGCCGCATGCTCTTGTTGTCACCACGTCATGTACAGGGTAATTTTTTTAGTTTACCCTCCAACAGAAAAAAGCCAGTCCTTACAAGGGATCAAACTCTAGACCTCACTAGTATGAGACTAACACTCTAACCTCTCAGCCAAGCGCCACACGGTTATTTAGTAAAAACTGATAATTGTTGGAATTACAGTAATACTGTTTACCAATGGGCATAAACTGAGAATATGAAGTAATAAGTTTAATAGTTTACAAAACAGACTAAATCTCATACAAAAATTAAGTCACTACAGTAAAAATCTTGCTCCACTAGCAAAATGGTTAAATGTATCCCTTTACGAATCATTATATACCATACTTATATTTAACTAAATTGATAGCAGAGATGCTAGTGAGCTCATTTTGCAAATCAAATTAGTTTGTGGTTCAAATGTGGCTCCGTAAAATTCAACATTCTACTGGCATTACATTTTATGTATTTGCGGTTCTTCAAAATTCAACAATAGTTTAGTAGCAAATGTCCTGTACGGGATATGCTTCAATATAAATAAAAATGAAAACTGAGTGGTTGGAGGGAATAACAAGCAATAGATTATATAGTATCGAACAAGAGATCTCAGAACATAAATGAACATTTACGTACATCTCAGTTACAAAAGATTGAGAACATGATCACCACAGTTACAATGTAGAAGAAACAGTAATTTGCATGAGTAAATGAATAATATAATTAAGAAACATCAAGGCGTTATAGAAAAAAATCAGAAGGTAGCAGATAGGATTTAAACCAGGCCCATTAAACTGACATCTATTCACATCACAATTTGAGTTCACATTTTCCTAATTCGACTAATTGGTATCCCTCGATGGATGGTGGATCTATGATGGTTGACCATTTATTGCAGATTTTTCACTGATGAAAGAAATATAATCTGACAGCAGTCTTCCATAAAAAGTAGCATAGAAGTGTTACATTACTTGAATAAACCACTTTATTTATAAAAATGGTCAATTTTGGTATCTGAACAGTAAACACAGAAGAAAGAGATGTATGGACGTTTAAATAAAAAAATTGTGGACATGCCAAGAAGAAACAAGCCTCTAGAACATCTTGTAACTAACATGAAACCTATGATAAAGAAGAGGGCCACATAAATATTCCTAAAATAACAATTATATCACACCAAATGCCATCTACACATTGAAGGCTTACTTCAATAGACTACAACTTATGACTAAAACTCCTTACTCTTGCCTCTGCACATGACATGTTTTAGATTGTCTATCTCTTGATGTTGTCCACCCTTTTGTATCACTGTTTTCCTCTTATTTATCAGCCTTCAATTTTACCTTCTAGCATGGATTTAGTGATGTACTATGCTGTTTATTGTGGGATATATATCTTTTTACATTATTTTAGTACACATTTTCTTCTTCTTTCGTTTCCCTAAAATATGTCTATATCTGTAATTTTGTATCCTCAATAGTAATTTGTGTTGGGCAAGTGAAGTATAGGGCCTGGCATTGCTCAGATGACCTTCACAGGGTAGGCACCATAACAGACAGAGACATATTTTCATTGTGTTTGTGCATGGTACCCTGACTGCTTTGTTCACCTCTTAGCTGGTTGTCTCCTTCTTCAGAACCTGTACTTAACAGAGTAGATTGTTGTCTTGCTCGATTATAGGAGGGCCTGGCTGGTTTTAATTCCAAACTAAACTAAGCCCCATCTGTGCTTCAAGAATCTGGCCTTATATACCAAACTGGAGGGGACATTTTCTTTTAATTTCAAACGTATCTAGGACCCATGTATTTGCTTATTTTTAGATGTATCTAGGACCCATGTATTTGTAAATTTTTGTCCATGATACCAACACTATTTTTCTGCAAAACTGTATTTCAGGCAGATTTCTGTCTTCTAAATGCATACTCATCAATGAACAAAAACAAAATTGAACGGCTAATAAAAGATGAAGAAAGTCACACAGATCTTACAACTCCAATGACAATGTTGCCATTTAGACAGAGCAAGTTTCAGTTATATTTGTTAATTTCATATTTTATAATAATTTCTAAAAGCATTTTACTTTATTGTTGCATAATCACGAAAGTTTAGTCAAGAAGTGTATGTTGTTTGTTTGTTTTGCATTTTCCCCTTAATAACCAACACAAAAATGTGTGCAATTTCCATCGGGAGCGCAAAGTATGTTGTGCCACTGTTATACGCCATGTAGGTCCAGCACATCCGATTTCAACATAGGGACGTTTATGCTAATGTGCTAGGTCTGATATAGCACATCTCCCACACAATGACATTACACATTTAACTGCACTTACAAAGACATATCTTATTGGCAATAAAGCACAGACATACACATACATGTAAACATGCATGAATGCACACTGATTTTACACATCTTCTTTATCAAATATGTATATCAAACCTGCATCATCCCTCCCATTTGAGAAACAACCAAGGCCAAAGCCACTGATATGAAACCAAATATAGCCACTGAAAAATATAATCACAACAGAATTTGAAGCAGACTGCATTTAAATTATTTGTCATATATAGACCTACAAGTTGTACACACAGAAACACAGTAAATGATAATTTTACACAATTTGGAAATAGATGAATCAAAGTTCTATCTATATTTCATGAGAGTATAACTGTTTTATTTAGTTTGGTCATATTAATTATTGAAATCCAACCTGGCAATTACTGGCAACATACATACCTTGTTTTGAAGATTTAAAAGTATAAACTTGTCTAAAGTGGTTTAATCCCATTGCAATGGTCTAATCTCCATGGTCTAAAGTCCACTGCAAATCATAACATACAAAAAAAAGGGAACCTCCTATGATTAGGAACACTTCTTTCAACCATGAACATGAGTTGAGTTTTATTATACCAGAACATAGGCCTATCACTACCAAAAATACTTAACTGTTTTGCTACAGAGGATCAAATATTTAATCATAAGATATCATAACATTTTACAGAAAGTCGATAAAGTGATGATTACATTTTGTGTTTTGTTTTATCATTTTTGGTACCTATATCAACATAATGATGGTGCGGATCTTTACTTCTAGCATAATTTTAAAATTACTTTTAGCATAATTTTGTATTAGGGTATCAATATTGTAAGTTATTGATAATTTTTTAACATGTGATAGTGTGTGACATCCTTTTTTCTTATATTGTTCTATATATATGTCTCGTTTGAATATAACTATTTCATTTAGTTTGGACACATTAATTATTAAAATCCAACCTGGCAATTACTGGCAACATTACTGTCTCATTTTCAAGATTTATAGGTCTAAACTTGTCTCATGTGGTTAGAACACCATTTTCTATGACAAAAATTGTGATCAAAGTTGAAGATCTACCTTTAAAACTCAAGAGAACAGGTTCCAATATTTTGTAAATAACAAAAATAATTTAAGCACCATACTTAGATATTATACATTTTAGTGTTCATAATTGGATCCTCTACAAAACTGATACTTCGAACGTTTGGTATGTTCACATATCATGTCCGAAATTGTTATTTTTTAATTTGTACATTATATTTTATTTTTTAAATTTAATTTTCATTATTAAAACTAAGTTTCTTCAAAATAAACATGTGATAACCACATTCTCTGTCCATTTATGTTTAATAATATATATATATATATATTACATTATAATTTAAATATATTTAGAAGTACAATTTCTTGTTCTCATTATGAATGTAAAACATTAAACAAAAATCGAATGGTTCAGGTAATCCAGTTACCATAAAATATGAGTACTTTTACCATTAAGTCTATATGGAATGAATGATATATTATGTCCCTATAAAATGTAGGCCAAGATATAAGCTTATTGTCCAAATCTTCTCATAGGAGACAGTAAATACTATTTGATAAGAAATATCATCCAAAGCTTTACATGGGAAGTAATTCAATCGTCATAATCTTAAGATGTTATTGTTATATATCATTTAACCAATTACACAGTAAACTTGGTAAAACTAATTACTAGCAAAATATAAACACAAAGTATAACAATTGAACAAAGTAAGCATGTGATATTAATGTTCTTCCCATTCGTTCTCAAACTCGGGACAGATCTCTCTTATGGCATGACAATGGTTTTATAAAATTGTCAGCAGGATATAGTCCAGAGAACGTACATTTTATTGTGTTATCATTTTATTTACATCAATGGCCCACCACATCTGACTTTGGCAACAATACATTCAGTATTTTTACCACTGAACGGTGGACGTCTGTAGCCATATTGATAATATAGCTGGTCAGCCGTATAACAGAACTGGTTTTTGTACTTACTTACCGGTCATGACGCTTATAACTAACCATGGTCAGGTCATGTATTATTGACCTTCTGTTGTTGTCTAGTATCTCCATCATCACATCCACAAACGTGCACTAATATTTATTAAAATTCACTGAATAATTGACACACATTACAAACCTAAAATCTTGTTCAGCACAGTCGCTGAGAAATCACTAATCTTTTTGCAACAGAAAGGCTCACAAAAATCTTTGAACACAACTGCTGAGATTGCATTGAGGGAAGATGATAGTGAGCTGTAGGAAGATAACATAAGAAAGCATCTCTGACATGTGGATACCATGTTTACATTACAATTAATTTAGCATCATAATTACTAGCCAGTTCTGAGACCTTAATGTCTTAAGTCATTTGTCTTAAGTCATCAAAACATACTACTCCACTGCCCTTGTACCCTGTTCTCTGAAATTATCATAATTATAGACAACTCATGCGTCTTCTACCTATGGTAGTAGTTATGTCATTTGTCTTATGCTCAAGAGGCTGCAGGTTCAAATCCAGCTCACGACATCTTGTTTAGAAGCAATTATTGTTAAGCTCTCTGTGAACTATCACTTGAAGCAACTGAGTTATGTGTTCTGAGTAATGCTCATGACAGGTGGCATGTTCCTGTGTTGACTGGGACGGAGTACATATGAGGAAACCAAAGTACAATTAAGTGTAACTTTTATTCCTTTTGAACCATTTTGCGCCTGCATGAAGCAGTTGATTGTTGGATATCTTCTTCTTATTTCCCCCGGAATCTTGTTTTAAGTTTTTTCAACAGTTTACCACAATATGACATACTGTAACCAAGCCAAGGCAGTTCGCTCTGAAATACACTCTGTAGAAGTTGTTTATTTACTCTGTTTTTAGAATGTGCTTCTTTTATCTTTTTTATTCTATCCAGCAAACTCTTTCCATCTTGCAACAACACAACCGAATGGCTAGAATGCCAGTCTTATAACCGTGAAGTCTAAAGTTCAAACCATGGTTGGGACATGATTTTTGTCTTTCAGGAGTACAATTGAAAATCCTTCCTACACAATGTGTAGATTGCTATGGCAAAGCAGTCTTTATTTTCTTTTCCTATAAAAACCTTCTTGATGTGGTGGTTAAGCCATTTGCTTTGTACTCCAGAAGTTGAAGGTTCAAACCACGCTAATGACATCATGTTTACAAGGTGTATCTTTTCATACATCCCTGGGGACTATTGCTTAAAGCTACGGAGGTATGTGATATCAGTGGTACTTTTGATAGTGCTGCAGAGGCATGCATCTTTGCTGAGAGGGATGGAGCATAATGGAGTAACCTAAGTATAATGAAGTCAATCCTCTCTGCCTCTTCTATTTTTACAATCTTGCCTATAAAAAGCCTCACTGAACTTTTTAGCGTGAAAACATGCAGGAATGAAAATGTATACATAGCTCATACAAATAACACATCTCAAAATCTTCTAAGTTCTTTTCATCCAGTTTTCTCATTCCATGTTTTAGAATCATACAGTGTTATGTCCTGATTATGGAATTATGATTAACAGTGATTTTTTAAATGTTAATTTTATGTATAAATAATGTTATGTTTATCACTTGTGTTAATTTTAAAATGTTTATGTTTCCTAGTAAGCAGCATTCCAGTAACAATAAGTTGTTTTTAGCACATTATGTTTTAGACTGGATTTAATTGACTTTGATTTCTATCTGCAATGTATCCACAATAGAAGAGAACAAGTAACAGTATTTTAAATAAAATGTCATAAAAACATTTACAAATATAATTAGATAATCCAATGCAGATTCTCATAATCTTGAAAATAGAGGAAGATTGACTTTTGAAAAGTATTTTAAAAATGCAAGTTAACATTTTGGGCATGAAAATATATGCACACAAAAAGGTCATCTCCAGAGAACTCTTTTACCCCTGATACTTCAAGGCATAAAGCCAAAAGAAGAGACAGAAAGTTAACATCCCGAAAGACATACCTTAGACTTCCACTGAAAACACAGGAGACAAATAATCCAGGCAAACCATGCTTATCTCCAAGGATATCCATCACAAACAAGGGCAGTAACTATGGAAATATAACAAACAAAAGTGAATTACAAATAACAGATTCAAACTACCCGATGATATTACTTTTATGATATTTTGCTTTGTGTTAGATCTGTTAATAGGTCTATTTAGCTTTACAGCAATCAATATATTATAAAAAGTATAAAAACATAGGCAATACATCAATAAATTATAAAAGTCAGGAGGAAGTTAGTCATCCCAAAAAAACAAAGACGAACCACATGGGGAACCAGTTTTCGTCTTGTTTGCAGTTTAACAAGTTTACACAGCAAGTCTGATTGTCTTGATAAATGCTTTTGTATTTGAAAGCTCCTACGGTTTACTATAGGCCTATGGCTTTCTGTGGAAATTTGTCTCTGTGTGCCAGTGCTTCTCCTTCTTTTGTCTTCTGGCTCCACAAGGTAGACTAGAGGGACCTTCAGTAGCTGGGGATGAATTCTGTTGAAGTTCAGAATCTGACATTGCTCCTGCTTGTGGGAACTTCACAGGGCGAACACCATGGTGATTTTTAAAATTGTATTGATGGGGAGCCAGTGGAAAATACTTTGTAAAGTTTATTAGCAGGACATATAACAACACTGGAATATGGGTCATCTCCATTATGCTCAATATCAAAGACTACGTGTAAAATAAATTAAAGATTTAATAATTTTATTAAATTTTAAAACATGATTAATTAAAGAAAGAAATTAATTAAAGTGCAATGCCAAACACAAGAGTCATTACTGGGGCAATAAAAATTGACACACATAGACCTAAAGAAAATGGAGAAATTGAAGAACCAACCAATATGGCCTATATACTATATACCTATGCTGAACTATCCAATAATTAACAGATTTGATAATGATAAAAAAAGATTATAAAAAAGGATAGAGGATTGACTTAATTGTACTTGGGTACTCACATGTAGGCACCTTTTCGCTTTTTTCAATGAAGCGACACATTACATGCCAAGAGTACCACTCATAGCAGGTAACTCCGTAGCTTTAAATGATAATCCCCAGAGATCACAGAAAAAAATACAATTTATAAATAAGATATTGGAAGTAGGATTTGAATGCGAACTATATTTCCCACAGGGTGTAGTCCAGAGCATGGAAATGTGCTGTAGTCAATTTATTTACACTAATGCTCATACGCATCCGTCTTTGACAGAGAATATTAATCAATGTTTATACAACTGCAGAATGTTTTACTGGAATATTAATCAATTTTGAAGTTAGTAAATGATTTGATTGTAATTTTAATACTTTTTTTGTACACATGTAGACTTATTTGATAGGAAATTCAATCAATTTTTTCAGTTAGTGAATGATTTTATTGTAATTTTAATCAATACAGAAGGAGGTTTATCATGGGAAATTGTTTATACAACTGGAGACTAACCTGGTCTGAGCTGTTAATGAGGCCTAGAGTCAATGGATGACAATCTGCATAGAAAGCAAACAAAAGCACACCAATGAGGCAAGCCAGAAGTAGAATGCCAATTAGTCCTGGGGTGTTTAAGAGTATGGCTCTGTGGATAGTAATAACAGTTGTAAATTCTACATTCTATTATTGGTTGTGGATAAATTTACATAAGTGAGGGAGGGAGGGAGAGAGAGAATTTTAATACAATAGTGTTATTTTTAGCTGCTGACAAGCATGCTAACTATAATAACTTTAAAAAAAGCAACAGCCAATAATAAAATCGCTTAAATTATCAAATTCTTCTTCAGCATTCATTCTCAAACTCCCACTGGATCTCCCTTGTAGCAGGACCATGGTCCTAGATTTCCAGCAGGATGTAGTCCAGAGAATGGAAATGCGTTGTGTCGCCGTTTTATTTGCGCCAATAGCCTGACACATACGTCTTTGGCAGCAAATTATCAAATGATAGGCTGTATATTAAACTTTAATAACACAATTAAGTACTTTAACAACATCAATTAGCAGAGGAAAACTGCACACATAGGCCTAAGTTAACATAATTTAACTAATGATAATTGTAGAACTGAAATAAAATAATTAAAAAGCGCACAAATAAATTTTAAGTAAAATATTAATTGACTTGACACAAGCCATGCGAATACTCCCTGTAATTCCCTAACAGGAAAAAAACAATATGACAGTTTTTTTAATTAATTGATTTCTGATAAGTGCACAAATAAAATAACTTAAAACAGCTATTATAAAATGCTACATCTATTCCATATTAATGTATGGCTCAGAAACATGGACACTTCATAAACAATTAGAAGACAAAATTGATGCCTTTGAGATGTGGGTATATAGAAGAATAGGGAGAACATCATGGAAAGAGAAGAAAACAAATAAAGTGGTGCTAAAGACACTTAATATGAAGAAAGAACTACTAAGAGAAATAAAGATCAGGCAAATAAAATACTTTGGACACATTAAAAGACATGACACCCTATTGAAGACCTTACTTGAGGGTAAAGTCAAAGGGAAGCGAGCAAGAGGTAGGCAGAGATACAAGTGGGAGAGTAACATTACACGATGGACAGGTTACAGTCTAGCAGAGTGCACCACCAAGACAAGAGACAGGAGATGTTGGAGATACGTTGCAGCCAACCTTCGTTGCGGAGACGGCACTTGATGATGATGATGAAAACAGCTAGACCTATAATTACATTAAACATAGACCCTATAGGCTCTAAATTAATTCAACAGTATTATTATTATTATTGTTATTATATTTATTATCACACTTCCTTCCTGTTATTTTTGTATTACTAAACAGATGATTTGACACACAATAAAAACACTGTAACTCAGCAGATGATAGACATGGCATAGGTAATACTGAAAATTGCAATAGAAAAAATAATAACATGAATACAGAAATGTACACCAGCTGGTATTTGATATACCGGTAGGCCTAAATTTTAACAAGGTAGGCCTACTATATATATATAATATAATATAGGCATAGTCTATCACTTGTCAAATATGGAGCTATTTGGTTAAATAAAATGTAGGCCTATCCCTTATGGTGAGGTACGCTTCTTTCAACCGCTGATGTTAGTACAAATTGGTTACATTAGAGGTTTTAGCCATTAAAAATAATGGAGGTCTTGGTTCAGGTAATCCTGTTGCCACAATCTCTGGGACTAAAAAAGTGATGCCAACAATGATGTTGTCAACTTTATTGTTAGACCTATCTGTTCATGAGGACACAATGTCCTCAGCTCTGAATTTCTGCTAATAAGAAGCAGATGTGACAGATTTAAAAAAAAAAATTAGAGGTACCTCCCGTGGTGAGGTATGCTTCTTTCAACCAAGGATATCAGTTCAATTTAGTTATATCCAATCTTTTGACCATAAAAAAAAGAATTGCATTTGAAGTTCAGATAATCCGGTCACCATGACCTCAGTGGATATAACAAATATATAGGCTCACAAAGTTATATCTGAACATCAACAAACTTATATCTGAACATCAACAAACTTATATTTGAACATCAACAAACATATCTGAACAACAACAAACTTATATCTGAACATCAACAAACTTACATCTGAACAACAACAAACTTATATCTGAACATCAACAAACTTATATTTGAACATCAACAAACGTACATCTGAACAACAACAAACTTATATCTGAACATCAACAAACTTATATCTGAACATCAACAAACTTACATCTGAACAACAACAAACTTATATCTGAACATCAACAAACTTATATTTGAACATCAACAAACTTATATCTGAACATTAATATGAACTAACATCTGGGCTCTCCTGACGCTGGAGGTCGAGAGACATCGCTGCACCTGAGCCTGATTGACACCATATAGAGAGATCCACATCATTCCTCCACCAACAACTACAGACCAAACAGAATGACGAGTCGCTGGGTTAAAGCTGAATCTGTAGAATATATTGATATGATATTTCATCATCATAAATCATACAACAGCATAGGCCTATGATTATAGTTATATATGAATATTGTTTTTAACAAAGACATCATCTTCTTCTTCTTCTTTCTGTCCTCAGGTACCTTTCGGTGTTGAGGGGAGAGTGAGTGTACGTTCTTTTGCCCTTCTATTTGCCTCCTCTGCTGTTATATTTCCGAGTGTCTCTAATACACTATCTATACAAGGACCATGATATCATAATATACTGCCAGTACATTTTAAGCAACTGCCTAACATGTACCTTCCTTTCATTCATTCTGATCTCAACGTTTACATCATCATTATCAGGTGCCATGCCAACTGTTGTAGGCGATAATGGCGCTCCACAACTCTCTATTTCCAGAGTCTTTTATCAGGATCGTTGCCCACTTTTTTGCCATGTCACAATGTCAGACTATCTAATATTTTCTGATGCTATCATCATCGACTTCTTTTGTCTGCTATCTTAACAGATGTAAGTATTCCAAACATCTGTCTCACAACATGTCAAACAATTAAAGATTATATATTTCTGATATTATGAACCTCCATCTTGTATTTCACTCTTTAAGCAGCTCCACATTAGTTCTTTTTGTAGCTAACAATCTACTCTCAGCATTCTTTTATAGAACTATATCTCTGTTGCCTCTAAATTTTCCCTACCAGTTTATTTATTGTCCAAGACTCACATCCATAGGCCTATGTTAGTCAGTGTTATATAGTTAAACTCTCTTCCTTTATTGAGAGGGGCATAATATACAGTATAGTCTTCATTTTAGAAATTATGTGACACTCTCAGACTCTGTGATACTCTCAAATACTGTAAAGTCAAAGGGAAGCGAGCAAGAGATAGATAGGGATACAAATGGGAGAGCAAAATCACAAGATGGACAGTTTACAGTCTAGCAGAGTGGATCACCAAAGCTATAGACAGGTGATCTTGGAAGTCTGTTGCAGCCAACCTTCGTTGTGGAGACTGCACTTGATGATGATCTTAAATTAACATAGTAATTCCGCAGCATCAAGTAACATAATAACTCCATAGCTTCAAGCCATAACCCCAAACTATATTCATTTTGTTAAAAAGACGTCACGATCCTGATTCGAACATACGACTTCTTTTGCCCTCTATTATCTTGACCAGATTTCCTTCTTTTTATCGCTTTGACTTTATCCGTTATAACACTAAAACATGATGAAAGGAAACTAAATGTGGTTCGTGTTAAGCAGATGTGGCCAATTTTTTTAAAGGAACTAAATATAGTCTCATAAAAAATGTAACCGTCATTAATTTACGAATTTCAGTATAAGGCGATAAGCAGTATTAACAGTATAGTAGAAGTAGACGCCACCACATTGTTGAGTTATTTCCCTTGTCTATGTTTGTAAATAATGGTTTTGCCTCATATGGTCAAGGCCCGCCTTTTCAACCTAGGACTGGTGTCCATATCGGTTATAGCAGACTAAAATTACATTTATTGTGTCCTTATATTCGAGCGCAGTTGAGGAATGTAGCCTGGAGGGGAGTTAGCGTATTTTAGTTATTTTGGTAAGGGGGGGTCGTTGTTGGGGGTGGTGCTGTCTGTGTTAAGTGCGGGTTCGGATCGGTGTTAGATTTTTAGTTTTTTGAAGGAAGGATGTTTAGTTTTTGGGAAGGGGGTTAGGATTGTTGTTAGATTTGTAGTGCCGATCTTTACATGCGTGCGCTGGCGGTGTCGACTTCTATTACATTTTCACTGGATGCGTCCATCAATATATTAATAAAAGATCATTAGGTGACCGTGATAGCATAACTTTTCTCGATGTAAGAGTCATCGAGCCTGTAACAAATGTACATCTTTCTCTGTAGCAATAAACTATCTTTATAGCAAGCGCAATAAACAGAACTATGCGATTGCATTAGTCATGTTGGTTTAGCTGTTCGTGGTCTGCTAATGTCGTGAGATTTTTGTGACGACACGAAAAATGCGCAAACTATAACAAGTAAATTTAAATAGGAAGCCAGAGAACAATTTTTTAAAATTCTTGAGACTAACGGGAATTGAACCAGTACGTTCAACGGCATCAAACCGCCTAGCAACTATTGCACACGCGTTCTTCCGTACTCGACTAACCGCATCTCCAAAAAAAGATGCGATTTTGTCAAGACATTTAAAGCGTGCACTCAAGATCTAACAAACATTGCATGGTTGTGCACATAAGATTACAAATGTTACAAAATTTAACACGTGATGAGGCCACATTTGCCTAACATGTATTCTTCTTCTTCTTTTTTCGTTCACTTGAAACATGTCTATATTTGGACATGTAACCTAAATACTTACTCATCAAAGACAATCCTGCCTCTTTCATCCGCCTTCTTCCATGCGGCCGTAAACCCGCCTGTTTTTCGACAACCTTCAACAAAGACAGCAATTAACCCAGCAAGCATGGCAAGAAACTGAAGTGTGTCTGTCCACAGCGTTGCTTTCAGACCTCCCTGTCAGATGTTTCATGTATGAAAGTCATGAAGACGTTTATTTGAGAATGCTAAACAAAACACGCAAATTTGAGTTGTTTTTCTTTTAATTAGTATTGTTTAAATTCCTGTATTGTTACCACATGGCTTTGGTGTTTTCTTGGGTTCATGGTTAATCAACAATCTAAAGAATCAAAATAACTGCGTGCAGTTATGGACATCAAACGTCCAATCAACATGCACAAAAAATACTATGATAATTACATTTTAGTTTCTGTTCAACTCATGTACACAAAAGGAGAAGTAGTTGTTAGTTTATATTCTCATATAAATCCAGTTATATGGCGGAGTGGTACAGAGTGCATCTCGGACGGAATAGGTACCAAGTTCAATCTCCGCTGCAGGCAATCTGGGCCGTTCAGAAATCAATGGCAACCTACTGAACGTATTTAAATTGCCTAGAAAAACACCACAGCCAAAAATGCTGGTTTGATCGCTACTTCCTAAGTGGTATATGCTATCAATATTTTACTTATATAATCACATACATTATCAGAGGCGTTACTAGTGTATTCTATATGGGGCCAGAGGCGAAAACAATTTGGCACCAGCTTAATAAGGGACTTTTAAGCGGCGTATTAAGCAGTAACACAATATGGAAAGACTTTAAGTCAAACGAGACATTTCTGGCGAAGACGGATGTGTCGGGCCATTGGGGCAAATAAAATGGCGACACAACGCATTTCCATTTTCTGGACTACATCCTGTTGGAAATCTAGTTGGACCATTGTCCTGCTACAAGAAATATCCAGTGGGAGTTTGAGAATGAACGCGGAAGAAAAAGAAGAAACGAGACACTAAGATAAAAGACAAAACAAGAATACATTACAGACGTTGGGCATACATCGGTAAAGCACTCAGAATGAATGAAAACATAATTTCACGTCAAGTCTTTACATGGTCACCGAGTGGCAAGAGAAAAAGGGGAAGACAAAAAACAACACTGAAAAGAACTATCGAAAAAAAAATCACAACATCTGGTATGAAAATGAACGATTTGGAACAACTGGCTGTTGATCGACAAGCATGGAGAGCTATGACATCTGCCCTATGTACCAAGCATGGAGAGCTATGACATCTGTCCTATGTGCCAAGCATGGATAGCTATGACACCTGCCATATGTGCCAAGCATGGAGAGCTATGACGTCTGCCCTGTGTGCCAAGCATGGAGAGCTATGACATCTGCCCTATGTGCCAAGCTTGGCATAAGAAGACAATGATAATGCTGATTAAGCAGTCTCTGGGTCTCTTTGACCGTCTATGGAATGAAACAGTTAATTCAACCCCCTAAATCTCCATAATCACATTGTACGACATGCATGACAACTCGTAATATTGATATTGCTTCTATTTTGGGCCTTATCAACACACGTTGGTTTGGTCATACAATAAGACAATATTCAAACTGTCTTCCGAAAAAAACGTGGTCTCCCTAGCGTTTGGTTCGCCTAGTGTTCAAGAGATAATGAGTTCGAATCCGGCTCGTGTCGTCTTGTTTACAAGTATGCATATTACGTAAGTTATTAAGTTACATGATATGAGTGGTACTCTCGGCAGGCGGTGTGCCGCTACGCTGAGAGTGACTGAGTATATATAGGAAACCAAGTACAGTTAAGTCAATCCACTACAACTTTTGCACCTTTTGAGTTTTTCTTTTGCTAACTAATATTATTGTTTGATCATCTGCAAAAAGAAGTTCGTTCAGGAAGTTGTTTATGTTTTCTTCTTCATAGTGTTGGCAATTGTACATATTCAATCGGTATATATGATGAATAACAAGAGAGAGATAGAACACGCCCTTGCTGCACTCCAGAGTGAATGTGGAATTTATCTGAAAACCCAACACTCGTTCTAGCTGCACATTGACTGCATGTGTAACTACTTCTATACAAGTTGATTAGATTTTGTGGAGTCCCCATATTTTGATAGTATTTTCCCAAATTGTCTGTCTATTCTGTCGAAAGTTGTTCCTTCGTCGTCAAACGAAATATACAATTTATTCCCCCCAGTTGTTTCTTCTGCCAGTTGTCTGAGTGTACAAATGGCATCTGTACAGCTTTTGTTATTACGGTATCCCATTTGAGTGTTGCTAATCTGTGGTTTTATGAATGCTCGTAATCTTCTTTCTAGAATTCCGTTGAAAATGTTTCCAGTGTGGCTTAAAAGTGAAATACTTAGCTGCAGAAGTATCCTTAAGGATACGAGGGGTTGTTGCCATTTTGCTGAAACCTTCTTCTTCTTCTTAGTTTCCCAGGGAAACAATTCATCTGGATGATTGATTATAAGCATCTAGATGGATTATTTCCCTGGGAAGTTAAGAAGAGGAGAATCTCTGCAAAATGGTGGTGGCTTTTCATCATATTCTTAAGAATATCTCCGCAGCTAAGGGGTTAAAACCATTATAATTGTTTCTTATAATTATTTATGTTTTTATCATATGATCTTTAACAGTACTGCGTAGACGAAAAGTGTATGCATCCAATTAATTAACCTGGTTTTTTAATAGTATAGCCACTCAGATTACTTTGATTTTTTAACCGTTCGTTCTCAAGCACCCTTTGGATCTCTCTTGTAGCAGGATAATAGCCATACTAGATTTCCAGCAGGATGTACAAACAATGAAGATGCGTTATATCGCCATTGTTATTTGTGCAAATGTGCTGACGCATCCAACGTCTGCGATGATTTATTTATGATTTTACATATTTGTGGATCAGTACTCTGTACTGCCAGTATGCAGAAATATACACTATTTTGGGGTGTAAAGAGTACCGCACTCTCTCGGCGGACCCAGGGTTAGCAGATAACCAAGATCCCAAGATCTCTTCATGGTACACCCTGGAAACAGAAATACAGCTGCTCGTGCTGATTCTGGCTAAACGTTTGGGGACAGTGTCCGTGAATGTGGAGGTAGCAGATGGAAAGAGATTTGACTGCAAAAGAGACAGTCAATATCTCCAACACCACTGCGCCAACACACGCAGTGGCACAGTCGACATACAGTGAGGCTAATCAATCCGGTCCGAGATTGGAGGAGCCGCCAATGAAAACGACACAAAAAAGTAGATGCATAGCGAGATACGAAAAGATAACATACTGAGTACAATGAGAGGGCAGCAGAGCGCCAGAGGAGAGCAGTGATAAATAGAAAGAGAAAACGTTCCAAGGAAATTGGAACTACAAGCTATGTTAGCTCTAGACAAGTTTATAGTTACATGGTGCTCCTTACAGGCCAGAGACCCAATCGTGGACGCCAGGCTATGAAAGCAGCCCTGGCCCAACTCACTGTCAAGTCTTCCTATACCCGAAACATGCTCACAGGGAGAAAGGGTTCAGTACCCTATGGGTTCAGGCAAAAATGGGACAATGTCGAGAACACGCTTTGCTCCTAAACGCGTGGTGAGTCTCATACTTGGACGAGCGGTTCACGAGGTCGGTGAAGGACACCTCGACTAAGAAGGCGAAAGAGCCAGGGATCAACTCTTCTGTGGAGTTGTTCCTTAATCGGAATCAGATTCACGGATGAGAAAAAGTTCAGTACCCCATGGGCACAGAACGTCTAATTACACGAGACAAGCTCACTGACTGTGGAACACATCGTTCAAGATAAACGTTTACGACAATCGTCTTTGCGAAGAGTCATTACACACAGGCGCGTCCGTCAACAGATAGGCAGGTTGTCACGGGCTAGGGAAGCTCACTACCCGAATTAAAGGCATGGCGAAAACAGATGTGCTGGGCCTCGGATATCCGGACCACAAGTGAGCCAAAGAGGTGCAAGTAACACAGTTCAACTGTGGAACTAGCAATACAACGTACTTCACGCTACCCGACGGAAATCACACGATTTATTCGTTGTGGTTATGAGAAAGCGAACGCAGAAGAAGAAGAATATAATATTTTTGTATTTATACTCATGAGATCCACGTTCGTCAATTTTCGGCTTTTTTTCGGAATAAAGTAGTCCACTTCTTTCCCAGCGCCCATTAGGGGATGCCCATACGTAACGTCAACAATGTTTAGTCAATTTTTGTTACTCCCTTGTCCTGTCAAGAATCACTGCTTAATTATGACCCAAAAAAACCTCCCACTAAGAGTTTTGTTTAAAAAAAACTATATGTTTTGTTTCACATTTTGTAAAAATATTTCAATTTCATGCAATCTAAGTGGTATATTAAAAAAATAGTACTTTGACGTCCAATTTTGTCAAGCTTCTTGTCCCCCTCTTGTCAAAAAACGTCAAACGCTTTCATACTCCTTGTCTTCCCCTCGTAACTGCTGACGTAATTTATGGAATCCCCTTAGAGTGTTACTATTCTTTGCTTTTCTTTCAGGCTCAAATACCCCTCCCTTAAAACACACACACACACACACCCACCCCCGCCCACGCACGCACGCACGCGCGCGCACACACACACACACATTGACTTATACCTTATACCAGGGGTCGGCAACCTATGGCACGCGTGTCATACTTGGCACGGCAAACAATTTCAAATGGCACGCAGACTTTTCACGTTTCCTGTATAACGTTATTATAAATCGATTAGCGGGGTTTCCTCGCTCATTTCGGCACTTGGGCGTAGCAGGGTTTTGATTATGGACATCAAAATTTGTTGAACTACGGAAGTCTCTGGAAAATGAAATTCTAGAAAAGTCTGAAGCTATTCTCAGCTGTTGGACATCCCTTCCAAATTATTACATCTGTTTGAAGAAAATTGCTTTTGCTCATTTTTCAGCTTTTGGATCAACCTATTCCTGTGAGAAAATTTTCTGAAAGCAGTGTTAAATCCACAGCGTAGTCGCCTAACGCCTGAACATTAAGAAAATTATGTCAAACTCAGTGACAAAGTATGTTGTCGATATTGAGCAACTGGCCAAGACCATGCAAGTGCAAGGCTCCCATTAATAATAAAAAGTTTTCTTTAAATCTTTCATGAAACTCTATTTCTTCTAATGTTGTTTACAACTTTACATATTATTGAATATCACTATATATTAATTAATTAATATATAAAAATAAAATATATCGTAAAATAAGAATATTGACATCGACTTGAATAAAATGATATGTGATGTTGTCACTCTGAATAATTTGAAACCTTGTTAAGTTGGCACACAGGAAAAGGTTGCCGAGCCCTGCCTTACACTACTTATCTTCTTGCACGAAGTCCTATTTGTAGTTCATTAATGCAATACACGAACTAATCTGCATCTTACCGAGATGTGCAGACAGACCACTGAATTGGAGATCAGAGACGGTTCTAACCGAATGTTAATAACTTAAGATCAGTAAAAAAAATGTCCATATTCAAATCTCCTTATTTAAACCGCATCACGATACGAAGATGTCTGACAACTTCAAGCACAATGTAAATATCCAGTTATGGATAATAAATATCTTGAAAAGTAGGTGTTTACATTTTTTAATTAACTCAATACATTTCACATCATGTCCGGTTTGTGTAAGGAATAAAGTTCGCCTGTCAATCACGACAAAGCGCGCATATTGTGATCTTCCATGAATAATACAGTGAAGACTGCACTCACTTTCTATGGGCAAAACATTGAAAGTCCGGACAAGGCGGAAATGTTCTCTTGACGCATTTCTGATGAGAATCTGCCTTACCGGCACCATGAAATACGGTCCTAATAAGCCTCCATTGAGTGGATAATCTAAACTTTTCTTACATTGTCATCATCATCGCCCGTATGTTGCCGTGGCGATTGGAAGCAAAGAACAGCATCATTTTATCTCCCACGTATGTTGTAAGAAGCGGCTAAGGAGGTTTTGGTGATGGAGTAGGGTATTCCATCGAAAATAGGATCAAAGTGACGCAGAAACCATGCTGAAATCGAATGTAGCAGGCCGAAAGGTGCATATATCGCAAACCATCTACAAATAATAACACAACTCACAAAGTTCTCTTTACTACATCCTACTAATCTGCAGGAGTCTGCGAATGAATGAAGAAGAAGAGAAATATAAGGCAAATGGTCCCGTAAAGTGACCAGTTCGCGCTTCGTGAAAGACAAAATATCCTTTGAGGTGTCATTGCGTTGTTTAAGAGTTAATTAACAAGATACGTCTGTAGCCATTTGTTTTATGTTTGTAAGATAGATCACCATATATGATCTCAAGCTTAGTTTCAACTTTTACAGTATGTTCTTGAAGTTGCATCGGTTTGCTCTTTCTTCTTAGTTAGCACACATAACTACACCTTCAGGACACACTGCTACCAGCACAACTACAACACATTCACCAGATGGCAAGCAAGATCCGATCATAGTCCGTCTATTGATAGCGATTGGTCTAGTAGCTTTAGTCAACATGCGTACTAACTCAACCACGCATCATAAATAAAATAGAAGCTACTGTAACTATTTAAATATATATTTCTTCGTCACTATGAAATATTAAACCAGCATATCAATATAACAGACACAACAGCGTACAAAATGCACATGTATATAAATATTTACCAGTGTCGTATAGAAGGTAACGACAGCTCCGATTCCAACCAGACAACCCCACAAGTTAATACCGGTCACTGTAGATCGATAAAGAGATTTCGTTATTGACATATATAGGTATTTGTTAAGAAACCGGCGCTTGAGATGGTTACGACATATATTAAAGAAGACCAATAGAAAACATTGTAAAACAGACATTTTTCTTGAATCTTCAAAGAGAAAGGGGAAAAGAAAAAAGAAATACCTAGAGAAAAGAATTAAAATATAGATACAGAAATACTAAGTCTTCATAGAACATAGAAATAAAACAATAAGAAATAACTAAAGTTAAGACAATGGGAGTGGTTTGTTGAAGACATACGCTAAGTAATGGGCTCATATGTGTATATCTTCTTCAGCGTTCATTCTCAAACTCCCACTGGATATCTCTTGTAGCAGGACCATGGTCCTATTAGATTTCCAGAAGGATGTAGTTTAGAGAATGGGAATGCGTTATGTCGCCGTTTTATTTGCGTCAATGGCCCGACACATCCGTCTTCAGAGGTATAGGTGTATATAAACGATATCTTCTGCGATCAGTTTCCTATACTCAGAAGTCTATACATGAATATCGCCTTCATGACTTCAGTCGTCAGCATGAGGCCCTCACAGTTGTCACACAGTATCATTTCCAGATCTGTCTTATAGGACCCGGTTTTAGTCCTCATGTCGCTAAAATGTGAATATGTCTGCCAAATGTGTTCTGGAGTCTTGGGACCTTTTTGACATGGACATTGGTCAGTTTGGGCAACCTTTCGTTTGTGGAGATGTGCTTGTAGTCTACATTGTCTTGTGCAGAGCTTACAAATGATATTCTGTTGTGATCTGTTCAGTTTTAGGATGAGGTCTTGTGAAAAGTTGCTGCCTGTTCTCTGACTCCGTGTACCTATGGTTGTATATTATTTTGATGAAGTTTTGCTTTAGTCAGTGAGATATAATGAATTTTTTTCTTTTTTGCATCTACTTTTGCTAGTCTCTCAGCTGCCTCATTTCCTGCAATTTAGCAATGTGTAGGGATCCACTGCAGGGCGATTTTGTTGTTAGTAGACAGTTGATTTAATAGTTATACAGTTTTTTTAAGGAGATCTTTAGGTTAATTTTGAATGGTATGGAGAACTGACATGCAGTCACACAAGAAGACTGTGTTTGCTCCTATGAGTCTGTTTCTGTAGGTTGTTAATAATTTGCCAGTAGCGATTGAGGGTTCTATTTTTGTGGTGTGTGATATAAGTACTTGTATTCCAGCTCCCCATGTCTTTATTGAATTCTTAGATGATCCATCTGTGAAGACATGAATCTTCTTTGAGATGGGGTATTGGGTTTCTAACGGTTCAAGGGTTTTTACCTTTAGAGCCGTAGAAGTTTCAATAGCTCTGCTCTCAATGCCAGAGATTGTAAGTTTTGCAGTATATGTGAGAGAGGTGTTTGCGATGTTGTAAAATGCATCTAGTTGTTCCCATTTCTCCGTGTCTAATTGGTAGTTATTTTCAAGATTCGCATTTCCGATGACAGTTTTTACCGTTACAATTATTACCTTTCATCAATTTAATAGATATCCATGCCTCAACACTCAGATACGTTACACAGTAATAGCATATAGTTGGGTTCAAATCATGACAGACTTTACGTTAAATACAGGCACGTAGATAAGGGGGTGGGCGGAGTGGAGGGGGTTGGTTGGAGTTTCTTTAGCAGTACGAACTCGGCCAAATGTGACTAAATGGCATTTAAACCCCCCCCCCCCCCCTCAGTGATTTTCCACAAAACGATCATCACATTTGTCATCTTAAAAAATCTGACACAAAAAATATACGAATAGCTCATTTTTTAGGTAAACTCCCCCTCGCCGTCCCTGAGAGGAACATATCTACGGCCCTATTTAAATAAGACCTGTGTTCTAACCCATGACTGCGTCACAACTCTTGACTGATTCAATTATTCAGTTGTAATTATTTTATTTTTTTTTTGGTAATCAGTCATTGGAAACAAGATGGATAGTTAGTTAGTACGTTAGTCGTTGGATCATCGTCATTGCACTCTGGACAAGTCCATAGGTACTCAGATCTTTCCTTGAGTGTATCCGCCATTACACGTTGACTGATGGTCCCAGTACGTCGTTGATTGACCATCATTCTTTCTCGACCACGAAAACTCTCCTTTCTAGCGACACCACATTTCAAACCAAGCTCCTTTATTCTAATCATGGAACAAGAGTCATCGTCACTTGTACAGTCATTTGTTCGTACGTTTTCCATAGGGCATTCAAAATGTCTGCCCGATCCATTGCTCCCCCAACAGCCGTAGTAGCAGCGTGAGCTGCCAACCTATCTGCTATATCATTACCCCGGACTCCCGCGCGTCCCGGCACAAAAATAAAAATCACTCTACACACACAGGAATTATTCACTGCATCCAGCCACTGTTCTCGAACGTACCCCGCCTGATTTTTCACAATAATGTTCATAGAGTCACTGAGTATACAGGCATGCTCGCAGACAGTCTGTGAGCAGACCCATTGCAAAGCTTTGGTTACTGCCAGAATCTCCATTGCCATGCTGCTTGTCGTCTGAGCGAATGCACCACTTTCATCTCTGATAGTCTCTCTCCCCCCCCCCCCCCCACCTTTTAGCCGTGAAAGCCCAGGAACTCCTGATGTGTCTCTCAACCGACCCATCCGTATATATAATTATATGACCTTCCCTGGAATTCTCACTGATCAGCGCGAGCACCCCCGACTCGACCACTGTCGGACACCATTACCTGCACTCTCTATTGAGTGTTATTAATCCTTCGAAGGCTATTGGATAATCCGATGGCGCCAGACTCCGTTCGGCACCAGGTAGTACATCCTCCAATTTGCACACGATCTGTATAACGTCCTCTGCGCGCCCCATTCACGACTTTCCTCTCTTTAGTCGACTGCCTTTCACTTTGATAATTTCTTGGTGTAGAGGGTGCTCTTTATCAGCGGCGATTTTTAGGTAGTCCCGCGCCCTTCACACTTGTATTCTTTGTTCCAAAAGATGGATATATTACATGAGTCTGGAGTAGTGGCTAGATGATAGGTTAGCGTATAGGCCCTATTTAAAAGTCGGCCATGGTACAAACACAAAGAGGAAGTAGGTCTATATGACATTTCGGAACAGGATGTATGCTATCAATATACTGAGATTTACCTGGGGAAAAACATATTAAGGCTGTAAACAAATTACGTCAAGAAGTAAGGGCTGTGATCTGACAAAGTTTGACAGTTGTTGACAAGGGGAAGGGGTGGGAAGTTTTTTGATAAACGTTGACGCCAATAATATGTTGTTTATTAAAAAAAAAAAAAATTGTTGGATAATTGAATTTGAAATACTTTCCCTAATAATGTGGAATGCTTGGTTTGTTGGTTGCTTCTTCTTCTTCTTTCGTTCACTTGAAACATGTCTATATCTGCAATTCTGTCTCCTTAATAAAACTCACTGTCTTTTGTAGTTCATACAGTGTCCCATAGAGCTTTGATTCCAGTGTTGTTTCCTCTGGCCAATATGTCTGCCTCAGCGTTTCATGCTCAGAACACTCTTGAAGTATATGTTTCGCACTCTGTACTGCCTGTCCACATGGCCGTGTTGCCAATCTTGAACTTTGTATACATGTGACTGCGGAGTCGGTTGTGTCCTGTTCTGAGACGTAGAATTATAACTTGTTCTGATCTGTTCATAATGTGATAGTCATCTTGTGTTGGTGTTTGTGGCTTTCTTATTGACTTGATCATCTGTTTTTTCTGATGGTAGGTGATTGGTATATCTGGTTGATCTTCGGCAGCACCTTCCTTAGCCAGTTGGTCTGCTTTTTCATTTCCTGGTATTCCACAGTGAGAGGGTATCCACTGCATGGTTATCCTATACTGGTAAGACAATTCGCTAAGTAGTTTTTTCAAGTCTGTTAGTTTTCCATACTGGAGAGCTTGAAGCACTGACCTTGCATCTGTCAGGAATACTACAGGCTGTAGGTCAGAGTTGGAGTTCAGCAGTTTTTTAGCTGCCACAGTAATTGCCTGGATTTCTGCATCATAATTATTGCAGAATTTTCCTGTCGGTGTTCTGATTGTATCTCTAGGCTTGTGTGGATATTCTATATATACACCTGCACCTCCATTCCTCACAGCATTCTGTGCTGACCCATCTGTGTATACACTGACCCATATATCTTGTGGATATTCCTCGTCCAGGAAACTGAGGGTGACTGTCCTCCGCTGCACACTGTTCTGTTCGTCCTCGCTTAGTATTCCTTTCACATGGGTCTGAATGTATATTGGCATTCCATGCCTTTCACTCCATGGGGTTTGTTCTGGTACAGACCTTAAGGGGCTGTCAACTTCAGGTAGGTCTGTAAGTTGTCTACGGAGTCGTTTAGCTTGATGGATAAAGCTGCTTCTTTTCAGTCGCCCCATTGCTAGGTTTTGGAATCTTTCCTTCATTGGATGACTTGGCATACACTGAAACTTTTCCGCTTGAATTAGTACTTTTGTGTCTCTGCGTTCGCCAAGTGTTTGCATTCTTCCCATTTTCTGCATCTCTGCTATGGGTGTTGATTTCATTGCTCCCAACATTATTCTAAGTGCCTGGTTTTGCACTTTATCTAGATCTTGTAATGTGGTGTTTGATGCAGGACACCACGCAGCTGAACCATATTCCAGGTGTGGTCTTATGCCTTGCTGGTAAACTTTACTGAGTATATTCCCACTGGCTCCCCATGTGGTTCCACTTAGTTTTCTCAGGATAGCTAACTTCCTCCTGGCTTTTGTTGTTGCTTTGTTTATGTGCTGCTTCCATGTCAGCTTATCATCAAAAGTAACTCCGAGGTATGTTGGTTGTTTGTCTTCTTTCAAGAGCTCTCCGTCTATCTTGATATGACCGGCTTTTTGTTTTGGTGAGAGGGTAAAGAGTGTAGTGCTGCACTTATCTGTGTTAATGCTGACACACCATCTATTTGCCCATAAGGTTAGGGCATCGATAGCTCTTTGTATTTGTTTAGTGGCCACTGTTGCACCATCAGCTCCAGGGGACTTTTTCATTTTCAATTTGGATATTGCATGCTCCAGTTCTCTCATTGTGATTGGTGCCTCCATGACTTCAGGTATAGGTTCGTCTTGTCCAATGTTTTGCTGGTTCGCTCGAACCTCCTGTTGTTTGTCTGGGCTGACTTTGACTTTATTGTCTTCTGCAAAGGAATCTGCAAAGTAATCAGCTGCATGTTTACCTGTTAAAATGTTTCTATCTTTATAAAGCGTGATCCTGGTATTTCTCCCTGTACCTTCATCATTTAGTTGTTTTACAAGTTTCCATAATTTCCTAGTATCTCTTTCTAGGTTCAGCGACTCTGTTTTTTCTTTCCAGCTGTTCCGTCTGGCTTGTAACTTGGCTCTTTGAAATTTAGCCTTTGTTTGCTGATATTTGTTGTGATGTTCTTGGCTAGGTCTGTTCTCAGCCTGCTTTCTAGATGTTTCCATCTCATTTTGCAGCTTTTCCAGTTCATCATTCCAGTAGGGTTTGTAGTTTTTGCGTGCCCCCCTGGGTATGGTTTTACTAGCAGCATGTAGTATACATCTATTAAATTCACTCACTGCTCTATTGATGTCTTTGTCCAAGTTCATGTCCTTAGCTAGAACACTGGTTAAATGCTGGTACATTTTCCAGTCTGCCCTCTTATAGTTCCACCTAGTGAGCGTGCTGCTGTCCTTGGTATATTCATTGTGAATTTCCAGAAATACTGGTCTGTGGTCACTACCCCCAAGCTGCTTTCCAACGACACGTGTGATGTTCCATTCCAGGCCTGGTGAGTAGAATGCCAGGTCTGGTGTAGAGGTGGTGTGCCATGCTCTCGAGTAGAAGGTTGGTGAGTCAGCTGGCTGGTTAATAAGAATGAGATTATTTTCATCCTGCCAGCTCTCAAGTTCCTCACCTCTCTTGTCGATATGATCGTAGCCCCAGCTCTGAGAGTGGCTGTTGAAATCACCACACACCATAAGCCTTTCTTTATCTGGAATTGTGTCTAGTGCCAATGGTTTATCATTTGGGCAGTAGTAGTTCAGGAGATGGAATTCTGCACTGTCTGTTTTTAGGTGGAGCATCTGGTATTCTGCCCCGTCCATGTATACTTCCAGCTGACATGCGCTGATATTGTTTTTAACTAGTGTCAGAATTCCACCCTTTCGCCTGTCTTTTCGGTCAGATCGGTAGCACTGGTAGCCTCTGATTTTGAAGGCTATGTCGCTGCTGAGGTGTGTTTCTTGGATACAGCAAATATTAACTTGTTCTTCACTGAGGACATTTTCAAGTTCCAAATTTTTGCTGTATCCATCTCTTTTACTGTTGACACCCTCAGCATTCCAGTGCATTATTTTTATTGGTCGTTTGTTTGTTTGGCCAGTAGCTCTATTCCCTTGCCTCCTGGCTCCTCGGGGCAATTGAGAAGGACTTCCAGTAACTGAGGTTGGGCCCTTTCGAGGTATAGGGCCCGGCACCGTCCCTGCCTGAACGTCCGCCACAGGGCAGGCACCATAACATTTATTAGATGAAGACATGTTTCCATTGTGTTTTATGCGTGGCAACCTGATTATCTGTGCGCCTTTTGGCTGGTTGCCTCCGTCTTCAGCACTCTGCTTACTTGGGCCGGACTATGGTCCTGCTCGAGTGGGAGTGCCCGACCAGTCTTAGTTTCCAGCCTCTGATGGCTGAACTAAGCCCCATCACCACTTCAAGGTTCTGGCCTCGATGGGGTGTTGGTTGCTGATTTAGCAGTCCATGGGGTCATGACATTTGGCCCAATGCTATTGTATACAAAAAAAAATGAAATGTTTGGTTGGTTGCTGATCCAGCCGTGACCGCCGACAATAGAGGCATATCTGCTGCCTGTTTCGTATAGGCCTACTATTATTGTGTGATATATTAATATGACAATATCATAAACAATTAAACACACTTTCTTAAAGATACCATAACAAACCAAGATTAATCAACACACAGTATAACACACGTCAGATCAGGATGGCAGACATTGTTTACAAATAGGGAGGGGGGGGGCGCCTTTATCCCATCACGTGATAATTATAGCTAACATGTCTTCTCTGTCAACAGTCACGATCTAGCAGTCCATGGGTTCATGACCTTTGACTCAATGTCATTGTATAGAAAAAAAACCGTGAATGTCTGGTTGGTTGGTTGCTGATCCAATCGGGAGTCAGTGTTTATAGAAGACCTGTTCGCTAAATTAAGTTGGACTTCATTCCTTAGTGTTTTGATTATTGTTTGGCTTTCAGTTGGTTCCAGCTGGCAGTCTGTTCCAAAAAAAAGTATCTATATTTTCTACATAGACTACAGTAAAGCGTTTGACAGTCCAACATGAAAAATTAATCGAATGTCTTCAAGAAATAGGCATAGATGTGAAAGACATCGGACTGATTAGAAATATATATACTGGGAACAGGCTGCATCAATAAGGTATGACAACAGTTACTCACCATACATAGAAATAAGAAGAGGGGTAAGACAAGGATGTATTTTATCACCCAGCCTACTTAATGTCTACACAGAGAAAAATCTTTAAACATATAGAATGAATGTAAATAACCAAAATATCGGAGGATGTCCGACAAAATGGAAAGTGCCACAGTAACCAGACAAATGATAGGTAAATACTAAATAAAGTAAACAGATTATTATGAATTCCTAACTATCTATATAAAATAATAATAAATAACAATAAAACATAGAACAAAGACAATTATCAACGTATCTGTCCTATTGGGACCTTTATCAATAAACTTATAACGTTTCTTGATAAGTTTATCCCCCCGAGCTCCATTCCAGCAGCCATCCCAATGTATGTAGACTCAAAGTCCTGGGCAGGTGTTGATTGCGTGATCTTCTGGACTTTCCAAAAGAACTACTTTTCCTACCTTCCCCTCTAAAAAATTCCCATTTCTGACATTCTCTGTACGTGTACGTTCTCAGCCTCATTGACATCATCGTCATCTTGGAATTAATTTACTACTGCCTTGATTAAGTCTTCCCTATCTATCGCTGCATTGCCTGCCAATAAGTCGGCTCTCTCGTTTCCTCTGACCCCAACATGATCAGGGCAGTATATCCATGTAATGCTCTGGACAATTGAGTTGTTCAATAAGTTCCACCATTCTTTTCTCAGCATGTACTTGTTCTATCTTGCGCAGCATGCCTTGAAAGTCTGTGAGTATTACCGAGTGTGTTGATGTATTAGTTATCAACCAATTAAGTGCTGCTATAACTATCTCTATCTCCACCCTCATGCTCAATGTGACAGTGTAATATGCTGAAAATTTCTCAACCAACGTCACGCCGTTTCTGTAGGCAACACAACCCCAGCCACTTTTATTTTTGTTTCTGTTAACGGAGCCATCTGTGTATATAATTATGTCTTGTCGTTTCGAGTGTAGCTGGGCGAGTTCATGCATTGTAACCTGGGCCCTGACATCCGTCCATTTTCGACTTTATCTAGTTGTATTATTACTTTGGTCAGTGATTTCCTCTCAGAGTCTACATCCACCAATTCAATGCCCTTTCCTATTTCTTCAAATTCACATACTCTTCGCAGTGTGTCTTCAGCCTCTGCCATCCATGATCTGCCACGCTTGATTCGTTTTCCCTTTGACTCATCTAGACGTTGGTGTAATGGGCGGTGGTTGTATTCTATTACTTTAAGGTACGACCTAACTTGTGCTACCTGATGTCGCACTCTAATGCTGGGGAGATAAAGCAGAAACCTCATAGCAGAGATGGGTGTATACCTAGTACACCCCAGTACCGCTCTCATTGCCTCATTTTGGATTTTTCCAATCTATTGACTTGTGTCTGTGACAGTGGTAGTAGGCCGAGGGCACAATCTATGACAGATAGCATCATGACTTGTAGAAGCAGATACAGTACCCATTGTTGCATATCGAAGGTCGCCATAACCTTGATAACACTGATACCTCTTTTAGCCTTCTGAATCATATTTGTGATGTGTTTGTTGAATGAGAAACTTCTATCAAAGATTACCCCCAGATATTTAAGATCCTGTTCTTTTTCAATGAATGAGCCCATGCAACTGAAAGCTGGCAGTGTGTCATTGACCAGATTATTATTTAAAGAGTACCGGATGACCTTTTCTTTCGATGGATTTATTACAGCGTTGTATGTTCTGCACCATATCGACAATTGATCTAGCCCACACTGTATGTACATGTCAGCGCTATATGTTCTTTTCCTGCCCATGTTGTATAGTATAATATCATCAGCGTATGTTAGAACTCTAGAATTGTTTGAGGTTTGCAATTGAACAATTCTCAACTTATACATATTAAACAACACTGGGGCTATACAAACACTCCTATGTATGTATATATTCACCCGCTTTCTCCGTATTTCATGCATTGCTTAATCCCCCTTTTCACAGCAGGTAGTAATTATTGAAACATTTTGTCTCGCCATTTTGTCATGTCTCTTTTATTCGGATATACTGTCAACCAAATCACAATGAAACACCATATCCTTGAACTCAACAAACTGGAAATGTGTTCATGACTCCTGTAATTGTTTAATTCATCGTTTTCATTCAGCAATCTGCACTCCACACGCACAATGTTTACGAATTTTCCCTCATTTCTATTGACACAAGAGCTTTATAAAGAACGCGATCTCCGGGATCATTTTGGAGCAAGTGCAGGTTTGATCCGGCACAAGTGGGGAAAACCTGTACGTCGTTTAGGAAGTTCATGACTAGTTATATATGCCTATGTCGAAACTGGAACCCGGTCGTGTATAGGCCTGTCTGCTATAAGGGACAAAGTAACGTTCCCTATTTGGAGTACAGATTAAATTCCTTATCCAGTAGCTCTTACTTGATGTGTCACGTATACTGGCTGACCAAACTTTACATTGGTCACTTTTCGTATACTTTGTGTCGACATCTAGTAAAGACTTCGAAAAAAAGTCAAATCTGAGCTGATCAGAGATGGTTATGTATGGTTATCCTGTAGATATGTATGGTTATTATGTATGGTTATCCTCTAGATATGTAGACATGTATGGTTATTATGTATGGTTATCCTCTAGACATGTATGGTTATTATGTATGGTTATCCTGTAGATATGTATGGTTATTATGTATGGTTATCCTGTAGATATGTAGACATGTATTGTTATTATGTATGGTTATCCTGTAGATATGTATGGTTATTATGTATGGTTATCCTGTAGATATGTAGACATGTATTGTTATTATGTATGGTTATCCTGTAGATATGTATGGTTATTATGTATGGTTATCCATTAGCGTGTTTAATACAGATGAGATAATCGGTAACAGTTCTTGAGTTTTACAGTTGGCACCTCCAACAAATATATTATTGCTCTTGCTTAGACCACCTCGTAGAAGGCAGATATGTTCGTACTTTCTGCTTTGTATAGTCCTATCCCTCCTTGTCGGTATGATAAAACCATAGATACGTACATAAAAATTATACCAGTGTCGTACGGGTACTATATTGGATGAATGTACACACAATATTTCAGCAATGCCGTTGGGGGTACAAAGATCTGAACCAAGCCATTCTTGTATGTTGTCTGTTTATAAATTTTCTTTATTTACTTCTTTTCCCATCGACTGTTCCCTGCAGGATTGTTATTGACAAAGTATCATTTCGGCTTACATGTTGAAACCTTGTAAGTTTCAATGTTTTACTGTTGAAAGTTGCTTTTTATAAAGTTATTTCTGAAACTCTCGATATATCTCTCTTGTAGCAGGATAATGGTTCTACTAGATTTTCAGACAGCAGAAACGCTTAGTGTCGCCGTTTTATTTGCACCAATGACTTGACACATCTCACTTCAGCGTTTGTTGAAAGTAGTGCTTATTTTAGATACAACAATCAACAAAAGGTAATACCGCTGTGAAACTAAAATAGTCCTTACGTAGAACGTAGGTTTTTTAGTTTCACTGGATGACAACTGACAGATTATAACTAAAGGGCTATGGGGTGTAAACACGGAAAAATACAAATAACAATAAACAAGATATTTTTAACGTTTCGAACCGTTAGGTCTTAATCAAGAATATACAAAACAAACAAGGAAAAAACAATAGACAGTAAACACAAAGTTACCACCACGGAGGCACTACAACGTAGACATGTAAACACTACAAAGTTTAAGGTGTCGACAATAACGTTCGTGTAAACATATAGGTAATGGAAACAGTTTTGCTGAAAAGGGGACGGAATATGAGAACAGAAAGTAAAATAATTTTTTTGCAAGAAATCGTCTGGGAGGAAGGATTTTCTAAGGTGTATTTTCCAACACTGTGTTGTTGAATATGCCTAAAAGTTTGTATTTTTATAACATTGTACTATGTATTCTATAATGAAATAAACAATTTGGCATCAAATATTGTTTCTTACCTGCGCTCAATGCCAACGAGGGGGCATATAGAACAAATGCCATGTAAATCATCTGAAAGTAACGGAAAGGAAATACAAATTATACAGAAAATCAAACCGACGGACACATATATAAATGACACATTGATGATCTTTTCTTCATTTGCCATAAGAAGGGCGCGTGCTACACGTGTTCAATTTTAGAGCAAGGCTTAGATATTTGTCTTTTTGAAACTAACACATCTATTTTCGGTAACGGTGTTGCTAAATCCAAGTTTGACTTTCCACTTTAAACACCCCACTTTAAATACTACTCACTTTAAACATTAATAACTTTAAACACTTCTAACTTTAAACACTACTAACTTTAAACACTTCTAACTTTAAACACTACTAACTTTAAACACTTCTCACTTTAAACACTACTAACTTTAAACACTTCTCACTTTAAAAACTACTCACTTTAAACACTACTAACTTTACATACTACTTACTTCAAAAACTACTCACTTTAAACACTACTAACTTTAAATACTACTCACTTTTTGGTAATTATATATTTACTTATATATATTTATAAGTATATACTTGCTTAATTCATCGTTTTCATTCAGCAATCTGCACTCCACGCGCACATTGTTTACGAATTTTCCCTCATTTCTATTGTGTTTTTTGGATAATACTTTGCTCTTTCTGTCTGGTTATGTCGCCGTACCATTTAACTTGTTGTTTCTGTATGTATTCTATTGTTGGTTTGATCCCTAATTGTTTCCTTAGTGCTTCATTCCTGATTTTTGTCTCTCAAGCTAACTCCAATCATACGTCTCACACATTTCATTTAAGTGGTGTTAATCTTATGTATTGTTCTAGAATCTAATGTCCAAGTTTGACACTGATAACACAATGTTGGTAAGAAAATGGTGTTGAAAAGCGCTTTCTTTGTTTCTAGTGTAATATCTTTGTTTCTTAGTAAAGGTGTTAATTGACCAATGATCTGACAGGCATTATTACATCTTGCGTTTATTTCTGCTTCTTGTTTGTTGTCATATCTCAATGTGCTGCCCAGATATTTGAATTCATCTACTTGTTTTAGTTGTTTATTATTTATCTGTATGTTGATGTTCTCCTTTTCTCTTGCAATATTCATTACTTCTGTTTTGTCTATGTTGATTTTCATTCCAAATTGCTTGCCTACTGTGTCTATTGTGTTTAGGTGGTCTTGCAGGTTTTTAATGCTGTTGTGGAATAAAACCTGGTCATCTGCAAAAAGCAGTTCATTTGCTTCATTAGAATTTGCTGTTTTGTTTATATGGTCCATGTATGTAATAAAAAGTAGTGGGGATAATACACATCCCTGCTTTACTCCTGTGCTAATCACAAAGTAATCTGTGTAGCCTGCAGCTGTTCTTATAGTGCAACTGCTGTTGTTATAGAGACTTCTACAAACGTTAATTAAATGTTGGCATACTCCATAAATCTTGCTCCAAAATGATCCCGGAGATCGCGTTCTTTTTAAAGCTATTGTGTCAAACGATACGAAAACAGGAGACCTATTGGACGCCCTCGTAAAAGGTGGATAGATAGTGTATTAGAGACACTCGGAACTATAACAGCAGAGGAGGCAAATAGAAGGGCAAATGTACCGAAAGGTACATGAGGACAGAAAGAAGAAGAAGACTTATATATATTAACATTTTATTCAAAGTAATTACCATCCACTGGCTTCCCTAGAATGGGTTATTTCCTCTCCAAATTTCAAATATTTTCTCCATGGACCACCTGCAAGTCTCCGTGTGATTCCCAGAGGAACCACATTGCCCACTCATCTTCTTCTTTAGTTCACTTGAAACATATCTATATCTGTAATTCTGTCTCCTGAATAAAATTCATTGTCTTTTGTAGTTAATACTGTGACCTATAGAGCTTTGACTCCAGTGTTGTTTCCTCTGATCAATATGTCTGCCTCAGCGTTTCATACTCAGAACCGCCCGTGTGTTGCCGGGGCCCGAAAGGGGAGCAAAGAATAGCAACACTGTTTACCTTCCACGCATGTCGTAAAAGGCGACTAAGGAGGTTATGGAATGGAGTTGGCTGTCCAATCCCATATAGGGTCAGTGACCCAAAGTCATGCTGAAGTCGGATTTGTCAGGCCGAAAGGCGCAGATATCGTAGCAATGCTGTAAACCATGACACAACGCATTCCGTTCTTCGGTCTACATCCTGCTAATCTGCAGGAGTTTGAGAACGAACGCAGAAGAAGAAGAAGAATACTCAGGACACTATTGAAGTATATGTTTGGCACTCTGTACTGCCTGTCAACATGTACACATGGCCGTGTTGCTAATCTTGAATTTTGTGTACATGTGACTGCGGAGTCGGTTGTGTCCTGTTCTGAGGCGTAGAATTACAACTTGTTCTGATCTGTTCATAATGTGATAGTCATCTTGTGTTGGTGTTTATGGCTTTCTTATTGACTTGATCATCTGTTTTTTTCTGATGGTAGGTGATCAGTACATTTGGTTGGTCTTCGGCAGCACCTTCCTTAACCAGTTGGTCTAATTTTTCATTACCTGGTATTACACAGTGAGAGGGTATCTACTGCATGGTTACCCTATTTTGGTAAGACAGTTCATTGAGTAATTTTTGTAAGTCTGTTAGTTTTCCAGACTGGAGAGCTTGAAGCACTGACCTTGCATCTGTCAGGAATACCACAGGTTGTGGGCCAAAGTTGGAGTTCAGCAGTTTTTTAGTTGCCACCCTAATTGCCTTGATTTCTGCATCATAATTATTGCAGAATTTTCCTGTTGTTTGTCTGATGGTATCTCTAGGCTTGTGTGGATATTCTATATATACACCTGCATCTTCATTCCTCACAGCATTCTGTGCTGACCCATCTGTTTATACGCTGACCCATATGTCTGGTGGGTATTCCTCATCCAGGAAACTGAGGATGATTGTCCTTCGCTGCACACTGTTCTGTTCGTCCTCTCTTAGTACTCCTTTAATGTGGGTCTGAATGTATAATAGTGTTACATACCTTTCACTCCAAGGGGTTTGTTCTGGTACAGACTTAAAGGGGTTGTCAACCTCGGGTAGGTCTGTACGTTGTCCACGGAGTCATTTAGCTTCGTGGATAAAGCTGCTTCTTTTTAGTCACATCATTGCTAGATTTTGGAATCTTTCCTTCATTGCATGACATGGCCTACACTGAAACTTTTCTGCTTGTATTAGTACCTTTGTGTCTCTGCGTTCGCCAAGTGTTTGCATTCTCCCCATTCTCTGCATCTCTACTATTGGTGGTGATCTCATTGCTCCCAAAATTATCCTAAGCACCTAGTTTTTGTACTTTATCTAGATCTTGTAATGTGGTGTTTGATGCAGGACACCGCGCAGCTGAACCATATTCCAGGTGTGGTCTTATGCCTTTCTGGTAAACTTTACGGAGTATATTCCCACTGGTTCCCTATGTGGTTCCACTTTGTTTTCTCAGGAAAGCTAACTTCCTCGTGGTTTTTGTTATTGTTTTGTTTATGTATTGTCCACGCTGGACACTAGTCTACATCATTCGGCACGGAACGTGATAATGGTAATATATCGTTTTCTCTACTAAGTTCTCACAGCCAGTATGCAAGTTCCACTAGCATTTTGTAGTTATTCTGAATACGCACAAATTAACTTCACACCTTTAGACCTTGCAGGTTCGTGGCTTATATGATATGAACGTTTTAGAACTGATGCGTGGACACATACATGATATCAATTTATTAGCGATAATCTCATGACGTTAAGGATTTGTTCGTTGTTTCGGTCCTGCAGAAATTACAAGCGATTAGCTCTTATTTCATATGTACAATGGGGTGCTTTCTCCAGACATTTCATAGACAGAAGACACACAGTGGTACAATTGGGTGCTTTCTCAGGCATTTCATACACAGACAACTCAGTGGTACAATGGGGTGCTTTCTCAGGCATTTCATACACAGAAGACTCAGTGGTACAATGGGGTGCTTTCTCCAGACATGCATAGACAGAAGACACACAGTGATACAATGTGGTGCTGTCTGAAGAAATTCCATGCACAGAAGACTCATGGTGGTACAATGGTGTGCTTTCTACAGACATTTCGTACACAGAAGACTCATTGTGGTACAATGGGGCGCTTTCTGCAGATATTTCATACACATGCTCTGAGGGAAGTTTCCTACTTATAAAGGGCAGATACTATGAAATTTGTGACTTATCTACGTTTTCCAAAACAAACAGAGTTGGTCATCAGCTTGAGTTCCCTTGTCAGGTATTCTCTCCTACCATAAGTCTCCATATCAGCCCTCCTCTGAACTATAGTCGTTGGCATGAATGGGGCAGCCAACTATGTATTGCCTGTTATCAAATTATATGAAACAATCTAATTATGTAGGACTATTATATGTGTCTGATTCTGGACTCTACCAGGAAATTGTCGCGTCCACAAGAGAAAAGACACTATACTGACATGTCATATACTGAGTGTTTACTGTTGCATAATGGCTGGTGTGATATGCCAATAGTATGATCCTCATGCCTTCCACATGTCATCTACCAACCATAATAGTTGTTCTAATGGGCTAATAGTAAGACCTTCACACCCTCCACTTGTCATCTACTGATTGTTTACTGTTGCACAGTGGTGGGTCTAATGGGTTAATAATAGTAAGACCTTCACACCCTCTACGTCATAAACTGATAGTTAACTGTTGCACATTGGTGGGTCTAATTGGTTAATAGTAAGACCTTCACACTCTCCACTTGTCATCTACTGACAGTTTACTGTTGCACAATGGTTTGTTTAATATGCTAATAGTTCGAACTTCATGCCTTCTACATGCGGCTCTAAGTACGTTAAATTTACGTGAACACAGACGAACAAGAGACAGTATGATTCGCTGATGAATGTACTAACGAACAAAGCCTCACCGTTTGTAATATCATGACACTTGACCCCATGATCCTGACAGGAAAACTGAATCTCATCTCCAGATACTGAGGAAGATATGTCAATAATTGTTGTTCAGTCATATTTCTCGCTATTATATATATATACATACAGCTCTATCCCAATGGAAACCAACAGACAAATTATCAATTCAATCTTCATACCAACACTGTGTTATCATTATTAGACGTGGACACTTAATAAAGAACAAGAGAGAAAGCTTACTCCGTGTGAAATGAGATTTCTATGAAAAACAGCAAAAATAACAATAAGAAAGTATATGAGGAATGAAGAGTTTACAAGAACTGTTGAAACAACGTCTTTGATATTTTCAAAAATATATTTTAAAAACAGAGATTTAAACGGTTTGATCACGTAATGTGAATGAATCCATATTAGCCAGCAGTAAGAGCATATAACATGACAACAGAAGTATCAAAAGGCAGAGGAAGTCCAAGAAGAAGGTGGATTGAAAGAGTTACCAGCATTCTGAGGCGTCACAATAGTACTGCATATTAAGCGCCCAAACGTAAAATAACCGGAAAACGGATCGCCATTTAAAAAAAAAAAAAAAAAGTAGAGAAAATATAAACCAGATCAATCACAAATAGACAATATCTTAAAGATTAACTGAAATATGAATCTTCCCTACGTTAATTAATTTGTGTCCATATTTTAAGAAAATAAAGGATTAGGACATTGCTATTTAACTATTGATGAATTTGTTTTTATTCTTTTGTAATGGCTTCTAGACTGCCATATTCATGATAATGACAGCGGTAACAGTCAATACCAGGCTCCCAGCACTAACGGACATTGTTAATAATGGTTCGCTGTTGTGAGATCCTGAGTTCGATAGCATGTACTCTTCCTGTTGAAAGGGAAAGAAAATGTTGGGAAGATGTAGAGAATTGACTTCATTACACTCCGATTACCCCATATTACATGTTTATATCGCTCATAGCATGTAACTCCGTTGCATCAAACCGTAATCCTCAGGGATCTCCAGAAAATGTACGAGTTCGGATTTCACGGAGATCCCATGTTATGTTCACAGATTTCACGGAGATCCACAGATTTCACGGAGATTTCATGTTTTGTCCACAGATTTCACGGACATCCGCTATTGTGTTCACATATTTCACGGAAATCTACAATTGTGTTCACAGATTTCAATATAAATTTTGCAATTTCTACATCTAGTGCAATTATTATTCATTTACTATGTAGATTTAAAACTATTGTTTTACAAACAAAAATGCTAATCTAACGGCAGTGATTATTTCTATACATTGATTTACACAGGACTGGTCCGTAGATACTGGGGAGATGAGAGCTTGAAGGATTGATACTGGGGAGATGAGAGCTTCAAGGTTTGATACCCCCTCCCATCCCCTCCAAACTGCCTCTAAAACAAGTAAGCCACATAAAATAACACTGCAATGAAACCACAAAATCACCCAAAAGTTATACTGAAGTCGGATATGTCAGGCCGAAAGGTGCAGATACCGCAAGCTAATTATTTAAATCATGACAAAACTAATTCCTTTATCCGGATTACTTCCCTGCTAACCAGCATGATTTTGAGAACAAAGGCTGTAAAAGAAGATAGAAAACGACATCTTACCAAAGAACTAGATCTAAATCTTACCGACATCTTACCAAAGAACTAGATCTAAATGTTACCGACATCTTACCAAAGAACTAGATCTAAATCTTACCGACATCTTACCAAAGAACTAGAATAACTAAAGAATCAACACGAGAAGATTATCGCAAAGAAAGTAAAGCGTTTCTTGTGTGCTCAAGAGCTATCCTTACATTTAGTTCACATTTTTTTGGGCCAATCATTGACCCCCTTCTCTTTTTGTCAATATTTGACACCCTTCTCGTTTTGTCAATCTTTGACCCCCCCCTCTCTTTTTGCCAATCTTTGACCCCCTTCTCTTTTTGTCAATCTTTGACCCCCTTCTCTTTTTGTCAATCTTTGACCCCCTTCTCTTTTTGCCAATCTTTGACCCCCTTCTCTTTTTCCCAATCTTTGACCCACACTCTTTTTGTCAATCTTTGACCCCCTCTCTTTTTGCCAATCTTTGACCCCGTTCTATTTTTCCCAATCTTTGACCCTCACTCTTTTTGTCAATCTTTGACCCCCTTCTCTTTTTGTCAACAACTATCAATAATTCAGGTATCACCCATTCTTAATTATGTAAAATCACCCCCCCCCACATCCTCTCCTCTTAATAAAACGAATGCAAGGCATGCGTTTTACTTCAAATTTTTAGTAGAATGTTTCAAATTCAAATAATTTAATCATGTATAGAAGTAGAATTGCTGAGGTCAACTTTTGTCAATGTGTGAAAAAACAATCAAACTTTTTCACACCCCTCCCCCCCCCCCCCTCCTAATTGTTAACGTAATTTATGAACAGCCAATAAATATAACACTCGCTCGCCCCTATTTTCCTCATATGTACAGCTCTGCCACAGATGCACAAGATGCTTACCTGGAACACACTGGTAATACCAAGCTCAAAGAAGAAAGGAACAAATATGGTACCAGCCGCCAGCATGGAGATGATCATTGCCACCGTTATGTACAGGAACATTGTGTTGTAGTTGTAAACCTCTGCAATACAACAACGTAAACAGAAATTGTTTCATATGAAAGTGGTTAATGTATCATCATCAGGTTCTGTGCAGTTACGACTGGCGACGGTGTTCATGGGTATCCACATATCTTTATTTGCAGTATCTTTAATAAGGATCGCTGTTAGATCTTTGCCGTTCAACGATGTTAGACTATCTAATATGTTTTCACGTTGCCACCCTCAATCTCTTCTGCTTTCTGTCTTGTCCGTTGTGACTATGTTCACGTTGCCGTCCTCAATCTCTTCTGCTTTCTGTCTTGTCCGTTGTGACTATGTTTACGTTGCCGTCCTCAATCTCTTCTGCTTTCTGTCTTGTCCGTTGTGACTATGTTCACGTTGCCGTCCTCAATCTCTTCTGCTTTCTGTCTTGTCCGTTGTGACTATGTTCACGTTCCCATCCTCAATCTCTTCTGCTTTCTGTCTTGACCATTTAAGAGGAAACGCAAAATATACAGTATAAGTACTCTAGATAATGTTTGTTTACAACCGACTTCAAATTATGAACGAAATGCGTGGTAGGTAATAGCGTTGCTATTATATGCTCTATTTACGGGCCTCAGCACCACACAAGCGTTACAACTGACTGTGATGCGGCACCAATATCCTGTAGTACATCACTGTATTTAGAGATTCATGCTCGAACCATGCCCGTATACAATATAAGACCTAATGGCTGATGTGAAATCAAACCTTCTAAATCATTAAGTTGACTATTTCTGTGATTTTTCATTGGTCAGGATAGTTATAATTTGTGTGACAGCCAATGAAAAATAAAGGAATAGTTGGTTGCTGATCCAGCGGTCCGTGTGTTCATTCCCTTTGACACAATGCCATTGTGTGATATATGCATGTGTTTGTGAGCTGATGTTTTGTTCCATATAATGTGTTCCATTTATCTGGCCCTGGATGTAGAGATAGGAACTGTCATTTGAGTTACTTTAGAAGGCTTGATTTCCCATTAGCCAATAAGTCATACTGCAGATGTCATGCTTGAATTCCGAACATTTTATCAGAGATCAGTAACCAATCTTTATGCTAAAGCAACTCCAAATTGAATCATGTGACTTCACATCACGCGCAGCTCATGCAAATCAGTAGATGAATCAAGAATATATATGCACGTCATCAATCATAATTTGTAATTAATTACCTGCTGGGTTTCCCAGTATCGTCAGGGCGGAGAGAAACGTTACTGTCAGTGACATGGCAACAGGAAACACTGACATTGTCCTAAGAATACAGGAAAAGTATGTAGTATCAATGATTACATATGTCATTCTGTAATACTATACTAATCTGAACATACTATAACCTATATACGATAATACTATAAAACTTATCTTGATGTATTAAGTATGTTGATTATCATCTTCGCACACCGGATACATGCATAGGTGCTCAGATCTCTGCTTCAGTAAATCTCTCAGGGTATAATGGCTTGTGGTTCCGGTTCTATGTTGGTTCACTGCTCTTTTTGAAATCTTTGTCAAGTGTTCTCTATGGGCCACGCCCATCCTCAGTCCCAATTCGCGCATTCTCGATATCGACTCATGCTCATTCATCTCAAAATTCTCTGATCGTGAGGATTCACGAAGAGAAATGAGTATGTCTCCTCGGTCCATAGACTGACCGTCTGTTGTGGTGGCGAGGCTAGCTAATTGGTCGGCTTGTTCGTTTCCCTCCACGCCCGCGTGTCCGGGGGAAAAAATAAGTGTGAGTTTTCGTAGTGATGCCCGCGTTTTTCTTTCTGTAATGACTCCACCCATTCCCTACGTACATCACCTGTTTTGACTTTTTGAATCATATTGAGAGAATCACTTAGTATGCACGCATGGGAATAGGCTTGCGATTCCAGCCAGTTAAGTGCCTGCGTTACTGCGAATACTTCCATTGTTACGCTGCTTATTGTTGCGGTAAAGGCACCACTGGCTTCGTGTACTATTCTTCCTTTTGATCTGGCAGTAAAGGCCCATGCGCATCGGTGGTGACGGATGACCGATCCGTCCATGTAAATCACATCTGCTTTACTGGTATTCTCGCAGATTAGTGCCTTGACCTCAGCATCCACGTTCAGGAGGCTGAGTTCCTTGTACTTTCTATTGAGTGTAATGACGGTCTTGACTGCCTCTTTAAAGACCGTGGGAATAGGTATCCATTCCTCGCCAGAAGTTATGTCTTCTGGGGCACAGATATGTTTAACACTATCCTCGGCCCGACCCATCCACGATTTGCCTCTCTTGAGCCTGTTTCCCTTCGCACGTGAGATCTCGCTGTGTAATGGGTGGTCTTTGTGAGAACTCACTCTAAGGTATGCGCGGGCACGCCACATATCTATGAGATATGCTCGGATAATCAAGGAGAAATCTCATAACCACACACGGTGTGTCCCTTGTGCAACAAAGGATGATCCGCCTCGCTTCGTTTTGAATTGTCTCCAGCCTCTCAATCTGTGTGTGGCTGGCGGTGATAGTGACGCCTACATATTCAATGACAGGGATGACAAGAGCCTCGTATAAGATTACGAGCTGTGGTTGTGTAGTGTCAGTCGCTGCCATCACTCTCAGAGCTGAAAGTCCTTTGCGGGCCTTAGCGATAACATTATCAACGTGTTCCTGAAAACACAGACTACGATCAAATCGCCCTCCCAGGTATTGTAAGGATGAGGTCATGATTACATCGTATCCTCTCATCTCCACCGTGGGTTTCGCAGACTTTACGATGTGATTGTTAAGAGAGAACCATGTCACCGCAGCCTATGATTCATGAAATATTTTTGAAGTCTATCGTGATGTTTATCATGAAGACTGATCGTGTAATATAATCGTCAGGTATAACTTAGGTGCCGCCTATGAATAACTTCAACAATTAGGGGTTGAGATTTGAAAAAGTTGTTGACGGGGAAGGGTCACAAAAGTTGACACTGGATTTTAAACAATCCACAAATTAAATAGTTTGGATTTGAAACATTTGTTTCTTAATATCTGAAAAAAACCATGTATTTTTTTCCGTACGTTGTATCTGTTTATTTTTGGAGTGAGGAGGGGGGTTAGAATATTCTGACGTAAATAAACACGAGTGGCGGGGGGGGGGGGGGGAGATTCCCATGAATTCTGAACAAGTATGATATCCTATATTCTAGCCAATTATATTCCGGAAGAAGAAATACTCTCAATATTATCCGACTGGCCCAACTCCATTATTCATTCACCTTTTGCGCTGAAGGTAGTGCATAGGGCAGAGGTCAGATCTCTTCAATTCTGTCTGTTCAAAGCTATTCTGTGCAGTTCTTGAATAGTATGAATATTGGTTGTTTTATTTTCTCTAAGTATTGTTCTTCTGAGTGTTTCTTTTGGTCTACCCCTTGCTCTTTTGCCTGTAGGTATCCATTCAAGAGATTGGTGGTGTATTATGTTGGTGTCTGCGTATAGGACATGTCCGATGTAGGACCAACGGCGTTTTCTGATAACATCTGTGATGAAATTTTGATGTGTCTCTTCTCTGATTTTATCATTCGATTTGAATTCACTCCATTATTGCATTCAAAATATTAGTCCGGTTCATTGAACTACCACTAGTCACTGTGGTCATGCTGGAAAGTCTGTCTACTCTTTCATTTCCCTCAATATCCTCGTTGTTCCGGTTTAAAAAATTTTTTTTAATGAAGATAACTCTTCAGCACAGATTTCGTCATCAACTCAAGCCACTGACGGTTTATATGACCAGTCTGAATCTGTTAAAACATACTCCTCATAGAATCAGTAAGAAAACATGTAGTACTATTGTAACAGTAACATGATCTGCACTTGTGCGTGACAGAAACAACTTGTTACCGAAAACATATAGTTGACTGTCTGTCCTGGACAGACTATAGTGTGACAGAAAGAAGATCTGCAGCGTCACAATAATTTGCGACGGAAGAAAATGCCTTTTAGGACTTACTGGAATACTGGTGCTGTGACCAGGTCTAAATCTGTGTAATACTGCTCAACATCAATCAGTTAACCAAAGCACTCCTTCACAATAATATGAGGTTTATTTACACAAGTTGATATACATCAATTAATAGCATCATACTCATAAGACAGGCAAATAAACACAAGGCACAAGTCCCAATCTAGCCTTATTCGAGTCCGTCATCAACTCTGCAGACTAATCCTAAATTATCTGCAACTGGGCAATAATATAATCGTCTCAGATTACAAATTACGCTAACACATCCAGGAATTGCTTCACTCGGGTTATAAGCTAAGTCTTAGAGAGTATACACCGACTAACTATCTGACTCTGACTGTTGCGAGACTAACTAGGACTTGCCTCTATTTGGGAGACAAGTAATGACTGTCCGAGACAAGCCTGATAGAGACTGACCTCTAACCTGGGAACTCTCTCCCGGGACTGCTTCCTCAGGAGTGAAATGCGACCGCCCTGCTCGGCAGTCGATAATGCAATTCTTCTTCCTCCTCCACTCCTGTTCCTCCAAACTTCCAGAAACTTCCAACCAATCAAAAGCTTTCATTTCCCCAGAGGAAAACCTCTGGCCAATCAGAAATTGATCCTTCTGGTTACAATAAACCCACGTTGCCTCAGCCCAACCAGAACGCTTCTACCTGGTATGATTCCCGTCTGTCTATTATCTGACACGTTCTTAGATAAACACACCTTCGCATTGTGTGTCAGCGATGTCCGTGGTGACATTTACCCAAGAGATGCAATGTGTGGCATTTCACGCCGTCAATATCTCTCTATCTGTGAAGGGTTCTCGCTTCTTACTGTGAAGCCCCCTGCCTGTGAAGGGTTCCGCAACTAGATACTATCACACTATGTGGCTCTGTCTACTAGTTGTTGTATAGAAAGCACCACTTTCTTACATAATACACGTCCTTCTGCATTGGGCTGTTAATGCCCAAGTACTGCGAACGTGTCGAACTACAGAACCAACAGCGTAGACAATAATATCTCCATCAGGAATTCTCACTGATTAAAGCCTGGATTTCTGAATCTATATGCACTGGAATGTCATTGTCACATTTCCTGGAAAGTGTGATTATTACTTCAACGTAAGGTATAAACTTGATAAGCTTATTTTACAACTCTTATCCAGATTCTACGTCCATAGTGTGCATACCCATTTAACAACCTTCTCTGCCCTGCCAAACCATGCATTCCCCCCTCTTTAATCTGTTTCATTCGATCTCGGCAATATCATCATGTAGTGGATAGTACTTTGTCAGATATGTAACAACTTTTTAAAATGTATCTTCTTCATCATTCATTCTCAAACTCCTGCTGGACCTCCTTTGTAGCAAGACCATTATCCTACTAGATTTCTAGCAGGATGTAATCCAGAGAATGGAAATGCGTTGTGCCGCCGTTTTATTTGCGCCAATGGCCCGGCACATCCGTCTTCGGCGGATTAAAATGTATCAGGCTCATCCTTCACATTATTTTATTATTTTTTCTTTGTATTTTTACGTTATAAGCTCGAAATGAACAATTTTGTAATATATTTGTTGTTGTTTTAATTATTACAATAAGATTCTTACTAATGTAATGCACTCTCTTAATATTTATTCAGAATTTTCATATTTAAATCATTATATGAAACTGTTGATAATGTTATTCGAGCATATTGTTTACATATGGGTTATGTTTCTACAAAATCTGGATAGCAATAACTGTGTTCAAGATGAAGTACATATTGGCCGCTAATTGTTCAATGATTTAACTGCATAAGCAGAAATGTATCATTAGTAGCTACATACATCGAAAATATCAGCTGCGGAAAATTGTTACAATTGGGGGGGGGGAGGAGGGGGAAGGATTTGTTACAACATTTATATTTTGCAAAGAGGGTGGTGGCCTGAAAAAGTTTGGGAACCTATGCTTTAGAAGAATTTTTACCAATCTTGCTCAGGATTCTTGCATTGCCGATCAAATACTCGTTTCAGCAGGCGAGGTGCCGCTTTGTTAAGCGAAACAGCCTGCATATGAGCAAGTTCGAGTATAATGGAGTTTATCTACTTTTTTTTGAGCTCTCAGATAACATAGTTGAATACGCACCAAAAACCCTACTGAATGCGTACCTAGAACTCTGCTGAATACGTACCTAAAACTATACCGAATACGCACCTAATAACTATACTGAAAAAGTACCCAAAACAAACAAAAAACAAACATTAAATTATTGCCAAATTTTCATTTAAGCATAATAACACATCCCGAACTTAAAAAAAAAAAAAGCAATCACAAAACATAAAGAATGAAAGAATTTTTTTTTTTTAAATGCAGAATCATACCTTCCGCCCAACATAAACTCTGTTGTGTTCTGCTTCTTTTGAATTTTGTCTTTGATTGCGTAATAAAGTCCAATGGATGCCGAAAGACCCAGTAGTACACCGAACACAACATAATCAGCAATATTGAATTCAGGAATTTTGCCAGTCTGAAAACTGTATCCTCCAGCCATGTCGACAATTTATAGATGATAATAAGGCATATACGCCTCATACAGGATAATGTATTCTATTTGCAAACTGCGCCAGTGGCTGTTCTAACGTAATGATAATCTTTGTGAACAAGCTTTTATGCGAACTGGCTTGATTACTTTTTAGCTAAACCTGGGGAATAAAAGACAGTAAACAATTATTAAAATACGTATCGCCCATGGAGCTAATCTCAACAGTAAACTATTGTCTATTGTCGTTCCCCAAGGGAATAATGGATGTTAGTATCTACACTTGTACAAATTTGTTCAAGGTCATCTTGATTCACCGGTTGTTGTTGTTGTTTTTTTTGGTGTTTTTTTTTTTTGGGGGGGGGGGGGGGATCTAACTTTGGCTTTATGTCCGGATATTATTTTGTTATATGCTCTTATTATATTTGGTGTGGTTCATTCTCATAAGGTGACCGAATCATTTTAATATTTGTATTTCGATACAGCGCCGGATTTATACTTGATAAGGCCCTAAGCTTTCCGAAAGTGCGGCATTGGGACAAATAATGCTGCAATATATTTAAGTATATATGACAATTGCTCAGGAAAGTGGGGGCCCTGAGCTATAGCGTGTGTACATTATACGTAAATCCAGCACTGTTTTGATATGTTCAATACATGATATTATACTAACTCTTTTCATAATTTCTTATTTTTTCTAGTTTAGTAACTATTGCAGCTTTTCTCAGACACTTCATTTCAAGTAAATTATAGTGCTTGTCGGTAAATTTCATTGAATATTTCGGTACTTATCTCCATTTTAATGTCTACGCGCCATACACTGTTCCCACTCATGTGTAACCAGGAAATAAGAGATCACTATGGATAATAAGAAGGTTTGGTTTCCAGGCAGTAGCACAGTCACGAGTATTAAGTAAGCTTCAGCAGATAACAAGAAAGCTGAGATTTCTTGGTCACGTAAAGAGACATAGCAGCAAGGTATGGTTGCTAGCAAGGGCGTTGATAGAGGATGGGGGAATGGTTCAAACCACGCTGAATCAGAACATGACTTTTAGTACCAGGAACTTAGCCATAAGGTCAGTTTAACTCCCCCCCCCCCACTTCTCCCCAAATAGATTTTTCATAAAATGGTTATCAAAATTATCATCACATAGAGATACTCGTACACTAAAATGCACAAATGACTTTTTTGGCACTATGATCGCAGTCCCGCAACCCCCCCCCCCCCGTTTTCATTCTTATGTCCCATTAGTGCGTCCTTACGTATTTTTTGGTTAATTGATCTAAATATTATATCAATAAATAGTCAATCATTAATTGAAATATTCATTTTTGAGGGTTGGGGTTAGATATTTTTTACATAATCCTAACCCTAAATATAGTAAATTAATCATTAATATTTAATAATGATAAATATAAACTGATAAACTTAGGTAAGAGAAATAATCACACAGGTAGTCACTAATTTACGCAGTTGGAGTACATGATTTACCTATAAACTAAACAAGCTATAGCTTAGGACCCCCACTTTATGGAGGCCCCCAAAAAAGTCATATTTGGCACTGACATATAATATCTGGACTTATAAAGGGCCCTATATCTCAAATAGTTTAGGGCCTTATCAAGTCTAAATCCGGCGCTGGTTGGACTGTGATCATGGTACACTTTTTTGTTTAGGTAAAACCCCCTCCCCCTTAAAGAAAACGTATCTACAGCCCTGGTTGTTGGTGAGAGGGGTAAGGGCCACCCAAGACAACGATGGACAAAAGACATCTGATATTATTTAAACTTGCCCGTGGCTATGGCTTTTAACTCGTCCACAATATTGAGAAGTTTATAGAATATCAATAAAGAAAAATACGCTCTGGAAAGAATATGTCACCTATATTAACCACACCCTCCAACTCAGTCCGTGTTTCCGGAGCCTGAAAGGAAAGTATAGAATAACAATACTATTACTTACCATGTATGACGTAGGAGCGACTAAGGCGTTTTTGTGGTTCGCTGTCTTATAAAGTGTCAAAGTGACCCAGTATCCGTGCTGAAGTCGGATGTATCAGGTCGAAATGCGCAGATAACGCAGTCAGCTTGTAAACAAATGCATTCCATTCTTTGTACTACATTCTGCGAATCTGCAGAAGTTTGAAAATGAACAAAGAAGAACCACATCGCAGCTTAGTCACATCTGACGACATGCATGGAAATGGCAGTGTTAACTATTCTTTGCTCCCCTTCTGGCCACAGCAACACACGATTTAACCGTGCTATATTAAGACTTTTACCAATTCAAATATAGTCATACATGTTTGAACTTGTTTAATATCGGGTACTATAAACATACTTAGCCAGAAGCTTATAACGGCATATGTTCAAAACAACAACGCCTTACCATGTTGCGAATCAAATTTTTTAATGACATAGAGGCCTCGCGAGAAAAGGTTGGTTCCCCAGAATATGCACGAAAGCACGTAATAATCTCGTGATTTCTTTTTTTTTTTTTTTTTTTTTACTAAACTGTATTGTTGTCTATATCTGCATTGTTATTCCGCGCATAAATTACATTATATTTTGTGGCTCATATCAAGTCATTTTTTCAGATAGGTTCTGCAAACTAGTTACAGTGTCACTTATTTTGGTTGATCCGAATGTTCATTGGCTCTAACCAGAAAGTATGCGCATAGTGACCAATGAAATCATAGATCACTCACATCAGCTAAGATGATTGACACTGTATGTGGGACCAGTTGGCATGACCCATACTACAAGAATGTCTTGCTCATACGGTAATGCCGAGTGGGGTAGTCTGCCATGTTTCTCCACAACCGCCTCTTGTGTATTTAATAAATTTAATTGGTGACCTTCTCTTGTGTCATAATGACATCAAATACAGCAACTCTCTCTCTCTCTCTCTCTCTCTGTTTTCCCTATCTCATTTACATACCGTACAGAGATCAGCGAAACTGTTTTATGTGCTGTTTTTATGCATCGTCTAGTGCAACGGTTCTCAACCATTTTGTAGTCACTGCCCATTTTAGGACAATCTTCTTCCAGAGACCCCTTTTAGGACAATTTTCTCCACATGGTCCCCTATTAGGACAATATTCTTCCCCTGGAGCCCCTTTTATGAGTATTCTTTCCGTGGCACCATGTTAGAACATTTTCTTTTCCACCACGTACCTAAACAAAGCAAGTAAATAAACAAAAGGCTTTGGTGGAGTTTGTTCAACCCCCCCCCCCCATGAAATCAGACCATGACTTTTAGTACATGGAATTGAGTCAAACGGTAGGTCTTTCCCCTTACCCCCACCCCAGGCATCACCGCTTCTCATCAATTTTTTTTCAAAAAAGGTCATAAAAACCTCTTCAAAATGAAGATATTTATATTTTAAACGCAAATGAACAAATGACCTTCAAAGTAAAGTACCTACGTCCCCTTACTGAAACGTATACTTGACCCTGAACCTAAAACACGGACCTTTATTTTTATGGCTTCCAAATTTCCATTTTTTCTCTTGGTTTCCAGAGCCCACTCTGAGACCCACTGGATTAGAGGTATGTTTGTCATTTTTTGAGAACCCCAGGAATTACGATCAATTAACTCTTACTTTCTATGTGTAATGGGGAGGTTTCTGAGCTTTCTTTCATACCCAGAAGACTTCACCTTTCGACATAGTGCAATGCTTAGAGGTTATAATTGACGACAGGCTCGGCTGTAAACAAGTTGTCAGTTGTTTTCTGTTTTATGAACAGGACTAAACATGTTCCGGTTTGTTCTTACGCTGACAGTCGCCATATTTTGGAGTCAGGTTTTCGGATTGATTAGGTTCTACATGCCCTGTAACAATTTGGTAACATTGTTTATACATTCTGGGATCTTCTATTGTTAATATTTGTAACCAATTTACAACAGAATATATTTCATCTTCAATAACGGGATTTCGTTAATTACAATAACAATTGGGGGGGGGGGGGGTGTTGACAGTTTTAAATAAAGGGAGAGGGGAGGTTTAAAAAGTAAACAATACTATTTTCTATGCAACAGTTCAATTGTTTGAATTTGGTAAATTCTTTCTAAAAATCATTCTTCTGCGCCCTCCAAAATGTTCACTTCTAGCAACATCACATTTCAATCCCTGATCTTTAATCCTGGCCATTGAAAAGGAATCATCATCCACATTAGTCTCACTCTCGCGTGCTATATCTCTTAAGGAGTTCAAAATGTCATCTCGATCCATTGCCCCATCGCCCTGTGCCACAATCGCGCATGACGCCAGTTGATCCGTTCTTTCATTGCCTTGCCACATGTCCCAGCACAACAATAAATGTAACCACTTTCAGCCTCGCCTTTCTCCATGCCTCAATTCACTGTTCGCAAACGAAACCCACTTGTACCTTCCTAATCATACTCATAGAGTCACTCAAGATGCAGACCTGATTTACCTTCTGTGTGGATACCCACTCAAATGCCCTGGTCACCACCATAGTCTCCATGGTTACTACTCTACTCGTAGTGACCGCAAAGACACTACTCTTCTCCCTGAACGTTTTACCTGCGCACTGAGCTGTGAACGCACAATCACTACGAACATGTCTAATCACAGATACATCAGTGTATATAATCATATCCCCCTCTTTGGTATTCTCACTGTCCAAAACCTGCACTTCTTTCTCCACAGCTGTGGGACACCATTCTCTGCATTCCCTGCTAAGTGATATTACTACTCTCAACCAAGTTTCAAAATCTGTGGGTAGACTTATCCATTCCGCACCTGCTGCCACATCCTGCAATCTGCACACGTTTTGTATGACACCCTCAGCACGTCCCATCCACGACCTTCCTCTCTTGAGTCTCCTGCCTTTAACTTTCTGTATTTCGGAATGCAACGGGTGTTCCTTATCTGCATGTATTTGAAGGTACGCCCGTGCACGGCAAATACTGTAATCTGTGCTCTGCTGTTGGACAGTCAAGTAGGTATCGCATAGCTCTTGTCGATGTTTCATTTCTGCACCCAAGTATGATACGCATTTCTGCGATTCTGGATTCTATCCAGTCTTTCGATATGAGTTTGGCTAAGAGTCAGTATTGCCAGGTAGGTTTGAGATTTTATTCACGTCATTTCACATAGTTGCGACTATGATCTCCATGCTGCCTGTGGTCGCTGAAAAAATGAGCATGCTAAGAAATATTGAGAATAGATGGGTGGCTGAAGTTGATGAGGCGGTCTAATCTGACAAGAATCAACTTCACATTAGAGAGGATGAGTGACTGATGCAATAAATGCTTGTGAATTTGCAACATTGAGTAGTCTACGTAAACATCACTTCAAGCGGGATGTCGCTAAACAATAACACTATTAAAGTAACGAGATGAGACTCTCGTAAACCAGCACAGAGTGGATGTGGTCAGTCGATATACGATAAAAGAACTTGAGAAGAAGATGTGAGAACTTATGGTTCGATGTGTAGTGAAAATAATCTTTCGACTAAGTAACCAACCAACCAGCTAAACAACTAACAAATTAATTAATTATTTAACAACTAATTATATATGAAAGTCACATATAAAATATTTGCAATAATTTAAAAGCGATATCCTATAAAGAATTACATCATTATACATGGCGTCTATAAAGTCGACGTGCACTGATTTTGAAATGAAGTATATGTGTTCCATATGAAGCAATTGAAAATTGTGTATTTCCATGTGTTTTCATGACAAAACATATTATCATCATTAAGTAACGTCTCCGCAATGAAGGTTGACTGCAAAAAACCTCCAACTGTCTATTGTCTTGGTTGGGCACTCTGCTAGACTGTAACATATCCATTTCGCGATGTTACTTTACCAGAGCTTATAGCAACAGTCAACGCATTAAATACAGTAGTATAAAACATACAAGGCACAATTTTCTAGCTGCTATACTAGCGGCTCATAATGCACAGAAACTTCATAATCTTTTTACATCCGTAAAAGATGCTTCATTCTGCCGTAATATATTTACATTTATTGAGCAAGATTGAGCTTATTTTTTCTTACCGGCATTAATGGTCGATTTCAAAGTCGCTTTCAGTGGTTTGCAAGAAAAATGAGTTACTAAACTAGAGGCGTGCCACTTTCAACCAGCAGATGGGCCCAGAGATGTCATGTACACCAGAGTGCACAGGCCGGCGCTACATAGCTGGTCGAGCATCAGGGTCAGCGAACCACAGCTGGCCAAGACCCTCAGTACACTTCCACGCAGTGGGCCTGGAAACAGGAGTGCAGCAATCCTGCTGTAGCCTGGCCAAGTACTAGGGATCGAAGATACGAGAATGCCAACCCGGCCCAAAAAAATGCTGGCTGAAGACGGATGTGTCAGGTCGAAAGGCGCAGATAACGCAGCTTGCTGTAAAACATGACACAACGCAGATCACCCTCATACGTCCTTCTTAGGACGGTCAGCAGAATGCTTTCAGAGGGTCCGCCGCAAGGCGTACGACGAAGAAGAAGAAGAAGAACCAGCAGACAACAAAGTCCAATTAGGTTATATCAGGACACACTACCATAAAATATTAAAGGTAACAAAGACCCCAAGTAAGTATTAATTGAGTTACTAAACTGAGCTGAGAGCAAACTAGCATAATCCTGAAATGGTTCAGAAACTTATGGTGACCACAAATAAGACTCAAGGTATATCGGTGAGTTCCCCCAGGCTGGACAGACCCAAAATAACCGGGGAAGAGAACGAAATCAGTGTCAGTATAAAAAAGTATCACATATTAAACGTTTATGGTAAGTGACAAGCAGAAAGTTGCCACTAAAAGAAATCTATTATTTTATTAGCGACCACATATAGTTGTCGGACTTGTGCAAAGACATCTGCACTTGAAAAAAAAATAGTATTTGAAATGTTATAGAAAAGTCATAAGAATAAAACATGAACAGAAAGACGATCCAGCGCAGACATCATTAAGGACCTGAACATAGAAGAAGACTGACTCCTCAAAACCATCCACACAAAAACGCAAGCTAGACATTTTGTACATAGAAAAAACACAATGTTTTTATTTTTTAAAATTAACCATGGAAGGAAAGTTTCCAGGAAAGAGAACAAGAGGCAGATCAAGACTACGAGGGATCAATCAATCAATCAATAAAACCCATAACCCTTCAGGGTCGTAGGGGTACCACATTGGAAGCTTCAGCACATAGGGTCCTCCAGCGAATTCTATCCTCAGCGATGCGGATGAGTGTGGAAATATCTAGCCCTGTCCATTCCTTGATGTTGTCTGTCCATGTCTTTATTTTCACTCCTCTGCTTCTTCCACCCTCGACAGTTCCCTGCAGTATTGTTTTTGACAAGGAATCGTGCCTGCATACATGTCCGAACCATGCTAGTTTTTGTCGTTTCACTATTGAAAGCAATGGCTCCTGGACACCTGCACACATCTCTACTTTATTTCTTACGTACACATTGGTCTTAATAGGAAATTCGTAGAATTCTTCTGTAGCATTTATACTCGAAAGCCTGTAATCTTCTCTCCATGTCCGCAGTGAGTGTCAACTCTCACAACCATACAACACAACAGAAAGCACCAGCGACCTATACAGTTTGATTTTCACTCCAACACTGATGTTGCTTTTCCAAATCACAGTTAGCCTTGACAAGGACGCTAAAGCCATCTCCAGCCTTATTTTTAGTTCTGCTTTGCATTTACCATCGCTGCATATACTGGATCCGAGGTATTTGAAGGTATTCACCTCCTCAAGCTTATGTCCATTCATCATGATATTAGTCTGGTTTTCTGTGTCTCTGCTGTTTACCAAGATTTTGCTCTTATCTGAATTGATTTCCATTCCGTACTTGCTGGTAACTTTTTCTAACTTTGATGTTAATTCTTGCAATGATTGTTCTGACCCAGCTATAAGATCAATATCATCAGCGTACGAGGGATACAGGATATCGAAGACCTGATCATGAAACTGGAAGTGGTTGGACAGCTTATACAGAACCGAGAGTCTTACAGAATTGCAGAGTGAATAACGTTCTGAAAAAGGACTCGTCACATTGATAAGCATAGACAGTCATAGACATTTAAGAATCTGTAAGTATACACCCAATAGAAGGGAGATTTAATGCAAACAAATTTGCATACGTTTATGCAACGTTATCTCTTGAACAGTTATACAATGAACAAAGACTGCAACAGAGCGACTCATTGAACTACAACTTGAGAATCCCGCCGGTATAAGACAAGAGGTACATAATCACATGCCATTGACTCTACAAGTTCATAAAAAGCTATCACGCTTTGTCCCGTATTCTGATAAATGGAAAGCACGGCGCACATAAAATTACGTAAAGAAAATACACATAAATAAATTACTTAATTAAAAGTAAAATCCTTACATTATTTTACACAAAAATTGAAGAACCGAAGTAAGTGAAGTAGGTTTTCTTGTTAAGATATCCCGTGTGACATGCGTCTTGGGCTTATATTTAACGCGAACTAACGTCACTGGTGTACGACAGCTAATGTAACACACTCCATATCCTGTATTCTGCAACTGTAAATAAAGAATGTAAAAAAAAAAATACCTTACGGTATTTCCCTCACGATCTATTTTAAGTATCACGAAACGTGAATCAGACGATAAGAAGGCTGTCCCTCTCTTTTGTCTATTTGTGCTAGTTTGCATAGTCTCATGGTGATGTTTTGAAAAATGTTTTTTTTTAAAAGGGCAAATTTCCCCACAGGTAGATCTTTGAATTTAAGTGCGCTAAATTATGTGCCACCACGCTTAGCAAACAGTCCTTCTAGAGAAGGGTTTCATTAAATACGACCCAATTACTATGCACACAACCTAACCCGTAGATAAGGGAGGGGGTTGAGATGGTGTAAATTCCCCTTTTAGGAAAACATTATATGTTATGCATGTTACTTAGTCATAAAAATAAGTAACAAGGGGAACCCCCCTTAGCAGGTTTTCCCAATATCCGCTCGCAAACTTTATGATTTACTTTTTTTCAAAAAAATTTTTTAAGGATATCTAAGTTCTATATACTGCCCTTAATATAACTAAATAACACTCCATCCTCCTTACAGCAGCCCTATCTACTGCCCTGAACACTCCATTTTCTTTACCACAGTCCAATCGACTGCCCTAAATACCCACTCCTCCTTTCCATAATCCTATCAACGGCCTTGAACACCACTCCCCTTTCACTAGTCGTATTACTTAGCGAATTGTCTTACCAGTATAGGGTAACCATGCAGTGGATACCGTCTCACTGTGGAATACCAGGAAATGAAAAAGCAGACCAACTGGCTAAGGAAGTTGCTGCCGAAGACCAACCAGATATACCAATCACCTACCATCAGAAAAAAACAGATGATCAAGTCAATAAGAAAGCCACAAACGCCAACACAAGATGACTATCACATTATGAACAGATCAGAACAAGTTATAATTCTACGTCTCAGAACAGGACACAACCGACTCCGCAGTCATATGTATACAAAGTTCAAGATTGGCAACACGGCCATGTGTACATGTGGACAGGCAGCACAGAGTGCCAAACATATACTTCAAGAGTGTTCTGAGCATGAAACGCTGAGGCATACATACTGGCCAGAGGAAACAACACTTGAATCAAAGCTCTATGGGACACTGTATCAACTACAAAAGACAGTGAGTTTTATTAAGGAGACAGAATTACAGATATAGACATGTTTCAAGTGAACGAAAGAAGAAGAAGAACTAGTCGTATACCCATCTCGATACGGGTTGTTGTTACACTAGTCGTACACCATCTCGATAGAGTTCGTTGTTACAGAACTATCTGATTCGATGTAACACATTTGTGATCATCATACGACAGATATAACCAAGGTCGACTTATGTCTCTGGTTGAAAGAAGGCTTTATTCCCACTATCCACCAAATAACATAATATCATACTTGCCTTCTAGAACCACTGAACACGACGCCAACAAACATAATACTAACCCTGTCTCATAGGACCACTGACCTCGACACAAATACACATAATATCCACTCTGTCTCATAGAACCACTAAACTCGACGCCAACAAACATAATACCAACCCTGTCTCATAGAACCACTCAATTCGACACGCACATAGGCCTACATAATATCTACTCTGTCTCGTAGAACTAAAAACGCGACAAACATAATATCCAACCTGTCTCCTGAAACCACTGAACTCGATACCAATAAACATAATATTCACTCTTTCTCATAGAACCACTTACTCGACTCCAACAAACATAATATCAACCCTGTTACCTGGAACCACTAACTCGACACCAACTCTAGTTTCAATGAGTTACGGGTGAAAGAAAAAGCCATGGGGATAGTCCATAAATTACGTCAACAATTATGAGGGAGGGAGTCTGAACAAGTTTTAAAGTTATTGACAATTTGGCGAGTGGGGCTTTGACAAAAGTTGATCCCAAAAAGACGGTTTTTTTTGTATAGTGCAATAAAAGTGCGTGCATTTGAACATTTTTTCTAAAAATCTGACAAATTCTGTCGTTTTTCTAACATTTTCATCTACTATTGTATTTGATATAATTGTACAGGTAAGTCTGGGGGGGGGATCCTCTCGCAATTCAAGACATGTTGATAACATTGGGGGTGGGGGGGAGAGATTAAAAAAATTGCTAAAACGCGTTTACGTAAGTTATGGGCAGTGCCCGTCTCAACTGGAACTCAACAGAGAGAACATTGAGAAAGCACAAGTACACATGGAGAAACTAAAGAACGACTGAGTGCATATGTAGAAACTAGAGAACGACTTAGTACATATGTAGAAACTAGAGAACGACTGAGTACATATGTAGAAACTAAAGAACGACTTAGTACATATGGAGAAACTAAAGAACGACTGAGTACATATGGAGAAACTAAAGAACGACTGAGTACATATGGAGAAACTAAAGAACGACTGAGTACATATGGAGAAACTAGAGAACGACTGAGTACATATGGAGAAACTAGAGAACGACTGAGTACATATGGAGAAACTAGAGAACGACTTAGTACATATGTAGAAACTAGAGAACGACTTAGTACATATGGAGAAACTAAAGAACGACTGAGTACATATGGAGAAACTAGAGAACGACTTAGTACATATGGAGAAACTAGAGAACATTGCTCAATCCTATAAGAGGCTGTCCATAAGTTACTTCAATAATTTTTATCGATTTATTCAATTTTTACCACCCCCTCCCTCCCGTCCACTATCAATAATTCAGGGATTACCCCCTCCCTTTTGATTAATTATGTCACAATCAAAGTTCCCCCCACCCCCCCCCCCCCCCCAAAAAAAATGTTGGCGGAAAAATACGTTTTCTTTCGTATTTCTTTTAAAAAATGTTTCACATTTCAACAATTTAATGGATTGTATAAAGGAAACTACTGTTGATGTCAACTTCTGTCAACCCGCTCCTGTCAACAACTGTTGATGTAAACTTCTGTCAACCCGCTCCTGTCAACAACTGTTGATGTAAACTTCTGTCTACCCGCTCCTGTCAACAATTGTCTAACATTTTCACGTGATTCCAATTGTTGACGTAATTTATGGACGAACACTAAGCTTTTTTGCCCTGTTTTTTCCCCCATGTACGGATAGAAAATGTATATACTACAATGGATTTTCAAGCAATATTTGTTTACAAACTCCGCCGAAGACGGATATATCAGGACAATGACACAAATAAATCGGCGACACAATGCATTTTTATTCTCTGTACTACACCCAGTTGGAAATCTGGCAGGATCATTGTCCTGCTACAAGAGAGATCGAGTGGGATCATTGTCCTACTACAAGAGAGAGCGAGTGGGGTCACTGTCCTGCTACAAGAGAGATCGAATGGGATCATTGTCCTGCTACAAGAGATATCCAGCGGAAGATTAAGAATGAACGCCGAAGAAAACGTTTACAACCAACTGTTCTCGTGACGTAATAAGTGTCCCATAGTAGATCTTTGTATCGAGATTAATCAAAGTTACATTATAATATTGGCTAAGCATTTACGAAATTTTCTATGGGATGTAGTCAGATAGACTTGACAATCAAAATGACAGCAGAGTTTGGAATATGAGAAATATACTCTAAACCAGTGATTTTCAACGGACGCTATATGCCCTTCTGTGTGCCACTGAGACTAGGATGAGAACATAGAGGGGAAAAAAACCAATGAAAATCTCATCACTTCTAGGGGGGAGTTGACACATGAATGCAGTTATATTTAATACAAGTTTGCATTATATAAGTCAGTAACTATATGTCAGTAATCATAAAATATTACTGGGCCTTAAAGAAAGTCAGCGATCTTTATTTAGGATCCTGGGAAAAGTCCTAGCATATCCCTTAGTGGTAGGTAGTCTCCCAGGATACTATAAATAGGAATTTAGACTTGGGTTAACTACGTCTATCTCGTATGAGGTGTTCCGATGCCAATGAACTTGCTTCGTGTAATAATCGATTTCATTGTCCCCTTTTTCCTCTAGTGGTGGCTCTTATCTCGACTATGAGCCTCATTCCAGTAAGATGGCTTCTCAAACAGTAAAGTTGGAAATGGTTCGTAGGCTCTCGTAGCTGAGGTTTCGTTCACCGACATCTTAAACACATCGTCCAAGACTGATCTTCTACACACAATTTTCTTTCGTATCAAGATTATATCGACTTTGCCTTTCTTTTTCAGACTACGTGCTTCAGTGAGATAGCTGAAAACTTGTTCTCGAACATGACAAGATAAACAAAAATAGGTAGATGTGTTACCAAAATAAAACATAAAACAACCTAACAACCAGATACAGGGACATATGACGTTTCGACTAAAGAGCCGTCATCGGGACAAACGAATGACAACAGTACAACGAATCTTACATGGAGACAAACGTGGTTGATAAGGAGGAAAGAGGAGGAAAGATAGCGAATAGATAGCGGAGGAAGCAAATAGGGAGCAGCATAGCAGGAAGGGGGAGAGCATGAGGATAGGAAGTAGGGAGAGAATGAGGATAGGAAGTGAGGAGAGGAAAGTGCACAGAAGGAGGTGAGGAGTGAAAAATAGATAGGTATGGTAGTCAGTAAAGTAAGATAAATAAGGATAAATTAAGATACTTACCTCAAAAGTGGCAACAACTGGAACATTTATCCCTTCTCGAACATGACTTGCTTTCGTTACGATTGTTTTTCTCTCACTTATTCTTGCATATGACGATGCCTTCTAGCGCCGTGCTACCTTTGCCTTTACTCATAAACGAATCATACTTCTACGGATACTTTCTCACTATTCTTGCCTTAATGAGTTTTCGGACAGACAACCCGGCATTTCAGGTCATCCGTTGTCTTAATCTGTGCTGCAATAGTGTTTTGGTTGTGGTGGCTGAGAGGTTCTAAACCTATATATTGTTTGTCGTATGCCCACAATTGTCATTCCATCTCGGTCTATCACTGTCCGGACACGATCCATAAATCCTTAACCAGCTTGCTTCGCAGTAGTTTCGAAGAAATTTTTCAAGGGTGCACGACTCGGATGTACTTTTAGCATCTTGATTATCTGCTAACCCTGGGATTGCATGGGATCTCTGTGCATTCTAAGAAAAAGATTGAGAGCCCATGCTGCAAACAACCAAAATTGGCGTGCAATTACATAAATAAACATGCACAAATCGTATATTTAGGTGTATGTGAGATTTTTATAAGTGTATTTAAAAATATGGTGATGACTAGCTAACTATGACAGCTAACTGTTCTCGGCGTTGTGAAGATTTTTTTTTAAAATTGTCTTCTGCAGTGCTTGCCACCACTCCCTCAGTCTTGTCAGTCTTTGTTATGTGACAAGTTGTTGTTTATGTGACAAGTGGTCTGACAATTGACATCTTGCGTTTGATATTTTTCCATGCTGTGGTTGTGGTGAGGTTATTAATCATGGACATAGAAATACCGTTAATACTTGACTAGTATGTCTGTTGTTGTTTGTTTGCTATCAGCAGGAGTTGCGAGCAACTTGCTCTTACTTTCTATGTGCAGTCGGGTGGTTTCTCTGAACTTTCTTTCATATCCAAGAGACATAACCAGGAAACATAGCTTATACTAGAGAGAAGGTGTCTGTGGTCCTCTCAGACATGTATGTGACACTTAGAATGTTCTTTTTTTAATTTGAGTTTCTCCCCACCCCAGTTAAGGGTGCTGCCATAAAGGGGGGGGGATTTGGCCCACGTTGAGAACTAATTTCCTAGGAACTGATCATCATCATCATCAAGCGCCGTTTTTGCATCAAATGTTGCCTGCAATAGACCTCCAACGTCCTCTGTCTCTTGCTTTGGTAGTACATTCTGACAGACTGTATCCTGTCAAACCTGTTCATAAGGGGAGGGGGTATGGGTGGTGCAAACCTCACCCCCTTAGGAAAATTGAATATGATTTTGAGTAGTAGGATCTTAGCCAAAATGTGAGTAAGTTAACCCCCATGCCCCTCCCCCTTCCGATTGTCATCAAATATCTGATGACAAAAAATAGGAAACTGTAATGAAAATGTTTCCCCACTGATGATGTATCTACATCCCTGTTTCCAGTCCATATCATGGTGTTTCCCTCCTACTTGTATCTCTGCCTTCCTCTTGCTCACCTCCTCTCATGATGTTTCCCTCCTACTTGCATCTCTGCCTTCCTCTTACTCACCTCCTCATGATGTTTCCTCAACTTTACATTAAATTAAGGTCTTCAACAAGGCTCTTTTAATATGTCACAAATATTTTAGTTGTTTGACTTTTATTTCCTTTAATATTTCTTTTTTTTTCCATGCATACATTGTTAACATAATCTCGTTGTTAATGTTAATTCACAATTTAATATACAGGCGTTGTATAGTTTACTATTTGAGCTTTGTACAGTTTAATATATAGGTTATGTATAGTTTAATATATGTGCTTTGCACAGTTTACTACATTTTACTAGTTCACTAAAATTATGCTGAGATTACCATGTCCAACTAGTTCACTAATGACGTACTTAAATAAACAAACACGTAACGTGGGTTACTTATCAATATCAGAACAAGTCAGTGCTCATTTCTTGACTATGGTATGAAATGGGGAGGGAGGGAATTTTGAGGATATAGTGGCAACAGTCAATGTTGGAGAAAAGAGACAGATGACAACTTCGTGACGAAATACCAGAAAGTTTAACATCGTGAGAAAATATTAGAGTTTAACATTGTGAGGAAATACCAGAGTTTAACATCGTGAGAAAATATTAGAGTTTAACATTGTGAGGAAATACCAGAAAGTTTAACATTATGAGGAAATACCAGAATTTAACATCGTGAGAAAATATTAGAGTTTAACATTGTGAGGAAATACCAGAGTTTAACATCGTGAGAAAATATTAGAGTTTAACATTATGAGGAAATACCAGAATTTAACATCGTGAGAAAATATTAGAGTTTAACATCGTGGTATGACAGTTGTATGGAACCGCGTAGTGCAGTGGTTAGCGCAGTGGCTTCGCATATGAGTGTACCTGAGGTCATTCCCCAGTTGAGACGGAAATTTTGTTCAGATCGCAGCGGCTCCTGGGTCGACCCAGCCTTAAATGGGTAATGGATTAATCCGTGAAGTAAAGACTGTCAGGAAGAGGAGATGGCTACCGCCCTCATTAGCAGAGCTACTGAAATGTGAGATCGCTAACATCTCATACCCCTACGGCATTAATAAATGCTATGGGTTACTTTACTTTTACTATGACAGCAAGATCAGGGTTATGAATACGTATTCTGTGCGCTTACGCTCATTATGGTGCGCCTTTCATTTCCATATTTTATATTAGCTTGAGAATCGTTTGGGAGAGACGGATTTACCGGTCATTAAATTCCTAATATTAAAAGTCATTTCTTATTTAATTATATTCCAACCCCTTCTTTTTCCCCTCCCCCAATCTATGGGATTAGCGGGACTGCAATATAACTTTTGAAAATCCGCTTGGGAAGTGGTTGGGTGGTGAGTGTGATTTACTCTCTTATTTGCTTGTTTCTTAGATTTAAACGTCGTCATAATTCCTATGGGGGGGGGGGGTTTGGGGATTTGGAACCCCTATAAACCCCTTCTTATCCACGGGCCTGTAGTATAGCAGAGTCAGCAACGATTTGTGTTCAAGATACTTGAGAGATTTATTTGAGAGCAGCCGTAGTGAAGTGTTTAATAAACTAGACAGTTGTATAGATTCATTTCAGAGCAGCGGTTGTGAAGTGTTTATAGACTTGTGAAGATATTAGAGTTTTATATAGGAATTATTTTATAATTATCATTATATAGATTCACGATCATATACAGCAGTCGGCGTGTCTCTTGATAATAAAAATAGATTTGTCCAGTTGTTTGCACTTTACAAAACAAAATGTAATTTTTGCATCTGCCTTTGACGTTCTATTAGATAAAATTCACATTATTTATCAAGACCGTCTACATTATAAGACCTACTGGCTAATGGAAATTCTAACCTTTTAAATTTACTCATGTAAATATTCCCTCAATTTTCATTAGCTATCAATATAATCATGGTGAGTAATGGAAATCACATGAATAGTGAAATTTAGAGGGTCGGTTTTCCTATTAACCAGTATGTCCTATATAGTAGACGTTCGTGACGAACAATTAACCGTATTAGTAGCCTATCCTATTCAGGAAGTAGCCATCAACACAGAATTTTGTGACTGCAGTGATTTTCTAGGCAATATAAATACGTCAGTAGTTTGCCATTGCTTTCTGAAAGGTCCGGATGCACAATTGCATTGACGGATTTCAAATTCGGTACCTGGGCCATCACAAACGCACTCTGTATCACGGCGCCACAGAGCTGGCGACAAGCAATAATCCCTGCAACCGGACCATTCATAAAGCAATGACAAACTGCTAGATGTATTTATATTGCCTAGAAAATCACTACAGCCAAAAAATGTTGGGTTGATGGTTACGCCCTGAATACGCTACTAACCGTACTGACTGCTATTTGTACAAGCAGTTAGGACATACGATTCAGTATGATCGGTCAGTGCATATAAACGGAGTTTTAGTTGCATCGTATCCGGATATACACAGTCATGAAACTAACGACGCAGAAAATAAAAACACACAAACATAGTAGCACGCAAGATACAACCTACTTATTCCGGCTACAACCACTCCTTTCAAAGGTGAAATAATATAAAAAGAAATGTTTGAAGAAGTAAATTCAAACTTGGTCCCTGGGCATTTCGAAATTTCAAGAGATAAACTGTAAGGAATTGTTTTATGTTATCAGACATCCTCAGTTATAGTAGCAATATGAAGTATTGTCACCTCCGTCATGTACCAGGAAGGTGTTTGAATTATTGATATAATTTTGTACAGATGAATGTATAGGCCTAAATATTATTGTATCCGGATGTATATTTTGAATCGAAAGACGTACTTAAGGTATCTGTGGCGATATACTTCCAGGTAACAACGAAATATCTCATTTGGAGTTATTAAGTAACTAACAAAAAATAAACAATTTTGTGAGTACGTTAAGGATCTGTTGTCTATCCCCATGTGGCGTTGTCGCAGCTTCCACACTTGACGTTGAATGTAGGAGGTTTGTGAAGGAGTTCTAGTCTCCGTTCCAAGGTTTTTTTTAGGAATGTTGCTCTGGTTGAGGTGTAGTCATGTTTATTCAGGATGGTCTTGATGTTGTCTATCCATCTTTTCCTAGGTCTGCCCTTGGCTCTGTATCCTGATTCCATCTTATAGAAATCGAATCCATCTTATTCTAACTCTTATAGAAAGTTGATCATCCTCATAAATGTCCAAACTATTTTATCTGTTGTTTCTCTATATATTCCATGCATGATGTTTTACATATTAGCTTTCTGATGTTCTCACTGCGCATTTTGTCGAGTCTGCTGACTCCACTAGCCTTCCTTAAACATTTCATTTCGCAAGTTTCGATCTTTCTCTTATGTGTAAATGTTAGTTGCCAAGTCTGACATTGGTACCATAGTGTTGGTATAAAGATGCTCTTAATCATTTGGTGTTTTTTTTTACATCCATGTTGTTTTTTTTGGGGTGCAAAAGCAAAGGTGATAGCTGGTATGTCACAGCATTTGCCTTTTGACATCTTATTTCTATTTCTCTATCCAGTCGTCCGTAAATTAAGTCGTTTGTAAATTAAGTCGTTCGTAAATTAAGTCGTTTGTAAATTAAGTCGTTTGTAAATTAAGTCGTTCGTAAATTAAGTCGTTTGTAAATTAAGTCGTTTGTAAATTAAGTCGTCCGTAAATTAAGTCGTTTGTAAATTAAGTCGTTTGTAAATTAAGTCGTTCGTAAATTAAGTCGTTTGTAAATTAAGTCGTTCGTAAATTAAGTCGTTTGTAAATTACGTCGTTTGTAAATTAAGTCGTTTGTAAATTACGTCGTTCGTAAATTAAGTCGTTTGTAAATTAAGTCATTCGTAAATTAAGTCGTTCGTAAATTAAGTCGTCCGCCCTATTTTTTCGGGCATTCTATGACATCTTGACTGTAAAACAAGCAGTTACATATACGGATGGACGACAGTATGTCTGCACAATAAAACACAAAACTGAGATATAGTAGGACTAGTCAGATAGTGCAGTTGTTTAGTTTATCTCTGTGATGTGTCATCTTAGGTGCTGCACAATAAAACATAAGACTGAAATATAGTAGAACAAGTCAAGTCTGATGGTGCACTTGTTTAGTTTACCTCTGTGAGGAGTCATTTTATTTGCTTCACAAAAAGTACGTCAACAGTGGTGCTTTTTTATACACTAAATAAATTGTATGAATTTGAGAAAAAATATAAGGCCTAAATATAAATATTTGAAGGAAATTTTTGTTAAATTCATATTTTAAAACGTTAGAGATAGAGGAAGGGGTGTAAATAATTTTCTACATAATTAAACAGGTGGATCCCTGAATTCTATATAATTCAGCATATGATCCCCTGAATTTTACATAATTCAGCAAGGGGATCCCTGAAATCTTGACAGTTGTTGACAACTGTGGCAGGTGAGTGGGCTCGAACATTGGTAAAATACATTGTTGACGTAATTTATGAGATTTCGTTCATACCAAGATAGAAGACTCCAATTGTCAGCGATATACAATGATTTGAAGAAGCATGTTGTTTTTTTAAACACGAGGCTTGGTAAAATTGTATCCAACTTTCAAAATTGATTTCAAACCGGTTCGTTTCAAGTTGGTATACGCTACTTGTTCATATATCTCTCATAGTTATCATACGTGGACTCAGCCACGACGATCTTGAGAGGATGTCTGAGGCTGAGCTAAGTATGCCTACATATAACATGTTCTTGCACTGTTATATCAGTGTCTTGTGCGCACTTAGCTTCAAATCTATTTTTATCTTAACTAGTTGTGAAAAATACGAGTAAGATAAAAAGCAAGTCCTTCTGCTGAATCATTCATCTGGGCTGGCCTGACTATTCATTGGTCACTTTTCGTATACTTTATGTTATCAGCCAATGAAAATCACGGGAAAAGGCACATATGCACACGTCACTAATCTGAACTGATCCGAGATCAGCGCATATGAATATGCTAGAGAGGGATTTGGATTAAAAATTCGCTTCACAACAATGATTATTTCCGAATTTCATTGAGGATTATTCTTAAGTGTTTCACTTTTATTAACCAGCCAACACCCACAATCGTATAATCATCAGGTTCCGTGCCGACTGGCATTGACGATCATGGATCTCCACAACTCTTTATTTCCAACATCTTCTATCATGATTTTCATTAACACTTTGTCATACCATCGATGTCAGACTATCTAATATTTTCTAACTCTTTGTTAACTCTTTGTCATACCATCGATGTCAGACTATCTAATATTTTCTCACTCTTTGTTAACTCTTTGTCATACCATCGATGTTAGACTATCTAATATTTTCTCACTCTTTGTTAACTCTTTGTCATACCATCGATGTCAGACTAACTAATATTTTCTCACTCTTTGTTAACTCTTTGTCATACCATCGATGTTAGACTATCTAATATTTTCTCACTCTTTGTTAACTCTTTGTCATACCATCGATGTCAGACTAACTAATATTTTCTCACTCTTTGTTAACTCTTTGTCATACCATCGATGTTAGACTATCTAATATTTTCTCACTCTTTGTTAACTCTTTGTCATACCATCGATGTCAGACTATCTAATATTTTCTCACTCTTTGTTAACTCTTTGTCATACCATCGATGTTAGACTATCTAATATTTTCTCACTCTTTGTTAACTCTTTGCCATACCATCCATGTCAGACTATCTAATATTTTCTCACTCTTTGTTAACTCTTTGTCATTCCATCGATGTCAGACGATCTAATATTTTCTCACTCTTTGTTAACTCTTTGTCATACCATCGATGTTAGACTATCTAATATTTTCTCACTCTTTGTTAACTCTTTGTCATTCCATCGATGTCAGACTATCTAATTATTTTCTCACTCTTTGTTAACTCTTTGTCATACCATCGATGTCAGACTATCTAATATTTTCTCACTCTTTGTTAACACTGTCATACCATCGATGTCAGACTATCTAATTATTTTCTCACTCTTTGTTAACTCTTTGTCATTCCATCGATGTCAGACTATCTAATTATTTTCTCACTCTTTGTTAACTCTTTGTCATATCATCGATGTCAGACTATCTAATATTTTCTCACTTTGTTAACTCTTTGTCATACCATCGATGTCAGACTATCTAATATTTTCTCACGCTCCTGCCTTCGTTATTATTCTCTTGCGTTCGTTCTCAAACTTCTAATGGATAATACAAAGTTAAGTAGGCCATATACAGGTTACTGAAGATAACTAACTAAAAATATACAATAATCAGAAATAACAACAAAATATAGAACAAAGACAATTATCGACGTGTCGGTCTTATTGGGACTTTATCGAGGTGGAAAAGCCATCTAAGACAACACACTATATGTTTAAAAAAACTGTTTAAAAAGACAGTCAAGACCTAGACAATGCTTTCCTTAGAAAAGGCCATTGCCCAAGTCGCGGTTTTGGCGCATCATTTAGATAAGGTTGTCTTCTATGGTTAGCAGGATCTAGTCGAGAGAACAATATCATTGTTTATAGCTCTTCTGCGATATGTGCGCCTTTTGTTCTAATGTGCCTACATCCGCATTGCCATATAAACATTTTAAGCTGAAAGTATGTCCCAACTACAGAAAACATGGAGATTTTAAAGACCAACTTTAGTTTCTAACAGTGAAAACTCGTAGTTCTGGACATAATATAAATACCAGATGTGTAACACGTCAACCACTAATTATAGATTCAGTTAGTAATTGTGCATACATGGCGGCAAATCGTATCCCCATGTTTATGCCCCCCCCCCAAGCAATCTGTAACTCGAGTAGATTGACTTACATCCTATACGACTGTGTATTGTTGCACTTGCTTCCTCGAAAAGCGTTGTATACTACAGAGTCGTCATCTTCTATGTTTGTTAACTCCTGCTAGCTGCGAGTCCACAAGTGTAGAAATGAAAAAGTACCACAGCTTCACTTATATTTTTCTATGTTGTACAGTTTCACTGCAATATATGTGCCTCCTGAGCCCAGCTTATCTGAATTATTCATATTTTTTTTGCATCACTGACTTTCTACGGGATCGGGCAATCAACCCCACACGCAAACTATCCTTAGTTGCCTCGTGCTACATTCATGACAGTTCACAGTATAGCTATATTAATTTCGTCTCTATCAGCTACAAGTCAATGCAAGGATAAGTAGAAATAGTTTTTTAGCACGCCGAAGTCGGATACTTTGAATCATGAGGGCAAATTGATGATAAAACGCATTTCCGATGTCTGAACTACATCCTGCTGGAAATTAATAGAAATTGTCCTGCTACAAGAGAAATCCGGTATTTGAGAATGAATAGACATTTTTTTTTAAAATCATTTGAGTCAGTGATTAATACAATCTTATAACCGACAAAACCAGTGGGTCTAAACATGGGACATATGTTTCTCTCCCCTTCCCCCCCCCCCCCCCACTCCCTGTGGGGACTCTTTTTTACTGAAGTAAAAACATAAAATTAGAATGGGGGCCAAATGACTATTTGGATTTTTTAAATTATATATATATATATATATATATATATATATATATATATATATATATATATATATATATATATATATATATATATATATATATATATAGGCCCCCTATATATATATATATATGGAATCCCTGTATAGCACATCCCTTTATAACAAATTTTCCTCTTTAACAAATTTCAAAATTCACAATTATATTTATTCTTTACTGTTTACGCCTATACATATCGAATCTCTGATATTACATACATATTTCGTCGGTCTGGACCAAGTTGTTATATATTATGGGATTTGATTGTAATAAACAATAAGCTTTGAAGAAAGTTGACTACATTGCAGAATCTGGAGTTGTGCAGCTGATGTACATAATCTTAAACACAACGCTGCTCAACAAAAATGCGCTAGAAGAAAGGCAAGAGCTGCTAAATGTCTTACACTCTTCTCAAACATGCTCAGAGCGTCGAAGAAAATTCTAGGTATACTTATGACTATACTTAGTCCCAGCCTAATACGTCGCAGCCATCTTCGTCATCATCCCAGTTGAGCTAAATGTTCATAGTTGTTCCCAATGGATTATTAACATTTCCTACATAACTTTTAAGAGTATAATATCCATCTGAAGTCCCATGTGTCGGGTAATTGGTACGAACACCACACATGTCCATTATCTGAACTATATCCTGCTGGAAATCTAGTAGTAGTGGCCACCATTGTCCAGCGGAAGTTTGAGAGTCAATGCTAAAAAAATCCAGTCAGTTACTGCCATCTTGGAGATATATTATTTAGCCCATTCTGCCTTGAAGCTTTACTCCAGCTATAAGAAACTGGATCACTGCTAGCCAGGTTGGTAACACGGGCCACAATAGTGTTGCTACTTTGTTTTTAGACTTGTAACCGGGACCAACAATTGTAACATGGACCACAATTGTGTTGCTACTTTGTGTTTAGACTTGTAACCGGGACCAACAATTGTAACATGGACCACAATTGTATTGCTTTGTGTTTAGACCTGTAACCGGGACCAACAATTGTAACATGTACCACAATAGTGTTGTTGCTACTTTGTGTTTAGACTTGTAACCGGGACCAACAATTGTAACATGGACCACAATTGTATTGCTACATTTGATGTTTTGCATCTAGATCTAGATGTTTTCGTTACATCCGCGTGTCAGAGATCTTCTTCCTCTGCAATCGATCTCAAACTCCTGAAGATTAGCAGGACGTGGTCTGGAGAATAGAAAGCGTTGTGTTATGGTTTACAACTTTGCTGTAAATGTAATCTTGGGACGGTTATCTAGATATTAGATGTAATCTAGGGACGGTTATCTATATATTAGATGTAATCTAGGGACGGTTATCTAGATATTAGATGTAATCCAGGGACGGTTATCTATATATTAGATGTAATCCAGGGACTGCTATCTATATATTAGATGTAATCTCCTGGGGGGGGGGGGGCTTCGACCCCTACCAGGTGCGTCCACAGGTGGCGGATGGTGGAGGGCACTCCATATATGTCAATATATAGAGTGCTTGCTGCAATAAAGCAGCCGCGGACCAAACCGTTGTTGCTGCCTACCAGGACGGGGCGGGATATCAGTCGGTGCTGATATCCCCACTGAAATACCCCATGTGTCCAGTGACGGCAGCTTCAAACGAGTATGAGCCGCTATAAGCTCAAGCTGCTGGCATGGAATTATTAACTCCAAGTCAGGAGCGTGCATGGGGAGGGGGGATTTATTAATATTTTTTTTTAAATTACTGCCTTGCAATCACCATAGGGAGGTGGAAAGGCTAGGGGAGACAACCCAGACAGAAAAATCACAACCCAACCTGCCGAAGGCGGAGTGTGTTAGCCAGCGATGGCGCAGATACTGGGATAAATTAGGGCACACACGCTTTTACAGAAATGTGGTCATGCGACAATCAACCCTGTCATCATGGCGTCGCTCCTATCAGCGAAAACCGGGGAGGAGTGGAGCCGGGCCCCTTGCCTCGAAAGGGCCCACCCAAGCGACCGGTGCCTCTGCTAACCTGGAGGTCAGGGGAAAGCAGAGTAGTGTTACTGACCAAACCAAACTAAACCAAATGCCTCACAGTTGCTCAGTGGAATGCAGAAGGAGTGCGAAACAAAAAGCCTGGGCTACAGGAATTCCTGAGGAAAAACCAGATTGACATAATATGCATTCAAGAGACGCACCTAAAGGACACACAGAGATTCTTTGTTCGGGGTTATGAGTCCTTCCGCCAAGATCGACTCAAAATAGTCAAAGGAGGTATACTGACGTTAGTAAAAACATCAATACCAGCAGCAGAAGTTAAAAGATCCGGAGGAGAACTGGAACATATAACAGTAAAATTGTTGCTACCTGGTGGAGAAATATCAGTAACAAACTGCTACAGCCCTCCTGCCACCAAAATTGAACTTTGTAAACTAAAGATAGAGGAATCGAGTCACCTAATAGTGGGTGACTTCAATGGCCATTCACCAAGCTGGGGCTACGAGGATATGGATCAAAGGGGTGAAGAGATTGAAGACTGGATGATGGAAAATAAACTAATTCTAATAAACCAGCCATATGATACACCAACATTCTACTCCAGAGTCTGGGAAAAAACTAGCTCACCAGACCTTGCCATGGCAACAGATGACATAAATAGACACATTACAAGAACAGTAGAAAGTCAACTGGGAGGAAGTGACCATGTACCAGTCATCCTGCAAATCGCCAAGTCAGGAAGTACAAGACATCACAGCATGTCCCCAAGCTGGAACTTCAAAAAAGCAAAATGGACCCTCTTCAGTGAACAAACAGACATAATTTGCCAGAATATCACCCTTACTAACAACATAAACCACAACATCTCACAAATAAACAAAGTGATACTACAATCCGCACAGAAGTCAATCCCAAGGGGTAGACGAAGAGAATACAGTCTTATTGGAGTGAGACTCTAGAAAAATTGCATGACGAGCTGAATGATGCAAGACACACAATGGAGCAAAACCATACATCAGAAGACACAAAGAAACACAATGAAATCATACACACGTTCAATGAGCAGAAAAGAACAGAGATACAAAAGAGCTGGCATGAAAAGACCAGCAGTCTAAACATGACAAAAGACACAAGTAAACTATGGAACCTTACAAGAACTCTACATGAAGAAACAAAGAATTCACACTACAAGACTGTCATCGAAGAAGAGGGAAAATTCCACACAGGGAAAATGGCAGCAAACATTTTAGCTAACTTCTACAAGGAAGAAAGCACAACAACACTCTCTCAAACACGTATCAAAGAAGTCAAAAAATAAATTAAAAGAAAACTGAAGAATCAAAATCCAGAGCCCTGCATGAAGATACCCTTCACCATCGCAGAACTAAATGGTGCCATAGGAAAACTAAAAACCAAAAAGGCCCCAGGAAAAGACGGCATAACCAATGATATGATCAGGAACATAGGGCCAATCAGCAGAAACAAGTTCCTTACCATCGTCAACCAATCATGGAAAACTGGTAAAATTCCAGACTTCTGGCGTGAAGCTGTCATCATCAAAATTGGGAAAAAACAAAAAGGAAAAACAAGCAAGTCAAGCTACCGACCAGTCAGCCTCTTGAGTTGCATAGGGAAAACAATGGAGAGAATGGTCAACTCTAGACTGATAAAATACCTAGAAGAAAACCAAAAGCTCACCAAGACACAGTCGGCCTATAGGAAAAATCGAAGCACTGAAGACCAGCTTACATACCTAGCACAGGAAATCGAAAATGCTTTCCAAAAGAAGGAAAAAGTGCTGGCTACTTTTATGGACTTAAGTAAGGCCTTCGATAAGGTGTGGAAAGAGGGAGTCCTCTTCAAGCTTCTCCAAAACAAAATTGAAGGCAGAATGTTTAGCTGGATAAAAGATTTCCTCTGCTACCACACTGCAAGAGTAAAAGTAGATGCTAAGCAAACATGTTACTCTCCAACAAGGAGTACCTCAAGGAGGAGTGATCTCTCCTACCCTCTTCCTAGTATTCATCAATGATATGGGAGAGAAACTGTCACATCATATTTCAATGGCTCATCATGCAGATGACTTTGCTGCCTGGAGTGCGGCAGGAAACCTATCCACTGCAAAAAACAGAATGCAGACCGCACTTGACACCTTAAGTGAATGGGCATCTAACTGGGGAGTCCAGATCAACCTCTCCAAAACAGTGACAACCATCTTCTCACTTTCAAACCACCAAGAAAAAGCAAATCTTAAAATAAATGGAAGTGAGCTAGCACATGTGGAGAACCCTACATATCTAGGTGTAACACTAGACAAGCGACTCACCTGGAAACCACACCTAATAACCACAGAGCAAAAAGCAACCAGGAGGCTATCCTTGATGAAGAAACTTGCAGGAACAAGTTGGGGAGCAATTGGAAATATTTTCCGAAAAGTCTACATGGGTACAGTCAGACCTGTAGTAGAATATGGAATGACAGCCTGGGCATATGCATCAAAAACAAATACTGATCACCTATCTAAAGTACAAAATGCAGGACTTCGACTTATCTCTGGATGGATGAAAACCACTCCAATCCATGCAATGGAAAAACATGTAAACATCCGCCCACTGAATGAAATTGAAACACTAACGGACTTTGAAGAGCCAGGCAATAGTCTCCAGAATGTCTCCATAATAACACAGGTTCCTGGAATAATTAATAAGGAATACCAAACTCCACCTCAACTAAAAGCATTGACACTGGAGATGACAGAAATAAAATACAATCCCAAGGATTGGACACATGTCTACATAGATGGATCGGCAGAAGGAGCAGTAAGGAATGGAGGAGGTGGAATTTTTATAAGACTCAAAGATGGGAAGACAATATCAAAAGCTTTTCCAACCGGGAAATACTCCTCTAATTTTAGAGCAGAAGCAGTTGCACTCCATCAAGCACTGAAAGCCTTCACTGAACCAGGACTGCCAAGACCAAAGAAGATAGCCATATTCACAGATTGCAGATCCCTACTGGAATCAATCCAGAAACAGAAACGAAAGCCTTCTGTACAACATCCGACATGAGCTAAGACAGATCCAAAAATCAACAGCTATTGCCCTTCAGTGGATACCATCACACTGTGGAATCATGGGAAATGAGAAAGTGGATGCTCTTGTCAAAGGCAGGAAGCGAAATGGAGCAACACAGACACCCACTGTCTTACGGAGAAGTAAAAACAATAATCCGCAACACATACACAGCAAAGTGGAAGAAACAAATGGAAGGGGAATATGAACATGATGCAATACATCTCCTCCAGAGATATCAACAGACCACAATATTTCGCCTTAGAACAGGCCACTGCAGACTGTTGGGTCACCTTTATCGATTAAGGATCTCATACACAGATGAATGTCCATGTGGATCCGGAACCCAGACTCCAGAACACATACTTCAGGACTGCCCAACATACAAAGAGCAGAGACAGCAGACCTGGCCAGAGGATACAGACTTGAGGCAAAAGCTATGGGGCAGCCACTCTGACCTGAAGAAGACAGTGGACTTCGTCTTGATGACAGGTCTGACGGTATAGCATGACCACATGCTGAACGCAGAAGAAGAAGAAGATGTAATCTAGGCACGGTTATCTAGATATTAGATGTAATCTAGGGACGGTTATCTAGATATTAGATGTAATCTAGGGACTGTTATCTATATATTAGATGTAATCTAGGGACGGTTATCTAGATATTAGATGTAATCTAGGGACTTATCTATATATTAGATGTAATCTAAATGTCCCATATTTTAATAACAGGTATCGGGTGTTTTTAAATGTAAAACTGAGTTCAATCAAACAAGTGTCATGTTAAGTGGCATAGGATCATGTTTCTCCACAACTCTGTTTCTTGTGTTGTTAGTAAGTTTAGCTGGTGACATTTTTTGTGTCACATTGACAACACATCCAGAAATTTCTCTTTCTGTCTTCCTCTGTCTCTATTTCCTTTGATCTTCTCGATGGTTACTAAATGTTCAAGTTTTTCTCTTCTCATTATGTGTCCTAAAATCTTGATTGTCTGTTTCTAATTGTTGCTTTAAGTTGTCTTTTACTCCAGTATCTCTGAAGACTTCTACGTTAGTTTTCTTGGATGTCCATGGAATGTTCATCATTTTTCTCAGAACCATATCTCCTTTGCCTCCAGCTTATCTAGAGCTGTTTGTTTACTGTCCATGCTTTACATCCACAAATAAAAAATGGCTCAATATAACATCCTATATCCCGCCGAAGACGGATGTGTCGGGCCATTGGCGCAAATAAAACGGTGACACAACGCATTTCCATTCTCTGGACTATATCCTGCTGGAAATCTAATAGGGCCATTGTCCTACTGCAATAGAGATCCAGAAGGAGTTTGAGAATGAACGCTGAAGAAGAAGACATCCTATATTATATCTAATTCATATATTCATTCATTTTCCTCATGCACTGAAGTTAGCGCATAGGGCAGAGGTCAGATCTCTCCAATTTTGTATGTTCAAAGCTTTTCTGTGCAGTTCTTGAATAGTATGGATATTGATTGTTTTACTTTCTCTAAATATTGTTCTTCTGAGTGTTTCTTTTGATCTACCCCTTGCTCTTTTGCCTGTAGGTATCCATTCAAGAGATTGGTGGCGTATTCTGTTGGTGTCTAAATTCATATATGCATTGACATTATTCCATTGTATAGAATGTTTCTCATTTGTTGAAATGCTTATTTGGCTTATGCTATCCTGATCTTTTTATCATTGAAGCATTGATCATCTGATGTTAAAATAATTGATTGTGAGTTAACAATACTGAACACAAACAAATCTACTCACCCTATGCCGTAAGATTGCTATTGTTTCACAACAAGAGTCTGCACAATATTCTCAAGTAGAACAGTCACATTTAAACACACACTAAAGTAAATGTGTTTCTTTTGTCAATCAATATTTTATTTAATTAACAGTACTTTCATATTTCTCATGAGAAAATCTTTGCTATGAAATACTTGTTTTAAATTGTGACAAAACAAACATGACAATTGTATTGGAAATATATTTTATTCGTTGGAAGATCCCCGAATGTAGGCCCTGAAACCACATACTTAGGCACACAAAAAAAGACCACAGAAATTATCCTGTGACCTACAGATTGAAAGTCCCTGTCCACTCCACTATTTGCTGGTCAGCATGCAGTATTACTAAGTGGGTTGATTTAAACATGTCCACATCTTTTTTTTTTTTAAAATAAACTGTGACAGAAACTAAGACATAATCAAAACTGACCAGGATGTCTGGAAAGTGCTTCAAAACTGGAATAATCCTTGTCAAACTGGGAGGATATTTGTTATCTGAATATTTGTTCATGTTCCCAGAATTATACTGGTATAGATGACACAGAATGAACAGTCTTCATCTAATGACACATCACATATTTCCATTTCTCTTCTCCATCTGCATTCCCTTTATCAACATGAAATTATGCATAATGTCCACCAGGAAATGTGAAATACATTGCGCTACTACTTTACAGTGGAGATGCATTTTGTACCTTCCGGACCTGCAAGTTCAATTTTGACATCATCATCATGTACCGTCTCCGCAACGAAGGTTGGCTGCAGCAGACCTCCAACATCCCCTGTCTCTTGTTCTGGTGATGCACTCTGCTAGATTGTAACCTGTCCATCTTGTGATATTACTCTCCCGCTTGTATCTCTGCCTATCTCTTGCTTGCTTCCCTTCAACTTTACCCTCAATAAAGGTCTTCAATAAGGCGTCATGTCTTTTAAGGCATATTATAATTTCGGCATATTACTGTTCTAACGCTTCCAAACTATTTGATTAAAAAATAAATATAGTGTCAGCTGAAGAATTGCACAAATAACAAACCACATTAATATTGCTTTTAATGAGAGTTCTGCACTATTTATAGAACAAGAATACAAATAGTTCACTCCCCTTGCCACTTTCCATTGCTTACAAAATTAATGAAACATGGCTTAAAATTTAACTTCAAAAAATAGTCAATATTAATAAAAGCATAACAAAAGAAATAAAATGCATCTGCTGATAGCACCTTTATATGAAGATAATAAGATTATAACAACTATTGGACTGTATGTGACATTAAGCACTCCCATATCAAGTTGAGTAACACCTACATATATATATATGTACTACTATGTGTGTACACAACTGCTGCATTCAAACTAAGATGGGCTCAAGATTACAATAAATCTACCATCTGTGATCTATTAGTTGTGCATCTGAGGCTAGTGAATTTATTTTTAAATAGCCTGTATAAACCAATGTTTACAGAAATCACAAAGGTGTTACTTGAATCTGCTGAATCAGGAAGATTACAAACAAATTATAGTTGGAATCAAAGCTTCTCTTGTACAGGTGCAACAAGGTTTATAGAGGGAGTTACAGCAGCTCTTAATTGGTTGATAACGGATACGTCAACACACGCGGCAATACTTACAGACTCTCAAAGCATGTTGCGCAAGATAGAAAAGTTCATGCTAAGAAAAGAATGGTGGGACTTATTGAACAACTCAGTTGTCCAGAGCATTACATGGATATTGCTTGGGTCAGAGGAAATGAGAGGGCCGACTTATTGGCAGGCAATGTGGCGATAGACGACACATTGCTGAGAAGAGATAAAGCAGATTTAATAAAGGCAGTAATAAATTCATTTCAAGATGCAGATGATGTCAATGAGGTTGAGAACGTACACATACAGAGAATGTTAGAAATGGGAGTATTCAGAGGTGAGGGGAGGAAAAGTAAATTTTTTGGAAAGTCCCGAAGATCACACAATCAACACCTGACCGGAACTATGAGTCTACATACACTGGGATTGCTGCTGGAGCGGAGGGCGGAGCACTTATGGAAATGTCCTGCATTCTGTGAAGCCAGTTTCTAATCAAGAATCAAGGATGTATAATGTTTAATAGGAGCTCTACTGTTATTTCTCTAGTACTACAGTGACGGCCGAGTACAAACCTTGTGTATCCATCTTTAGAAGTTATCTTTTATTTGTCAAATATATCTAAAACATACCTCATTTTCCATCACAGCAAACCCTTATTGCAACTGGTATATTATCTATTCAATGTTCAGCTCCCACCACAGCAAAGGTCTTAAACAAATATCTTTCATGTTTCTATTGTCAACGGCAATTGGTAACCATGACAATCCACAATGGAGCTCTACACAGTATTAGTTCTGTTGTTGATTCTCCTGTTCTGTTTGTTTCCACTCTCTGGTGTAACCATGACAATCTTTGTGATATTTGCATTTACAGATGATTCTCCTATATTTTCAACCAATCAAGTGGGGATCTCTGTGGTGCAGTGGTTAAAACATTCACTTTGTGCTCAAGAGGCCGCCAGATTGAATCTGGTTCATGAGAGCTCTTGTTTACAAATTTATTTTGTGGGAGATCCCTGGGAATGATCGCTTGAAGCTACAGAGTTATGTGCTATGAGTGATACTCCCAGCAGGTGTTGTGCTGCTTTGTTGAGAGTGACAAAGTACATAAAAATAAGTCTACAATGCAGTCAATCTCCAATATCCTTTCAATCCTTTTCTCAACCAATCAAATAGTCAATAATCCTTTCACACAGGTATGGTGCATATCTTGTATAGGACACTGCCATTCAATTATTGGTCAATATGTAGGTACCACTAATACATGTAATCACATTGCCAGTACAATATGGGTTTTCTTTCCAACTGTGAGCATGTTTGATGTGTCTGTGAGATTAGTCCACTAACCACTCTACCAACAGCAGATACACAGCTAAGGTGTATCGAAAATATGGTGTTAGACATTGTCTAATTAACATTTTCATATCAGGAGCACATTAGGGATGGTCGGCATCGCATGACCACCCTTTCTTAAATAGATCTGGCTGTAGTATATTTAGTAGTCATTTTCTAGACTGTTCCAGAAGCTATATCTGGTCTGAATATGCTCACTCTCAACTGGGATTCTTCTTCTTCTACTTCAGCATTCATTCTCAAACTCTCGCTTAATCTCTCTTGCTGCAGGACAATGGTCCTACTAGATTTCTAGTAGGCGTTGTTTCACCGTTGTATTTGCGCCAATGGTCAAACACATCCATCTTCAGCAGGAACTGGGATTCAAACCACAAGATTAGGAATCCAGCATACTAACCACAACACCACCTGGATTCCTGCCATTTAAGTATAACTTAATCTTTAAACTTTATCTATTAATATTTTCGGAAAATGCTTCTCCCTCCAGGGCCAGATAAATGGAACACATTATATGGAACAAAACAACAACTCACAAACACATGCATATATCACATAATGGCATTGGGTCAAAGGGCATGAGCCCATGGACCGCTGGATCAGCAATCAACCAACCAACCATCAATATTTTCCCTTTGAATTTTCTATGTTATATCCTCCCACTCACTCAGCTTCTTGTAGTGTGGCACGGTAGAAGCTCACCAACCGAGCTTATTGACAACACAAGAGACAGAGGGTCGTGGAGAAACATGATCGCCTACATCATTCGGCATGGCACTTGATTGATTGATATCCTCTCACTGTGAGTTCAACGAAAAAACTATCAAACTAAAACTCCTTCTATAGAACTATCAAATTATAAATGCATTGGACCTTACACATTTTAAAAACAGCCATAAGTCATTTGTTGGCCTTATTTCAGTTATACTGTAAACAAATCTGGACACTTAATATGAATAAATCTGGTCATGGAAAACAACAAATTAAAAAAATAAATTGGTAATGTTAAGCAAACATAATTCTTGTCAAGTTATATTATAAATCAGGTGTCAAAACTGTGACTCTTTTCATGATTAATGTTACATTCTAGAAAATGTTTCAAAAACAATCAGCAGATAGATTCAAGCAGATGAGAGTTTGTATGTGGGTAGGGTATGCAAAAATATCTTCAGTAATCTAATATCATAAACACACTACAGAGGTGCAGTGAGAAGTAAATATAGCATATTGCATCAGTACCCAAAAACTGTACACAAAACACACAAGAATATATATAGACATTTGTATCCAATTCAGATGAGTATAAACTAGTGCAAGAAAAACAACCCAATAAAACACATGCAATATTTAAAAACAATGAATAATACTACTCTAACACAACTGCCTGTACTTCCATCATATAAGATTCTAATTAATATACGAAAAGAGACAAAACATGTTTCATTAGGGTGTATTCACAAAATATTGAACATCAGATAGTTGGACATGGTTAAGAACAAGAAGTCTTGCTAAGATACTATCCCTCTACTCGATCTTCAGACATAGATTATATCTAAGATGGTTTGGCCAGGTTAAAAGAATGTCAATCGAATGCATTCCAAAGTAGATTCTCTTTGCAGAGCTCTCATCCAGTGGATGGCAAAGAGGCAGAATAAAACTGAGATATAAGGATATCTGTAAAATGATCCTTAAATGATAGCATGACCAATTCAAATTTGTGGGTAGAAATGGCTGATGATCGTACAATCATGAGGGTCCTGCATTACACCAAGTTATCCAATCATCTAAAAGGACCCTAAGAAAACAGTTAGAAGACAAACAGCCTAGAGGAAAAGCACCTGAATCTATAAACTCAGGCTGTCGTTTATATTCTACTCTCACGCCTGCGGATCAAGAATTGACAAAATCAGCCACAGAAGAAGTTGCAATTTGAGGGCTTCATAGTCCCTTTGATATTTGTAAACTGGCCTGCTTCCTGGCAATCTGTGAACTAGCCTGCTTCCTGGCCTTTTTGTAAAATGGGCTGCTTCCTGGCCATCTGTAAAGGCGCAAAAGACCATTATAGTCATAAAAGAACTAGAATCTATAGTATAGAAAATAACTATAAATCAACAATGTGACACTATGTGTGCTGTGAATATAGTAAGAATTTACAGTAGATCAACAATTTAAATTGTTTATAAATGTAAGTCTGACTCTGGGGATGAAGAGCGTCATGGATGACCAAGATACAAGGTTAAATCTCCACCGCTTTGGACTATCGGAATACAAACTGGTCACAAGAGACTGAGAAATCATATGTACAGAAAGCTGAAAATTGGTGGCACAGACATGTGCAATTGTGGACTGAGCCCAGAGACTGTAAATCACAGCTTTCATGTATGTCAACTCTACCAAGAGAAGGAGAAAATATAGCCTACTGAAACTTATTCTGGTCCTGAGGGGATTCCATCACTGACTGTCTTCTTCTTCTTGCTCGCAATTTAACATGTCTACACAGCATGTCTGGTTGCTTGATAAATTCTGCTGTTATTTAAAGCTCTTCAGTGCTACCATACAGCTTTCTGTGGATATTTTTCTATCAGCCAGTGCTCCTCCCTTAACTGGTTTAGTATAATGACCTGAAGCGAATTACACAGTTCACTGAAGCTATTGCCGAATGATGAAGAAAAATTTCCACCGCAGGCAGTTGTGCATTTGCATCATGCATGCCCAAAGGGGGATGGTGCAGGCTGATTGATTGTATGGGCCTTGGTTTTGCCCATTCTGTATTTATTTGCCCATTTCTATATAAAGAATTGGGTTTAAATGGCAATCCTGTGTATTGTGGATAACAGCAATCCTGTATAAGTAAAATTGCTAATTAACCATTTTTACATATTTTATCTCAATATTGACTGACCGAATGAGGCACAGTTTTACAGCAGTCTTCTAATCACTCAATTTTAGGAGATTGTAGACTACATCCAGCTAACAGGAGATTGTAGACTACATCCAGCTAACAGGAGATTGTAGACTACATCCAGCTAACAGGAGATTGTAGACTACATCCAGCTAACAGGAGATTGTAGACTACATCCAGCTAGCAGGTGATTGTAGACTACATCCAGCTAACAGGAGATTGTAGACTACATCCAGCTAACAGGAGATTGTAGACTACATCCAGCTAACAGGAGATTGTAGACTACATCCAGCTAACAGGAGATTGTAGACTACATCCAGCTAACAGGAGATTGTAGACTACATCCAGCTAACAGGAGATTGTAGACTACATCCAGCTAACAGGAGATTGTAGACTACATCCAGCTAGCAGGAGATTGAGAATGAATTCAGAAGACTAGACATTAAAACAAGAAATTACTTTTTGAATTACAAAAAAACAGAAGAATACATGAGAATAGTGTAACTGTATGATAATACATAAAAGCTTGATAATTTGAGCTACCGTATAAAAAAAAGTATCTTGTGGAAAAACACAAGATATATATATATATATATATATATATATATATTACTAATATCCATAATGCCAAACAATGTTATTTACATCTGAAGTCAAATATGTTAAGTGCATCAGATTCACAAGAATATTGTATGTAATGCTTAAGAAAGCTTAAAATTTGACAAGATGTGGTCAAATTGTAATAACAAAATTTGCATTGGCTACATAAAATGATGGAGTAGTATTGGCTACACAAAATAGTTCAAGTAGCATTGGCTGCACAAAATGGTTAAATTAGTATTGGTTAAAGTAACATTGGCTACATAAAATGGTTGAAGTAGCATTGGCTACATAAAATGGTTGAAGTAGCAATGGCTACATAAAAAGGTGGAAATATTATTGATGATACAAAATAGTTGAAGTATTGGCTACATATAATGGTTGAAGTAGCAATGGCTACATAAAATGGTGGAAGTAGTCCTTCTGTAGCATATAACGGCATCCTCACCATTCAGAAATTTACCATTCACCACATTTATCATTTATCTCTACTAGTTTGGGTCTGTGGTAGTGAGGTACAGAGCGTGACTGTGAAGGCCAAGGTACTGGGTTCAAATACTGTTGCAGGCAACTGTGTGTCAGGATCGTTCAGAAAGCAAAGGCAAATACTAAATGTAATTATATTGCCTAGAAAATCAATCCTGGCTGTCCGGCTCTGTTGCAGATAGGTACAGAGCACGTCTGTGACAGCTAAGGTACCGAGTTCAATCCCCACCACAGGCAATTGTGCATCCAGCCTGTTAAAAAAGCAATGGCAAACTACTGAACGTATTTATATTACCTAGAAAATCACAACAGCCAATAAATGCTGAGTTGATAGCTACATCCTGAATAGGATATGCTACCCAAAAAACAACAACAATTCAGCCAACAAAATGCTGGGTTTATGGCTATGTCCAGTAGGACATGAAATTGGATCTCATCTAATTGTTCTAAATATTTTAATCAACCATTTAAACCCTAAACTTAAACATATCATCTCTTATAGATATCTACAATTTTCAATCTTTTGAAGCATCGACTGTGAATTAGATACAATAAATTCCGCAGAAGACGGATGTGTTGGGCCATTGGCGCAAATAAAACGGCAACACAAAGCATTTCCATTCTCTGGACTACATCCAACTGGAAATGTTGTAGGACCATTGTCCTTTTACAAGAGATATCCAGTGGGGATTTGAGAATGAACGCTGAAGAAGAAGAAGATACAATAAATGTCTTTGTATGGGAGATGGTATGCATATCTTCCTTTATTCTCCAGGGTATCAAATGTCTTTGTATGGGAGATGGTATGATAGAATTCACTGAAGGACTCTGTGTGCTGAGGCATCCAATGTGGTACCCTTACGACCCTGAAGGGTTACGGGTTTATTGATTGATTGAATGCATCTTTACATGTTAGACCAGGAATAGGCAACCTTTTTTTGATCCAAGGGCTGGATGCTGAAATGTCCAGATGGTCGAGATCTGGATGAAAAAACAAACTAATATGATAGCTTAGTTACCCATGTTAATGTTACTAAATATACATTTTAATATTTTTTAACCAATGGACATTTACACATGCATATTTGGGTACCGACAAATTTATATGATTTATTAACTCTTAGTGGACCAGGGACAATAGGGATGTATAGGGGAAAAATGACAAATTGGTTGTCGCTTGGTCCACTATGAGTTAACAGTCATGTGCTTCTAGACTACTCTCAAAATGAGCATGTGGATTATTTTTAGGAGCATCTTGTATCAGCAGTTATGATTTTTGTTTAAGGACTGGCGGGTCGGGTAATTTGAGCCAGCAGGCCATGTCCGGCCCACAGGCCGTAGGTTGCAGACCCCTGTGTTCGTTTGTAAAATTATAGTCAATGATCTATACAAGTGAGTATATTCACATCTTTGGGAAAAACATTTTGGCATCAATACAAGAACAATGTTAACAATGACACATTCATACTTGAAGATAGAAACTATCAGTGAACAATCAGCCTAAGAAAGCAATTGGATGCACTTACAGAGCTATTATGGCATGCAATAAATACACAACGTCATGGAACAAGTGGTGATAAAAAGGAGGAAAAATATAGAGTATATTAATCTCTAAACAAGTGTGTTCTGATATCAGATCTGTTAAGAACATAGATCAGTAAAAGTTAATTGTGAATAATACAAAATTTTCTATATTCTGGTCTGTTGATTTGATGTACAAGTAAATACTGATCAGATCCATTATACTGGCATCATCATCATGTGATATATTCTTTTCAGAATGTGGTCTTCCTTATGGATTCTCTGAACTCTTCGTGATTCTGACTGAGTTGACCTGCCGCAGCTAGAGACATGTTTAAGCAAACTGATATATCATTGCGACATTGACGTCTTGGGTGTCCTCTTCCCTTGTTGCCGTTAACTCAACTTTCAGCTATTAATTTTTCCATGCTGTTATATCTCTTTATATGAACAAAAAAATACAGCTTTCTTGTTAAGATGTTGTTATGGAGCCGGCCCTCTTCAACATTTATTGATCTAAACAGTTCTTAATTTGTCTATTCAGCTGTCCATGGTATACATAAAATTCTTCTGTAGCATCTCATTTCAAAAACAGTGATTCTCGTTGCTATTGTTTTACTTAATGTTCGTGCCTCACAACCGTATATTGCCACTAGAAAAACACATATTTTGATCAAACATAGTTTGGCTATGCTGCTGGTACAGTGTCAAAGATTTTTCATTTGTGCAAGTTTCAATATCAACATTGGAATTCGTCTCTTGATTCTGACAGTGCAGTCTCCAAAGCTATTTATGTTTGTGCTCAAATACTGGAAATGAATTGAGAATCAATGTTGGGATGTTTGGCATGTACCATTTTCATTTTAGCAAATTACTTATAAAAATTGTAAGGTTGGATGACAAATAACCTGTGTCAGGATGACTCAACACACTGGAAATTTAGGAACTGTGGCAACACAGGGTGAATACGACCAGTTTAAACAGGAATGTGTTTTTCTGTTTATACCTGTAAGAATGGATGATGAGCTATTATGAATACACACTCTGAAAATGAAGCTAAAAACACCTGTCCACCTCACACTAAAGCACCAGCTCGTGCAAATAACATCAGTTAAATAACCAGTTATGCCAAATCTATGTGGATATATTGGTCATTTTGAAGCCAGAAAACCATACAGCTGTATGATAAAAAGTAGCTACTAAATAGTTGCAAGCTTTGATGTGATTGGATGTTTGCATACAAAATGCCTTTGCCTTCTACATACACCACCTATTCGTAAAAAATATTCTCAAAGCTTTACATACTGAGAGTTGGGGGGTCTCTGAAAGAAAACTCTGGAGAAATCCCTCATTGCCCATAGGAAACAAAAGCTTCATCACTCATAATTTCTGGGGAAGGAAACAAATATATTAAATCTGGATCATTAGTGATATCCTAAATAGATGGGGACAGGGGACAGATGAAACTGCAGGCTATCAAGAACCACTTTTGGCAGTTGTGAAACATTGTAAACTTGTTTGGTTTGAACATGTAATGAAACACAAATTACTTTATAAAACTTTTCTGCAAGGAACAGTTGAGGGTGGAAGGAGAACAGATGAAAAAATGAAATCATGGATTGACAACATCAAAGAATGGTCTGGGCATGATTTGTCTACACTCGTCTCATTAGCTAACGACAGCAGTGTTTGGAAGGCGTTTTGTGATGATTCCAGCGTGGCACCTCTAAAACCCTGATGTGTTATGGGTCTTAGTGATATTATTACTATTATTAAATAGATACTTTATAGAAAGATTTGGCTTCTTGCATGAAAACTGTGATAGCATTCCCTCATTATGTTGATTCATAGAAATGATACTGCCATGTGCATGAAAATATTCATTTTTTATACTATAACATATGATTCATCTTGTAAGAGGTGACTAAGGAGGTTTAGGGGTCGGGTCAGCTCTTCCATTATGTAGGTCAAAGTAACCAATAGGCCATGCTGGTCAGATGTGCCTAGTCAAAATATGCAGATATTTCAGCCAAGCTGTAAATCATGACACAGTGCACTCTGGAGAACATCCTGTTAATTAGCAGGAGAAATAATACAGAAGCACTAGTCTCTTATCAACCTATTGTGATGTATAGAGAGGAATACTGTATTAGGTCAGTACTTTTCATTGATAAATAGTATATCTAGGGATGATGTGGTCACTATCATGCTTGATACCTGTAGATGATCTGGTATCTATTTCTGGCTGCTGGGAACTATTTGTGGTCTAAAAATGTTTCTAATAAAACAGAAAAAGTGAACCAACATCACCTAACCAGGAATATAGCTCACTAACCACTGAGTTACTGTGATATAAACCATGGAACAGAAAAATTGAACCAACATCACCTAACCAGGAATATAGCTCACTAACCACTGAGTTACTGTGATATAAATTCATCTATCTATGCTTCTTCTGCATTTTTCTAAAACTCCTGCAGGTTAACAAGATATAGGTCAAAGAACGGAATGCATTGTTTATGGTTTACAATTCGGATGTGATATCTGTGCCCTTTGACCTGATACATCTGACTTCAGCATGACTTTTGAGTCACTTTGGCCTATGAGATGGAGCAGCGACCCCTCTCCAAATCTTCTTAGTCACATCTTACGACATGAATGGCAAGTCATAGTATTGCTATTCTTTGCTCCATTTCAAGCCCTGGAAACACTTTGGCACCACACAACCACCAACCTATAACCAATCATAACAGCTCAACACCATTCTAACAGCAATTTAAAGTTATGAAGGATATAAAATTTTGCAATAGCAGTAATCTTGAATTCTTAGATGTAACATTTTTACAACTGTCTACAATAAAAAAAACTACAGATGCAAATTACATACCCACATACAGCTACTACTATATATCATTAAAGTTTGGATTGAGTATGTTATACACACTGATATCAAACTACATATATCATGCTCGTTTTAGTAACAATATATATAGACTTACAAAAATTGACAAGATATGATAATACTAAACATATATTTGTGTTGTGAAACACACTAGTCAATGCTACCTCACTGATGGATGACTGAGATAATGTATGTAGTTTATACATGGAAGAAACAGAAAAGAAAGTAAGGCACAAGACTTCAAAATATCTTTTGGGAAAACTTCAGCAGATTACAATTTATCGCAACTTATAAAATAAAGCAAAAGAGGGATGGAAAAGTGAAAATATCGAAAAGCTTAGGAAAATATAACGTTTGATATTTAGAAAATTTATCGTCTTCTGTGTTTGTTCTCAAACTTCTGCAAACTAATAGGATATAGTCTGGAAAATGGAATGCGATGTGTCATTATTTACAACTTGGCTGCGATATTTGCGCCTATTGGCCTGACACATCCGACTTCATAATTACTGCTTGGTCACTAGACCCTCTATAGAATAGAACATCTAACTCCATCCCCAAAACCTCTTTAGTCACCTCTTATGACATGCATGAGAGGTGACGGTGCCACTATTTTTTACTTTACACCCCCTTCTCCTTTCAACCCACAACACATGGGCGAAAATATATTTAATTTTATAAAACCTCATTTGGGTAAAGCGATACTGCACATTGTCAAATTTTGTAACTTAATGAGGTTTTGGTCTAGGTATTTATCATCGTCATCATGTTCCGTGCCAGGTGGTCATTGATCTCCTCAACATTCTATCTACAGTACTGTGTATCAGCTCTGTGCCAGGTGATCATTGATCTCCTCAATATTCTATCTACAGTACTGTGTATCAGCTCTGTGCCAGGTGATCATTGATCTCCTCAATATTCTATCTACAGTACTGTGTATCAGCTCTGTGCCAGGTGATCATTGATCTCCTCAACATTCTATCTACAGTACTGTGTATCAGCTCTGTGCCAGGTGATCATTGATCTCCTCAACATTCTATCTACAGTACTGTGTATCAGCTCTGTGCCAGGTGATCATTAATCTCCTCAATATTCTATCTACAGTACTGTGTATCAGCTCTGTGCCAGGTGATCATTGATCTCCTCAACATTCTATCTACAGTACTGTGTATCAGCTCTGTGCCAGGTGGTCATTGATCTCCTCAATATTCTATCTACAGTACTGTGTATCAGCTTTGTGCCAGGTGATCATTAATCTCCTCAATATTCTATCTACAGTACTGTGTATCAGCTCTGTGCCAGGTGGTCATTGATCTCCTCAATATTCTATCTACAGTACTGTGTATCAGCTCTGTGCCAGGTGATCATTAATCTCCTCAATATTCTATCTACAGTACTGTGTATCAGCTCTGTGCCAGGTGATCATTGATCTCCTCAACATTCTATCTACAGTACTGTGTATCAGCTCTGTGCCAGGTGGTCATTGATCTCCTCAATATTCTATCTACAGTACTGTGTATCAGCTTTGTGCCAGGTGATCATTAATCTCCTCAATATTCTATCTACAGTACTGTGTATCAGCTCTGTGCCAGGTGGTCATTGATCTCCTCAACATTCTATCTACAGTACTGTGTATCAGCTCTACTGCTGACCTTCTACCATGTCACGATGTCAAACTATCAAGTATCTTCTATCTTTGCTATATTCTGTTGTTGTTTTTTTTAGATCAATTTTGCCTGTTGTTACATTATATTTCTTACCTCCTCGTCTCATAATGTGGCCAATAAATGTGGACTATTTCATTCTGCCATCGATAAGTAACTTCTTTTTGGTATCAGTTTCTCTCAGTACATTGTCATTGGTTTTTCTAACTGTCCATAGGATTTTCATAATTCTTCTAAAGACCTACATCTCTGTGGCCTTGTTTCCTAGTTGTTTATTTATTGTCCATGATTCGCTTTCAAATGACAGAAGTGGCTCTAAGTCACATTAAAGAACTCTTTTCTTTAATTATATTGATAGAAACTGTTGTACAGGATACTTTTCAGTTTGTGAAAAGCTGCTTTGCCCCCTGTTCTATTCTATTTCATTTTATCATATGATTTGAAAATAATATATTTCTAACAAATAGAGGATACTGCTGTTTTTTGGGGATATTTTAGAGTGCATTCTTAAGTTCCCATTGGATCTCTTTTGTAACAGAATAATGACATTGCTAGATTTTTTCTGCAGGATATAGTCCAAAGAGAACAAATTTATGTTTTATCTGAGTTCTTTATGTGCCTAACACATCTGACTTTGACAGTGGTATGTATACACTCAGAGTTTTCACAATTTCAGAATGGTGGATATCTGTAGCCTTAATCCTAACTGGATAGTCTGTTCGTTGAAACCTATCAATTGTCGCTCAAACAGCACATTAATTTTTATGGAGACCCACCTGAAATGTAGCCACAATCATCATTGTTTAACTACTTGTCACTGTCTAGATTGCTATTAAATTCACAGCAAACAGAAACATTATGCAGCATCAGAACTATATACCTATAGATTAAGTATTACAACACAATGACGTAATATTGCAAATTACAATAACAAACAGAATCAACATTTTGACCATAAGGCATTTATCAATCACAGGCTACAAGACCAAAAAAATGGATAAACCACACAAGAGTACATGACACTATGCACCAAAAGACAGCCAGGGGTAATGGGGAAAAATTTTTAAGAATAAAGATGAAATAAAATAAATTGGAGCGTGACAGCCTAGTTGATAATGAGCTTGCTTACTGTCACCAGGTTACACCATGCCAGGTTCAAAACCACGGCACAAAACATCCGGTCGTGATTTCTCACCTGACACGATCATTCCTCCAGTCAACCCAGGTGTAAATGGGTACCTGATGCATGGGTAAGGGTTTGTAAACACAACAAGGAAGGCAACTGACCACCCCATGAAATAGTTGCTGCTGCTTAGTACATGAAGAGTTCTCTTCATTCCCGGCGGCAGGTTGCTGCGATGCTGCCATGGGACCCGCCTTTATCTATAAAGTAAATTAATTTCAAATTCATGTGTTTGTACACTTTAATAACATGAACCATCTAAGTACCTGTGATCACTAAGTCATTGATGGCAGGAGTTTACATCCCCCTCAATAATCATTATATCATTATATGTTATGTTGCTGCTCTCTGGACTGAATACACTTCATTTCTATATATTAATATATATTTTGGCATTCTGTCCCATCATTTATTGTGCTACTTTGTTTCATCTTCATTCTTTCAGTTTTTCAATAATTATATATTTCCTTTTAGTTCACACTTTTTACTTTACTATTTCATAATATGAATTCCTAACTACTGCGTGTCTCACACTCGACTAGTACTATATTTTATCCATTTTGCTTCTTGTAATCTGCTTAATAAATACAACATGTTCAAATCATAGCTTCAGATTGCTCTTTTACTAAAATCGATAAGCAATAATTGCAGAAAAACTGAAATTCAACAGTTGAAACTAGGAAGCGGGGTCATAAAGTTTTGCTGGTCACTGGATACACACATAACATATGAAAAGCGATCATTTCAACTGAAAGGTCTTTATCAAGAACACATTGACAGCATAACAAATGATAGGTAAATATGAGTGCTGTTCTTACTCATAATTTATTATGTTGTGCTCTTGATAAAGGCCTTTTGGTGGCAATGTCAACTTTCTTGTGTTATCATGTGTGTGTTTAGTGTGATTAGCAAACTTTCATCACCCTGTTTCCTAGTTTGGCCTTTTTAATAAAACAACATGAGTTTGTGGTTTAATATTACTCAGATATTAGGAAAGAGTGAAAATTATAAAATGTAAAACATTTTCTATCATTCCTACTACAGGCTGTTATAACTGGCAAAAAAAGAAAAGAATAGGTAATATACAGCATATAGATGAAAATGTAAGAACAGATTAAAAATAAATAAATACATATTTTTTGTGTGCAAGATATAACAAAGGAATAGTCCTTCTCCAAATGAACCCTCAAAAAATGGGAAAACTATTTATTTCAATGTCAGTAAAATTGTTCTTTATCAAAATTGTTGAAATAAAACAGAAAGACAGAGCAGGTAAATTAGGAATGCATAAGCTGAGTGTTATAATGCTGATTCGTTTTTCCTGTCCTGGAAGAGATCTGAGTAATTTGGTGGGTCTAGAGATTGTCCACATGGGTGAAGTAATTTCTCCTGACCAGAGATTGTAACTGGACTATCCTAAAAAAATACAAAAAAAGGAAAGATTAGTCACATGAAACAAAATTATTTTTTTTTACTGTCGTTCTCAAACTCTCACTGCATCTTTCTTATAGCAAGACAATGGTACCACTAGATTTCAAGCACATTGTAGTCAAGAGAACAGAAATGCATTGTGTAGCTATTTTATTTGCAACAATGGCCAGACACATCTGACTTAGATTTGGTAACTACTGTATATATCCAAATATAAACAGATAATTTTTGTAATATTTTTTCTGATATTGATGTAGGGGTTTCAACTTCTATACGAGTACTATAAAAAAAAATATTTTTATTTAGTGGCATGAAGTAGGCATGTCTGAACCAGACATGTTTATTGTCCACCTCATGGCAATTGTCTCCCCTTAGAAAATGATATTCTGGTTTGTCTCTGTCAGTTCTTGTCTCCTTTGGAATTTCTTATCTCCCTCAATTGAGCTCCTGGCCTGTGAATGGTAATAAAATTACCTGGTGTATGAAAGTGACCACACATTCTGTCACTCGCATTTCTGGTTTATGGACACCCAGTTTAAAACTAAAAGATCAGAAAAGTTCAGGTGTGATTGAGACCTGCATTAGAAAATATGAGGAATGAGATTGAAATAAAAACAACTATGCCTGAAAACAACATGAACAACACAACAACAAAGGCACCACCCCCAAAATCGAAATAAATTAACCTTTAGCAAGCCAGATTAAAAAATACGAAACGTCTCCCTGCCACTGGATTCTTTTTTGAAAATTTTCGTTATTGATGGTGACTGTTTTGAAAATGTGATAATTTTTTGGTTGTTGAAGATATTTAAATAATATTTGCACATATAAATAAAGAATTGAATTCTGCATATATTAATGTAATTTATGTACGTGTGTATGTGTGTGATACCAGATGTATGAGAAAGTGGTAAAGACGTTTTTCACCAAAAAACATATATTTTATAACAAATAAAGAGAGAAAAAATTAGTAAAAAATAACTTACCTTACTTATCGAATTCCTTGGCAACACTGTACACTAAATCACACGCAAATCTGTTGTATTTATGTTCTTTCATTGCGAAATTATCAAAATATTGCCGGGGGAACTGTATGAAACATGTAGAAATGCAGTAAAATCGTTCTTTGATCTTAGGCCTAGAGTCATTTTTGGTGTCACTTCAACATATTCAATATCAAACCTTTACAAGTCCCCAAACCAACACAACATTTTGTATATTCACTGCTGTGAAACTAAATAACTAAATAATTATATTATCTAAATAATTAAATAACTAAATAATTCAAATTCCTGAGTGTGCCAATACACATATAAAATTGTTATACTGATTATCTGTATTTTATACATACCTTATGGAATTTAACTAGGCTGACCAGCGACTCATGAACTGTTTGATCAGCTCCAAAAAACTGGTATCCCAAGTCTGATGCATCAATAAGGAAGTGCTTGAATCGGTTAGAATCTTTCAAGGATAAAGTGTAACCCCACACTCTCTCACTGACTCTGATGAGAAAAGATCCATTCTCCTTCTGTTCTAACATTTTCTCTGAGTCGATTCGGTTGATAATCCCTGGTGAAAGTTTCATTGGATAAAAATATGAAACCAATAAATATAATAGAGCAATGGCAAATTGTGATCACATTTCTTAAGAAGCAAAGAAGTGTTCTGTTGACTGAATGTTCCCCAATAGTGAGCAAACGTCTTCAAGTGACGTATTCACTTTAAGACGTATCATCTTTATGAATGATCTAAACTCATAATGATTTTTGGCAAGTTGACCTACAACAATCATGACAAATAAACAAAAAATGGGTAGCAAAGTTGTAAATGAACACAAACCATCATCAGGTAGCATATCCTGAACAGGGTGTAGCAGACATTACACTTGTGAAACTAGTCGATATTAAGTCAGTCTTTCTGCTTCTGTTGCTGTCATGTTCAAGTGGTCTTTGATGTCTTGTATCCATATCTTTCTTGGTCTGCCTCTCATTCGTCATTATCATGGAATTATCCTCTCCATTATGGTCTTCTCTAGGCTGTCATGGCATGGTGTTTGATATGGATGGACACAAATACACCAAATCAATGTTTTGACCAGCAGGTCTTTATCAAGATAGGGACAGACAAACGCAGTGAAGACATGATGGTTCTCTATAGATCTACTGTTTTTTCTCTGCTTTTTGTGCAGTAAGATATAGCAGGATTGAATGATGATCAGTTTTTAGCTAAAGCATGTTTCATCACTTGATATGCATTAATATTGTGATGTCTCAGAATGTTAGTAACTCCTTCAATTTACCTTCTCGGTCTTCCTCTGCCTCTTGTTTCCATTCTCATTCTGTATGCTTTTGCCTGCTGGCCAGTATGGGTTAATTCTCAATGTAGCAGAAGCATTTGATTCTCTGCTATTCAACATGCTAGCTGAAATGTCAATTTAGTTTATTTGTGATAATGTAAATTTTTTTTAAATATTGGCTTGGTGGTAGAATGGTTAGTGAGCCTACCTCACAACACAACTTGGTTGAACTTGTTTGTGATTTTAAAACTTTTCTGTCTGCATTGTACTGGCAATACAAATATATATATTAGCAGTATCTAAAAATCCAACAATAAACTACAAACTATGTCCTATTCAGAATATGCTGCAATGATTAAAACTATGTCCTATTCAGAATATGCTGCAATGATTAAAACTATGTCCTATTCAGAATATGCTGCAATGATTAAAACTATGTCCTATTCAGAATATGCTGCAATGATTAAAACTATGTCCTATTCAGAATATGCTGCAATGATTAAAACAGCATTTTATTACGTTTTTGTTTTGTTTATTCCTCTGTTTTTGTGATCAATTACTATGCATCTAGTCCAATAATAGAGCATTTCTGTCAGCAAAGAGGTTTTCTTGGTGGTGCCCATCTCCTCTCCAAATATCCTTGTTGGAGCTTACATGAAAATATCACAGTAGTAGTCTACCTTCTACTCACTTTGTAAACAACACATTTTTGTGTTGATGTTTCCAGAGTGACACACCTACTACCCTGGAGGGATATGAGTTTGATATGATGATTTAAATATCAGTTTTTTTGTACGTGTTGACATTGTCATCATGACTGCTTACTGTTTAGTGGGTAGATTCCAATATGTTGCATATATGCAGTTTTAAATCTCATGCCACATGGGATTGCCCCGTTTTCTGTAGTTATGTATGGTATTTTGATATTTTATGACACTTGTTATTCAAGGGACCTCATGCAGAATGATTATTTTGAAGCATAATTTAACTGCAAAATAACTATCTACGCAAGCCTATATATGTGTGGAAGGTGGTCTACCTCACCCGTTTAGAAAATTATAACATTGCTATTACTAGTAGGAATTTAGCGAAAGGCGAGTAAACCACTTCACATCCCTAAAAAAAAGATGTAATTTTGTCAAGACTTCCTACGTGTGTATTCTCAAGCTACTACGAATGTTGATCAACACACAGTAAACAACAACACAGAAACTCAACGGTACGCAAATTCCTTCAGAACAGCAAACTTTGAATAGTCCTCAGTACTACAAGAACTAGTTAACCCTACTTGTGACACATACATAACACATAATAAGCATAAACAAGGTTCCTTCAGATTTTGACATGGGTAAATGAATAATACAATATGGAAGTATCGAGAATTTATTATTATAGAAAAGAGACTACTTGAATACCTTTTTTTTTAGGTTTGTAGTTCTTCTTCTTCTGCGTTTTTTCTCAAACTCCTGCAGATTAGTAGGATGTAGTCAGGAGAAAAAAAGCGTTGTGTCATGGTTTACAGCATTGCTGTGATATATGATTTTTTTCGTCCTGACACATCTGACCTCAGCATGACTTTGGGTCATTGACCCTATATGGGATGGGACAGCCAACTCCATCCATAACCTCCTTAGATGCTGTTTGTGACATGCATGAAAGGTAAACAGTGTTGCTATTCTTTATTCCCCTCTTGAGCCCGGCAACACACGGGCGGGTTTTGGTGTTCAAGATTATGCAAATGTAACCATCACAACCAGCCATATAACAACAGAGAAAACAGCTACAAGGCAGAGGAAGACCAAGAAGGAGATGGAAAGATTCAATCAGATTGTTAATAACCATGGCCTGAGTATGGCAAGTGCAACAAAGATGACAAAAGACAGAAAACTTCACCTTCCCACCACACCTGATGGCATATGTGGAAAAGAGATAGATAGATAGCTCAAGATTATGTGTGTGAAATGTTAAATTGTGTTAAATCTCTATGGTAGTGTGTGAGAGGAAATATTGGTAAGGGAAGAAAGATCATATAAATCAACATTTGACTGAGACTTTTGAGTTTGAACACTTGGGTGACTGAATGGAATTGAAAAGTGGAGTACTGATAGAAATGTCACAATGCAATATGATGATAGTTTCTACTGAATCAAGAAAATAATTGTTTATATATTGTCATTCAAGGGCGGATTACTCACCATGAAACCATTCTGCAACTTTCCCTGTGCCAGGATCAACAACTGCGGCTTTATCCTTTTCCTCTTTCTGAAACCAGTTGATAATCATCTCTCGGTTTTTGGGACGAAGTGGTCGCGGCTTCTTGCTTGCAATTCCTGGGGCACTGGTCACCATTAGATGTTTTCTTAAATTGAAGATATAAGATGCCATAATTAAACAATTTATGTCATATCAAACAAGATGTTAGTAATCAATAAGACACATCTATATGTGCCGTAACCTTATGTCATATCAAACAAGATATTAGTAATCAATAAGACACATCTATATGTGCCGTAACCTTATTTCAGCAGATGATGAAGAACATGCATATAAAATTGTTATATTGATGACTTGTATTTCATTCATAACTTATGAAATTTAACCCTAATATGTAGGGCTATTGTTTTTATAACTGACTTTACATGTGCCTAATCTGTCCCTCTGTAATACTTCCCTGCTTATTCCACACTTGATTCCAAATTCTTGCAGGTTTAGGACATGACTCCTCCAGTTTTTCTCCATCTTCTTCTCATGGTTCTCACGGGTGTCTGTGACTATGTTGAAAGTGATGCAAAACAGCGACAAACTCTTGCATGGTTAACTTTGAGCTTAGCAACCAGCGTGTAAGTTCTTTCGTACCATTAGCTTAATTATACTGATGATATTCTTCTTCTTCTTCTTTCGTTCACTTGAAACATGTCTATATCTGTAATTCTGTCTCCTTAATAAAACTCACTGTCTTTTGTAGTTCATACAGTGTCCCATAGAGTTTTGATTCCAGTGTTGTTTCCTCTGGCCAATATGTCTGCCTCAGTGTTTCATGCTCAGAACACTCTTGAAGTATATGTTTGGCACTCTGTGCTGCCTGTCCACATGTACACATGGCCGTGTTGCCAATCTTGAACTTTGTATACATGTGACTGCGGAGTCGGTTGTGTCCTGTTCTGAGACGTAGAATTATAACTTGTTCTGATCTGTTCATATTGTGATAGTCATCTTGTGTTGGTGTTTGTGGCTTTCTTATTGACTTTATCATCTGTTTTTTCTGATGGTAGGTGATTGGTATATCTGGTTGGTCTTCGGCAGCACCTTCCTTAGCCAGTTTGTCTGCTTTTTCATTTCCTGGTATTCCACAGTGAGAGGGTATCCACTGCATGGTTACCCTATACTGGTAAGACAATTCGCTAAGTAGTTTTTTTAAGTCTGTTAGTTTTCCAGACTGGAGAGCTTGAAGCACTGACCTTGCATCTGTCAGGAATACCACAGGCTGTAGGTCAGAGTTGGAGTTCAGCAGTTTTTTAGCTGCCACACTAATTGCCTGGATTTCTGCATCATAATTATTGCAGAATTTTCCTGTCGGTGTTCTGATTGTATCTCTAGGCTTGTGTGGATATTCTATATATACACCTGCACCTCCATTCCTCACAGCATTCTGTGCTGACCCATCTGTGTACACTCTGACCCATATATCTTGTGGATATTCCTCATCCAGGAAACTGAGGGTGACTGTCATTCGCTGCACACTGTTCTGTTCGTCCTCGCTTAGTATTCCTTTCACATGGGTCTGAATGTATATTGGCATTCCATGGCTTTCACTCCACGGGGTTTGCTCTGGTACAGACCTTAAGGGGCTGTCAACTTCAGGTAGGTCTGTAAGTTGTCTACGGAGTCGTTTAGCTTGATGGATAAAGCTGCTCCTTTTCAGTCGTCCCATTGCTAGATTTTGGAATCTTTCCTTCATTGGATGGCTTGGCATACACTGAAACTTTTCTGCTTGAATTAGTACTTTTGTGTCTCTGCGTTCGCCAAGTGTTTGCATTCTTCCCATTTTCTGCATCTCTGCTATGGGTGTTGATTTCATTGCTCCCAACATTATTCTAAGTGCCTGGTTTTGCACTTTATCTAGATCTTGTAATGTGGTGTTTGATGCAGGACACCACGCAGCTGAACCGTATTCCAGGTGTGGTCTTATGCCTTGCTGGTAAACTTTACTGAGTATATTTCCACTGGCTCCCCATGTGGTTCCACTTAGTTTTCTCAGGATAGCTAGCTTCCTCCTGGCTTTTGTTGTTGCTTTGTTTATGTGCTGCTTCCATGTCAGCTTATCATCAAAAGTAACTCCGAGGTATGTGGGTTGTTTGTCTTCTTTCAAGAGCTCTCCATCTATCTTGATATGACCAGCTTTTTGTTTTGGTGAGAGGGTAAAAAGTGTAGTGCTGCACTTATCTGTGTTAATGCTGACGCACCATCTATTAGCCCATAAGGTTAGGGCATCGATAGCTCTTTCTATTTGTTTAGTGGCCACTGTTGCATGTTCTTCCGTGCACCAGATCACCAGGTCGTCAGCATACATTGCCACTTTGATCCCATGTGGTAGTTCAGCAACTAGGTCATTGATGTAAACCAAGAAAAGTGTGGGTGACAGGACTCCTCCCTGGGGGACTCCATGACGACTGATGATATAATTACAAACATCTTCTGATTAGTGGTAGTGGTGAAACACAATGTATTAGTTACCAACACCAAAACAGAATGTGTTATGCCTTCGCAGAAAAAAAAAAAAAAAAAAAAAAAGTGCCACAATGAATTTCTGATCTCTGGACTACATCCTGCTGGAAATCTAGTAGGTCAATTTTCCTGCCAGAAATATCTGGAGAGAATTTGTGAAGTGAAGCGCTTACTTTGGTGGAAGCGGTGGTTTGTTACTTGCTCCTGACTGATTTCCAGCAGCATTACTAGTTGCTTGTAGCAGTGAAAATGATCTCTTTAGTGATTCTCTGTACTCTGTCCTTGCTTGTCTGGCTTTTTCTCTCATTTGAAGATCTGCTTCTTTAGATTTCTTTTCTAGAAATAGACAAAACAATATGGAAAAGATAGATAAGATGTCAAATAGATGAGACAAGACATTAGGCAAGATGTCAACACATTTAGACAATTTCAAATACCTCAGGTAAAAAAAAAGAAAATATTGATCAGTGCATAAGATGTTCTTATTCAATCAATCAATCAATAAACCCATAACCCTTCAGGGTCATAGGGGTACCACATTGAATGCCGCAGCACACAGAGTCCTCCAGCGAATTCTATCCTCAGCGATGCGGATGAGTGTGGAAATATCTTGCCCTATCCATTCCTTGATGTTGTCTATCCATGTCTTTATTTTCCCTCCTCTGATTCTTCCACCCTCGACAGTTCCCTGCAGTATTGTTTTTGACAAATGATTATCCATTGTAGTATTTCAGTGGGCAAAAATTTTCTTATTAGGTAGGATAGCTTGAAATTTCTAAATATATTTCCATATCAGCACCACAATCGTGGTAGTCATTTTAAACTGCTTGAGAACACTTGATAAAACTTAATATTTTTTATGGTTTTGTACAAGGGTTGATGTCTCTAGGGGACAATATAGTCCTGCTGAAGGTGGATGTGTCCGGCCAAAAAGCGCAGCTGTAAACCATGACACAACTCTGATATTACCAACTTGCACAAGAATACGCAGCTAAAAGGATTGTACCTCACCATAAGAGAAGAATTAACAAAACCAAAAAATAATGCATTCTGTTCTCTAGACTACATCTTGATAATCCACAGGAGTGTGAGAATGAAAGCGGAAAAAGACACTATAGTCTATTCCTTTATTTTGTACTTTCACCTGTTATCTTCTGCCTACCTTTCGTTTTCATATCAGACAGGTGTTTGCTTGATCAGGTAAGAGTGTTACGTGGCCATAAATGGTTAGAATTTATTTTTAATACAAAAATATTTTGCATAAATACAATATTGTGCTATTAGATAATTAGTTCTTGATATATGTCCTTCTTCTTCTGGTTTCTTTCTAAAAACTCCTGAAGATTAGCAGGATGTAGTCCAGAGAACGAAATGAGCTGCGTCTGGATTTAAAGTTTCGCTGCGATATCTATGACATTTGATCTGACATATCTGACTTCAGCATGGTTTCTGGGTCAGTTTGACCCTATATAGGATGAGACAGCCAACTCCACCCCATAACTCCTTAGTCTACCTTTTTACAACATATATGGAAGGTACCAGTGTTGCTATTCTTATCTCCTCTTTCAAGCCCCAACTGCACAGAGCCAGGTATATGACCTGATATTGCTTGCATGTTGCTGTCAGGTCAAAAGACCGATTTTTCAGCAAAGCTGTAAACCACAACACAACACATTTTGTTCTCTGGACTACATCCTACTAATTTGCAGGAGTTTGAAAACAAGCGCAGAAGAATGAACTGATTTTCCATCACTCCAGACAGGCCCATAAATATGCTTGCTGGTGTGGTCTGCAAGTTAAACACATTCCTCACAAACTGGCATTCTCCAATCTTAGAATATATTAAGAGCCAACAGAACAAACAGTTTGCACACATCAGCAGACTACCACCAGACAGCATACCACAACAAGTTATGCTACACAGATACAGTGAAGGCAGACCCAGAGGCTGACCATGAAAATGATGATCCATCAAAATAATAGAGGTGACAAATTCCACAATATACTCAGCACACACGAGGGCAATCTTCTGAGAACTCTTCTACCCTTGATGCTGAAAGGCAACAAAGGGCTTTAGCGAATAGATTGATAGACAGACAACATGAATGGAAGGTTATATTATAAAAGTAATAATAAAACTCATAACCCATCAGGGTCGTAGTGGTATCACATTGAGACATTTCATGCAGAAAGATCTCCTCTATCCATCTCTATCCTACACTAATTATCCTGATTAGTTTTAAAATTTCAAACCCTGTCCAGTCCTTGATATTATCCAGACATGCCTTCTTCTGACACTTTGTTTTCTTCCATCCTCAGCCGTACCTTGAAGAAAATCTTATATCGAGGAATGTCTTATCACGTGTCCGTACCATTATAGTTTACAGAGTTTATGGAATGTTACAGTGTCACCATTCTTTGCTTCCCTTTCAGGCCCAGAAAGAGTACTATATGGGACAGATAGTTATGAAGGCCACATATTGCCAAGCTGAAAATTGTGTTTCTGGGGCCCAAAAGTAGGAAAAGAATATCAACATTGGGACAGCCATGAATATCATAGAAGCGAATAAGAAAGTTTCTTCTTGTGAATTCGCTCTCAAATTCCTGCACATCATCATGATATAGTCCAGAGAACGGAATGCATTGTGTCATGGTTTACAACTCAGCTGCGATATCTGTGCCTTTCAGCCTGACATATCCGACTACATGGGGGCTTTGGGTCACTGGCAATATATGGGGTAGGACAGTCAACTCCACCCATAAAGCTCCTTAGTTACCTCTTACATTATGCTTGGAAGGAATTACCGTTGCTATTCTTTGCTCCCCTTATGGGGCACGATAGCACAAAGGCGATATGAAAGTTTGAAGGCAGAGTGTGCAGTCCCATCTTGCAGGTCAAAGTGAGCTAAAAGCAATGCTGAAGTCATATGTGGAATTAGATATTACAGCCAAACTGTAAACCGTTCAAAAACGCATTCCATTTTTTGGACTACATTCTGCTAACCAGCAAGAGTTTGAGAATGAACACAGAAGAAGAATCTCTCTAATTTATTCTTCTTTTTTATTACTTAGAGCTACTAGGACTTCCATCATGTGTAACAATAGTCGATTACTAACCTTGTTCTTGCCAGCTTGTTTCCACCTCTTTCTGACTTTCAATTGCTTGCTTCTCTAGTTCTTCTCGTTTTCTCTGTAAAGTTGAAAATATCTCACTGCTTCGTTTATCTCTCATAGTGTTGGCAACTTCTCTAGATCTTCGTTTAGCCTTCTTCTCTTCTTCCTGCATTGTTTCAAATGTAAAAAAAAACTGTAAGCTATATATGAAAATAGCATACTCCACAAAAGTTAAGAGGCACAACTTAACATATTGATGATTTATAATTTTCTAGCTCAATATAAATGTGGGTTTATTCTCAATATAAATGTGGGTTTATTCTCAATATAAATGTGGGTTTATTCTCAATATAAATTTGGGTTTATTCTCAAATTATTGCAGAATAGGCAGATGTAGTCTGGAGAATGGAATACAAAGTCACCCATGTGTTTCTAGGACCCAAAAAAAATGAGCAAAGAATAACACTGCCATGCATGTCATAAGAGGTAACTAAGGAAGTTTTTTGGGCTGGTGTTGGTGGTTTCCTCCCATGAAGAATCAAAATGATCTGAAGCCATGCTGAAATCGGATGTGTACGGCCAAATGGTGCAGATATCATAGTTTAGCTGTCAACAATTGACATAATGCATTCTGTTCTCTAGACTACATACTACTAATCTGCAGGAGTTTGAGAATGAATGGGGAATAATGCAGTGAGTCAATATTTTACCATACAAAAAACATCCGACTTCAGCTTAGTTTCAAGGTCATTTTAACACGCTATGAGATAGAAGTTCAGACAACTCCAAAAAACAACTGTTGTCTTTCACAACATGTCAAAGTGGGTCAGTTTCACTATTTTTTTTCAGTTTCAGGCCTTGGCAACTTAAGGATGATATACATAAAAAAATGCATATTCTTCTTCTTCTGCATGTGTTCTTAAACTGAAGATAGAAGAGCGTAGTCAGGAAAATGGAATTCATTGTGTCGTCATTTACAGCAATTTGTAGCTTTTGGCCTGATAAATCCGACTTCAGCATGGCTTCTGGGTCACTTTCACCAAGTATTGGATATGACAGCCAACTCCACCCCATAACCTCCTTAGTCTCCTTTTAAAACTTGCATGGAAGGTAAACAGTGTTTCTATTCTTTGCTTCCCTTTGCAACACCTGGCCATAATATATATATATATATATATATATATAAAGCATTCAATTTTTAAAAGTAAAAAACTTTGTTTTAATTTTAAAAATTTCTCATATCGCTATTTGTTGTTGGGTCCTGAAAGGGGAGCAAAGAATAGTGACACTGTTATCTGCCATGTACTTCATAAGATGCAACTAAGGAGTTTTGTGGGTGGAATTGGCTGGCCCATCTCATAGTCAAAGTAGCCCAGACACCATATTGATTGGATGTGTCAGGCCAAAATAAGCAGATATCACAGCCAAGCTGCAAACCATGAGACAACACATTTCTCTGGACTACACCTGCTAATCTGCAGGAGTTTGAGAATGAATGCAGAAGAAAAATCCTTCATGTATAGTTTCTAAATTCATTAAGAATAGTTTTAGTATCACTGAATTAGAAGTAATATTTAAATGCTTGTTAAAATAAATAAAACTGAAGAGACAATGTAATTTCTACTTCTGCGTTGTTCTCAAACTCCTGCAGATTAGCAGAATGTAGTTACCAGAACAGAGTGAGTTGTGTCATAGTTTACAACTTGGCTCATGCGGAAAATGGATGTGCCTAGTTGGAAGGCACAAAATAATACAGTTCCGTCCTGCGCAAAATAATGCAGTTCCACCCTGAAACTAGCAGTACAACATACGCTACAGTGTTGGTTATCATAGAGCGAAAGCAGAATAAAAATAAAAACTTGGCTGCAATATCTGGATCTTTCTGCCTGACATCTGACTTCAGCATGACTTTTGCTTGATTTTGACTCTCTATAGAATGGGACAGTTAACTCCAGCATTAACCTCCTTAGTCACCTCATATAACATGCACAGCAGGTAACAGTGTTGCTATTCTTTGCTTCCTTTTTGGAGCATGGCAATGTACTAGCAACAGAAGTTTCTAATACAATAAAATCCTGTTACAACAACTCGGCCTGGACAAAAAAAATGTGTATGTAATAAGAGAAAGTAGCTATAAACAGTACAAACAATATAGAATAAATATAATTCGAGATGTTGCAAAGTTCTGTTATATAGAGAACTATGTTATAAAAGAATGCGTTATAGCGAGATTTTATTGTATTACACCCACATTTTATAACTGAAACACAATGTTAAACATGATTATTGGATTACTTTACAAATTATTTTATCAATAGCATATAACTTAAAGATAAAGTCATGTACCGGTATTGACAAATAAAACAGAACAGAAGGCAACAAATTACTGAAATTTTGCAAACATGACACTTGTAGGAGGAAACTTCATTTGAAATTTTGAACATGCAAAAGCACACATAATAGTCACACTGAAAGTTAACACTTAGAAAAAAAAACATATTCTGGTAACCACCAGTGCTTTTTTTCCAGTAAAAAGTTGGATATACAAAATTTTCTAACAAAAAATATTCTATATTTTTAGTGCCCCCCCCCAACCTCATACATACAGACTCAATGTAGTTCACTATGAAACTATTTTATAAAAATATTGATATTTTAGTTTTGTTTTGTTTTTTCTACATCTCTGTGCGGACAGAGAGTTCTGAATTGTATTACCGGTATCTAGATTCTGTAATGTGTCATCCATATCTCAGCATAACTAGCCCCACTTTAAAATTACTTTATAATATTTTCTGCATTCAAGGAAGTCCAGAATCCATGCTCTGGAGAAGGCAAAGCCTTCTATAGTCCTGTGAACCTAACCCACATAGCGCCACATATCTTGGCTAATATGACTGATCATTTTGTCATATTTGCTTATATACTTTGATCTTGAGCCAATGAAAAGCACTGGGAAAGTTGGATCACCAAAGATGAATGACAAGCGAAACTTGGAACAGTGTAATGAAGTTTTAGTAATCACTGGAAACAAAATAAATAACACGCACAAATCAATGTTTCCACCAAATGGCCTTTATTGAGAACACATTCATCCATAGTTAGCTGTGCCATGTGAACGTGAACGTCAATAGCATCAATCTTACTCTGTTACTTTTGTTATGAATGTGTTCTTTATAAAAGCCTAATGGTTGAAACATTGATTTGTGTGTGTTATTATGTGTGTTTAGTGATTAACAAAACTTCATTATCCCATTCCAAGTTTCAACTTTTGAAATTCACGAAGTTTTGCTGCTGTGAATATATATTAAAGATAAATAAGTTTGGAAATCAATTGTCTATTGTCTTTCCCCAAGTGAATGATTGTTGATCGCATTCACACTTGCCGTAAAGCGTAGGGGTGGTAGCTTAAGCTGTCGTTTCAAGGCCAGATGTGTCGCAGAGGTTGCATTTAGTCCATGTTTGTTCAAGGTTATCTTGATGTTTTCTATCCACCGATTTCTTGGTCTACCTTTGGCTTTATGCCCGGATATTCTTGTATTATATGCTCTTATTGGTATTTGGTTTGGCTTCATTCTCATAAGGTGACCGAACCATTTTACTTGCTGTCTCTCAATATCTTCGATACATGATATTATAATAACTCTTTTCCTAATTTCTTCATTTCTTATTTTATCTAGTTTGGTAACCATTGCACTTTTTCTCAGACACTTCATTTCACATGTGACGATTTTTCTTTGCTGCGAAGCTGTTAAAGACCATGTTTGACATTGGTAGCACAGTGTTGGTATAAAAATTGTAGATATTATTTTTTAATTTCCATCTTGATCTTTGGATGAAGAATTAATGGTGAAAGTTGGTAAGTCGGGAATCAATACACAAGATTAATCTGGAGAAGGTCTTGATGCAGGGCTCACCGAAAATAACCTATTCTAAGAGAAAACTAGATACAGTGAAATCCCTCTATAGTGCATCCTTTTAGAATAAATTTCCCTATATAACAACAATTTTCAAATTTCTCAATTATCTATCTGTGTCTACAACGCAGAAACCAGAATTCTTCAGTTCAAGCAATGTGATGCTACTGTGTGTAATTCTTGTATGTTTTTGAGACCCATAGTCATACCCTCTTTGATGGTTGTTCTGCGAAGAGTCTCTTTTGATCTTCCTCTGTTTTCTTTTGCCATGTGGTACACCATTGATATTTATCCTTATTGTTTGTATTGTTTATAGCAAAATTCTGTTATTACATACATATTTCATTGGGTCAAGTTGTAATGAGATGCCACTGTACTGATTTTGTTTGAAAATAGATGATTATCTTTTCTTATAAATTGTATGGGTAGCATCCGCCGAAGACGGATGTGTTGAGCCACTGGCGCAAATAAAACAGCAACACAACGCATTTCCATTCTCTGGACTACATCCTGCTGGAAATCTAGTAGGACCATGGTCCTGCTGTAAGGGAGATCCAGCGGGAGTTTGAGAATGAACTAAGAAGAAGTATGGGTAGCAGAAAGTATGAGATCACTACAGCTCATTGCCACTAGCAGCGTAGTATTCCCAATAGTCTTGTTCATTGAAAATTCTAAAGAAAAAGATTTTAAATAGAACCCAATACATCTACTGTTGTGTGCTTCATGGTATAATTTTGTTTATGGAGAAGTAGTTTATTCTCTATTACAAATTAATGAGCAGAACTGAAATAAAAGAAATTCAAGAGAAAAAAAGGTGAGGATACAGCATAACCATGTGTATCACCATAAAAAAGGTGAGGATACAACATAACCATGTGTATCACCATAAAAAAGGTGAGGATACAACATAACCATGTGTATCACCATAAAAAAAGGTGAGGATACAACATAACCATGTGTATCCCTAGAAAAAAAGCACTGCTGGTAATTACAGGAAAAAATATTCAACAACATTCATACGTTATGCCAAACAAATCATTACAGAATGTAGGATGCAAAATGATGTGCATTGTTCTTGTCAATCTCCCAGGTTTCGAACACTAACCAAGATATAGAAGCACTTTGAGGTCTAAAATGGAAACAGGAAAATTCAAGCTCCATGATTTGCTAAGCGAAAACTTAGTAATCTTGATGAGTTGCTAATGTTCTACATGCATAGGTAAATTTGTTCATATCACAGATATATGACACTTTCAAGTACTACTATCCAAACAATGCAGCCTGTAAGTCTGTCAAAGTACTGTACACTGACAGCTTAGTGGCTGGTTGTACCAATGGGGCTGCATATCCTTGTAGTCTTCATCAGTAGTCTGTCCTTGATCAGAGATGGAGGAACAGCTTCTTCTTCATTCATTCTCAAACTCCTGCAAATTAGCCGGAAAACAGAATGCATTTTCATAGTTTATGTTTTGGGTGCGATATCTGCGTCTTTCAGCCAGACACATCCAACTTCAGCATGATCTCTTGGCCCCTTTGACCCTCTATGGGATGAGACAGCCAACTCTACTTCCACAATCTCCTTAGTTGTCTCTTATGACATGAATAGAAAGTCACTGCATTACCATTCTTTGCTCTCCCTTCAGGACCTGGCAACATATGGGCGAAAATTTCTAGCAAAATAGAAAATAAGTAAGGGACAAGGAGAACTACACTGCAATCTGGTGAAAGAACAAATGTAAATGACTTATTTTTCAAACATCTAACTTCCAACATAGAATACACTCTTAGAAAAACTGCCCTCCTACTAAATTTCAGCAGCATGTACTCCAGAGAATCTTAATGCATTGTGTTGAGTCTTATTTGCACTATAGGCCCATCACATCCATTTTCGGCAGGATTCTTTATTCAGAATTCCAGTCACTGCTGCCAGGATTGAAAAGGTGAACATAGAATAGTAACATTGTGACCTATCATGTGAGTCAATGAGGAAACTTACGGTGAGTTACGGTAGATTTGGCGTAACTCCTCCAGTTTCAAATCCCATAGAAAGTCAAACTGACCCAAACACTCATATGTTGTCATGGCCAGAAAGGAAGTAAAGAATAGTAATACTGTTTACCTTCCATGCATGTTGCAAGAGACGACAAAGAAATTTTGAGGTGGAGTTGGTCATCTCATTTGATATAGGGTCACAGTGACACAGAAGCCATGCTGAAGTTGAATGTGTCAAGTGCAGACATCCCAGCTAAGCTGTAAACCATAACAAAATGCAATCTGTTCTCCAGAATACATCCTGCTATTTTGCAGGAGTTTGAGAACAAACACAGAAGAAGAAAAAATGTATCCAAACATTCTGTGATGAAGTCTCTTAGCCACATTCCGTGTCTTAGCCACAAATGCAGCGAAGCATCGTGGGGAGCCTAAGTCTTCTTTCTAATGCCACATGTGTTGCATTTGTTGTTGTAGCACCATATTAACCCCCCATATCAAATTCATATGATATTCAGTAGTATGTTTCTGATGTTATCAATCCATCTGCCTCTAGGTCTTCCTCTCGCTCTGTATCCAGATATTCTTCTGTTATAGGCTACAGTTGGAATGCGATCTGGTTCCACTCTCATAGGGTGACCATACCACTTAATCTGTTGTCTTTCTATATATTTCATGCTTGGTACAGTTCCTATAAAATTTCTGATGATATTGTTTCTTACACGGTCTGTTATTTTGACCACAACAACCTTCCTTAGACATCTCATCTCACAGGTTGCCTGCAATCTTTCTCTCCAGTGTCTTGGACAGTGACCATGATTGACATTAATAACTAAAGTTGATATAAATATACTGTTTGATGAGGTCGGATGTGTTAATTTAAGTCAAAAACAAACTTATCACACTCAAGCTGTAAGCCACGACAAACAAACACTCTGTTCTCCTACAACATTCTGCTAACTGTTAGCAATTTAAGAAAAATATGCAGAAGAATAAGACTCATAAACATGGCAGAATATTCTAGGATGCTATACTGATTAAAAAACATCAGACTCAAGCAATCCCTGTCACAAATAGCTGAGGAAAGATTCCAGTTCTTGTCTTGGATGTGAGCCTACCAATGTTTACTGTGTTCATATTTTTAAATAATTGTCTGATTGAATTAAATAATTCTTTAGTATTTTGTGACATCATATCTGAATGCAATTGAAAATATAGGAAGAACACAGTTTTGACTTCCTTGATGCAAGGCACAGAGTTTAGGAGGGAGAAGGTTGTATTCATATGGTATAATCTAAGAAAAACATCCACATGGTTACACTCGCGTGGAAGCTGCAGAAAGGTATATTTTCTGCTTAAACCGCATTTTCCACATGCAGGAAGTCTGTACAAAGCCAGAGGAAGACCACGGAAAAGATGGATAGAAATGGTAAGGGACATCCTGAACAGACACAGTCATAGCACAGCCAAGGTCACATATCTGGCTTTAGAACGCCAGATCTAGCTCCAATCACCTCTACGCTTAGCGGCAAGAGTGGATAACAAACCACCTGGGGAAAGACAATAGAAAGTCGATAGGTTTGATTAGTGGCTTACTAGATCACCCGTTATGCAAATTTAAATTCTCAGTAGATGGTCTGCCAATATAATGTGGTTTTCCTTTTGGTGAAGCCCCACAGCATTTCAACTGTACAATATGTTTCCCTTTGCTGTGTAACATTCAGAGAACCTGACGTTCTACATCACCTGGGGGAACCAGATGACCATGATCCTGACCGCCAATTTGTACATGGTGTCCTAGCTATGAAATAGGTGACACATGAGGTGTGAAAAGCGACTCTGTGCAGGATGTAAAACATTTCTTAGAAGAGCCCAGAATCAGACAAACATGTCAATCCTTGGATAGCCCCTTGGATTCAGGGAATGCCTAACTGGTTACTCCACTCATCCCAGCTATCATAGCCCAGAGATATGTTGCTATGGATACCTCTGACAGGAAAGGATTGTTGGCAGGGAAGCTAAAGCTCATGACCTCAACTCCGCATGTTGTAGAAAGATAGAGTCACAAAACTCCAAGAACTAACCATCTCTGAGTAGGAGACTTCTTCCCAAAGCATTGCAAATTGCTGAAAGTTACATTTTCTGAATATGAAACAAAGCTGTGGAGAAATGGCCCCAATGCACATAGGAAGTAAGAGCTAATCGCTCGTAATTTGTATGGATCAAAATGCTAACAACAAAAGACATTTAAAATATGAAGAAATGTCAGAAATTAGAAATATGAAAGCAGTATTTCAAATAATACTGTAATATTATATCATTAGATGTTACACCCATATGCATAAGAAGGGGATTAGATATTAGACATTTATATTGTAACTTGTAACTTGCAAGATGACAGAGGATGATATTCATAAAATCAACATTTATTCAGATCCAACTCTACTCTTATCATAAAAGGCTGCATTACTGCAGTCTGCTAAAGCAATGGGTACTGAAAAGTGAAGGCAAATTTGACATGCTGAAAATGGATTAGTATGGCCACACGATGTTGACATCGCAGCCTCACTGTAAGCTTTCACACTACACAACAATAGCTCTTTATAGAGTGAATAAATAAATATTAAGTTACTAAAACACAAAAGATAGCGGTAAATCATATTTTCAAACTTGATCATTCTGAAAAAAAATTTACAAGGTTAAATTATTTGTCTTACAAGCACATCAATGAACACAAATTTACAAAAATTCAAAAAGAACAAATGCAGAAATAATGGAGAATGCTGCAACCATTCAAAGTTAAATTTCAAAACAAGTTGTCATTACACAAAGAAATACAGGCAGGCTGCAAATCCATGCATACCAACCGACAAAAAGGGGGAATTAAGAATTGGTGAAGATGCTACCAGTGCTTCCAGACTCTCTGATGGTACAGTAATGGTGAGCTAATTTGAAAAATATGTGAACAATAAAAAAATACAGTCAGTTTTTCTATGTCAGGCAATCATCTTGATTTTGTCATGGTGATTTCTTTTAAGGAAATCTATTTCCGGGAATATATTAGTAATTAGTATACTAGTATATAGACTCAACGCATAAAGGTTCTGGATTCAACTCCCAAGGATAACGGGGGGGGGGGGGGGGGGGGGGGGGGGTTAAAGCAGATCCTACTGACTTCTACCAGATGTGTCCACAGGTGGCAGATGGGAATTGTCTCTAGATATAGAGGTCAGCTGCAATATAAGCCAGAATTTAACTGGATGAATAAGCAGTCATGGACCAAACCGGTGTTGCCTCATATCAATACAGATCCTGCTGGATGAATTAGCATTCACGGACCAAACCGGTGTTGCCTCATATCAAGACGGAGAAGGACATCAGGAGGAGCTGATATCCCTACTGAAATACTTCATGTCCAGTGACGGATGGAATCAAGCAAGTATGAGCTACTATAAGCTCATGTTGCTGGCATTGGGTTGCTGAAACCATGCCATGAACGTGTCTGGGGGAGGGGATAGGGTAGGGTTAGGGAGAAACATGGATAGTGGAATAACAGAGAGGAATACAATTTTAAACTACCATCCCTGATTAGGTGCTGTCTCAGAGAACAAGAACTAGATCATAGAGGAAGGATAATGAATCCTTGTCAAAAATTACTCTAAGAGAGGTGAACTCTGACTTCTAACCCCAGACAAAATGGTGCTCGTTAACCCTGGCAGGAGAAGGAAAACTCCTAAATTAAACCACAACTGTCCTTCCATCTTGTGATGGATATAATCACTATCCTTGGGAGAATAAGAAAACACTAGGCTAGGAAAATACACCCTGACTCAAAAGAAAGACGGAGGTACTGGACTGAAAGGAGCAAATTAGTCCAGCCATGGCATAACTGCCAAGGCTGAAAACCACAGTACCATGCATTGAATTCATGTCACACCCAGGATGACCACTCTCTAGTCAACATAACAGCTGTAAATAATGGGTACCCAACTTACATTTGAGGAAAGTAAATACAGCAAAGAAGGGTAACCCACACCTCACAAGAAAGGTACATTAATATGAAGCCCCAATTACCTACAGCTCAGAGTTGCTAAATGGTTGGAATTATTTATGGCCAAATTGTTGGTTTAAATAATTGCCAAAAATGATCACATTTCAAAATTGTGTATAAACTACTAAAAACTTGCTGATCACTTTATAGGCTGGGATAGCCAACACCATCCAAAAAGGTCCTTAGCCGTCCCTATCGACATGCATGGAAATTACACTGTATTGTCATTCTTTGCTGTCCCTTAAGACCATGGCAACACACAGGCTTGAATATATATTAAAAATAGTGGTATATCTTATTTAAGATGTGGGATCAGGTCAGCAAGTTTTTGGCTGTAGTGAATATCTGCAATATATTATGTTCAGTATGTTATCATTATTCTCTTGACTGCCCAAATGCACAGCTGCCAGCAGCTGAATTTGAATCTGATATATTGTTAAACCTAGGCCTACTTATATTATGTATATGAATATATACCCTATTCGAGATAAAAATCAAATTTGTAGCAATGCAAAATTAGTTAAACAGGTTACTAAGAAAAACCTAACTATGAATGGTAATATCAAATCTGTAATAGCTTCATTCAATAATCATTATATATTTGTGTGTTATCAGTATCTCTATTTCATCATTAAACTTTGTGCAGTTGAACATTACTCTTATTTCCAGTATTTCTATATATCTCTCTCTGTCCCTCTGTTTTATAGTTATGTTATAGAAATGAGGGCTGGTGTGCACATTAATATTTTGTTCTTTTATTCTCAATAACACTGGTTGTTCTAACAATTGAAATTACTTTAATCATTGCCTCTGCTACTTGTCTGCAAAATTCTAAACATTTCTTTTGCATATTTCCATTTATACTTTTGGTTTTATCAATACACCCTTCAGTTTTTCCATAGACTTCTATTGTTTCAAAAATTAATTGCTTCCTTAGTTACCACATTAACATAAAATCAGGGAAAGATAACTAAAATGAATGGTACTGAACCACTGTGCCAGGCACAACTCAATCTCAGTATGCCCTAGTAAGATCTGGAAGTTGTATTGTAAGTGTAATTTGTGCACAAAAATCTCATTATATTGTAAGTGTAATCTCAATCTCATTATACCTTAGTAAGATCTGGAAGTTACAAATACAAACAGACAGGATGTCCAGGAACATATCTCTCTATCTCATTATGCCCTAGTAAGATCCAGAAGTTGTATTGTAAGTGTAAGATTTTTTTTAAATGTCTTCCCACTGTTTGCTGATGGAATTGGTAAGCTGTCTTTATTCCTATCTTCTTCTTCACTTCTGAATTCACACTCAAACTCCTGCTGGTTAGCAGGAAGTATAGTTAAGAGAATGGAATGAGTTGTCATGGTTTGCAGCTTGGCTGCAATATCTGCACTGTTCAGCATGACACATCTTACTTCAGCATGTTTCTGTCATTTTTCTATAATATGAAACAGCAAATTCAACTCTCGAATCTCCTTAGTTGCCTCTTACAACATGCATGTAAGGTCTTAGCATTGCTATTTATTGCCCCCCCCCTTCTGGCCCTAGTTACACACAAATTCTTATTCCTACCTAAATACCAAGACTTTTTAAATATATTTCTTATTTCTAAACAGCTCTATGTCAGCCCTCTAGCCAGTAGTATACAAAAACTACAATTTCTTGTTACTAAATAAAAAATATAGAAATAAGTTAATTGGCAAAACAGCAAACTACCATTAATAATATGAACTTCCCATTGCCTAATATACAAAAACAGTTGCAATTAAGATGGTGAGGTTACTGTTAAAGAAAAGGATGCAGAAAATGAATGTAAATCTTGCTCATAAATTTACTAGTAATACTAATAATAATGTTAATCTTCTTCTTCTCGTTCGTAGTTTGACATGTTTACACAGCAAGTCCTGTTTTCATAATAAATGTTGCTGTATTTGAAAGCTCCTCAGTGCTCCCATAATAATGTTAATAATAATTGAAGCATACTCTGTATTGGACATCGTTATTCCATTATTATTGAATTTTTAAGCCCCACTATTACACGTTCTAAGACTAGATGAAAACAGACTGAACCAACAAGCTCTTATGTGGACACCTGATAGGAAAGAAAAAGAGGAAGACCCAAAATTACCATAAAAAGTACCATACTTAAAGGAGAAATAATAGGTTGCAAATCTATACAAGAACTAAAAGTAAAGGCAGCGGACCACAACGCATGAAGAATCAAAACCTCTGCCATATGTGCCACCTGTGGCATGAAAGGAACAAACTAACTAACTGTTAACATCCAATGACATCGTCAGAACAATGTGGGCAGTAGGCTTTTGAACCACGAGCAAGTTCGACCAAGTTCTGCATGTGAGACAGGACTAACCACCTAGTGGATTGATGTTAACAACTTAGTCTAATGTCCGAAAGATTTCATTTTACAATTAAATTGTAGCTTTGGTATTTGGATGGACTTGTCCAAATAAATAAGTATGGTGCAATATGGTTTTACCTCTGTCCTCATCAATGCTCTTGTTTCTTAAACCTACCTCAATCTTTCAGTCGTGTATAATCATCTTCTGAGTTTGTTCACAAACTCCTGCCAGATGGTAAGATGTAGTCAGGACAGCAGAATACATTACATAAAGTTTTACAGTTTGGCTTTGATATCTGCTCCGTTCAACCTGATACATCCAACCTCAGCATAGAATCCTCTTACTGTTTCAAATCACAACATACCCATGTACACAAATATTGTTTCTTCTTCTTCAGCATTCATGCTCAAACTTCCAGTGGATCTCCCTTGTAGTAGGACAATAGCGTTACTAGATTTCCAGCAGGATGTCGTCCAGAGTATGGAGATGCGTTGTGTCACCATTTTATTTGGGCCAATGGTCCAACACATCCATCTTCGGTGGAAAATATTGTTTTAAAGAATGACACATTGACTTCAAAAGTACCAATACTAGGGGAAAATGATTATAGACACAAATGACATATTAAGATCTCTACATTAACACTTTCTAAATGGGGACACTAGATTAGAAGGAGATATGAATCTGCAAATTCACTTTTGAATTAGCCCAGAGCAAGCAGAACAGAGCGATTGAGTGGGCATTTAAGTATGGGTGCATTAAAACGTCTACTCAGTATTTTCTGGGAGAGACCAAGCTCCTATGGGTTTACCCAGAGCACATAATGTCAAGTCAGAAAACTTAAGCTAAACAATGGCACATCTATTTTTATAAACCCTATATCTAATCCAACCACATCCAACAGGCATAAATACATCAATATTATTAGTTATAAACCAACATCATTACACTCTGGGTAGATCCATTGTTACCCAGTCTCCCCTAACAGATGACGAAGGGCATGCATACTGATGGTTCCTGTAGCCCACTGATTAAACATTCTTCTTATTCCTACCTGCAGGCATCCAGTTATACTACTGTCACACTTTATACTGAATTCTTCAAATCTCAGCCTTAATATATTTCATAAATAAATATAGCATCTCTTACCTCAATTTGTGAAAGAATCTTTCGTTCTGCTTCCTCTCTATTTTTCTTTTCTAACTCCATCCGTTCTGCTGCTAACTGAGCTTCCTTAATTGACTGATGTAATGCTGCTTCTTCTTGTTTGCGTCTGTAAAAAAAGCAACAGTCAACATTTTTTGGAATGAACATAACAACATTTACTGATGAAAAGTCAACACTAATTTTATCTATGATTTATTTATTTACAAAACTAAATCATGATGTGGTGTTGCAGGAACCAGGTAGTTGACTGATGTCTTAGACTTAAGAGTCTGATTTATAGATATTCTGCTGCGTTCGCTCTCTGATAACAAATACAAGTGTTCAAATGATTTCCATCATTGAGCATGAAGTACATTGTGCTGCCAGTTTCACAGTGGAGCTGCATCATTTTGCACCCTCTGGCCCAGAGGATGCATTTTCAGCATGCTTTTGATTTATGCAAGTTTCCCTAGCCTATGACAGCATTCCTATCAGATGTGTATTGACTATTTGCCATGATGGTTTTTCACCCACCATGCCCTTGGACTGCAGGCAAAATATATCCCATGTTGTCAATCTCTGAAGAGGTTAAACCAAGTAATTTAGCTTTCCTTTCTGTCTCCTGGCTACACAAAGTAGAATAGAAGGACCTCTAGTAACTGGCGGTGGTTAAGAACCTGTGTCGAGGTTCAGATTCCGGCACTGATCCTGCTTGGGGGAATTTCACAGGGTGAGCACCATGACAATTTTTAAAATGTAGCTATGTAGACATGTTATCTTAGTAGGCTGCAGGGTACCATGGTTGCTGGTGTGCCTCTTGGCTCGGTATCTCTTACTTCAGCAGCCGTACTTGCTTGGACGATACTGTGGTTCTACACATTGTAAAGGTTAGCCCAAACAATCTCAGTTTGCAACCTCTATTGAGCCTTTGTCTCATATTTAGGTAAAGCAAATACTCTTCTTTTTCTTCATTGTGCATTTTCTTCATTGTGCATACCTGCTAGATGTGGACACTGCGATAGATGGTGCAAATGGGATGAAAATATGATGTGTAGGACTAGGCATCTGAAGAGCAGAATGAGGTATGTGTTTCTTCTTCATTGATCCAGTGGCTCCTGGGTTTTTACTCTCTGGCCAAAGAGGAATGTGTTTAATCAATGAGTCATAGGTGCTATCAGTATGCATAAACTTTGACATCTAATAAAGGAGACTGGGCACCTAAGAATTTGCCTGAAGTACAATGAAGTCGGTTCATAACCAATAATAATCCTAGACAATTTAGTAGGATGATAGGACAGTAGCTTGATTTCTTGGATTATAGAACAGTATCTTGATTTGTTAGTTTTCCTCTCTAATTGATATTATTTCTGCTTCTTTCTATTCCTCTAGAAAGATTCCTGTGCCCATGATTCATGAGGTCTAGGACACTGTTCCTTCCATAGGGTCCTAGGAATAGACATCAAACGGTGATGTCAATGTGTCTGGACATGGCTGCTGGGTTCTTGGATGTTTTTAATATCTCATCTTACTTCATCAATTCCTGTTCTCATCATCTTTATTTTAATTCCTTCAGCATGTGAGTCTGCTAGAACATTTGCAGTCTGTGCTAATGCAAGATATTACCTGTATTAAATAATGAATGTTGCCCATGTGTTGCCGGCCCACGAGGAGAGCAATGAATTGCAACATTATTTACCTTCCATGCAAGTCATAAGAAATTACTAATGAGGTTATGAGGTGAAGTTGGCTGTCCCATACCATATAGGGTCAAAGTGGCCCAAAGTCATGCTGAAGTCAGATATGTCAGGTCGAAAGATGCAGATATCGCAGCAATGCTGTAAGCCATGACACCACACATTCCATTCTCTTAACTACATCCTACTAATATGCAGGAGTTTGAGAACGAACGCAGACAAAGAAGAAATGACGAACGCTGTCTTTAGGGATGTTATCTTTTTTGAGGCACTTGATCTAATGCCACATTTTTGTAGTCTTTTTCATGTTGAATTTTGTTTCTTTTTTCTCTCCAGCTGGATCTGATGCAGCTTCAGTATTTTAGTATTTTGCTTCTGAATGTTGCTTATAATCTATTGTGTTTGATGATATTGGTTTCTGATGGCTAGTTTTGATTTTGGCCTGATATTGACTTATCTATCTATAAGTTTACCTGAACAACAACGTAACCTGATAGATTTGTACCTGTCTGAATGTTTTTTACTGTTTTCAATTCAGGCATTTAAATAATAACCTATTTCCATAATTGGGATGCAATACCTACTCTCCCACATTTTAAATTTCTTTTTCTTCTGCTTCATCGTTCATTTTCAAAATCCTGCTAGATCTTCCTTGCAGCAGGACGATGGTTCTACTAGATTTCCAGCAGGATCTAGTCCAGAGAATGGAAATGCGTTGTGTCGCCATTTTATTTGCACCAATGGCCCGACACATCCATCTTTGGCAGATACATTTTTAATTTACGATCATTTCTTTTTATTGCAGGTTCCCGTGTGTTTCGACATTCATTTTGTAATACCAATATATCATAAGAATATACGGTAGAACTCATATGTTGCTGAACCAAGTAATTTGCATGGAATCATGGTCCTTTCAAATCTGCTATAGAGGCTACATTCTGGACAGTACAACAATCAAACTCATGTGTATCTCTCTAATAGCAGGGCAATTGCTCTACAAGATTTCCAACAGGTTGTAGGCCAGATGGCATTATCTAAGTTATATTATGTTAATGGGATTGATGCTTCAATCCTATTACTAAGTTTAAATTATTTTCAAAGTATTTAAAATATGTTCACAAAGTGAATATGAATTCCAACTTCAACTCCTTACTTTATTTCTGCTTCCTTTTCCTCATTTTCCTTGATAATTCTTTGTTTATCTTCTTCCATTTTTTTGAGGAGTTCAGCTTCCTCTTTTAACCTGTTCAGTTAAAAAAATTTTTTTATTTCAATTAACAAAACAATTAATATATAGATCATCGATGTCCGTGGCTATATCGATCACGACACAGACAGCAGCTAAAAGATCAAGCACGTTTAACAGTGGCTAGATTTGAGGTTTGTAACCAGTATGAAGTACAGGCAACAGGACGCAACATACAGCTGGACTAGCAATATCGCTACGAACAACCACCGTTCAGTGGAAGTGCCAAAAACACTCATAAAAGTATATAACAACATATACTCATATAACAACAAAAGTGATACAACGCATTTACATTTTTCTACAAAAATATAAACAAAAATCTAACCCTAAACCACCTAATCCTAACTTTACACATAGTAACCATAACAAAAGTTAGAATATTAAACAAAAAACTACTGAAATTCATAATTTAACAAACTTCAGACCAAACATGCATACATAACTACAACTGTTAAAATTAACGCACCAACTGAAAGTTAGCAGACTTTAGGAAACCACCCTTACATTGTGTTATGTGACACAATTAAAAGCCTATGCTCAGTGACATCATCTATGAAAACCCATTCTGGACAGAAATGAATAAATTTGTTTGTTTATTATCACATTCAGAGGCCCTTATTATAAGCACATAATTCTAATTGTAGATATAAGTTCTATTTAAAAACACAAAATTTACAGAGGTTAAAACTTATTGATATTTAGCAATGTACAACACAAAGAAAGATAATTCCAGCAAAACTAGAAAAATAATTTGGGAGTTAAAGAAATATTCAAGTTGATAAAATATTGAATAATAGATTTCATAGAAATTACTTTAATAATATCCCCAGTTAATCAATATTTCAACAACTACTTTTCAAATACACAATATATTTGGTATAACTTCTACAAATTAGCAGGATGTAGTCTGGAGAATGAAATGCACTGTGTCATGGTTTACAGCTTTGCTGCGATATCTGCGACTTTCTGTCTGACACATTAGACTACAGCAAGACTTCTGGATTACTTTGACCCTATATGGAATGGGACAGCCAACACAATCTCATAACTCCGTCATCGCCTCTTAAAACATTCATGGAAAGTAGACAGCATTGCTATTCTTTGCTCCACTTTCAGGACTGGCACCATGTGTGTAAGTCCCTTCTAAAATTCATCTTCTTTTGCATTCCATGATCTCCTGCATGGCTAAAATATTCATTTCATCCAAATGTTGCCAGTGCCTGATAGGGAAACAAAGTATAGCAACACTGCTTACCTTTCATGCATGTTTAAGAAGTAACTAAGGAAATATTGGCTGTCCCATAGGTCAAAGTGACTCAGAGATCATGCTGAAGTCAGATGTGCCTCATTGTCCTGGTTTATAGCTTTGTTGTGATATCTGCCTCTTTCTGCCTGGAATATTCAACATGGTTTTAGGTCACTTTAACCCTATATGGGATAGAACAGCCAACTACATTCCATAACTTCCTTTGCAACCTCTTATGACAAGCATTGAAGGTAAACGGTGTTGCTATTCTTTGATTCCAATTTGGGCCCATAAGCACATTGGTGGCCTCGGACAAATTTTTTATGAGTGCTCATTCTTAAACACCCACAGATCTCTCTAGTAGCAGAGCAATTACCCATTCGATTTCCAGCAAGATATAGTCCAGAGAATTAAGATGCATTGTGCCATGGTTTTTTGTATTTGCGCCAATGATCCAATATATCCTATTTCTGCAATGATACGTGCACATTCAGTGTTTTGCCAGTTCCACTGAACCATGGATGTTCATAATGAAATGGCTGCCAGGCCAAATATCGTTGTGTACATTGTGTATTTTTAAGCCCAATTAATTCTGTAATAACATATGGTTTTGAAAGCTAGAAAGTAACAAATGCACTAGAGAATAAATTAATTTCATTTGAAAATAAATGCCTTAGAAAACTCTCCTTGGAATATTCTTCTTCCTCTTCAGTGCTCATTCTCAAACTCCCACTGGATCTCTCTTGTAACAGGACAATGGTCCTACTAGATGTCCAGTAGCAGAGAATGGAAATGTGTTGTGTTGCCGTTTTATTTATGACAATGGTCTGAAACATCGTCTTCAACTGGTCTTAAATGTTGACTGGGAAGAATTCACATCAAACAAGCAAATAAGAAAAGACACTAAACAGCAATATGTTTCTGCTACAATAAGTATAAGAAAAGGCAGACTTATATAGGACATGCATTTAGAATTAATGCACATTGATTGCCACTAAATCATTAAAATGGGTACAGATTGCAAAAGAAAGATAGGAAGCCCAAGAGAAACTCTTCACAGAACAACCATCAAAGAGTGTATGACTATAAGTCTCAACAGCATGCAAGAACTACACAGAGCAGCATCACATCGCTTAAACTGGAGAGCACTGGTTCTGTTATAGAATATATCTGCGTCTGTAAGTACTCAAAAGTTGAAGTACTTACATAGAACACAAGCTTTGTCATAGTTTTACAATGACTAATAGATTATCGCACTATGTGTTATAGGCTCGAAAACATATATGTAATTGTATGTTTCCGTACCTATACCACAGTCCGAAAGTCTGTTATTCATCGTAAAACTATGACACAACTTTTGTTCTATGTAAGTACTATTGTTATACAGTTTTACAGCAGTCTTACCTATTATAATCGATTGTTGCCTGTGTGTTGCCGGAGCCCGAAAGGGAAGCAAAGAATAGCAACACTGTATACCTTCCACGCATGTTGGAAAAGTCGACTAAGGAGGTTATGGGATGGAGTTGGCTGTTCCATCCCATATAGGGTCAGTGACCCAAAGCCATGCTGAAGTCGGATGTGTCAGGCCGAAAGGCGCAGATATCGCAGCAATGTTGTAAACCATGACACAACGCATTCCATTCTCCGGACTACATCCTGCTAATCTGCAGGAGTTTGAGAACGAACGAAGAAGATAATTGATTGTTGAAGCTGAAGGAACAACGATATGTAGATTTCAATATATTACTAAATATAAATGTGCAGTGTAAAAACACAGATAATGTAAGTTATTTACCACCAATGAGAAGACTTCTCAAAATACTGCACACCACTGATAGTTGGTGCACACCGCTGAGAGTTGGATTCTTTTGTGTATGAAATAAAGCTCTGGAGAAACTACCCTATTGCACATAGGAAGTAAGAGTTAATTGCTTATAATTCCTGGGGAATGAAACAACAACAACATAAGTTATGTGAAATTTCACAATAATGCACATGAAGTATTCCTACCTCAAAGCCTCAGATTCAGCCTCTGCCAGTTCCAATGCTGTTGCCTTAGTCTCTTCCTCCAATATTTCTTCTATAGTTTTGTCATTGGCATGCTCACCCATAACCCAGACCCACTCACAACCATCTTTGCCCTGTAGGAAGTCAACTCTCTTCTTTCCTGAGATCATGAACAAATAGATTTAGCATATTCTTTCAATGGCAGTAAAACTGTATTACATATTACTACTTCTTCTTTTGAGCACATTCTTCAATTCCAAGCAGCTAACGAGATGTGGCCAAGAACAGAATGTGCTGTTTCATGGTTTACAAATTAACTACAATATCCTGTGCTTTTCAGCTTGACACACCTGACCTTAGCATGTAATTTCTGGGTACATTTTATATTCTATAGCAGATCTTCTCAAATTTTACAGCTAACACTCCTTAGACATTTTACAAAGGCTATAGGCCCTTACTTTTAGAACCCAATTTAACTCCACCCACAATTTTTCAACCATGTCATAATTCCAGGAAACTACAGGTCAAACTGGGCATGTGGTGTGGCAAAGGCAAGAAAAACATTTCGCTCTTTATGTCAGTACATGATTTTCATAAGGGCATAGTCTAAGTAACTGTGGTTATACAAATTATTTGTATTTAGAACAAGTATTTATTATAGACAAATAATTGAGAGAGCGTACACATTTTGACAATGGTAGATCCAGTATAGACTAGACAGGTAAATTCATAATATATATGGGAAGTCATGAGAAATTATTGACATCATCAGAAGATTATGAGAATTGATCCACATCCATTCAGCTGACATTTGTCTTGCAACTAATCAGTGTATTTAACAACTATGCCCACTAAACATCTTAAGAAAATTTAATATCTACATTTCATATTGGTAGAGTCAGAAAATGTGTCAGCTCAAGTTATTAAATAAATGTCATCTCTAAAGCATTGGTACCTTCGTATTTTGAAAGTTATTTTTCATTGAGATGAGTTTCCTGTATGCAGCAAATACTAATCTCTTTCTGGCGAATAGTGTTTTTTAGCTCAGTTTTTTTGTGTTAACTCCCTTTGCATTCCAGTGCATGATATTTAGAGGGGTTGTCGCCCTGTCTGGTTCGCCAGTCGCTTTCCTCTTCGCTTTTTTTCTTCTCAATCTAGTCCTTATGCACCGAGAGGGTTGTAAAACCTCAGGTGCATGGGTCATGGATACAAATTTCGCCCGTGTGTTGCCGGGGCCCGAAAGGGGAGCAAAGAATAGCAACACTATTTACCTTCCACGCATGTCGTAAAAGGCGACTAAGGAGGTTATGGGATGGAGTTGGCTGTCCCATCCCATATAGGGTCAGTGACCCAAAGCCATTCTGAAGTCAGATGTGTCAGGCCGAAAGGCGCACATATCGCAGCAATGTTGTAAACCATGACAAAGCGCATTCCGTTCTCCGGACTACATCCTGCTAATCTGCAGGAGTTTGAAAACTAACACAGAAGAAGAAGATACAAATTTTCCATCTGTCTCTATCCACAAATATGTTCTGAACCTCGTTCCATATAATTCCCATGTCAAGTTCTTCATGTTCTGTTTCCTTTCTCCCAGCAGGCTCCATGACATTGGTCTTCTATATATACTGTACTGTTTTTCTCAGCATGTACCCAACCCATCTCCAATCTTTCTCCTTAATCTGGGTGTCCATCAGAACTTCGTCTATTCATCTCCTTATCTCTTCATTTCTTAATTTGTTCTGCCACATAATGTTTAATATTCTTCTTATGAAGTTATTCACAAATGTCTGTAGTTTATGCTGCAGTGTTTTTATTTGTCAATTTGGTATCTTTTATTTTATTTCTAGTATGTCTTCAAAGTGAAGCAAGACTATGGTACTTCATTGATACATGTATACTATAGGTTTGCTATCTCAAGACCAACGTGATACCAATATCTTAATTTCTGCAGAGATGAAGATTGGAAATGTATTCACTTTTTCGGCAAATACAGAGGAGCCACTGTAGTATAATATTAAGTCATTCATCCACTGAACAGCAAACCCAGGTTTCATATACACTCGTTATTCATGGTTTGAAATAAAAATGACTACATGGTCCACCCAACCAACAGGATATTGTGTACAAGGACTCCTGCTCCGCAAGGTCGATGAATGGCAAAATCCTTATTGAGCACGTGAGGTAGGCGACACCAGTCAGGTGATTTCTGGTCAACTACTGACTAAGCAGTTGAGCTCTTATGGGAACCAGTGTGCAATGACGCTGGTTCATGATTTACATTACCTTTACATTTAGCTATCACAAACTTACCTATACTGACTGGTTTCTTTGGATTTTTATTCTCATCTGCTTCTAACTTTTCCTCCTGCAACTTCCATCTTCTAACTTGTTCCTGTCAATACAATATTGTAAATAACACAAATAATGATGGTTGTATATTACACAGCGTGGCATATACTTTCAAAATAATGATGGTTGTATATTACACAGCGTGAAGTATACTTTCAAAATAATGATGGTTGTATATTACACAACACGCATGTGGTTGCGTCTGTGGGTCTCACCAATGGCCCACTAGACATACCATCCATGCAACAAAAAAACTTAGTGGATGACATGTCGTTATATTGAGGTTATCTTCTTATAGAAGCTTCATGGCACGTCATCTATACAGTTATGCATTTGTTTTGTTGTTGAAATGTTTTTCATGTTTGCCTGAATGTATATGTATGCACCCTCTGTGGTTGGGATAGAGCCAGAGATGTACTGTGCAGCACTGGGGAGGAGGAAACTGACATCACTGTTTTTCATGAGGCTGAGGCCCATCATAGAGGCACAGTGACTCAGGACGTGACACTGTGATCCTTTTGACTTGAACATTTGGGGTGCAAAGGGAACGCATTGCTCTAGGCGGACCCAGGGTTAGCAGATAACCAAGATCCCAAATGTACCTCCACGCGGTGCACCCTGGAAACAGAAATACAGCAGCTCGAGCTGATTCTGGCCAAATCATTTGGGGATCGTGTCTGAGAATGTGGAGGTAGCAGATGGAAAGAGATTTGACTGCACAAGAGACAGACAATATCTCCGACACCACCAGCATCACCACATATAGCGACACTGTCGATATACAGTGAAGCTAGTCAGTCCAGTCCGAACATTGGAGGGGCGGCCAATGTAAAATGCATGGAAAGGTAGATGCATGGCGAGAGACAAATAGATTTCATACCGAGTATAATGAAACAATGAAAGGGCAGAACAGCGCTAGAGGGCAGCGCGAACTGCAAATAGAAAGTGAAAAGTCTTTAGGGAAGTGGAACTACAAGCTCCGTCAGCTCGAGACGAGCATCTAGTTACCTGAGTTCCCTACAGGCAGAGACCCAGACCCATTCATTTGTGTTTGGTAAAGCTAGAAGACCTAATCCAACTCTAATGCTGAGCCTTCCTAAACCGGAAATATGCTCGCGAAGAGAAAGGGTTCTGTACCCAATGGGCTTAGGCACGAAAGGGACAACGATGGTAGTTCTGGTCCAACTCTACTGTCAAGGTTTCCTATACCGGAAGCACACTTGCAGAGAGAAAGGGTTCCATACCCAATGGGCTCAGGCACAAAAGGGACAACAATTTAGCCCTGGCCCAACTCTACTGTCAGGTTTTCCTACACCGGAAATACACTTGAAGAGAGAAAGGGTTCAGTTCCTGATGGGCTCAGGTGCTATTGGGACAAGGACGATCAGCTCGAGAACGCCTTGCTCTCAAACTTGGACAAGGGGTACACGATGTCGGTGAATGACACCTCGGCTAAGAGGGCGAAAGAGCCATGGCCCAACTCCTCTGTTGAGTTCTTCCCCTTAAGGAACCAGGCTCACGGATGAGAAACGGTTCAGTACCCAATGGGCCCATGCACAGCACGTCCAATTACACGAGGCAAGTTCATAGACAGTGGAAAACCTTGTATGAGTCAGACGAGAGCAAAAATCGTCTGGGCGAAGAGTCGCCACTACGCGTGCCTGGAGACAGATATAGAGGCTGTCACAGGCTAAGGGTAGCCCACCTGAATTGTCAAGGTATGCCGAAATCGGATGTGCTAGGCCTACAAGGCGCATAACGGTGGCACAACGTAATCACGCTCCCGGCAGAAATCGCACGGATATCCCTGATGGTTACAATGGAGCGAACGCAAAACAAACAAACAAACAAACTTGAACATTTGGTTGCATGCCTGGAGCAATAAAGAAGTTCGATATAACCAGTAGTCAAATGGTGGCAGGGAATGAGCACAGTGAACCCTATCTTGGCTACAGTGGCTAGGAGCTGTGCATAGGTTGAAACCTATCTTCCTGGAGGTGTGATAGTTATTCTCTGGCTCTGTCCCGGGGTGGGCAGAAAATCCATAGACTTTCCAGCAATATAATGCCATCTAATGGCATTAGGTCAAAGGGCATGAGCCCATGGACCGTTGGATCAGCAACCAAACCAACCATATTACACAGCGTGAAGTATACTTTCAAAATAATGATGGTTGTATATCACACAACATGAGGTATACTTTCAAAAGATACACAACAATAAATATATGAATAATAATAACTCGTAGACTCCTGACATTTTACTTAAGTTTTCCCATTTATTTTCATAAATGTGATTTCATAACATTTATTTATCACAAAGCAAAAAATAATTTGTACAGTTTTGACACATTAAAGGATACAATAATTTCACACAAAGCATACTGACTATTCTGTGAACTGTGTTAGATAAATAATTTTATCTGATACTGTGCTCAGATATTAAAATCTTTGCTTTCAAAACTGCTAGCACGCAACTTTACATCATTGATCGCTCGTACATTACTGGGTAACAAAAGGGGAGCACAGAATAGTGACACTGTATTAAATTTTTGCCATACCTGCCGTAAGAAGCTACTCAGGAGGTTTATGGGATGGAGTTGGCTATACCATTCCGCAGAGTGTCAAAGCAATATAAAGATATGCTGAAGTCGGGTGTGTCAGGCTGAAAGGTGCACATATGACAGCCAAGCTGTAAACCTAACACAGTGCATTCCATTATCTAAACTACATCCTACTAATCTGCAGGAGTTTGAGAACAAACGCATAAGAATACATCATTGATATTAAAATAATTTTCTTTATTTTAAAAAAAAGTTGATATTAAAACAATTTTTAATTTACTTTGACAAAGAATCAATCCAAACAAAAAACCAAGTAATATTATAATATCAGCAGTAGATTTGTCTTTGATGTCGACAGAAAGGGTTGACACTATCATGAATAGTTATGAATAGTTTTGCATCATGGTGGGTTGTCAGCAACAGAAGAGACAATCAACACCAGAAAGCAATGGGAAATAACTTCAACAGTGGTTAGTAAACTGCTCTCTGATCATGCGATCCATAATTTTTCTTCTGGGTTTATTCTCAAACTCCTATTGATTAGCAAGATATAGTCAGAAGAACAGGTTGCAGTGTCATGGTTTGCAGCTTCCTTCAGCCTGTACACCAGACTTCAGAATAACTTCTAGGTCCATGGGATGGACCATCCCCCATCCCCAAATATTTTTTAACAGCCTCTTACAACATGCATGGCAGATAACGGTATTGGTATTGTTTGCTTCCATTTTCAGCCCTGGCAACACACAGGTGCGCCATGATCTGAACTCAAGTGATCACAATTGTAATCTCGGTGTTATAACCTTTCGGCCACAAGCTCCATATACTTCATCTCCAGCATAATATTGGAAAAAAAAACATGTATCATGAATAAATAGTTACCTGTCTCATCTTGTAAAAGAGAACCTGCTTCTGATCCTCCGAGAGCTCCTCTAGAAGATCAGGATCAATGTACATTTTATCCAGGATTTGCTGCAACATCTTGACTTCTCTAACCTCACAGTCACAGAAAACTAAGTGCTACAAATATCTAACCTGTAATTCAGATTTCAAATTAGTTTTAAGTGACATCTGTTGGAACACAGCTAAAATAAGTTAAAATATATTTGCATCAATGAATAAAGAACTGGATGGGGGTGTATGGTTTTTTTTTTAGTTTAGGTCAACAATTAAGTTAGTAACAAGTGAAGTAAGTGGTTATGGCATTCACATCTGTCAGATTTTAGACATTTTTTTGCTGTTTAAAATTCCCATTTTTGGAGGAGGGTAATGAGCGAAATACCTAGGACAATTAGGAGTCCTAGAGAACATTTTTCCAGGATGGAGTCTGGAAGGTTGAAAAATCAGGAAAGGTAAAAGTAGGTCTCATGGTAGAAAACTGCCGTCAGGAATAAAGATAGCTCTTAGTGTACTAAGCCGCAGCAACTATTAGGTGGAGTGACCAGTTTCTTTCCATTATGTTTACCTTCCCTAACTCATGCATCAGGTACCCATTTACAGTTGGGTAGACTGGAGGAATGGTCATGTCAGGCAAGAAATCACGACTGGGATTTTTTTCTGTCCTGATGTGGTTTCAAATATGGCACAACGTAACCCGACAATAGCAAGCAAGCTCACTATCAACTAGGCTACTGTGCCCTACACTGAAAAACCAATACTTACCCAATAAATATGGACGTTTAGGGGTCCTATCGTTTCATGTGGATTGAATTCTGTATAGGCCTACATTTCATTAGATTTGACAATATAGGGACAGGGGCCTATTGAATCGACAATTGAATAGTTAAATATAGACTACAGTGTGTTGACACAGCAAGGATGAATATCAGATCGGTATGACACTACTGTCAGTGTAAGTGTACGGGTAGGCCTACATATTATCTGCATGTTCTATTTCATGTTTTATTAATATTATTATACTATATTGTAATGTATTAATTATTATTATTATGCATTCTAGCTCCAACACTGTTCAGCTTGATGTTTTCTGCCATGCTGACAGACGCATCTAGATCAAGTGATGTAACAGGAATACAAATAAGATATGAAACAGACAGTAAACTTTTCAACCTTCAGCATATGCAGGCCAAAACTAAGGTGCAAGACACAATGTCAGGGAACTCCTCTATGGAGATATCTGCACACTGTATGCTGATTCAGCAGTTCACTCTAAACCAATTTGCTAAAGCCTACGACAACTTTGGTTTCATCATCAATACAAAGAAAATAGAGGTCATGTTTCAACTCACACCAAACAAACCACACTTAAATCCCCATATAAGGATAAAAGAATAAGAACTTCAAACAGTCAATTATTTCACCTATCTGGGCAACTCTCTCTCACAAGATGTAAACATTGACACTGAGGTAAACAACAGAATAGTTAAAAAAGCCACATTTGGAAGACTGCGAAAAAACATATTGGAAAGAAGGAGAATAACAGCTAACACCAAACTCATTGTTCACCAGGGGTGCAAAGGGAATGCATTGCTCTCGGCGGACCCAGGGTTAGCAGATAACCAAGATTCCAAATGTACCTCCTCGCGGTGCACCTTGGAAACAGAAATGCAGCAGCTCGAGCTGATTCTGGCCAAATCATTTGGGGATCGTGTCCGAGAATGTGGAGGTAGCAGATGGAAAGAGATTTGAATGCATAAAAGACAGACAATATCTCCGACACCACCAGCAACACCACATACAGCGACACTGTCGACATACAGTGAAACTAGTTAGCCCAGTCCGAACATTGGAGGGGCGGCCAATGAAAAAAGCATGAAAAGGTGGATGCATGGCGAAAGACAGACAGATGTCATACTGAGGACAATGGAAAAAATGAAAGGGCAGAACAGCGCTAGAGGGCAGCGCCAATTGCAAATAGAAAGTAGAAACGATTACGGAAATTGGAACTACAAGCTCTGTTAGCTCGTGACGAGCTTTTAGTTACTTGATTTCCTTATAAGCAAAGACCCATACCCAATAACAGGCATCTAGCTAAGCAAAAGACCTGGCCTAACTCTAATGTCGAGCACTTCCTATATCTGAAACATGCTCGCAAAGAGAAAGGGTGCCGAAACCGATAGGCTCAGGCAAAAAAGGGACAAAGATGGTAGTCCTGGCCCAACTCTACTGTCAAGCTTTCCTATACTGGAAATACACTTGCAGAGAGAAAGGGTTCAGTACCTGATGGGCTCAGGCGCTATTGGGACAAGGTTGCTCAGCTCGAGAACGCCTTGCTCTTAAACGCGTGGTGTGAGACTCGAACTTGGATGAGGGGTTCACGATGTCTGTGAAAGACACCTCGGCTAAGAGGGCGAAAGAGCCAGGGTCCAACTCTTCTGTTGAGTTCTTCCTCTAAAGGAACCAGGCTTACAGATGAGAAATGGTTCAGTACCTGATGGGCACAGGCACAGTACGTCCAATTACACGAGGCAAGTTCATAGACAGTGGAACACCTCGTGCGAGACAGACGTGAGCAAAAATCGTCTGGGTGAAGAGTCACCACACACATGCGTGCCTGGGGATAGATATGGAATCTGTCACAGGCTAGGGTAGCCCACCCGAATTGTCAAGGTATGCCGAAATCAGATGTGCTAAGCCTACAAGGCACATAACGGTGGCACAACGTAATCACGCTCCCTGCGGAAACACACGGATATCCGTGCTGGTTACAATGGAGCGAACGAAAGGAAAAAAAGTTCACCAGGCAGTAATGTTAATATCTAATAATAACGTAATGTTAATTTAGAGATGTTAATATCATCACTCCTTTATGTCTGTGAAACACAGGCAGCATATGTCAGAAGACTCAACCACTTCCACCTAAGCTGCCTTTGTAAGATAATATTGGTGGTATAAAATACCAGATATTGGAGTACTGATTAAATCTAAGTCTGTAAGCATATTATAATGTTGATGAAGGAACAGACATGCTGGGCAGAGCACATGGTCCGCATGAAAGATAACTTTCTACCAAAGAAGTTGTTATATCTCCAGACTGGCTCCAGCAAGGAAGGAGGACAGAAGAAGCATATTAAAGACACTTAAGACATCACTGACTCACTTCAAAATAGACACAAATTCATGGGAAAATCTTGCATGACCAATCCGACTGGCATCGCAGAATCAAGAGTAGTGTAGGAGCTGCAGAGAACCTCAGACATATTGATGTGCAACAAAAACATGCTATAAGAAAGGATTCTTAACGTTGATAGGAATTGAACCTGGTCCATTCACAGACCTGGCTCAATTACCGTCAGCGCTAAGAATTTTTTCATTTGTCCTCATGCTTCTTGCTTGAATTTACTTCTAGAAGAAAGTCAAGAGCTGCTCAATGGCCCACAGACTCCTCCCACACATGCCCAGAATGTGGTAGACAATTCCAAGCACATATAGGTCATAGGACTCATTAGTCACAGTCAGGCACATTGCACACATCATCTCATACCATACAGCCTGAATGGTCATCGTCGACGGACAAACACACAATTCTTTTTTAGTAAAGTTATTAGGACTACTTCGTTTCAATTACTTAGCAACAGCCACACAACTTACACTTATGTTTAGTTTTATTAAAAATAAATGTGCCTTTGTGTGTCATTCATGTAATGCACAGCTTACAAGTGTTTGCACACACTTGAGAAGCAGACTAAAATCAATTAAGTAGGCCTAATTCAAAAATATTATAAGCCAAGCTAATAATTTACTACCTAGTTTTGTAATTTGAGATGCTCCGTAGACCACCATCACAATCTATAAATATAATATAATAATATTTTATAAATTTATATTGAGAATGAATGGTAGTTACTAACTTACTTACTTAGACCAAAATGTGTTTTAGTTGTAATCCACAAGGTTTGTCCTTAATTTGAAAAATCAATTTTTCCTAGTCCTACAGTATCATGGTGTGCTCGTTTACACCTCTGCAACTAATGGGAAGTATAAGTGTTTAGTTTAATGATAATGTTGCAGAGCGTAGGACACCATTACTTTTCTGCAGACCTAGTACACGAACGATAACTGCCATTGAAGTTTAGACGTAAAGTTGTTTCCCATTTCGATAAATATTTTTTTTAAATAACTATCTAGTTAGATAAATGAAAGATATTAAAACTAACTCATAAAAGCACAATTTAGCTTCACTAGTGTAACCTAACAGTACATTTAATGTTTCCACCACCTGCTGCTCAATAAATAAACATACGAGTATGAACTATACTATAGGCTACTCGTAGGTCCCTATAACTGATTGGTGGGTAGAAGATAAAAATATCTTTTGGGAGGCATTCTTTTTCACACACCGACACGAATCGATATTGGTGGTGTCAGGGCTTAGGATGCGTCACAATCATGAATATGTTTGTTTGTTTTTCGTTCGCTCCATTGTAACCATCACGGATATCCGTGCGATTTCCGCCGGGAGCGTGATTACGTTGTGCCACCGTTACGCGCCTTGTAGGCCTAGCACATCCGATTTCGGCATGCCTTGACAATTCGGGTGGGCTACCCATAGCCTGTGACGGCCTCTATTTCTGTCTCCAGGCACGCACAGTGGCGACTCTTCGCCCAGACAATTTTTGCTCTCATCTGACTCGCACGAGGTGTTCCACTGTCTATGAACTTGCCTCGTGTAATTGGACGTGCTGTGCCTGTGCCCATTGGGTACCGAACCGTTTCTCATCCGTGAGCCTAGTTCCTTAAGGGGAAGAACTCGACAGAGGAGTTGGACCCTGGCTCTTTCGCCCTCTTAGCCGAGGTGTCATTTACCGACATCGTGTACCCCTTGTCCAAGTTCGAGTCTCACACCACGCGTTTGAGAGCAAGGCGTTCTCGAGCTGAGCGTCCTTGTCCCAATAGCGCCTGAGCCCATCAGGTACTGAACCCTTTCTCTCTTCAAGTGTATTTCCGGTGTAGGAAAACCTGACAGTAGAGTTGTGCCAGGGCTAAATCGTTGTCCCTTTTGTGCCTGAGCGAATCGAGTACGGAACCCTTTCTCTCTGCAAGTGTACTTCCGGTATAGGAAACCTTGACAGTAGAGTTGGGTCAGGACTACCATCGTTGTCCCTTTCTTGCCTAAGCTCATCGGGTACAGAACCCTTTCTCTTTGCAAGCATATTTCCGGTTTAGGAAGGCTCGACATTAGAGTTGGGTTAGGTCTTCTTGCTTTACCAAACGCCAATGGATGGGTCTGGGTCTCTGCCTGTAAGGAACTCTGGTAACTAGAAGCCCGTCTTGAGCTGACGGAGCTTGTAGTTCCCCTTTCCTAGGGACTTTTCACTTTCTATTTGCAGTTCGCGCTGCCCTCTAGCGCTGTTCTGCCCTTTCATTGTTTCATTGTACTCTGTATGAAATATATTTGTCTCTCGCCATGCATTTACCTTTACGTGCATTTTACATTGGCCGCCCCTCTAATGTTCGGACTGGACTGACTAGCTTCACTGTATGTCGACAGTGTCGCTATATGTGGTGCTGCTGGTGGTGTCGGAGATATTGTCTGTCTCTTGTGCAGTCAAATCTCTTTCCATCTGCTACCTCCACATTCTCGGACACGACCCCATAATGATTTGGCCAGAATCAGCTCGAGCTGCTGTATTTCTGTTTCCAGGGTGCACCGCGTGGAGGTACATTTGGGATCTTGGTTATCTGCTAACCCTGGGTCCGCCTAGAGCAATGCGTTCCCTTTGCACCCCACAATCATGAATAAAATAAGTGCTGTTGAAGTTCGAGTAAGCCTGTCCCAACGACCCCCAGATATTTTTGAGTCAGTTCTCATCTGTGTTACCTGGTCTAAAAGGGAAGTAAAGAATACTAACGCTGCTTTTTATAATGATGTCGTTAGATGCGATTAAAGAGGTTGGGCGTGGTGTAGGCTACCTCACCCAATGATTTTTGCAGTGATAGACCTTCTGAAGATCCATGTCCGTAGATGGGAGAGGGTTGGGCTATTCAAACCTACTTACTCAACCCTACCCCTTAGGAAAAAGTACATGACTTTTAGTAAGCCTACGCCCCATCAAGGCCAGCACCGTGCCGTGGTGATGGGGCTTAGTTCAGCCATCAGGGGCTGGAAACTAAGACTGGTCGGGCAGTCCCATTCGAGCAGGACCATAGTCCTGCCAAAGTAAGCAGAGTGCTGAAGACGGAGGCATCCAGCCAAAAGGCGCACAGATAATCAGGATGCCACGCACAAAACACAATGGAAACATGTCTACATCTATAAATAGTTATGGTGCCTGCCCTGTTGAGGACATTCAGGCAGGGACGGTGCCGGGCCCTATACCTCGAAAGGGCCCAACCTCAGTTACTGAAAGTCCTTCTCAATTGCCTCGAGGAGCCAGGAGGCAAGGGAATAGAGCTACTGGCCAAACAAACTTTAAACGACCAATAAAAATAATGCACTGGAATGCTGAGGGTGTCAACAGTAAAAGAGATGGATACAGCAAAAAATTGGAACTTGAAAATGTCCTCAGTGAAGAACAGGTTAATATATGCTGTATCCAAGAAACACACCTCAGCAGCGACATAGCCTTCAAAATTAGAGGCTACCAGTGCTACCGATCTGACCGAAAAGACAGGCGAAAGGGTGGAATTCTGACACTTGTTAAAAACAATATCAGCGCATGTCAGCTGGAAGTATATATGGAAGGGGCAGAATACCAGATGCTCCACCTAAAAACAGACAGTGCAGAATTCCATCTTCTGAACTACTACTGCCCAAATGATAAACCATTGGCACTAGACACAATTCCAGATAAAGAGAGACTTATGGTGTGTGGTGACTTCAACAGCCACTCTCAGAGCTGGGGCTACGATCATATCGACAAGAGAGGTGAGGAACTTGAGAGCTGGCAGGATGAAAATAATCTCATCCTTATTAACCAGCCAGCTGACTCACCAACCTTCTACTCGAGAGCATGGCACACCACCTCTACACCAGATCTGGCATTCCACTCACCAGGCCTGGAATGGAACATCACACGTGTCGTTGGAAAGCAGCTTGGGGGTAGTGACCACAGACCAGTATTTCTGGAAATCCACAATGAATTTACCAAGGACAGCAGCACGCTCACTAGGTGGAACTATAAGAGGGCAGACTGGAAAATGTACCAGCATTTAACCAGTGTTCTAGCTAAGGACATGAACTTGGACAAAGACATCAATAGAGCAGTGAGTGAATTTAATAGATGTATACTACATGCTGCTAGTAAAACCATACCCAGGGGGGCACGCAAAAACTACAAACCCTACTGGAGTGATGAACTGGAAAAGCTGCAAAATGAGATGGAAACATCTAGACAGCAGGCTGAGAACAGACCTAACCAAGAACATCACAACAAATATCAGCAAACAAAGGCTAAATTTCAAAGAGCCAAGTTACAAGCCAGACGGAGTAGCTGGAAAGAAAAAACAGAGTCGCTGAACCTAGAAAGAGATACTAGGAAATTATGGAAACTTGTAAAACAACTAAATGATGAAGGGACAGGGAGAAATACCAGGATCACACTTTATAAAGATAGAGACATTTTAACAGGTAAACATGCAGCTGATTACTTTGCAGATTCCTTTGCAGAAGACAATAACGTCAAAGTCAGCCCAGACAAACAACAGGAGGTTCGAGAGAACCAGCAAAACATTGGACAAGGCGAACCTATACCTGAAGTCATGGAGGCACCAATCACAATGAGAGAACTGGAGCATGCAATATCCAAATTGAAAATGAAAAAGTCCCCTGGAGCTGATGGAGTGTCCAATGAAATGATTAGAAACCTGGGAATTGCAGCAAGAGCAAAGCTACTGCAGATCTTTAACACAAGCTGGTCCACGGGTAATGTACCACAGGCGTGGAGAGAAGCAATAATGATACCACTCCTCAAATCAGGAAAAGATGGCAACACAGTCTCCAACTACAGGCCCATCAGCCTCACAAGCTGTCTATGTAAAACAATGGAACGCATTGTCAATCTTAGGATGCAGTGGTACCTTGAAAGTGAAAACCTTCTGGTATCACAGCAAGCAGGTTTCAGACAGTGCTACTCTACTGAAGATCAGGCAACCTACCTCTCCCAAGAGATTGAGGATGCCTTCCAAAAAAAAAGAAACTGGTACTAGCAGCATGGATAGACCTCAGGAAAGCATTTGATAAGGTCTGGAAAGAAGGGCTCCTAAAGAAATTGCGAAATTGCAGAGTTAGCTCAAGAATGTACAAATGGGTAAAAACATACCTGCATAATAGAAGAGCCAGGGTACAATTAGATGGTCGCAAGAGCAAGAAAGTTCTACTGCGTCATGGAGTCCCCCAGGGAGGAGTCCTGTCGCCCACACTTTTCTTGGTTTACATCAATGACCTAGTTGCTGAACTACCACACGGGATCAAAGTGGCAATGTATGCTGATGACCTGGTGATCTGGTGCACGGAAGAACATGCGACAGTGGCCACTAAACAAATACAAAGAGCTATTGATGCCCTAACCTTATGGGCTAATAGATGGTGCGTCAGCATTAACACAGATAAGTGCAGCACTACACTTTTTACCCTCTCACCAAAACAAAACGCCGGTCATATCAAAATAGATGGAGAGCTCTTGAAAGAAGACAAACAACCCACATACCTCGGAGTTACTTTTGATGATAAACTGACATGGAAGCAGCACATAAACAAAGCAACAACAAAAGCCAGTAGGAAGTTAGCTATCCTGAGAAAACTAAGTGGAACCACATGGGGAGCCAGTGGGAATATACTCAGTAAAGTTTACCAGCAAGGCATAAGACCACACCTGGAATATGGTTCAGCAGCATGGTGTCCTGCATCAAACACCACATTACAAGATCTAGATAAAGTGCAAAACCAGGCACTTAGAATAATGTTGGGAGCAATGAAATCAACACCCATAGCAGAGATGCAGAAAATGGGAAGAATGCAAACACTTGGCGAACGCAGAGACACAAAAGTACTAATTCAGGCAGAAAAGTTTCAGTGTATGCCAAGTCATCCAATGAAGGAAAGATTCCAAAATCTAGCAATGGGACGACTGAAAAGAAGCAGCTTTATCCATCAAGCTAAACGACTCCGCAGACAACTTACAGACCTACCTGAAGTTGACAGCCCCTTAAGGCCTGTACCAGAACAAACCCCGTGGAGTGAAAGGCATGGAATGCCAATATACATTCAGACCCATGTGAAAGGAATACTAAGCGATGACGAACAGAACAGTGTGCAGCGAAGGACAGTCACCCTCAGTTTCCTGGATGAGGAATATCCACAAGATATATGGGTCAGAGTATACACAGATGGGTCAGCACAGAATGCCGTGAGGAATGGAGGTGCAGGTGTATATATAGAATATCCACACAAGCCTAGAGATACAATCAGAACACCGACAAGAAAATTCTGCAATAATTATGATGAAGAAATCCAGGCAATTAGTGTGGCAGCTAAAAAACTGCTGAACTCCAACTCTGACCTACAGCCTGTGGTATTCCTGACAGATGCAAGGTCAGTGCTTCAAGCTCTCCAGTCTGAAAAACTAACAGACTTGAAAAAACTACTTAGCGAATTGTCTTACCAGTATAGGATAACCATGCAGTGGATACCCTCTCACTGTGGAATACCAGGAAATGAAAAAGCAGACCAACTGGCTAAGGAAGGTGCTGTCGAAGACCAACCAGATATACCAATCACCTACCATCAGAAAAAACAGATGATCAAGTCAATAAGAAAGCCACAAACACCAACACAAGATGACTATCACATTATGAATAGACCAGAACAAGTTATAATTCTACGTCTCAGAACAGGACACAACCGACTCCGCAGTCACATGTATACAAAGTTCAAGATTGGCAACACAGCCATGTGTACATGTGGACAGGCAGCACAGAGTGCCAAACATATACTTCAAGAGTGTTCTGAGCATGAAACGCTGAGGCGGACATATTGGCCAGAGGAAACAACACTGGAATCAAAACTCTATGGGACACTGTATGAACTACAAAAGACAGTGAGTTTTATTAAGGAGACAGAATTACAGATATAGACATGTTTCAAGTGAACGAAAGAAGAAGAAGAAAAAGTAAGCCTACGGGGAAATTAACGAATAGGCTGGCAACACCAATCCCCTTCCTCTTTAACGATTTTTAAAAAAAAATCACTGTACAATACGAGAAGTATCTACGTTTTAAAGAAACAAATCATTTAATTATTTAACGAAACGATATGTCGATCTTCTTCTTTTCGTTCGCAGTTTGACATGTCTACATATCAAGTCCTGTTTTCTTAATAAATGCTGCTGCATTTGAAAGCTCCTCAGTGCTCCCGTACATCTTTCTGTGGATGTCCATCTCTGTGGGCCAGTGCTCTTCTCTTAACTGGTTTATTGTATTGCAGTCTTGCAGGATATGTTCAGTGTCTGTGCTACCTGCCCACATGGACACAGAGGTGATGGAACCAGTCTTAGTCTATTTAAGTGTCTGTTTAGCCGGTTATGTCATGATACGGAAGATAACCTGCTCAGCTCTGAAGAGATAGTGATAGATGTCTTTTAGGTGGTCAACTTTCCTGAAAGCTTTGATGAGGGTCCTCTTTTTTTGGTACGTGATTTCTTTGTCTTTGTGTTCCTGTGTTGCTCCATCCTTTGCTAGCCTATCTGCCTCTTCATTTCCTGGTATGCCACAGTGGGGTGGTATTCATTGTAGTATTGCCCTTCTTTGGATGCTCACTTCTCGTATGGTTTCCTCATAGAACCGAGTATTCAGTTCTATCATAGTGTAGTTGTTGTTAGGGTGGTTCTGATAGTGAGATTTTGATATTGTTCCCACAGAACTGGAAAAACTATTGGTGCTATTTCTCTTATTATATCTGTTAGTTCTTTCTTATATTCTCTGTTTAGTTTTTTGTATTGGTGAATAAAACTGCTCCTCTTCAGCCTTCCACTTGCTAGGTCACCGAAACTGACCTTAATTGGATGCGCTGGCATGCTCTTGTACTTTTATGCATGGATCATGGTCTTAGTATCTCGCCGGTATGGTAAGTGGTTATGCCTGTAATTTTTTCATTTCATTTATAGGTGAGGTCTTCATGGCACCTGTGATACGGTGAAGTGCTTGATACCTTGTCCAGGGTTTGTAGATGGGAATTTGCTGTTGAAGTCCATGTTGTTGATCCATATTCTATACGCATGTGGTTGCATCTGTGGGTCTCACCAATGATCCACTAGACAAACCACCCATAAAACAGAAAACCTTAGTAGATGAAATGCCGTTATATTGAGGTTATCTACTTATAGAAGTTTCATGGCACATCATCTATACAATTATGCTTATTATGCTATTTTGTTGTTGAAATGTGTTTCATGTTTACTTGAATATATGTATGCACCCACTGTGGTTGGGAGGGAGCCAGAGATGTACTGTGCAGCACTTGGGAGGAGGAAACTGACAGCAGTTTTTTCCTATGGCTGAGACCCATCATAGAGGCACAGTGACTCAGGACGTGACAATCCTTTTGACTTGAACATTTGGTTGCATGCCTAGAGCAATAGCGAAGTTAACATAACCAGTAGTCATTTGGTGGCGAGGAATGAGCACAGTGAACCCTATCTTGGCTACAGTGGCTTGGAGCATTGCATAGGTTGAAACTTACCTTCCTGGAGTTGTGATAGTTATTCTCTGGCTCTGGTCCGGGGTGGGCCGAAAATCCACAGACTTCCCAGCAATATAATGCCATTTAATAGCATTGGGTCAAAGGGCATGAGCCCATGGACCGCTGGATCAGCAACGAACCAACCATCCATTCTTTAACATTTCATTTGTAATGCCGTCCTGACCTGGTTATTTTCTATCCTTTAATTTCCGTATAGGTACTTTTAGTTTTTCTAACGTGAATAGCTTTGACATGATATCTGGGCAGTTTGTGGTGTTCTTATCATCGTTTATTTCTTGAAGTAGACGCCACCACAAAGTCGAGGTATTTCCTTGTCTATGTTTGTAAATTTATATTTATAATTTACTAATTTAAATATTAATTTATTTTAGGGGTTTGGGTTAATGTTGGGGTTAGGGTTGTTGTGTTTTACATAAATAACACTAACCCCAATAAATACATATTTAAATTATTAAATAATGAACATGAAATTTGCAAACATAGGCTTGGGAAATAATTAAACATGTGATGTCATCTACTTGTATTGTATCGTTTTTTCCCTCCAGCTGCTTCTCTGTGTTTCTATCTTTTCTGTAGTGAACTTTGCTTCCGTCTTTTGTAGAGCGATATGGTTCTGTTGGGATAGTTGCGTCTCTACCATATTATGTGCTTCAGCCAATTCTTCTTGTAATTTTTGGGGTGTGTTGGTCCAATATGGTACATAATTCTTCCTCGCTCCTCTTGGTATTGTTTCCTTGGCTGCCTAAAGTATTCCTTTATTAAACTCCATGACAATTGTGTTGATGTCTCTGCCTGTTGCTTGTATGTTATTTATGAGTAGGTTTGCTCTGTGTTTATATATGTGCAGGTATAAGTGATCTTCTTCTGCGTTCGTTCTCAAACTCCTGCTGATTAACAGGATGTAGTCCGGAGAACGGAATGCGTTGTGTCTTGATTTACAGCATTGCTGCGATATCTGCGTCTTTCTTCCTGACACATCCGACTTCAGCATGGCTTTGGGTCACTGACCCTATATGGGATGGGACAGCCAACTCCATTCCATAACCTCCTTAGTCGCCTTTTACGACATGCGTGGAAGGTAAACAGTGTTGCTATTCTTTGCTCCCCTTTCGGGCCCCGGCAACACACGGGCGGGATAAGTGATAATACATTATATTCAATGAAATAACGTGCAATAGACAATAAGCCAATGTGTCGGGATAATATCTTGAAGGTTCTTTTGTCAACAGATTCAAAGATAACAACAAAGTGAATGTAATCTCAAGATTAGAATTCTTTATTTGGATGCGTACGTCGTTAACGTGTGTGACCTAGTTAAAAGTTAGTGAAGCGCGAAGTTCAAACGTCATGTAGTGGCAACATCAGCAAAGGGCAATGAAAACAGCGAGAGAAAGCACATATATGTAAACACATTGTAAGAACAGCTGGAGAGGAGATGGACAACAGTAGCTAAACCTTTCGCCCAATTTAATACTACGATGGAGAATCACATCAAGGAATGGACAGGACAAGATTTCTCTCCTCCACATCGTTGAAGATAGAAATCGCTGGAGGGCTCTGTGTGCTGAAGCATCCAATGTGGTACCTCTACGACCCTGACCGGTTACAGGTTTATTTATTCATTCATATATGTACCAATTTGCTTTCTTGTAGTCCCAGCTTGCTTAGTTGTTATTGTTTAGTTTATTGTTTTGTTCACTTGGATGATGTCTGGGCGATGACCACTGTCACAAAGTTGTTCACCTATTGTTCTTTCCATTATTTCAGCCAGTTCTGGGGTGCAGAATTCCAGGTCTGGTGTGGAGGTGCTATGCTATCTTCTTGAGTTGAAAGTTGGTGGACCCTGTGGATTATTCAGGAGTATTAGGTTGTTATCATCTTGCCAATTTTCTAACTATCCTCCCTTCTGTCTAAATTGTTGTATCACAAGCTTTGGGGGTGGCTGTTAAAGTCTCCCACTACCAGGGAGTGTTTGTTAGAGATGTTAATACTGGTCATGTTTAATGGAATGCCATTTGGGCATCCAACATTTCCTTCAAAGCTGATGGGGAAGATGAAGTCCGGTTAAGATTATCGACACAATGAAGAAATACAGAACGTGTGAGTTGACCAGATATCTCATGGACCGTGTCCAACTAAAATGAGCAGGGTCAAGAAATTGACATTATATTTTCCTGTGTCGAGACGGACACATTTCGGGAGAACAAGCCTACAAGAGGAAGACCTGACAATTTTCAGCTGGGTAATAAAAATAAGATACATAATGTTGTTTTCTTGATTGTTAAATAATTTTGATTCTTATTTAGATCATTGACTTATACGTATGTAGTTGTAACATGAATTGTAACATATGTAACATATAAATGTAACATATAACATGAATTAATAGAGGTGATTTCAAGCCAACAATTAAATATGATATTTATTATCCTTAGAGTTTATTATTTTGAATAAGATAGCTAAGGTAGATTAAGGAAGGGTAAATTAAACATGAAAGAAGGGATGAGAACTAACCACAAACGAGTATTGGAACCCATTAAAGGGACGATCACATCTGAATTGAGTGACAATGCCAGTCATAGGACAAATATAGATTGGACTGAAGAGTTAAATGTAACTTGTCCAAGGTCGAGAATCATTTAATTCTCACGTACCCTTAAGTTGAGAACATTATTATTCTAACAGTACTCTATGCTTCAACGAGAACCCTTCACACTGGCGACTTTTTAATATCCGTTTAAATTAACCATTTTGACAACAAGGTTTGATAAAAAAAGATGGAATGTAGGTACTTTTTCCCGGTATTGAACCAAAGTCACCAATAATCATATCAAAATTACACACGGAACTGAGCGAATGCCTTTTTTTGGGGTAACCTCACACTTTATTTAAAACATATACGCATGGTTTGCGTCTGTGTGTCCCACCAATGGCCCATTAGACAAACCACCCATGCAACAGAAAAACCTAAGTAGATGACATGCCGTTATATTGAGGTTATCTATTATAGAAGCTTCATGGCAAGCCTATACATCATGACAAAAACCATGACAAAACGCATTCCTTTTTCCGAACTACATCCATCTAATCTGCAGGAGTTTGAGAACGAACGCAGAAGAAGAAGAAGTAAGTTGAGATCCAATGAAATTATGGATACACTGTTCTGTGTTCACATAGGCCTATAGCGAATTTGAATTCGAGGTCTCTAAATTGAACCAAAATAAGTTAGCCGAGAGTGAGATTTAGTCATCGTCAATGCACACAGGACACACCCATAGATGCTCCAATAAATTCAAGTAGGAAGCAAGAGGATGAATTAAACATTCTTGAGACCAACAGGAATCTGTCCCATCCCATATAGGGGCAGTGACCCAAAGCTATGCTGAAGTCGGATGTGTCAGGCCGAAAGCAGATATCACAGCAATGCTGTAAACCATGACACAACGCATTCCGTTCTCCGGACTACATCCTGCTAATATGCAGGATCTGAGAACGAACGCAGAAGAAGAAGATCAACAGGAATTGAACCAGACCGTTCTGACGGCACCAAAATGCATGGCAACTAGAGTAAACGGGTTTTGGACGTTATTATGATTGGAGATGCGGTTAGTCAAGCACGGAAAAACCCGCTTACTCTAGTTGCCAGGCGATTTGGTGCCGTCAGAACGGACTGGTTCAGTTCCCGTTGGTCTCAAGAATTTTTAGATGCTCCAATATCGCCCTTAGTATATCCGCAATGTTCTGTTGATTTACATTATTTGCAGTTCATAATAACGTTCATTTCTGGCTACGCCACATTTCAAGTGTAGCTGATTTATTCAAGATCAAGAAGAATGTGGATTAAATGAGTTACATACGCTCTGATGCGCAATATTACCGCATATCAGGCGCCCAAACGTATCATAGCCAGAAAGTGGATCGCCATTAAATCCTGTGACCCTTACAACAAAAGCAGAAAAAAAGATGATATAAGTTATTTACGAAGTTAAAAGAAGATTGGAATGGTTAAATGTACTTTCAATGGCATGAGGAAAATATTAACTTCTAAACAAATTAAAAACAAGTTAAAATGAGAATTATAAAATGCTTCATCTATTCTATATTTATGTCAGAAACATGAACAATAAACGAATATTTAGAAGATAGAATTGATGCCTTTGAAATATGAATATATAAAGAATAGTGAGAACATCATGGAAAGAGAAGGAAACAAACAAAGGTTCTAACAACACTAAATATCAAGAAAGAATTATTGAAGGAAATAAAGATCAAGCAAATACATTTTTGACATTAAAAGACATGACACCTTGTTGAAGACCTTACTTGTGAGACACCTTGTTGAAGACCTTAGTCGAAGGGAGGCGAGTAAGAGGTAGACCGAGATGCAAGTGGGAAAGTAACATCACAAGATGGAGAGGTTGCAGTCTAGCAGAGTGCACCACCAAAACAAGAGACAGGGAATGTTGGAGGTCTATTGTAGCCAACCTTCGTTGCGGAGACGGCATCTCATGATGATGAGTTACGTGTTCATAGAAGACATTCAAAATTAGAACCCGTATCTAAATATTCTGCGCAAGACCGGAAGCAAAAATATCTTGGCACGGAGCAACCTACATAATTTCAAGCTAGAAATTGTTGATTTGTCAATTCAGTGGCACGTGTTAATAGGTCTATGACGTTTTCTACTACATTTTAAGGTAATTAACAATACTTTATGCATCCCGTTCGTTGTATTAATACTTTTCTGTTGTTTGTTTGGATAAATTGAAACATGAATGTTGATAGTTAACACACGATTTTGCGCTAATCGAAAACAGGTAATACGACATGATGCCGATGGGCATAGTATAGTTTTTTTTTATCAGTCAACATTTCAAACGTTTTTAAGTTGTCAGTTGCATTATTTTGCCAGATAGCTTTTTTTTTGTATAACTATGTTTTTGTTATCATTTAAATTTGCCAATTTAAGTTTTATAGTATTGTATGTGAGAGTTTTTAAACCACTGGTTATGTAAACACTAAACAGTTAAAATGTGACTGCCAAAACCAAACAACCCATAACCGGAAATAGTGAAGATGTTTGCATTTTTGGGTTTATTGTCAAGAATATCACTATCTAGTAATAACTAATTGTTGTAGCAAACATGTAATGTCAGTAGCAACATTGGTTTGTCATATCTCATGGTTATGCATTTTTATAGCTATTAATTACAAAATTGGCACAAAAAGTAATTTCTAGTAATTTTACTTTAAATATTTTTGTTGTTGATTGATTGATTGAATTCGGAGTAGGTGCCCCCTAGCCCACGTTCAATTGTCGTTTGCCTGCTTGTGTTCTGAGAGCGTGTTACTGAAGTTACTGTGTTAGTTTTAGTAGTAGGAGTCTTTTGGCATACCAGTCTTTTCAGTATAATAGTGTAGTGTGTGACTGACTATTTCTATGTTTACTAGGTTATATTTGCTGCTATCTACTCTACTATACTATTATTGATGTTGATGATAGGCAGGCCTACATAGATTATTAGATTTTAAGATAGGCTAAGATCTGACTGGCTACCAACATACAAATGAATGTCTGTAAACTCCCCTGCTGTTCCGACCTACCAGTGTTACATTTGCTGAAGTCAGTCAAATGCAATTTACTTTTCTGTGTTCATTCACAAATGCATGCATTGTAGTAGGATGTCATTTAGAGCAGTGTTTGCAATGGCATTCACATTGTTTAGTTTATATTTATAGCTTGCTGTGATATTTTGGGTTATTTATTATGATATTTTGACACATCTGACTGTTAAATCCTAGTTTAAGTCACCATAATGTCGGATTTCTGTGTAACACCAATGAAATTATACGCTAATGCATGCTGTGACGTCACATCTCCCGACACACATCAAGCACACTTATAATTATAATTTGGTAACTAATTTATTTTTTCATTTATAACTGATCCTAACCATTACCCCCATCCCTAATGCAAATACTAATACGAAATTAATATACCGTTGCAATGAATATACCTTAATTTTAAATACAAATACTACTAATCATGCTGTGAAGGTTAGGTAATACCTCGAAAGTAGGACAAAGGTCACAGCGGAGAATCAAACTAGGATTGAGCCACATCTGACTTCAGTGAGGCTTCTGGGTCACATATTCCAATGAGATGGGGCAGTCAACTCCAAATCTTTTTTTTTTTAGTCACCGCTTATGAAATGCATAGTATGCAAGTGTCATTATTCTTTGTTTCTCTTTTGGGTCCTCAAATCACACACAAACTAATGTGATAAAAATAAATAACAATAAAGTACAAGAACAAATGTGAAGGGTAAAATATTGTTTCATCCACCATAGCGCTATAAATAGCACACTGTTTACATTCTTAATTAGCCGACATCACGGATTTCTGCGATAAAACAATCAAATTGTAAGGGTTGCCGTGATGTCACATCATCTGATATAAACTGGTATTTGTGCTGAATAAATTTTTTTCCGCGTTTCATTGCTATCGCAACATTTGCTATATTATATACCACGTCTCGGCAACCTTCAATTTCATTAGTTTTACACGGTAATCAATAGCCAACTAATTAAAACTAAAGTTTTATATTAATAGGAAACGCTTACCTTATTCATTATTCAGCGCACCCATCATTCCGTGAAATCACAAGAAATCCGTGAACATATCTGGCGATAATGGTTTTTTTTCTCACAAATAGCACACATTTATCTCCACCAGGACGCAAATTAATAAAATAACTGCTAACTAAGATCGTATCTCACAGAGCCGACCATTTCTTCTGCCCATGTATGTGCACTAGTATGCTGCAATGAACTAGTTTTCCTGCCTGCTTTTCGGCGGTCACTTTGTGCATGCGCAGTTGACCAGATCAATTCTCAATGTAGACTCGAGATCTGTTTTCCAACAAATAAAAAATTATTAGGCAAATGTACAATAATTTTGAGGAGTTCTATGCCCCTCCAAAGCCCCCCTTTTTTCTTTTTAGCAAAAACAGAACAGTTACCTGATCGCTCCCTGCGCCTACAGCAGACTCCAACCATAACTAGAACCTTTACTATACACTATTTTCCGCGTGAACCAGTGACCATTCTCCAATTCTTGATTCCAGCAGATTTCTGCACGAACTTTATCCATGCGCTAACCACACGAACCGTTAATCCGTGCAAACAGTGACGTCGCCACCCTTTAACATTGTACCTTGCAAAAGTTAGGGAATACACAGAAAGAGGGACAAATGTCACGGGTGGATGAAAACACAAATAAAATAACGACAATGAAAATTTATGAACTGGAAGCTAAACTACTTGTGCAGTATTCTTGGCTAGCTAAGTCACCTCCTTATATTCTGTTAATTAGTCCAGCCCACTAAGGCTGCAGATTGACAACTGGCCCTACCCATTTCATTCGGCTCAACCAATCCAAGTTTCCCTCACATTTTGATAATGCCATTCAGATAAGTGACCTAATGCAATCTTTCTCTATAGAAGACTTGAAACGAGGTTCCAAATCCCGACATATCATAGCCATTTTGTAGTAAAATTCTGCTGTAATTGATTCTCCCCCCCCCCCAATCCTCTGCATAATTAGTGGCAGACGAGATGAATTTCACAATCCCGTCATGTTTATTACACAATACTCCTCACAAGGTAAACATACGAGTAACAAAGTTCAAACTCTTCTGTATCGTTTAAAAACAAACGTGATCTGGCGGTGCCCATTTGTCTCGCTGTTCTTTCATCGTATCATTTCATGCTTAGTCGTCACTGCTGTATTTTTGTGAGAACCCGGTGGCAAAATAGTGACATAGTAATTACTATTCACTAAAAAAAAAAAAGATGGAAGTGTGACTGCACTAAAGCAGTCTCCAGTGCATATTGTACAAAGTTGCCCAACTTTGCAGAGAATTTTAATCTGGCCTTCAGGGTCATCCCTTCAGACCAATTTTGAAGACTGGGGACCGGCGAAAACCACAAATGTTACACGCTCTTCATAACCACCACAGAATAGATGCTATACTATAGACACTGACCTCTGAAGAGGAATGACTCTACCATTCATTTCATGTTGTGTTTTATATAATATATATTTGTTTTTGTGACACAAATAGTTTACAAGCTGTAAATGTTGCAAGTTTGCATTAATTACTTGTTTATTATTGAGTACTTCATGGTTTTACAGACTCTTTGACTGAATGGTATGCCCGAGTCACCTGGCAACATTGAGGAGATACATAACTCCCTGAAGGCCTCACTGAGCAGAGGTCACTCGGAGCTTGATCAGAATGTGGTTGCGGCATCAAAGAGGGTGTTGCTTGAGAATATATTATTTCAACCAGCATCTACTTCTTATTCAATGCAACGTGATGCTCTTAGGGCTAAGTACATCCCTTTGAATCTCACTTCACAAGATGGAAATGGATGGACAAATGGAGAGTCATCCCAGAAGCAGTGGCAACAAGGAGGTAATAGTAATGATTGTACTTTACCAAAATAAGGGTCTAAATATTTATACTTTCAAAAAACCTAAAAGATCAGAATTTTTTAGTAATTGTGACATCACTCTACCTCTGTATTCATATTTACAACATGACTGCTATAATTGTTGTTCAAATGACAAATTTGCTATTACCATTGCAAAGAGTGTTCCCAGATGCAAAGATATACATAGGGTACATACTATGATCTTAACCTACTACACTGCTGTAAGGACTAGCTGGAACTGCGCTGTTAAAAAGCATATTGAGCTGGTGGGTAAATAATAAACACCATGTTTCTGTTTAGTATTTAATGCCAGGGAAATAATAAAAACATGAACACAATTTTATTGTCCCATTCTTATTATTTATACTTCTTGATTTCGAAAAATATATAGACCTTTATTTTGGTATCGTAATAATATTTAAAAAAAAATCAATGTGTGATATTGTCAATCATATTATTATATTATGAGTGGAAGAAATATATTGTAAACCCTTCAGATGAGGGGAGATAAGAAAATAATGCATATCATTATTCTATAATTAGTACACTCCATATTTGAAATATTCTGTGTTCGTTCTGAAACTCCTGCAAATTAGCAGGGTATAGATAAGAGAACAGAATGCATTTTGCAATCGTTTACAGCGTAGCTGGTATATCTGTGCTTTTCAGCGTGGCACATCTGACTTCAGCATGTACTCTGGGTCACTTTAACCCTCTATGGAATGAAACAAACTCCACCCCAAAACCCCCGTAGTTGCCTCCTACGACATGCATGGTAGGTAATAGTCTTGTTATTCTTTGCTCCTCTCTCTCTCTCTCTCTCTCTCTCTCTCTCTCTCTCTCTCGAGCCCTAACAGCATGCATCAGACGGAAGGTTGTATAGATTTGTACAAAATTGCACCACATTCAAATATTGATACAGACACACCAAACCATTGTAATGGCACTCCTCAACAATTTGCATTATAAATAGCAAATTGTGATTAATCCCTCTGTGCTAAAAAATAAACGTTAGAATATTCACATTTGTGTACTATGTATGAAAGTTATGCAGTCAATATGAGCACAGTTTATTTCTGGGCTCAAAGAATTGAAACTTCAGCAGTAGAGAGACGGGGCTGCATGATTTGCTAAACACTCCCATTGGATCTCTCTTGTAGCTAGATAGTCCAAAATTTCTAGCAGGATGTAGTTCAGAGAAGGAAAATGCGCCATGGGAAATAACTTAGGTTTTTATTGTCATCAAAAGACTGTGTCCTTTCATAGTCAAAGCTCTTCTCACTCATTATTTTCATCAAATTTGCTGACAGACAATTGTCTCCCAATGTCTCAGACATGAGCACAATTTCAGCTCACATCATAACGATTTGATGTATATATTTCTTCTTTACCACATTTTAGTGTAATATTTTACTGCTTAACTGTGATAGTTTGTGATTTAATATGTTCTAAGCACATGGACTATGTGCATATTGTAGTTATTTGAGCCATTGGCACAAATAAAACGGCAACACAATGCATTTCCATTCTCTGGACTACATCCTGCTGGAAATTTAGAATGGATCATGGTCCTGCTACAAGAGAGATCCAGCAGGGGTTTGAGAATGAACGCTGAAGAGGTGCTTAATGCTTTTCTGTTGGTCGCAGAACGCATAAATCAAATGTTAAGCATACAATAATAAACATAGTTCTTTATAACATAATACTTTTGTTAATTTAAATCAGTTGTTGCTAAATGAAACGTGTCTATCAGAATAGTTATGTATGTTTGAAAATAAATTTTCATATATCTTTATCATTCCATGATAAATTATTATACCAGCTGTTATATCGTTGCACAGGCGCCAAGAGGTCAGAGAGGGCAACCATTATAGTTTATTGTCTATCCCCAGATGGAAGCTGGTTGATAGCATCCATATTTGCTGTTAAGCAAAGGGGTGGGAGCTGTCAGTTTCTGTTCAAGGCCTGATGTGACGCCTGAGTCATACTGAGTCCGTGTTTGTGGAGGATGGTCGTGATGTTATCGATCTATCTCTTTCTCGGTCTTTCCTTGGCTCTGTATCCAGATGATCGTTTTGTTATAAGCTTTCAGTGGTATTTGGGAGGGGACAAGGTTGCTGTGATGTTAGTTCTGAATAATTAACCTTTAGCACTCTGCTGGAGTAAATATTTAGCCCAAATTTTTTAATCCTGAAGGTGAAATCCATTGCCCAGATCTTGGAACGTGATCCCAAAAATTTAATTTTTTTAGAAAAGGTTATGGCAATTGGAACTGGCTATATTATTTAACTTCCTGTTTCTTTTGCTAAAATGGCTGCAGGAGATGTCATGTGATTATGATTTAGAAATCTGAACAATCTATAGCCATCGGCATAGAGACGAAGCAACATGACAGTGAATCAAGTTTTATACTTATTTTATCGTATATTTAATGAAATCATTATTTATTCTGATTGGAAAGTGGAAATCTTGAAAGGTAAGTTCTTCAAAAAAGATTAAATAAAATAGACCACGAGGTTCCAAAAGGTTTTCATTATGTAAAATATATAATATTCAACAGAAATGGAGTGACCAAAAATACAATAGGTCTAGATATAGATAGGTCTAAATCTGTCTTTATCACTTTCTCACATGTCTTGTATCACACACACAAACAAAACGTACACCAATATATGCAGAATTTAATTCTTTATTTATATGTGCAAATATTATTTAAATATCTGTAACAACAAAAAAAATATTGCGATATCAAAATGTCCACCAATGATTGCGTAACATTTCCCTAAAAACTAATTCTGCGGCAAATAGTGGCCGGAGATAAGTTACGTAATTATAAACATAGGATGCTAAAAAATGAACAGAGCACAGAAACCTTATCTAAATTCGAATACAGTGTATAAAATAATGCTCCAACTATAAATAGGTGCCATACCCAACTTGAACCTAATGTTCTGCAAGGTACAGTAAAATGAATTATAAATTACATGCAATTTATTATGTTTTTTTTGCTGCTGCATGATAATTTGTTATATATTTATAGTTCAACATCTTTTCTCAGCTAATGCCATGACCAATACAACTGGAGGGGAAAAGAACAGTGATTGCTTTCCAACTCCAAAAGTAGTTCTTTATCCAGAGGAGAGAGTGAAAATGGAGTGGACACGCATGACCCGCATTGGTGCAGGCTTAGTCAACATGGGAAATACCTGTTTTTTCAATTCAACTCTTCAATGCCTCACATACACAGCACCACTTGTAAATTATTGTTTTACTAACGATCACAGGGAAAAGTGTGAGTGCTCGTTGTTGTTGCCTTTCTGCAATGGTAAAATTGCATTTCTCATAAATTTTAAAGGAAATATGAATATTACTTAGAATTATAGCCTCTCATTTACCTGGTCTATTAATAGCTATTACTATTGTGTTCATTTTATAATAATTTTTGCTGTCCCGTATAATACAAAAAGATGTGTCCAATGTGGCTTGAAACTATTTTATACATACAACAGTTTTGTTATAGCTTTCACACTTTTTTATTTGAATCCTGAAGGTCATTATTGTATATATCTCTAGAATTTCGAGCAATTAGTTAAATTAGTTAACTTGCATTTCAGTACAAGATGGATCAGACTGCTTTTATTTAGTCAATTTTTGTTCAAACTATCTTTCATGTTGTTTATCCATCGTTTTTCTTGATTCGAAACCAGCATCATGTCACATGAGACATTTCAATAAGTCCTCTGCTCTCCAAATGCAGACCTATGATTTTTAATGATAAAGATATAGACATAAGCTCATTGTTCTTAGTATGTGTCTATTGTTTTCTGTGTTGCTTTCATAAGATTTACTGGGTCAGAAGTTTTCACTGCATTTATCTCTTATGTCTTGATTTCTGGCAATTTAAAACATTTGGTGGTAAACCGTTTACTACTTTTTACAATTCTTGTCTTTTATCTGGGAAGTTGTTTAGTAACGTGACCCATTCTTTTCCTAACATGCACTTTTCTATCATATGTTGCATTCTTTTAGAGTGTTTCAGTTTAAGTTGATATTTCAGTCACTGAGTGCCACTGACACTGCTTCTATGTTCATTTTGATGCTCCATGTTGTAGTGGAGTAGGCAGAAAGTTTCTTAAGCACCTTTCTGCTATTCTAGTAGGCAACAGAATCTTATTCACACACATTCATTTCTCTGTTGACTGAGCCATCTGTGTATATTAGTGACTGGCCTGATAGAAGTTTTTCTGATCTAAAAGTACTATGTTATTTAAACTATTTTCTATTAATATACAATATTTTGAATATACTGAACAGACATTTGAGAGCAACACTGAAGAACAAGGAATTGTAACTATAGATACATTTTAAGTGTATGGAATTAGTATGTTTTAATTGCAGATTTTAACTCCACAAACATTTTTGTTCATGTATTATTTTGATTACATTTCAGGTAAAAAGAAAGACTTTTGTATGATGTGTGAAATCCAGAACCATATCAAGAGTTCTCTAGACTGTGGGGGGAGATCTATTAAACCACATTCAATACTTCAAAAATTGCGATGTAAGGAACATCTTGGTATCATATATTTTAACGATGCTGCATGTTTTACTGAAACAATGTTGCCACTTGTTCTTTTGGAGTTTTTGTTAGACATAGAGAATTGTGAAGAGTGGGAAAATAAGCATATCGAGGTTACAACTTCCATTCAATTGGTAATCACATAATGACAATCCAGTACATATAGATTTTGAATTCCAGGCTCTACTCAGTGAGAATTCTTAAAGAAAAAATAACATAATATCGCTGGGGAACTAAATAAACCATATAAAATTAACTTACTGTGTCAAAAAATGTGTTCTTGAAACATAGACCTAGTCTCGTTCGGTAAAATCCATAGATAAATTTGTTCCATACTTGTTCAATGTCATATAACGAAACCAATGTGATATTAGGCCTTTATCTACTGATGTATAGGCTAATGAATATATGTCACTTATACATATTGACAGCTGAACATTGAAACTCATTGTAAACCATGACACGATGAGTTCCATTCTCTGCACTAGAAGCTGCTAACCAGAGGAAGTTGAAGAAGAAACACAGAAAAAAGAAGATACTCTCTTTTCAAAAATTATTCTTACTGAACTTTTTAAGTAACGACAATCATTAGAATACAAATGAACTTCAATACATTCTCTACATAAAGAAATTCAATATTTATGAATTTATAAAATATGGAATGAAATAGTCAAGTTATTCACATTTAGATGAATAGAAGAGTGCAAGTCGAGTTCACAAACACAAATAACTGCATCAATGTTTGAATTGAACAGATAAATGATCTGTATGTTTGGGAAGAAAATATCACAAAGTGAAGTAATAGTGAAGGGAAATAATTTATGTGTTTGAATATGATCAAAAATATATGTAAGCATAATTTTAGCATGGGTGGTATAAAAAAGTAAAAGAAAAGTATGGACAAACATCCCAAGGACTGGAAATGGCAGTTTTTCCTCACGTCCGTATCATTGAAGATATAAATCGCTGGAGGACTTGATGCACTCAATGTGGTGCCCATTTGACCCTGAAGGGTTTTTTTTAGTTATATAGATAGATAAAAACTATTTGACCTACAAAGTATTTGTAGGAAATGGATGTAACGCTTGATTTCTATGTTATTTAACCAGGTATAGCCAAGCACATGAAATGGGGACGCCAAGAAGATGCTCATGAATTTCTTCGCTTTGTAGTAGACCATTTACAACAAGCATGTCTGAATGGAGAAACTAAGTAAGTTTATTCTTTTTCCTGTTTTATATTTGTTCCGAAACTCATGCTGGTTAGCAGGATGTAGTTCAGAGAACAAAATGTGTTTATGGTTTCCAACTTGCCTGAAATGTTTGCATCTTTCTAACACAGCCAAATTCAACATTCCTTTTGGGACACTTTGACCTATGGAGTGGGACAGACAGTTCTATACCTCCTTGGGCACTTCTTAATGACATTTCATCATCAAGTCACCTGTGTGTTGCCGGGGCCCGAGAAAGGAACAAAAATAGCAACACTGTTTGCCTTCCACTCTGTTTACACATGTTGTAAGGAGGTTATGTGGTGGAGTTGACTGTTCCATTCCATATAGTCAAAATGATCCAAAACCATGCTCTGAAGTTGGATGTTTACGGCAGAAAGGCGCAGATATCACAGCAGTGCTATAAACCACGACACAGTGCGCTCCTTTCTCCAGACTACATCCTGCTAATCTGCAGGAGTTTGAGGACAAACACAGAATAATATCAAGTGCAGACTCCGCAGCAAAGGGTGGCTGCAATGGACCTCCAATATCCTTTCTCTTGCTTTGGTGGTGCACTCTGCTAGACTAATCTATCTCATGTTATTTCACTCCCACTTGTAGTTTTTCATTGATGTGTATAGTTTTTCACATAATAAAGAGTGCAGATGATAAATGTAGTGGGATGAAACTATTGAGTGGTGATCATTATAAATGGAGAAGGTGAAGGATTATGTCGTTAGTTAAGAATAGCAGAGAATGATAATGATAACAATTGAAATGATTAGATGCTGACTGCTTGTGTTATAATATATATTGAAATACTATTATGGATTGTCATTTGAGAAGTTAGCTGGTTGTAAGTTCCTGTTGCAATCTTGTTACACAGGTTGGATAGATTTAGCAAGGAAACTACAGTTATTAATCAGATCTTTGGAGGATATCTAAGGAGTCAAGGTGAGTTTTTCGAAGACAACTAAATGTAATAGTCATATAGTCCTATATGTAAAGAAGGAGAAATTGATAGTATTTTCAGGATCTGATTTGGAAGATAAGTAACATTGTGGCCGTATATGCATGTTTTCTTCACACGCCCATTTAGCCCTACTATGTCAGTAGCGAAACACAGTGGCAAAAAAGTCAAGCATGCTTGATTGTGGTTAGATTTGAGGTTGGTGGCCAGTGTGTGGTACAGCAACCAGATCTCTGTTACTTCTGATATAGTTACAGACTAGTGATATAGTTACAGATGGCGGACCGATTAGTGGAAGTGGCAAAAACACTGAATGAATTAGTTACTACATGAGCTAAAAGGTTTCACATTCTTGTTTGATGATTCATTGTTTTAATAAAAGTACCTCCCTGTGATGCACCATGGAAACAAATACAGCAGCTCATTCTGTGCTTCTGGGCAAGATGGATGTGGAGGCTGTAGACAGAATCAAAATTGATTGCAAAAAAAAAAAAGCAATATCTTCAGCACCTCTTAGCCAACACAACCATTGGCACTGTAGACAACATTAATGCACAGCATTCAGGTTCGTGCATTGGGTTGGGCGGCAATTTTATGCCCAGATACAGATAGATGTTGCTATGTCGACAAGAGTACACATTGAACGCCTTTGGAGAAGGTAACAGTGTGTAAGTTAAAGGGGGGGGGCCGCACATATTGTTAATATTTCTGACCAAAGCAATGTTCAGACTCGAGGTGCTGTGGGCCATGTTATGTAGATAGGGAGCAAGCCTTGTCTGCAAGGATGAGCTAACCCCTGCCTAACTCGACTCGCTGGTGCCCAACATGGTTCATACAGAGAGAATTAAGTTCAGTACCTAAGGGGGCTGTGAAGTCATGTTATCTTTCTTACATGAGATTTGTTCATCGGCTGCAAAGCTACTTGTTTGAGACAGACAAAATCTGTCCACTTCTTTGGGTGATTAAATGCAATATAAAATGCCTATAAAAGATGACTCTCTTTTAATAACTTCAGTTGAAAATTCAATGCACGAGTATGGCTCATCTTATCACTGTGTCACCTCAGGAATCAATTTGCATTTGCAACCTTCATAGTGAAGTCAATGCCAGCCGCTCATAAAATTTCAGATAAATTCTTCAGGCACTGTCTGCACTGCACTGGTCTTTAACTAGAAGACCCTACAGAGGCCTTGTTCTTACAGATTGGCATCGCCAACTTCAAAATTGCAGAATCAGCATCATCAATGGACCTTTGGGAATAATTGGAGATGGGTTTATCTTAGTCCAAGTCTGATAGTTTCTTCATGCAAAGATTGAAACATTAATTCCGTAAAATAAAGTTTTGGTATATGTTTGAAGTAATGCTTTGTTTCTATTTTTGAACAGTATAGATTTCCAGCAGAATGTAGTCTATGAAATGGATATGCAGTCACAGTTTTATATGCGCCTATGGACCAACACATCTGTGATGCTGGTGTATTTATTTGTGCAGTAGCTAACTGTATCAGATTTGTATTGTGGTATATGCTGATATATTATTAGTGGGGTAACCCAACTAAATGCTGTTATCTTATCATTTAAGTGACCTGTCTCAGATGTCAAGCCAAGTCAGACACATTTGACCCATTTATGGATCTGAGTCTTGACATCAAGGTAAATCTTTATTTTAAAGAATTACAATTTAACTTCAAATAAAACCAAATTTCCCCCCTGCAGCTAGAATATTTTGTGAGAATTGGCGTTATTGTTGGTACCATTTTCTGAAATCGCGATAACCTTTTTGTTGTTAGAGATATTTAAATAATATTTGCATATATAAATAAAGAATTGAATTCTGCATCTATTGGTGTAACTTTTGTTTGTGAGTGTGTGATACGAGACATGTAAGGAAGTGGTAAAGATGTAAATTCTAAATAAAAAAAACCAAATCATAACACGAAAAAACGAAAAACAAATATTAAAAAATTACTTCCTTTAGTTTTTCTATGGACTTTAGTGGGAACCCTGAAAGAAAAGCCTAATTCCACACTATTTATGTGGTTTCATTGTCAAATCATCATATCACTTGTGACAATGAACGAACCGTATAGACTTGCCGTAAATTGTTCTCAGAAACACTAGGCATATTCATTTTTGTGATAGATCCCAAAAAGTCTAATTTTATCCTCTTCTTCATGAAAGCAATGTGACCAACACTATTCTAATGTAAAAAGCAACTTATCTCTCAAGAATTTAGTAATCCACATCACAATCCATAATGATTTTACTGAAAATACGATAAAATAACACCCGCTTCACTTTCATGTCTCCGTTCCGATGTGAAGAGATCTAAAATATTTCATTATTTCAACTCCATAGATGTCTTCTCCTTCATAATCTGCACGGAAAAGGAACTCTAAAATGATAGTTAACTAGGATTGGTCAAAATCTGGTTACTTAACCAATCAGGATTTGTGACAAATGCTCTTATGTTGTTTGATTGACTAACCTGCAGTGTACAAGATATGCTAATTTTTTCTCTGATTGACCAAACTATAGCGTGCTAAACGTTAACCAAGGAGTAAGGATTGAAGACAGAATTACACATTCTGTTAGCTTGCCATATGTGAATTTGAGTTCTAGGGTGTTAAATCAAATAATTCTTTTTATGGATGGGAACTGTAAACACAAAATCTTAAGTTTTTTTTTTTACAATTGTTATTTTATTTTAAGAAGCGTAATGAAAATTCTTGTAGAAGCCATGTAAGTGCTTTTAAAAAAAAGGCAAATTATAGCAAAAATTAGCAGACCATCAAGATTTTTAGGCAAGGGATGAAAAGCAGAACATTTAGTAAATAGCAGAAAGATCAAGGGGAGAACAGATAGGAAGACAATAGATAATTTGCTGAATGGGTTGTCATTGTTGCATGAGAGAATGTCACTAACTGAACTTATTAACAGCACAAGGTATAATTATTTTCAGAAACATGCTAATAATACAAAGTACTCTTTTATCAAAACAAATTTCCCAATCTGAAATAGTGGAAATTCAGATGATTCATTCCACAACCCAGACACACTGGTTCATGTAAATATGATTAATACAAAATACTGTAGGTCAGGGTAATACCCAAATGAGATCAGGGTACAAAGCCAGAAGAAGACCACGGAAAAGATGGATAGAAAACGTTAGGGACATCCTGTACAGACACGGTCATGCTCAGCCGAGGCCACACATCTGGCGATAGAATGCAAGCTCGTGCTCCAATCACCCCTACGCTTAACAGCAAGAGTGGATCGATCACAAACCACCTGGAGAAAGACAATATACTGTATTACCTTTTTTTAATTGTAATATAATCATATTTATTGATTATATGTAATTTGATTGGTGTGAGGGATACTAGAAAAAAAATGATTGTGTAGGACCATTTTCATACCAACGTTGCAGTAAATTTACTGAAGAGCAATCACTGCACTTGGGACACATTAAAAGTTTTTTTTTACACATGCTCACATGGTCACAACACTACAGCAAACTGTATACTCTCACACATGTGCTGAGTATACGAATTATGCACATTGGCTCATTTGTAACATTGCTGTTCTCTGCAGACAAATAATACTCGTATTGCAAGATATCGCTCATTTATCAAGTTAATATTTATTTAAAATTTGTGCTCATTTTACAAGACACTCATAAGCCATGGTTTTTAATGTGTCTTTGCATATGTATATAAACCGGATGCAGGAGTTAGGGTAAGTAAAGACAACTAGGAGGGGAACTTGCCAACCCTCCTAATAGTTGCTGCGGCTTGGTACGCACAGAGTTATCCTCAAAGGCGGGATGTTGCCATGGGATGGATATATATATATATTCCACTACCAATCACCCCCTCACACACGTTCCTTTAAGTGCTCTTACAACACCCATACCGTATTTTTATTACCATCTCCACAACACCCCAGCCATGACCATGTGTTAATTACACTGCTCTGGCTAGTTTCCGCGACTAATTATATCGCAATTATATGATCTGAAAAAAAATCATAAGATTATTATAAAAAAAATCATAATTATATGGCAATTTTATGATCTGAACTGTTGCATGCTCTTTCACATGTGGTTTAAAATTGGTTCGTTTTAAATAAAAGATATTGCCATAAATAAATTTCAGTGGAAAAACCACAACATACCCACTAAATACATACGGTCATAACATGTTAATACGTAGCAAACACTGACACAAGTGGGGGAAGGTAGGGTTATGGTGACCTCATTTGCCGGAAGTGGAAATTTTCTTTATCACAAGCCCAGCTCCTTGTATCAGCATAACTAAAGAAAAAATTCCACTACCAACTACCCATCCCACCCCATACACACACACACACACACACTGGTATCACTCCGGACCACACCGCCGGTCGGTTCGGCCGGTATTGCTGACCTCACCTATCGACCATATGGGATGTGCGGGGATACTCAGCACATTCGGTTGCACATACGCAGCTCAATATTGTTATATAAGGTATATATTCGCTGGATAAGTACTAGGTGACGACCTTTACCCCACTTTCGCATGACACGTTTATTGTTATTTGGGCTGTATTAAAGCCGGTTATGTAACATAATGGGGCATGGTGCCACCTTTGCACGACTTCTCCGTATCCAGTATATTGTTATATGAGTTATGTATTATCCAGTTATGTAACATGGCGTGGCATGACGACCTCTCCAGACCGAGTATATTTTGGACCATATTACATGGACCATATTTTGTTGTATGAACTATATTAACGGACCCATAGCACGACCTCTCCATGGCCCATATTTTGTTATATGAGCTATATTAACGGACCCAACTGGTCAACGAACCTGGGGCTCGTTCCATGCACCATACACTACTACATGCACATACATATATAATATATATATATATATTTCTACGATTTTATATATTTCGATGCCTGGTATATACTAAAGTGACTAAGTGTTTTCAATTTATATTCAGGGTGTCAGTACAGTTGAGGAAGCACTGGCCAAATTTGTCAAACCTGAAACTCTTGAGAATGAAAATGCATACAAGTGTCCAAAGTAAGTGTTTGTTCCCATGTCTGGACATTTTCTAGTATGTTTTGTAGGATCATAGTTTTCATTATTTTGTGTGTCCAAATTCAAAACTTGTACAGGCTAGCAGAATGTAGATAGGAGAACGAAGTACACTGTGTCATGGTATACAGCTTCATTGCGATATGTGCACTTTTTGGTTTGACTTCAGCATGACTTTGGGTTATTTGACCAGAGGGACAGAAAACCCATCTCCGTGGTCGCATCTTACTACATACATGATAGGTTGCAATGTTATTATTCTTTTATCCTCTTTGACGCACCACACTGTAGCTTTCATTATTATTGTTTATGTCAGAAATTTGTAATGTCTAGGCAAATGACAGGCTTTGTCGCTGAGAGGTAGTGAAGGCACCTTGGGCAGCCAAAGTAGTCTGTTCAATTTCAACAGCAGGCAGTTGGGCACCAGGATAGCTCTAAAGCATTGGCAACCTAATGTATGTAACTATTTGCTAGAAAATAACTACAGTAAAAATACTGGGTTGATCGATACACATTGAATAGGATATTATAGCTACAGAAAAAAATGAATATTTTACAGACTAGCATGTGATTCCCACAAGTTAAAGTTCGCAGCACTGGATAGAAGTCTTTCTATCTCTCAACTTTCCTTTCTTCTGCATTTCAGAGTCGTGTTTTGAATCTTATGATGTCCAAAATATTTTATTTTTTATTTAATTATTTTCTTTTCATATATTTATGATCCTTAATTTTTTTCTTTAGTTTTCCCAATTTTTGTCTAAATTAACTCCACAAAGGATTCAATCCTTTCTTCTAGCTACTCCTTGGTGCCATGCCATAAAACATAGTTTTCTGTTTCTGAGAAAAATAAACTTAATACAGCAAAATTTTAAGCTAAATTTAGTTAGCTTTTTTGGAGTGATAATTTCATAGCATTTGAATACTTTTCGTCAGGAAAACACTTCCATCTTGGAGTGATAATTTCATAGCATATGAATACTTTTTATCATGAAAACACTTCCACCGTGGAGTGATCATTTCATAACACATTTAGTCAAATATAAATGTAAGCACTTCCTGTGCAGGACATTATTTTGCAACTAGTGTTGAATTCATAGGCACTGCTTATACGCGACATTAACCTCACTTGAGCTAAGGGAAATGGCTCAATCTACACTATATTTGGAAACGCTGATAAATATGGTCCCACTGGGGATTATTTTATAACGTGTAGTTACTGATGTAATATTTGTAAGCATACTCATATTTGATAGTCACGCTGAAGTTTCAGTCAGATAAATTTGTGGTTCTGCATGAAGTCTTTAGACAACACCCTTATGTATGGGACTTTGGAATTTAATATTTTAAAATATGTCTTAGTGAAGATTTAATAGTTTTTAATGTCTTAGTGGAGATTTCAGTAACTTTTAATATGTCTTATTGTGGACTTGAATGATTTATAGTACATGCCCTAATGGAGACTTTCAATAATTTTTTCTATATAATTCATTCAGATGTAAAAACAAGGTGAGAGCTCAGAAGAGATTCTCTATAGAGAAAGCCCCAAATGTTTTGACTCTGCAGTTAAACAGGTTAGTAAAATTGTTTCCTAATTCTGTTTCCACTTATGTTAACAAAAGAAGTCTCTTAAAATTTCACTAGTTCTTTTTCTAGTTAATTAATTTGTTCAGTGACTTGAACTTGTATAACTTATTAATATAGTTATTTGGAAATTTTCTTAGAGTCAAGATCTGCTCAACACAAGGGCTTGTGTGCTTACAGTGTTAACAGAACTTTGATGATTGACCATTGCCATCTAGTGAGACAGCATTGTAGGAAGAGTCATATTTTGGACTTTCATAAAACAGCAAGCATAAACCTAACCTAAATAGAACCTGGGACATGCAGTGATTTAAACAGAATGGAGAGCGTAGTTATATTGAAAAAGCCACAAGATCATGATTGACAGCTCTGACAACCTGTTACGAAGGACAAGAAAGATATTGTATATTGACACTTTTGCTAACACAGCTTTTTATGCCAAGTCTTTCCCACTGACATGCCATTTTTTTTAGGTATGAGTTTTGAAAATGATAAATCATTAAAAATTAATCAATATGGTTAGAGCTTTGAAATTTCAAAATACATTCAGATAAGAAATATTTTCCCACAACGTTTGTATCAAGCTTTCATTGAAAAGGTTTCATTTTAATTTATTTTATGAATGATTCTGCATTGCAATGACAATGTGATGACAGTTCCATTTTTGATCTTCACTCCTCGATCCGCAGAGATATCTCTTATTAATCTATGACCATCATTACTTGAATAATAGTTCATTTCTGTATCTGATTATCTGAGTCCATGTAAATTGCTAGAACTAGATAAAATGTTTGAATCAGAGTCATTCTTGACACTTGGTTTCATCATTGTCCATATAGAAGTGTTCATTGAAAATAAAACAGAGTATAATATCTTTGCTAATTATTTGTCATTGCTAGATAGATTCAATAATGGACTCTGCCATATTGGAAAGCTATTTGTAATAATTAGAATGTCCTGCACTGAGTACTAGTGAAGGGTCAGCAAAGTTCCACATGATTAAGACGACAAAAGTTGTCTATGGCAGTGAAAGAAACTGTTTCAATGACTTTTGCCATTCACGGCAGCGATAATTTTAAAATGGTAAAGCATCATTTTTTGCTCAATTAGAAATGAAAAGTCAACACTAAATCATTTCTGTAATGTTATCTCGTATTCTGTTCACATTTGTTTTTTTTATAAGTTTAGTACCTCTTTATGTTGCATCATGGTGTTATGATTCTCCTCTTTTCACTACATATGGGGATTATATGACATCAATAAAACAAATGAATTATTTCTATGCATAGATTTGATTTTCATCATCACTTATCTGGGAAAATTAACCGGTTTATCAAGTATCCAGAGAAGATCAATCTGAGAAACTACATGAGTCAGAGAGTGGTGAGTGTTTTGACCTTGGTCTTGTCTATGCCAATGTCAGCTTATTCTTATAAAATAAGACAATATTATGAGCACTTTATTTGGTTATGAAATATAATAAGCCTCTTCAACAGCAGTTAAACATGGGCTACCAGTATGCACCAGAAGAGACTGCTAAATAGCTGTTACATGCAGCTCCTACATAGAATTCTTTGAGTTAGATGGCAGGACTGATGCATTAGAAAGATCTGGCAATACCACAGTTTTTTCTATGCTCAGTCTGTGCAGACTCAGATATCTGGGACATACACTACGAGCATGGATGATGGCGTAATACCAGCGGATCTACTTTATGAAGAATTACAGTTTGTGAAAATATCTGTGGGCCGACCTCTATTTCGGTATAAAGATTTATGCAAATTTGATACACATAATACAGAATCATGGGAATAGGATGCCATGGGTCGTCTTGCATGGAGGGAAAAATCAGCAATTGAATCAAGACAAAAAAGCGATAGACAGTTCATGGCTTAGACCTTGACAAAGACACAAAATAGGACATTATTGTACAAGTGGGCCTTTGATTGCTTGTTAAAGAAAAATCATAATGTAGCAGATGGGATTTGAACAAGATCAGCTCAGGTGATACCTACTTACCTCGCAGCTTGAGTCAACACATTTTTCATGTTCAACCACGACACATCCTTAAAAAAGACGCGAGTTTAGTCAAGACTTCCAATGTGTATATTCTCATGCTACTATGGATATCGGCTGGTCGGTCAACACACGCACACATTATACTGGTATGTGAATTCCTTGAGAACCACAGATATTTAACATTAGTATGGGCCAGAATTATTCAGCACTAAAAGGACCAGTTAGGTCTACTTGTAAACATCAGATGTGACATGGCTAAATGAACAATATAATTTAATTTATTTCTTGTACATACTGTGGAAGACTCTTTGTGTCTCATTTCCATGCATCATACATTATATTTCCTATAGTACAACAATAATACTAACACCTGGCAAGACATAATGGTGTCTACTAAATACTGGCAATGTTACACATCTACTGTAATAGAGACAATGTTACACATCTACTGTAATAGAGACAATGTTACACATCTACTGTAATAGAGACAATGTTACACATCTACTGTAATAGAGACAATGTTACACATCTACTGTAATAGAGACAATGTTACACATCTACTGTAATAGAGACAATGTTACACATCTACTGTAATAGAGACAATGTTACACATCTACTGTAATAGAGACAATGTTACACATCTACTGTAATAGAGACAGTGTTGTGAACAGAATGTGTCTCATAATGATGATATAATGAGTGATATATTCAATATTCATGAGACATAAGGTCCAACCCTAGATCAGATACTTTTACTGAAGGCGGATGTGTCGGGCCATTGACACATAAAACGGAGACACAACGCATTTCCATTCTCTGGACTACATCCTGCTGGAAATCTAGTAGGACCATGGTCCTGCTACAAGGGAGATCCAGCGGGAGTGTGAGAATGAACACTGAAGAAGAAGAAGATCAGATGCCTACCTCATTTGATTATTTCACTTGGATATGTTGATCAGTTTGTGTTTATCATTGATTAATTTACATATTGTGCAGTGTTAGGGTTAGTTATGTAAAACACAACTTTCCTGACCCTAAATAATTAAATTTTTAAATAAATTATTGATTTATAATTGATATAATATTTATATTAATTATACTTTAAATAAGCAGGTAGGCATCTGATCTGGGATTGAACTGAGCATTAATTTTCAAGTTATGTATATATTTCATTTGTTCATCTGCCTTAGGGCGAACCCGTTCTATACCACTTATATGGAGTTCTGGTGCACTCTGGACACAGCAGTGAACACGGCCATTACTACAGCTTTGTTAAGTCTCCCAGTAAAACATGGTACTGCATGAATGACTCAATTGTAAGTATATCTGCATGGTTTACGGTTTTACATAGGTAACAGTTGATTACACTTCTTAATCCCACCCTAAGATTACATTTAGGGTTATTTTTCTACTTCTCTTGCATTTATTAAAATAATCCTTTTTTTCTCTGAGCACATGTCCATACTAATACAATTTTTTAAATGTACAATTTTATATGATTTACATGTATATTTGTTTAACTCGATATGGGGCAAGGACCCATGTTGTATATGTTTGATGATCGCCTGTGTGCAACAGGGGCCTGGACTTTCAGTTCAGGGTACAATAAATAGGACCACTCTTCTTTCCAGGCATGTTGTAGGAAGTGGCTAAGGAAAGTTAGGGGATGTGATGATAACCTGTCATGTGAAAAAGTCATCATTCTCACATTTTGTCTCAATTTATTACATTTGTCTATCACATAATCCCCATGAGTGATGAAGAGATACAGGCCAGTGGAAGTAGCACTGATGTCCTTTTGTAGCAGACTTGGGTGACGGGGAATGCTAGATGTGCCATCACTGCCGACAGGTCAGCAAATTTGATATAAGAATGATGGCATAGCCGGTCCAGAAGTGTGTGTTGTGTTCCTGGCTGGAATTGGTAATCTTGGGATACTGACACACTGGAATTCCTTTCTTCTGAAACTAAACATGTATCAATAAACTGCCTTCACACAACCTATCTTTGAGATATCCGTATATGACTCAGTGTGTCATCTTAACCATACAATTGAGAAGAACTTGTGCTTGTGTTAGAAAGGCTATGGGCTGTCAGGTGCTACCTGCCCACAGCTAAAGGGATTATTTCATCATCATCATTATTTGTTTGCTAGATTACTGAGAGGTTTATTGTTATGTTTTAGGTACACCAAGCCGGTAGTAACACTGTATTCAGTGCTGATGCTTATGTCCTGTTCTATGCTCGCATTAACAAGAGTAGCAGCAGTAATGGCCCCACCACATCCAGCAACAACATGAATCATATGAAAAGTCCCTCATGCCCAGTAAAGGCAAGTTGATATAATGATATTGAGTGTGTGTGTATGTTTTTATATATATATATATATATATATATTATCAAAGGATGTTCTTTCCTACCCCGAAAGACAACCCGTAGCGGGTTGTGGTGATGCCATGAGATATCTACTAATCAGAGAGGGGTCTACCTGTTGAATGTAAATATTGTCTGAATTTACTACAACCAAAAAAAAAAAAAAAAAAGCTCGGTTGATTTCTACTTCCTGAGTAGGATATATCAACTATTTTTTTTTTTTAGAATCAGTTTTGTGTTTTATTTCTGAAATAAAATTTTAAGCATTTTTTAATAAACATTTTATTAATTCATGTAGAGTTGTATTTTACTTGTTCTCAATTCTGCATGGCGTGACCACCTTGTTTTTCCACCCTTTTTCAGAGCCCCTTTATTGGACCTACATTTCCAAGTCACTTCAAACAAGAGCCACCTCTTCTGAATGGAATACATGGTATACATTTTCCTGCTTAGTATCTATTACATGTTTGTTTCAACAATAGGAACGTGTTTATTGTCTCCAAGTAGTACATCAACGCCATATGTAGCTTTCTACAGGACATTCTCAGTGGTATTTCTAAGATGACTTCATTAAAGTAATTGCTCAGAGGAGTGATTTGACCATTACCACACTGTCTGCGACTATAGTCGAAATATAAAACATATTTTCAGCAGCTGTCTGTGACTATAGCTGCATGTACCCTCATACCTCTCAAACAAAAAAATTTGCGATTGTAAACAAACATTATCCACCAGGTTAACTGAGGACATAAAAGTAGACCATATTAGCTTCCGTTTCTGTTAGTGTTCAACTAAATAGAACGCGTTATATAGATAAGTTGTGACTTTTGCCACTGATAGAATGTCTAAATTTTTGCTAAATTACAACCATTTCTGAAGAATTTATTTCTAAATTCAGATTTCATTTGCTGAGCCGATAATATTAGTTCGATCTCATGGTTTGTTTGTTTACAAAGACGAGTGTTATATGACCAAGTAATTTGATTATAAAATGACGGTGAGTAATCTAGGCCTAGTTACGCCATTCCAGCTCAAAGACTGGAGACTCACTATATAAACACAAACCCAACCCAATGGACCCTCTGAGACAACTCGAGAGAGCAAATCAGTCTTACATTCCACGAACAGGCCACATCTTCATCAATAAACATCTGAACAGAATAAATCCATTACATGAACCAAATTGTAGACGCTAACGCACAAGAGGAGACTGTTGAACACCTACTACTGCAGTGCCCAAAACTAACAGACATCCAATAAAAACTACCACCACCGCTTCCAACTATGCACAACACACTCTACACAACTGCACCACAGCTGAGGACAACCTGTGAATTCGGGTTAAAAAGGGCTATGGTCTAATGAGCTGCCTTCTCACAGCAAAAGGGATTGAATCATCATCTCTGGTCGTCATGCTTGGGTACAGGGTAACGTAAAAACCGATGGACTGTCCTCCAGCGCATATGTGGTTGGTTCACTGATTATGTATAGATTCCCTATTGCCTCTTTAAGTACCACTTGTATGGTGATACAATAAGTCTATCTAAAATTTTGTGAGTTAGGAATTGTGTGTGGAGAGAGGGGTTGAGATGAAGATTAAGGAGAGCATACAAAGTTTCTGGAACTAGTAAAAAGTTTTGAGTCAGTACCTGAGGGAATGGGGGATAATGGTCTATTTATTCACACAAGGCAAGTTCACTGGCAATCAGAACACCTCGTATAAGATAGGCACAGTTGACCCAAGTCTAAATATATGTTCACCATCTTCTCTGTAACTGCTATCCAGGGACATGTTTTTGCCTACAAAGTTCAAGTACACAAAAAAAAATAGGAACCTTTTTTTCTCTTCAAATACAATGGGATCAGGTGGTGACACCATACCATTGTATGATCATATTGTCATACATTACATGGAATATAAACATGGACAAAGTCAGTGTTCATTTATTTTTCAGTGGCATTACATAAATAGCTCAAGAGACTGCGCTGTTGAAATCAAGAGAAGCATTGCAATGGTGACACTGAAACTTATGCAAATGAAAAATCTTTGGCAGGGTACCAGCAACAAAGTCAAACCATGTATGATAAGAACATGCATATTTCCAGTAGCAATATATGGTGGCAACAAAAGAATCTGGACAATGACAGCACACGACAAAAGAAAAATAGGCACAGCAGAAATGACATGTCTACGTAGAACACTAGGAGTGTCATTAAGAAATAGAATTAGAAACGATAACATCAGACATAACCAAAACAATACCAGTATTGGAACACATCAAAAGACCACAGATCAAGTGGTTTTCATACACTAACAGACAGCATAACACATAGACATCCTGTTATAAAGCCAGATGCAGACTGTGTAAAAGATGGATCACAAAATCAAAGAAGCAGAGATGTTCATATGTATGTTGATATTTAAAACATTGTATGCATTAACATTTGCAATACTCATATCCTTGTTTGTTTCAGGCAAGCCTACTTGTGAAATTGGCACGCCTATTAAAGATAAACTGCCTGGAACATCTATACAATTGTCCCATACAGAACCCAAGGTTGTGCCAAAATCAACACTGCCTGTGACTCACAACAAAATCTCCTTCCCCCTTCTTGCTCCACTTCAGAAAAAACATTTATTGCAGCAGCAGCAAATGCAAAAGGATGACACCAAGCGCATTGTGCTTCAGATAAAAAATGGTAATTCTACCACAATGGAAAAATCACCAGATGGAAAGTCAAAAGTTGTGAATGGAGATGTCATTCAACAGAAGACTGTAGGGCTTGTACCCTATAATGATGACTCTGATTCGGAACAGGAGAATGTAAATGGCCCAGAACGTCAGAAATCTGTAGGTGTAAAAATCAGCAACAGAGAGGCAGCTTCAACTTTGTCTCCAGTGCAGACTATAGGAGATTATCAGCAGAAACAGACATGTGTCCAGAAACTCAGCTTTCCTTCTGCTGTTGGAGACGGAGATTCTGGAAGCTTGTCGTGTGCAGCACCTGGAGCTGGGCAACAGACTGCATCATCTTTAAAATCATACAGAGACATTCCACCTCCGCCTTGCAGTGCTCAGAACCATCTGTCTACCTCAAACTGTAAAAATAGCTCCTCTAACTTGCAACCTAAACATTTGTCTGCGCAATTGCCACTAAATGCCTCTAACAAAAACATTGTCCATAAAGACTTAGTACCACCATCATCAAAACTGGGAGATGCTCACCAGGATCTCTCATTGTTAAACACCACCACATCTACATCATTGGCAGCAGGTAAGGGTGGCGTTGTGGAGCTCCCTGTTGTAAATATGTCATCATATGCAGACTCAAGCAGTGGCAAGGTGAAATCTGCAGGTGGAAACTGGCTAGTCCAAGCCCAAGACTGTGCCCCGAGTCCACGCAGTTCATGTTCTAGCTCAAACAGTGTCAATTCTACTACTGAATGGACTGTTCAGTCCAAAGGTAAAACTTCATTTCCAGCCCTCATCTTTTGGTGCAGATTTCGAAAACCTTTTCTCTTTGTCCAAAACAAATTTAGGTATGGCATTCTCTGTCTTCCCTCTATCAATTTTTAACTCAGCATATAATCAGATGGATTTTAATTTATACATTTCTTGTGCATTTGACAGTGCGGTAAATTCATACTGATTTTCATACCTTTATGCCGTTAATGTTTCTGTTAAAAGTGACATTATTTTAAATCTCTTTACGAAAATCATTCATTCTTATGACATTCTGTATTTTAACATACATTTTCCCTGATAGATACAGTGGTTTGTTTTGTTTTTCTTTATAATCTTGGATAAAATCATTGAATTTATTCTCAGTAGAGAATATACTTCATAATGATTATTGATCAGGTGATTAGTAGTTTCTAAATCAACGGTGATACACACTGGGCATCCCCATAGTAGTTCCATCTCTTTCATTTGATGGCGAAGGGTATATATATTCCCATATCCTGTTGATTCATCTGACTCCTTAATTGTTCTCCTCTACTACCTTTCCTAGTGAATCTACTTTCTCATGGCTAGTAAGCGTGTCTCGTCACCATACAGTTTTTCCTTAAAGTTGGTTGGGGAGGGCTACATCTCTATTCTACTTCTTTCATGAAGACAGCTGTCCTGAAGCTCCATGTTCTACTGTCTGCTTGCCTTCTCCACAAGGATACATGTTTGCCTGGCCACGTTTCAGCATATTGTGCATGTGATTGTACATCAGCTGTAAATGATTACCTGATGCATGAGTTAGGAGAATTAAAGAAAGCAAGGAAAGGAACTGGCCACCCCACCTAATAGTTTCTGTGGCTTAGTACATGAAGAGCTATCTTCATACCTGATGGCAGGCTACTGCCATGGGACATACTTTACATGTGATTGTTATTTGTCCATCAGTGATAATGGCCATTTGTTACATCCACTTTTGAAATTCAATTAGAGTTATGTCCTTGATTATGAGTTCATAGATAAGTTCTATTCTAGCCACAAATGTCCTTGGACAATTCGGACATGGGATGAACAATGTAGATGGTTTTTGGTCTACTTGTGACTTTCTAGCTATTCTCAGCTGTTGTGCTGCTGCATTTCTCTTTTCACAATATGCTGCACCTTTTTGACTCTAGCACCATGTTGTTATTTTCTGCAAGTTCTTCCCATGCATCTTGGTCTATTTCAGTTTTCAGTGAGGCCTTTAACGAGTCCTTGTAGATAATCTTTTGACCACCGTTAGAACGTATGCCCTTCTGCAACTCACCATAGAGAAGTATCTTTGGAAGACAATGATCTGGCTTACTTACCATATGGCCTACCCAACGAATCTGTGTCCTACATCAGAGTAGTGTCAATGCTAGGATACCAAATCTGTTTCGGTGAGTGGTATCCGGAATCTTGTCTTGCCATCTGATGTTTATAATATTCATGAGGCAAATTGTGTGAAAGTGATTGAGTTTCTCACATGCCATGTCTGTGTTTCACCAGCTTATAACAGCACTTGAATTACCACCACTCTTTAAACTTTCAGCTTAGTCTGTAGATTAATGCCATTTCTATGTCACATATTTGTATACAATCTGCAGAAAGTGCTATTTTGTGTTAACAGTGATCATGTGAATATTCCATTCAGTGGGAAAACCTTTTCCATTTGTGTGAATTTTTGTGGGTATGAAAATGACCTGTACTGAGGATTTTGATTTGAGGAAAAGTTGTGCAGCATCTGCCTCACTCTTGTCAGACCTCATTTGAAACCAGTGTCAAGACGAATTGAGATTAATAGAAATAAAGTTTGACGCGGTGGATGACCATCGTTTTCTGTCTCTCACTATGCTTTATGTGGTACACATCACATTTCTGGAAATCGCTTTCATACACGGTGGGCTGATATATTTGTGTTCTCATACGTATAAATACGTACATCAGGCGTAAACATCAGATTTTCTGTATAATAGTTTCAACATCATGCTTTTGGAGACAGTCTCAGTATGATGTCACAGATTTTATGACTTCCTAACAGGCTGTCAGTTATGTGTGGAGCCTGAACACATCTCAAGCCGTTCATTGGTGAGAGTGTTCACGCGATATGTTACCGAGGTCGCTACATATTGGACAGTTCAGTGTTGTTGATATTGAAGTAAATTAGGTCAACACATAAACTTCACATTATTAAATAGAATCGCTCTTTATAATAGGAAAAAAACATGCAGTTGATAACTTTATCTTATCTGCCCTTGAAAATACCCTAGATATTATCTAAAGTCTATGATAATAACAACACAAAACGTTGAAAATTCAGTACTGGAAAAAAACATAGCGCCACGTTGTCATGATATAGAACACCTCATCTGCATACGTCTATATCAGCCACATCTAAGAGTCTACAAAGTTGAGTGTACCGGCCGTTGGTTGTGGATTCTTCAAATTTATTCAGAGAGAACTTTCTTCCCTCTTACATGGCCACTCCGATTTCTATTATTCTCAGAACATATCAATTCCTCTTTTTTAACCTCTTTACTTCCTCTCATTGTTTACTGTTATCTATTTGTCATAATTAACTCTTCTCTATCTTGTCACTGTGCCATCCACTGTATTATTGCTGCTAATGCATCAGCTTGATCATTTCCCCTTACTCATGCAAGATATAAGCAGTAGATCCATGTGATAATTTGGAGGTGGCTGAGAAGAATAACAACCCATTCCTTTCTTATCTTGTGCAGCATGTTCTGAGAGTCATTTAATCAATGTGTGATGTTTGTGCCAGGAGCCATATGAGATCCACTGTTATCTCGATCTCCATTCTTAAACTAAATATTATATTAATAAACCGACATCTACAACTTTTTTTAACTATTTCGGCAATCCCCAAAACCCTATCCACATTTGTTGCTATTATTACTGAACCATCTCCGTGTAGATGATTTTAGCGTGTGGCTTTGAGTACTGCTAGATTTCTTGTATCATTCCCTCTGTCACGATAGCATCTCAATTCTGATACTCTCTCCTTAGCCGTATATGTTTCAAGAATCTTATCTTTGTCTGCTTCTACCAATTCACTGACTCTTCCTACTTCTTCCAGCTCCCTGACTCCAGGTTATCTTCTGCTTATGTCATTTAAAACTTTCCTCATTTGATGTACTTTGTGTGTTGCTTAGAGGTTGATGTAATGTAAGATAAGCAACCTTTTCAAGACGGTGGGTCGGATTGAAAGTTTTTCACTTGGGATGGGGCCAACAAACATTGGGAAAAAAATTATGTGAAGTCCCAAATAGTAAGGACTTAACTCCTAGGTCAGTGCATATAATCATTTTAGATCAGCCTGACGAACCAATAAAAATAATGGTGCCCCTTATTTGTCCCACAGACTTCATTTTACTGATCCATGGTGTATTGATTCTGTTCTCCGGACCACATCCTTCGAACCAGCAGGAGTTTGAGAACAAACATAGTAGCAGAAAAACCATGATCTTGAATTAAGAAGCATGTGCACTAAACACCTGTGTTTTCATAGTTTCATATTTAGTGACAGATTGAAATGTTACAAATTAAGAGGTGTATTATTCATTTCTCTGTACATATTAGGAATTGTCAATCAAATTGTTTCTGAAATATTTTATAGTTATGTCTTATTTTTGTTTTATATTGGTAGTATATCCTATTCAGAATGATGCCACAATCCCAGCATTTGTTTTGGCTGTATTGATTTTCTAGGCAATATAAATACGTTCAGTAGTTTCCATTGCTTTCTGAATGGTCCGGAGCATAATTTCCTGCATTGGCATTTGAAACCCAGTACTTTGGCTGTCACAGACGCTCTCTATACTATGATGTTGCAGAGCTAAAAAGCATTATACTTCTTTCTATCTTCTAATCGGTGGTGCATGGCCAAGATGTTAGAGCATTGATCTCACATCAGGGAGGTCTGTAGTTCAATTCCTGATAAGGACATTTTTTTTTCTGTCAGAGGGTAAATTAAAAAGCTCACCCTTTACTTGATTTGGCGACATAAGGTCATGCATCATTTATCACTCAGCTACACTTGTCACCTGCCTAACAGGAAACATGCAGTATTTATAGTTGTAAAAAAAATATCTTCACAAAGGAATGTACATCTAAATGTTCTAATAATTATCTATTAAAACATTCATAGTTTTTCATATACTGCATATTTCCGAATGTAAGCCGATCCGTTTCACAAGGTCATTTCTTCCATTTGCCCACCCTGCCTGTTGTCACATAAAATACAACCTCAATGATAATACTGTACGACTTTTCCCTGGAGCCTCAGAAAACCTGTGACCACCAGATACCAAAGTGTTTTGAGATATCTGATTCATTTGTTCATTGCTGTCTCCACAACAAAGGTTGACTGCAATGATAGCCATTTAAATTCAAAGCCTAGTCAATGAATAGATCAGGTCAACTTTTAACTTGGCTTTTATATTTGCCTTCAATTCAAGGTGGAATAAGGTGTGAAGATAGATTTTGTAAAGATGACCAGACATGAAGACACATTTCACTGTTTTAGGTTGCATGGCAGATGGCTCCCCCACTGCACTGATGTTTTTTTTTTTGAAAGCAAGGCTGCCGTAGTGGGAGAAATTCCAAAGTGGCTCGTTTGTGCGCACCCACATAAAAGGCTGGATGGATGAGTCACATTCTGGAATGGTTGGATAAAAATGTGGGGCAAAGGAAGGGCCACTATAATAAAAACCATCCATCCTGGTTGTGGGTACATCATTGTGGGCACATTTCACAGAGAGAGTGGAAAAACAATGCAGTGAGATGAGGCTTTCTGTAATTTCTGGGAGTTTATCTCCTTCCTGCAACCACTAGGAGTCTCCCTTTTAACCATTTAAGGATAAATTCGAGAAAAATGAAGTGAATGCTGTCATCCGATTTAGCTGTGACGATCGGTGGCAACATCAAGAAAGCTGATAGACATTACAATTGCTAAGTGGGTAAAATAATTTCTGATCAGATATTGTCAAGAATGATCGTCCGATCATTAAAAAAGTGCTCCATCGGTAATGCAGTGGATGGAAGTTAGGATGACGCTATCGTTGAGGCAGATGACAACAGTGCACCAGTAGACAATTAAAATTTTTTTAAGCGTTTGGAAATAGACCATGACCATGATACATGGGAAGAATTTGCACAAAATATATCTACATGGCGTGTTAAAATAAAAAAGAGCGCATCATCTTGTGAAAAGAGGAGAAATGCAGCAGCTCAACAGCGGAGAACAGCTAGAAAGTCGCGGATAGACCAAGATCCGTCTACAGTCGTCATTCCAGGTCCGAACTGTCCAAGGACATTTACAGCTCGAATAGGGCTCATTAGCCATCTACGAACTCATAATCAAGGACATAACTCTAATTGAATTTTCAAAAGTGGATATATCATCACTTGTGATGGACGAACAACACCAGTAGGCAATGAGACAGTACCACCCTGATGTTTCTATGACAGGATGAAATTTGTGAACTGTTTCAGAATTCAGACTGATCTCAACTTTGAAGAATGTGAATGACTTTTCATATTGGCAAGTTTTTTTCAGGCACTGGTAGGCCTATTTAACTGTATATTGTATTACTTTTTAAATTTTGTTTCTACCGGCAATTACAATTTTTTTATATTGTGGATCTGTGTACGACAAGAGCGCCCAACCAATAGCCCCAAAAAATATGCAATTCCGAAATATACAGTAGGTTATATGAACACCAAAAATTTCATTGCCATTTGGCGTTTTATTAGATCATGTCATTCTATTGTTCTTTTTAGAGTATTTCAATTATGATTGTCAACATCAAATAGTTTTCTCATGCTTACTTGCTTGAGATTGTGAAAAAAATGTGGGTGTGTGTTAGATGATTATCAGTTTTCATGTTTTTCTGTTTCAGATATATCTCTTGCTTCAAAGTGCAGCTTCAGCAAAGCTCAAGAATCTGATCAAAGAAGTGTTAGCAAGACCGCAATAACTTCAAATTTAATTGAAGACAAACCATCTACAATCAATAAAATTTGCGATGTTGTGATCCCACAATTTTTAAAGTTTAAAGACAGTCAGCTGGTCCAGCCACAGAGTCCTGCCCTTGCTGAATCACAGAATGATCACACAACATTATCACATTCACAATCTGATAGACCAGCAACTCCTGTAGAAATCTCAGATAAGTGTTCTCTACTTCATTCACCCAGCAGTTCAGGCTTCAGTGATGGGGGATTCATAAAGGCAAAGAAACATAAGAAAAAACACAAGAAAGATTCAGAATCCATTATTTATGATAAGTTAAGAGATGACAGTTCATCCCGTAGTGATTCTTCATCAAAGAGGAAAAAACATAAAAAAGATAAACAGAAGAAACAAAAGCACAAAGACTCTGTCAACTTAGATTGTGATTCTTATGAGGACAAGAGAGACAGAAAAAGACACAACAAACATAAATACAACACACATTCTGACTCTTCAGTTAGTCCTGATGAAGACAGATACAAGCATAGAAGGAAAACACATGGCAGTGAGGATTTGGATGGCTATGAATGGGTAGAGAAAACTATAGAAACAACGAATGTAAAAGATACAACTAACAGTAGTAGAGGTAAGAATTTTGTCTTCAGATATGTTGTTTGTATCAAGTGACATATTCTTTCCAGAACATTGTCTTCGTAATGGATACTCTGATTGTCTGTTCTGGGCAAGCAGGGCCTGCATTGGCCAGAGACGTGCATACATTCTTTGATGTCGCTGCTCCATCACCTTCTTGGTCTTCCTCTTCTTCTTGGTCTTCCTCTTCTTCTTTTCTAGCACTGTGCCATCTAGAATCAGCGTTTCGATACCATCATGTCGCTTTAAGTATCCAAAATACTGTAGCTTCCTTCTTATGATGATATTTAGAAGCCAGCCTTCATTTATTTTCAGTAATTTTGAAACTTCAATGCTCTTCTTTTTCTCTGTCCATGATATTCGTAGGATCTTTCTGTAGCACTTGATTTCAAATGACAGTTGTGTGTAATCAACTCTGTTAAACGCTTAATGTAAAATCTGTATTAACATGTGATTGTGAAAGCTGGGAAGTAATAAGGGCAAATGAGAAGTAATCCAATTCATAGAAAATAGAGAACTAAAATATTGGCTGGGAAGAATTCAAGTAAAAAAAAGCAAATAAGAGATGGCTTCAAACAGCAATATAATTCTAAAACTGTTTAGGTAGAAGAAAGCCAATGGACTTTTATTGGATGTGTACTTAGAATGAATGAAAATAGATTGCCACTACAAGCATTAAAATGCGTTCCATATGGCAAAAGAAAAGAGGGCGACCAAAAGAAACTCTTCACAATACAACCATCAAAGACATTATGACTGTGGGTATCAAGAAATACACACCGCAGCATCACATCGCTGAAACTAGAGAACACTGGTTTCTTCCCTATGCACCGTATTTGATGGTGAAAGAACATAGATAAGATAGAATCAACTCTGGCAGGACATTTTTATTAATGATTGCACTTGAAACTTCATCCTGTGACTTGGTAGAATGGTGGAGTGGCTATAAAATTTTACATTCCAGGAATAAAGTGATAAACACGGCTGCAAAAATCTAATGTGTGTATGCATGCATATAACAAGAATTAAATCTGTTAGTCTAGAAAGTAGTCTTGCTTGGATGTGAATATGTTTGATCAGGATTAGTGTTTAAGACACTCTTAAAAACTTGAGTATACTACAGCTCCATGGCTAGTGGCAGGCATTGATGGGAACCCAGTGTGTAAATGTGTTTTCTATCACAGTTGTGAGATGTAAACAGTGAAGAAGAGCATTGTTCCCCCATACCTCTAAGAAATCTGAGGCTTTAAAGTGAGATAGAGTATACACCAAGTGTCCCTATGACATAGCATGCTGTGGGATAACTAGTAGTTCAGACTTCTGGATGTCTTGATATTTCTGCTGTTTGAGTAAGATTAAATGATGCTGGAGGTGGTCATGACTATCTTTTGCTGCAAATAAATTTAGAACACTAATAAAAGATACATAAATTAGATACTGTAGAATTTGTGGATATCTACCATCCATCTGTAAACCCATAACCCATCAGTGTCATAGGAGCATATAAAGTTCTCCAGAAGTGTATGTCTTCAGCAATGTGGATGAATGCGGGGAAAATCTTGACCTGTCCAGTCACCATGTTACTTGCCCATGTTTTTTTTTATAGATATAAATAAAGAATAGTTACCCGGTAATCAAATTTAACAAGTATAATTTTTACGTAAACCAAAATTTATTGTTTTGACAGCATCTGTCCAGTCATGGAATCATCATGTCAAAGATGATGTTGCACCAAAGAAACAGACATTCTCTGACAAGATCAAATCTACGTGGGATGGCATACGTTCTTCTAATCTGGCTATTGGCCAAGATGTTGCAAGTTACACTTTTGGTAACAGTGGTAAGCATAAATTATGTGGACTTTTTTTTTGCTGTCTTCATTAATTCTTACGTTTGCACACTTGAAAAAAAAATGCTTAACCTTTACAACGCTACAGGCCAAAAATACCACCAAGGTCAAAATATTTTGAGCAGCCGGAGGCTGAAAATTCCACCTGTTTCTATGCACCTCTTTCAATAAGGAATTAAACGAGTGTGAAATAACATTATACATCCAGGCGACACCGGAATCGAAAGTAGACATATTTTACTTCCGTTTCCGCTTGTTTAAGCATGGTGATGTCAAATACAATTATTGTGAATTATTTCAAGGTCTGTTAAAACCGTTCGAAGTGACAGCTATTTTGAGGAATATTTTTTAAATTTCAATGCCGAATTTCTGTGTTTCACAGATGCAGGTATTGTTTGCGGCCCAGATAACTGACGATGTGGGGCAGCAGTATTTTGTCAAGTGTGTGCGTAAAGAAAAGTATGGTGAATATATTTGAATAGTACCTATTCGAGTTACAATCATCTCTGGCATCGCAAATTCTCCAAGGTCGTAGGAACATTAGGCCTAACGGATAAAGCAAGTGAGATTGACATGTTTCATTTGCTATCACAGGCGATATATGAACACGTTATATTGGTACGTGACATCAGAAATAGCATAGAAATTTTATTTACGAGCATTCTCGTGGATACATTGAAGTTTACAGAAATATTAGGCCTGACAGGGTCGCTAAATATTTTTGAAAAAAAAAATATGCCAAGCTGCACCAGAAAAGTGCCAATAAAAATGCAGAATAATAACAGTGTCGTGACTCGTAATTAAACATCAACTATTTCTAGAAGTAGCCCGTAGTCAAATAACATGTAGCCTTCCCTCTGTGGAAGATATCTTTCAAAATTTATCAAAGTTCAGTCCCACAGTAATTTTAAATCAGTTTTTTAGCTCATTTTCAGATCTTCCATTTATGCATCTTATTGAAAACAACATTACTGAAATTGAAGAACAATATAGAAAATTGGTATTTGTAGACTGGAAAGAAGAAGCTCAATTTAAGAAAGATGGTATCCCTAAAGATAGTCAACAGTTTTAGATTGGTATACTCTGACGAAGATGGATGTGTTGGGCCATTGGCACAAATAAAATGGTGACACAACACATTTCCATTCTCTGGTTTACATCCTGCTGGAAATCTAGTAGGACCATTGTCCTAGTACAAGAGAAATTCAGCAGGAGTTTGAGAATGTACGCTGAAGAAGAAGGATTGATATACTTCAGCATCCTGCATTTACGGAGCTCGCAACATTTGCCCTTAATTGCTTGATAACCCAAGTTAGTAATGCTGTAGTTGAATGTTCTCCCTAGTGACCTAATGGAAGACAAAGACAGGGAACAGGATGCAACTGAATTTACTTGATGTGATTATGCGGATAAGTGGTAATGGTTGAGTGTTTTAAGTATGTGCTAATAACTTGGAATAAAATTCACATCTTAGTCTTGAAATTATGACCTGTCAGTCACTAATATGTTTGAAATAATGACCTGTCAGTCAGTAATATGTTTGAAATAATGACCTGCAAGTAACTAAATATGTTTGAAATGATGACCTGCAAGTAACTAAATATGTTTGAACATATATGTATTACAACATGCAGGGCAGGTAATACTGTCACTATTCTTTGAGGCTAGGCAACCATATCTAGCAGATCTAGTTCTTAACAACTAATATAAGTTTGAAGTCTGAATTCCTTAAAAAATGTGTTATATGTATGACTGTCAACATCCACAGTTCTGTCATGGGATGGTCGCAAGAACCACAATGATAGAGAGGTGGAGGTGGAGGAAAGATCTAGGAAGAGGAGACATTGGTCGGATGATTACAATGAGGAGATTGATGCTGGCAAGGTATGACAAGCAACTATGTTTTTAGTTTACACGTATGATGTGTTATTAGTCTATGTTGATGTTTTAAAAATTGATGTACTATATATGCCAGTTTTTGTGACAGATACTGCTGAGTCAGTATCATAAATCCAACTCAATTAAGCTAATTAGAGGTTTGATGTGTAGAGAACCTATGCTGTTCATTATGTACTGGCAATGAAATTGAACATGTATTAGGCACCTAAAAATTATTGAGTAAAGTCAAAACACAGACCATACTTGGCGATGGATGCATTGGAAGGTCATCACAAGTGGATGAAGCAAGTGCATGGGAAATGCACGTCAAATAGCAGACTCAGGATATGTATGGCGGTACAGCAGGTGAAAGGGGCCTCAGCCTCGTCTATGAAGACGAAACACTAGTCTTAGTCAGCGGTCGCTGTTGCCCAACATGACTCATACACAAGAAATTAGGTCTGGTATCTATGGACACAGTGAGAAATGAATGCGTCTTTCTACATGGGGAATAGTTCACCGGCTGCAAAGTTCATCAGAGGAAGTCTACACAGTCTCATAACAGTCGTACCAGCTCGTCTCGTAACAGTCTCCTCTGGGTAGAAATCTTCAATAGTGTGTCATGTGACGTATTCCTTCCAGAACGTTGTCTTCCCAATGAACTCTCTGAACCTCTCTCTGTCTTGGGCGATGTGGCTTGCATTTTCTAGCGATGTATTCATGTTATCTTTAATGTCGTCAGTCCATCGTCTTCTTGGTCTGCCCCTTCTCCTCTTCCCAGGTACTCTTCCCTCCATTATTTGTCTTTCTAAACAGTTATGTCTCTTTATATGACCAAACAGGCGTAGTTTTCTTTTTGTTATTGTGTTTAGTAACCAACACTCTGGAATATTCAGTGTGTTTATAATATCTGAGTTTCTGATTTTATCCTTCCATGATATTCTAAGTATCTTCAATAGGCATTGCATTAAACAGAAAGATGATGTCTCCTGGGTATGAAATAAAACTGTGACCAACCACCCCATTGCACCGGGAGTAAGTGCAAACTGCTCATAAATCTTGGGGATCATAACAAACACAAATCTAAAATTTCAGCAGTTTACAGTAAATGTTGCACTTATTAATGTATAAGAAGTCTGGTGGATGTCTGCATACAAAATGGTAAAATATATCTTCTACATACACACATAAGATTCCCCATTCTAAGTAGGATGCTTCTCAAAGCAATACTGAATCGAAGTCTTCTGGGTATAAAAGATAGCCCTGGAGAAAAGTCCCCCTCTTAATTGCATACTTGCAACAAGATCTTAATCGCTCTTAATTTCTGGGGATCAAAAGACAAATCAATGTCAGCTGTATTGATGTGTATCATGTGTTTGTTGAAGTTAACCCTATAGCGGCTACGCACGAGTTTACTCGTTCCTCCCTCTCTGACTGCTAAATACAAGTTAACTAATTTTGTGTGTTTTCTATTCCCTCATTGTTAAAAAATGATTTAATTGTGAAATCACCAAAAAACAACACAAGCCAAACATCTCAATCATGAGGTATATATTTTCTTGTCAGTAAAAAGCCAGTATCGTGGAAATTCTTATTTTTGTAGAGCAATACAATGAATCATTACATGGGAAAATCATTGAGAGAAAAATTTTGCATGGCTGGAGTAGGTAACTAAGAATAATGTAGCAGCTAAAGAATTGAACATGAAAATGTTGTTTATCCTGAACTGTTTGCTTCAAAGTTGGAAAATGTTGTCTATCCTGAACTGTTTGCTTCAAAGTTGGAAAATGTCTATCCTGAACTGTTTGCTTCAAAGTTGGAAAATGTTGTCTATCCTGAACTGTTTGCTTCAAAGTTGGAAAATGTCTATCCTGAACTGTTTGCTTCAAAGTTGGAAAATGTTGTCTATCCTGAACTGTTTGCTTCAAAGTTGGAAAATGTCTATCCTGAACTGTTTGCTTCAAAGTTGGAAAATGTCTATCTTGAACTGTTTGGTTCATAGTTGGAAAATGTTGTCTATCCTGAACTGTTTACTTCAAAGTTGGAAAATGTCTATCCTGAACTGTTTGCTTCAAAGTTGGAAAATGTCTATCTTGAACTGTTTGGTTCAAAGTTGGAAAATGTTCATCTGTACATGACTTATGTTCTATTAGCATTTACAAAATATGTGCTATATCTGGTACATTTTTGGGGAAGGACAACATAGTTTATACAACCAAAAAAGTGACCAAAGGGCTGTGTGCAGGACTAGCAATCATATATGAAATCAATTTACTACAGATAGTAATTGCTGCTGTAAGAATACATAATGATTTGTCACAGATTTTTGCAGTGAAATAAATTACAGTGATGGTCAAAAGGGAAAGCAGAGTATATGCAATAAACAAATGCTCTTGTATTTCAAGAACATTTAGCAATGATGAAATGTTTCATACTTGTGATTTTTGAAAAAGAGGCCAAAGGAGAGTATGAATTGATAATATCAAACACCGGACAGGAGTAAGTTTCTCCACTCTCTAGCAAGGTGCTTGGGTTAAAGGGCATGATCCCATGGATCAGCATGATCAGCAATCAACCAGCCAAGCAAGGTGCTGAGAACAGAGGAGTATGGCAGAACTTGTGTGTTGTTTGTAAAGTGACACCTCTGGGACCCTAAGGACTATGGGTTTGACGATGATAACCAATTCAACATAGATGGCTGTAAAGGTAACTATAAAGATTCACATTAAGCTAGTTTATTCAGCGGGTTTGTGAGACTCACTTCTTCTGTGTTCATTCTCAAACTCCTGCAGATCAGCACGATGTAATCAGGAGAATGGTTGTGTCAAGGCTTACAGCTTAGCTGCATGGAGCTAAATCATCCTCTGCATAGAGAAATTAAAACTAAGGGGAACTACGGTCTACATCGAGAGAAAAATCTATGAACTATACAATTAGAGATCTAGACAATATGTGGAACATATGCATTCTATGAACTATACAATTAGAGATCTAGACAATATGTGGAACATATGCATTCTATGAACTATACAATTTGACATCTTAGAATAAGGAAGAATAAGATAAAAATATGGATTTATTTTGTATAGAGAGGAAATATAATTATATTTTCAGACTAAGAAGGTGAAAACACAGGCCAAGGAGATGATGTTTTCAGCAGACAACCCATTCCAGCATTTTCATACAATGCAACGCAGACCTGAAGTAAGCATCAGCATAGGCTAATGAAGAATACATTAAATCACTTTGTTCATTTAAACAAAATAATCTTGACCATACATACTATTGATATCTGTGAAAAGTGTTTTCATTATCAGTACTAGTCTAACGTGTGGCTATTAAAACATAATCATGTTGCATTCATCTATATTTAGGTTGATTAATATTGTCAATCAGCTGTTAGAAGTATATTGTCAGTCGGCTGTTAGTTATGTTAGCTGGCTGTTAAGAGTTATGATGTCGGCTGTTTGTTAGAGTTTTTTTCAGCCAGCTGTTAGAGCTATATTAGATGGCTGTTAGAGTTATATTTATTGCTCATTGAATTCGGGAGCCTTGTGCCAACATCTGGATCAGGCGTGGTCTCAGTTTGACAACTAAGTTGGACATCTACTGCACAGTGGAACATTGCTTTATGCTGCGTCATCCTGGACTGTCTATACAAGACAACTCGACAGTGTAACTCCTTCCACCTTTGGTGCTTAAGAAACCTCATGGGAGTACGCTGGCAGGATCGAGTATCAGACATGGAAATAATTCAAAAGTCCCTTATGCAAAGCATCCATGCTCTGTCTAGGTCCCAACTCCGCTGGACTGGCCATATTGTCTGCATGCCAGACAAGTGCCTTCCAAAGAGAGATTATTCTAGCGGGAGCTGTGCGATGGTAAATGTTGAAGCGGAAGGCAGATAAAGCAATTCAAGGATCACCTAAAGAACTCTCTCAAGCACTGCCACATTGTTCTTAGCTCCTAGAGAATACAACCAATGGTTGGTTGGTTGCTGATCCAGCGGTCCATGGTCTCATGCCCTTTGGCCCAATGCCATTGTGTGATATACGCATGTGTTTGTGAGCTGTTGTTTTGTTCCATATAATGTGTTCCATTTATGTGGCCCTGGAGGGAGAAACATTTTCCTGACACCATCCAGCAATGGGCATTCAAAAAGGTGGTGGTCAACAGTTTCATAGGGATGAGTGCACAGTCGGCACCCTGGAGTGTGTTGTGGTTGTATTCTGTTCAGGTGATTGTTAAGCTGTACATGTTGTGTGCGCAGTCAGAATATGATACTCTGGTCTTTTCTTCCCAGGAGGTTGATATTATCTTTAGGATTTGGGCTGGTCATATATTTATAGATTTCCCTCCCAGTATTTCCCATGGCCCATCTGTTCATCCAATTTTCTTTGTTCACATATTTCAACATCATTTTAACTGTGTGCATGGTTGTTTCTGTATAAGGCTGTTTTTGTTGTGCTCCCATCTTTGCTAGTCTGTCTGCCTTGTCATTGCCATGTGTTTGAGTGGCCAGGAATCCACTGCATAACAATGCTGACTTCATAAAATACAACCCATGATCAACATTGGTACACCCAGATCACTTCTGAGGGAAATTCACAAGACGGAAGTGAAAGGACAAATTCAAAAACTCTACTCTGAACCCTCAACTCCTGCAAGCACCGAATAGAACTTTCCTGGCAAGAATCGGGCATCTACGAACTCAAATTAGACAATCACAAATGTTTTTATTTTTTCTACTTGTTCCCATTTTTATTCCCTTTTTCCATGTCATGCTCATCTCCACTTGCGAAGGAGGAACATCATCAACAGCGTTATATTGTTAGTCGGCTGTTAGATTTCTAATAATTGTTTATTCTATTTACTGGGACACATTGACATGTCTGAAGAAAGTTTTCTTTTAGTCTGCTAGAGCTTCAGCTGGTTCCTAAGATTCCCTGTAAATATACTTGTTGATAAATGCCTGTCATGATGTGTTAATGGAAAGTGAGCCTGTGTACCATGCTAAATAATCTTCTAGACTTTTTTGATCATTTAAAACATACAAATATATAAAGATTAGGATTTCAGTAACTTACACGTGAGTTATTGAGCAATGTACGTAACCAAATTATTGGAAACATACACATTTAAAATATTGATTCTCCATTAGAACATAAGCTCTTTTGTATAACTAGTTTTTTCCACATAATGGCACTGACATGTTTTCTACATTTTTTCAACATATTTGATAACATTGATTCTATTTGTTTCTCCACAGGACAGAGATAATGGTCCATCATGGTCCCAAGATCATAGCTACCATCAAAGCCATGACAACCACTACTACAACAGTTCTTCGTCACAGCTTCCATGGACAAATAAAAATAATAGTTACCACTCTCAAATTAAATATAGTGATAGCAGATTCAAACCATTTAAATCACACAGCAGCACCATGTCTCATTGAATTGATCCATTAGACATGCAGATATATCCTGATATATTATCTCACATTTGTATGACTTGCTGTGCTTGTGACACTATCAGATGTTTGCAGCATCATTCTTGTTTCTAGTTTGAGACTGACACACTTGAACATTTAGTCAGCAGGGAAAACAGTATTAAGGACAGATTTGTCATGTTACTAACCTGTGCATTGAAAAACTGGACAAGTATTTTTTAATTATATAGTACCAAGAATATCTAATATAGGGATTGTTCTGTAAGTGTTACCCATTTTTGTGTAGATTGAAAATGTATTGCAAAACTTGACTGAATATGCTCACAATATATGTTCAGTAAAATGTCTCATTTTCCTGTCAATACAGTGCCTGTAGGTTACAGTTTTATTTGGGTACAGCGTCAATGTTATCAATGATACAATGTATGCAAAGTGAGATAAATCATTTGAAAGTATTACCAGTGATCTGTCTGTGTTAAAACTTTTGGACTCCTCAAGTAGTTTTAGCACATGAGGTGTGTTGAAATGAAATCCGTCCAAGTGGGTTTATTACAAGATTATGAAATGTACATCAGCAGTTGTGTTATAATTAAGTAAAACAATTATTAGGGAACATTTCTGCACCTGGAGTCATCAGAAGTCACTATATGCATTCAAAAATGCATCATACTTTCTGGGTAGATAATGAATTCGGTCAGAAGAAATATTTAACTCATTGAACCATTTAGTCACCACTATCATGATACCTTCATCAGAGTGAAATCATTGTCCCTTTAGAGCTTTCATTAAGAGTCCATTTCATGCAACAGAATGACACAGCGTGACATTATGACGGGTCACTTATTCTGATGGCTGTATGCAGCTTGTCTAGTGTGTTCTTGTAGCCGATAGCATTGATTCTCACACCAGGCTCATTCACCAAGATTCCTTGGTAAAAAAAAAAGGCAGAAAGCATTACCATTCCTTAAGAAATTTGAATATTTTTGCTCTTTGGTGATCCAGGATGTTTCCATTGCATACTGGCTGCCTTGCTAAAAGTGGTGACACGCACAGTTTGTCGCCTGTCACTATTTGTGACAGAAAGGCATCACCCTCCACATGGTAACACAGCAGATGTTTCAAATTCCATCCCATTCAATCTTTCTGTCAGTCTATAACCGAGGTACCCACTGAGAACACACACCTTCAGCTTCTTCCAAATAATCATTAGAACTGTTCCTAATAACACAGAATTCATTAGCAACTCTGACGACAGTCAACACATAGTGCTGCATCAACCTTGGTTTCTTCTGTCACAACACGTCTGACGAAGATCATTTGTTACATGTCACCTTCCCAAAACATTCTTGCCAAATTCTTCTCTAGTCTTTAAAACACATTTTTCCACCATACAGTACCTGGTCGACATCCATTGGCTGTAAGAAACTGAATAACTGCTTGGTGGTCAAATTTGAACGGATTCGTTATTACATAGGCTATGTTATCGACTGCTTGCACATTACACTAAGCATACAGAGGGAGTTACCATGTGACCATTTGTTCATCGATGTATACTTGTTACAGCAGTGATGACATCCTCACTATCTTGAGGCTGGACCCAGCAGGATACTAAGATATGCTGACGAGCTCTTGCTGTACAAGCATGGCAGAAACAGAAGAGACATTATTGATGGCGTCCAAAGTAATCTAGAACATCTGTTGCGCTGACTACAAGGCAGTCATCAATCCCACCAAGGCAAAGATCATCTGGTTCTCACTGAACAACAGACAGCACTGCTTCCAGACTTGAGGGGTTCCTTCAATGACTTGAAGTGAATCACACAATTCATTGAAGCTATTGGTGCTGTAACCTGATATCTGACTGAAGAACGATGAAGAAGACAGAATAATGACATGGTCACAGACACAGCACCAGCAGACACCTGCATGGGCATCAACATTGACAGGGAGCAGGCTATGAAATATCTAGGCATCACTTTTGATTGAAGTCTATCTTTCGCGAAATGTGACAATGTTATTCAGAAAGCTGGAAATGGTGTCAGTGCAATCAAAATTATGGCACAACAGAGATGCCGCAGCGCACCCTTTTTCAGATGATGCATTCAATGGTATTGTCTGTGTTAGACTATGGTTTAGGTTTAAGGACAGTGTTGCAAACACAGGTGGATAGATTGAAGAGAGTTACTGATGAATTATACGAATTTCCTATAGGGAACATAAGACCAATGTGTACATAAGAAATAAAGTAGAGATGTGTGCAGGTGTTCAGGAGCCATTGCTTTCAGTAGTGAAACGATGAAAACTAGCATGGTTCGGACATGTATGCAGGCACGATTCCTTGTCAAAAACAATACTGCAGGGAACTGTCGAGGGTGGAAGAAGCAGAGGAGGGAAAATAAAGGCATGGACAGGGCAATATATTTCCACACTCATCGCATCGCTGTGGATAGAATTCGCTGGAGGACTCTGTGTGCTGAGGCATCGAATGTGGTACCCCTACGACCCTGAAAGGTTACGGGTTTATTGATTGATTATCTCTGAGGCCAGTATGTCTTTCTTAAATATTGTCTATCAAAGGTATATCTGTTCCACAAGTGACAGCGGCGTAGTAGATGGTATCATTCTATGCATGTATTTATTCCGCCTGTTGTATCCTGTTCTCAAGCTTAGTATAGTGAACTGTTCCTGCTGTTAGTGGTAGGCATCTTTTGTTCATTATGGTCTCTTCAAATGGTTTGTATACCTCTTCTGTACTTGATTTGAGACTTCATTATCTTTATTTATACATTCTTTAACTCCCCCCTTTTTATTTTGGTTTGTTTGCCTTCACATCATCCTTTTCATTACCACACACACTACAATATGATTGAATTAATGCAGAGAATCTGTGAAAATGGCCACTTGCTGACACTCAAAAGATATGCATGAAGGCTAGTATTTGTGTTGCAGCTGCGTGTTATCTCTAGGTAACTGATTTGGTTCCTTCCTAATTTCTATGGATGTTTCTCTTTTGTTTACTTTCAGAATGACCCTGACAAAGGAAATAATCAGCTTTAGACTTCAGACATTGTGGTGTAATGGTTAATGTTTGATAAGGAAAGTGATTGCGATTATAGAAACTATTCAAGGTTATTCGCTATCACATTAAAAAAGCTTGCAACAGAGTAGAACACTGCAGGCGATTTGAAATAGACACAAACGAAAGGAGAGTTTAGACTTTTCCCTTATGTCAAGACTTACTACATTCCTACTCATACTGCAACAGGTTTTTCAGAGCCCAGATTGGACTCAGCGATCTGATGACTCACATACTTAATTAGCTTTTGTTTTCTCAGTGCTATGCTCCATCTTCACTTGCAAAGGAGGAACATCATCATCACCCCATTCTGAGTAGATTTGCAACAGGTGTTCAACTGTATACAAAGTACATCTTGTTGCAAATCTGGTATCTGTAGTATCAGTTGTTCATTGTCCACTCAATTATTGCTGTAGCCTGACCAGAATTCATTGTCCACTCAATTACTGCTGTAACCTGACCAGAATTCATTGTCCACGCAATTACTGCTGTAGCCTGACCAGAATTCATTGTCCACTCAATTATTGCTGTAACCTGACCAGAATTCATTGTCCACTCAATTACTGCTGTAGCCTGACCAGAATTCATTGTCCACTCAATTATTGCTGTAGCCTGACCAGAATTCATTGTCCACTCAATTATTGCTGTAACCTGACCAGAATTCATTGTACACTCAATTATTGCTGTAGCCTGACCAGAATTCATTGTCCACTCAATTACTGCTGTAGCCTGACAAGAATTCATTGTCCACTCAATTACTGCTGTAACCTGAACAAAAACTCCATATGGTTGGTTGGTTGGTTGCTGAGCCAGCGGTCCATGGGCTCATGCCCTTTGACCCAATGCCATTAAATAGCATTATATTGCTGGGAAGTCTGTGGATTTTCAACCCACCCCGGGCCAGAGCCAGAGAATAACTCACACCTCCAGGAAGGTAGGTTTCAACCTATGCACTGCTCCAGGTTACTGCAGCCAAGATAAAAACTCCGTATGAGATTAGGATATTTCTGAATGTAGAGTTCAATAACTCACATCTTCTTATTTTGAGTACAAAGTTAAATAACTCATCTCTTGGTAGGTCTGAGCAATATGCAAGTCATTCAATTCAGACATTGTTTATATGATTGACTAATATAACCTCGATTATACATCTGCTTTTATATTTCTTAGTGGTATATGTTTAATAAGCAATATTTTATTTATTGTATGAATAACAGTGTTACTTGAAGGCATCGATTCTGTGTTTATCATTGAGTCAAGGAGATGTACAATTCATTAATATTATGTGTTTAACTACTATAATTCTTTTAACTGTCAAAGCTTCCTAAAATGTAGTCTACAATTGTTTACAAGGCGTGTTCAAATGAAATCTGCCTATTCTGCGTAACATGCCATGAGAATGAAGACATCACTGATGTAATAATCATTGAATAAATAAGTCACAAAGTTATTCTCTGTGCATGCTTAGCTAATGCAGGCAGTCGACAACATGCATGGTGGGCCCTATCCTAGTAGCCGGGCCTACATTTCACATTTTTTAAGAGCTCTGTGCCAAACCCATATTTTTTTATAGTAAATCTGTACCGCTGTATTCCTAGTTACACAGTGGCTGCCATAATTGGGCTCCGATGGATAATATCATTATTACCGTTGCAAGGTGTGTTCCCAAATGCAAAGACATACATGGGAACAAATTATGATGTTTACCTACTATGCTGCAGTAAAAATTTGCACTGGTAGGTAAATAATAAACACTGGTTCATGTTTTGTTTTTTAACGTAGGGAAATAATCAAAAACATAATTAACATGAACAGTTATTTTTCCCTTTGGGAATTCCCTTTTTAGGAACATTAAGTTTGTTTCACCTTTCGCTTAATATGCAGGACCGACTCCTAGAATAGGACCATATCGAATCCGTCCAAATTGAACCAACAAACAATGGTTCAGTTTCTTATAGTTGGAGGATATCTTCCAACCAACATTCATCAAAGAATGTAGGCAGAGTTTGGGAAAAATACTTGTTAAAGACAACAGTGAAGGATTGGGCAAGAATATTTCGGGAAGGGGGATAGTTAACAAATGATCTTCTGTTGCAAGGTCAGACTTGTATTGTTGTGAAAGAAGAAGGCATCACAAAATGAATGCTACAATACGGATTGACTGTTACCGGAGTTCATGTTTACTAGCTAATGAATTCTCTGTGTCATTGAGAACAGTTCAAATGATATTTCAGAAGAAACTGAAGTATTGGAAGGTGTATTTTCAGTGGACACCGCAATTATTTACTGACCACTGTAAAGAAGAACAAATGGGATGGGGTTTCAACTATTTGCAGTGTTACCACGAGGAGCCCCACAAAACAAAGCCCAAGGACCTGATAACATACAAGTCAAATTAATTAAAGCAGCATTTACAGGGATAAAATGGCTGCATCGGTTGTTTAACATAATATGGAATACACAAGAAACACCAGAAGCCTGGAAAAATGCTGTAATATTTCCCATTTGGAAGAAAAAATGCAGCAAAAGATATTGTATAAAGTACAGAGGTATCTCTTTTCTAAGCCTCACTGGAAAAGTTTTCTATAGAATTCTAGAAAGAAGACAAGTATTCATCGAACCACAATTCAACAATACACAGATGGGGTTTCGTAAGAACAAGATCTGTACAGATGCAATTTTTACTCTCACAATTTTTACAACTGGCAGAAGAAACAGCAGAAAACAAAGAACCGTATATTGCGTTTGTCAACCAAGAAAAAGCATTTGATAGAGTAGACGGACAACAATTAGGAAAAAAATATTATCAAGATACGAAGTCCCACAACACCTAATCAACATGTGCAGGAGTAGCTACACAGGAAGTCAATGTGCAGTTAGAGCAAGTGATGGTCTTTCGGGCAAATTCCACATACACTCTGGAGTTCGGCAAGGATGTGTCCTTTCTCCCTTGTCATTCATTACATTTATCGATATATATGTACAATTGCCAACACCAATGAAGACAACATAAAAAAAACCTCCTGAGCAAATTTTGTGTGTGCAGATGATCAAACAATAATATCAACACATAAATAGACTGCACACAACATGTAGGTGAAGCTTCAAACAAGGTAATAACGTTTTGCTAATTGTACGAAACACATAGGCACACACACAAATCGACGTTTCGACCGAAAGGCCTTTATCAAAGATCACAAACACATATAAATCGAAAACAAGTAGGGACGACACAACTTGCACATGTAAGTTCACATGTAGTAAGTTGATCAAAATGATATAATTAGGTATAAAGCAAAGAAAAATAAAATAAACTGATAAGGGTGATACATTTCTGTCATGAATAGATGCAGGTTAAGAATCGTGGTGTCACCACTTTGAGCCATGGAGCAAAGCAAACACGATGCATTGGAAACCTGCATCACTAAGGAGCACACTATACAAATTTCTGCAGGGTAGATTATGCTTATTGCTTGTTTTTACCAAGAAGGACTCCTCTTGTTGGAGGACATAAAGAACCTAGTTTGAACATCAATGCTATCAGATACAAGAACACACTAGACAAACAACATGCATCCATCAAGAATAAGGGAATCAACATGTCGCATGGTGATACTCTGTTGTAAGACAATACTCGTGCGCATGGCACTAAGGCTTTGCAGGAAGTGTTAGTATGGAAAAGATGGGAAGTTCTGCCACATCTAGCCTATAGTTCAAATCACCATATGACTCTTATTTGTTTGGAGACCTTAAAGAAATCTCTAATGGGACACTAATTATGCTTTGATGATGTCATGACAGCAGTAACTTAGCAAAGTCCTAGGATGGAATTCACCATCTACCCAAACAGTGGGACAAATGTTTGAATGCCAATGATGACTTCTTTTGATGACTCCAGATACATACATGTTCCCTAATAGTTTCTTTCTTTATTTATAACACAAAACTGCTGATGTACATTTTCTAATCTTGTAATAAACTCACTTGCATGAATTTTATTTGAACAATTCTAATATCAGCACATGCTTATGGGAAGGGATGGGCGAGGACTTAACAAAGCAGGACGTACTACAAAACCCCAGTCTGTTTAGGTGTATTAATATTTGTCTGCACACATTGGGCACATATGTCCATAGGTTGTTCAGATCTGCACTTCAGTAAATCTACCAGGCTGTATCTGTTGATAGTCCAAGTTTCTGTGTTGAATGATTAAAAAAATAGTTAGGTATTCTCTCCAGGTCACACAATTTCTCACTACCAATTTGTACATTCTTGATACTGCTTCATGCTCATCTACCTTCACAATTCTCTAATCATACAGACTCACGAAGATAATTGATTATGTCTGATCTGTCCATAGATCTGTTATTGTGGCAGAGGACTGCAACTTATTTGTTTCCATTCACACCAGCATCTCCAGGACCAAAGATTAAAGTGATTTTGCAGTGAAGCACATTTCTTAGCCATAATGACTAACTAAACCCATCGCTTAGACACACGTTTTTAATTTCTGAATCATACTGTTTGAGTCACTCAGTATATAGATAGGCATGATAATAAACTTGTGATTCCAGCTATTAAGGTCTGTGATGACAAACACCTTTGTCAGTAGACTACATGTTGCTGTGAAGGCTCTACTGGCTTCATGAACTGTTCTTGCATGCGATTTGAAATGACAGTAAAGGACCATGTGCACTGTCATAATAAACCTTACGCAGTTTAGAAACGACAGATGTTAGAAACAATCAGAAAACAACACCGGAAGCTGCCATTACCGGTAATCATGTCATCGCTAAATTTAGCATGTCTATTCGCATGATACAGGCAACAGAAATCAATTGTAATGAGTCAGTCAATCCGAAGAGAATGGACACTAAGGGATTGAATTTCAAATGTGTTTTTGACAGCTGACAAAGTGCTACTCACTGTGATTGGGTTTTTTTGTAGTGGACACTTGTAAAAAAAAAAAAAAAAAAGGGCAATTTTTATTCATACCTTTATGAAAAAGAGTATATCTCGTGTATCTCTAATTTTAATTCCTGCTGATATGGATCCCCTTCAAGTTGAAATAGACCCGTGTATGTCCATATTGATCACTTTGGGAACATGTGGTCTAGAGCCTTTCAATGTAAAACAGGTTTGAAAAATGTTTCTTTTTGTTATGACATTTTTCAGGCTGAGCCGTAGTTTTTATATGAGTTTTCAATTATTATGTGTCAACACTGGTGGAATTTTTTGGGTTTGATGTACAAGTCTCAGCTACATTGTGCAACGTTCTTTTGTAGATCTAATATTTTGTGATTGTCTGGAATTTTTTCCCATCTGAAAATGACAGAGAAGGATATTTAAGAATAGTTGGATAACGTCTTTGATCTTTATTATGAATTGTTTGTAAGAATGCCATTGTAGCTGAAACAATGTGTTTAGTTGTTATTGGTTACATCCATATCCTGTCTAAAACTGTTGATGCTCACTGAATTTGTGACTGCAAGTACGAAATCAGTTGTTACATAATTAGCTTCAAGGAGAATATGGTTGATAGTTCCAGTGTCACACATCTAAGAAACCATGCGGTGGGTACATGCGGCCTGTACATACTGTGGAAGACTGGCTAAGCTCGGATCTAGTTAGTCACATTCGTCATTATAATGGGTCATAGATTATATTTCTCATAGCACAACAATAATACTAACATTTGGAAAGACAGAAAGGTGCCTACCACAGGCATGTCACAAAATTAAGGACTTTTTTCAGTGTGTTTAGTCTCTGATAGGTTGAATCTCTTTCTAATGTCTTGATACCAATACTATCATTTTAGTATATGCAAGCTAAAACCATGTTTTTTTTTACACATTCATTCTAAAAGATGACTTTCGGTAGAACAGTTTTTTGACACTGATATGAAAACCTGCATAGGTTAAGTTATAGTTGATTGCTCGATCTTCAATGTGGCTCCTGCCTTTTGGCCCAATGCCAAATATCCGTAGTAATATCCGTAGGTGTTTCTCAGTTGTTGCTTTGTCCCATACAGAGATTTCTATTTGTCTGGTCTCGGAGGAAGATGTAATGACATTGTTCAATGTTTTACATTTGTTGATTTGGTCTATAGTTCTATTATGATGTTTACATAGGTGGTATTCTAGAGTGTGTTGTGATTAGATTCTTTTCATGTGTTTATTTTTATGTGCAGGGTTCAGAGTGTGAAGATGGTGATTTGATCTCTTCTTGTAAGATGGTTGATGGCCTTATATCGTAATACTCCTGTACCAATATTCCCAATTACTCACATGTTCATTCACATTGTTTTGTTTACTGTTCTTATGGTTTGTTTGACAATTGTGTAGAGAGTTATTGATGTATGGGGTTTTTTATTTTATCATTGCTTTGATAATTTGTCTACCATATCATTTCCAGGTGTATTGGAATGTTTGGGGATCCGCTGCGTAACAATTTTGATGTTATGAGATGTGATGAATAGCAGTTAAACCATGTATATGACAGTAACAATTTACATGATGGATATTGCAATATTTTAGTGAAATAAATACTCATATATCTATCTGATCTGTCTTCAAGGATATAAAATTGAAAGCAAGATCATTTTAAACAGTGAAAGGCATATAGTTAGTTAGTCATCACATCATCATGGCACTCTGGACAAGCCTATAGGTGCTCCAATCTCATATTCAGTATGTCCTTCGTCATGTGGTAACTGATTGTTCCAGTTCTGTGTTGATTGATAACTCTTCTTTCGACTCCTGTATGCTTGTTTGTTTCAACGTCACGCTTCACTCCCAGGTCCTGCATTTTATCCATAGATACAGAAGAAATATGGCTTATATCATGCAACTGGTCCAACACCACCATGATTGCATTAAAAATATCAGCATGGCCTATTGAACCGCTACTAGTCACTGTGGCAAGTCTGTCTGCTCTTTCATTTCCCTCAACACCCATGTGTCCAAATACAAAAATGAAGGTAACTGTTCAGCGCAGAATTTGTCATTGACTCAAGATGGAATCTTTCGAAGCATACTCATAGAATATGACACATAGAATCAGTAAGAAAACAGACATTTGTAGCACTCTGACTCCAGCCATATCCTTGCCTATGTCACTACCATCACCTCCATTGTCATCATTGCCTTTTCACCACCATCATCATGTGCTACTAGTGGTTGCATATAACTTTCTTCCCTAATGCACTTCCCTCTATTGAGCCATGAATGACCAAGCACTGCACAACCAGTCCCATCAGTGTAAACAATATTCCCCATCTAAGGAATCCTCACTGATTAGAGCATGACCTTGTGAATCTATGTACACTGGAATATCATTGTCACGTTTCCTGAAAATTGTAATTACCACTTCAATGCAAGTTGTAAACTTGATAAACTTACTTTCCCATTCTTCTCCAGGTTCTATGTCCCCCTAATGTACATACCTGTTTAATAACCACCTCTGCCCTGTCAAGCAATGACTTCTCCCTCTTTAATCTGTTTCCTGTGATCTTTTTAATATCATCATGTGGTGTATGGTTCGTCAGCACTGATGCCTGCAGGTATGAATGAGCACAGCAAATATCCGCTATTTACATTATGTTAGGATATTCCAGCAATAAATGCACAGCCACTACTTCTGTATCTCTGGGGCATGAATAATATGTATCGCTCCATTCTGTATCTTGCCAAGTATCAATCTGAGTTTGGCTAATAGTAAGGATAGCCAAGGCATACTCTACCACTGACAGGACTAACCCTTGACATAGCAGTGCAAGAAGTCGTTCCCAAAAAAACAGTCATTGCCTTCATCGTTGTCAGCCCTTTTGAGTTCTGAGGATTCTGTAATTTACATGCTCGTTGAAACACAAACATCTATTGAACAGCACTCCCAGGTATTTTAAAGTTGATAATCTCTGTACCATCTCTCGGCTTAGATTGGGGTAGGAGGCATAAGTTCATGGATTATGTGGTTATTCTGAGAGAACTGTGTCATATCTGCTTTCCTTGAGTTCACCAGAGCTCAGACACATTACACCACTGGCCAATGTTATCCATTTCACTGTGAAGAATTTTGAACAATTTGGCTTCCAAACCTTAACGATACACCAGAATGTCATCTGCATATGAGAGGACTATGCTATTTGCAATCAGCTGTTCACCCGTTAATGTCATGGCGTACCAATATTACATCTTATGCCTTCAGGATCAGTATTTTTGGAATATTTAAGCGTAGATCCAGTTTCTTACCCCGTAATATAAAAAGAGTCCTCAGCACCTAGGACTCTATACAATTCAGTTATCTTACGTTTAATTTGTAGATATGTCCACATTGCTCTAAATATTGTGTAAGAATATCAGTGTCTTTAGGCAGCTCGTCTGTTCTCTGCCAGTTGAGATCTATAGTTTGGAAGTCTGGGATACATCTACTTCCTATCATCCTGCTCACGGATTTATGCATGAAAGGCATATCACAATAAGAAATGCACATTATTTATGTGGACAATTACACAATAGAACTGTTTGACGATCATGAATTTCTGGTATGCACTGATGGTGACTTTTACTAGTAGTTGACATGAATGTTAAAACTTGTATGCAAGAGTACTAAACCTGGGCTCATGAGAAATTCAGCAGTGAAGTAACAAGCAAACTCTGGCGACTTGTATTTTGATGTTATAACTATTTATTGGTCATTGTATAGTATTAACAACTGTAAGTATACTACAGGATATTGTTGTATGGATGTGACATTGTTATAGACCTCACAGTACTATTCTATATTTGAAAGTGATTCTTTCTCACTAACAATTTTCCGTATTTAAATGGGACAGCATTTCCCTTACATAAGCCAGATACCCACTAACAATGATACATAGTAGCTAGAATGCCAGAGATCAGGCACATAAGTATAGGCCACAGTAACATAGATAAATAGTCAATATAACAAATTTCATTCATTGGTTTTCCTTTTGCGCTGAAGTTAGCGCATAGGGCAGATCTCTCCAATTCTGTCTGTTCAAAGCTATTCTGTGCAGTTCTTGAATAGTATGGATATTGATTGTTTTACTTTCTCTAATTATTGTTCTTCTGAGTATTTCTTTTGGTCTACCCCTGGCTCTTTTGTCTGTAGGTATCCATTCAATTTAACAAATACAAGTATGTAAAATATGTTACTTTGAAAAACAACATAAAATATGTACATAATTTATTATAGATTATTGTTGTTTTTATAAGTCAACTTGTTTTGTTACTTGTATTTGCCATACGACCCACTAACAAAGAGTGAAGTTACTCTGAGATGGAGAAAAGATTTTTAAAAATTGTTTAGCATTCATCTTGACGACAACCAGATGGCCATTAATAATCTTTATTAATTTAAGCGGCAAGCTATAATTTATTTTACATTTTTTAAAGGTGTTCATTTCAAATGACAATCCACATTGTGATAGTTAAGATAAGAGGGTGAGACTAAAAATTATAGCTGCTTTGTCTCTTATTTATTTACTATAAGAAAAATGTATGTTACTACTTGGGAGAATTAATGTATGTTCTTGATAAAATATTTGTTAGTTTATTCCACCATCTTATTGTTTGAACATTTATTTTGTTGTTACGAAGTGTGTTTGGTCAAACCAATTTACCCAGTTTGTTGATGCAGTCATATATTTAAGACATCAGTTTGTAACTGAAAGATTTCTTTGATTGTGACTCGAGCATGATGGATGATGAGATTATCCAGTTTTATCATATTTACCTGGTCCATGTTTTACTGCAAGTGTTTGAATGTGTAAACTATAATGTTATTGCAGAAATGTTGAACTTCTCTCATGGAAACTGATGTTATGTGGATATGACAGCATTAAGCATACCATTTTGTTGGTTCTGTTTCCAGAGAAGACACAACATTGTAAATAAAATCTGTACAGTTGTAAATCTTGCCTTTTTTGTCATTGCTTCTGAAACACTTCTTATTATTGTTTTAACAAATTCAATTTTGTTGTTATTATCCCTGCAAGTGTTACATAATTATTGTATTGATCAAAAATTACAAATATGTCCTTGCTCCCATGTGACAAGGGTCTGAACTTCTAGTTCAGGGTATAAGGAATAGGGACATTTGTCTTCTTTCCAGGCATGTTGTAGGAGGTGGCTAAAGAAAGTTGGGAGATAGGCTGACAATTTGTCACGTATGAAAATCCATCGTCACTACATGTCTCGCCCATGTGATGTCGAGGCCCGAAAGGGGAGCAAAGAATAGAAACGCTTTTTACTTTCTATGCATGTCGTACGAGGCGACTAAGGAGGTTATGGGATGAAGTTGGCTGTCCCATCTCATATAGGGTCAGTGACCCAAAGCCATGCTGAAGTTGGATGTGTCAGGCCGAAAGGCGCAGATATCGCAGCAATGCTGTAAACCATGACATAATGCATTCCATTCTCCAGACTACATCCTGCTGATCTGCAGGAGTTTGAAAACGAATGCAGAAGAAGTGGACACATGACATTATTTTTCACAATCTGAATGTTGAACATGTGGATATAGTTTTTCAAGCTCTAGACACTTTTCTCTAAAGTATTAGATACTTGTGTTCATGGAATATTTATGTACTGGACACAATTTCGTGAAGTTCTAATAATGTCTTAATGGTGGAAAAATGTAACTGAAACAATATTACAACAGCAACAAAACGGATAAAAGAAAGACTATAATGATCACTAGATTACATGTTTAATTAAATAATGCTTTTTTTTCTGCACCGTTGAACAAAACAATGACATGAAATCAAGAACAGGGACATTAGATATGGCCAGTAGTATCATGCCACAACTATCAGCAGGTACATCAAAACAAAAATATTTAAAATGAAGGAAATGGCAACTCCACATTACCCTGGGTTGTAACCAATCTGTAATTTAGCATCAAAGAAGAAACATTTCAAGAAATGTCTAGCTGTTCCTGTTATTTAATTACGATACCATTTTATGATACTAGCGGATTTTCATAGTTCATTAACTCACTTTTCCATTGTGGTCTTAAAACCCACAAATCTATGATACCGTTTCATACTCTTTCTTATCTCTCCCCCCTCCCTCCCCGAATACCATTGATATAAACTTAAATATGCAATAATTGAAGTAAACAGGTTGACAAAAACAATCATTGTACACCACATTTAGACTTCTTGGTTCATGCATCATTTTAAGATTATCTGTGGCCATCCTCCAAATTTATATATAAAATTGAGAGCTGGATAATTCAGATTCAGTGCATTCAAAATCTTCAAATGAACTTGATACATTTCATTCATATTCTTCATAGATATGTACTCATAAGATTATAAATGCAAATAGAACAAAAGTTAATTGCAGAATTTATGGTACAAAAACACTAGGTTGTGCACAACTTGTCCAATAACTGGCTTTCTAAAAATGTGCATTATTTGATGTAATGAAACAAATGTACTCAAGATAATGTGTGCAGGAATAGCACGATTGTTGTAATTTTATTATAAGACATTTGAAAGCTAATTTTGTGTATGCTTTTGTTGTAGTCTGCGGTAATGCCAAATGATTAGATATCACAAACATGCAGATAATGATGTAAAAGCTGAGTTATCATTACACAGAAACTTTCAAACTCATAAAGTGGGGAAGTTACATTTCTTTCAAATCTGATTTAAGTAGTCACTTTCATTAATGTTAATTTTTACATCATAGAGCAAGATTGAAATCACACAAAGTAGCCTATTTATTGAATACAGTAAAGAAATTGTCAGAAGTCTGCTGAAATCAGGAATAAAATAAAAAGTGAGACGAGAGAACATACATATGATTGGATGGATGGGAAATATATATAGTTGACAAGAAACAGTGTAATAAAGTCAGTTATGTTGGTCTAATAATCAACAATATTCCAAGCTTGTAACACTGCTACCTACTACCAACATTCCAAGCATGTAACACTACTACCTACATTCCAAGCATGTAACACTGCTACCTACTACCAACAATATTCCAAGCATGTAACACTGCTACCTACTACCAACATTCCAAACATGTAACACTACTACCTACATTCCAAACATGTAACACTACTACCTACATTCCAAGCATGTAACACTGCTACCTACTACCAACAATATTCCAAACATGTAACACTGCTACCTACATTCCAAACATGTAACACTGCTACCTACATTCCAAACATGTAACACTGCTACCTACATTCCAAACATGTAACACTGCTACCTACATTCCAAACATGTAACACTGCTACCTACATTCCAAACATGTAACACTGCTACCTACATTCCAAACATGTAACACTGCTACCTACATTCCAAACATGTAACACTGCTACCTACATTCCAAACATGTAACACTGCTACCTACATTCCAAACATGTAACACTGCTACCTACATTCCAAACATGTAACACTGCTACCTACTACCAACAATATTCCAAGTATGTAACAGTGCTACCTATTATCATGAAACAAATGGTATATTCTAAACCCATGGGCATTCCACTATTTATTAGATTATCTAAACAATGCAACTGACCAATCTACCTATACATTAGATTTAACAAAGATTGATGACTCATGACAGAGAGAGAGAGACATAATGCAGCTTCCATACATGTCATAAAGAGAGGGCTAAGGAGGTTTGCGTTGGAGTTGGCTGTCCCATCTCATATAGGGTTAGTGACCCAGAAGCCATCCTGAAGTCTGGTGTGTCAGGCAAAAAGGCACAGATACTGTAGCAAAATTGTAAACCATGACAACTCCTATTCTCAAAACTAGTGGTGGGAACCACCAAGCAATCTCAAACCATTGGTGGAAACCACCAAGCAATCTCAAGTCAGTGATGGGAACCACCAAACAATCTCAAGTCAGTGATGGGAACCACCAAGTAATCTCAAGTTAGTAATGGGAACCACCAAGCAATCTCAAGTCAGTGATGGGAACCACCAAGCAATCTCAAGTCAGTGATGGGAACCACCAAACAATCTCAAGTCAGTGATGGGAACCACCAAGCAATCTCAAGTCAGTGATGGGAACCACCAAGCAATCTCAAGTCAGTGATGGGAACCACCAAGTAATCTCAAGCTAGTAATGGGAACCAACAAGCAATCTCAAGTCAGTGATGGGAACCACCAAGCAATCTCAAGTCAGTATTGGGAACCATCAAGCAATCTCAAGTCAGTGATGGGAACCACCAAGCAATCTCAAGTCAGTAATGGGAACCACCATGCTCCCATCAAGCAATCTCAAGTCACTGGTGGGAACCACCAAGAAATTTTGATTGTTCACAACTCTTTTGTGTTGTTAATGAGTGCAGTTGGTGACTTATTTTTGTGGCACAGTGACAACCCATCCAGAAATTTCTATTGTTGTCATACTCTGTCTCTTCTCCCCTTGAATTAATCTTCCGGTGGTTACTAAATGTTCAAGTTTTACTTTCTTCATCGCATGCGCTAAACAACTTGATTGCTTATAATTTTACTCTCTTTCAATTATAAAATTGCTCTGATTTATTGATAAGATATACAATTGGGAAACATCACGAGATGTAATTGTCGCATTCTACCAGAGTGCACCACCAATGCAAAAGACAGGAGATTGGAGGTCCGTTGCAGCCAACCTTTGCTATGGAGATGGCACTTAATGATGGTGATCTAAGCACTTGCTCTGGATAAGTGAATTTTATTGGTCTACTCCACGTTTCCATTTTTTTTAGGTTATTCCTTGGGATTATTGTTTGAGTAACGACACGGGTGAATTTTTCAAGATGGATATAGAGTGTATCAAGGTTGCATACTTTCCCCAGTACTTTGTAACATTTATTTTGAATACAGTGGAATCCCATTATAACAACTTGGTCCAGACTACGGTAATAAAATATGAATGCAATAACATAAATTCACTATGTACAGCAGAAACAATAAGGAATAAATATAATTGGGAATTTTAAAAAGTGGTGTTAAGCAGGGAAATTTGTTAGAATGCACTATTGAGGGATTCCTCCACAGTATATAATGCTGGAAGCATTACAAGATCCCCATGCATCAATGAATTTTGGTGGTAGACCAATTTCTAACTTATGTTATGCCGATGATATTGATCTCTTGGATGGCTCATAATTTGAACTCCCCTTAACTTAAAAGATCCCCTGAATATCCATTAAACAGTCACAAACTTGAAGAAGTTACAGCCTTCAAATATCTCGGGTGCCAAATATGTGGTGATGGCAACTCGTAAAATGAGATTAAGCTAAGACTCATGATGGCGATCGCTGCCATGGCAAGGTTAAATATGATTTGGAAAAGTAACATCAGTATTACAGTAATGATCAATCTATTGAGATCGCTAGTGCTAAGTATACTTTTATATGGATGTGAAAGTTGGACACTAAATGCTGACACAAAGAGGATTTAGGCTTTTGAAAACAAGTGCCACAGATGGTAATTAAGAATTAGCTATACAGAACATAAGACAACATAGATGTCAACTTATTTTTTTCATAAATCTGTATTTTTAACAATTTATTTGTGTATTTTGATAAAAACATCCATAGTTAGCACACACACAAAAAACCCACAAAAACTCCATAAATTATTTTATAAAAAAGTTTTTTTTGCTCCCTTAATATGAGCGTGTGAGATAAAAACGCCCGCATTAGCAATAATTACTAGGAAAATTTAACACCAAGTGACCTTTTAAAAAAAAATAAATTGGTACAATACAAGAATTAGTAGACAAATCACGTGACAACATACCAACTTTTAAATTTCATATGCTATTGCACTATCTCGGAAACTTAAAAAGTCGTAACTTAAAATACCTATCAAGCTATTTGCACGCAATGAACTGGCCGTCCACCTCCCACTCAGTGTGCAGCGCGGATGCCGAGTGGTCAGGGGCTCTCATCGCACAATGTGTTGAATATTGGAAGCGTCGGTATATGCATCTTTATCGGAACTTTGTTCCATTTAATCATGTTAGCTATTTGTTCCGTAGAAACCTGTCCACTGATTCTTGTATTGTACCAAAAAATGAAAAATAAATTAATAAATAAAAAATGTTTTTTTTTGGCCTGTTATCTGCATTAATATAGAAAATCCGTACTAGTTGACACCTATGAGACAAAATGTATTTTTCTGGCAACCAATAAACAAACTTGCAGGTTACTAAGAACTACTTTTGGCAGTGGTGAAATGGCATAATCTTGTTTCGTTTGAGCATATAACGAGACACGACTCACTGTCTAAATGATTTTGCAAGGAATAACTGAGGACAGAAGGAGAAAAGGGGAACAGAGAAATACTGGATTGATAACATCAAGGAAAAGTCAGGGAGGTGATTTTTCTACAATCCTCCGAATGGCTGAGAATAGAGTTGGTTTGGAGAGCTTTTTGTGCTGATGTATCTAGTGTGACACCCCAATGACTGGCGAGATATGGGTTTTATTATTTATTATTATTGTGTGAAGTTGAGTTATTGTGCTATAAGTGGTACTCTTGACACTTTATGTGACGATGCAACGCTTTACTGAAAGAGTACATATTATGAAACTCAAGTTCAATGAAGTCGATCATCCTTTTCCATTTTAATCAGCATTTTCATTCTATTATACAGTGCACTTCTATTATAACAACTTGGTCCGGACCGACAAAATATGAATGTAATAAAATTCACTATATATATACAGTGCAAACAATACAGAATAAATATAATTGGGGATTACGAAAAGTGTTGTTATACAGGGAAATTTGTTATAAAATAATGCATTATAGAGGGATTTCACTGTATTTAGACTTCATTATTTCTTATGCCTATGTAATGCTAAACAAACATAATCATGCCTGGAAACTGCCAAAAATCTTTATCTAACTTTACAAAAATTGACACAGTGAATGATGTAATTGGGGAGGTTGATATAATTTCAAATAGAATTGGTGGGGAAAAGATTATACGTGTACATAATATTGAGAAGCACTAAGGTAGTCTCATGGTTAGAGTACTGGTTTCATAGTCCAAAGACAATACAGTGGAATCCCTCTATAGCACATCCTTTTTTAACACATTATTCTCATTAACAGGAGCGTGGTCGCATAGTTGTTAGTGAGCTTGCTCTCTATCACCGGGTTACAGTGTGCCAGATTCGAAATCATGTCCGGAAAAAAAATAATCAGTGTTGTGATTTTTCGCTTGACATGACTACTTCTCCAAATCGACTCAGCTGTAAATGAGTACCTGATGCATGAGTTAAGTTAGGAGATAAAGACAGCAAGGAAGGGGACTGGCCACCCCACCTAATAGTTACTGCGATTTAGTACATGAAGAGTTATCTTCATTCCTGATGGCAGGATGCTGCCATGGGACATAACTTTACCCTAATTTACCCCGATTAACACTTTTCAAAATGTACAATTATATTATTTATACTGTAAATAGCAAATTTCTGTTATTACATACATATTTCATCGGTACAGTTGTTATAATGGGATTTCAGTGGAATAAGTTCATGTATTTGAATAGGCCTACTGCTATATGAATGACTGCTGTAAATAAATGGTACATGAATGACAGGAAATATGATATGAGTATTGAACCAGCACTGTGATGTCTCAAACATTTCACAATCCTGCAACATGTATTATGGGATTATGATATTTTTGTACAATAAATAAGTCAGAAAAACAATGATAAACCCAGGACCCAGCCTTAGAAATACATAAACAAAATCAAAATTAAGTAACATTTGGTTTACTAGACAGAAATCATTTCTAGAAGTCTGATAGAATTATAAAACATGAAAGAAAGATTGCAACAAAATCAAATTTCACTGTCCCTGATGAATGAAAGAAATTTAATTTTACTGTCCTTCAATCCAAAAAATTAAATTTTACTGTTTTTGTACAATTAGAAAATTTAAATTTTACTGTCTTTGTACAATCAGAACAATTGGATTGTACTGTCTTTGTACAATCAGAACAAAATAGAATTGTACTTTTCCTGTCTAATTAGCACAACTGAATTTAAGTCCTAATTCAATAAGAAAATTGAATTTTATGGCCCTTGTTCAACCAGCGTAATTGTATTTGTTCTGTGCTGTGTCAATCACCAATCAGGAGAATTGAAATTTACTGATATTCCTAATCAGAACAAACAATTGAATTTTACAGTCCTTGTCTAATTTATCATGATACTTAAAGGGTGTCCGTCTATGAGGAGACAAAGTACAGAGCATGTTTGTAAGCCAAGGTACCAGGTTCGAATCCCACCATAGGCAACTGTGCATCTGGACTTTTTAGAAAGCAAATACAAACTACTGAAAATATTTATATTTTATATATTTATATATTATACTAATAATATTTATATTGCCTAGAAAATCAGTACAGTTAAACCAAAAATGCTGGCTACATATAGTATAGGATACTCTGCTGAAGATGGATGTGTTGGGCCATTGACACAAATAAAACGGCGATACAACACATTTCCATTCTCTAGACTACATCCTGCTGGAAATTTAGTAGGATCATGGTCTTGCTACAAGGGGGATCCAGCGGGAGTTTGAGAATGAACACTGAAGAAAAATAGGATATGCTACCAATTCTCTCCCCCCCCCCCCCCAAAAAAAAAAACAAAACTAATACTTGAACTGGGAGTAAAGTGGGGAGTGTTACACAGAACTAGCACCACAAAAATATTGATATTTACAAGATGATTTATGTTACCATAATGGTAACCAAGGTTATGAAAACATGATACATATTTACAATCAACTGTATGCAGGAAATAATTGCACATTTCACTCATCTATATCACAGTCTGACACTACTATAGGGTAGATCAAAGCTAACAATGTCAAGTGACAAAGGTGAGTGTCACTAGACCAGCAAATATGTCAATTTGACATGAAAGTAGACTTGCACTCATTGACATAGATCAGTTGTGGTTTTGTTGAATATACTGTGACGTCACAGACTAGTATAAGCTTATTTGTATTTTCATTTAGCATTGTCATGTGACCACAAGCTGTGCAGTCCTTAACAGGTCAAGTTCTATGTTGTGTTCATGATAAAGGCCTTTGGGTCAATTGTGTATTGTTTTGGTGTGTTACAGTTATTTGCAAGATTTCATCACCTTGTGTATTCAATTTGTGCCTGTCTGACTAGGATAGGATGGGATACAATGAGTTTTATACTGTTTTATGCTATTCGCAGGACTAGCAGATGTCAAAGACTCTAAGAGCATCTTCTCATGGTGAATCCTTGTAACAGGTAGTTTCAAAACTTGTGCAAAATACTTGGCTAACACTATAGGGATTGACTCCAGTTATGTTGGCTGAGATTTAATTGCAACAAGACAAACAATATTTATGATCAGTACCTCTTGGCCCCTGCAGGCTACACAACTGTTGTGGCACAGTGCATGACCAATGGATGGCATGGACTTATCATGACCCATCACCCAAGATTGTTGGACTAGAGAGAATGTCTCTGCTGAACTAACTCCTGTTTATTGAGTACAATGTCTATGGTGAGGACAGCACAGCAATTGAAGTGAGTGCTTAGTGCAAGTGGAGGAACACTAGTGACAATGAAATATGGAAGCTATGATTGAGGCAGTTAATGGTTGAGAACATGCTTTTAACTTGTCTTCCAGAAGCATGCACATATGAATTATAATAATGGAATCAAGCCCATTAATTCAAGTCTTCAGCAAAATGTGTGCCAAAACCCACACTTAGACAGGGTGTTCCTGATGTTGGTAAATGAAACCTTGTCTAAGAGGGCTAACCAACCCATGTCTAATTAAATGGTCAAGCGTTTCCTAAACTAAGAACAAGGTTTCCAGATGTTAAAGGTTTTGTATCAGTGGACACGGGAAATTGATCGTCTAATTAAAGAAGATCAGTTTACGGATAGCAAAACACCTCATGACATAGTTGATCCAAGTCCAACTCTCTGCCTACTTTTTCCAAACTGGAAACTGTCATCAAGTGACTTATTGGTCTCTATAGTGTTGGTGGTAACTTGTCATGACATAAAATTGCACACACTCCACTCGTGTTGACAGAAGGAAGTCCATCACAGACTAGGGAAGCCCACCCAAATAAAAGTAATGCAGAAAATGGATGTGCTATGCCTATATGGCACAATTTAAACTGTAGCACAACATATGTACACTCCCTGGTTCAAATCACATGAAAATTGTGCTGGTTAATTGGCAAACAAACAACTAGTAGGAGATCTGCAATATAAATGGTGATATAACAGTACACAATACATAACATAAATTGATACAAAAAACATACCACTGTATTCTGCAAGCTATTAACGCTTTATATTGTATTCTGCTTAGTATACCACACCTCCTTGGTTGACTGAACAATCTCTGGACTCTATGATTTTACTATCTCCTTATATGATAGTGGGAGATGCGGTTGCTGCTTGTGTTTGTACAGGTAAATCCAGGAATAGGGTAATGAAGTTTTGCTAATCACTAAAGACACACATAACACAACGTTTTGACCAAAAGTCCTTTATCAAGACAAAAATTAAAACATAAAATGAAAAACGGACAGTAACGATATGGACATTCATATTGGCATGTGTAATGTAGATTGACCAGAAGAGGTGAAATGATACCGGACAAGGAATATACAAAAATGACTACATACATGTGACACAAAATAACCAGAAACTATGGAACAACAAGAATCATACATGAGACAGGCATTCAGTGATGCCGTCGGGTTTAAGAGTGCCATATTGGCAAATGTAGTGGTTCTCAAGTGCAAGGCCGATCCAGTCGCCAGGGAAGCACGACTTAATGGCCATAACTTGAATGTCCTGGGCGCCCCAATGGCACGTGCCAGTGAAGTGGATGTCTACAGGATAACCCAAATGGTTTTTTATGCTATACAGATGTTCACAGAATCGGTCTGCGAGCCCTCTTCCAGTTTCACCTATATATACTATGTTGCAATGCTTGTATACAATGGCATATATGAGTTGCGGGACACACGTGTGAAGCTCTCCTCAATGGTGAAGGTGGCTTTAGGGAACGTGACATACCAGGCCCAGTTGAGACATACTTGCTCCCTTTTTTGCCAGTTTATCAGCAATTTAATTCCCACTGATACCTGTGTGGTCTGGTATCCACTGTAGTGTAGTATTGATGCCATAGGATGTAAGAATATTAGTAGCTTGAAGGATGTTGCTTATAGTTTTCTCTGCTGTTGGATTCCAGTTGTCAAGGGTTTGTAGAGAAGACCGGGAGTTGGTGAATATTATTAGGTGTTTTGAACGTATTGCATCAGTTTTGTATTTGGTGGTGACGTATAAGAGTTTCTGATATTGCTTTTACCCCTACATCATAGTTGCTGCAGAACTCTCCACAAGGAGCAGATAACTCTATTGATATTTTGCCATTTTTTTTTAGCTACATCCTGCTATCTATCAAACGTATCTATGAAACCATCTATGCATAGTTACATCAGGTGTTGCATTTGCAGCTGATAGTGCTGAAATGATTAGGAACTTCAGGCTGGAGGCGACTCCAGACCAGTAAATCCCTGAGGTTCTTGTCGCATCTGTAAGCAACAAGAAGAGGGGGGTGTCCCACAGAACACTTCCTGTGTCTCGGGATCAGACTGGAGAAGAGGAAGGTGACGAAGCAGGACATGATGAACGGCAGCGCTATGGGGGTGGAAAGTGAAAACAAGCTTGACCCTGTCAGAAGAGGAAGAATTCTGAGTGTTCACGAGGTTGTCCTGACGGGAGAGACTACACACTTGAAGAAGGGCACATTAAGAACTCTCTCAGGGTATAGGCGACAGGGAAGAAATCGGTCATCTCGAGGAGGTCGTTCTCACAATTACACAAGCACTTTGTGCTTCTCTGACGACCGGACTGATCTTGCGCTTGAGAACCGCCATATTTACCAACATGGCACTCTTAAACCCAATGGCATCAATGAGCGCCTGTCTCATGTATGATTCTAGCTGTTCTATAGTTTCTGTTTGTTTCGTGTCACATGTATGTCGTCATTTTGTATATTCCTTGTCCTGTGTCATTTCACCTCTTCCAGTCAATCTACATTACATATGCCAATGTGAACATCCATATCCTTAGTGTCCATTTTGCATGTTTTAATTTTTGTCTTGATAAAGGTTTTTGGTCAAAACATTGATTTGTGTGTGTTATTATGTGTGTCTTTAGTGATTATCAAAACTTCATTACCCTATTCCTGGATTTACCTGATGGATTTCAATTTTGCACAGTAAGTACATATTATCAATTTTGTGTTTGTAGATGGCTTTTTAGATGGATCAGAATTTGATTTCAGATTCAACTGGAAATATTTTTAGATCACTAATGGCTCCTAAGTCAACCCAACCTAAGGAAAATAGTAGCAGATCTTATGGGGAAATAAAGACAGCAGTTGTGAAACTGTTTACATCATCCTTAAGAAGGCCACTGGTTAATAACACATTTCATTCTTATACTGTATTCCCCAATAAAACCTCCCATAGAGTGGACAATGGAAACAGCTTTTTACAATTATGTATACACATACTTGTTATGAACTTACATTTGTCTCCTGATTATAGTGAGATATTTTCTACAAAAACCATACTGTAACTGATAATTCTGAGTGTCTGATAAAACATCCATTAGTTGTTTGCCATTGTCTTGAGTGTGTTCTCCAAGCATGATATCATCTGCTAGTAGCTTAGCATTCATGCTGTTACTACTAGCGGCTGTTCATTTATAATTCCTATCATTTAGTTACCAGAGATACACATCTGATCATATTCAACTTCTAAAATATATTAAGTCTATCTGAAAGCTTATTGTATATTTCCAAATATAAGTCAAGAATGTTTGTATTTTTTCCCCCCATATACAGAAAAATAAAATTAAAAAAATATTTACTGGTAGAAACACAAAAATGGCAACACATAATAGTCATGTAGGCCTACCAGTAACAGGAAAAAAAACTTACCAGTACTAAAACTTCTACTAAAAGTACTAACAAAAAGGCCTACCAGTACTACACAGTTTTTCTTCTTCAGCGTTCATTCTCAAACTATGCTAGATCTCTCTTGTATCAGGACCATAATCCATTCTAGATTTCCAGCAGGATGTAGTCCAGAGAATGGAAATGCATTTTCACTGTTTTATTTGCGCCAATGGCCCCACACATCCGTCTTCGGCAGGAAAAGTCATTCAAACTCTTCAAAGTCATAATCATTGTCTGAATTATGAAACAGTTCAAGAGTTTCATCCTCTGTCATGTCATGGGAACATCAGGGTGGATATCATCAGTCTCTGTCTCACTGTCTACAGTACCATGTCATCATGGACATCTCACCCTCAATGATAACGCTGTCCTCATTTCCATACATTGCATTGCTGATTTAGCACTTTTTGAAACATTGGATGATCATTTTGGACTGAATATCCAATCACAATTCTTTGATCCCCGTAGCGATTGTAATGTCAGCTTTTTTAACGTTGCCATCCATACATCACAGCTAAATCGGATAACATTATTCAATTCATTTTGAACCAAGTCTGTTCTTAAATGAACGTTAAGAAAGGCATCTAGTGGCTGCAGGAGGCAGACAAGATTCCCAGGAATTATAAACAGACAGTACCATCTCATTGAATAATTTTTCCTCTTTCTCAGTGAGATGTGTCCAAAACTAGTTACAGACTAACAAGGATGATTTTGGAATAGTGGCCCTCTTCCTCTGCCCACACACTTTATCCAGCAGCCATTCAAGGGTGTGCCTTTCATCCACTGAATCTTTTGTGTGGGTGGGTTTATCAACCTTTTATGTTGTGGGTTCTATCCAACATTTATGCACAAACATACCACTTGGGATTTTTGTGTTTTTAAAACTTGGAGGGAGGGAGGGGGGAAAGAAAGCAAACGTACCCTATCTGCCACCAAAAACAACAGTGAAACACGTCTTCTCATGTCCAGTAGTTGGTACAAATACCGTATTCACACTTTTTCATTCCACCATGGACTAGGCTTGGAATTTACCGTAATGGCTAATGCCATTATTGCAGCCAACCTTTGTTGCAGAGACAGCACTGAATGAATGAATAAATCTGATATCTCGGAACACTCTGGTATCTGGTGGTCACAGGATTTATGAGGATGGCAATGTCTATGGAGAAAGGTCGCACTGTATTATCCTGGGTGTTGTATTTTATATGAGTACAGATAGGGTGGGGTAAATGGAAGAAATGACCTTGTGTCTTATCGTTGCAAATGTTTGTGTTATTTTCTGTTTAGTAATATTTCACTTGTTTCTTCATTCTTATAATAACAGGATTGCACAGTATTATTACTGGTATTATTTTTTAATACTGTGGTCTAAACACGGATTTCCAACTTTGGATATTAAAGTTACATCTCCGGCTTATAAACGGATCAGCTTATATTTGGAAATATACAGTAAATGGCTTAGTAAACATTATTTGTGCTAAACTTAACCTGTAGCAACCCGTAGTCTACAAATGTCATCTAGCGATAGATGTGTGACGTCTATAAATGTCTGCATCGAGGTAGCCATTTGTAGTCATAGACAACAATCATCCATGTTTATTTCACATCATGCTCTTATAGTAAGTGTGTGCTAGAGTTATTGTTCCTTAGTTTTCTGCAGTGATATAAATATGCAGTCATAATTTATTCGACTTTTCACGTTTGGAAACTGAACTGCATAGGCCTAGTTTCGGTGCTACCATTATTTGCTATTTATTCACAGATTGCGATTATGAAAAAGACAAACAAATTTTAAAGATTTAGTGTTTCAGTTTCTGTAAGCTCTATGGGACACTGTATGAACTACAAAAGACAGTGAGTTTTATTAAGGAGACAGAATTACAGATATAGACATGTTTCAAGTGAACGAAAGAAGAAGAAGAAGTTTCTGTAGATCAACATATGGTGTTTGAGAGAGATGTTAATAATGTTTAATAGCTATGTAATTGAAGTCATTTATGATGAGGAATTTGAAGAGCTGTGTTTTCTACAACTATGTCTACACATTACCGTTACGCAGTAAGTTCTTTGTGTGCGTTTGTCAACGTTCTCAATTTTGATTGTACACAACATAACACTGACACACACACAAGTAAATGAAACCTTCAAATCATATCAGCATCCATTTATCTCTATTGTCTCAGAATTTGAAATTATTAACTCAATAAATTAAAACATTACGCCAAAAAAGCAAACACGTGCAGAAATACCAGAAGTCATAAAAAATGGCTGGGTATCAGACGTAATATGCGCTACTTTTAGCTGGGCTGCTACAGGTTAAATCACCTGACATCTCAAGGAAATATTCCCAACAGCCTAAGAAAGCACCTGTAACTCCAGTCAGACTACAACAAAATTGTAAAAATATGGGCATATATACAAGGTTCATTTCAACAACAAAATAATAACCTACATCTAACTTCCCTTTCATTCTGAAATCTTTAGCATACCTTCCAGATCAATGAAATATATTTCTACTACTGTTTCATACAAGATATCATACTATATATAAGATCAAACTAATGAGGCACAGGTTAGAAAATGACTTGTGACAATGAGACATCTGTAATGCAATTCATGAAATATAACACAAAACAGGAATAGTTCTACATAAAGGCAAGGATGAAACAGTTACCAAAGATGTGATTTAAAAAAATACAAGAATAAATTGTTAAATGATCTAAAGATAATATTTTTTATAGACAAAATGAAAACAACACAGTATTACCAGTTGAAGTGGGCTTTGCCATGACTAAAGAAAATTACAGATTGATAAAGAATTTGTAAAAGAAAAATCTAAAATTATCTTGGCCACGATAAAGACTTGGTTGACTTATCTCAAGCTTGTGTTTCCGTACAACGGTTCCTGCAATTGTGTTGTATTTCACTATAGAATGCATCTAAAAGTTCTACTAGCAAAATGTGATCCATTTACATAAACAAATGATATTTACATATTCTGTACAATACAGGCTCATATCTAATCATTTACAAATAACAATGTACATATGTTTTATATGTTACTAACATTTCACACAAACATTTGAATCCATTGATTTATTATTCTCTAGTAACCATATTGATAGTTTGACACCAAAGCTTGCCAATAATGTCAGCATTTATTTCCTGAGTGATTTCTACCTTCATGGAATGAACCGTAAACAGTTCTTATTGTTTAGATGTTAGTGTCTAAGACAGATTAGATGAGATGGAAGAAGTTAACATAATTGGACCAGAGTTGACCATGACCCTATTCCACCTTCAAGTGTTGGCATTGGGAACATGCTGCATCACTCCATCTGGATAAGCAAATAGGGACAGAGGAGGGAAGGAAGAATAAACAATGAAAATGCATGCTAAAAAATATTGTAGCATTGATGTAAATTACAGGTGTACAAAGTCTGCTTTATTATTCGTATCTAATAACAATGAAGCCAGAGAAAATCTAACAAAAAAGGCGAGTGTCACAGTAACAACAATGGATAGTAATATAATTACTAATAAGAAGTGATATGTTACAAGTACAGAAATCAAATGAAAATAATAATAATAATGTATAAAATCTCTATATATAAAAGAGTTTGTCTGTCTGGTTATCTGTCCCCCACCTAGAACTGTTTAACAATACCAACCAGACCAAATTTTGCTATGCGTAAATATTCGAGTGGAAATCAAACTATTTGAAGACATCTCTCGAGCAATGCATAATTCACCCAAACTCTTTGGAAAATGATAGTTCTTGTCTGTCCACTGTGTCATGGTCAGATCAGTGCAGGTATTAAAAACTCTGATACGAGGTGAACTTTGCAGGCAATATGAATGTGAACAATTTTGATGTGGCATTCTGCTTATCTTTGTCTCAATATCTTAATTCATTTACAAAATCACTACAACAACCTTTTGTAGCCTGAATTCCTAGCCTAGATTGGACTTTTTTGAACCACAAACACCAAACCGAATAATTTTTTTAATGACATATTTAACTTTTGCTTGAGGAGCAGTTACACTGTATGGGTATGAAAGAAAGCATTCCGGAGAAACCCACAAAATGCACATAGAAAACCACCAGTGCATAGCCAAGATTAAAAAAGGGGAACAAAGAAAACAACAACACAGTGACATATCGTGCATGTTATAGGAAGACTACTAAGGAGGTTTGGCAGTGAAGTTTGCTGCCCCATCCCATAGGTCTGAAAGGTGAAAATATCACAGCCAAGATGTAAACTATGACACAATACGTTCTGTTCTCTGGGCTACATCATACTAACAAGCAGGAGTTTGAGAATGAAGAAGACAGGATAAACAAGCAACACCTCTCTAGTACAGTTTACTGGACATTAAAAGTAGTGTAGCAGTGCTTCACAAAAGTAAAGATTTTCAGTACTTTGATGCCATAACCAAAGAGAAAACTAGATAATACCAAGACACTCAAAAATAGAAATGTAAAAAATTTAAGTCTGTACCAAGTGAGAGTCTTGAAGTATTTTTGTAGAACCAATGCTGCTTGATGGATATGAATCATGGACAATGAAGATATACTTAAAATGAAAAAGAAAAACTTCAAGCAAAATGAGAATCCTGAGGAGAATGACACATGTATCACAATTAATAAATTGATAGAAATCATCAGAAAAAATGATTATTATTACATAAATAAAAAAAAGAACAAAATTAACTATTCACACAATTTGAAAGTTGGATTTGGAAAACTGAATGTGGAAACAGGGAACTATTAATGTTGAAAAGAAAACCTAATGTGAAAACAATGTTGATAAAGCATACAACAACGTTTTGATGAAGGTAGGAATAACATGCTGAAATCTGATGAATAAAATGCTGAAAGGATAGATGGTTGTGACAGAAATTGATTTTACATGCTACAACGCATGACACTGGAAAAAAATTCAATTGTTTGTACAGTAAAACAAGTTAAAACAATAAGTAACTACTTTTGAAACAAACTGCAAGTTTTGTTGTTTAAATAACTATCTCAAACTGAACTTGCGTTTTGCTTGTCATCATAATAAAACTCAACTCACACACAGACATGCATACAAATATCAAGATGACACTCAACTCACACACAGACATACATACAAATATCAAAATGACACTCAACTCACACACAGACATACATACAAATATCAGATTATTGTCCTCCTGCTGAAATGTTCTTATACAGAAATAACATTCAGTTATTGTTCAATAGACCACTTACAAAAATCACAGCATTTGCATTCTATAGTATTATATACTAGCCACCATTAAAAATACATAAGAATCATGTTTTCATTTTGGAAAAGTTTATGCAAGTTGAGCCTTTTTCACATCTGAAATGTATGCAAGTTATAAAGTCATGCATTCTCATTTTCCTGTTGGTGCAATATTTCCTTCAATTGATGCAATTGTGTACAACTCATGTCAAAAGTAGAAATTTATTAATTATAGTTTTATATTAATTAGGTAAGTTTAAGTGAGTACGGTAAAATTCTGTTATTAATTTTCATTGAAAAATGTTTTGTCATGCAGTGGCCGTTATCACAAGAACACTGGCAAACTATTGCTATATTTAACGGTGAAATATCAACAAGAAATTTGAGAAACAGATCCCCTGGAGAGATGTATGCTGGTAAGATGCAGTCCAGAGTGACAGATAAGGAGGAGGAAGGGTACAAGGATAGCATGTAATCTCAAATGACCATAGCACTCTTTTTTTTATAATTACAGTTCCTGCTTACGCATGTTTTTAAAGTACTGTGACCAATCGTAATGTTCTCCTTCACAATCACATATATCTGAGAATCTTTCGGTATAATAATACTAGACTTCACACATTAAATTATTAGCTCAGCAACATTTTCTTTTACCAACTGACCTGCAAACTCTCTAGATTCAAGATGAGTGAGATGTGCTGAATAGAAGGGACTGCCGACATAGCAGCAAGTGAATTATCTTGAGCAAGAGCTCATTACAGATTGAAATACCACCCCATAAGACCCTCTGCAATAACATGATACCTCAATGACCAGAGGTGGGAAAAACATGAGCTGCGGGCCAAATCTGGCCCACTGAACGATTTTTACTGGCTGGCAGGCTGATTTTAAACCACTATATGCACAGGACCTGAGCTTAAAAATAAATACTACTTGGAACTTTAAAACACTAAAAAAAACCCAACTTTTTGCCCCATCCGACACAAAAAGTGCAGAGTCCTACCCACCATCACAAAAAACGCTGTTTACCTCTGCCAATGACAAATCTGTATTAATGCAGTAATGACTCGCACAGTAGTAATGATGATTGTAATGTCATGATTTTTTATTTATGCTAAAGGTTGAAAAATTTATAGGAATCTGTAACTAAACTGTCTCATGTTTAAGGACACAGTATTTTGGGTCAGTAAATGGATAATTGATGTAAAAAAATAAGTGGTTTCAGCTATTTTTCTTTTCTGTATTCATTCTCAAACTCCCCATCGAGGCCAGAACCTTGAAGTGGTGATGGGGCTTAGTTCAGCCATCAGAGGCTGGAAACTAAGACTGGTTGGGCACTCCCACTCGAGCAGGACCATAGTCCGGCCCAAGTAAGCAGAGTGCTGAAGACGGAGGCAACCAGCCAAAAGGCGCACAGATAATCAGGATGCCACGCATAAAACACAATGGAAACATGTCTGCATCTAATAAACGTTATGGTGCCTGCCCTGTGGCGGACGTTCAGGCAGGGACTGTGCCGGGCCCTATACCTCGAAAGGGCCCAACCTCAGTTACTGGAAGTCCTTCTCAATTGCCCCGAGGAGCCAGGAGGCAAGGGAATAGAGCTACTGGCCAAACAAACAAACGACCAATAAAAATAATGCACTGGAATGCTGAGGGTGTCAACAGTAAAAGAGATGGATACAGCAAAAAATTGGAACTTGAAAATGTCCTCAGTGAAGAACAAGTAAATATATGCTGTATCCAAGAAACACACCTCAGCAGCGACATAGCCTTCAAAATCAGAGGCTACCAGTGCTACCGATCTGACCGAAAAGACAGGCGAAAGGGTGGAATTCTGACACTAGTTAAAAACAATATCAGCGCATGTCAGCTGGAAGTATACATGGACGGGGCAGAATACCAGATGCTCCACCTAAAAACAGACAGTGCAGAATTCCATCTCCTGAACTACTACTGCCCAAATGATAAACCATTGGCACTAGACACAATTCCAGACAAAGAAAGGCTTATGGTGTGTGGTGACTTCAACAGCCACTCTCAGAGCTGGGGCTACGATCATATCGACAAGAGAGGTGAGGAACTTGAGAGCTGGCAGGATGAAAATAATCTCATTCTTATAAACCAGCCAGCAGACTCACCAACCTTCTACTCGAGAGCATGGCACACCACCTCTACACCAGACCTGGCATTCTACTCACCAGGCCTGGAATGGAACATCACACGTGTCGTTGGAAAGCAGCTTGGGGGTAGTGACCACAGACCAGTATTTCTGGAAATTCACAATGAATATACCAAGGACAGCAGCACGCTCACTAGGTGGAACTATAAGAGGGCAGACTGGAAAATGTACCAGCATTTAACCAGTGTTCTAGCTAAGGACATGAACTTGGACAAAGACATCAATAGAGCAGTGAGTGAATTTAATAGATGTATACTACATGCTGCTAGTAAAACCATACCCAGGGGGGCACGCAAAAACTACAAACCCTACTGGAATGATGAACTGGAAAAGCTGCAAAATGAGATGGAAACATCTAGAAAGCAGGCTGAGAACAGACCTAGCCAAGAACATCACAACAAATATCAGCAAACAAAGGCTAAATTTCAAAGAGCCAAGTTACAAGCCAGACGGAGCAGCTGGAAAGAAAAAACAGAGTCGCTGAACCTAGAAAGAGATACTAGGAAATTATGGAAACTTGTAAAACAACTAAATGATGAAGGTACAGGGAGAAATACCAGGATCACACTTTATAAAGATAGAAATATTTTAACAGGTAAACATGCAGCTGATTACTTTGCAGATTCCTTTGCAGAAGACAATAACGTCAAAGTCAGCCCAGACAAACAACAGGAGGTTCGAGAGAACCAGCAAAACATTGGACAAGGTGAACCTATACCTGAAGTCATGGAGGCACCAATCACAATGAGAGAACTGGAGCATGCAATATCCAAATTGAAAATGAAAAAGTCCCCTGGAGCTGATGGAGTGTCCAATGAAATGATTAGAAACCTGGGAAGTGCAGCAAGAGCAAAGCTACTGCAGATCTTTAACACAAGCTGGTCCACAGGTAATGTACCACAGGCGTGGAGAGAAGCAATAATGATACCACTCCTCAAATCAGGAAAAGATGGCAACACAGTCTCCAACTACAGGCCTATCAGCCTCACAAGCTGTCTATGTAAAACAATGGAACGCATTATCAATCTTAGGATGCAGTGGTACCTTGAAAGTGAAAACCTTCTGGTATCACAGCAAGCAGGTTTCAGACAGTGCTACTCTACTGAAGATCAGGCAACCTACCTCTCCCAAGAGATTGAGGATGCCTTCCAAGAAAAGAAACTGGTACTAGCAGCATGGATAGACCTCAGGAAAGCATTTGATAAGGTCTGGAAAGAAGGGCTCCTAAAGAAATTGCGAAATTGCAGGGTTAGCTCAAGAATGTACAAATGGGTAAAAGCATACCTGCATAATAGAAGAGCCAGGGTACAATTAGATGGTCGCAAGAGCAAGAAAGTTCTACTGCGTCATGGAGTCCCCCAGGGAGGAGTCCTGTCACCCACACTTTTCTTGGTTTACATCAATGACCTAGTTGCTGAACTACCACACGGGATCAAAGTGGCAATGTATGCTGACGACCTGGTGATCTGGTGCACGGAAGAACATGCAACAGTGGCCACTAAACAAATACAAAGAGCTATCGATGCCCTAACCTTATGGGCTAATAGATGGTGCGTCAGCATTAACACAGATAAGTGCAGCACTACACTCTTTACCCTCTCACCAAAACAAAAAGCTGGTCATATCAAGATAGATGGAGAGCTCTTGAAAGAAGACAAACAACCCACATACCTCGGAGTTACTTTTGATGATAAGCTGACATGGAAGCAGCACATAAACAAAGCAACAACAAAAGCCAGGAGGAAGCTAGCTATCCTGAGAAAACTAAGTGGAACCACATGGGGAGCCAGTGGAAATATACTCAGTAAAGTTTACCAGCAAGGCATAAGACCACACCTGGAATACGGTTCAGCTGCGTGGTGTCCTGCATCAAACACCACATTACAAGATCTAGATAAAGTGCAAAACCAGGCACTTAGAATAATGTTGGGAGCAATGAAATCAACACCCATAGCAGAGATGCAGAAAATGGGAAGAATGCAAACACTTGGCGAACGCAGAGACACAAAAGTACTAATTCAAGCAGAAAAGTTTCAGTGTATGCCAAGTCATCCAATGAAGGAAAGATTCCAAAATCTAGCAATGGGACGACTGAAAAGGAGCAGCTTTATCCATCAAGCTAAACGACTCCGTAGACAACTTACAGACCTACCTGAAGTTGGCAGCCCCTTAAGGTCTGTACCAGAGCAAACCCCGTGGAGTGAAAGCCATGGAATGCCAATATACATTCAGACCCATGTGAAAGGAATACTAAGCGAGGACGAACAGAACAGTGTGCAGCGAATGACAATCACCCTCAGTTTCCTGGATGAGGAATATCCACAAGATATATGGGTCAGAGTGTACACAGATGGGTCAGCACAGAATGCTGTGAGGAATGGAGGTGCAGGTGTATATATAGAATATCCACACAAGCCTAGAGATACAATCAGAACACCGACAGGAAAATTCTGCAATAATTATGATGCAGAAATCCAGGCAATTAGTGTGGCAGCTAAAAAACTGCTGAACTCCAACTCTGACCTACAGCCTGTGGTATTCCTGACAGATGCAAGGTCAGTGCTTCAAGCTCTCCAGTCTGGAAAACTAACAGACTTAAAAAAACTACTTAGCGAATTGTCTTACCAGTATAGGGTAACCATGCAGTGGATACCCTCTCACTGTGGAATACCAGGAAATGAAAAAGCAGACCAACTGGCTAAGGAAGGTGCTGCCGAAGACCAACCAGATATACCAATCACCTACCATCAGAAAAAACAGATGATAAAGTCAATAAGAAAGCCACAGACACCAACACAAGATGACTATCACAATATGAACAGATCAGAACAAGTTATAATTCTACGTCTCAGAACAGGACACAACCGACTCCGCAGTCACATGTATACAAAGTTCAAGATTGGCAACACGGCCATGTGTACATGTGGACAGGCAGCACAGAGTGCCAAACATATACTTCAAGAGTGTTCTGAGCATGAAACGTTGAGGCAGACATATTGGCCAGAGGAAACAACACTGGAATCAAAACTCTATGGGACACTGTATGAACTACAAAAGACAGTGAGTTTTATTAAGGAGACAGAATTACAGATATAGACATGTTTCAAGTGAACGAAAGAAGAAGAAGAATTCTCAAACTCTTGCAGATTAGCAAGATGTAGACTGTAGAACAGAATGCAATTCGTCATAGTTTACAGATTTGCTGTGCTTTTTAGCCTGACTTCAGCAATACTTCTGGGTCACTTGGACCCTCTCTGGGAAGCAACAGCAATCCCCACCCCTAAAACCATCTTAGTTATCTCTATTAACTTGCATGACATGTAACAGTGTTGCCATTCCTTACTATACATTTTGACCCCATCAACTCATAGGCGACTGATATTTTAAATTCTGCAATTAAATTAAAGAGTTGTGAATAAGTCTGTTCTGCTTAGATCAGACTTATCCACCAAGCTCTGTCATGGTCTGCAACAGGAAAATGTAAACATAGAAGACCCAGGACAACACTACGAAGAATAATCAAGAACGAGGCAATGACAATGGGTATTAACACCACCCAAGGACTACAACTTGCAGCAAACTGCACAACATGGAGAAACATGACTTCTGCCCTATGTGCTGCCCTTGGCACCAAAGGAACAAACAAACTAACAAAGATTTGTGGCTCGCAAAGTAAAGCAATGTATTTTAATGGTGGTTAGTACATATAGATCAGATAGCTGCAATATGTCATCAGTTACTGTGATACTATTGAAGAATTGAGTGAACAGAAGACTGCATGCATTATGATGTGACATGAAGGCAAACAGTCAGATGGGAGTATAGTTGACATCTATGTATAGCCTTCAGCAATGTCTGGATTGTCTGCATGATAATATTCATTGCTTCACTCATTACTACATCATTTAAATAAGGATTAATATAACTTTTTGATTGTCTGTTATAAAAAACATAGACCATTAATTGACTATAGATCATAGACCATTCGTTGATTATTTCACTGCTGTAATTAATGAAACTAAACAGTTCAATGTTTGGTACATGTTTCTAAAATAATACCAGACTTGAAAATGTGTCTCACTGATTATGTAGAATAAGTTGTGTTTTCGTGCTTAGAAACAATGTGAGTACTCAAAATATGTATACAATACATTTTCACTTTCTGTGTCACTTCTGCTACAAATTGTAAATACATCTGATAATTCTGATCATAACCCATTATCATGAATTACAACAAACTATTGGAAACTGTTCTAACAAAAGAGAAATTGTAGTGTTACATTGTTCTGTTAACAAAAATTAAATGTATTCCTTCACATTAATAAACATGGCATTCTTTAAATAACTTGCATTCTACAATTTGTGCTCTACACTAAAAAGGAAAAATATTTGATGAAATAGCTTCAGAATAATATTACATCATCTGTGCCTTGCAATAACTTATGCTATGGAAATCTGTTTACATACATTTCAAAGTCAGGTGTTATTTTAGAAACATATACATAGCATTTATTACTGGACAAAAACATGCAGAATAATAGTAGAATATAAGAAATCAAATAAATTAACGTCATCATTTAATAATAACAATAATAATTGAAGAATATTGGACAGAATTTTTCCAACTATTGTTAAATTTCTAGGCACCAATTATATATTTTATTATCCTTGTCAGAGCTCAGTGATACAGTTTGATCTAGACATGCATTGAATCTTGACTATATTCTAGCAGACTTGCACAAATTGAAATGTCTATTACACTTAATCAAATATGCATCGTTTACTTCTATGTTATATACAGGTACACTTCATATTCAGTGTAAAATATGGTCGCCCTATGTATTTCTCTCTCACACACAGGCTTATTTTATATATATATATATATCATACATATAAACTCTCACACACACACTTAATGCATATTTAATCATATCCACACACACACACATGTAGATAGATATACACAAATTTCCTCAACTGTACAATCTTATAGTATATGTGTAGTATATATGTTTAAGAATTACATTTTTCGAGCACATTCTCATTATATTTTTTTTTATAGTCACCAATGACACTTGATTCATAGATTTGAATTGTACAGCCCAGAACAGCACACGCTAAAATGTCATATTTTGTACATTTTCGAGTCGCATAAGACACAGTACATGCTAGAAACTCATACAACATAGCATGTTCTAGAATCCCAAAGAACGATGTGCATCCTAGAATCTCATAAAGAATTGTACATCATAGAATTTCATACAACATTGTAAATCCTAGAATCCCATACAACTGTGTAAATCATAGAATCCCATACAACATTGTAAATCCTAGAATCTCATACAACATTGTAAATCCCAGTATCTCATACAACATTGTAAATCCTAGAATCCCATACAACACTGTAAATCCTAGAATCTCATACAACATTGTAAATCCTAGAATCATATACAATGAGAGGAAATAACATTTATTTTTGTGTTTGTCCATACTAGTTTGATTTATCTGGGTCGACTACTGGAACCAGTAGCATTCTTTCTTCTAGCTGCCAGCATGTCATAGAATGGATTGTCATTGATGCTAGCCCTGTGGACAAACACAAAACAACATCCATAATTAAAAATCATACAAATTCTTATTTGCAGACATAGTGTTATATATTTAAATTACATGTCCTTGATGAAAAATATTGTCCAAACAGATGGACAAGTCAACATTCTGCTGATTTAACACCCTTAAAAAATGTTATTTTAGTCATGCCATTTCAACATATATTCTCTAGTCACTTTGAATTATTATTGTTTTTTGCAATTGGTAAACAAAGTATAGAAAGAAAAAGGTGGTATGATGAAACATAGATGGTTATATAAAACAGCTTCAGTGAAAAATGGCTAAGAGATGATCAGGAAAAGGAGTAAAGATGTCAAACTCAGTACCAAGTAGAGACCAGGTTACAATCTTCCGACTTAGAGCTGGCCACTGTGGACTCAACTACCACAAGCACAATATGCTAAGCTTGATCAGATAATATGTGCATATGTGGAGAAGACAAACAGACAATAGAACATATGCTGCAAGACTGTCATCTTCATGAAAAGAGTAAAACAGAGATGTTGCCCTCCTTGAGGTATCTGAAAGAAAACTGTATACGATGTGGCAAGCTAGAGACTGGTCGCCTCTTTACAAGAAAGATCAATGCGGTCGTATGAGTGAATGATGATGAAAAAAAATAGTTTATTCTGAAGAAATAGTTTAATCAGAAATGTTGCATTTTTTCTTCTTCTTCTTCTGCGTTCATTCTCAAACTCCAACTGGATCTAGCTGGATCATGGTCCTGCTAGATTTCCAGCAGGATGTAGTCCAGAAAATGGAAATGCGCTGTGTCGCCGTTTTATTTGCGCCAATGGCCCGACACATCCGCCTTCGGCGGAAAAATGTTGCATTTAAATTCTGGTATAAATAACTTTAGAAAATTTGTTCGCTAATTAGTTACTCTCCCACATGTGCATGCACGCACGCACTAAAAGCTGAGTACTTCAGTCTGTTGTAGTTAGTTAAAAATGAGCTCAAACTATGTTTGAATATTTTTAATCACTATAAATTGATGGAATAAAAACATTATTTGTTTTGTTTAATCCCCAGGAAAAACAAACAATTGAGCTCTTGCCAATTTTTATCCAATGGTGAGGTTTCTCCAGAGCATTATTTCATACCCACATACTCCAACTCTGAGCTGTGTGCAATGTTTTGCAAGGTTACCTTCTACTCAGAGATAGGGTAAAACAACATTGTATATATGAAGTGTTGGGATGTTTCAACAAGAGGAAAGGTTATATAGGCATACCATGTACTAGTGATCAACACCAGGAGGCTTCCGCAAGAGGAAGGTTATATAGGCATGCCATGTACTAGTGTTTTACACCAGGAGGCTTCCATAAGAGGAAAGGTTATATAGGCATACCATGTACTAGTGATCAACATTGGGTAGCTTCCACAAGATGAAGGTTATATAGGCATGCCACGTACTAGTGTTTTGTTTTACTATTCCATGGTGACTGGTCTGATGTGCCATTAATAAGACTTTATGAATGAGAGGAATCAAGACATAAAATAGGTTGTTTTTAAATTGGTATAAAACAATGACAAATCACCTGACACAACTGATCCATTCATCTTTCTCCTCTATTGAGCTGGCAGCCATTCTGTACACATTATGGCGACCTGTGTACAAACAAATTCATCAAACATTATATACAAGGTGCTACACTGGATGTTAGTTTTTATTGAAATCAGTTCTGATTTATTAGTCTTCAAGCATAACTTGGAAATAGTGAGAAGTCTTCAAACATAATTTGACAATTAATAAAAGCATAAATTGGATATAGCAAGAAGTCTTGAAACATAATTTAGAGAAGTCATCATGGCAACAGAGAACAATATAATTAGAAACTAAGATGGATATAAAAACAACCAGCATTGAGGGATAATAGAAACAACCAGCATTCAGGGAGAATAGAAACAATCAGGATTGAAGGATAATATAAACAATCAGCATTGAGGGATAATAGAAACAACCAGCATTCAGGGGGAATAGAAACAATCAGGATTGAGGGATAATAGAAACAATTAGCTTTGAGGGATAATAGAAACAATCAGCTTTGAGGGATAATAGAAACAATCAGCATTGAGGGATAATATAAACAATCAGCATTGAGGGATAATAGAAACAATCAGGATTGAGGGATAATAGAAACAATCAGCTTTGAGGGATAATAGAAACAACCAGCTTTGAGGGATAATAGAAACAACCAGGATTGAGGGATAATAGAAACAACCAGGATTGAGGGATAATAGAAACAATCAGCATTGAGGGATAATATAAACAATCAGCATTGAGGGATAATAGAAACAATCAGGATTGAGGGATAATATAAACAATCAGCATTGAGGGATAATAGAAACAATCAGGATTGATGGATAATATAAACAATCAGCATTGAGGGATAATAGAAACAATCAGGATTCAGGGATAATATAAACAATCAGCATTGAGGGATAATAGAAACAATCAGGATTGAGGGATAATATAAACAATCAGCATTGAGGGATAATATAAACAATCAGGGTTGAGGGATAATAGAAACAATCAGCATTGAGGGATAATAGAAACAACCAGGATTGAGGGATATAGAAACAACCAGGATTGAGGGATATAGAAACAACCAGGATTCAGGGATATAGAAACAACCAGGATTTAGAGATATAGAAACAACCAGGATTGAGGGATTTAGAAACAATCAGCATCGAGGGATAATAGAAACAATCAGAAGGTAGCAGGTGGAATTTGAACCTGGTCCATTCAACTGACATCGATTTTTTCTCACAACTTGAATCAACATGTTCCATATCTCATCTGCTACCTCATGTTGTCTTAAACAGAGAACTCACATTTTGGCATCTGTTTCACTCCTCTAACACAGAGTTTATAAGACGAAACAAGCATTCATCATCATCATCAGGTGCTATGCAGGATATCATAGTCAATCATGAACCTCCACAGCTCTATTACTAGTACTATGTATTAGGCTCGTTGTTACCCCTATGCCATGCCATGTTGTTAAATTGTCCAATATTTTCTCACATTGTCATCCTCTGTCTATCTTGCTTGTTGTAACTATGTTCTCCAAACCTCCCTATGGCCAAAAAATTAAGATTGCCCTTTTCTTATATTATTGATTAAGCTCTGTCTCGCATGTGACTCTTTCAACACATTCACATTAGTTTTTCGGGCAATCCATGGTATTCTCAGTATTCTCTTATAGAACCACATCTCTACTATCTCTAGTTTAACACTTTCCTGTTTGTTTATTGTTCAAGACTTGCATCCATATATTGGTACATGAGTAATTTAGCACAGGAGTGCTCTCTTTCTCACCTCTAATGCTAGGGTCGTATTACACATTATATTTTTTCATTTTTCTGAATGTTATTTTTTACCTGCCGCATTGTACTTCTTATTTCTGTTAGGCTTCTTCCATCTGATGTTATCGTTGTACCTAAATACTTGAAAGGTTAGACCTATTTTAACCTGTAGCAGCTCAACTAAAAATAGAGCATATTACATCTGACACCCGATCATTTTTTATGACTTATAGTTTTTCTGCATGTGTATGTTTTTTTGGGCCTAACGTTTTAATTTATTGAGTTATTAATTTCAAATTCAGAGACAACAGAGATAAATGGATGCTGATATGATCTGAAGGTGTTATTTACTTGTGTGAGTCAGTGTTATGTTGTGTATAATCAAAATCAATAACGTGCACAAACATACACAAATAACTTACCGCGTCAAGGTCACCCGTAGACCTAGTTGTAGAAAACATGGCTCCTCAAATTTCTCATCGTAAATGACTTCAATTACATCACTATTAAATATTATAAACATCTCTCTCCATATATCAACCAACTCCATTCTCCAAACACTATACGTTGATCTACGGTAACTGAAACACTAAAGCTCTAAAATGTTTCCTTTACTGAAGCGTAATCCGTGAAGAAATGTGAAAAATGGTGGCACCGAAGCTAGGCATATACATTTTGGTTTTGAAACATGAAAAGTTGAATAAATTACACTGTATTTATATCTCTGCGGAAAACAAAGGAACAATAACTCTACCAAACACACATACTATAAGAGCATGATGGGAAATAAACATGGACGATTGTTGTTCATGACTACAAATGGCTACCTTGATGGAGACATTTGTCGACGCCGCATGTCTATTGCTAGATGACATTTGTAGACTACGGGTTGCTACAGGTTAATACTATGTTGTTTACTTTGATCGTGCAAGCTGTTGAATTTTGTTTCTTTAAAAAAACCATCACTTCTGTCTTATTGCTGCTATTTAAGAAGAGACTTTTCTCTCTACTTTCTATGACTACTACATTAATCTGTTCTAAAGATCTTCCTCACTTTTAGCAATCAGAATAAGAATTGTTATCATTATTAAACAAAAATTACCAAACAAATAAACAGAGGATGGCCAAATCAATTTCTAATCTAAAGTCATTATCAACCATATGTTGCCAGACCCAAAACAGTAGCAAAAAGTATTAACACTGTTCCCATCATGCAAGTCTTAAGAGAGGATTAAGGAGATTGGGGGTAAGGTTGACTACCATACCCTATGCTTTCCACTGCGATGAAGCCTGCTGAAGACTCACATCTAGACTGCTGGGAGAGTCAACTCTTATCTACACTACAGCATGCCTCAAAATTGTAAGGAAGTATTCTTCTACATATCTAGCGTACAAGATTGTTCAGCTCGTTACATTACACATTAAGTCAAACAGCCATCTGAGACACATCTAGAGTCTTCTTCTTCTTCAGCGTTCATTCTCAAACTCCTGCTGGATCTCTCCTGTAGCAGTACTACTAGATCTCCAGCAGGATGCAGTCCAGAGAATGGAAATGCGTTGTGTCGCCGTTTTATTTGCGCCAATGGCCCGACACATCCGTCTTCGGCAGAATCTAGAGTCTGATTGTCCAGATTGTAAAAAGTTAAAATGTGTGTATTGACAGTATAATTAATTGATTCATTTAGTGATTGAACTTGTGTTAAAATGTATGCATTAACAATTTTAATTAATGGATGTGCAGAATAACTTAGCACAGAATAACTGCAGATTGAACTTTAAATATTTTTTGAATAAAACATTTACACAAACCTTCAACAACTTTCCCATCAGAATCAACTTTGCAAGCCTTGATGATGTCGGACGTTCCAGCAGAGAACAATTCAAAACAGTTAGGCCGTGATTTTTCAGAAGGCAAATCCCGCACCTGAATATTCTCTAAGGGAATGATGCCTTTTGGTTCCTTGTCCTATGTTCATATGAAAATTTGCAATGATTAATTATAATGAAACACACTACTCTAATCAAACTCCTCTAATCAATTAAAGTTATATGAGAAATTATAATAACAATAGCATTATTTTGTAACCTGTCAATATTGTTATTAAGGATGCTGAGAGTGTTGTGCACATGCCATATTGATGCAGACTAACAACAAGATGTCATAATGGCAGTTTAAAGATGGAGGAGTTCTGTGACAGACTGTTCATGACTGGTGTGCCTGACGACATTATGGAATGTACTAGTCCACTCATAATTCTTAAGGCTGACAGGAATTGAACTCCAATGCACTCATATACTCGCATACTTAAGCATGTGATTAAGCATGTTTGCAGTGCTTGGGCCTTCACAGCTCAGTGCGCAGGTAAAACGATCAAGGAGGAGATTGGTGCCTTTGCGGTCACTACGAGTAGTATGACCATGGAGACTGGTGGTGACCAGGGCATTTGAGTGGCTACACACATTGAAGGTAACGCAGGTCTGCATCTTGAGTGACTCTATGAGTATGATTAAGAAGGCACACGTGGGTCTCGTTCGCGAACAGTGGATTGAGGCCGTGAGAAAGTCGAGCCTGAAAGTGGTTACATTTATTTTCATGCCAGGACATGTGGGCGTTCGAGGCAATGAAAGAGTGGATCAACTGGCATCATGTGCGATTGTGGCACAGGGCGATGGGGTTTTGAATTTCTTAAGAGATATAACACGCGAGAGTGAGACTAATGTGGATGATGATTCCTTTTCAATGGCTACGATTAAATATCAGGGATTGAAATGCGGTGTTGCTAGAAGTGAACATTTTGGAGGGCGCAGAAGAATGATGGTCAACTAGCATAGGACCGGTACTGTCAGTAGAAGTGTAATGGCGGATGCACTCAAGGAGAGATCGGAGCAACTATGGACGTGTCCAGTTTGCAGTGATGATGATCCGATTACTAACTAACTAATTTGCATACTGTAAAATATAACCCATCATTAGAGGTCAGGAAGAGAGTTCTTCAGTGCTATTTAACACCAATTTCTAACATGGATGTCAGCCTTGGATAATAAATAAATAGTATAATGGAAAATTACAAGAGATATTTGGTTCTATAGAAGAATGCTATTAGGGGATCTCCCCGGTGTAGTGGTTAAGCCATTTGGTTTGTGCTAGAGAGGTCAGTAGATTTTTTAAGAGATCCCTGGGCAATTATCACTTGAAGTTATGGGGTTTTGTGCTATGAGTAGTACTCAGGCAGGCAACGTGTCACTTCAATGAGAGGGGTGAAGAACATATGGTACAACCTGAGTACAATCCTCCACACCCTTTGAGAAGAATGTTGAGAGTACCATGGACAGCTAGAAAAACTAATGAAGAGGTGCTGAAAGAGTCAAATCTGAGATGGGAGTTACTTAACAATATCAGAAAGAGACCATATTTATTTTTTGATATTTTCTAACAAAGAAAAGTCGGGAGGACATAGATACAACAGGTGATAGAAGGCAAAAGAGCAAGAACGAGAGCGTGAGAAAATAATAGAAAGCTTAACATCATGGCATAGCTAAAAGTCAATAACGATCCTGATGTAAGATAGTATAGATAATTTTTGAGATCCCCTATGCTAGTTGTCATGGCAATCAATGTTGATATTAGTGATGAAGAAGTTGCATTAAAAAAAAATTAAAGTACACAGCATTTCTGCAAAACTATTATCTATGATGTTTGTGTACACTTTACTATAATCATGTAGATTTCATTCATGTGAATTGAACCATTTCAGCATAAATAAGTTGTCCTTTCATTTTGAGTGAAGCTGTCATATTTTAAGAAGGCATGCTGAACAGGATTATTACTGGGGATGAATCATGGGTGCATCACTACCAACTTGAATCACAGCATGCTACAATGCAATGGAAACATCCTTCGCCACATGTCCAAAAATTCAAGGTTACGCTTTGAACCTGGGAAGGTTATGTTGACAGTGCTCTGGGATTGTCAAGGAGTGCTTCTAATCAATTTCAAGAAGAAAGGTGACAATCTGAATCAACTGTGAAGTTCTGCTGATGCTTCAAGATACAATTTGGAAGAAAAAGGCCTGCTGACTAGAGTTCTACACCTTCATGACAATGCCAGACCGCATACGGCTCATTTAACTCAGGAGAGAATTAACCATCTAGGGTGGGAACGTCTGGAACAATCACCTTACAGCCCCGACTTAGTCCCTATGATTTCCACCCTTTTATTACACTGAAAACATACCTTGGTGGGAGACATTTCGCAAATGACACAAGTTGAATGTGAAGTGAAAATGTGGTTTAGAAAACAGAGCACACAGTTCTATGCTGCAGGTTTGGGAGGACTGATAAAACAATTGGGTAAGTGCATCAATGTTGGTGGAAATTATGTGTAAAAATAAAGGACAATGTAGGTTTAAAAATAATCGGTTTCCAAGATGTTATCATTTTTTTTTTACTAGTCATTTGTGACTTATTGTCTTGTCCTAGTATTATGCTTGGGTTCACTTCCTTGAACAAATCTCATGATCCATAGGAAAAGTTTGAATATTGTACATTTTCATTGCATTTGCTAAAATTACATGTGATGTTTCCAACCTACACATAAAAGCCTCATTACTTTTCTTCTGCGTTCGTTCTCACACTCCTGCATATTAGTAGGATGCAGTCCACAGAACACAATGCACTGTGTCATGGTGCACATCTTGGCTGTGATATCTGCATATTTTGGCCTGATACATCTGACTTCAGCATGGTTTCTGGGTCACTATGACCATGCATTTTATTTGACAGCCAACTCCACATCCCATAACTCCTTAATCGTCTCTTAAGATATACATGGAAAGTAAATAGCGTTACTATTCTTTGCTCCTCTTTCGGGCCCAGCAACGCACTGGTTATTTTATCATTTCTGGCAATTTTCAGACTGAAATGTTACTTACCGTTGTGTACTGGAAATAATACAGGCAGTTATCATTGAGAATAAACCACCTTCGCTTCCAGTTCTTGACCCGGCCACCTGTAGCAAATACAGTATAATGTCTAGTTCAATTACATAAATACAAAATATAAACTATCAATAACAAAATATTAAAGTATAATTGATAACAATAGATGTATATAAATAAATGTAACTGCCGAATACTTGGTGACTTACAACTATCAACGCAAGATAATTATGAACAGACCAAAACAAATTGTTATTGTATGCAACATAACAGGGCAAAATTGATTCTGCAGTCATGTGTATACAAAGTTCAAGAGAGGTAACAGTCATGTGTACATGTGGACAAGCACCTCAGATAGTAGACCATATACTTTAAGAATGTCCCGAATATGAAAAGCTGTGACAAAGACACTTGCATAGAGTAACAACACTGGAAGAAAAACTCTTATGAACCTCTTTAAGAGTTACAAACACAGTCAAGTTTATAGAAAAGACACAATTTTAGATGTAAGCACATTTCAGGTTACTGAATGAAGAAAAACCGAAACAGCATTTAGTTTATATACGGTATATTGTACAGATAAATCTTGTTAACCTAGAGTACAGCGATAAAAAATATCAATGTAGAAAGATAACAAAGATAGTAATAATAAACTGATAAAAACATGCAGAAATATTAACTAAGATGATTGCTGATCCATCACTTGCTCCAATAAAGACCTACCAACTAAAACATAAATATGACCTAGGGGCACAATTTGCTTGAAATCTACTGGTCGGCCGTGACTATTTTTAACATGCGACTCCAAGTATATAAATAGCGCCCAATTGAAAGACCAATAATAATAAAAAATGTCACGAATGAAGTCCTAATAAATTCAGTAAACAGGTCTTCTATACTGCCAATCGGTCATGGCTGATCCAACCTTCCATTGACTCATGACCTTTGATACAAAATTAACATTAATAATACACAACTCAAAATTAATCAACACGAGAATTAAACAAGCAGGAAGACTAGATACATTCAATATCACTGCACCACGGACATCTGTGCCTAGTAGAAAGAGCTATCATCACTTGAAGTTATGGGGTTTTGTGCTAAATATCAGGGATTGAAATATCAGATATACATACTCTCTGGTGATAGATTCAAACACACTGAGTAAACGTATACCCTAAAGTATCAGCTTGATTGGGAAGTTTACAATGTGTGGATTTGAACGTCTGATATTCAAATATAGCCCTAAAACTATTGAGTTACAACTGATTGCCAAAGAAGTATACAAAAGCCAATAAACACAGAATTTAAAATTTAAAAAGCCTGGATGCACAAAATAGAACATGAACACATGCATAAGAAAATACAGCGATGTCAATTGCAATAAGTCTGAATAACTTATTATATGAAAGGAATAGTCAGTACTTGAGAGGAGGAATGCTATGTCCTTGACAACGTGTCATTAAAAACAGTGAGATCACAAACAATATCAATACAGTAAAAAATAAGAATAAGTTTCCAAACATTTGGAATGCAATCTGATCAAGAAATAAGCAATTTACTGTCAAATGTATTGGCAAAAAAATGACAATGAGCAGAAACTTATTAATGAAATTATGTATTAAATATCTTACATAAGAACAAGTGTAATGAAATCTTGTAAAAATAATTAACTAGGGTACTTAAAATGAAAATCGTAAATATTCTTTGGTGAATATATTCTGAGAAAGTAAGAGACAGCTGTATTATATTTATGTGTGTATTCATTCTTAAACTCCCACCGGATCTCTCTTTACAGCAGGACAATGGTCCTACTAGATTTCCAGCAGAATGTAGTCAAGAGAAAGGAAATGCACTTTGTCGCCACTTTATTTTCACCACTAGCCCAATACATCCGACTTCAGTGTTGGAAACTAATACGTTCAGTATTTTTTACAATGTCCACTGAGTGATGAACATCTGTAACAATATGGGGAACAGTTCTCCTACTTGCTGGTTACCAAGCTCAGAGCTAACCACGGTCACTCATGCTTGATATTTTTACAGCTGTCATGCATCACTATTGACATAGTCACACACACTGATGTATTATTTATCAACATAGTCGGCGATGGCATATCCAGGACATACTTGCCATTCTTAACAATAATACTGACATGTCAAAAGTCAATGCCATGGCTATTCTAAAATTGTACTCAGAGTTTTAAGGTTTTCATTTGAAGTAACTTCATATTTTCAAGATGAAATGTAGCAGAACCGTAAACAAAATTGATGATAAGAAGATCAAATTTCTGAACATTGATCTCTCCACATATGGTTTAATATATCTTTGAGTTTATATGCTCATAGTCACATCACTTAAAAACAAAGCAAATATAATATTTGTTGCTGATGGTTACAGAAAATAACAAATCTGGACTAGAAGAAATATTGACATATTTTATTTGATTGGATGTGAGCAGTTTTAGAGTCTTATTAACAATTAAAATATATTTCCTAATTCAAATACACAGATTGTGAGAAAAAAATCATATTCTAAATCTTCTATCTATCTATCTATCTATTCGCTAAATCCTTTGTTGCCTTTCAGTGTAAAGAGGTAGAAGAGTTTTACGGAGATGGCCCTTGTGTGTGCTAAGTATATTGTTGAATTTTTCGCCTTTTTATTTCGGTGGTCCATTGTTTTCATGGTTGGCCTCTAGATCTGTCTTCACTGTATCTGTGTAGCATAGCTTGCTTTGGTATGCTGTCTGATAGTAGTCTGTAAACCATTTGATCTGTTGTCTCTTAATATATTCCAAGATTGGGGTGGCGCCTGTTTTTTGTTGAATGTCCTCATTTCCTCACTCTGTCTCTTAGCGATATTCATTGGATTCTGCGTAAGCATGCCATTTTAGCTGTCACAAGTTTACATTTGTCTTGTGCTGTCATTGTCCAATGTTTGGCATTGGTAGCACAGCGTTGGCATAATAATCGTTGTGAATAGTATTTGCATTTTGAATAAGATTGGTGTTATTTGCCCTAGAGCTTGGTATGCTTTACTACATCTATTGTATATTTCTTTGCTGCTCTTACCGTATGTTATTATATTGCTTCCTAGGTATGTCAATTATGTTATTTGTTTATGTCTGTTGTTTCATATTATATATATATATATATGTGTGCGTGTATATATATATATATATATATATATATATATATATATATATATATATATATATATATATATATATATATATATATATATATATATAGACACACACACACACAAACATACATACTACATATACATATATATACACATATATTGATGTTTCTTTCTGTTCTTCCTATCTTCATTACTCCTTTCTTTTCTATATTTATCTTCATGTTAAAGGTTTGGCATATGTGATGTAATCTGTCTATTTGTCTTTGTAGTTGCTCTTCTGATGATGCTACTAGTGCTTGGTCGTCTGTAAATAGCAATTATAACCTTCATAGAGTTTGGTCGTTTCCAAACCTCCACAGAGAGCAAATTATTTTGATTGTGCTAAGAAGAAATTTACAAGATGAATGCACCTGAAAAGAACAATTTGTGATCATTTTAAAAGTAACAAAAATAATAATTTAGACGTAGTCATCCTATCGTCTACAATTACACAGCTATACTTTTAGAGCCCCTTCTCAAATAATAACCAAATTATTATCTTCTTTAGCAGCCATACAATGTAAGTTAACAAAGAAATCCCCCTTCCTCTATTTATTCTAAATCTTCATCCCTTCTTATAAGCCATAAAAAATGCTGAAGAGAAGAAACAATAGTTAATAGGTTACAACTACAGCAAAACTAATCTAGGAGGTGAAAATTGAAGCAGGGTAATTAAGTTTTGCTAATCACTGGAAGACTGAATTTTCAATCAATTTGTGACTAATTACCGGAAGTCTGAATTTTTACTAAATTTTTGACTAATCATTGGAAACACATAATGATTGCTGACTTTATCATTCTTTACGCATCATGTGCTATGTTGTAAAAAAAATTAATTAACAAGATATAGAGGATTGGCTTCATTGTACATTGGTTACCCATTTGTATTTTTCCATATCTCTCAACGAAGCAGCACTCTGCCTGCCGAGAGCACTAGTCATAGCATATAACTCCATAACTTCAAGCAACAATCTCCAGGGAATTTGTTTTTCTTTAGATCACCTTGTAAACAGTCATAAAATTCAAACCTGCAACCGTTAAACGCAAAGTGAATGGCTTAACCACTACACCAGGTGGATCTCCCATGATCTTGATAAAGACTTTTTGGTCAAAACATTTAAGAGAAAATCAACACTTCTGATGATATCTTTGAAAGTGATTCTGATGATAAAATAATCCTTTTACCTGTAAAAAGGTGACATCCAATAGCCTTCTGACAAAGCACATGCCAATTTTTTTATTTTCCTGTGTACTTCCAGTACTAAGCAACAGTTAATTACCCTGTTCTGAATTTTTGCCAATTAAAAATATTCAGTTATATTATAAATTTCTTTTCCAGCCCGAATTTTATATGTCAAATTATGCAATTAATTTTGGATAGTATTATATCATATATAATTTTATGTGTGCATTTTGTATGTGTCATGCACCAAATAAGGGCCTTTTGGTGAATACATCAATACTGTTTGTTTATTTGGTAAAAGTGCAACACTTTGTGTTCTCCATATATGATGACTAGTGTGTAATACTATTAAAGCTGTGTACATGCACCGCTCATAACAGAGCACCATTATCTTGGTGTGGTGTGTTGCATAACACGATGCTGTTGACATTCATAAACAAAGCAGAAATATGAGATGCGCAGCGAAAGCGGACATTTTATTGTGTGCAAAATTTATAATATTTCATTCTCTTGGCAAGGTTTAATCTACATGAAACAAACAGATTAGCATGCTGTAAGTCTAAATTGCTACAATTTTAGGACCACTTACTAAATTTGGGGACACCTGAATAATGTAAAGAAAAGGTGAAAAATATGTTAACTAAATTTTGGGGCACCTAAATAGCATAAAGAGATAGTGAAAATATAAACTTTACTCAATTGGGGCATCTAAATATTACATAAATAGTGAAAGACATGCAATTGTACTCAATTTGTGGGCATCTAAATATTACAGAGACTGTGAAAGACATGTAATTGTACTAAATTGGGGGGGGGGGACCTCAATATTACAAAGAGTGAAAGACATGTAATTGTACTAAATAATTTGTTGGGGGGGGGGGGACCTCAATATTACAGAGACAATGAAAGACATCTAGTTGTACTAAATTTGGGGACATCTACATATTACACAGAAAGTGAAATACATGTAATTGCAATCTTCGTCTTCTTCTACTGTGTTCATTCTCAAACTGCAGATTAGCAGGATATAATCAGGAGAACGGAATATGCTGTATCCTGGTTTACAGCTGTGCTGTGATATGTGCACCTTTTGGCATGACACATCCAGCTTCAGCATGACCTCTGGGTCCTTTTGACTCTATATGGGATGGGACAGCCAACTCCACCCCATATCCCCCTTAGTCACTTCTCTTATGATATGCACAGAAGGTAAACAGTGTTGCTATTCTTTGCTCCCTTTTCAGACCACAGCAACACACGGGTGAAATTGTTCTCAATTTATGGGCATCTAAATATTACATAGCTAGCAGAAGTTATGTAATTGCACTCAACTTGGAGGTATCTAAATAATACAGATATAGTGAAAGATATGAAACTGTAATCAATTGGGGGCATCTAAATATTACATAGATAGTGAAAGACAGGTATTTTTACTCAATTTGGGGGCATCTTAATATTGCATAGATAGCATAGCAAAAGACAGGTAACTGTACTCTATTTGGGGGCATTTAAATATTACATAGAAAGTGAAATATATGTAATAGTACTCAATATGGCAGCATCTAGATTGTATAGGGAAATAGCTTCTCTCCACAGCACCGATGTGTTAGGCTTAAATTTTTCACAGACCAACTATATAGTTATGATGTGGTCAGAATCACATCTGGCTATACTTTCCCAGAATATCTGGCCCCATTTCTATAGCCCAGTTAACTCAAAAGCCTTCAGTGGTTTAAACTTTTTCCCAGCTGAATTTCAAAAATGAACTTGAACCATCTGACTAGGAAACCAGTGCAACCCAAACAGTGGCAAAAATGGTCAAGCAATGATGACAAGTGGCCACAATTTTGTCAATTAGGTAAGTCTGCTTGGCAAAGGATGTACAAGTTAGCCAACTAACTATATGGCAATGGGTGTCCAACTTTCAGTAAAATTGATTAAACAATATGCATAAATACAACTGCTGAAGTTAGATGTGTCTGGCCATTTAGTGAAAATAAAACCATGACACAAAGCATCTCCGTTCTCTGACCTAAATTCTGCTGCAAATCTAGTAGGATCACTGTCTCGTTACAAGAGAGATCCAGTGGGAGTTTGAGAACAAACACAAGACAAAGACAATGAGCTAGCTAATATTTCAATAAGAAATGATTGTGTTAAAATGTTAAGACAGGTTTTCAATGCTCATCTTGCTACTGTATCATATGTTAAACAGTATGTTACTATGCTAATATGTTAAAATTACAAGTAAATATGTGTTATGTATAAGTTCATCACATCTAAACATATTGTGAATTTCACCTTGCTTCATCAGCCATCCCTCTTTAACTGGGTTGAAAAAAGTGTGCATCAAGTCATTACCATCATCTTCTGGTATCTTGAAAGGTTCTTTCTTGATATTATCATACAGATTCTAGCAAACAATTGAAGAACGTTATAGCAACAGAATGATTTATGCAAATAATATAGAACTTCCTAATAATACAATACAGACATGTTTACTGATCGTAGATCTTCTCAATAATATAATACAGACATCTTTTCTGTACATAGATTGTCCCATTAATACAATACAGGCATCATTTCCACACATAGATCTTACATACAGACATCTTTTCCACACATAGATCTTACATACAGACATTTTTTCTACACATAAATCTTACATACAGGCATCATTTCCACACATAGATCTTACATACAGACATCTTTTCTACACATAGATCTTACATACAGACATCTTTTCTACACATAGATCTTACGAGTAATACAATGGTTGGTTGGTTGGTTGGTTGGTTGCTGATCCAGCGGTCCATGGGCTCATGCCCTTTGACCCAATGCCATTGTGTGATATATACATGTGTTTGTGAGTTGTTGTTTTGTTCCATATAATGTGTTCCATTTATCTGGCCCTGGAGGGAGGAGCATTTTCCTGATGTCATCCGGCGCTGGACATTCAAAAAGGTGGTGGTCAACAGTTTCATATGGATGAGTGCACAGCCGGCACCCTGGAGTGTGTTGTGGTTGTACTCTGTTCAGGTGATTGTTAAGTTGTACATGTTGTGTGCGCAGTCGGAATATGATACTCTGGTCTTTTCTTTCCAGGAGGTTGATATTGTCTTTAGGATTTGGGCTGGTCATATATTTATAGATTTCCCTCCCAGTGTTTCCCATGGCCCATCTGTTCATCCAATTTTCTTTGTTCACAGATTTCAGAATCATTTTAACTGTGTGTATTGCTGTTTCTGTATAAGGCTGTTCTTGTTGTGCTCCCCTCTTTGCTAGTCTGTCTGCCTTATCATTACCAGGTGTGTTTGAGTGGCCAGGAATCCACTGCATAACAATGTTGACATCATAAGATGTGAGCAGCTGGTTTGCATGGTGGTATATTTCAGCTAGCTCGGGTTTAGAATGTCCATCACATTCCAATGCTTGGAGAGCAGACATAGAGTCTGTAAAAATAACAATGTTTTGGACTTTTGATGGGAAGGCATCAAATATGGTCTTCAGGTGGTACAAGGCAATTTCTAGTGCTGTTATTTCAGCTTCATAGTTAGAACATATCTCCCCACAGGCATCAAACAACTCATCAGATGTTTTGTCTGGATATTATATATAGACACCATAACCTGCTTTGATGATGGCTTTGAAGGCAGACCCATCAGTATAGACATGAATCCATTGTTCTGGGTAGGTGTCTATTGTTTTCTGTGTTGCTTTCATAAGACTTACTGGGTCGGAACGTTTCATTGCATTATCTCTTAACTGTGTTTTGATTTCTGGCAATTTAAAGCCTGTGTGTGGTGGTAAACATTTTTCTACTCTTTGCAGTCTTTGTCTCTTGTCTGGAAGGTGGTAACTGTCTTTTATTTCATTGACATGGCTCAGGACTGACTTTTGTTTTATTCTGTGGTTTGGTTCCCAGTTTTCTACAAGTTGTTTATTTGGGTGGTCTTTGTTCATTCTTTTGCTTCTTTCATAAGTCTCCATTGCAGACATATCTCTCCGCATCTCAAGGGGTTCTATATTCGTATGTATTTCACATGCAGCCGTCGGTGTAGATCTCATTGCTCCACTAATAAGACGTAGGGCATTGTTCTGCACTCTGTCTAGGGATTCTACATTTGTTGTGGAACATGTTGTGAGGAGTGCACTGTTGTATTCTAAAGCAGAACGAATGTAACCAAGGTATAGTCCTTGCTTCATCAGCCATCCCTCTTTAACTGGGTTGAAAAAAGTGTGCATCAAGTCATTACCATCATCTTCTGGTATCTTGAAAGGTTCTTTCTTGATATTATCATACAGATTCTAGCAAACAATTGAAGAACGTTATAGCAACAGAATGATTTATGCAAATAATATAGAACTTCCTAATAATACAATACAGACATGTTTACTGATCGTAGATCTTCTCAATAATATAATACAGACATCTTTTCTGTACATAGATCGTCCCATTAATACAATACAGGCATCATTTCCACACATAGATCTTACAAGTAATACAATACAGGCATCATTTCCACACATAGATCTTACAAGTAATACAATACAGGCATCATTTCTACATATAGATCTTACAAGTAATACAATACAGGCATCATTTCCACACATAGATCTTACAAGTAATACAATACAGGCATCATTTCCACACATAGATCTTACAAGTAATACAATACAGGCATCATTTCTACATATAGATCTTACAAGTAATACAATACAGGCATCATTTCCACACATAGATCTTACAAGTAATACAATACAGGCATCATTTCCACACATAGATCTTACAAGTAATACAATACAGGCATCATTTCTACATATAGATCTTACAAGTAATACAATACAGGCATCATTTCTACATATAGATCTTGACAACTCAATTTTAAGTGATGCTCATGTTGACTATATTTTTCTTCTGTGAACAGTGAAGTTGGGACAGTTGTATTTTATATGATATGACATTTGTGTTGTTGCTCTGTACATCTTTACTGCTCTTGAGAGGGAATTTGACAATAAATGTGACACTAGTATGGTTGAACACTTGCAGGGTAGAAGTAGAAATGTAAATAACAGTGGTCTGCGGAGAGATCAGCTAATACATATATTTTTATCTCACACACACATATTGAGAGGATTTTTTTTTTAAATTTAATAATTGGTGGTTTTTTGTGTGATTGTTTTTTGTGTGTGCTAATACAGACGTTTTTATTGAAATATGGAAATAAATTGTTACAAATACAGATTTATGAAAAATATAATTTACAGTCATAATAATCTATCATAAAACAAGCAAGACATACTGTCAGGAGCTCTTCTGGTAGGTTGCCACCATCATTAATGCCCCTGTTCATCTGTATAAACCTCTCTACTGTTGGCTTGTCCTTGACACTAGGATTGTGAAGACTTGTGTTCAGCATGATTATTGCAAATGACAGCACATAACATGTGTCTGTGAAACAAAACATGCAACCACAGTGAGTTTGTAATGAAAAAGCATCCGATGTGACATGTTTCAATTGATTAATGTACATTTTCACCACAACAAATTATGTATCACATACTGCTATCCTGGTCAATGGTTAGAGTTAGTTCTATATATATATATATATATATATATATATATATATATATATATATATATATATATATATATATATATATATATATTGTATTACTCGTAAGATGTTCAGGTTTCATCAGCAGATGTTAGATCATATCCATGCTTATGGTTTTACTGATTTTATACATTTCTAATCTGTCCCTACAGGTAAGGTAAAGGTAGGTCCCATGGCATCTGCCGTCGGGGATGAAGGTAACTCTTCATGTACTAAGCCGCAGCAACTATTAGGTGGGGTGGCCAGTTCCCTTCCTTGCTGTTTTTTTACCTTCCCTAACTCATGCGTCAGGTACTCATTTACAGCTGAGTCGACTGGAGGAGTGGTCGTGTCAAGTGAGAAATCACAACCCGGATTTTTTTTTAATGTCCGGACGTGGTTTCGAACCTGGCATGCTGTAACCAGATGATAGCAAGCAAGCTCACTATCCACTAGGCTACCGCGCTCCTCTACAGGTAAGCTTTCCTAATGATATATTTGATTTCAAATTCCTTCAGTTGTAACATAACTGATGTTTGGAACAGGGTAATGAAATTTTGCTAATCACTTGGAATACATGTATCACAACCAAATAATTTATTTAAGCCTGTTGTTACATCGTATTCTACTCTTCCCCTCAATCATGCCTGTTCTTCTTCTTCTTCTGCGTTCGTTCTCAAACTCCTGCAGATTAGCAGGATGTAGTCCGGAGAACGGAATGCGTTGTGTCATGGTTTAAAGCATTGCTGCGATATCTGCACCTTTTGGCCTGACAAATCCGACTTCAGCATGGTTTTGGGTCAATGACCCTATATGGGATGGGACAGCCACATCATCCCATAACCTCCTTAGTCGCCTTTTACGACATGTGTGGAAGGCAAACAGTGTTGCTATTCTTTGCTCCCCTTTCGGGCCCGGCAACACATGAGCGATCATGCCTGTTGTTACATTGTATTCCACTCTTCCCCTCAATCATGCCTATTGTTACATTGTATTCTACACTTCCCCTCAATCACACCTGTTAATTGTAATTTATATTTCCCCATAATCATGCCTATTGTTACATTTTATTCGAATTTCCCCTCAATCACGCCTGTTAATTGTATTTTATATTTTCTCTCAATCATGCCTGTGGTTATATTTTATTCTACATTTCCCCTCAATCACAGCTGTCATTACATTCTAAACTTCCCCTTCTCATGATGTAGCCAATTCATGTGAATTTTTTCCTTATTTCATTAAGTAACTTTCTTTTTTGCAACAATTTCCAATAGTACCTCTGTTTTTCTAGCTGCCATGGGATTCTCAGCATTCTGTGGGAGAACTACATCTCCGTGACCTCTAGTTTCCTACCTGTTGTGTTTATTTATTGTCCATAAACTGGTTACTTTGTACAAATGTCTTGGTTTTGTGTACATGTGTTTATCTTTTATCTCACACAGTTGACGGTTGTGTGATTATAAAGTGTTCTGACTCTCACTATTTACTGCCATTATTGGTTGTGTTAAACATACTTTATTTTTTTCTTCCTCTACATTTGCACTGATATACTCCTACTAGTTAGCAGATGTAGTTCAGAGAATAAAACGTTTCATGGTTTACAGCTTTGTTGTGATATCTGCATCTTTTCACCTGACACATCTGTCTTCAGCATGGATTTTGGTCACTTTAACCTGCATGATTGTACAGCCAGCTCCAACCCGATCTCCTTAGTTGACTTAATTAAGATCTCCTTAATTGGGAACATGACATCCTGTTCACAAGTGCATTAGTTTCATAGTTCGGAAAGGGGGGGGGTATTGCTTGAAATATGTAATTACATGCATGTTCTGAGTAGGTCTGTTGGCTGATGGCATGCTGCCTAGCTGAGAAGGACAAAATACATTATGTGGAAACCTGAATACAATGAAGTTCCGCCGAAGACGGATGTGTCAGGCCATTGGCGCAACTAAAACGGTGACACAACGCATTTCCATTCTCTGGACTACATCCTGCTGGAAATCTAATAGGATCATGGTCCTGCTACAAGAGAGATCCAATGGGAGTTTGAGAATGAATGCTGAAGAAGAAGAAGAATACAATGAAGTCATTTCTAAATACCTTTTTTTGAGTGATTTGTTTGTATTCAAACACATTTCCTCCTAAGCATATATTCTGTTCTTCTTACCTGTATTAATGAATACACCTGGATTGAGGGAACAGTAGCGTTCAGCAAAACACTCCATCATTCTATCAATCTTCTGAGCCTCTCCAGGAAGACGGAAACTCCAAAGGAATTGTCTGCACAGATACAAATCATTGTTTATAAACATAGATAAATGAAAGACATATATGGTTAGAGACACTCACCTCTCTGTGGCAGTGCTAACACACTGAATGTATTAATTATCAATACCGAAGCCTGATGTATCGGGCCACTGGCACAAATAAAACAGCAACACAATGCATATGCATTCTCTGAACGGCATCCCGCTAAAAATCTAGTAAGACCATTATCTCCCTATAAGATAAATCCAGTGGAAGTTTGAGAGCTAACGGGGAATAAATTCACAGTTTAATAAATTCACAGTTTAAATTCAATAAATTCACAGTTTAATAAATTCACAGTTTAAATTCAATAAGTTCACAGTTCTGCATAAATACAATAACAATGCTACAATTACTTGATCTTGAACAGACTAAGAAAAATGTGTACGTAAGAAATAAAACAGAGATATATGCAGGTTTACAAGAACCATTGCTTTCAATAGTAAAACAACGAAAACTGGCACGGTTAGGACATGTATGCAGACATGAGTCCTTGTCAAAAACAATAGTGCAGGGAACTGTCGAAGGGGGAGAAGCAGAGAATAGCAAACAAAGACATGGACATGCAAGATCAAGGAAAGGACAAGACACAATTTTTTTCTCACCAATCCACATCATTGAAGATAGAAATCGCTGGAGGACTCTGTGTGCTGAGGCATCCAATACGGTACCCCTACAGCCCTGATGTATTATAGGTTTATAGATATAGATAGACTCTATCTAACCTCAAATCATTCAATTTGTACCCCTTGTGGTGAGGATGTGAGTCCAATTAAGTTATATCAAAGCTTTCTACATCACACAAAATAAATGGATGTTGAGATTCAACAAACAACAACCTCCGAGGTATAACGAAATATTACCGTTAACTATAATCTAACCTCAGAATCTGTTATAGGCTTATCATTCAATCAATGTGGGCTGAATTGATGTGTGTAATTATTGATATATACATACATTCATATTGAACTCACATAGTACCGGGTATATAACATACAAGCTTCATGTTAACTAATAAGTTCTATATGGCGAAATCAAAGCACTTTATTATAAATTAACATGAAAGAAATTACCTCAGAGCCTGGACAAGGATCATATCTGTGAATTCATGTAGGTTGACAAATGACTTTAGGACTGCCATATTGAAGTCATTTCTAGGAAAACATGGTAAGTCACAGATTAATCTGGAAATTGGAACACTACTTGCTTTATGAAGTCTATACATCTGCACGTTACTTGAACATTATCTGGAGCCCTTGATGATGAACATGATTAGAACCACTATATCATGTCCAAGCTGTTTTCCTTGATTTTTGTTATGAGAACCTGTATTTTATATTTGTTTATTTGGACAATCTTCATTACATCCTCATGATCAATAGCCATTTATGTTCCATTCTCTTATAACAATAACACCAATAATAATATGTAATTTAATATAATTTTCTTGTTTAATTCTTAACCCCATAGCAGCAGAGGTCAAATCGTAACTGCGGTAAAGTGTTGTTGAGTTGTTTTTTTTATTAACCAATTTTTGCACCCAATTCTTGTGTTCAACAATTTGACTGTATAGGTACTCTAATTTATGAATTTACAAGCATAATGATTCTTTACATTATGGAGGAGATGTAAAAATCTTTAATATGTATTCGTCTTGTAAAATAAAAAATTATTAAAAATCTTTAACATGTATTCGTCTTGTAAAATAAAAAATTATTTTAAACAAATAATTATAATAATCCATTTTATTCCTGACACAATGATTTTCCTATCAGTGATATGCTTGTCAGCATATACATATACAAAGACTCTTTAAAAGTCTGCATGATCAATGATTTGAATTAATACACCATTATTGCCAGAAAATGAAAATAATTCGCTGAAAATATCATCTGAATTATATTATATCTTCCAAATGAGCACTAGTATCACAATGCAAATTAACACTTTCTAAATCACTTTACATCAGATAAATTAATGTTAGAATTATCAGACAAACTTTCTTCCAAATATTTATATATACAGATGTCTAAATTAATTGAGTCTATGTTCGTTATATTTGTAGGTCAAGGTAAGATGGCTATACAAGGAAAATCCAGCTGTGTTGACACACTGAAGTTGAAATGAAGCTTACAAGCATGCAGAATTACAAAATCTCAATTGTTTGATGACCTTTAGAGAGATTGAACTAGCCAATCAGGGTATTTAAACACTGAGGTGCTTTCAGGGATAAATTATACAAATACATAGCCCATAGCTCTCTGCTTATGATGTCTGCAAAATGGAGGAAGTCTTTCATTGTATCCTTAAGGATACCTTCTCAGCCACGGGTTAAAGATTTAAATGACACTGACAGCACATGTCGGACCTATCTGAAAATGCCAAAACAACACTCCAAGTGTACTTTCCATATACAATTCAACAAGTCTCAGTATTTAATTTTGAAATAGTTATATAAGGGGAAGTCACTATTATTTCATTCTTGAATGTTCTCTTCAATTTATTTGAAACCCATGTTTGGTTATATTGAATTCCTGTGTGAAAACTTGGTAAAACTGTTGTTAATTATAACAGCTTCTGGTTGCTTGCTCTAACATTGATCATTTCAAATGAACCTAGCAAACCTAAATGTTTAAATGGTAAATAATTTGTATCTGTAGATCAGTCCAGATAATTAATTAGGCCAATAATATATGAATCATCAACTAGTGTTGATGTAGTAGTGATGATAAAAATTCAATGTTTTAAGAAGAATAATCTAGTCCTGAAGATGAAAGGGCATGGTCAATACACATTTTTAACAATTATAATTGAGTTCACTGGATGGACTATAACACAAAATAATACAAGAAGCTGCTACTTGTTTCTAAATGTTCACAAATGGATTACCATTATTCTAATGTGTATTGTAGCACTCCGAAATATGTTTCAGTCTTTCAACATGAGTTGATGAGTAGTTTTTCATTTATAAATTTCATTTTTTTACACAAAAATTAATCCTTATTTCTGTAACTTCTAGCAAACTAACCCCTTAACTGTGGTCTTTTTAAGGATACAATGAAAAGTCTCTGTCAATTTGCGAAGATCCTCCCTCTTCTTAGCTTCCCAGGGAAAAATCTATCTAGAAGCTTATAATCAAGTATCCAGAGAATTTTTTCCCTGGCAAACTAAGGAAAAAAAATCTCGGCAACCCCTCATCTCTTAAGGAGATCTCCGCAGCTAAGGGGCTAATACACAGTTATGAAAATATAATTATATATTCATTTATGTTTCACTTAATATCCAGTGTATCTATAACAAATGTCAGTATTTTCTCATCCATGTAAGCAAGAACGTTATTTTAAAATGGTTATCTCCTATTTACATTTTTAGAAGCAGTGAAGAGAATTTAAATCATTGTTCAATAATGTGTGGATAGCAAAGTGTGAAATTAGGCACAGTGCAGCAGAAAATTCAATTCTGTTATTTCAGAATTAAAGTTTCCCCATTGTTGTGCAAAAGAAATTCAGGCAGGAATCTCTGATTTCTAGGATACCAGAAGGATTAATATTTCAACAAGATGGAGCACATCCACACTATAAAAATGAAGTATTACCTAGTAAGAAACCACCTTCATAAATAATTTCCAGATAGATGAATTGGAAGATTAGGTGTCATTGAATGGCCACCAAGATCACATTAGACTCCAAATTCTATCCATATTCTGTATTTTTACTCCAAATTATATCATCATCATCAAGTGCCATCTCTGCAACAAAGGTTTGCTGCAGCAGACCTCCATTATCTCCTGTCTTCTCCTGTCTCTTGTTTTGCTTCCACTTGTATCTCTGCCTACCTCTTGTTTGTTTCCCTTTGATTTTACTTTCAAGTAAGGTCTTCAACAAGGTGTCCAAAATATTTTATTTGCTTTATCTTTATTTCCTTTAATACGTCTTTCTTCATATTAAGTGTTTTTAGAACTTCTTTGTTTGTTTTCTTCTCTTTCCATGAAGTTTTCCCTAGTCTTCCAGATATCCACATCTCAAAGCATCAATTCTGTCTTAAAATTATTTATTTATTGTCCATGTTTCTGAGCCATACATTAATATAGAATAGATGTACCTAGCCTTTTATAATTCTCATTTTTAACTTGTTTTTAATTTGTTTAGATGTTAATATTTTCCTCATTCCATTGAAAGTAATTTTAGCCATTCCTATTCTCCTTTTAACTTATGTTTCAAATCTGCCGTCAACTGTGATTATGTAAACTCAAATTCTATACATAATCTGCATTTGTACTCCAAATTCTATAATTATTCTGCATTTTACTCCAAATTCTATATTTTTTTACTCCAATATTCTATCTATATTCCATTTTTTTTCTCCAAATTCTTTTCATAATCTGTATTTTGTTTTCCAAATGCTATCCATTTTCTGTATAAGAATACTTCACTCAAGGAAACTACTCAAGTTCAATATGGTTATATTGAATGAAACCTGAATATTGTCTGTATAAACACAGAAAATTCCATGCTAGGTGACAGGTATATCAATCATGATCACATTTCCCAGCTCCTACTGTACTACTTGTTGCATTATTCTATTAGTTTTCACAAGTTTCTGCTCACTTTCAATTAGCAATACATCATCAGAGATATGTAATTATTCTTTAACTGACACATTTTACAACATTACTTCCAGCATTTCTAAGCTGTTTTGTAATATTAACAATTGGAAGCCTACATTACAGCAATTACTTCCAACAATATAGCTACAAAGTTTATAATGTAAACAACTACCATGATTCAAGTAACAAAGATAATTTGTTTATTTAAAAATAAAGGGAGAATATATGCTGAATTACCTCTCTCCCAGATAATCTCCAATGGCTGTTTTGTTAAGTCCCTCGCCTTGAAAGAGAAATCTGGCCACATCATCAGCTGTATTCTGTAGCAAGCCATGTTCGATCAAATATTCGATACCCTATCAAAGAAACAGTATAAATGCTTATATTTGAAAATTGCATAAAGTGTGTACCTGAAATAATGACCACTCAATGATAGTTATGCAAATATTTTCAAATGTTTAAATATTAACTCATTATTTCTGTAAGGATTTTCCTGTCTCACTGTAATATATTTAAAGTCAGTATAAAAATGGTGGGTTTATTTGGTTACTGGCACTTAGTGGCATCTAAGTGGGTCTTCTAGCAACTTACCAGAGATTAAAAGAGTGGCGTTCATTTGGTTTTAAGCATAAACCATAAAATATATAATTAGCAAAATCACAGAGGAACACTAAAAATAATACATGAAGAGTTTTTCTTCCTGTGTTGTTTCTCTGGGCCAGAGTGGGCATTTCATATTCTGAGCATTCTTGAATAATTCTTGAATGTGCCTGTTCACATGTACACATGGCTGTGTTGCTGTCTGTGGTGCCTGTCCACATGTACACACAGCTGTGTTGTTGTCTGAGATGTCTGTTCACATGAATGTATGTATCATAACATACATCTGTGTTACTGTCTGTGGTGCCTGTCCACATGTACAAATGGCTGTGTTCGTGTCTGTCCACATGTACACACAGCTGTGTTGCTATGTTGTTTGTCCACGAGTGCACATAGCTGTGTTGTTGTCTGAGGTGTCTGTCCACATTAATGCATGTATCATAATATACACACAACTGTGTTGCTGTCTGAAGTGCCTGTCCACATGTACACAAGGCTGTGTTGCTGTCTGAAGTGCCTGTCCACATGTACACAAGGCTGTGTTGCTGTCTGAGGTGTCTGTCCACATGTACACAAGGCTGTGTTGCTGTCTGAGGTGTCTGTCCACATGTAAATATGGCTTATTTTGCTGTCTGAGGTACCTGTCCACATGGCTGTGTTGCCAATCTTGAATTTAGATTGACAGTCAGTCAAATAGATTGACAAAGTACAATAGACTAAACATCCTTGGTTTCTTTTGTTGTATTTTATATTATATTGGCACCATTTAAACATCAGTTGGCTGGAGTTTTATTGAGATAAAGAGCAGATATCACAAGCCAATTCAGCATTTCAAATAATGAGAAATAGTATATACAGTGGAGTATTATCAATGTATGTGCACATTCCAGTGCTAGGTTGCTATATGGATGTGAAGCATGGACTAAATTTAAAAAAAACTCAAATTAAGCTAGGACCACTAAGATGTGTTTTTTAGAATTATGAAAATTTCATGGACAGCTAAGAAAGCTAATTTAGAAATCTTCAGAGATGCTGGAGAAACTCTGGAGGAACTTATGTAACTCTCTATAGCACTTGATTGTTTGTTACAATCTAGCTTTCAATCTTACATTTCTTAACACAAGAATATCCAAACATTGAAACCTATCACATGTTTCTATCACAGTGATCATTTGTTTTAGAGAAACCTGTTCGTTAACATTTCAGTACAGTTAAACTAAGACAGGTTTTTAAACAAGTGATTTACCGTGAGAAGAAACAAAGAATTTGTATTAAGTTTTATAAGAGGATGTTGGAATTAAATCATCAGCCATTTACTTTGAATGTATGAAAACAAGCCTTCCCAAACAAACCTTCATGTTGAAGTAAGAAGCCAACAGAAAAGTTCAAAAGAAACTATATGCAGAACAACTAACAGAGAAAGATCAATATTTGGTATAAGCAATATATAAAATTGTTGGGAAAACTGTCAAAGTATCCAGTGATGCTTTTGCTATAACCACAAGCGGTTTTATGATGGAGATAAAAGCTGTGGAGGTATTGTGATGGCTAATTCCTAGAAATATTCTCATGCATGCATACTTAGTGATTAAATTAGATTGATCAGCAACATTGAAGTGGGAGTCTTCAACCATCAACAGATGGAGTTATTCTCACAATCTATAACCAGAAATATTATCTTTGTATTTGTGCCAGGACATGCGGGTATTGAGAGTAAAGAACCAGTAATATACTGGCGGGCGAGCATGGCCACAGTGTCAATAGGTACATCAATGGATTTATCTGACATAGTTGATGCATTGAGGGGCTTCCTCCGCTCACAAGATTTTCAAAAATGTGAATCATTGTCGCTCTCAAGAATGCGTGAGATGAGATGTAAAGTTAGGAGCAGCCCGTAAAGAGAAACATAATAGATATACAATAAAACAGATAAACCAACACCAAACTGGAACTATCGGATGCTAGCTCTGATGGATTTATTGATCGGACCAACTATGGACTTGTTCTGCGAGCGCTGGTGATAACCTGTAGTCGTAACTCAGTACACAAGAACTACCGTAACTTTCAACGAGTCGCTCAACATGGACAGAAATTACTACTGTTCTATGTACCATCCTTGATCCAAAAGGAACTAAGACTTAGGTAATACACACTGTAAGATTTCATTGTTTGTTTTGCCAGGGAACAAAAGACGAGCATGAAATAACAGCCATGTGATTTCTCCAGAATGTCATATGACGCACGAAAAGTAGGTTTGCCGGTGAAGGTGCTTTCTCATTCCATAGTGGGTCAAAATGACACAAAAGTCATGCTGAAGTTGGATGTGTCAAAATTTCTCACCTGTTTCAGTGGTGTGATGATAACTTATTTTCTGGAGAAGTATGCTTACTTCAAAATGAGAAGAATGGAAGAAAAAAAACACCAACAGAAGGAGAAATATTAGAAGAGCTGAAATAAATCTATGGGTAGAGGTGACAAAAATACACCAAATTAAACTTCTGTGTTCATTCTAAAGCTTCTGCTGATTTGCAGGATGAAGTTCACAGAACGAAATGTTGTCATTTACAGCTTCCCAGCACATCCAGCTTCTTCATATGGCATATTGGGTCACTTTTTACATAATGGAGTAACCAACCCTAACGTTTCTTAGTTGCCTTTTTCGACATGCATGGATGCTCACAGTATCACTATTACTCGCTCCACTTTAAGTCTGTCAGGCTTCAGTAAAAGAAGGGCAATACTGAAATACAGAGAGAGAGATAAAGCCGGAAATAACAACAATGAGTATAAGCAAAGTGGAACAAATAACAAGAATATAACTCAGATTACAGGGTTGTTCTCACACCACTTAATTATCAGAGTAGCCAGCATACATTCACAAGGTGGTGATGGATGTGGTTTTAAATTGTTTCCACATGTGCTATTTTCGCTTGGGAACAGCTAATATAATCTATTCATCAAATTTCTTCCTGCTGTGTCAGACTAAACAGTGTAGCATACAGAATGCAAATATCAACTTTATCACAACTATGCTAATTCCCACAAGTCAGCAAAGGCTGCCTAATGGATTATTTTATGACCAAATTCAACTATCTTGAAATGTCACTGACCATATAGTCTATGTTTTCTAAACATAGGCTGTATGGACAATGATATTTGGAAATTTTATACAAAATGAAAAATTATTTTACAATTTTTGTGATGTTGCAAATTTTCAAAATGTATCAATTTTTACGTCATATTTCTTGTTTCTGAAACTGAAAAAAAAAATTACCTGAAAAGTGTTGATTGCATAGCAGAAAGTATTTTGGTATAATTGTTTCTCTCATTAAAAAAATGTCAAAAAACAACTAAGAAAGATAATATAACTCATTCTTCGAGATCAGAGGTGTAGAACCTCTGACAGCAGGTCATTTATCGATCATTCGGTTTCGCCAAGACTGGGCTTCAGTAAAGACATAAGTACAGAAAGTAATAATAACCTGAAAGGCTGATTTTTTATTTCCATGCATTTCGTTGGTAGGTTATCGTTTTTTTTGGCATGTGACTCCAGTATACAAATAATGACCAACGAAAATCATGACAACAATGAAAAATGTAAGAAATGAATGCTTGTTTACTTTCTGTACAAGGGTCTTTACTGTCAACGGTCTCGGTTTGTCCCACCTACGGTAGCCGAGGCTGGATTAAAAATTCAATAAATCTAAGATCGTTTCCTAATAAAGATTATTAAGATACACGGGGTCTTTGTTACCTCTAATATTTTATGGTAGTGTGTCCTGATATAACCTAATTGGACTTTATCCTCTGGTTGAAAGGGCCACGCCTCTCCAAAATAGAGGCAAACTCACTAACTACCTACCTACCCAGATCTTGTTGCACATAGCACAATAAACTTGTATTAAATGAATCATAAAAATAACGTACATAATAGCTAACCATTGTGATTAGATAGGTACACAATGTGTCAAGTTCATGTTTAACACGATATTGAAATTACATCGTAGAAAAGACAGCTTTGTGTCGTTAGAACTTGTCATTACATCATAGAAAAGACAGCTTTGTGTCGTTAGAACTTGTCATTACATCATAGAAAAGACAGCTTTGTGTCCTTAGAACTTGCCATTACATCATAGAAAAGACAGCTTTGTGTCCTTAGAATTTGCCATTACATCATAGAAAAGACAGCTTTGTGTCCTTAGAATTTGCCATTACATCATAGAAAAGACAGCTTTGTGTCCTTAGAATTTGCCATTACATCATAGAAAAGACAGCTTTATGTCCTTAGAATTTGCCATTACATCATAGAAAAGACAGCTTTGTGTCCTTAGAATTTGCCATTACATCATAGAAAAGACAGCTTTGTGTCCTTAGAATTTGCCATTACATCATAGAAAAGACAGCTTTGTGTCCTTAGAATTTGCCATTACATCATAGAAAAGACAGCTTTGTGTCCTTAGAATTTGCCATTACATCATAGAAAAGACAGCTTTGTGTCCTTAGAATTTGCCATTACATCATAGAAAAGACAGCTTTGTGTCCTTAGAATTTGCCATTACATCATAGAAAAGACAGCTTTGTGTCCTTAGAATTTGCCATTACATCATAGAAAAGACAGCTTTGTGTCCTTAGAACTTGCCATTACATCATAGAAAAGACAGCTTTGTGTCCTTAGAATTTGCCATTACATCATAGAAAAGACAGCTTTGTGTCGTTAGAATTTGCCATTACATCATAGAAAAGACAGCTTTGTGTCCTTAGAATTTGCCATTACATCATAGAAAAGACAGCTTTGTGTCCTTAGAATTTGCCATTACATCATAGAAAAGACAGCTTTGTGTCCTTAGAATTTGCCATTACATCATAGAAAAGACAGCTTTGTGTCCTTAGAACTTGCCATTACATCATAGAAAAGACAGCTTTGTGTCCTTAGAATTTGCCATTACATCATAGAAAAGACAGCTTTGTGTCGTTAGAATTTGCCATTACATCATAGAAAAGACAGCTTTGTGTCCTTAGAATTTGCCATTACATCATAGAAAAGACAGCTTTGTGTCCTTAGAATTTGCCATTACATCATAGAAAAGACAGCTTTGTGTCGTTAGAATTTGCCATTACATCATAGAAAAGACAGCTTTGTGTCGTTAGAACTTGCCAGACAGCATGTGTACGTGAAGAGTTGTTAAATAACTAAAGTTTCTGATCTGTAAATACTAACATCGTGTATAACAAATTCTTCTTCTTCTGCGTTCGTTCTCACACTCCTGCAGATTATCAGGGATGTAGTCCGGAGAACGAAATGCGTTGTGTCATGGTTTACGGCATTGCTGTTATATCTGCGCCTTTCGGTCTGACACATCCAACTTCAGCATGGCTTTGGGTCATTGACCCTATATGGGATGGGACAGCCACCTCCTTCCCATACCTCCTTAGTCGCATCTAACGACATGCATGGAAGGTAACAGTGTTGCTATTCTTTGCTCCCCCTTCGGGACTGGTCAACACAAGGGCGGTATAACAAATTCATGAATGACAGAAGTTAGTTATTGGCCACTTGATGTCAATGTCAACATGGACTACAATTGCAGAGCAAAGCAAACATGACATCAAAGAGAAGTCCCAGTCACCACATTAGTGGTGAGTTTTCAATATTTCCGCAAATGCTGCCAACTAATATTCAAGTCGATCATTTTGTATGCCCCGTGAAAAATATCAATGTACAAGTGACCCTCGACACAAAGGATCCTCGCTGCTGTTCTAGATGAAATTATTGGAATTTTAGCTTTGTATTATTATCTTTCATTCTGGGCAGTATACGAGACTTTACTTTGAGGGAATTGTGTTTTCCCTTAAGAAAAGCAGCTTGCCCTGTCCTTGTGGAAGTTTTTTTTAAGGAGGCGGGGGGCGCTTAAAAATGGGGAGAGGGGTGTTCATTATCCCTTTCACTAGTTTTATTTATAAGCTAAGTGACATGATCTAATGTCCAAAGAGGATTAACCCTCCCCCGTATGTAAGGGCTTGATTTTGCCGAATTCATATCACTAACTTTTTTTCGATGAGTTTTTGTGCGCAATTTAGAGTTCGTATTTTAGAAGTAAGAGATATTTTTAGTCGATTAAGATTTGTTCAAAGACTATTTGGCAACTCGGAGCCAGCATACAACAGGCGGCGATAGCACCAACAAATTCTAGAAAAAACGTAATAACCCAAAACAGAAAGATGAAGTATACTATAGATGACAAATAATATAGTGAATAGACGTTTCAACCGAAAGGTCTTTGTAAAGTAAATAACGCAATATAAACTGTTGAAGCAACAAGATAACGCATCGGAACAACAAACTAGCAGAATGAAAACAAAATCAAGTAACAGCTAGAACAATCAAGTGACAAATATTAGCTGCAAATATGGCGGTTGAGAGTCACGGTAGTAGTGTTGAAGGGTTGACCATAAATTACTTTATCGATTGTTTGCGCAATGTTTTACCCCCCACCCCACAGTTTATCAATAACTGTAAAGAATTAAGGAACCCCTGCTTAATTATTACAATAAATATCTTCACCCCACCCCTTTCCCCAAAAAATAATACTACGTTTTTAGCAGAAAAAGTACGAATAAAAATTAATTTTTTATTTCAAATTAATCGATTTCCACTTTAATTGATTTACACTTTAATTGGCCTATAAAAACCAGTATTGTTGACGTCAACGTTTGTCACAATCCACCTTCCCTCCTCCTTGTCAACAACTGTCAAATTTCTTCAGACCGTTCCCTCCAATTTGTTGATGTAATGTATGGACATCACCCAAGTCACTCGCCAACCGACCATCAGACACAGGCTTCAATTTCACTCGGTTTTCGTGGGTTAAAATAAAAAAAATACAAAAACAAATAAACCAGCACACTTATATCATGTACACTGCCATAAGTTTTCTCATAGCAATGACCTTTGAAAAGTGGCAACTTCCCACACTATAAAGATGTTTCACGTGAGCTTGTGTGTACGTACCCCTGGTTGGGTTCAGCAGGCACCAAGCAAATAGTTTACATTTTATGTTTTTATTATTAAATTGTTATAACAGATGACGCGGAGAAATGTGGATTTAGGGAGAATGACAGCTGAAAAGGAAGCGGAAAGGTTAAAGGAAAGAGTAGAAATGTAATTTAAAGAAGAATTAATACGCGCAGTAAATCTGTTCTCACGTACATGTTTTGTGTTGACCCAATTTCCGTTTCAAATTAATATCGTCTGCTGTATCATGTCTATTTTACGAGGGCACGGCAAATCTCGATTCACCTAGTGTTAATTAAGATTCTGTGCGAACTCATGAACAAAAAAACAACAAAAACCAACACAATAATATTATATCCACACAATTCACCGCAATGTGTGTGTGTGTGTGAGAGCTTCACGTGAGTGTAACGTGAATATATATATAACCAATACATCATCATATATAACACATAATCAATTAGGGTCGCAGTAGCACTAGATGAATCAACATAGATCATTTCTATCTTTAGCGATAGTGGATGAGTGGATACAAATCCCGATCCGTCTATTTTTGTATGTCTGTTCCACGATTTCATTTGTCTTCCTTAGAATGTTCCCTGATGCTTGATCATGTTTGACAGAGAAACATGTCTGACTTCAAGTCTCGATACAAAAAAATGGAGGGGGATTGGTTGGGTTAACATCCTCTGTTATTTATAAAAATGTCAACACATTTAGTACAATGAAACAAACAAAAAAAGAGGATAATCTCTCCGCCACCCCACTCACTTAGCGATTTCCAAGTAACAATAATATCTCCCCACCCTTCAAATATACAGATGTCAACATTTCTATGACCCCCTCCCCCCTTCCTGTGTATTTTTAAGTCGTCACTATGGCACTGGTCGAATGTTCAGATGATACAAGTAATATTTTTATGATTGAACTATAGCTCAAAGTGTCCAAAATAAATCATAGATCAAAGTCTTTAGTCAAAGTTTTTAGATAGATATTTGTTCAGAATATATCTTTACATTTTATGACACAACATAGACAATATATACAATACAAGAATACTATCAAGAAGGTACATTCTAAACTAACTACATTCTAACAGCAAGAACGGACAGGCAGATATAAAACAAGGGGGCATATATAAAACAAGACCTGCCATCCTACACAGATATATACAGGGCAGATATAAAACAAGAATGGACATATTCATCATCATCAAGTGACATATTCTTTCCAGAACATAGTCTTTCCTATGGATCTCTTGAATTCTCCGCGGTCTTGAGCAAGTTGCCCTGCATATTCCAGTGACATGCGCAGGCATTCTTGAATGTCTTTTGTCCAACGGCGTCTTGATCGGCCTTTGCCCCTGTTGCCTTCTATCATCCCCTCCATTAACACTCTCTCCATGGCGTCGTGTCTCTTAATATGACCGAAAAAATTTGCTTTTTCTTTAATATAGTGTTCAGAAGCCAGCCTTCCTCGACGTTAATTGTTCGTAACACCTCCTGGTTTGTTTTCTTCGCTGTTCATGGTATTCTCAAAACTCTTCTATAACACTTTAATTCAAATGATGTTATTCTCTTGGCCACTGTTTTATTTAGTGTCCATGCTTCACATCCATATGTCGCCACAGGAAATACACAATTTGGTTCTTATGTTAGTACCTTGCCATAGTTTCTTTATCTGTTTTAATTTTGCCAGCGACATTGCCGTTCTTCTCTTGATCTCAACTGCGCAGTCCCCCGCATTGTTTATATTAGTTCCTAAATAATCAAAATGTGTCACTTCTTCCAAATTGCAGTTCTAAATATTAATTTTGGGTCTTGATTTAGTTTTGTCAGTTGCCATTATTTTTGTCTTTTTCATATTTAAGAACAAATTTTACTGTTCGCTGAACTTTTGGGTTGACATAATTATATTCAGTAGATCGTGTTCATTTGTTGTTAATAGCACTGTGTTGTCTGCATATCTAATTTCTGGTATCTGCAGCCCTCCTATATTTATGGGTCTGAAATCAGGCTTCATTGTTTCTTGTCTCACGTTTCTCATTATATTTTCCGCATACATGTTGAACAAGTATGGAGACAAGGTACAACCTTGTCTTACTCCTTTCTGTACATTGAACCACTCCGATCTTGCACCTTCAACTTTTACCGCTGCTTCTTGATCTTTATACAGCTCTGCTATTAGTCGTGTAATGTGTTTTGGGAAATCCATATCGTTCATTATTTCCCATAATTTATGGTGATTGACACAGTCGAATGCTTTGGTGTAGTATGGATATATTACAAAGGACATATATAAAACAGGGGGGGGGGGATATAAAGCAGGAACATACATACTACACAGGGCAGATATAAAACAAGAGAGGCGGAGATGATATATATATATACAACTAGAACATACGTATTATAAAGGGCATATATAAAACAAGGGGGAGATATAAAACACGAACGGATATACTACAAAGGGCATGTATAAAACGGGGGTGGGAGTAAGAGATATAAAACAATAATGGTAATATCACAAAGGACACATATACAAAAGGGGTGATATAAACCAAGAACGGACATATTACAAAGGGCATATATAAAATAGCGGGCTATATAAAACTTGGAAAGGGGGGGGGGGCAGAAATAAAACAAGGGGAAGGAGATATAAAAATATAAAACAAGGAATGGCAGATATAAAATAAGCGGGGCAGATATAAAACAATAACGAACATACAAAACATGATATATATACATATAAAAGAAGGGACAGATATGTTACTAGGGGGGGGGGAGATACATTAAAATGAAGCAGCTATACCACAAGGGGAGAGCAAATACTTTAAAAGGAGGCAGATATGTTACAAGAGGGGGCAGATATGTTACAAGAGGGGGCAGATATATTAGGGGGGCAGATATATTACAAGGGGGGGGGGGCGTACATATTACAAAGGGGGCAGATACATTACAAAGGGGGCGGTTATATTACAAAGGGGGCAGATATATTACAAGGGAGTAGATATATTACAAAGGGCCAGGTATATTACAAAGGGGACATATATATTACAATGGAGGGAGGGGGCAGATATATTACATGGGGACAGATACATTACATGGGGACGGATATATTACAAAGGGGGCAGATATATTACAAAGGGGGCAGATATATTACAAAGGGGGCAGATATATTCATGGGGACAGATATATTACATGGGGACGGATATATTACAAAGGGGGCAGATATATTACATGGGGACGGATATATTACATGGGGACGGATATATTACATGGGGACGGATATATTACATATATATATAAAACAATTCAAACTTGGAACTTGTCTAGATCTGCCGGATCACGTCCGACATCGAACAACAGCACCGAACAAAGAATCCACGGTGCACGGCACAAAGAAAACGGTGAGCAACTGTTAAAGATACACAATTTCATATATCTTTCAATGAGTTGTACACTTCCATCCGTCAGTGCTTATATCAAGTATGACCTACATTTGTTTTCAAAATAACGCGCTTGTGCTCTGAAAACCTATACTGTACTGCCATTTTTCGTTTCAAACTCGATGTGGGGGTGGACTGAGATTTTCAACATATGTTCTTGGTTCAATTTGAAATTGTACACTGGCCTGTTTTCTGATGGTATGTAAAATCGCAGCAGGTCGTCATCATCATCATCATCCTGGCACATGAAACTAATTTGTTTACATTTTTTTTTATCAACTTAGACACGATATAGGGCTAGGGCATACAATTAAGTTAACTGTAAAACACGGCTTCCACCACCTCATCTCCACCCCTTTCGGTCGGCCTTTGATCTAGATGTTATCCAGTGTTTTAAAACCAATAGTTCTCACTGCTGAATCTATATCCGAATATATAAACGCATATACTGGTAATAAGGGACGCGTCATCCAAAACATGAATATATATATACGTAAGCTTATATTAACGTTGTAATAAATTATTATTTTTAGTTTCATGTGCCAGGATGGTGATGACGACCTGCTGCGTTTTTACATACGTTTTTACATACTCCCCCAAGTGGAGTATGAAACGAAAAATGGCAGTATAGGTTTTCAGAGCACAAACAGGTTATTTTGACAACAAATTTTTTTTTAAAAAGAAGAAAAAAGTTACCTACTTTGTATGCCCTAGCCCTGTATTGTGTCTTTTGTGAATTATACAGTTCTGTGAACTTATCATGTATGCTCTTTCAAAACTGACGCTATTTGACTTTACTAGTGATTTTCGTTGGTTGTCAGCACAAAGTATACACAAAGTGACCAATTAAAATCGCGGTAAATTAAATGTCAAATAGCTTCACTTTTGAAGGATGATACCAGATGAGTTCACAGGTGTGTATACTCGACGAGAGACCCCATTTCTATAGTGAGGAGTTGCTCTTGTGAAAGCCCCACATCCTTTAATCTGTAGAATTATGTTTCTACCCTCTCCCAGTATGAGATTTTAAAATCAAAGCTGTACATCGCTGACAGTTATAGCCTTCTGTGTATGAAATAAATCTCGAGAGAAGCCTCCACATTGCATAAACGGATAAGCGTTCTCTTATTTAAAAACCAACCCTTTGTAAGGATAATTGTCAAGTAAGAGCAACGAAGAGATAATAAATAAATACGCGTGACCACGCTTATATTTAGTAGCAAAAATCGAAAAATATAACTCAAAATAACAAAAGAAACAAGTCCATGCACACAAAAAACAACAACAACAACAAAACAACAAAATCATGATAGGGCAGTGGCTATAGCATTCAATAGCATTTTACGTCAAACAGGCTCCATTTCGACCATCTGGAAATAGGTACTAGAACACATCTGGTTAAAATAGATGCAGCAAGCATGATGCTCTTCCCAATAACTGCATCGTCCGTCGGTAACAACAAAATTCTAAGCACCGTATTTCCCCTACGCTTAATGTCGGGATTTTAAAAACAAATGCTATATACGTACGATCAATGTAATTATGAGAATGGATGGATTTGATGTCACGAGTAGCATAAGTCGGTGAGAACTAATGAAACATGATTTGAACTAGTACGCTACAGGAAATATCAGTATGGGGCCGGCTTTCCATAAATAACGTCAACAGTATCTTGTCCATTTTTGACCCACCCCTGTCAACAGCTGTCAAGTATTCATGGGGACCTCTCTTAAATATGTCAAATTTAAGTACACAGCCTCCCAATATTTATTTTCTTTAGAAAAAGTAAGAAATATATTATGTACCAACTATAGAACAGTAGCTAATTAGTCAAGCCAGCAAAATACTACTGCAGATAATAATGTTATTGAAGACGGTTTTCGAGCAGGAAGAGAAACAATAGATCACATATTCAACTTGAGGAACATAATTGAGAAATGTAGATAATACAGCTTAGATCTACATATGTGTTTCATAGACTACACCAAGGAGTTTGATTGTGTTAAACATCACCAGCTATCGTCTATCATGGGCTTCCCCAAACATCTAATACATCTGATTGAAACACTATATCACGAAAAAAAAACAGCAGTAAGAGTGGAGGGAGAAACATCTGAATGGTTCGCTGTTTAAAGTGGAGTGAGACAGGGGTGCGCGCTATCCCCTTATCTTTTCAACATCTATGCAGAGAATATAATGAAAAATGTAAGAGAAGAACTAGAGGAAAATGAGTTTAACCCATTAAATATCGGTGGGTACAAGATTCCAGAAATAAGATATGCAGATGACACAGTCCTCATTACTACACATCCTGAGGGACTGAAACAGCTTATCACAACAACAAAGAAATACAGCGAGATTCAAAATCTATATCTAAACGCACAGAAAACAAAAAATATGACAACAGACAAAACAAAGATCAAACCGATAATCAAAATAAAAAATATAGAACTAGAATGTGTAAACAAATTCGAATATCTGGGAGCAAATATAAACAGTTCCGGAAATGTTTAATCATGATTAGAAGACTCGCAATTGCAATACTCACATTAACACAAATGAGAAAGCTATGACAAAGTAGTAATAAGGCAACAAAAGTAACTCTTTTAAGATCATGTATTTTCCCAGTGGCAACATATGAATGCGAGACTTGGACTTTAAACAACACAATATCCAAAAGAATAAATTCAATTGAAATGAAATTCTACAGAAAAATCCTACGAATATAATGGGCATGAAGAACATTTAAATTTTGAAATTACTGAAACTAAATGAAGACTGGCTTCTAAATAAACGTAAAGTAACCCATAGCATTTATTAATGCCGTAGGGGTGTGAGATGTTAGCGATCTCACATTGCAGAGGATCTGCAAATGAGGGCGGTAGCCATCTCCTCTCCATCGCAGTCTTTATTCCCGGATGAATCCGGTACCCATTTAAGGCTGGGTCGACCTGGGATCCGTTGCGATCTGAAAAACATTTGGTTTCTAAATACCATCATAAGAATAAAGCTACAGTATTTTGGACACTTAAAACGATATGATGGTATCGAAAGGCTGATTCTGGGCAGTGTCAGGCGAAAGAAAAAGAGGAAGAAGACCAAAACGACGATGGACCAGTACATCAAAGAATGTATGCGCATGTCTCTGGTCAATGCAGGCCTGCTTGCCCATGACAGAGATGCGTTCAGAGTATCCACGATGAAGACAACGTTCTGGAAAGAATATATCACTTGTACACACACAATATTTTTCTTTAAAAATATGAAAAAATCATATATATATATATAAAAATCATATATATATATATATATATATATATATATATATATATATATATATATGATTTTTTCAGATTTGTGTAGAAAAATATTTATAAATCTAACAAATTAATTGGTGTTGTAAAACAGTATTATTGACGTCAACATTTGTCGAAACCCTCTCCGTTCGTCCCTTTGTCAATAACTATTAAACCTTTTCAGATTCCACCCCCCCCCCCCTCCTAATTATAGACGTAATTTATGGAAGCCCATATGCACACATTAAAACCTGTGCCGATATTGTGCCCATATGATTCTGTACAAAATGTGATATCGGTTCTGTGGACTAAAACCAAAATCAATAACCATAAATGATGAATCAATTATGCCTAGTAATGAGAAACTGACTCGTGTGTTGACTGGATCCTGAAAGGAGAACAACGAATAGCAATACTGTTATGCATGTTGTAAGAGGTGATTAAGAATGTTCAGTGGGTCGATGTGGCTCTCATATCCAATAGAGAGTAAACATGACACAGAAGCCACACTAAAGTACAAGATCCTAATCGTTGCATCCTAATCGTAAACCATGACACAACACATTCCTTTCTTCGGATTTAAAATGGGTAAAGGAGTGAATTAATTTTACTCGGGTTATCTTATATGTACTCCGTCCATCTCATGCATATGTGTACACCCACCGAGAGTACCACTTATAGCACGTAAAATCCTAGTCATTCAATCAATTCTTCTTCTTTTTGCATTTGTTCTTAAACTCCTGCAAATTAACAGGATGTAGTTCGGAGAACGGAATACGATGTGTCATGGTTTACAGAGTCAAGCGATAATCCACAGGATCTCGCAATACCAAAAAAAACACACTTTATAAAGAAGATATAATGAGTGGGATTCGAATCCGAAAATTCTTGAGCACAATGGGAACGGCGTAACCACTATGCTATGAAGATCTTCTACATTGAGTTGGACTACATCCAGCTAATCTGCAGGAATTTGAGCACGATCGCATGGGATACTGATATAACGCCAACTGACCAATTGTCCATGAAATTAGCGATGTTTGTACACCATATATATTGTCACAACTATTAAGTATGCAAGTCTGTATATTAGAGGGGAGGGTTCAGGGTTCAACCCCCCACCCAGAAATAAGAACATAAACTTTTGTACAAAGGAATTTAGCCAAAAGGCGGGTAAAACCCTTCATATAACGATTTTCTTTTTTAAAAAAAGGCCACAAATCTCATGCAAATGAAGGAATTATGTGGGGTTTTAACCTTCACCCCTTTACTTATGGTGTATCTACGGCCCTGTAAGTAGGTAGGTAGGTTAATGAGTTTGCCTCTTTTTTCGAGAGGCGTGCCACTTTCAACCAGCGGACAACAAAGTCCAATTAGGCTATATCAGGACACACTACCATAAAATATTAGAGGTAACAAAGACCCCAAAGCTTTAAAAACTAGAGATAAGCCCTGTAAGTATGTCTGTATAAGTTGAAGAAGTCTAGAGAGTTAGCAAGCAAAAGTGTGTGCCCACGTCTTTATTAAAAGCTGTGAAAAGTGTGAATGAATCACCTTTCAAGATTTCATCCAACAAGTTGCTGGTCGTTTATTGAATGTCCAGTGACTATGTGTATCAAATTCTATTAAGGCTATATTAATATAATTATGTGCCTTATTATCGACTTCAGCAGTCTGGAGATACCGCCATACTAAGGATGCCCTGAAACTAGACTTCACATTTCAACTCCAGTAAAATGTGCTGAAAAGTCTAAGGAGGTTCAAACCAATAATATCATAATAAAAGGACAGTAAACATTCCACCCGCCACCCCTCTTGAACAAAAAAACAATAATAGAACTAAGAAAAACGATTATTTTCATAAACGGTCGATCATCAAAACGGATCATACGTGAGTATGTGTTGTCTGGGATTTTTCTGTAGTTAAATGCCTGCAGTCTATCTCACTTCTGATATTACTATTAATTGTATTGTTTGTTCTGTTCATCCTGCATTGTTCTTGATAAAGACGTTGTTGAAACGTCGATTTCATCTGTCGTATACTGTTACCTATATATTTTCGTAAAACAGATCAGTTAGTCTGGTTGGTTTTTTTTTGTTTCCTGTAAAATTTAACTACATTGCGTTTTCAGTATTACCTATTTCATAGATAGAGAAATGCATTTTAATAAGAAAAAAATGGTATTTACGATTTTACAAGACAGATGAAAAAAAATAGATTAGTTGCTGGATGGGTTGGCACTGTCGCACGTGAGGGTGTCACCCATTTAATTATTAATAACATAAGAGACAGAGAGTTGTGGAGGAACATGATCGAATACAGTTCACGGTACTGTATAACTGACGAGGGACTCGGTGTCCATATATCAAATCGGTTTGTAGTCTGCACGTGAGGGTTATCAGCCTGGATCTCAAATCACAAGTATACCTTCGCTGTGATTATCGGTCAACACGTGCGTGCACTATGAATAGGTGCAACGCTCACGTTGTAAAGGATAATTAGGCCGATCTGCTACTGGAAATTGCTATGACGTGTACTAATTTATGCATCTCTAGTTAACATTATAATATTAATAACTTCTTCAATCTTTTCCTTCTCGAATTAGTTTCTCGGTGAATCCATGGCCCATTCTCTTGTATACATACAATCCGAATTACACCTTTGACACAATCACGTATTCTTTCTTTTCTGAGGGGGAAACCAATAAATCAATGCACTAAAATTGTATAATAAACAATATTACAATTTTGCAGTATACCAGACCCGTAGACAGAGTGAATATGTTTGGGGTTCAAATCCCCTCCTCCTCCTCTTAGGGAAACAAAATAACATTTAGTATTACGAAAACCGACCACGCATTCACATGTATACACAAATTCAGGATTGACAACAGTCTTGTGCACATACAGACAGGCACCACAGACAAGAATGTTATGAATATGAGATGCTGAGACAAACATAAGGCCACTTTGAAACAACACTAGAATCAAAACTCTATGGGCCTCCTGTATGAGCTGCAAAACACCGTGAAGTTTACTGAGAAGATATACAGAGATGCAGACATATTTTAAGTTTATTGAGTGGACAAAATTACAGATATAGGCATATTTTAAGTTTATTGAGTGGACACAATTACAGATATAGGCATATTTTAAGTTTATTGAGTGGACACAATTACAGATATAGGCATATTTTAAGTTTATTGAGTGGACACAATTACAGATATAGGCATATTTTAAGTTTATTGAGTGGACACAATTACAGATATAGGCATATTTTAAGTTTATTGAGTGGACACAATTACAGATATAGGCATATTTTAAGTTTATTGAGTGGACACAATTACAGATATAGACATATTTTAAACAAACGAAAGAAGATGTAAAAGAAAAGAGTAAAAATGAGGGTAACATCCACACTAACATGTAGTAATTTTCCTAAGTAAAGATCATAATTATTCCCACAAAAATGAAGTGAATATCTTAAGACTTCCTCCTTCCCTCCACTTTTCACCAGTCGTATCTACATCCATTAGAAGCATATTCTGTTCAGAACGTAGCGAGAGGATCAGTGTTTTCTGGCTGTATTGATTTTCTATGCAATATTTTATGTTCGACAGGTTGCCATTGTTTTATACATGGCCCGGAAGCACAACTGCCTGCGGCAGGATTGAACTTGGTACTTTAGCTGTCTGAGACGCGCTCTATATCTGCTTGTCACATCAGCATTTAAAAACATTGCAATGTCGGTACTTTAGTTTTCTAAAACTCTCTTTCGTGACATACCTATCTACGCATTGTCAGTCTTATCAAATATTTACACAATACTGGTCAGTGAGAAATGAATGTGTGGTAATGGTAACGTCAGACTATCTATTCAGAGAGAGAGAGAGAGAGAGAGAGAGAGAAAGAGAGACTGATAGACAGACAGAAAACATGTAGAATATTACTGGTATTCATCAGTCTGAGAGTAGTTTCTTCCTGGAATGGTAACTGATCCTCTCGATTGAAAATTCATTTACTGGAGACACGAAGCCCGCGGGCAGTCTTCCATTGCAACACACAATGTTAGGTTTCTTTTAGCATTGGTTTTTCTTCATTGTAAATAAAAATTCTTCCATTCCAATCTCCTGTTTTTCCCCCCATTCAGCACGAATTATTTCTACATGGACGATAATGTCATGTTATTTATAAATAACGAACGGACGGACACTGGGACAAAAAAGCACAAGAAGACATGAGACAGATCACGCCATACAGCAGGTACTAGGGTGCTTAAAATGAAAATATTTAAAAAGTTTGCTAGAAATTATAATACTCACGAAATTGATTTGTAACCCGTCACTATTGTTCGAAAATCAATAAGATAAATAAAACGGAGATCGAAGATCGCAAGTAAACACATCGAACTGCGACTATTCAATGCAAGTGTGATTCCATCATTGACATGTGGATGTGAAAGTTGAAAATCTACCGCAATAATGGATAAGAAGTTAGTTGCCTTCGAGAATAGATGCCTCAGAAAAATCCCAAATACTCATTGGAAAGATTTAAAATCAAACGACATACTAAGAGAGGAGACAAAACAAGAATACGTGACGAACATCATCAGAAAACGCCGCTGGACATACATCGACCACATACTTAGAATGAAGGAAGACAGAATCCCACGACAAGCCTTCATGTGGATACCAGACGGGAAAAAAACCCAGGAAAGACCAAAAACAACGATCAGAAGAACATTTATGAATTAAAATCAACAGGCATAAATGCACAAGACCTGCAATCCTTGGCAACTGACCAACAGGCATGGAGAACTATCACACCCGCCCTATGTGCAAAACTTGGCAAGAGAAGAACTGACTGACAATATTGTTAAGGGTGTGAAGAGTGTCCTGTGCGTGCCTTTTTTGTGCTGACGAATAATGTGACATCCTAATGACAGTCTACAGATGGCCGTCTACTATAGGCATGAACCAAATAGGAGCAGAGCTTTGTTATCCTTTTTGTTTTAAAATAAATCAATGAACGGGTAGAACATATAGAAAATAATCGGAGAATGAAGATCATGTAAGGTGATGCATGTCTGTCAATCCATCAAGTGTATGAGTAAATCATACACTTCAGTGGGATAAGTAATTTCAAAACGGTGGCACCTCCACCTGACGAAGACAGTCTGTCACACAACTCAAGACACTGACGTGGTTAGTCTAATTTCTAGCACAGACACTTAAATATATCCCTTTATATAGAGTTATGACCTCCTACAATATAAGACATATTAGCTAATTGGAAATCAAGCCTTCTAAAATGAAAAATTGGGCTATTCCATTGATTTTCATTGGCAGTAACACAAAGAATGAGAAATGTATATCAGACCTATTCTTTTTATACAGTGAAAACATAATGCGTGCAATAGTAGATATCCCAGGAATATCAGTGGAAGGACATAACATAAATCATTTAAGATATGCGGATGACACTTCTGATTGCTAAAATTGAGGAAGACAGTCAATAATTAATTAATATAGCAGTGGCAGAAAGTAAGGAGAAATGCTTCTTCCTAAATATCAAGAAAACAGAAGTAATGGCTATTTCAAAGAAACAATATACCACAGCTTACAAGATCAAAGTAAATGACATAGTATTAAAACAGGTCCACCAATTCAAAAATGTAGGTACAACGATTACAGCAAATGGAAAAAGTTCAATAGAAATAAGAAACAGAAAAGGGCAGGCAAAAACAGCTTCAAGAAAAATGAAAAATATATTGAGTAATATGACCTTGTTATTAGAGGCGAGGAAGAGAGTTCGGGAGTGCTATAATCAGTGACCAATGAAAATCACGAAAATTGCCAAATAAGTTATTAAGAAGTCTTAACTTCCCATTAGCCAGTTGGTCATACATTTGTAGAAGATCATGATATGGTGATATTTGTTGTACTAAATAGACTTTCCTCTTTGCAAACGTAGACAAGAATAGCTGATGCATGCACACATAATCATATACAGAGATTGAAAACATCGACAGCATAAAATCGATAGTGAGAGGAAATGGTCGACAACTATCAAAGAAGAAGAAAAACCGTTCCAAATAACTATATTTCATTGTGCTCTGGTTTCCTAATATGTGATCAGTACTTACATAGTACTTAATATCTGGAAATCAAAAGATCTAGGGACAAACACCAAACTAAAGCTATTTAACTCATGTATTGTCTCAGTGTTAACGTATGGTAGTTAAAGCTGGAAACCAACTCAAGAAACAGACAACAAACTAAACAACTTCGAAAACAAATGTCTTCGCAAACTGGTGAACATAAAATGGAGCGACTTCGTCACAAATAGTGATCTAAGAGACAAAACACACCAAGAGTATGTTTCAAATATTATAAGAAAACGAAGATGGAAATAACCATGGTCAGGTATTACGACTGGATGTAAACATCATATGGAGAACCAAAACCTCTGCCCTATGTGTTGCTTGCGGCACGAAAGGAATAAACTAACTAACTAACTTACATAGTACGCGCTACTTGTCGAGAGTACCACTGACATCGCCGTAACTATCCAGGAGATAAGATACACATAATTGCTGAAGGCAAGTCAAATTCTGTTTCTTCTTCTGGGTTCGTTCTTAAACTTCGCAGATTACTGGATGAAATTCAGAGAACGGAATGCGTTCTGTCATGCTTTGTTGTGATATCTGCGCCTTTCAACCTGACACATTCGACTTTAGCATGGTTTCTGCGTCATTTTGACACTTTATGGGATAGCACCGCCAACTCCACACACCCCTCACAAAAACAGCCCCTTGGTAGCCTCTTACGACGTGCATGGCAAAGCATCACTTTACTTTACTGCCCTTTGGGGCCTCGGCAATACACCGACAGGAGCATTTAAATAAGTATTGTAGTAAAAATAAATGACGAAAACAATTATCAAAAAAGATTATGAGTTATGAACCAGATCGCCAGACAGATCAACAGGTGCCCAGTCTTCCGCGGAATATATCGAAGGATATTCATGCTAATGGTTTCTGTGATTAGCTGGTTGAATTGGTAGCGTATCCTATTCAGGACGTAGCGATACCCCAGCATTTGTTGGCTGTAGTGATTTTCTAGGCAATATAAATATGTTCAGTAGTTTGCTATTGCATTCTGAAAAGTCCGGATGCTCAAATGCCTGTGGCGGGGATCGAACTAGGTACCTTGGCCGTCACAGACGTGCTCTGTACAACTTCGCCACAGAGCTGGTTGAATACGCGCCTATTTCTTCCCACACGTGTCCAGTTTTATTATTTCATACATAATTTCCCCCCAAAATCAGCATAGATGTGTCATCAATTACGTTGTTCGGACTGGTTTACTTATTGCAACAGTTTCACGTTCTACTTATAAATTGACAACTGTTTGTCTATTGATGTATTGGATGCAAGTATGTCTGCTATTTCATTACGTTGAACACCTGCATGTCATGGGCAGTAAATGCACATGATGTTGGAAGCAGGTATAGAAGACATCCGCTTACATCGACACATGACATTTTGAATTGTTCGAAGTATGGACTGAAAGTTTTGACACAATAACTGTCTTAGTAAATGAAGTTACTGGACCATTTGAGGGCGGTGGTAACTGTATCGACTTCCATTCACATGTTAGATATTGTCGTGCTGCGCGTCCCACCGAGATCACGGTTACTCACAATAACTCTAGTAGCAAACCTCATCAAAACTTACCACAACGAACAAATTCATTTGTGAAACACAATCACATCATCAGCCCAACTTTTTCAGATATCAGTTGATGAAATTCAAGATTTGCTTTAAAACTGCACCAAACCCTGTCAAGATGAATAATTACGCTGTGAAAGCTTGTCAGGGATTTATCTATGAAACGTCATTCTTTTCCTGTTGATAAGTTGGAGATTGTAATCACCTCTCCAACTGCCTGTTTAGCCTGTGTCATCCATTCTTCTTCTTCTTCAGCGTTCATTCTCAAACTCCCGCTGGATTTCTCTTGCAACAGGACAATGGTCCTACAAGATTTCCAGTCCAATATAGTCCAGAGAATGGAAATGCGTTGTGTTGCTGTTTTATTTGCGCCAATGGCCCAACACATCCGTCTTCGGCGGTTGTCATCCATTCAAAATGAAATGTTTGATTTTGGGCCCTTTAGATCACGAGTATTTTGTTCAGCAAGTATCTCTGGTCTGATGTGACACAAGGAGTCACGATGTGTACGAGACAATGGTTCAGAGAACTTTCAAAGTTTCTTGTATAGTTTTTTTATGGATGATATTATTAATATGCGGATAATAAAAAAGTTGCCAGAGAATATACGATAAACAAATAATGGTTATTGTACAACAATATATGAAGAGTGTTCAAATGAAACACGTCCATGCTGCGTCACCTATACTAGTATGCCAGGAGCATGAAGCCATCATCACTGATGTAATAAGTAGTAAAGTAACACATAGCATTGATTAACGCCGTAGGGGTCGATGAACAGATGGTCACGTGGCCATTCTCTTCCCATGCTTAGTGTTCCGAGTAGGAAGCCAACAACATGGCCTGTGCGATAACGAATCCTCACAAATTTGAGCAACCAGCAGTGACTCAGTTTCTTACAACCGAAGGATGTCGACCAACGAACATTCTTCAAAAGAATAAATGCGGAGTATGATAGAAAATATGTTTCCAATACAACAGTGAAAGATTGGGCAAGAATGTTTCATGAAGTGCTACCGGTACCAAATGATATTCCGAGGCCCTAATGCACATGTTAATGTGAAATTAGAAGTCATCAACAAGATGGATGCAGCAATACGTGTTGACCGTGGCCAGAGTATGTGTTCGCTAGCTAATGTATTCTCTGTGTCATTAGCAACAGTACAGATGATTATCTGAAAAAAAAATCCCGAGGTATCGGAAGCTATGTTCTCAGTGGGTACATGGTTATTGACCGAAGGAAGAACGAATTATGTGGAATTTGAACCATCTGTACTGTTACCATGTGGAGGGTGATGCATTTCTTTCGAAAATAGTAACAGGCGACGAATCATGGTAGCACCACTTTGCAGCAAAGCAACCAGCGTGTATTAGACAAATCCTGCATCACAAAAGAGCAAAAAATTCAAATAATAAATTTCTTCAGGAAAGATTACGTTTACTGTTCTTTTTCTCACCAAAAAAGACTCTAGTTGGTGGTCTTTAAAGAGCCTAGTGTGAACATCAATGCTATCGGCTACAATAACACGTTAGACAAACTGCATATAGCCATCAAGTTGTGTGAACATTAATGCTATCGGCTACAATAACACGTTAGACAAACTGCATACAGCCATCAAGTTGTGTGAACATTAATGCTATCTGGTACAAGAACATAATAGACAAACTGCATACAGCCATCAAGTTGCGTGAACATTAATGCTATCGGCTACAAGAACATACTAGACAAACTGCATACAGCCATCAAGTTGTGTGAACATTAATGCTATCGGCTACAAGAACATACTAGACAAACTGCATACAGCCATCAAGTTGTGTGAACATTAATGCTATCGGCTACAAGAACATACTAGACAAACTGCATACAGCCATCAAGTTGTGTGAACATCAATGCTATCTGGTACAAGAACATATTAGATAAATTGCATATAGCCATCAAGTTGTGTGAACATTAATGCTATCTGGTACAAGAACATACTAGACAAACTACCCCTACCCCCCACATGGTAACAGTACAGTAACACACATTGATGGTTCAAACTGCACATAATATCACAATATTTCATTTAAACACGACATCAAAGGCTTTTTTTTTTAAATTAAGAAGTAACAAGAAAACACATAAAAAAATGTAAGTGAACTAGAAGGATCCCACCAAATATATATGTTAGGTATACTGGTCAAAACTAGTCAAAACTTTGAGACAATCGTCACATCCATAGCTAGAAAATGTATATACTGTAAGGCAGGGGTTCTCCACCTTTTCATACATCCAGCACCGCCAATATGTACTACTGAGTGTGCGAGCATATCATATAATAGGATGAAAGGGAAATTGTCAGGGAAATGAAAAGTGAACGTGAAAACAGGCCATGTAATCATTGTTATTGCACCGTACACATCCCCTCCCCCCAGTTCATTTTTCACATAATCGTGGATAGTAACTGTTTTGTTTTGCACAACAATGTTTGAATTGCAAAGGGAGCTCGTGATCATTAGTGCTGGCGATCACTTTTTAGAGCTGTCACCACATTTTATTACAGAGTTCCATGGTGCTCGCAATGACCAGATTGAGAACGCCTGTAGTCAGGGAAAATCCAGAAATGTTTGTTTACAACCAAGTGTTTCTGTGACGTGACACTGGAATATCATCAGTATAGAAGACCTCTTAGTTTGTTTGTTCCTTTCGTGCCACAAGCGGCACATGGGGCAGAGGTTTGGATTCTTCATTTGTTGCGGTCCGCTGCCTGCAGTTTTAGTTCTTGTATGGTCATACAGCCTGTTTTTTTCCACTTCTTTAAGTATGGCTTTTTAGTGTTGATTTAGGCATTCCTAGTTTTCTTTAACCCTCAGGTATCCACATAAGAGCTTGTTGATTTATTCTGTTTTCAACTAGTCTTAAAACGTGACTCACGTATTTCCATCTGCGTTTTCTTATGATGTTTGAAACATATTCTTGGTGTGTTATGTTTCTTAAATCACTATTTTTTACGAAATCGCTACATTTTATGTATAGAAGACCTTTGCACAGAATTAATTAGGACTTCAATCGTTACGTTTTTGACAATAATAAAACGACAAAGTTTGCAAGACAATAATTTTTTTTAAAGTAACGAATGAAGGCCTAATTAATTATGTGCAGAAGTCTTCTATTGCAAACAATCATGCGTGACACATCCCGTAGTGTATATATATATATATTCATGAAAGTATGCAATATGCATGTCTAGATAAAAGGATATATATATATATATATATATATATACATGCATATTGCATACTTTCATGAATCTATATGGTCGGTGGAGCGACACGGGTTAAAATCTCTGGCTTCATGTTTGACTGTGTTCTTCCTGCCATAGAGTATACGACAACCAATGATCGCCTTGTTTTAGCTGCTGACTAGCACAGAACCGTGAGAAAAATAGGCTGATATTTTGTAGTCATGGACGGAGAGAATATTTTTAGAGCTGTCAATGATAACCTATATTTATGAATTATGCACGTTAGCAGAAATTTGTACAACTTACGTGTCTGCCTGGCACTTTTATGTCATTTCAGACGATGGTATTATTGTTGTGATATAAGAAATATACGATACAATCCATGGAAATGATGGAAGTTGACTCACAAGACCAATCTGTCCAACAAAGAGTTTTCTACAGTTTGTACAAGGAATAAGGGAGCCGCGTTAGCGCAGTGGTTAGCGCACTGGCTTCGCATATGAGTGGTCCTGGGTTCATTCCCCAGTTGAGGCGGAAATGTTTTCAGATCGCAACGGCTCCCAGGTCGACCCAGCCTTAAATGGGTACCGGATTAATCCGGGAAGTAAAGACTGCGAGGGAGAGGAGATGGCTACCGCCCTCATTTGCAGAGCCTGTGAAATGTGAGATCGCTAACATCTCACACCCCTATGGCATTAATAAATGCTATGGGTTACTTTACTTACTTACAAGGAATCACATGCCATGCCAACTTTTACCGTCGTGTGTTTTAGTGTCTTATTAAACGCGCAGAGCTTGAACTATCTGTTAATCACCGTTGTCTTTATACCATTCCTGATCTTTCTCCACCATGTGACACTTATCACAGCACCTGGTTCACGATTCTGTATCATGTATGCCCCGTTTGCAAATATCTTTGTACCGAAATAAAGGTCAGCCATGATATCTTTTTCCAGAATTAACTCCCCATAAAGGAGATGCATCTGTATTCTGCCATATTCCACCCTCCTACCGTATTTCAGCAACCTAATAAAGGGCTCAAACGGAGTAGAGGATTGATTTCAGTGTACTCAGGTTATCTCATATGTACCCCATTCCTCTCAATGAAGCAGTACGCCTCCTGCCGTGAGTATCAAGCACTAGGCCAGGAACATCCCCCATCTATTTAAAGTTGCGCAGAATGAGCATGGACAATACTTCAATTTCTATGATAGGAACTCCCTAAATAATTTCCTAACATTCCATAAATAATTTAGCGAACCAACCACACACTGACAGAAACACAGAGGAACTGGAACCATCAAAATAAGAAATAAGGGCAGCAACTGAAAGCTTGCAGAAAGGAAAAGCTGAAGGTTTCGACGAAATAATAGCTGAAATGATTCAAGCATGAGGCGAGGAGAATATTAACATATAATATCAGTTATGCACCAAGATCTGGAAAACAGAAACCTGGCCGAGCAAGTGAAAAATATCCATATATACATACCTATAAAAAAAACGAGATCTGCAATAATGCTCCAACTATAGAACAATCGCACTAATAAGTCAAGCCAGCAAAATATTACTACAAATTATAATGAAGAGGACATAAAATGGAAGAAGAGATTCACGAAGCTCAGCCAGGGTTTAGAGCCGGAAGAGGCACTAGAGACCACATATTTAATATGAGGATGATCATAGAAACATGCAGAGGATTCAACATCGACCTGCATGCATGCTTTATAAATTACACTAAAGCTTTTGACTGTGTGAACCATCACCAATTATGCAGAATAATGAACAACATGGGTTTCCCAGATCACATTATAAGCCTAAGTACAGAGTTGTAAAAAAAAATCATCAAGAAGCTGCCGTAAAAATGGATGAGGTAACATCAGAGTTGTTTAAAGTACAAAAAAGGACACATTGTCGCCATGCCAGTTTAACATATATGCAGAGAGCATAATGAAAAATGTGAAACACGAAATAATGCAACAAGTATTCAACCTCATAAACATCGGAGATCTACATATTCCATAAATTTGATACGCAGACGACACAGCGCTATTAATATCAAATGAGAAAGACTTAATAAAGATAAATACAAACAACAAAAAGATTTAGCGAACAAGAAAATCTGTTTCTAAGTATGAAAAAGAAGAAAATAATGACCATCTGCACAGTGAAAACAATACCAAGAATGCATATTGCTAACAATGTTTTAGAAGAAGTGACAGAATATCTAGGAGCTAACATAAACAGTGCTGGAGACTATGCAGTCGAGATCTGGAGAACAGCAGTAGCGAAGTACAAATTAAAACTGAAAAAACTTTGGCACGGGGCAAACACGGAAACTAAGAAATGTTTGTTACGTACATTTGTGTTCCTAGCGGCGACCTACGGCTGCGCAACATGGACAATAAATAAAACTACAGCCAAGAGAATAGAGGCCTTCGAAATTAAGTGCTATGTTTGTTTTGACTGCAATAACTACTTGCGATAAAGCTCTTGTTTTCAATGTGCTAATAGAGGTTCCCTTAAATACACAGAAGACGTGAACTCTCACGAGTATCTAATGTTTTAAGAGGTTAGAAGAGGTCTCTAACTCAGAGAAGATTATGTGTGAATGCAGATGGAGTGTTTCGCCATTTGGTTGCAGACATTCACACAAATTGAAACTTACAACTACTTCTTCTGCGTTCATTCTCAAGCTTTTGCAGATTAGCTTCATGTGATCCGGATACCAGAATGCGTTGTTAAATCGTTTACATCTATGCTGCTATATCTGCACATTTCGGTCTGACACATCCGACTTTATCATTGTCTAAGAATCACGTTTACCCTCTAATGGAATGAGTCAGCCAACTTCACTCCTTATACTCAGTATTGCCTTAGTCCCCTCTCACGACATGTCTGGCAAGTCACGGTATCCTATATGCTCCCCTTTCGGACCTCTGTAATATACAGACTGGCTAATCACATTTCGTGGTATTAATCTCAATCAATATTTCTCATTGTGTGCCATATTACTTTCTGGTGACCGAATAGTTTTGCTTAGATTTGGGAGGTGGGAGCACGAAGAAATTGGAAATTGGGACGCCGCGAACCAGTCGGAAGGGGGCTAGGAAAAGTAACTATTTCGAAAATATTAAGATCTATAATTAAATCCATATAAGCGTTCTTTTTACAGATCCCATATGACCACGAAATGTTAAAAAATGTTGGGGACCACTTTTGTAAAAGAACTGGCAATGTCTGTTTATAACCAACTATTAGTGTGACTGGGCTAATCCCGTGGCATAACCTTATTTCTAAGGATTCGTGGTTAATACTTCATAATAATAGAAAAACTCAACTAATGAGTGACGCATAGGAAAACTTATACTGAGTTATGAACCAGCGCCATGTTTATGATTACCCATTAGTGTTTAGTATTGCAGTACAGAACAGTATTACAGTAAACATCAATCTATTCAGATCGTTTGGAGAACATAGTCACAACAGGCAAGATTGAAGGCAACAGAGACAGAGGGCGACAACGTGAGAAAATATTAGTTTAACAACCTGGCACGGCAGGTTCAGATCTTGAGAGCTGTGGAGAGCCATGATCGTCTACGCCAGCCGGCACGGCACCTGATGATGATGATTCAGATTGCTAGTGCTAAGTATATTTTTATACGGATGTGAAAACTGGACACAATGCAGATACGTGTTATACAAAATAAGAGCTACAGATGTTGCTTAAGAATTAGTTCTATAGGGCACAAGACAAATATATTCGACTGACAGCAAACAAACAAACTTGCACGTTATCAAGAACTATTGCTGGCAGTGGTGAAACGGCGTAAACTTGTTTGGACATGTAAACGAGACATGACTCACGTTCTAAAATTATTTTACAAGGAACAGCTGAGAGTTGAAGGAGAAGAGGAGGTAAATCGTAACCTTCGATAACAGTTACCATGTTGTTCTGACAGGCTGACGTTGTGCTTGAACTAGTTACGGGCACGGCGTGGGTGGGCGGAACAACAAATAAACCTGTCGCAAGGGCCAGAGGTGTGCCCTGATGTCGACGTCCGTTTCGGCGGCATTGGACTCGAAACACCATCGAGTCGAATGGCTGCTGGAACAGAGGGCGGAGGACTTATGGGAATGCCTCACGTGCTGCGATGCTAGTTTTCTAATCAAGAATCAAGGAGGTAAATAAAATCATGCATATGTATATGTTCTGTAGTCTGTGGTGTATAGGTTGCTATTTTATGGTAAGGTTCTTTAGCGTCCGACGGTACTTTTTTTGCTCAAGCTACAGCTTAAATATAATTTTTCCATCAATAGTTGGTCATGATACGATATGTATTTTCAAGCTCTACAATGAATAAGATAATAAAAAATTAGCTATATTTCTTCATTAGAAGACGAAAAATATATATACAACATTGATAACGAACGTGTCTATGAAATTTCGATTATACTCGCCCATCTTACAAAATCAATAATCTTACGACGGAACAAATCCATGCAACAAATTCTGAAGAGATGAAAACTGTCAACATAACAGCAGGAGTCGAACAATTACAAAAATCAACAGAGAATGTATTGAACGTTACCTTTTTGGGGTCCATGTTGAACTTCTTGCGTCCGATTGAGACCTGCTTTGCTTTCGGATCTGGTTTGCTGCAACAAAATAACGCACATTATTACTATTTCAGAGTTATATTTACCAACATTAAAACAATGACAGAAATACACATTGCAACAATCCTTTAACAATATATGACCAAGCTAAATCAATCATTTTCTCTCTATAAGAAAATAACGCTCTATCACATTGTGTATTTGTTTAAAACAACAACCGTTTGCGCTCTTACATCTTGGCCATTTTAAACATTTTTTTTACTTTAACATTTATAACAACTTTAACAGCTGTTTTTCTTTAACGAGATGTTTTCGGTGGATCCCTGAAACTTTCAAGAGGATATTTACTTTGCATGATATTCTACGTGTATTAAAAACATTTAAAAAAATTTTTGCCCCTCAAAAAATATGTAAATAAAATTCTTGTTTAGTTTCACTTAAGTTAGTTTCCTCAAATTCAATATTCAGTATTGATACAACTTTAGTTTTACTTATGTGTTACATTTTTGGCTGAAATTTACTTCTCATCCAAATCACACAGAAATGGGTACCACACCCATAATATACAACATTAATATACAACTTTCTTAATTATTTTTTTTTTGTACATCTAAAAATTCTGGGATCTCCCTGGCGCAGTGGTTGGCAATTTGCGTTGTGCTCAATAGGTCATGGGTTTGAATCCCGCTAGGGACATGTTATTTATAGTTATTTTTTCGGAGATCCCTGGGTATTATCGCTTAAAACTACGAAATTATGTTATATGAATAGTACTCTTGGCAGATAGCTTGATTCTGAATTTAGAGGGACGGAGTACATATGGGGCAACCCGAGTACAATGAAGTCAATCATCCACGCCTTTTGAGTTTTTTTGAACCAAACACATTTGAAATAATCAACAAACATATTTTCGTATAAAATCCTTAAATGGTGTAATAGAGGGTTAATTGTAGACGTATACGTTTAATCAGATATCTGCTTTTGTGTGAGGGTGAAACTAGTGAAGCGTGCTATAAAACAGTGTATAATAAATACAGAACAAATAATTATATGTGTCTATGTATATATAAACAGCTACTGACCATACATAGAAATAAGAAGAGGGGTAAGACAAGGATGTATTTTATAATACAGCCTATTTAATATCTACACAGAGAATATCTTTTAAACATATAGAAGGAATGCCAGGACTCAAGATTAGTGGGAAAATAATAAACACCCCGAGATACGCAGATGACAATGTTCTTTTAGCAGAAAATGAACTACAAAGACTAATAGATCAAGTCAATAAATCAAGTAAAGAATATGGACTGGATATGAACATTCAACAAAGAAAACATGATAATTAGCAAAGTCACAGAAGAACAGGTGCTAAACATAAGCATACATGAAGAGAAACTACAACAGGTAGAACATTCTGATATCTTGGACACATGCGATAGTCACAAATTATGGCAGACGTGAAACAGAAATTTAAAGAAGAATAGGAAAAGCTAAAAGTACTTTCAATGACATGAGGAAAATAGTAACATCTAAACAAATTACAACCAAGCTAAAAATGAGAACTATAAAATGGTACATCTAATTATATATTAATGTATGTTTCAGAAACATGGACAATAAACAATTAGAAGACATAACTGATACATTTGAGATGTGGATATATAGAAGAATAGGAAGAACAGCATAGAAAGAGAAGAGAACAAAGAAGTTCTAACAACAATAAATATGAAGATATAATCATTAAAAGAAATAAAGATAAAGCAAATAAAATATTTTGAACACATTAAAAGACATGACAACTTGTTGAAGACCTTACTTGAGGGTAAAATCGAAGGGAGGCGAGCAAGAGGTAGGCAGAGATACAAGTGGGAGAGTAACATGGACAGGTTACAGTATAGCAGAGTGCACCATCAAAACAAGAACAGATGATGTTGGAGGTCTGTTGCAGTCAACCTTCGTTGCGGAGACGGCACTTAATGACGAAATACAGAAACATACATTTATATCTCGTTACTTATATACTAAAACTGTGAATACAGACAAGAAAGTACCATCAAAAGAAACAAATGATCAAAGCAATTAGAAAGTCACCAGTAACACAAGATGACTATCACATTATGAACAGACCAGAACAAGTTGTCATTCTGCGTCTCAGAACAGGACACAACCGATTTCGCAGTCACATGTACACAAAGCCTATGGACCGAGCAGACATACTCACTGCTCTTCTTGAGTCCTCACGATCAGAGGATTTTGAGATGAATAAGCATGAGTCAATATCATGAATGCAAGAATTGGGAGTGAGGATGGGCGTGGCCCGAAGAGAACCCTTAACAAAGATTTCAAAAAGAGTAGTGAACCAACATAGAACCAGAACTATCAGTCGTTATACCCTGAGAGATTTACTGAAGCGGAGATCTGAGCACCTATGGACGTGTCCGGTGAGCGAAGATGATAATCAACATACCTAATACACACAAAGTACAAGATTGGCAACAGGACATGTGTACATGTGGACAGGCACCTCAGACAGCAGAGCATATTCTTCAGGAATGAAAGAAATATAAATACTGAGACAAATACACTGGCCCAGAGAAACAACACAGGAAGAAACACTCTACAAACCTCTATACAAGTTAAAGAACATAAGTTTATAGAAGAAACAAAACTTCAGATATATGCATGTTCCAGGTGAACAAAAAAAAAAGAAGAAACTACACAAAAACATACATTAATATCTCGTTACTGGAATACTGAAACAGTAAATACCGACACATACATTAATATGTCGTAACATTATACGAAAACAGGAAATACAGAAACATACATTAATATTTCGTTACTGGAATAATGAAACAGTAAATACCGACACATACATTAATATGTCGTAACATTATACGAAAACAGGAAATACAGAAACATACATTAATATTTCGTTACTGGAATACTGAAACAGTAAATACCGACACGTACATTAATATCTCGTAACATTTTACGAAAACAGGAAATACAACAGAAACATACATTAATATTTCGTTACTGGAATACGAAAACAGGAAATGCAGAAACATACATTAATATCTGGTTACTTCTTTGCACCAATGAATGCTGCCTACCTCATGACTCAAGACCATGGTCCTCAGCTTTCATACAAATCGAGTTAGTCCTGGATAATCAACGCGACAAATTCTCTTCACAAGAAGTAGCACTAATACACATCACAGACGTAAACACGTTGGGAGTCTTTCAGAATAATACGCGATCGTTTCAGAAATCTCATAGTAACATCACAAACAAACTAAACCTAAACTCATCTCAAATGGATTTTCAGCTTCGTTTGACATCAAAACGATCATGATGGTTATACATTATTGTTTACAGAGAGATGCAACAGCAAGAAATCTTAAACTGATGTCATTATCGCTTGCAATGGGCGGATATTATTGTTTACATAACACATGCAGAGAAGATTACTTGGCAATTACTAAAAAAAATGGTAACCGTGGTAGTGTAATGTTACATCATTGATCTGTTGACCAACAAACTAGAGTTTTGAATCCACTATTTATTTGTGCTTTAAAATAATATTTACTCCCGTGGTTCACCCAGCCACCATGAAGTAGGGTGCGGGGACTCATGCTCTGGGAAAGTAGAGGAATGGTGTCGCCACTACTGAGCAAGTGCGATAGGCGCCGCTAGTCAGGTAGTTTCTGATCAACCAATGACTAGGTAGCTAAGCATTTATGGGAAACCGTGTTCTTTGACGCTGGTTCATATAGATTATATAACCTTTACCTTTTTGTCACACTTTACTCTCCAATTCTATGCGAATTATTAACAGGCAGATGTGATATGGAAGATCTAAGAGACATTCAGCCTTAGCATTAACTAAGGATATATTTTACAAGATAGTGGGGTGATTTACATTTGGAAAAATCCACAATTAAATGAGGAATAATATTTCACACACAACATTTACAAATGTCACATTGTACAGGTCATGACAAACCGCTATGACAAAACATGGTTTAAGGATACCAGTTGGGTAATAAAAAAGGTTTGATTTGAACAATGTAGACTTAAACAATGCTCTGTCTTAGCGGGTTTTCACGACTTGTATAATGTGTCATATCACATTCAGCTACCAAATATGATTCAGCTACGAAAGTTAATCAATTTTTCAGACTGATTAAAAGAATATATGAAATATGATTAATTATGTATGAAACGTGCTTTCATGAAACCTGAATTATCCCCAGAAAAGTAGATGGGAGGGTGAGGGGAGGGGTTTTGCAAGCGCGCCCCCCCACTCTCTATCAAATTGGAACATGATTTTTAATACTAGGAACTTGGTCAAAAGCAACCCCCCCCCTCCCCACACACACACACACACACAAACGCTTTTGTCACACAAAAAAAGGTTTTCGAATTTTTAATCAAAACCTGAACGGCGAACACGCACGTACGACATTTTAAAAAAAGTCCACAATCCCTTTAGGAAAATGTATGTACGGCCCTGCCTGCCCCTGGTGTTTGGTCCACTTGTATTGGTCCACAGTAGCTATTAAGCACAGGTGAGAGTTTTAGCTTTTGTTCCAATGCCAGAAATTTCGCCTCTGCAGTGCTACATCCTTGTATTGTTCAAATAAAAAAACATCCTTGTACTGTTGTTTTTTTCTCATGGTTTTTTCTCTAGTTATGTCACCTGATGTTTTATTATATACGTTTGTAAGAAGCTGGGTATATTCTTTTCTCATAAGATGCCCAGATCATAGTATTTAGTGTCTCTCGGTGTATTCAATGCATTATATAATGCATTTGAGGGACGTGGATACGTCTTCAGTAAGGGGTTTTTACACTATGCCATTCGCCTATTTTCCTAGTGAAAATATTGGTCTATTAAAAATATATTCTTGGTGACCCATCTCTTGGAAAATCGTTAAAACTGGGAGGGGGTTATCCGTCTTGTGACAGAATTCCTAGTACTAAAGATAATGTTTTGATTTTTCTAAGAGGGAGTTGACCCCCTCCCTTTATCTACGGGCTTGGTGCCTATCCTATTTCTCAAGAAAAAGTAAAAGAGTTATTTATGTCTTAAAAATAAACACGCGATGTTTTGAAATACCCGGTACGTTTCCATGATTTACCAACGATGGTAATGTTCAAGACAGTCGAAGAAAAAATTCCGAGGGAGCACAATATCTCCAGATATTTGAGCCGAAAAAGGCCCGAAACATACTTGTCAATGTAGCGATGTCTAGTTAAAATCACGTACATAAGCGAAGTCACATTGGTCGATCACACACAACTATCGCATACAGAATATCGCCATGAAAATATGACGTTTTCTGACGTAGTTTTCCCAGTGAACAAGAAATTCCAGCTGAAATCATTGTCTGTCAGTATTTACACACGCACAGGGAGGTTCACATTCTTAATTCATGAAATAATTTGTAAAATATGTTATGTGGATGGTGAAAACTCGGTCATCAGTTTTCACAATTGCACACAGGGTTCCCAGTTGGTTAGAACTAGTTTATGGCCAAACTTATAGGGGGGAAAATATCAAAGAATTGCCAAATGTCAAAATTATGTATAAATTACTAAAAACATTCCGAATTTTCAAGAATGCTATTTTCTAAAATTTATAGTGCCTCTCAAATTATAACATTACCTCATTTCACAATGACAAATATATGCTATTGATAACTTAATTTGAGTTCTAATGTTAACTTGATAATCTGAGCTTCCTCTAGACAAGAAAAAAAATAGAGATATTTATTAGTAGAACAATCTTACTTTTCATTGTAGTAATTAAATTTTCAGCTAAATTATTATTCCAACAAATATCTAGTCCTTTTTGCTACCACGAAAATTTATGTTCTCATATTTGATGTATCAGATCTCACTATTTTAAAAAAGCTTCCACTTGGACATCATGAGAAATATTTGATCAAATCAAATACATGTTATCTGTTACATGTATTCTACATTTGTACATGTGTAAAATAAGCAATGTTTATAAATTAGTTAATATCCAGAAAAGTTTCTGCCACAAATTTATTGGCCAAACTTAAACAAACAATATATGGAAAAGTAGATATGCTTTAAAAAATTGTCAAAAATAACCAATATAAAAATCATGGGCAGAATCCATTTTAAAAAAATGGAAACTTTTTATAAGTTTGGCAATAAAATAACCAATATGGCAACCCTGATAGGGCATACAACAATATTGTGGACAAATGTTTACAGATCAGGTTATAACAGATAGTAGATATCTTCCATAGGGAAAACAAGTGGACTTAGGAGATTATATAGATAGTAAGAAGATATTCTACTTCCCAAGATACCAGAGAATACAAAAGGTTCATATAGAGGGTGAGAGATATACAAATGAAATAGGTAGAAGCATAGTGGTATCCAAGTAAACTGATACACAGAAATGGCATGTACAAACTAAAAAAAAAGACAATGGTTATATTCAATGTTTCAAACGATACATCTTCAGAAGACATTCACAGAGCACTGAAACGAACCACGAATGTTGTTTTGACAAATCTTGAACTGTGAGTAAAGAATAGCAAGACTGTTACTTGTCAACATGTCAGAAGAGGCGACAATGGGTTTTGTGGGAGGATGTAGGGTTGGCTGTCCCATCCCGCAAAGAATCACAGTGATGCAGAAACCATGCTGGTTAGATGTGTCTGGTAGAAATTCTCAGTTATGGCTAACAACCTGTCAATCATGCCAACGCATTATATACTGCTGACCACATCCTGATAATGTGCAGATGTTTTTGAGAATGAACGAAGAAGATGAAGCACTAAACTAAACTTACTCAAGGAACGAAGTAGATAAAGCACTAAACTAAACTTACTCAAGGAACGAAGTAGATAAAGCACTAAACTAAACTTACTCAAGGAACGAAGTAGATAAAGCACTAAACTAAACTTACTCAAGGAACGAAGTAGATAAAGCACTAAACTAAACTTACTCAATGAACGAAGTAGATGAAGCACTAAACTAAACTTACTCAATGAACGAAGTAGATGAAGCACTAAACTAAACTTACTCAATGAACGAAGTAGATGAAGCACTAAACTAAACTTACTCAATGAACGAAGTAGATGAAGCACTAAACTAAACTTACTCAATGAACGAAGTAGATGAAGCACTAAACTAAACTTACTCCTTCCATTTCTGCAATTTAACTCCTACCGGCTAGCAAGATGTAATCACGAGAAAGGAATGTCTTATATTGTTATACGTGATTTGCGATTCTGCACCTTTAGGTTCGTCACATCCGACTTCCGGCATAACAGTTTGTGTCACTGACTTTATAATATGTTGTATTGCCAACTCAAACGTTCAAACCTCCTAACAGAAAAATTACGATGTTAATGTAGACAGATGATGTCTTTAGCCTAACAGACAAATGAATATCGATGCCTTTAACCCAACAGACTCATGAATATCGCTGTTTCCAACCTAACTGACACATGAATATCGATGCCATTAACCCAATAGACTTGTGAGTATTGCCGTTTCCAACCTAACAGACAAATGAATGTCGATGCCCTTAACCCAATAGACTTTTGAATATTGCCGTTTCCAACCTAACAGACAAATGAATGTCGATGCCCTTAATCCAATAGACTTGTGAATATTGCCGATTCCAACCTAACAGACAAATGAATGTCGATGCCCTTAACCCAATAGACTTGTGAATATCGCTGTTTCTAACCTAACAGACACATGAGTATCGATATCTTTAATTAACCTAATAGAGAAGTGAATATAGATATCGTCAGCCTAATAGACGTGAATATAGCAAACGGGAAAACCTGGTGTGCCCTCACACCCTGAAGGGCAGAGATCACATTGATTTTGAAACAATCGCTTCAATTAGTGAATGAACTATAACAAACACTCCTGGCGTGCAAACACTATAAACGTTAACCACAAGATTTTCCCTTGTGAATTGATGAATTGACGGGACAATGGAGGACCTATGCAACCTATGAGCGAGCGAACTATAAGATGTGACATAGTTGGATAGTATTGAAATTCTGCACAAAACAATCATAGAGAAACTGCAGAGAACGAAACATATTCAAAGGATATGGTGCATGCCAGCTTCATTGGCGTATAGAAGGAAAACAAACATGTTACACTGAATCAATTACGTGCTATGGCGAGTGGCGTAGGCGATCATGTTTCTTTCTCTACACTGTCTCGTGCTGTTAATACGTTCAGTTGGATATTCACCCATGCCTGATGATAATCAATCCACCAACTTCTCATTGTCTTCCCGTGGCTCTACTTTTTTTGATCTTTCAGGTTGTTATTAATCGTTCTAGTTGTGCTCTTCTTATCAAAAGCCATAACAAATTGTACTGCCTGCATATAATTTGTCTCTTTACTCTAATATCTCAGAGAAGTTATAGTTTTCTTCAATGTTTACTGTCCTGTTTTTTTTTAAAGCTGAGATTTACACAAAAACCAAATGTTTTATGCATAAAAAGACTACGGTCATCACATTGCAGCCAATCTACAAGGTCTCACTCACGGATTCCAGGATTGAAATAGCAATCAATCTGTCCTCTAATCGAATAAAAGAGATTCGGAGATTACAATATGAGAAGTAGATAGAAAGTCCATTTCATAAGTTTAAATCTTCATAATCTTATCCTAAATGTTTAAGGAATGAGGATTGGTCGAATGCGAAAAACGTGATGGCTTAAGTTGCAAGGTGAATATGTGCTAGCTGAGGACCAGGTACAAATCACGTCTACTGAATGTTGCTTTTGTATATAACTCATCAATACTACCTAATTAAATTTCACGGAATTAAAATATTTTCAATAAATATTAAACATTCGCCATACAAATATTACAGATTATTCTATTTTTGTTGTCTTCATCTTCTACGTCATCATTGCTTCTCTGTAAATTTCTCAGTTTTGTGCAAGCTGCCCAGCCTCTTCCAGTGTCATATTCAGAAAGTCTTCGATATCCTGCGTCCATCGTTGTCTTGGTCTTCTTCTTATTGTCTTTCCCGGAATCGTACCCTCCATAATCAATCTTTGCAACACATTGTGTCTTTTTATAAATTAGAAATATGTTAGTTGCTTTTTGGGGGATATTTTTGATGAGCCAATCTTCTTCTATGTTCAGACACACGCGTTGAACAATCTTTCTGTCCATTATATTCTTAGATTCTGTCTATAATATTTCATTTCAAATGCTGATATTTTCTTTTCCATTGCTATGTCATTGCACTAGGCTAATGCACGATAGAAATCCTGAAACTTGACCGTTGTCGGATTAATACTGTCACTTTAATAAGTAAACACTGTATAGAAGTACAGGGACACATATATAACACCGATTGTAGTCATACTATAGATGATGACGGAGTCGCCCAAACTTCTATGAGCGAATATGAAAACAAAGGCTACCGATAACATGTACAACTGAGTCTAAGGAAATATGTATTTCGACCACAAACATTCAGAGGGCCAGTAATGAAATGTAAATCACCACTGGGCACTGGACACTCAATGACTCAAGTTACTCTGAAGCAAAGACTGACAAAACTGTCCTCCCGATTAGCTCCTCACGTCTATGAATAACCCAATTAGGCCGGGGGCTTCGCTACGCCTGGTGGCCAATCTAACACAGTGAACATTACAGTTAGTTTGGGCATATTAAAGGTACTCCCAAGTCCTCCTCTGTTCATGTCATGCGCACTGATTTCACAGTGTCACTCATCGTGGCTGAGGCGCGACTAATCATCGATCAGTTTAGGTATGCTTTGTGCCTGAGAGTCTTTGCTCCCATTTATTTATCTATTAATCTTTAAAGAATCTTTCTATATATTATTTATGCTAATTCACATTATTTTATTCACCATAATCACCTTTATTCACCCTTTATAATGTAAAATACCCTCATCACTGAAATCCTATTAAATGCGTTAGTGTTGCTTATACCATATATAGCTAATGTCTGTCATTATCCATATATTTCATGGGTGTGGGCATAGTTGTTATAACGGAATGTGACTACAAGTAATAATATAGAACAGATAGAGAAATCGAAACAGATGGAACCTGACTGAAACAAAGCATCCTATCGAAATATTAGATAGCAGCTGAGATGTATTGATCAAGTTAAGCTAAAAAAAAGCACAGGGGAGGGGGAATATGAATTTCACAAGATAAAGAACACTATGCATATATCTTACATCCAGTGAAAGGAGAGTACTTAGAAAATATATTGAACCAATCCTCTGATGCATGGACGTGAAACATGAGAAATCAGCAAATTAAAAAGAACTAATCTGAAAGTAGTAAAAAAGGTAGAGGAATATTAGAAGATGGTCACTAGCCTGGCATAATAGAATGGAAGGAACATCGGCATGAGAAATTGTTGGCAGTGCACAAGACAGACATCTGTGGGTAGACATAGCGACAAACTCGGGAATTAAACCGTTTGTCTTGTGCTCAAGAGATCGTTGGTTCAAAACCGACTTATGACGTCTTGTTTACAAATATAATTCTGTTTCGGAGCTCCCAAACGGTATATATAATCACCTGTATTATTAAAATAGAAGATTTGAGATGGTATGATACGACCACCAACGAGAAACTCTGCATAAAAATTAAACAAACTGGAGTGATATGGCATACAACAAAAAGGCCAACAGAAAGAATTGTAAGATGGACATTGTTCTGGAACCCACAGGGAAGTAGACATATATCCCTCAGTTTTCATATATTAAATAAAACTAACAAATGACCGTTGTACGCACACTAATTTTTTTGATCGCACCAAGCAGATTTTTTATGTCAGTATCTGTCCCTTGCTTGACGCTATCTGGCGCATCACAGATTCAAACATAATTGTTTATGTATGATTTTACAACACTAAACTGTTGAGTTAAATGTGATGGTTGTAGTACAGTATAACATAATGCAATAGAGCACACTTAATCGCTGTAAATAGTACACATAAATATTAAATGGGAAAAAATGTAAATATATTGGGTATATCCACTCGAGCCACGCTCACTTGTGGTATACTCTGGCAAGCAGCTTTCTGATTTATTGAGACGGACATAATACAGTGGAATCTCTCTATAGCGCATACGTTTATAAATTTCCATATTTAGCAATGCTTTTCAAATCCCCAATTATCTCAGCAGATTACAGTTATTTGCAGAGCTAAATTGTATTTGCTGATCAAGAAATGGCGTTGTGCTACGGATCCACTTTGTCGAAATAAACGATTAACACCAGTAGTTGCATTTTCTTCATAAATGTTGTAACGTCAATGAAGTCCGCACAGATCCGAAATAAAAACCCATCATTCATGTAATGTAGTGTAACAAGCTATATAAATGAGTACATATTTTCATAGACACTGCATTTCGTCGTTCCGTACTATGTTGTTATAAAAAGTGTGGCGCATGGCCGAGAGGTTAGAACGCTAGTCTCACACGAGTGAGGTCTAGAGTTCAATCCTCGGTAAGGACTGGGTTTTTTTTCTGTCGGAGGGTAAATTAAAAAACTCGCCCTGTTCATGACGTGGCGACAGCAAGAGCATGCGGCCTTTATCACACAGCTATTCAATCCCCTGCCTGCAACGCCTAACTGGTAAAATGCAGTATTGACAGTTTTTTAAATTTTAGTTTAAAAAAATGTTGTTATAATGTAATTTGATGTAGGAAAAAAACACTTTATAAACAAGAGGACTGGAACCGGATTCGAACCCGTGACATCTTGAGCACAATACTGATGTTTGACAACTACGTCAGGGAAATCCCCTGCGAACGCAGATATATAGAACCAAAGAAGAACTTCAGAAAACCGTAGAGTCCATCCATAAAGCTTGTTGATAGTGTAGACATAAAATAGCGAACAATCAACAGAAGGCTGGATCCAAAAAAAGTAACAAACTAGAAGACATAATTGATGCCTTTGATATGTGAAAATATAGAAGAATAGAAATAACTTCACGGAAAGACAAGAAAACGAACAGAGAGGTTCTCACTACACTTCGTATGAAAAACAAAAACTTCCCGGTATTAACGGGAAATCAAATCAAACAAATAACATATTTTTGACATATTAAAAGATATATAACACCTTGTTGGAGACCTTACTAGAAGGTAAATTTTAAATAAAAATCAAGAGGTAGGCAGAAGTACAAGTTGAAAAGAAACGTCATGAGATTGACATATTTCAGTCTAGCAGAGTGCACCACCAAAGCAAACGGCAGAGGATGTTGGAGGTTGTGACATTTGATTATGATGATGATAATGAAAAGAAATAAATCAAGAACATGGGCCTTTGAATAAAAAAATAAAACAGCAACACGTTTTAGTAACCAATTCGAAAGATTGATCAGGTGTGGGCACACTTCTATTTGTGCCGACGGGCCGGATTAATGTGGGCTTTTCTGTGTGGAGTGGGGTAAAAAACAACTAATAAAGTCTCATGGAATTACAAGTAGTGTTTTGTGTACTCGAGGGCCAGTGCTCATAGTCCTATTAGATCAGCCTGAAGGGCAAGGGAAAAAAATAATAGTCCTATTAGATCAGCCTGAAGGGCAAGGGAAAAAAAATAACTTGGCGGGCTGTATTGTTACCAAACCTGTATTAAGATCAAATAAGTAGTATTTTTTCCCCTGAAACTGTCGCTGGATCTTTCTACTAGTAGGACAATGGCTTTACTACAGGCAAGTGGGGATGTAGTCAACATAAGAAAGATGTCTTATGTCGCGATTTTATTTGCGGCAATGCCCAACACATACGACGTTGGCAGTAAATAATGAGTTTATAAAAAATATGTGTACTATTGCACAGTTAATCCCCACTGCACATAGGAAGCAAGAGCTTGATGAGATTCATAAGGATGGAAACAAACAATGTACAGTTAACACATTCTAAGATGCATGGAAGATATGACAACAATAGCTGTAAAAGGGAATGGGATATGTACTGAAGACATGATAAAACTCTAGTGTCGGGAAACAACCCGATACCGTAAACACGAGGGCTGGGGTAACACAGGGCAAAATATCAAGATGAACGGAAATAGGTATGTGTTATCAATATTTATAAACAGTATAATATTGTTAGTATATTTTATTTAGAAGTAATTTTAACATATATACATATTGCCTTCCATCTTGATACTGCAGATGTGTCTTGTTAGAAATTTTGAAGATGGTCTCCAGGAAACGAATGATGCTGTAGTGAAAGAAAGTGCAGAGAGTGATCTTCGTTTGAGTAGTGAAAAGATGGACGCTATGCGATTATATCTAAGGGACACAATCCTGACAGCAGCGCGACAATAAACCGGTGAGCTATTAAAACAAACAGATCGATGTAAATGTCTAGATTCCCCGATACGATCAGGAAAGGAATGTACGAACAGCTGAGAGATAAAGATAGACTCAATGCTGACACATGGAAGCAAATCTTTGACAATAAACACACGGGAAAGAAAAACGCTGCTGTGATGTATGTCAAAAGGATTTATAAGACGTAGAGGATTGACTCATGACGAGGTTAACTTTTATATCCTTGGATCTTTGTTACCTCTAATATTTTATGATAGTGTGTCCTAATATAACCTAATTGGACTAGGTCCGCTGGTTGAAAGAGCACGCATCTCCAAAAGAAAAGTAAACTCATTAACTATCAACTATCTACCTCATGATTGGGCTCCAGTGTAAACATCTGAACAGAAAGTAAACAAGAATTCATTGGTGACGTTTTTGATTATTTTCGTGATTTTCGTTGATCACTATTTATATACTAGGAGTCGCATATCCAAAATAGCCAAAGCCGGCTAACGAAATTCACGAAAAAATAGAAAAAATCAACCTTTCAGGTCATGTTTACTTTCTTTAAAGAGGTCTTTACTGCCGACACTCACTGTTTTCGTGTTTCCCAGTATGTACTCTATCCCTCTCAAAGAAGAAGCACGCCGCCTGCCGAGAGTAACACTCCACGTAACTCCATGGCATGTAACTCCATGGCTTCATACGATAATCCGAAGGGATCTCTGACAAAAAACCTACTTTGCAAACAGGACGTCGCGAGTCGGATTCGAATCCGCCACCCTTCGAACACACGACGAACGGATTAACCATTACATCACGAAGATTTCATGTAATGTATGCATTGAAGAATGCTAATAACTGTATGGATTACTAAAGCGATTTAATATAGATGTGATGGAACGATCAAAGACAAAGATACAAGATTGAGCTGTAGAAAAATTGTCAACCAATCGGGGAAAAACTGAAAGGACTTCCTTACAAAGCAACAAGAAGGAAAAATACAACTGACTACATCTATATTTCGAATGGAAGACACTTTAAAACGTAGAAATACAATTTGTGCTCTTTTTGTGCGCATACCTTACCAAATATCATAATTCCATATTAGCACTAATAGAATTATATTGGTATTAATATAAACATGACAGTATTGAAGGCATACAACCATACGGGCTGTGTAGTCAGTCAAAAGCATATCAACACAGATAACTCCAACTCATTACTGGCGGGTACCTTCGAGATCGAATATCTTCTATATACAAACAAACTCAACAAATCATCGCAGAATGATGAGACTTGGAGGTCTGTGAATTAAAAAAAAACAGGGATCCGCCCCTCCAAAAAATAAATAATTGCACATAAGATGTAAGTGCTTCACTAGTGGTAATTTATTAGGATCGAAACATATAATATACAAGCAATATAAAAAAACTAATGAAAGCTTTAGATAAACATGCAAAATATATATAGGCATGCAATGCAAAAACAGGGGTTGTGACACATTGTGACAAAGGAAAATTATCTAGATCATTAGTTCTCAACGTGGATTATATGACTCCCCCTAACCCCATGGGATCATAGATATGGCTGGAGTAAACATTTGAAATAGTGATTATTTGAACGATACTTATTGAGAGATATAAGAACAAGTACGGCTCTGTGACGGCGTGGTACATTGTGCTTCTGTGACGCAGGCAGGCAACTGTGCATCCGGACCGTTCAGAAAGCAATGGCAAACTACTGATCATATTTATATTGTCCAGAAAATCACCACAGTCACAAGATGCTTGGTTGGTGACTAAGTCCTGAAACGGATATGCTACGAATAAGAACAAGCACGAACAGACAGACGATCCAATTCAGACGTCAATAATGACTTCAACATAAAAGAAGACCGTGGCTATCAAAAAACGCAAACTAACATATTTTGGACATATAAATAGACATAATTGTTTAGAAATATTAATCAAGAGGATAATGTTCCAGGAAAGAGAAAAAGAAGCTGACCAAAACTCCGATTGACATATGACATCGAAGACCTCTTGAATGTGGCACTGGAAGAGCTGGCCAGCTTGCACAGAACTGAAAGACTTAGAGTGGCAGTGAGAAAAATATTCTGCAAAGGACACATCACATAAATAGATAGACAAGAACAAGTTGAAGAAAAGCAACACGCCTTTTTTATGTTACATGGGGTCACTGTATAATAAAGTGTTACAGAAGGTGGCCGCGGACAGAAAATGGTTGAAAACCACTGATTTAGAGGGCACCAGGTATACAAAAGACACAGAATAGTGATTAGCATCGTAACATAGGGCTTGTGAAAAACATACAAAGGACTGACAAGCAAGACTTCTGAGACACTGGCCATATTTAGAATGGGACAGCCAATTCCACCTCAAATCCTCCTTAATATAGGATTGTGTCAACAACGGAACTGATCGATAACATCAAGCAGAGTTGTGGTTTATCCATGACAGTTCCTTGGGGTGCAAAGGGTCTCGTATTGCTCTCGTGCGGACCCAGGGTTAGCAGATAACCAAGATCCTAAAAGTACCTCCTTTTGATCACCCTGGAAACAGTAATATACAGCTGCTCTTGCAGTTCCTAGCTAGCACTTTTAGGCTCGTGTCCGCGGAGGTTGTAGATAGAATGAGAATTGCCTGCAGAGAGACAGAAAATATCTCCTAAACCTCTACGCCATTGCATATAACATCACTGTCGGCACACCGTGATGAAAGGTATCTGCGCATTCCGTCTCGCGGGTTTAAAAAGCAAAAACATTGGAGGGGTGACCAATGTATCTAACATACGGTGATCTTATGAGTACATACCGAATTTGGAAAAAGAAACACACGCTAGAGAGCAGCGTAGTGTGAGTGTGCCAATAAATTCAGTGGCAACCAAGCCATAATAGTCCAGCACGAGACCGACAGGTGAAAGTGCTGTTTATGCTCGAGAACACATAGAAGCCCACATGTCTCATCACAATTGACCACATTCAAAATAGGAGTCATGACTCAAGTATTGGATACGCCAACTTTGGCATACACTCCTGGGTATGAAAAAAAAAATCTTTCAATACAGCTCACCATTGCACACAGGACAAGCATGGAACAAATGTCGGGAAGTGAATTATTCAATTGTATTACTGAAGCAGTGTTGAGACTCGAGCTCTGGACGCTGCGAGCAACGTAGAGGAGGGGGGAGGGGGACAAGTCTCCAACGACACTGCAAACCAAGCCCAACTCGACTATCGGGCGTTGCCCAATACGACATAATGGGAAAGAATCTCATATACAGAGAGAATTGGGTTCAGTACCCAATGGCCCACTGCAAAGCCCCACGTCCGAGATTCGTATTTTACCTCCGTCTTTGGGAAATATACGCAACGGCTAAGAGTCAAAAAACGCAGACCGAGCCTGGCGATGGATTGGAATGCCATCTCAAAAGGAAGATGCGAGTGCGTGAGAAATGCACATGTTAAATCCTAGACCCCGACGTGTTTGACAAAGCAGCACCTCGTATAGGGAGGTGTATCAACCCTGAGTTGGGCCATATGGAAGAAATTAGGTCTGAGACTTAGGGACACAAAGGGTGGTAATGGAATAGTCTTCCTACATGAGGAACAGCTCGCTGGCTGCGAAGCGCTTCATCGGAGAAAAGACAAGCAATGTGTGACCCAGACAAACTATCAGCTCGTCTCGTGGCATACGTCTCTGAGTAGAAGGCTCCTTCAATAGACATTGCACTAAGCTGAAAGCTGAAGCCTTCTGGATATGAAAGAAAGCTCGGATCAAACCTCCCCTCTGCACATAGGAAGTAAGAGCTAATCGCTCGCAATTCCTGGAGTTCGAGAATAAGAAGAAGCTCACGCCTTCAAGCACCACATATTGCGATGAAAATATACAGCTCAGCCGTACTGAATTATTAAGAGCAATTTTCAAGGCGGCATTGTTGACTTGTCAAGAACATAAACAAGTGCCGCAGGAACCACCAATAAAAAAGGAAGGTGTTCCATCTTGTCTCTTGAGAGAATAGACTGACCAACAGATGGTGATTGCATTAAGAGAAACAGGTTGGTCTGTGTGCAAATAGGGAAAAAAAACTAGGTTGTCACATGTACAGAGAGCTTCAACTTAATGAATAAAATATGAAACGTAAATTGGTTTTTTAAAAAAAACAGTAGCACCTAATACAGACCACAAGGCGAAAGACTGCATAGACAGAATAGCCTAGTATATACTAGGTTATTTTATTCTTATTGTGCACTCGTTATCAAACTCCAGCAGATTAGCAGGATGTAGTTAGGAGAATGGAATATATTGTGTCATAGTTTACAGCTTAGCTGCGACTTTCAGCCTGACATTCGACTTCAGCATGGTTTACTGAGTCACAATATGAAGAAAGAATTATTAAAGGAAATAAAGATCAAGTAAATAAAATATTTTGGACATATTAAAAGACATGACACACTGCAAAGAATCAGGATCAATTTTCACCATAGGCAATTGTGTCATCCGGATCGTTTAGAAAGCAATGGCGACCTACTGGGCGTATATTATTGTCTGGAAAATCACTACAGTGTAAAAAATACTGAGTTGCTTGCAAAGTCAATACATGATATTCTGCCAACGATTTTGTTAAAATTGGACAGCCAACTGCACTCCAAAACTTCCTTAGTCACGCTAGGAAGTTAAACAGTGTTACTATTCTTTGCTCTCCTTTCGGGCCCCCGGCAACACCCGAGCGAGTACAGTGGGTTACGAATTATGAAACACTGAAATTGCATAACAAGTGTTTGCTGAATGTTGACACTCGATTAATGATGTATCGAGGATGAGATTTGGAGAATGTGGTGTTGAATGTGGAACTAGTAATACAGGACGACTGATCTGCGAAATAGACGTGTTCTAATTGGTGTGCAGGTGATGTGCCACGAAATGAAAGGACTGATGAGCCAAAACATGGAGAGGAATGCATGCAGGAAGACAATAAAGTCTCATATCTAGAAAAGAAGAGAGTAGCGTTTAAAAAAAAGTGTACCGCAGGAACTGTTAACATGCATATCCTTCGATATTTGATGGGGGAAACTGGGCACCTATGGTTTTCCCAAAGAAAATGATGTACGGTTTACAAGTCGTAACTCATTACTGTCTGTATATTCAACTTATTAATATGAACAAGAATTATGGTGAGGTATTGCCCGGAGCTATATGGCAGAGGTAATGAGTGTGACTCGAACTGCAAAGAACCAGGATCAATTTTCACCATGGGCAATTGTGTCATCCGGATCATTTAGAAAGCAATGGCGACCTACTAGGGGTATATTATTGTCTGGAAAATCACTACAGTATAAAAAAAATGCTGGGTTGCTTGCAAAGTAAATACATGATATTCTGCCAACGTTTTTGTTAAAACTGAATTCTCCTATACTTAAACTGTATTGTCTGTCCCCATGTCAGTGATGGTTGATCGTATTCACACTTGCCGTTAAGCGTAGGATGGTATCTTAAGCTGTCGTTCCGAGACCTGATGTGTCGTTGTGGCTATATTTAGTCCATGTTTGTTCAAGGCTATCCTGATGTTTTCTATCCACCGTTTTCTTGGTCTACTTTTGGCTTTACGCCCGGATGTTCTATTGTTATATGCTCCTATTGGTATTTGGTTTGAGATCATTCTCATTAGGTGACCGAACCATTTCACTTGCTGTAATTCAATATGTTCAATACACGCTATTATACCAATTTAAATGTAACCATTTCTGATATTATACAAAAGAAACGCAGTCGAGTGACCGGTCAAAATATATATATATATATCTAAAAATACTGGTCATATACCACTGAAGAAAAAGTTTTAGGTTGTCCACCTCTGTTGACAAAGTCTTTTTAGATATTTAGCACATCTTAAAATAAATATGGTATCGGAGTATAATCTGACAGCGATACTTTTGTGAATTTTCGTCTCTAAGTTGTTGGAATGCAGGAAAGCTCGGTCTTGACAAGATGTGTCACGCTTAAGTCTTATCAATTCTGAAAACGTGAGCAGAATTTAGCCGAAGATGGGGAAGTTGGGACAAAATTGTTATACATGGATTCTGTGGGAAGCAATCAACGGCTTTTATGTAGAGCGGTTAAATTGATGCAACTAATGATTATATCATTAAAATATTTGCTTGCGTGCTGCTAAGAATATTATATTGTGATCTATCATGTATGAATTTCTGTTTGAGCCAAATAACCAGGGGAATTAACATCTCATGAGAGTGTTCAAACACAGACCGCTACAAAATATATCACTGATGAAAAATCTATGGAAATGGGCAAACAGAAAGACAAAGTTGTAACTATTATGAAGCTCCTTTTTTTCAGTGGAAACACATGTTTTTGAGATTTGAGAAATGACATCCGCAATGGAAATGAAAATAGCACTTGAAATTACTATGTGATTCACATGGTGGTGCATGTGACACAAAAAGTACCGGCGTATAAAATGCGTCTGAATATAGTGTGAGTGGGTATCAGTATAATGTGGTGTATTTTCATGTTGAGAAAATAAATATCATCATCATACATTCTTTCCAGAACGTAGTGTTCCCTATGAATCTTTTGAATTTTCCGCGGTTTTGAGCAAGTTGACCTGTCTCTTTTAGTGACATGCGCAGGCATTCTTGAATGTCTTTTGTCCAACGGTGTCTTGGGCGGCCTTTGCTCCTGTTGCCTACTATCATCTCCTCCAGTAATACTCTAACCATGCTGTCGTGTCTCTTAATGTGACCAAAAAAAACCTAGCTTTTTCTTTAATATGGTGTTCAGAAGCCAGCCTTTCGTAACACCTCCTGGTTTGTTTTCCTTGCTGCCCATGGTATTCTCATAACTCTTCTATAGCACTTTAATTAAAATGATGGTATTCTCTTGGCCACTGTTTTAATTATTGAGTTTCAAACTCCGTTAGTTCAAACTTTATAGACTTTCAAAATTCATTCGACAGTATACGTTGACCTGCACTATGGGAAATCCTTAAGATATATGGATTCCAAATAAAATATATAACATCATAAAATCCCTTTTCCAAAAGCAATCTGTTGCGTAAGAACAGAAACAGGAAATAAAGAATTGTTCAATGTCCACACAGAAGTGAAACAGGGCTGCATAGTATCGCCAATGCTATTTGGAACAGCGATTGACTGGATCATGCGTACAACCATTCAAGATGAAAAAGCGGACATCCAATGACTCTAAAATAACACTTTAACTGACCTTGTTTTTGCAGATGACATCACAATCTTAAACTCTACTCATCAACAAACACAAGATATAACCAACGAACTATGCACACTCGCAGATCAAATTCACCTCCAGATCAACACACCCAAATAAAAAATTATGGAATTTATCAGTTCAACAAATACCATTTCAGTAAACAAATACTGGAAAAAGTCTACAACTTTAATTACTTGGACAGCCGAATGTTTATTAACGGATATTGTTGCTGTTCGCTGAACTTTTGAATTGACTTAATTGTTTTCAGTAGGCCGTGTTCGTTTGTTGTTAATATCAGTTGTTGGCGCACTGGCTTCGCATGTGAGTGGTCCTGGGTTTATTCCCCAGTTCAGGTGGAAATGTTTTTCAGATCGCAACGGCGCCGGCCCGGGTCGACGCAGCCTTAAGGGGTACCGGGAAATAAAGACTGCGAGGGAAAGGCGATGGCTACCGCCCTCATTTGCAGAGTCATAGAAATGTGAGATCGCTAACATTTCACACCCCTACGGCATTAATAAATGCTATGGGTTACTTTACTTTTTTTTTTTTACTAATAGCACTGTGCATATCTAATGTTTGGTATCTGCAACTATTTATGAATGTGAAATCAGGCTTCGTTGTTTCTTGTCTCACGTTTCTCATTATATTTTCCGCATAGACGTTGAACAAGTATGGAGACAAGGTACAGCCTCTGTCATGTCATCACAACCTGCTGCTTTTCCTCTCTTCAAACTGAATTGCTGATCTAATTTCTTCTATTGTAATTCTGGTTCTTGTGTATTTCTGTCTGTGTTTATGTGGTACATCTCTTTTCTGTATTCTTTCCAATTTTCTAAAATGTCACATTGCTCTGTAAGGGTGTTTCCTGAGTTGTCTTTGATGACTCGCATAGATGTTCTATAATGAAATATATGTACTCTTAATATGATTGCATCATATTTTTGTGTGGTATTTCTGCTGCACATTATAAACACATCAAATAATTCTAATGCTATCCCTAGGGTTACCATAATTGTCAGATGGAAAACGAGGATACGCACAATTTTCATCAAATATGGCCACTATTAAGTGTTGCACAAATAAAATGAAAGTTAAACTACATACAATATTGTTCTTATTTAATTATAAACTTGTATTAACTGAGTGTTAACTGAGTTTCGGCATTTTAAAAATCTTATTTACAAAATTTAAGTTTAATCTTCAATTCAAACATTTATTAATTAATAATTATCACTAACGAATTCGCGTTACTGTCTGCTGTGCGAACTGCGTTATGTTTACGAAAAATTGAAAATGGCTAACGGAACAAGAAGTTCTGATAGCTAATGTTAATATTGAGCTAAATATAGCTGGCGCGCGTGCTTATTTTACTATACATAATAGATTAAAGTATATAGCACAGAATAGTAAGTAAGAAAGTATCGATCGATCGGGGACGGAGAAAACCCGGCATTTTCTGGAAAGCCCCCCCCCCCCCGACATGGCATAAAAAGAGGACGTGTCCGGGGAAACCCTAGCTATCCCTTTATCATGAACTATGTCTAACTGCTAGCAACTGTTTAAACGAAAGATACATGTCCTTTTATGATCGAAATGCCGATTTTTGTGTCAAAATAAAAAAAAAGTATTATTATTATTAAACAGATGCATTCATATTAATCCAATCTCTTGCATGTATAAGACCAGGCAGAATAGCCAGGGGTAGACCAAAGGAAACACTCAGAAGAACAACACTTAGAGAAATTAAAACAAACAATATTCATACTATTCAAGAATTGCACAGAATAGCTTTGAACAGACAGAATTGGAGAGATATGACCTCTGCCCTATGCACTAACTTCAGCGATAAGGAAAATGAATGAATGAATTCATATTAATAAACCCGCCATCCTATGTCAAACACAAAGTACACCTAGGGAAATTATTACGTCATCTGCAATTTCCGTCAAGTGCATTCTATGGAAACGCATGCACACAAAATTGAGACGTATTTTGCAAGACGACATTAATTTGTTCCATAAGAACCAAGATCCTATAAATACATGTATAAGGAAAACAGAACGACAGGGGAGTAGACGATTCATAACATCAGGACCGAACTGCTAGTCTAGTTGGCTGATACTCCACTGTTCCGCGTTAATGATAGACATGGATAATGCATGCAAAAAAGATTAAAAACTCCTACTTGTGATTTTATCTTTGACAACAACAGTGCGCACACAGTCAAACCCGGTAGTTGTTAATGACCACACCAGAAATCTGCGTAAATAATGCTGTGATTTATATGGCAACACTGGAACCTGTTGCTGTATTGGTCTTTCCCGGAAATCAGTGATATAGATTAATGACAGAATGTGGGCTGACGCGTGACCCTCTGCATTATAAGACCTATTGGTTAATGTGGAATTAAGCCTTCTTAAAGATTAATTTGACTATTCCTGTGATTTTCATTAATCACTGAATATATTTTGTGTAAACTTGTATTGACATTCAATCCAAGTATGACATTCAAGGGAATAGTCTTGAGATATTAGAAGGCTTGATTCCCATTAGCCAGTAGGTCTGATATCGCCGATGGTCAAGGTTGATTCATGAACCGTTTGACCCTTCGACCAAAATATTTCAAAGATTGTAGCTCCCCACACGTGCAATGCAGTTATGGGTATTTTTTGATCAAACTGTGTTTTGTGACAATTATTCTGGAAACCGTAAAAACTGAGGCAGTAGTCTGGGAGATCGTGTGGTGCCTGTGTCAGAAAGAGGAGTAAAATATCAACACTGTCATTTGCCATGCATATCATAAGAGTCGACTAAGACAGCTGTGTAGATGAAGTTGCCTGTTCAACCACCCATAGTTAAAATAACCAAACATCCATACCGAAACCGGATGTCAGGTCAAAAGAAGAAAACAGTACAGTCAAAATGTAAATTACACAAGTTATTCAGTTCTCTGGACTACGTCCTACTAGCCAGCAGGAGTTTGAGCACAAACGCATGAGAAGACAAGCAATTGTATGGTGCTCAATATCTTCCAGGTGATAAAATGTATAAGCGAGCCTATATTTCAATAGAAATTCTGAAACTTTCCATAGTTCATGAATTAGTCGACTGAACAGCCTGAATGCTCATATAACAAGATCATAGGGTAAGTTGATTCACATGAACTATAAGACATACAGCTCTTGTATCCTGAATGACAATTTTTGTTCTGGGGTATTGGACAGACATTTATTTCATACACCAAAGACGACTCTTAAATGTGTGCAATGCCTTGAGAAGAAATCTATTCAGAGGCAACAACATTGCACAGATGAAAGGCGGTGGAGTTTCCACATGAGGTAAACCTACTAGAGGCATGCTGTTGCATGGTGATTGGTCTAGTGGTCCCGTGGTCGGGAGTTCGTAGAGACGAAAGTATACAATATGGTATTTTAATCAGAATATAAAGATGAATAAGCGCAAGAATAAGATTAGAGAATAACATCTGATGACATGAAAACATGAATTCCAGGAAGGTAAATGGGAATTACTAGAAACATAATATAGAAAGATATGACAGAAGTAATGAGATAGAAGATATATTATCAGAATTAACCGGATGTCTAAAATGTGTGATATCAGACGGAAATGAAATTATATGGTGCCAGAAAATAGCAAAATATTTTTTTAAACATGCTGCGCGCTCCATGCCATTCGTTTTCAAGGTATATGTAACGCAATACGTTCTGGAAGATGAACATTGAAATCTGAAAACAGGGTCATGAAGTTTTGCTAATTACTGTAAACACATAGGAGAAACACAAATCGTCATTTCGACCACAACACCTTTAACAAGAACACAACATGACACACGACGAATAAAGAACTACGGTGCCTACGATCACATAAGATATAATATGATCAAATGTCAATATGTGTATTTTCTTTGAGTTCACGGTGATTAGCAAAACGTCATTACCCTTTTTCCAATTTTCTCCAAATTTTTCTGCAGTTATTACCTGTTACCCATCACATTTTGAAAGTGTACCATCTACAGTGGATACGTATCAAACACAAACATAATGGTCATTGACTGACCATCACTGGATACTCAAACAGTCTTAGATTGATTGCTGATCCGTAGGTTCATTTCTGTGACCCACTGTCATTGTGTGACATATGCACGCATTTGTGGGTTATTGTTCTGCTCCATATAGGGTGCCCCATTTATCTGGCAATGGGCAGAATATCATTCTTTCAATATCATCCAAAGATGGACATTTAAAAAGGTGAAATTTAGATTCTTAAAAAGCTGGATATAATCAATGACTATACAATCACTGAGCATCACACATGGCTTTGTCCATTTCACATAAAGCTGATTGATCAGTGAGTGTAGTGAGTATGCAATAAATCAAAATTCCTTTAAAACGGTTTTTTCCCCCAGCTGGGTGACTGACTGGTGAATCGGCAGATCATGGGACTGGAGCACTATACATTGCAAAGGAAGTGCACTGACATAAAGTTATTCCAATGGAAACACTGAAAATATAACAAGTTCATACGTTTTCTTTAAAATCTACTCAGCTGTTCACCTGTTACCTTGTGACAATAAACAGCTGTACATGCTGTGTCAAGAACGGTCTTATAACTACAGATCCACTTGCTACTGAACACTGGGGTCTACATGGCGTAGTGGTTGAGCCGTTCGCTGTGTGCTCAAGAGGTCGTAGGTTCGAATTCTGCTCGCGTCCTCTTGTTTATAAAGAATTTTTTTTCCTGGTGATTATGCTTGAAGATAAACCTGGGGATTATTGATTGAAGCTACGGAGTTGCGTGCTAATAGTTGTGCTCTTAGCAGGCGACAGGCATCTTCGCTGAGAAGGATGGAGTACATATGGGATAACCGGAGTATAATGAAATCAATCTTCTACACCTTTTTTAACCTTTAAACAGAACACTAAGTCACGTCGGATAACTTGTTACATGTATTGTACAAGCCAATAATATTGGAGTAACGTGGTCGGTATATAAGCCAGGAACTGAAACGTGAAATTAATGTAATATGCATCAAATAGCTATATTCGTGTATGGGGAACGTTCTGTAAAAATGCGTCTGTGCATTGGTAGTATGCATTTCCGTCATTTTTAAATGATCAAGTCAATTGAATTAAACTTTCCGCCGAATATGGATGTGTCGGGCCATTGGCACAGATAAAACGGTGACACAATGCGTTTCCATTCTCTGGACTACATCCTGCTGGAAATCTAGTAGAACCATGGTCCTGCTACAAGAGAGATCCAGCTGGAGTTTGAGAATTAACGCTGAAGAAGAAGAATTAAACTTTGCTCCAGTAACTATTTCTGAGGTCGGCACCATTTTATTTTGGGTCGTCGGACCGAATTGACCTGTGTCTTGTATAGCAAAATTAAGTCGGATCTTGTTGTATGGCCGAATCGTGTTCTAGGCCCGAATTGAGCTAAATCTTGTAGGGCCTAATTGAGCTGAATCTTGTTGTAGGGCGGAATTGAGCCGAATCTTGTTGTAGGGCTGAATTGAGCTGAATCTTGTTGTAGGGCTGAATTGAGCCGAATCTTGTTGTAGGGCCGAATTGAGCCGAATCTTTTGTTGTCAATTGAGCCGAATCTTGTTGTAGAGCCAAATTGAGCCGAATCTTGTTGTAGGATCGAATTGAGTTGAATCGTGTTGTATGGTCAATTGAGCCGAATTTTATAGGGCTGAACCTTGTTGTAGGGAAATATAGGTAGGTCATAAAATCTAAAAAAATTTTTTTTTAAAGTTACCCTAGAGCAGCAAGTAAACAGGTAATATAGAACTTTTAATTCAGCCTGGAGGATCGGTCAGAGACAATGCCTAGTTGGTGTGCACTACGTGTTATGTGTTCAATACCACGTGAACTAGCATTATTCAGCATATTCTAAGAAACTGTTATTTAATTGGGAGGGGGACTGTTTATGGCAATTAATGGAATATAGCATTGAATCAATTAGCGTAAGATAACATATTTTGGATATATTAAAAAAGACAAAATGGCTTGGAAAGATTAATCATGGAGAGAAAAGTTCCAGGAAATGGAACAGGAGGCATACACCCCCCCCCCCCCAAGACTATGACACATGATATCGAAAATATTTGAATATGAGACTATATGAGGCTGGACCAATTGAACAGAACCGGAATGATTACATGAGGACAACGTTCTTTAGACACGTCACATAGAAGAACAGAAGATATACGTGTATGTACAGTGTATATGTGTGTGTACGTATGTTTATTTTGATGAATATTTGCATGTGTGTGGTGGTGCAATTATCCACACTAGATCACCTCTATACGAGCATCAGACGGTTTGATAACAGAAAAATAAGATGAACACCAGCTAGATCAACAAATAATAAATGAGAGGTTAGCAACACTTGACATAACGATCAAATCGTCTACACAAACAAACAGCATACGTTATGATAGCCACGCAAACCTTACACTTAAGTTCACAATATTAAATCTGCATCACGTGAACACACATCAACACAGCCGCATTATAATTGTAAAACTGCTATCTCAACAACCACCGTGTTGAGAATGAACTTCCTATTCCAACACTCAACGAAAAAAACTGAGTTGAAATCACGTGCCGAACACTAGCATGATTAACGGCGAATCAAATGCATTGACACGAGTTCTCGTGAGTAAAACAGATCTACATGAAGACACGACAAATAGGGCAGGTTAAACTGCATCTTGACACTGACACTTCCGACTGAATCATCTATCCATACTCAATAAACACTTTCAACATGACACCGTCTGGATGCTACACAGAAGCCTGGTTTCTAATGTTGATTTCTTTTTAACATTTTGTAACACTCCACCGGCACATGTTAGCAGTGAGGAGAGAAGGAAAAAAAAAACATCCGCGTCATCGTTTTACCAGACCGCCGCATCAACTCTCGTCTCCTGCAAACTCTTTCGCGTTCGTACGAAACGAACTAAACATGAGAGGCGACAGATTTGGCAGGAGAAAAAATAAATGCTTCTTTGTGGTGCATTTGGTGAGCATTTGGACTTCTTGCTGATACTTTTGATAAGATAGTCATGGTGGCTAGATTACCTGAATAGCGACCTCCATTATTTATGGTAGCCATACACTTTGATATAACAAAATTGAACTTGAGAAATGCATCATTTTTGTTGAAAAATATTTTTTTAGTGGCAGATGATACCTGGTTGTAAAATCTGCTGTGACTTCTGACCTTGCTGAATTGTGTGATGATGATGATAGAAATCGGGGAAGTGTAAGAGTTTATTACTCTTGTGAAGTTCTCCGTAGCTTTTGAATGTCTCAGGTGACTCTCACTCAATATGATTGTAGGGTGTAATGTGTGCTCGTCCATCACAAGTGATGATGGCCATTTTTACACTCACTTTTGAAAGTTCAGTTTGAATGATATCCATGCCTAATAATGGCTAATGAGCCCTATTCGAGCTGTAAATGTACTTGGACAGTTCGGGCATGAAATGACCACTATAGACGGATTTTGGTCTGTCCGTGACTTTCTAGCTACTCTCCGCTGTTGAGCTGCTGCATTTCTCCTTTTTTTCACAAGATGACGCGCTCTTTTTGACTGTAGAGCGCCATGTATCTTGGTAGGGTGTAATACCACGAGTTGAACAACCGCTTGCTACGGGGGGTAATGGTCTGACTTTCTCATGTAAACATTTCGAGCGGATCCCTAACAGCGTACCTTACATAAGTCAATTTGTTCTTTAGAATGGTCAGATCTCAAACAGCATCACTTATCTTGGCTGAACATACTTTTGTTTCAAGCTTAGCATTGTCTGGCCACAGACAGTACAACACAAAGTGACTAGTCGCATCAGTCGAGATAAGTGATGATGCTTGGGATATGATTGCAGGACTATCATAGAGAAGGACTTGTATTAACTGTTCCGACTTTTTTCGTGTTTTTCATTGGCTGGAGGCACACAGTGACCAATGATCAGTTGCATCAGCCAAAGTAAGTGAAGCTGGTATCTGCGCGCATGTCTATTCTAAAGAACTTATAGGGAACTCACTAGCGTGTTGACTTATCTGATAATATACCAGGATACAATCGTGGCCCTCGTCAGTGCATGCCATCTAGCTTAATTAATGAGGCCTTCAATCAGTGCGCTTTTGATTGGTAGCATATCCTGTTCAGAACGTCTAGCTATCAACCCAACATTTGTTAGCTGTTGTGATTTTTATTTTAGAAAATCACCAAGTTATTTTAGTTATTGTCACGATTTCCATTGGTTCAATTATATACTTGGAGTAGCCTTAACTATTTTTTGGCATGCGATTCCAAGTATATAAATATTGGCCAAGGAAAAACACGAGAATAATCAAGAAAAGGAACGAATGAAGGCCTCATTAATTCAGCTAGAAGGCGTGTACTGTCGAGAGCCACGATACAGCCGAGCTTCACAGCACAAACCGAATGCAGCAAATGTGTGACTATAGGATATATATGAAATGTTGGCTCTATGTAAATCATCCTTTTAAACTGACGATATTTGACTTTATCTGCGATTTTCATTCCTCACTTTTGTATACAAAGGCTATGCGTCACTTTAGAAGGATGACACACAATTGCGTCAAAAGGTCTTAAATTCTTGTGTAGTACATGTCACGCGTGCTGGCGCGGGAAAACGCTACAGCCTGATCTCGGTATAAAAATATACATATTGCACTAAGTTCAGATCTATTCCTTTGATCTAAGTACTGGTCGTCAGAGGCGTAGATAAAGCATGGGAAGGTGAGGGCGTAACTATTCTTTAAAAATATATTCACATCGAATGTGTAGGATTATGAGAACTTTCAAGCCATGGACATCTAGATATACAAACGGGTCATGACAAGGGCTGGTTAAACGTCACAGAAAGAGTCGGTTGTTACAAATACATTCTTCTTCTTCGTTCATTTTCAAATTCCTGCTGGATCTCTCTTGTAACAAGACAATAATCCTACTAGATTTCCAGCAGGATGTAGTTCAGAGAATGGAAATGCGTTGTGTCACAGTTTTATTTGCGTCAATGGTCCGACACATACATCTTCGATGGGTTACAAATAACAATAGCAGGAAATTTCACGTACAATATTTTTACCAAGCTCTTGTCCTGAATAACCCTGCATGCTGACTTCCCGCAAAATCATTCAACCTGGTTCATGTGACTGCTTATTAGTCGTTTTGCATGCGCTTTGTGTCGGCAGACAATGAAAATCACGGAAAAGGTCAGACGAGCATACATAAGTTACTCTAAGTTATATCAGCACGTAGGACTATCCTGGAGAAGGGCTTCGTATAAACAAGAACTTGCATGCCAAAAAATGCCACGGCTGACCAACGAAATTCACAAAAAATAATCAAAATTGGCCTTTCATGTCATGTTTACATTTTCTGATGATGACCGGTCATGGCTATATGCCCTCTGGGAACCACGGAGACATGTAGAGGCCCACGGATAATTATTTTTTCCAAATTAGGGGGGCACATACCCGTACAGGAAGGTTGCCACTTGAAGCATAAACAACAAGAATTATAACGAGAACGCTTAAAAAGACTTGGTGATGTAACGAAAGATAATTAAATTTTTAGGAGGGAGGGGGGGTGTGTGTTCCCCCACTGTATTTTTTCCCCTGAAAAAAGGTTGAGGCCACAGATACAGATGACTGTGAATACACAAAAAAGAGATCACGCCCATTCTCAATAGATGTCCTAACAGATCGTATGTAAACACTCGCTCTGCGGAGGAGGCTTTGTTTTTTTTACTTATCGACAGAAACCTATTTTACCTATTGCCAAGCACTATTGACAGTCAAAGGTATAGAGTTCGAATTCGACCGTATGCAAATTTAAATCCGGACCGTTCATAAAGCAATGACAAACTACTAAATAATGTATATTGCCCAGAAAATCAATATAGCCAAAACAGAATGCTGCGTTGATTCTTGATTAGAAAACTGGCCTCACAGCACGTGGGGCATTCCCATAAGTGCTCCGCCCTCTGTTCCAGCAGCCATTCGACTTGATGGTGTTTCGAGTCCAATGCCACCGAAACAGACGTCGACATCAGGGCACAACTCTGTCCCTTGCGACAGTTTTCTTTGTTGTTCCGCCCATCCACGCCGTGCCCGTAACTAGTTCAAGCACAACGTCTGCATGTCGGAACAACATGGTAACTGTTATCGAAGGTTACGACTACGGCTGCGTTGATGAATAGGATCTGATTAGGATTTGCTACCAATTTTTGTGTGTATAATTTTAATTTTCTTGGAAACACCATCAACTTACACTATTGTATGTCGCTACGAGGGGTCACTCACGTATCACCACCCAATGAAAATAACGAAGAAGCCTATCGTTGTGACGCAATTGGGTAGTGTTGGCGTATTTCTGCCAAAGAAAAATCCATAATATGTACTCACTGCGCAAAAAAAAAGAATCCGCTGAGAGGATGTTTACATACGACCTGTTAGGACTAAACGTAGACTGGCGTGGAGAGAAAGCGCACTCAAAAAGAATAAAACGTGATAAAAGAAACATACTCAAAGAGAACCAAAGTTTCCTTCAAACATTCAATCCGTCTGCCTAGTCACAGATAAGCATGGGTAGATTCACGTGTGTGTGTGCTCAGTATTTGAAAACATACAAGTAGCAGACTGTATACAGGGCACAAACAAGGGACATAACTCACAACATACAGCTGCATCCGCTGCGAACTTTGTGAGATGTGAGGTTGTTTATTTGACAGTTTTCCTGTGTGTGTGTGTGTGTGTTTACTGGCCGATAAAGTTATAATTGTTCATAAATAAAGATGAGAAAGACCAGAAAGTATGAGCCAATGTGATAGCATTGGATATGCCATTTGCTCGCTTGTCACTGCAACGAGGAGCTTGTATTCAAAGCTTTCTTTCGCAAACAGGAGGATCGCCACTTTGGCAACAACAACACTAGTCAAAGTCCTGTATATCAGTAGAATGTAATCCGAATAATTGATTGCTCTATGACCTATGTCATAATTTACATCTTAGTTGTGTATACGATATCTGCGCTTTTCGGTCTTACACCTCCAACTTCAGTATGGCTTCTGGGTCACTGAACCTCTATGGGATGAGACAACCAAATCCACTTCAAAACCGACTTAGTCGCCTCTTACGACATGCATTGCCAGTAACTCTTGTCTATTCTTTGCTTCATTTTCCGACCACGGAAATATGCAAGCGACATCAACAGGAAAATCTCGCCATGTCTCTCATCTCAATATCTAAAGCAGAAACCCTCCTACTATTACATGGGCCCGCTACAGTCTTCCTCTTCTTCGTAGTTCACAGTTTAACATGTCTACACAGCAAGTGCGGTTTTAAAAATCAATGTTGCTGTATTTGAAAGTTCCTCAGAGCTACCATACAGCTTCACATGTATACATAACAAGTCCGGTTTTTTTTATCAATGCTGCTGTATTTGAAAGTTCCTCAGAGCTACCATACAGCTTCACATGTATACATAACAAGTCCGGTTTTCTTGATCAATGCTGCTGTATTTGAAAGATCTTCAGCGCTACCATACAGGTTTCTATGGATATATGTCTTTATCTGAGCATACAACATGAAAATGGAATCAGCAAGATACAGAGGACGACCACGAAGAAGGTGGATTAAAGGAGTTACAAACATTCTGAGACGTCACAATATTACCGCATATCAAGCGACCAATCTGATAGCCGTAAAACTGATCGTCATTCGATCATGCGGCGACTCACAGCAAAAGCAGAGAAAAGACAATAGACGTACTTCTTGTGCGTTCACTCAAATATCCAATCCAGCACGAAATGTGCGTGTGATTTGAGTCGTAGCGGGGGAAGTATGTTGTGCTGCTAGATGTACTTCAGATCTGCATTTTTGCGTCGTACATCCGTCTTCGGAATTATCATTTACTGAAGTGCAACAACGAACTCTACCTTGCTATCAATTGACAATCCTCGGAACATGCTTCATCTATATTACCACCTTCATTGATCTTTGCCACGTAATCTTTGGTTGTCCAACTTTACATTTTCCCTTCGATGTCATGTCCAGGAATCTTGTGTGGTCATCCAGCTCTCTATGAGGACAAAGTCAATCCAATCCCATTACCTTGTTATCACAATGGTATGTATCATCTTTTGACTAATTCTCGACACCCAGCTCCTTGATAATCATCTTGCTTGACCGTAACGTTATGTTATCTATTATAATGTTTGCTTATTTAGATGTCCAGAAAGTTAGTCTTTCTTTCTTCCCTAATGTGAAATGGGAAGGTAAGAATTATTTCACCTTAACTTACTTTCATATCCATAAAACTCCAGCTCTTATTCGATGAGAAATGTCTTGACAAGAAGCCGTCTACTCGGAGAGGGAAGGTTTATCTAGTACAATGTAAGTCGTTCACCAATGGAATTCGTTGATCACCTCTCCGCCTATCATCTTCGCATCGATCAAATTATCAGTGTTTCGTATGTCTGCATATGAGTGGTCCTGGATTCATTCCCCAGTTGAGGCGGAAATATTTTTCAGATTGCAGCGGCTCTTGGGTCAACCCAGCCTTAAATGGGTACCAGATTAATCCGGGAAGTAAAGAATGCGAGGGAGAGGAGATGGCTACCGCCCTCATATAGCAGAGCCACTGAAGTGTGAGATCGCTAACGTCTCACACCTCTACGGCATTAATAAATGCTATGTATTTAATTACAAAAAAGTTAAAAATGAGAATGATAAAATCCTACATATATTCTATATTAATGTATGGATCAGAAACATGGACACTAAATAAACAATTAGAAGACTGAACTGATGCCTTTGAGATGTAAGTATATAGGAGAATAGGGACAACATCATGGAAAGAGAAGAAAACAAATAGAGATACTAAAAACACTTAATAAGAAGAAAGAATTACTAAGAGAAATAAATATCTGACAAATAAAATATGTTGGACACATTAAAAGACATGACACCTTAGTGAAGACCTTACTTGAGGGTAAAGTCATAGGAAAGCGAGCAAGAGTTAGGCAGAGATACAAGACAAGTGGGAGTATAACATCACAAGATGGACAGGTTACAGTCTAGCAGAGTGCAACTCCAAAACATGACAGGGAATGTTGGAGATCTATTGCAGCCAACTTTCGTTGCGGAGACGGCACTTAATGAGTAACTTTACTTACTTTACACTTTAAAAAAAAAACATTGAAGCATGCTCATCAAAGATTACACCCTGCACAAACAAGTGAAAATCACCTACTTCCTATTAGATTTCCAGAGTTGATATCGAATGATGATTAGAGGAAGAAAGCATACCGGTGAATGTTGGAGACGATGACAAGGAGAAAATGGGGATGGATATGCCACTCTGTCAGAAAGGAGCTCGACAACATATAACTAGAAAAGCGCAAGACTGGAACCCGCAGGAAAAGTGGGAAGTTGGACGACTTAATAACACATAGATAAGAACAATAAAGGAAGAGACAACATCAATCGGGACCAAGTTAAAGAAGACGGCGCAATACTGAAATAGTTGTAGAGCAACAGTTGCAGCCCTTTTATCCGCAGGGAACTGGAAGGAAGGTAGAAGAAACAATGGAAAGATATTGACATATATCCCAAAAAATTTTTGACTTTTCATTATAACACATGTGCCTGGTGTCAAATTGGTTCTTTTCTTCACGTCGGCAAATGCAGTCACGAAACCAAAGGTAGATTATCTATATTGGAGAAGGGAGGCGCAAGAACAAAGCGCTGTAACAGGAAACAGTCATCGTAGCAGGTGCTTGCGTGCAAAATAAATCTGGAGAAGGTCGAGATAGCAGCAAAAACATCGTCTGGTGATAAGTTTGTAGGTAATTTCCGGTCAGACCACAGAGGCCTCACCCCCCCCCCCACCCAAAAAATATGAAATTATATGAAAACTTTAATCCCCGGTCTTGTATTTTTCTTTCAGTTATTTGTACTCTCCCATTGCCCTTGACCTTATGTGTGCTAGCTTTAGTCGAATAAGCCGACAAATTAGTAACGAATATGGGCTGAATATTATCGCACTGAAATATTGTAATGGATAATCAGAAGAACAAAAAACGATACTATAGGGAATAGTTGAATGTGAAAGAACCAGAGGAGAACAAAGAAAATTATGGTCAGACAACATCAAGGACTGGGCAGTCGGGGTTTCTCATCACTCATGAGCATCGCTGAAGATAGAAATCGGTGGGGGGCCGCGTGATGCATACAATGTGGTTACAAGATAGAAATCGGTGGGGGGCCGCGTGATGCATACAATGTGGTTACAAGATAGAAATCGGTGGAGGGCCGTGTTATACATTCAATGTGGTTACCCATACGATCATGGCGGGATATATACTTATTGATATGTATATTGACTGGATATTAGTAATCCAGAACACCAAAAACTATGGTAATCAGCTATCTATACCAACAAGGCATCGTTACTGCTGTATGTACCTGTACCTCCTTTCATGTTCCAAAACACCACAATCTGACAACCGAAATGTTTAGTAAACACAATTTCAAAATTGCGAACACAATTTTAAAATTGCGAGATCAAAGACCACGTTGCCATTACAACAGACATAGATATACAAGTTATTGCTCAATGAAAAAAACTGGCTACAATTTAAGTTACTCTTCTCAAAAAGTTCAACAAAGATAAGGCTAGATTTAGCAGTCGTACCTGGCAGGTGAGAATAAACACGACTCTGTAAGATTCATTAAAAAAGTCGACAGTAGTTTCTATTTATTTGGTTATCTCCCCTTTTATCAATACTACCCCTTTTCTTTGAGCAGGCGACTTAAAGTTCAACATTGTTCGCATCATTGACCGAAGCTAGTTAGCGACTTTAATTGTGTAGTTTCCTCGCTCCTCTGATAAATATATCTGAGAGCAGTGTCTGTTTCTCATATATGTTGAACAATTGCTTACTTATCATTGCCTAATTCACTTTCTGTATATTCTCAGAAAATATTCTCATGTCAAGAAATGTGTGCAGAAGGTTGTATCAAATGCTTTAAAAATACAATTGTATAGAATCCTCATCATAAGCTGGATATATCACAGGAAATTATCATCTTCAGTCTACCCACTGGTCACTTGAGACTAACGGGAATTGAACCAGTCCGTTCAACGGCACCAAATCGCCTATCAACTATTGAACACGCGTTCTTTAGTACTTGACTAACCATAAAAAGATGCGATTTCACACAAAGTCACCAGAACGAACTATTTAGCTACAAGTGGTGTTTTCTAGGCTTATGGGGCCAATGTATATGGTCCTTTTAGCTACATGTTTTCTGAGCTCTGGAGGCCAGTGTATATGGTCCCTTTAGCTCCAAGTGGTGTTTTCTGGGGGCCAGTGCATATGGTCGTTGTAGCTCCTCCAAGTCATGTTTTCTGAGCTCTGGCAACCAGTGTATATGGTCCTTGTAGCTCCTGGTGTTTTTTTTAGGAGGCCAGTGTATATGGTCATTGTAGCTCCAAGTAGTGTTTTCTCTGGACAGAGTATATGGTCATTGTAGCTCCAAGTGGTATTTGTTTTCTGAGCTCTGGAGACTAGTGCAAATAGTCCTTGTAACTGCAAGCGGTATTTTTGGAGCTCTGGAGGCCAGTGTATATAGTCCTTGTAGCTCCAAGTGGTTTTATTTAACTCAGGGCCAGTAAATAGGCCATTCAAACCATCCTGATGGACCAGTAAAAATTGCTTGGCAGGCATAATTTACACTCCCCCCCCACATACCAAGAGAAAACACAGTTCATAACTATCATGTTTTGTTGGACTTCTTGTAGAAAGTTCTCCAATGGTGTGTTATCTACTGCAAGATCCAGGTTCTAACTTCTAGTTCGTCTCATACCTTCTGCTGTGCCTAATTCTCATTACTCAGAGTGTCATTTTCTTCCTGAAATTCTACCTCTAAGTTCTTCTCTGTTGTCTCATCTTCTTTTTTCTTCTTCTACATTTATTTTCAAACTCCTGATGCTTGACATGATGTAGTCTGGAGAAACAAATGTGTTATATAATGGTTTACAGCTTGGATTTTACACCTGCACCATTTTTGTCTGACACATCCAACTTCAGTATAATTTTATGCCATTGTGATCTTATATGCGATGGCCTAAGCATCCCCACTCCACAAACATAATTAGTCCCCTCTTACAGCAAGCATGGCAGGTAAAAAGTGTTGTTATTATTGCTCCCTTTTGGGTCATGCAACACATTAGGCGGCTTTCTCATCATCACAGTTGTCAAAGTAATCTCTTTCTAACTCATACACTGAACTTGTTCTACTTCTAGCCATATGCTACTTACTTCATGTGCTCTCATCTTGCATCTCACACTGTCTTTTTGGCAGCATTTTCTACAAGGTATTTTTGTTCTGCCATTCTCAAGTCTACTTTCCCTTATTTGTTTCTCTCACATCTGCACACTCTGCATACTTCCTATTTCTTCCTGATCATCACTTTCCATCAGTCCCCATACTCCTGAGCTAGTCAACAGATCATTTGTTTTCTTCTTGTGCATCTGTGCATACAGAGCACCTCCTCAAAACATTCATAAATGTACAGCAATTGATAAACCATGCTCTATTTGGTCCACCAGTCTCATTTGCAACCTGCAAAAAAATCCTGTCCAGCCGGAGCTAGCCATACCCCTTTTGACATGACATTCCTGCAACCTGTTTAAGATTCAGAATCATATGCAACATTGTTCTCTCACGCTACGTAAATTATGGCATTCAGAACATCAGCTTGAACACCTGACTCCCTACGACAGTCATGCCATCAAGTTCATTTATATGCTCAATTTCTAGGGGATCTCCTTGAAGTAGTGGTTAAGCCGCTTGCTCTGTGCTTATGACATCATGGGTTTGAATCCTGCTCGCTAAATATTGTTTATAAAGTGGATTATTTTCTTAGAAATTCCAGGTCATTAATACTTGAAGGAACAGAGTTACAAGCTATGAGTGGTACTCTCAGCAAGCGGCATAGTCACTTCGTTGAGAGAGACAGAGCGCATATAGGGTAACCTGAGTACAATGAAGTCAATTCTCTATGCTTTCTGAGCTTATTTTCACAGTAACGTTCAACTACAAATGCAGCAGTCTAACCACTTGACTACTCAAAGTTTTTATACTTTACATAGAATACAACATATCACTTCTCTACATTACACAAACAAAGTGTGCCACCATAGATCTTTCACTTCAGATTACCAAGCTATCATATAGAGATTACTTTACTGGTATACATCTACACATATCTACAACTATATCTGCACATGCATTATTTAATTACTGACTTCCTGTTCTGTCTCATGGAACATCAGTGAGTCATAAACAGTATTTTCATTTTATGAAACTAGAGATATAGTTTATTTTTATTTTGTGTTCATTCTCAACCTTCCACTGGATCTCATTTGTAGCAAAATGGTCTCAATAGATTTCCAGCAGAATATAGTCCAGAGAAAAGAAATACACTGTCACCATTTTATTTGTGACAATGACTAGACATATCCAACCGGTGGTGGTAAATAATACATCAAGTATCTTTACCACTTCCACTGAACAGTAGATGTCATAGTCATATTTTTAGTAGGTCAGTCATACGTTGCAAACTGTTGTCTGCACTACATGCTGGTCACCAACCTCAAACCTAGACATGGTAAAACTTGCTTGATGTGTTTAGCTGCTGTGTTGCTATTGATGTAGTTACAGAGCTGACTTAAATATTTGTGAAAAACACAAAACACATCTGTTAATAAAAGAATAGTGCATAATTACTGATTGAAGGTAAAGGTAGAGTCTATGACAGCAACCTGTCATCGGGAATGAAGACAACTCTTCATGTAATAATCCACAATACAAGGTGGAAAAAACCCCTCCCTTTATCATTGTCCCCAAAATGGTTAGCAAAAAATGGGAATTCCAAAAGGAACCAATGACCTTAAGTTTTTTGGATAAAACTCCTTCCTTAGTGAAACGTATCTACTGCCCTGATCCTGTGAAACAAGTCTTAACGGTGGAAGTGAGGAAAAATAATCCTTCAATCCTACAAAATTTCTACCAGATGAAAGCAAATCATGGGCAATGAACGAGCATGAAACTAGAGACCACAGATTTGGTTCTACATAAGAATGCTGAGAATCAAAGAGGCAAATGGAAAAATTAATGAGGAGGTACCGAGGGAGATTGACAAAACATCAGAAAAAAAAAATGGTCACTGTTTCTTGGCCACATCACATTAAGAGAAATACAATTTAACAGCATACAAACTTGAAGAAAAGAGAATCAGAGAGAGAAGATACTGAATAATTTAACAATGTGACTTTATGATAATGTCAGCAGTGTAGCTGTTACACAGCACTACAGATCGAATGTTGTTGAGATCAAAAATCATCATCTATATAACTAACTCAGCACATGATGATGAATTATTATGTGAAGCACCCATATTTGCATATGATATATTAATTATTCATAGAGAAATAATGTCTACTCTTTATATTAAAGGCAACTCCAGAGTTATCATATGACGTATTCTCTCCAGAACATTGTCTTCCCAATAAACTCTTTGAACAATTTTTTCTGTCTTGAGCAATGCGCCTTGCATCTTTCAACAACGTATTCATGTTATCTTTAATGTCGGCTGTCCGACATCGTCTTCATGGTCTGCCTTTTCTCCTCTGCCCAGGTGCTCAATTATTTGTCTTTCTAAACAGTTGTTATCTCTATATGACCAAATAGGTGTCATTTTATTTTTTATATTGTGTTTAGTAACCAACAATCTGGCATCTTTAATGTGTTTTATAATATCTGAGTTTCTATTTTTTTCCTTCCATAATATTCGAAGTATCTTTCTGTAGCATTTCATTTCAAAGGCGTTGATCTTCTTTGCTGCTGTTTTACTTAGAGTCCATGTTTCACAGTTGTATGTTGCAGCCAGAAAAGTTCTTAGCATTAGCAATTTTGTTGTTTTTCCATTTGTTTTTCAAACATGTTATATGCCATTGTCAATCTCTGCCACGCAGTCTACTGCACTGTTGATGTTTGCTCCTAAATATTTAAATTTATCCACACATACTCTATCTCGGTATTGTCTATTTTTGGTTGTTATATCTGTTAACATGATTTTTTATTTTGCGTGTTTAAAAATAAATGTTGTGATTCACTGTATTTCTATGTACTCCAGAATAGTTTTGTAAGTCACAAAAAATATCAAGGTTGCCTACCTTTCATCACCAATGTCCATTCCCTCAAGTTCATTTGTGACATCTTCAATCTCTTTCTTTAGTTCCTGTCATAATTGTTTATAAAAAAAAGGTAATGTTTAATAAATTACTACTTATTGGATTGTTTACTAGTATTCATTCTCAAACTCCTGCTGGATATCTCTTATAGAAGGTCAATCGTTCTACTAGATTTCCAGCAGGATACAGTTCAGAGAATGGAGATGTATTGTGTTGCAATTTTATTTGCGTGAATGACCTATCACATCCCACTTCAACAAAACATGTTTTTTTGCAAATTGAACTTGTTTGAGCAGGACTTGATAAGATAAGAATAAAGGGAGAAATATTTTTACAAGCTTAAAACAGTTCATCAGAACACGAGAGGCACAAATCTACTATGAGATGATGTGATAGGAATCTAGGTAATCATCTAGAGCAGTAGAAGCTTTTTTATAAGTTCTGTGAATGTTTGGGATTGTGCACCCGAGTGTATAAAATTGTTGGACAACACCATTGCACTGCATATTTGTGGATGATGCATTTGCAATGTTGTTTGCTATTTACTAATCATACTTCTTTGTGTTTTTGGTGACTATGTTTTCATTGCTTCTCACCAGTTTTTAAACACAATTGATGATTGAAACTTTTTCCCGATGGTTTTTTATTTTACTTCCATGATGCAGATAGTTTGTGGTTTGTTTGCTTGTTTTCTCATGTATGGGATGGTGTTTGATTTTACTTTGATGATGGTGCAAGCATCGAACAGTTGTTTGGATTTTCTTAACTAAAATTATGAGGATTTGAGTGACCCATTGTTCTACTTTAATCACATTCAAAACATTTGTTCACATTTAAATGTCTTCTTCTTCTGTATTTGTTCACAAACTATTACAGATTAACAAGATATAGTCTGGAGCATGGAATGCTTTGTGTCATTGTTTACAGCTTTCTACACCTTTCAGCCTGACACATATGATTTCAGCATGGCAGGTAACAGTGTAACTATTCTTTGCTCTTCTTTCAGGCCCCAGCAACACATTGCCAATTTGATTTTACTGAAATATTTTTTTTTAAACTTAGCTTATTAAAAGATTTGCTTAAACAAGTAATTAGTATGCGTCATCTTTAGCAACAGCCACTATGAACCTCTCTCTGTCAGCTTCAGAAGACCTGCACTTTTTAAAGAATGGCATAAGCTGCCAAGAGTAGAACTATTTTGCAGCAATTGGATATTGACAACAACAAAATATTGATTTCTTTCTACTTTACATGACGATCAAAATTAATCAGTTATCTACATTAGCTTGATGCTGTGTATCCATAGTTGTGATGTCCATCATCTGCTGTAAGCATTGTTGTGCAAGTGTATTATAACTGGATAACTCACCTTTCTACAGTCCTTTCCCACATTCTGACAGTAGCGACATTCACACAGGAATCAACACATACTGCAGTCATTCTTTAATTACACTTTCAGAATACAAATGTTCATGTGTGCTATACTAAATGGTGCAATGCCTGTTACATCAGGATTGTCTCTACACAACGTCCTATACCTAGGGATGCTAACCAATTCCCAGCCATACTAACAGAGGTCACCCATGTGTTGGTAGAACATGAAACAGGGACAAAAAACATTAACACTGTAACATGTTATAAGAAATTACTAAGAAGAATTTTTGCATTGGGTTGGCTAATTAATACTGTATGTTAAAGTGATCACAAATTAAAAAGTTGTAGATATCTCATTAAACTGTAAACCATAGCACAATTAATTGCACTCTCTAAATAACAAAATTATCATTTGCAAAAGAGTTTGAAAACTAAAGCAGGACTAACAAAAGTGCAAAACTACTAAATTTTAATTTTAAGCTGCCATGGAGCCATGACACACTATAACTTTTTCACATTCAAATAACAGCATGTAAATGTTATATATTTGGTTTTTATAATCTATAGAGCTGCTGAGTACATCACTCATAGTAGTCAATGTAGTAGTAGTAGTAGTTAATTCATGCCATGTTCCTCTGTTTGCGAGGGAAAGCATGAGCACCCGATTACTCTATGTCATAAAGAGTGGTGTCACTCTAGACTTCAATAGATTGTAGTAGTGGTAGTAGTAGTTCAAGAATCTTCAAATATTTTATAACTGTTAAATTTTGTTATGATATATGCAAGAAAATTTTGAGAAACTGGCAGAATAGTAAGAAATTAATGCAGGAGTAGAGATGTGGTGGAATAAAAAAACAAATTACCACAGCCAACAAATGCTGGGTTGATAGCTACATCCTGTAAAGGATATGCTACCAATTTAAGTAGAGATGTGCTTTTCTAGAAGAATGCTCCCCATCGAGGTCAATTTCTTAAAGTAGAGATGGGGCTTATCCAGCCAACAGAGGCTTGAAACTAAGATTGATCGGGCGATCCCTGAAATTAAGCAGGATCATAGTCTTGCCTAAGCAAGGACTGGTGCTGAATTCAGAGATACCAGGCCGAGAGGTGCACCACCAACCATGGTATTACACAACATGACTAAAAAACATGTCTTCACAACAAAATGTAAATACTTGCTGTGTAGACATGCTAAACTGTGAATGAGAAGAGGAATTATGAGTCCACTGTGGACAGAAAAAGAGTATAATAAAGATATCTTGAAAGAAATTAAATTTTTTTTTTAAAGAGCTATTCACTCACAGCAGAAGATGACAGTCTAAATTATGTGGACACATCATGAGAAGAGGAAAAATGGAGCAGAATGATATAACAGGCAAGATGAAGAGCAAGAGAGGCAGGGAAAGAGAGATGATGGACAGACTGGCATGGGGAAACTTTTATATTGAAAATGATTGACAGTATATGAGACAGATGGTTGTGATAAGGCCTAGTTCTAAGGCCACACGGCATGGACTATAAGAAAATAATAAAGCCTATTTGTAATTGCTGGGAGATTTTGCAACACTTTTCTTCTCTTTGATGAGAGTTTTGGGTAATCCAGCAGTACATATTCTGTTTTCTCATTTATTTAGACACATAACAACTTGAATCATGCGTGGGGTTTAATTAAAATCAAGATATATTATCACAAACTTTCCCATATGCAAATGTGTCTAAATGTAACAGAAAATGGTAATATTAAGAAAGGCAATAACAAACCTAACCTGTATCTCTAAAATGAGTTGCCTCTTCTTTTCTTGAATATTCCGCAGTAATTCCTGTTCTTCTAGGGTAAGATCTGACAAAATAATGAATGAAATATAATTTATAATATTTGTTATCATATTTTGTAAACATATATGTAAACATATTTTATAACTTTCCCTACATGCCAAGCCATAACTGTCCCCTTTTTTAATCAGTTTTTAAAAAAATCCTCCCAACATCATTATGTAGTCGATAATTTTTATCTACACTAATGTACAGATGTGCATAAACACAGCACATCTCCACACTCTGCAACAAAGTAGGATAGTCCTGCAAGAAGCACATCAACACTATTGCTGTGTCTCTAGGATATCCATGAATTACATGCATACCTTAATTTTGAATCTTATGTAATCTGTCAATCTGTTTTGGCTAGCCAAGGGTCAGAATTGTCATGGCATGCTCTACTACTGACATGACAAGTCCTTGATACGGCAGTACAAGAAGTCATTGTTCATTTACAAAAATAGCAGACACTGCTCTTATCTCTGTCCATCCCCTTTAAGCTCTCATTTATTGTGTAGTTATCATGTTCATTTAAACAAGGACAGCTGTTAAAAAAAACACTCCCAGATATTTCACAGTTGTTGTTCTCTTCAAAACTCTCCATATGAATTGTTAATTGACATTGGTACATGGACTATGTGGTTTGTTTGCTTCAATCTTTAGGGCTTAATGTTTTGCTGTGATATATGCATCTTACATTCTGCAAAAACTTGACTTCAGCATGGATTCTGGGTCACTTTGATCATTTATAAGATTGGACAGCCAACTCCATCACAAAAATTCCATGGTTACCTTTCACAACATGCATAGCAGCTCATATTGTCATAATTCTTTGCTCTCTTTCAGCCCACAGATGATGATCATGAGCAATTGAGCTCTTCTATTCTTCTGTGCTAGACAGAAAACTGTATGATCAGAACTGAATATGTCACTCTTTTCAACAATGCACAGAGCATTACATGGATCTACTGTCCAAGTTATGCTGTAGTCAGGGAAAACGAAAGAGCTGATGTGTTGGCTGATAAAGTCTTGGTGAACGGCACCGAGATAAGAAGAGACAGAATTTAATTGATTAGAGCAGTCATGGATACCTTATGAGAAGACGAGGTCGAATGAGATAATGTACATATTCAGAGAATGGTAGAAATAAGAATGATTAGAGGCAGTGGAAGAAAGTGCCACCTCACTGGAAAGATCAGAAGAACGTGAAATAAGCAATTGACTGGGACACTGAGCATATACACTTTTAGATGGCTGATGGAACAGCAAGCAGAGCATATATGGTAATGCCCCCCAGTGCTGTGACGCTTGTTCTTAATAAAAAATAATGATGCCATGATAAAGAGTTGGGTCAGTGATGTCGCTATCATAGTTTGAGCAGCGGAAATTGTCGCAAGATCATTCTTGCAAGAAGAGATCATTCTTGGCGGATAACCAGAAGTGCTAAAGTAAAGTTACGAGTGAAAATAAAGAATAGTTCTTCACTGTGCTATAAATAGCACACTGTTTACATTTTTAACTAGCTGACATCATAGATCTCCCTAACACATCAATTATCCGTAGGGTTGAGAAACTGTAACAATGTGAATAAAACCAGACACTCACCTTAGTCAACATTCTCTGTGGGATACACTTTTTTAATTACAGAAACGAACTCCATGAATATTCCCGCTATTCTATATAATAATAATCTACCCTAATTCTAAATACTGAACACTTATTCTACTCTTTAACACTAACTCTAATGCCAGTGTTTTCAATTAATAATATATCATTCGACTTCACACGCTTTCTTCTCCATATATGAATTTATAATGAAAGTAAGATCACATTTAACAACATGGATGCCATAATTGTTCCATTCCGTCTGCTAATGTATCATGCGCATGTCCCTTAAATTATATCTTCCCGCTATTGTACATAATAATAATTTACTTAATTCTAACAAGAGGTTAGAATTAACACTAGAAGTTGATCCGAATCCTTAACCCCTAACCCCAGGCTGAATACTAACTCTAATGTAATCGTTTTAAATAAATATTAATTTTAAATACTACTTATATTCGAAACTAAATCATACAACAATACTAGCACTCTGCAAGGCAATCACAACACAAAGGTTAGAAAACACCTCGAAGCTAGAGCAAAGGTCAGAGCAGCTAGAGCAAAGGTCAGAACGGCTAGAGCAAAGGTCAGAACGGAGAACTATACTTTACTTCAGCCAAGTTACGATGTCCAACTACCTAGTATTTATAATGCTGTATTACCCATTTTGAAAATTTTGTCCAAATACTTACTACTACATATAGGTCACATATATGCGAAAGTTTACTGTGGTCTACTTTGAATATGGCTGTCAATATCAATAATATAGGCCTAAGTGTCGCAAATACGGATTAGGATCTAGGTCTAACCAGGCTAATGAACTGATGATAAATAAGTTAAGCCGGAAAGCCCTATTCAGATTGGTAATACCGTAATAGCTCAATGACCACTATCTGATGATGATATGAATGTTATATCATGAATTCGTACACATGTCAAGCTTGAATTCGCGTTTACATGTGTAATCTGATTGAGGTAGTGTGAGCAGTTAAACTGCTCATCATACTGGGAATGAAAACCGAACAGCAGATGAGTGGGATGATGAGTCAGGCATCATAAACAAACGTTAGAAAAGTAGTATAATTCAATATAACATGGGTTAAGATGAAACCTACCGCTAATGTTGAAACTATTCCCTTGTATTGGTTCCATTTTATGAATGAGATCTCAATTTTTTGTTGATTTAAGAAATCATGAATGCAGAAAAACATAAATTACCAACACGGCAAAGGGAGCATAAACTTTGTGTTCCTGCCCACTTCCTTTTTTTCCTCCCTTTCTCAACGGTTGTACGTAAATGTGGATCTATTTTTATGGATCAGATACATTGTATTACTCTTTGTATAAGAAAAAATATATATTATTGTGTATTACATTGTATTATAATATTTTATGTATATTATATGCTGGTTCCCACATAACTTAAATTGTTAGAAATTTCCACAACAGAATGCGAAACTATAAGCAGTTTATTGCCTCGACCTCTGACCTTACAGGTGACAAGAACAACGTTGGATAGAAACAACCTAGGTCTGTGATCTGGTACGCCTCCCTAAATTATCAAAATGATGTCGTCAATATAACATTTTTTTTCATTTCTGGTAGGTACTTTAAATTTCAAATTGATTATGCTATAATTTAAATACACTATATTTTTACACAAGTGTATAACTCTTATTGCTACAATATTTTTTCGGGTTTATTTTCTCCAATTTTTATTGATACTTGAGTTTTACCATTGGCATCGTCACTGTTTACAAAAGTCTGAGTTCAATAAATATAATATAATAATGTGCAAGTGCAGTTGGAAATGGAAACGGCAGTTATCGTCATTTTAATTAACGTTTTAGTTAACTACAAGTAATTGTATGTATTTATTCTCAAGTGTGTATTTTATACTAACTTTATAAGTTTATTTTAGTTAACTTACATAAATTACAAATGTCTCATTCACAATATATAATGATTATAATAAATTAATGTATTGATCATTATATATTATAATGAAAATGTTAGTGATACTAATTATAAAGTGCTACACTCATAACATAGTATTTTATTTGAGCATGAAATTGATTTTAATATGTTAATCCTTCTTAGTATGATTAGGCCTACCCTTTCCTTTTCTGGGTTGTGATTTCTCGCTTGACACGACCACTCCTCCAGTCGACTCAGCTGTATATAAGTACCTGACGCATGAGTTAGGGGAGGTAAAGCCAGCAAGGAAGGGAACTGACTACCCCACCTAATAGTTGCTGCGGCATAGTACATGAAGAATGATTTTCATCCCCGACGGCAGGGTTGCTGCCATGGGACTTACCTTTCCTTCTCCAGACTACATCATGCTAAGCGGCAGAAGTTTGAGAATGATCATAGAAGAAGAATTATGGTTCAGCATGCAAATATGTCGGCCTAATTGCTCATACCGTGTTACACTTACAGATGGAATCCATATTTTCTGAGCAATAATGTTTGAGATTGTGCTGAGTGCAGTTGTCATGATATGCCTCATTGTCATCGTATTTGGATGCCTAGATTGCCTGTTTAAGAAAAAAAATAGATTTGAGGTATGTATATTATTGTATATTTTATAGAAACTAAAATTATTTTTATATGCTGTATATGAACTAAGAATGTAACTTTAATGTTCAAAATGTAACTAAAATCGGAAACCCATGTATAGAACTAAGTATAAAAAAAATAACATATCTATATGACATATCCTTTACAGAATTTTGTCCTGACTGCCACTCTGTCTCTAGGTTCTGTGCAAGCTGCCCTGCTACTTCCGGTGTCATATTCAGCAGGTCTTTGATGTCATGTGTCTATCATAGTCTTGATCTGCTTCTTGTTCTCTTTCCTAAACTTTTGCCTCCATGATTAATCTTTCTAAACCATAAAAAACATTTATAATACTCTGAACCCCATTATTATAAGAGTGAAGCGACAAGTAAAATATTGTTAAAAGGAAAATAACACAAACTTTAGCATTGGCAAGATGCAAGGTAATTTTTTTTATATTTGCCAAACCATACCGGTATTCACATAAGAACTTTGCCCAGTGGCGTTGCCAACCTCATAAAATCTGCAACCACCAGGTATAAGAGTGTTCTTAGATTCATTCATTCAGTGCTGTCTTCTTGACATAGGTTTGCTGCAATGGCTGTCAGACATTATGGTAAATTCAAAGCTTAGTCAATGAATGGATCAGGTCTACTTTTCACTTGACAGATATCAGATATCATTCATAACATTCAAAACACATTCCCAAACTGACCAGTGAAGAGCCATTATAATGATTTATAGTCTTACCATCTCTAGTTATAGGTGGATTTGGTACTGTGGTACCCAAAATAGCATCTTGTATAGGCCTAAGACCTTTGTCTACTTTGATTGCCTTCCAATCGCAGGGTCTAAAGAAAAGGTCATGAAGATATACATTTTGCAATGTATAAATGGACTCAGTCTCATTGATTTATCTATTTTGTAATTTATAAATGGGCTCAATCTCATTGATTCATCTATTTTGTGAACTGTTAACTACACTTTTTCTTGCAATTCAGTCTGTTTTATGAATTGTAAAATGTGTTACTTCTTTGTGTCTGTTACTATTTATTAATGTAAAATTTTGCCATAATCATAAACATTAATCCATTTAAAGTAAACCGGTGAAGCTAGACTAAGTTGGTTCACTGATATAAAACAGGTCAAAATTTTTTATTTTTAAATGTGTCCATGTGTTCCATGCCTCTAAAGAACATGAAATAGTGACACTGTAACCATCCATGCATGGCACAGGTTAGGTACTAAGGAGGGTTATAGATTGGCTGTCCCATCATATAGAAGAACTCGTTATAAGGTGCCATGCCGGTTCGCATAGGCGATCATGGCTCTCCAGCTCTCTATCTCCAGCATTATGTATCAAGATCGTTGTTGTTTTCCTGCCATGCCAGGTTGTCAAACTATCTAATATTTTCTCACATTGTCAGCCTCTGTCTCTGTTGCCTTAAATCTTGCCTGTTGTGACTGTTCTCCAAACCTACCTGTCTCATGAAGTGGCCAAAAAATGAAGATTGTCATTTTTCTTATATTATTAATTAAGATCCATTTTGGATTTGACTCTTTCATTACCTCCACATTAGTTTTTCTGGCAGTCCATGGTACTCTCAGCATTCTTCTGTAGAACCACGTCTCTATTACCTCTAATTTTCCACTTTCCTGTTTGTTTATTGTCCAAGACTCACATCCTTATTTTAGTGTAGGAGTTATATAGCACTAGAGAACTCTCTTTCTCACCTCTGATGACAAGGTCATATTACACAATATATTTTTCATTTTTCTGAATGTTGTTTTTGCCTGCCCTATTCTGCTTCTTATTTCTCTTGAACGTCTTCCATCTGCTTTAATCATTGTACCTAAATATTTGAATTGGTGGACCTGTTTTAATACTACAGTCATCCCTCAGTTATCGTGGTTAATAGGGACCAGAACAGTCCACGATAAGTGAAAAACCGTGAAGTAGTGGCATCCTCTCATTTTTAACGCTCGTACATTTTTTGTGTATGTATATCAATAAGTGTATATGAAACCATATAAGTGCATATGTTATCAATAGAACATTAAAGAATAGTTTCAAACATGTAAATAAAATATTAATAGTATCAATAACATACATAAAATAATGTATAAATAATATAAATATGATACATGTGTGTGTAACATACGTAGATGTAATTAAAGTGTACATACTGTGAATATATTTTTAGAAATCTACGATAAATTAACCGCAAAGAAGCGAGGGATGACTGTATGTCATTCACTTTGATCTTGCAAGGTGTGGTATTGTGTTTCATTAAAATAATCATTACCATTGTTTTCTTTATATTTAGGAGGGAGCCTTTCTCTTTACTTTTTACTAACTACTACATTAATTAAATCTTGAAGGTCTTCCTCACTTTTAGCAATCAGAACAGTGTCACATGCCTATCTCAAATTATTTACCGGTATGTTATGTCCACCCACTGATATTCCTGGGATATCAACTATTACACACATTATGTTTTCGCTGTATAAAGAGACCAGGTCTGGTAAAAGCACACATCCCAGTCTAACTCCATGTTTTATTTGTTTTAAAGTCCAAATTGATTTCCTACTCTTATTGCTGCTGTTTGTTGCCAGTACATGTTCTTGATGATTCTTAAATCCTTACTGTCGATGTTCAAATTCTCTAGCATGTTTATAACTTCACTATCTTTAACTTTATCAAATGCTTTTGTGTAGTCTATAAAACAGAGGTACTATTATTGCTCTCAAAATATATATAACTTTGTTGGTACCTTTGTTTTCTACAAAGCTACATTGTTCTGGACTTATTTCTGTTTTTATTTTATTTCTCACTCTCTTCATGATGATTCTGAGAAATATTTTTGTTAATTGGCTCATGAGACTGATTGTACTGTCTTCTTCACATTCAGTGGTCCCTGGTATCTTTGGTAAGGCTATAGATATGGATCTCATTAAGTCATTGGATATGTGTACGCTATTATATACATCATTCAGCAATTTTGTGATTTATTTCAACTCCAAAGTCACCTAAAGCTATTAATTTCTCTAATGTGATTTTGTCTGGACCTGGGGCTTTGCCATATTTCATGTGCCTTAGGGCCTCCCTTACTTCTGCTGCGATTATTGATGGATCCTCGCCGTTATCTTGTATGTTTATCTCAGGTCTATTGTCATCATAAAGTTCTTTGATATATTCTGACCATATGATCTTTTCCCATTAATACCTACCCTGTCTTAGATTTTAGACACCTTGTAACTATTTGTGTTCTTTTCTCTGTTATCACATCAGTTTACTTATGCAGTAATACTGTGTCTTTGTTATAATGATTCAATTTCTGTGCGCTTCTTGTTCAGCCAACTTTCTTTTGCTACTTTGCATTTCTCTCTTATCTCCTTATGTATTTTCTGATATTCCTCTATCTTGTGTTTATTTTTCTTCTGTTGCTAATATTAATTCTAATATTTTTTCTGTCATCCATTTTTGCTTTGATATATGTTTTACTTTTGGTATTATCTCATTAGATGTTTGATTTATCAAATGTTTTAGAATTTTCTCATTTATCTTAAATACTCTGAATCTTTGTAATGGCATTGTATCTATTCTGTACAATTATGTTGTATCTTTCTTTAATATCAGCATCTGATTTCAATAATGCTAAATGTAATGTCATATTTCTTGGTGATCTCTTGATCTTTTTTTAGTCTTTTACAAAATTTCCCCACCAGTAGTATATGATCACTGTTGTAGCCAGCACATGAACTTGTTTTCATAGATCTAATACTGTTTCCATTTCTTTTAGAGACTAAAATGTTATCAATTTGATTCTGTGTATTATCTCCTGGACTAATCAATGTACACAGCTTTACGTGTATATAGAAGAACTAAGTGACCTAAACACTAGCTGGGTGGGAGCAACAGGAAAAATTGTGGAAAATAGGGATGAAAGATGACAGAGAGAAGATGCTAGATAACTAGGAGCATGGTGTTGCAACAAGGAAAGTGATAGCCATCATCACAAACAGAGGGTTATGAAGACCTATGATTGACTATGCCAGCAGACATGGCACATGTAGAGAAAGAATGAACAAATAATTGGACAACTTACCTGGTAATAGTTTTAGTAATTCATGTTCATTAATCTCTTTTACAGGCCTTTGGAATTCGAGATGCTACACATGCTGAACATAATGCAGCATTTTCCGTGGATATATTTGATGCTGACCTATCTGATCAGGTTGTTATTGAGCCATTGCCAGACATTTTATCAAAAGTTTCATCCGTACCAGTTCTTCGTCCACGAATAACATGCTTAGAAAGGGGGAAACAGGAAGCTACATTATCACTTCTGAGTAAGTTCTTATCTTTATTTTGGTTTATGATGATTCTTAATTGTGTTTCAAGTCAGATTAAATATTTGTCCTAATTTGTAAAAGTTAACCTGTTGATACCAAGGTCTGATAAACCATCATGCAGTTTATTAGCAGTCATTAGTTCAGCATTGTTGCACTTAGGATATATCAATGTGCTCTGCAACTTCTAGTCATTCCCATGATTTTTCATTTTGGCCATAGATAGAAGAAAAACCACATGCTGCATCTTCCTACTGACTGATTGCATTCAAATTATCATCATAGCCCATTGCACTGCAACTTTTCTGAGAAAAAAGTTCTGAAAAGGCATAGAGGATTGACTTTATTGCACTTGGGTTCCTCATGTGTTCTGCGTACAATGCATATGTCGCCTGCCATGAGTACGACTTATTTATAGCATGTATCTCCGTAGTTCATAATGCGAGAGCACGTAACAAAGCACCAGGGACACACCCAGCATTCCTATATGATTCCTACTTGACTTTCCTAGCATATGCCACAGAATATCTCTAACATATTTCTCTGCCAGAGCAGTCTACAGACGTTGATAAACAACATAATGTTTGATTTTGTTTTTAATAGCATTATAGTGCTGGAAAGTCTGTGGATTTTTGACCCACCCAGGGCCAGAGCAAGAAAATAACTATCACACCACCAGAAAGGTAGGTTTCTAACTATACACTGCTCTGAGCCAGCCAAGATAGGGTCCATTGTGCTCATTCACCACCACCAACTGTCTACTGGTTATGTCGAACTTCTCTATAGCTCCAGGCATATAACCAAATATTCAAAGCAAAAAGCTTGTCACATCCTGAGTCACTGCCTTTATGATAGGCTTCAGCCATAGAAGAGTGCTGCCATTTTCACCATCCCCAGTGCTGCACAGTTCATCTCCTGCTCCCTCCTACCCACAGATCGTGCATGTATGTATACAAATAACAAAGCATAATTGTTTACATGGCGTGCTACAAAGCTTCCATAAGAAGAGAGCCTCAATATAATTGCATGTCATCTACTAAGGTTCTCTGTTGCATGTGTGGTTTGTCTAGTGGGCCATTAATGAGACCCACAGACATTGTGCATGCGACATCCCTACTAAAATCAATCCATAATATCAGAAATGAAAGCCTTGATTTTTTTTATTCGAGACCAACATCTGGACACACAAGACATTTCCATGAGTGCTCCACTTTCGGTGCCAGCAGCCATCCAAGAGTATGCAGGCTCTAAGTCCCAGTCAGATGTTGAGTATGTGATCTTTGTAACTTTTCAGAGAGTACACACTTTCTCCCCATCACCCATCATCCACATTTCTGTAATTCTTTGTACATGCACATTATCCCCTCCAGCCGCCCATGTGTTGTTAGAGCCCAACAGGGGAGCAAAGAATAGCAACACTTTATTTTCCATGCATGTCGTAAAAGGCAACTAAGGAGGTTATGGGGTGGAGTTGGCTGTCCCATCCCATATAGGGTCACAGGGACACAAAGCCATGCTGTAGTTGTATGTGTCAAACGAAAAGGTGCAGATATTACAGCAATCCTGTAAACCATGACACAACGCATTCAGTTCTCCAGACTATATCCTGCTAATCTGCAGGAGTTTGAGAACGAACATAGAAAAATGAAGAAGAATCACCTTCATCATCATCTTCTTCACTCAGTAGTACGCCTGTGTGGCATACTGGGTCTGAGTTTCTAGTTCAGAGTGAAAACAATAGGGCCACTATCTTCTTTCCATTCATGTCATAGGAGGCAACTAAGGAAAGTTGGGGGAATATTCTGACATCCTGTCACCTGCGTCTTATCTCAATGTCTTACTTTGTCTTCTATCAAATAATTCCCATGGAATTAGAGCATGCAGCTATTGTTTTATAGAAACCTTCCTGCCATTAATGTAGGTAACAACACCCCATTCACACTTATTTATTTCTCTGTTGACTGGGCCATCTGTGTAAATTATTATTTCTTATGGTTTTTAGTGGGCAAGCTAACCAAACTTCAGAACATATCCTTAACAAAATGTGCAAATATGATACTAATGTACACATGCTGGCCTTCCTATGCATCTATGAATATTAAACTCTATGGTACAAAACAATAAATGTGAAACGCTATCTACTTTATACAAGAAACAACACTGCAGATATAGATATCATTAGGAAAAAAAGAAGACGGACAAAGAGTTATATTTTAGTCATGAGAATGGTTACAGAAGTAGGGTTGTTCTTGGAAATGTAGTGTTTTGTTTTTACAAGACATTGTGTCTGACTTAACACTCGTGATACTTAGAGCAATCTCTTTCTTTTCAGGTGTTCAAAGATCATTTCCAAGGAACAATTTAACATATCTTAATGAAATCGGTTCTGGTTGGTTTGGTAAGGTAAGATACATTTTTTATAACTTTTTCGACTTTATAATATAATTGAATTATATCCTGTATCAGACACTGTATTCAAATACGCCATATTGTTATAATGTGTACTGGCACTTCCAGTATCATCAAGTGCCATCTCCGCAGCGAATGTTGGCTGCAACATACCTCCAATATCTCCTGCCTCTTGTTTTGGTGGTGCACTCTGCTATATTGTAACCTGTCCATCGTGTGATGTTACTCTCCGACGTGTATCTGCCTACCTCATGCTCGCCTCCCTTCGAATTTACTCTCAAGTAAGGTCTTCAACAAGGTGTCATGTCTTTTAACCTTTAGAGCCCTGGCTTAAAATTACAAAACTTCCCCCAGGGCCTGACTTATTTTTTGGAAAATTTGCGTTATTGATGGTGGGTGTTTTGAAAACGTCATAACTTTTTTGTTTTAAAAGATATCAAAATAATTTTTGCACATCTAAATAAAGGAGTGAATAGTGAATATTATCGTGTTTTTGTTGTTGTTGTATGTGTAATATGACAGTTGTGAGCAAGTTTTGAAGTTGAAAATTCTGGCGAAAAACGCAAAACGTCATTTTCAAAATCGCAAATATATCTTCGTGACGACCCTAATACATGAGAAATGTGTGACAACATTGATAAAATCCTCATAAATACCTATACTTATTGTATATATATATATTGTTTTATATCAAAACTAATATAATATGAACTAAAAAACTAATAAAACGTGAAGAAATTGCATATAACGTCCATTCGTTCAACACTAGGTCTATGCCGACACGCAGCGTAATTATTGTCCATGCACACACGTGTCACCCCTGATACATATTATTTTTGTGCTTTTTAATGAATACACACACATTCTTATCAAATAACAACATATTAAACACAAAAAAACAATAATTAGAACATGTAGTCACAATCACTTACCCATGCCACGCGGTACTCAATTTGATAGTAAAATACGGCCGAAAATGGCTAAAGTCGCTCTAGAAATGCGTTGACAAATTCAACCGGCTTTCTCTCTCTTACAATCGTAATGAGTAAAGGAATTTGACCTTTAAACTGTGACGTATTCCTAGCTTCGTGTTGCGGGAATTCTACGTCATATAAGCTTTAACTTCGTGAAGTTCCGTACTCGGGAATGGAGCGATATCGTATGGCATGTGATTGTGACCACAGGCAATACGGGACGCACACCCAAGGTGCATTGTTGCGACCATAGGGGCCTAAAGGTTAATGTGTCCAAAATATTTTATTTTGCTTGATCTGTATTTCCTTTAATAATTCTTTCTTCATATTAAATGTTGTTAGAACCTCTTTGTGTTCTTCTTTTTCCATGATGTTCTCCCTATTCTTCTATATATCCACATCTCAAAATCATAAATTCTGTCTTCTAATTTTTTGTTTTTTGGCCAAGTTTTTGTGCCATATATTGATATAGAATAGTTGTAACATTTTATAATTCTCATTTTTAACTTGTTTGTAATTTGTTTAGATGTTAATATTTTCCTCATGCCATTGAAAGTACTTTTATCCATTCCTATTCTCCTTTTAACTTCTATTTCACATCTGCCACATTTGTGATTATGTGTGCCAATACTGCAGATAAAACATGGACAATTGTTATAGATGTGCAACAAATGCTATAGACATGTTTTGGGTATCTGTTACAGAGAACATAGAACAATGTGTTTGTACATGATAGAATAAATGTATTACCTGGTCAACAAGAGCCACTGTTAACAATAGTAAAACTTTGTAAACTCAGGTGGTACTGGAATTGTATGAGCCATTCCTTGATGGCAAGAGATGTTCTTCCAGGTACAGTGGAGGGTAGAAGAAGGAAAGGTAGCGAGAAAAAGACATGGCTGGAAAATATCAAGGACTGGACAGGGTGTGAACCTTCCAAACTCATCAGAATGGTGGAGGACAGAATGCGTTATCTTTTTGCAATATTTGTCTCAATGTGACCCTGATGGGTTATGGGTTTTATTATTATTATGGACAATTGACTTTCAAACTACAAGCAAGTTCGATCGCACTTTACAAACAAAATTCGTCAGAAGTTGCTTGTGATGCAGATCAACTAACCACTACCATATAACCACAACATTCATATTGTCAAATTTCTCTCTTTAATGAAGAAAAAAAAAATAAGGTATGCCAATAAAGTTAGTAAGTCTAACTTTATGAAAGACATAAAATATGATGGTAAATAAAAAGACACATCATCAATCACATTCTGCACAAATACTGGGGCTAATAAAAGAAATGTACTGCTATTTAAAGTACTATTTAATCTAGCTCACCAAGAAAGTGATTTCTGATGACAAAACGCTCATGTCCTGGTAATTGGGTTACATCCATTGCTGCTCAAATGATGCTAACTGCAACTGTGTTGCTTCGACTCGCTAAAGTTTAAATAATCGAAAAATGTATTGCATAAGAGAATCACAAGTTGACAAACGAGACTCGAACCCAGTTATCAATTTGACAACTCATAAGAAACATATTACCAAAAAACTAAGGAATTTTTAGAACGCTAACTTTTCACACTCCTACAGAAATATAATATGAAGGGATTTTTATTCTTTGTTCTCAAACTCGCACTGAATCATTCTTGTAGCAGGACAATGATCCTACTAAATTTTTAGCATGATGTAGTTCAGAGAATGAAGATTCGTTGTATGTGCTATTTTATTTTGCACAAATTTCTAGACAATTACAAGTTATTGCAGCCAACCCTCTTTGCGAAGATGGCACTTGATGATGATATTCCAGACACATCTAATTTTATCAATGGTATTCTAATATATTAATATTTTTTACCAATTCCGCTGAGCTGTGGACTTCCATAGCCTTATTGTTAGTAGACCAATCATGTGCCATAATTAGGTTTTCTCGCACTGCACACTGATCCCTTTCATCAGTGTAAATGCTATTCATGGTCACCATTACATAACATTTTTCCACTGTCCTTGACATTATTGACCTGGCCACAGATGTCTGCATGCTGTGTGGTTATCTACATCTTCATATAACCTGATTTGATTATGCCTCTGGTGCTTAGAGGCAATAATAAAATCATGTCATTCTATCTGTCCTTGACTGTTTTCTGTATTGTATTTCAACCAGAGTTTATCTCCAAAAGTCTGTTCCCCTCCATATGGTTTTGAGTCTTCAACACATTCTCTTACCCAGAGACAACATAAACTTTCCAGGAAGGATGATGAAGATGCTGAAATAATCCCTTTATCTGCGAGCAGGTGGCTCTTGACAGCCCATAGCTTTTCTGCCAAAAGCACAGGTTCTTCTCAGTTGTGTAACTGAGTCGATACCCGGTCTCATATAAAGTCTCAACGGCATGGATGTGTAGAGGGGTGGGTTTGTACCAGAGCCTTTCATTTTTAAATGCCCAGTCTGAATGATGTCAGAAAAATGTTTCCCAGTTAAAGGCCAATTTTTGGAAATTCATGTTTTTAACAGTTTATTTCCATATTTCAATTTAAAAAACTTCCATATTTAGCACCATAAGATCTTTGGGGGGGGGGGCATAAATTTATTCCAATATGTGCGTGCAAGATTACAAATGTTTGTATTAGTAATACTTACTGAAATTTAGCACCAAAGTACCTTTTTAACTTATTTTTTTTTTTTGGGCCCGAAATCTATGTCAATACAGAAAATCCGTGCTAGTTGACACCTATATAGTAGTTTTGATAATAAACATCTTGTCACCTGTGTGTTTCCAAGGTCCAAACATGAAGCAAATAATAGCAACACTAAGACCTGCCGTGCATGTTGTTAGAGACGACTAAGGAAGTTTGAGAGTGAATATGGATGTCTGATCCCATATGTAAAATGATACAAAAGTCATGCCGAAGTTAGTAGTGCTATGCTGAAAGGCACAGATAGTGCTGCCAAACTGTACAGCATGGCAGAATGCATTCTATTCTCAAGACTACAATGTTAGCCAGAGGAGTTTGAAAGTGACTGACTGAAGAAGAAGTAGAAAAGAGTAGAAGAATACACATCTGCTGCGTGTACTAATATTTTACCTGGTGCTGAATTGAACTGATCTCGAGACAGCCATGAGCAATTAGATGCGTTACATGTTTGTTTTGTCAGCCATTTCCTATCAATGAATAATTAATTAGGAATATCAATAATAGAAAGGAAAGTATAAATATCAAAGCAAACATCGATTTGTTTTGTCATTTGTTTTAATGCTGCTTTTTTTTTCAAGGCCATTGAGTCAGAAGCTGTAAAAATGGTGGCTGGAAGTTATACAAGCCGTGTTGTGGTAAAGATGTTGAAAGATGATGCTTCTAAGTTGGAGCAGAAACAGTTTATGGAGGAAGTCTACGCATTTAGGTAAAATATATAGCTACAATAAACATCTGTTCCCGTTAGCTTACCTGCTCTTCTTGTGTAAGATGCAGTGTTTCACTTGTATGCTGAAGGGATACAAATAGATAGCAACGAATAATTAAGACTGGCAAGAGGCTGTCCATAAAGTATGATAACAATTATTTGTGATGTTTTACACACACAATGTCCAGAATTTTAGCAGAAAAAGTATGTAAAACTACATGATTTGTTTCACATTTTTAGATAAAGGAAGGCATTTAGTTGATAGTGCACTTGCTTACTTGCATGTACAAGGTTCGTAACCATGTCTGGACAAAATAAAATCCGGGTCGTGATTTCTCACCTGGCATGGCTGCTCCTCCAGTTGACCCAGCTGTAAATGGGTTCCCGATGAATATGGGAGGTAAAGACAGCAAGGAAGGGAACTGATCCCCCTCCTAATAGTTGCTGCAACTTAGTACATGAAGAATTATCTTCATCCCCAACAAAGGGTTGCTGCCATGGCACCTACCTTTATATTCTAACAATTTAATTGGTCTAACCATGGTCAAACGCGTTCAATTTCTGTGCCACTGTCTGCAACGTTATCAAAACAGCAACAGACCCCATGCTGTTCTGTTTTTTTAAAACTAAAAACATATCTTAAATAAAATCTATCCCATCAGAAATTTCAAACCTTCACCATTTAGACAATTTCTTGACACTTCCAGAAATCCACACAATCAATGTATCTATTTATGCCTAAATATAATTCTTGATATTTTATATTTACTTGTAAATTATGTCTGACTCTATAGCACAGAGGCTTAATGTTTGATATCTAAAACTATTACAGGTGTTTGGAACATTCTAATTTGATAAGTCTCTTAGGGCAGTGCACAGAAACAACACCATATCTTGTCATCCTGGAGTTCGCTCTGTATGTAAGTGTTTAATTTTTTTACTTATAAATTGTGTACTGCCTGTTCCATTACACACATTTCAAGACGATGATTCTTTTTATTTTATAAAACATTGTTGATTTTTTATCAATTTACTTTTTCTTAAATGTATTGTTTTCTTACTAAGTATTTGTAACCTATTATTCTTATATATGTCCCCTGTATTTTTTCCCTGTATACAGTTGTTCGTTGACTATACATTTATTTAATATCCCAGAAATTATGAGCATTAGAGCTCTTGTGTCCTTTTCTGTATTGGAAGGTGTCTCAAGAACTTTATTTCATACCTTGGAGGCTCAATTTGAAATGGTCACTATGCAATGCTTTGAGAAAAATTCTCCTATTTAGAGAGTAAAAATTAATTGTACTGATGAAGTACTATGGGGTTTCCATAAAAGAAAGCCTCGCTGTTTGTGCATGTCATCTACTAGTAGTTTACTGTTGAATTTGGTTGGTCAGATTTGGTGAGACCTTCACTGTCTTAAATAAAACAGTGTGGGATCTGTTGCTGGGGACTGCACGAGAGCAATGCATGTCCCCCTTGCACTCCAGACATTGTTTGAAAAGTTAGACATTATTATTGTAATGTACTTGTTCTAGGGGAACCTCAAGACCTACCTCATTCAGCACAGAAATGATGCAGATACTTTGACTGCATCACATAGACTTATCAATTTTGCAAGAGATGCTGCCTCTGGACTGGCTTGCTTACATAGACATGATTACATTCATAAGTAAGTATCACAGTTTTCATGTATGCCTTAAACTACTCTTTTTCATTTACTGAATTAATGTTTGAAAGATTAATGCCCCCACTGAATACCATTAGTAATTATCTGAACTGATGGTGGTACACTCTTGGCATCCCCCTATAGGAGTTCCATCTCTTTAGCAGATGGCGAAAGATATGTATGCTGATAGTTCTGGGAAGTGCATATTTTTGCTTATTTTCCTAGTTCTACCCATTAGTCGTCCCCCTCTACTATGTCCTCGACCAATTCCAAACTCCCTCAATCTCCTAATAACAGTCTCATTCACCATGGTTGGTTAGTTGTAAATAGGTCGTCATCACTGACACACAGGACACATCCATATCTCCTAATAATCTCTCCCTGAGTATATCTGCAATTACATGATGACTAACAGTTGATACACATTATTTATGTCCATAATAGTGTTCATTTCTTGCCACGGCCACAATTCAATCCCAAGTTCTTTATTCTGGACATGGGGAGGGAATCATCATCATTCACTGCGTAGAGTGTGAAAGTGAGTAGACTAAAGAGGCACGCTGGGAAAGTTATACAAAGTGTATGATCACTGGAGGATGTGGCACATGGTGCAGAATGGATAAGTGATCCCGTAGATATGCCATATTTCCATTCAGGTAGTAATAACACTCAATAAATAATGTAGGAAGAAGTGTCCTGTTGATACTGAATCTGTGGTGCAGGCATTTTTAAGTGAAAATGTTTAGTGTAATCATTATAAACACTGATGGTTCCGTTGTTAAACGTGTGTAGTTCGTGGGCCTTAATGGTACAGTTGATAGGGAAGACTAGTAAAGCGGAGAGTGGAGTTTTTGCTGTGACTACAATTAGCATGACAATGGAGATTATGACAGTGATCAGGGCCTTGAACTGGATGGACACACAGAATGCAATTCAATGTCTGCATTCTCAGCGACTCAATAAGTATGATCAGGAAAATACAAGTCGGCTATATTCATGAATAGTGGCTTGATACTGTGGGGAGGTCAAAGTTGGAGAGTATCACATTCATTTTTGTTCCTGGTCATTTGGGCACTCAAGGCAATTAGAGAAATTAGAGAGTGGGTAGATTTGAATTCTGACATATTGAACTCTTTGAGAAAAACTGCACAATCAAACGAAATTAATAAACCATAGCAATCTTGTCCAATAGATGCATACATATGTAATTTGCAATGATTCCTCCGATCTCCATCTTTATACTGGAGGTTATTGTACTATACACATCACACTTTTCAACAATGACTTTACCTCTTAAAATTGAAAAAAAAAATCCTATTTTGATCTTGACCCTCTCCCACAAAACCATCTGTGTATATAAGTAATTGACTTGAATAAAAAAAATGCTCCCCATAAATCGCAATAGTTGAAGCTCTTGTTTCCAATCTGCAATGGGAGTATTTTCCTCCAGAGATTTGTGTTCATACCTAGAAGACTCAGAGGCCTCCTACTCAGAAGAGATTTATGTATGTAGAAGGCATGATGCATCATTTCGTATGCAATACCAAATCATATGGAAGCCTTCAACTGTTTGGTGTTATCCATGTCGGACACTTATGCATATAGTCCGTATGACTTCAATACAACCAGAATAGAGAAATCGACCAGACTAGTCTTTCTGTCAGAAATCTGAGATCCATCTTTCCTTGTGTTATTTTCTAAGTTATACACATCTCTCGTTTATACAGTTTAGAAACCAAAAATATTGTTAATTTATGAGTTCTCAGAGGTTCATCTTATCTGTCAAAATAGCTTTCCTAAGGATGCGACAAATATGACATGATAATAACTTGTCATTTCCTTATATTTTCCATATGTTGCTTGGATTGGAAAGGAATGCAAAGAATAGCAGTCACTGTGGCCATCCATGCACATAATAAGAGGGGAATAAGGAGGTTTGGAAATAGAGATGACTCATCTCATAGGTCAAAGTGAAACAGAAGCCATGTTGAAGTCAGATGTATCCAGCTGAAAGGAGCAGATATTACAGTCAAGCTGTAAGCCATGACAGCACATTCTGTTTCCTGGACTACATCATTGTCATATCTCTCTTCATGATAATTACTTAAAAGATTATTATAATAAAAATTAAGTTGAAAGTTAATTTTGACTGTTTCCCTATGTGTAAAAACACTTCTGTCACTATAATAACACTTCTGTCAGCTCAGTTTTAGATAGTTTAGTAAGCCCACATCACAAAAACAACTCCAACTTGCTTGTGGTTTGAAAGTAAACTGCCCACATTGTAATGACACTTTGATTGGATATGTTAATGGTGTCTAAAAATGTAATGGTTTCTTCAGCGCAATGTCCTATACAGTTTATGCAACAATTATTATATTATTTCTCTCTACACTTCTCTATAGTTTCATGACATCATTTAACCTTTAGGACCCTATGGTCGCAACATTGCGCCTTGCGTGTATGTCCCACCTTGCCTGTGGTCGCAATCACACGCCATACGATATTGCTCCATTCCTGAGTACGGAACTTCACAAAGTTAAAGCTTATATGACGTAGAATTCCAGCCACACGAAGCTAGGAATACGTCACAGTTTAAAGGTCAAATTCCTTTATACATTATGATTGTAAGAGAGAGAAAGCCGGTTGAATTTGTCAACGCATTTCTAGAGCGACTTTAGCCATTTTCGGCCGTATCTTACTATCAAATTGAGTACCGCGTGGCATGGGTAAGTGATCGTAACTACATGTTCTAATTGTTGTTTTTTGTGTTTAATATGTTGTTATTTGATAAGAATGTTTATGTATTCATTCAAAAACACAAAAATAATATGTATCAGGGGTGCCACATGTGTGCATGGACAATAATTATGTTGCGTGTCTGCATAGACCTAGTGTTGACCGGACGGACATTATATGAGATTTCTTCACGTTTTATTAGATTTTTTAGTTCATATTATATTAGTTTGGATATAAAACAATACATATACATTAAGTATAGGTATTTATGAGGATTTTATCAATGTTGCCACACATTGCTCATGTATTAGGGTCGTCATGAAGATATATTTGCGATTTTGAAAATGGCGTTTTGGGTTTTTGCCCGAATTTTCAACTTCACAACTTGCTCACAACTGTCATATTACACATGCAACAACAACAAAAACATGATTATATTCACTATTCACTCCTTTATTTAGATGTGCAAAAATTATTTTGATATCTTTTAAAACAAAAAAGTTATCACGTTTTCAAAACACCCACCATCAATAACGCAAATTTTTCAAAAAATAAGTCAGGCCCCAGGGGATGTTTCTTAATTTTAAGTCAGAGCCCTAAAGGTTAAATAATTTATCTAATATAAAAGTCTCTAATGACCAAGGAACCAGGTTTATACGCAGTGATATATAATTGTTAATCCAGACAGTTCAGAAAGCAATGGCAACTTACTGGGCATATTTATGATGCCTAAAAACTTACTACAGCAACAGATTCTGGGTTGATCACTACATCCTGAGTAGGATAAATCTACCATGTGAGTGAACTAATAATAAAATCTGAACTAATGTTATCATATTTTCTATTTAACCTTTACGACTCTGCGGTCGCAATAATGCGCCTATGAGAACAGCTCGATTGTGCCTGCAGGCGCAATCCCGCTACATAGGATATCGCCTGATTCCCGAGTACGGAACTTCACAAAGTAATGATCCCGTGACGTATAAAACACGCCAAACGATGCTAGGAATACGTCGCAGTTTAAAGGTCAAGTTACTTTACTCATTACGACTGCAAGAAGAGAGAAAACCGGCTGGTTTTGTCAGTGAATTTCTGGAACGACGTTGGCCATTTTTTAGCCATATTTTACTATCAAATTGAGTACCGCGTGGCATGGCTAAGTGATCGTGAATACATGTTTTAATTGTTGTTTTTTATGTTTAATATGTTGTTATTTGATAAGAATGTTTGTGTAGTCGTTCAAAAACACAAAAATAATATGTATCAGGGGTGCCACGTGAGTGCATAGACAATAATTACGCTGCGTGTCGGGATAGACCTAGTGTTTACCGGGCGGACGTTATATGCAATTTCTTCACGTTTTATTAGTTTTTTAGTTCATCTTATACTAGTTTTGATATAAAACAATATATATACAATAAGTATAGGTATTTATGAGGATTTTATCAATGATTCCACACATTGCTCAAGTATTAAGGTCGTCAAGAAGTTACATGTGCGATTTGAAAATTGCGTTTTGCGATTTTTCCCCCCGAATTTTCAACTTCACAACTTGCTCACAACTGTCATATCATACATACAACAACAACAAAAACATGACTATATTCACTATTCACTCCTTTATTTAGATATGCAAAAATTATTTTGATATCTTTTAAAATAAAAAAAGTTATCACGTTTTCAAAACACCCACCATCAATAACGAAAATTTTCCAAAAAAGAATTCAGGCCCAAGGGGATGTTTCTTAATTTTTAATTCAGAGCCCTAGAGGTTAACATGCAATTACAATTTCTCTTTGTTCTAGTGACCTGGCAGCACGGAACTGTCTGGTAATGTCAGACTATTCGCTCAAGATCGGAGACTATGGTGTGTCAGACTATTTATTTAAGGTAAGCTTTTGACTATGCTTTTACTAAGATTAATCAGACCACTTTGTAACTTGTGTTAAGCCGATGATATCAATCTCTTGGCTGGTTCTGAATCTGAACACTAGGAACTCAACCTCAAAGATGGAAGAAGTTAGTCAGAAATATGGCATGGGAATTAGCATTAATAAAAGCAAAATATTAGTGACTAGGGAAACAAGCAAGATCCCATGAATATCCGGTTAAACGGTCACAAATTTGAAGTTACCACCTTCGAATATCTCAGGTCACAAAGATGGGATGATGACAACATGGGAAATGAGATTAAGCTGAGACTCAAGATGGCGATAGCTGCCTTGGCAAGGTTGAATATTATTTGAAAAAGTAAGATCAGTATTGCAGTAATGATCAATCATTTCACATCTCTAGTGCTAAGTAACTTTTATATGGATATCAAAGTTTGACACTCGGTGCAGACACAAAAAGGATTCAGGCTTCAGGAAAACAAGTGCTACAGATGTTTGTTAAGAATTAGCTACCTATATAGAACACAAGACAAGTATATTTGTCTGGCAGCAAATAAACATACTTACAGGTTATTAAAAACCACTTTTAGCATGGTAAAACAGCATAAATGTTTGGTTTGGACATATAAGACTAGCTTTCTAAAAGTATTTTGCAAGGAACAGTCAATCTTGAAAGAAGGAGAGCAGGACAAAGAAAATCCTGGATTGATATCATTAGAGAATGGTCTGGACATGATTTTTCTACATTCCTTCTAATGACTGGAGTTGTTTGGAGAGCTTTCTGTGCTGATGTATCCAGTGTGGCACCCCGACGGGTTATGTAGAATATGATTGTATATGGTTAGTTTACCAGCAAGTACGGAATAGAAATCAACACCAAAAAAGTGTAAGATCTTAGTTAACAGCAGAAGCACAGACCAACATCATGATGAATAGGCATAAACGTGAGGATAATTTCTCTGCCGAAGATGGATGTGTCAGGCGCAAATAAAATGGCTGCACAATGCATTTCCATTCTCTGGACTAAATCCTGCTTGAAATCTAGTAAGACCATTGTCCTGCTACAAGAGAGATCCAGCGGAAGTTTGAAAATGTAGGCTGAAGAAGAAACAATTGCTAAAGAGATCAGCAGTAAACCTTTGACCCAGGATGTATAATAATTGTACCTCTGACAGTTCTAATAGACATATTTTACATAAGCAACTTTTCATTGACAGAATGTTGATTAATTGGAATTTTTGTGTGTGTGATAAAGGATGAATATTTCAATACTGGTACCGAATTGCTCCCGGTGAGATGGATGGACCCAGACACACTCGTTCAAAGAGATGGTATATGGACCTCACAGAGGTGTAGCAAGATTTCAGATATATGGTGAGTGCTTTTGTTGGTAATGTAGACATTTGTTTGAGACTTTATGAAAAAGTTCTTTTATATGTTATTTGTTTTCTCTTCTTCCATTATTAAAATCTTATGCTTTTTTTTCTCTGTACATGTCATTTGTCATTCTAGATTATCAAATATCACCAATGACCATCAGCCAAATAAAAAATCTTAGAATCCTTCAACTGGGATATGGAATCGACAGCACAAATATGGAAAATATTTTCTGTTTTACTGCATCTCAAAACTGTCAGTAAAGAAAAATGGAATTAGGAAGCCTTAAGGGGTTATAGATGAAAAAATAGAAGGCAGAAGAGGATATTTGAACTAGATCCTTTCAGCTAGCACATATTCACCTAACAACAAAAGTCATGAATTCAAACAAATTAAACTGCTGATTGATCGAATTCTGGAAAAATTTTGACTCTGGTTGTGAGGCGAATAGATGCCAGCTAAATGAACCTGGTTCTACGAGGCGTGTTCAAATGAAAACGGGACTTGTTACACCACGCGTGATAGAGCGCACTGATATTGATGACATTTTGCACTAGTAATGAGTATCCAATAATTTACATACGGTCACGTGTTCATCTTCCCAGCATGCATATGTGCTGCAGAAGACTGTTAACAATATGGCGGGTGTGATTCCGAACCCGTCCAAAGTGAATCAGCGTGCTGTGATCCAGTTTCTTTCATTTGAAGGATGTCAAGCAGTAGACATTCATCGGAGAATGAAGGCAGCATATGGTGACAAATGTTTGTCGAGGACCAGAGTGATGGAGTGGGTGCGTATGTTTAAAGACGGACGTGAGTTAACGGCAGATCTTGCACGGCCAGGTCAGGCGCATATTGTTGCAACAGAAGAAGCCATAGCCGTGCTTGATAAAGCAGTACTGACTGACCGTCGTCGGAGCATTCGTTCGCTTGCAGAAGAATTCCATATGTCAATTGGGCAAAAATTGTGCAGGGCGCAAAGAAGAATTGGGAAGTTCTTCATCACCCAGCCTATAGTCCCGATTTATCCCCGTGTGATTTCCATTTGTTCGGACCGTTGAAGAAAGCACTAAAGGGACAGCGATTCAACAGCGACGCAGACGTGAAGACAGCGGTGACCACATGGTTCAGAGAACAGCCACGCAACTTTTTCTCGGACGGCATTCGACGTCTACCTAAACAGTGGGATGCTTGCCTAAATGCATACGGAGATTTTTCCTGATGAACCCAGGTGCATTCTTATTCACAAGTGGTTGCTTTGTTCAATTCCGTTGAAAATATTAAATTGCGTATGATACTTTTTAAATAAATCCACAAGTCCCGTTTTCATTTGAACACGCCTCGTAATCCCATCTGCTTTCTTCTTATTTTGTCACTAAAGAAATAAACCAGATGCCACTGTGACATAATAGAAATTGATAAGACTGACCTCTTTGACCAGGAAAGGTGAATTGCTTGAACATTGAAAATGACATCTCATATCACAAATCTAAGACTGATAAAAGTAAAATTCAAGAAATGGTGGAAACAAACATAATTGCAGAACCTTATGATTCTTACCACCAAGTACCATAAAAAAAACAAATCATTATCTTCAGAATATTTACTGTACACTAAAGACTGAACAGTTGCATGTACAGAAAGCTTAAAAATTAGTGTCGATGGGACATACAATGGAAGCAAAGAATAACAACACTGCGAACTGCCATGCATGTTGTAAAAGGTAAGGATGTTTGGGGAACCCCACCCCATAAGTTAAATTTTAAAGAAGGATGTATCAGACCGAAAAGCACAAATGTGTTGGGCCATTAGCGCAAATTAAACGGTGATACAAGGATGTCCATTCTTATTATTACATCTTGCTTGAAATCAAGTAGGACCATTGAACTGCCACACAAGAAATCCAGTGAAAGTATGAGAATCAACGATGAAAAAAAATATGATGAAACAGCTTCGTGGGCTGAGATATACAGTGTTCATTTATATCAGCTCTACAGAGGAGAAAGAAATGTAATATATCAAGAATGCACAACATAATTGTTTGTTGGAGCTGTAGTAATTCTGTTATAGTTGCAAGGAATGCCACCAGATACAAAGATGTGTGGTGTGGGCCACCCACTGAGAGCTCCACCCATACAAACCTAAATTAAATATCTCAACCTCTACCCACTGATAAGTAATTATAACTAAGGGAAATAATTACGGGAAAAAAATTGTCTACCCCTTGACATTTATTTTATTTTGCTTTCTGCAAATAAAGGTACGCCTGTTTACAAAGTTTTAAAAAAAACCAAACATTTACATTATTTCAAAATGAAGGTACTTGTACTATTTATGAGTTTCAATTGTGAAACCATTATGTCTATTGATACCTAAAAATCCCTGACCTAAGTATCATTGCAGATAGTATAATGTAATTTTTTCCATAGGTCTTTTGGTATTCTTCTGTGGGAGATTAGTTCATTAGGTGAACGTCCATATGACGAGCTTACAGATGAGTCAGTTCTGCAGAATGTGGTAGTAGACAGGCTGGTCCTGCCGACAGATACATACTCTAAGTTGCCTTACAAGGTCAAAATGTAAGTTTTTGCTATATTTGGTAAATTGCTTTTTTTAAATTTCTGGTGTGACCTTTATATTATAATTTATCATTTAGGCTTGATCCAGCCTAAACTTCTTGCCATTCTTCAGGGAAAGTGAAGGTTGTGTGTCTATATATTGACAGAGTCTGAAAGGGGAGCAAAGATTGCCAAGACTACCTTCCATGCATGCTTTAAAAGATGACTTAAGGGGTTTTTGGTGGAGTTGGATGCCCTATATAGAGTCAAAATGACTCAGAAGCTATGCTGAAGTCAGATGTGTGTGTGGCCATTAGTTGCAGATATCACAGCTAAGCTGTAAACCATGACAACACATTCTGTTCTCTGGACTACATCCTGCTAATCTGCAGGTGTTTGAGAATGAATTTTAAAAAAGGAAGAAATCTTCATCTTCAGCATTTATTCTCAAACTCCTGCTGGATCTTTCTTGTTGCAGGACAATGGTCTTACTAGATTTTCAGCAGTATGTAGTCCAGAGAATGGAAATGCATTGTGTCACTGTTTTATTTGCACCAATCACCCAACACATCTGTCTTCTGCTGTTTCAAGAAGAATGATGCGGACCTTGTCATTTATAGATGGTCATGCACATGGGCTACCATGATCTTAGGAGGAGCACAAAACACTGCTACCATCCATGCATGTCGTAAGATGTGACAAAGAAGTTTGGATATGGACTGGACACTACATTACATGATCTCCAGTGTGATTCAACTTGCTGCACACTCACGTCTTCTTCTTCTGCGTTCAGCATCTGTGGTCTTGCTATACCGTCAGTCCTGTCGTCAAGACGAAGTCTACTGTCTTCTCCAGGTCAGAGCGACTGCCCCATAGCTTTTGCCTCAAGTCTGTATCCTCTGGCTTGGTCTGCTATCTCTGCTCTTTGTATGTTGGGCAGTCCTGAAGTATGTGTTCCTGGGTCTGGGTTCCGGATCCACATGGACATTCATCTGTTTATGATATACACTCACGTCTGAGTGACTGGGAAAGAATCTACTTTTTATATCATGCCGAAAATGAATGTGCTGAGCCAATAGGAGCAAATAAGAAGTTCCTGTGGGTTGTTGGCAGATTGTTGTTCTGTGAACATCGAAACTGGGACAATTCTGTAGTATTTGTTCTGGTGTCTGTGTTGCTTCTCCGCAGAGTCAATGATACAGATTTGGTGTGAGATTGATCTTGATGACTGGGTCTCAGTACTATTAATTGGGAGAAAGTTGAAAGGTCACAGTAATATCAGTACTATTAATTGGGAGAAAGTTGAGAGGTCACAGTAATATCAGTACTATTAATTGGAAGAAAGTTGAGAAATCACAGTAATATCAGTACTATTAATTGGGAGAAAGTTGAAAGATCACAGTAATATCAGTACTATTAATTGGGAGAAAGTTGAGAGGTCACAGTACTTCTGTATATTTCCGAATATAAACCAGTTCATTAATAAGCCAAGAAGGTGATTTTAACGTCCGGAAAGTGTCCAATGTCTAAAATCCCATTATAGGCCGAAGTACAATAACATATTAATGCCGGTAACAATACTGTGAATCCTGTTGTTATAAGAATGAAGGGACAAGCAAAATCATACTAAATTGAAATTAACACAAACTTTAGCAACTGTAAGATGCAAAATCATTTTTCATTTGCCATAGTCACTGAATGAAAAGAATAGCTGGGAACAATACATCAAAGGTAACACAGCACAACATTCTCGGGCAGTCCCCAGCCATGACCATCTGCAATAGAAATACTGTTCTTCTTCTGCGTTCGTTCTCAAACTCCTGCAGATTAGCAGGATGTAGTCCGGAGAACGGAATTAATTGTGTCATTTTTTTCAGCATGGCTTTGGGTCACTGACCCTATATGGGATGGAACAGCCCACTTTTTTTAGTGTTGATAGGGCAGCACCAATTATAAAATTAGTTTGAGCTAAAGAATACTTCTTTTGTGTTTGTTCTCAAACTCCTGCAGATTATCAGGATGCAGAACGGAAAGCATTGCATCATGGTTTACAGTATTCTATCTTGAATTAGTTAAGCTGTAAAATATAGCACAAAGCATTAGGAATTATATTCTGCTAATCTGCTGGAGTTTGAGAACAAATGCAGAAGTAGAGGATACCCAGTAGCAGACGTCTTCTCAAAACATTGAATGACACTAAGAATTGGAGTCTTCTGGGTATGAAAGAAAGTTCTGTAAAAACTCCCCATTGCTCTTAGCAACAAATAAGAACTTGATTGTTATAATTCCTGGGATATAAGCAAATAAACTGTATATTTGAAATGCAGAGAACTGGTTATGGTTTTAAATAAATAATTTCTCTGTGCGATTTTGAATATAATTACACTGCCGAAGACGGGTGTGTTGGTCATTGGTGCAAATAAAACATAGACAGTGCATTTCCAATCTACAAACTACATCCTGCTAGAAATATAGAGGACCATTGTTCTGCTACAAGTGAGATCCAGTGGGAGTTTGAGATTGAATGCTGAAGAAGAATATAATTATAATGATTGTTTTGTTGCCATACTTATGTCCACATTTTTATTTCTATTTTCTCATTAACTAGGTGGTCTTTTATGATTCAGTGCTGGGAGGAGTCATCTCAGCGATTGGATGTGGTTCAAGTCCACCACAATCTTGAACAGCTGAAAATTCAGTTTGATGCCATGGTCACAGTTTCAGACTTTGACCAAAAATGGAATTATTTTGATTTAAAACAGGAAAAAACAAAAAACACTTCCTTGGAAAGTAGTCGATCAACATTAGTTAACGACCTGGTCACAGATGTTCCACCTTTAGAAAAGAGTTCAGTCTTGTATAATGATTTTGAAACATCAGATGGGGCCATTAGTCATGATGTTACTATAGATGTTTCTAGAAGCACACATAGTGCTTCTGGGGGTCTTGATTTTTCAGCCAGAAACAATGTGCAGTCTTTACACACTGCTGTAGGCAAGAATTTTGGTGTGATTCAACCTATTACTTCATCACAATCATTGCAGCAACAAATCATGCTGGAAAATAAGTTAAATAAGAGCTCCGTTTCTACAACGCATCTAACTCACAATTTATCATTTGATCACCAAGCGGTAAGCGCAACCACGTCAGATTTTCACGGCCCAGATTCCACATCTCAGTTCTATTCATTGCAATCATCTCCCAGTAGTGAGTATATAACTGTGAGTGATACGCATGTTGCCTTTGATGTTCAAGGAGATGCATTTATTGAACAAAACAGTGCTGAAAAAGATATTTCTCTTGATTCCATGGGATTGTCTTTCTATGAGTTAATAGATGAAACATTTGATGACTCTGTCAGCAAACATGATGAAAGTAGCATTTTACATAACTATAATGTTGCATCCAAATATATTTCGTCCCCCCAGAGAGAGGATGAAGATTTGAGTGTCCACATCCATACATCTAAAATAACTGAAAATGAAGACTTTACAGATTTCAAATCTGCAATTTCTGCTGGTAGTGATTCACTCTTCGGCGTTAAGAATGTTCTTGAAAGTGATCGGTGCAATATTTACTCTTTCAAAACGGATGTCACTTCTTCTGCTGTTGTAAATAATATAGATAGCAAATGTTCAGAGTTGTTTATGTCAGCTAATGATGTAGTGATTGCAGGCAATGACATAAATGCACATGCTAATGTTCAAGTTTCCTCATGTTCTAGTAAAACTTCCACTGTAGATTCAATGCCCGTGATATTTAACTCTGTTGGATCCAGCAACTCATATGGTGCAATTGTTCATAGTTTAGTTGGTACTGAGTTGACCACTGAGCCAAAGTCTAACTTTCTTAGACATATCTCAGAGCCTGAAGTGGACAGTGGTGGTAGAAATGATTTTACCAACTCATTATACAATGATGCAGATTTTCAATTATTGGAGTCATCAAAAGGGTTGGAGAATACACAGAAAACAAGCTCAGACAAAATACATACTTCCACACATGAAATTTCAGGAGGAAATGTCAGATTTGACTTAGATCAAGCAGTTGTCTCCACTGAGCAAGTTCAATCTGAATGTGTATCTACCTTTCCCACCACAAATTCAGACTCTTCATTTCTTATTGACAGACTTAATGTAGGAGTAGCTAATGAAGTTTTACTTTTGAATTCTTCTACATATCTGCAGGAAGGTTCCTTAAGTATTTCAGATGATCTTCAGTCACCTGCAGTCATTGATATATTTGAAGAAAGTAACAATAGTGCTGTGTCAGACATTCACGATGAAGACAGTGAACAGATGTCACATGATTCTGAAGATCATATACTCTCTAATAATGCATCTCATCTGAATGAATTCTCTTCTTCCAAAATGGTTGACATTTCTGAAGTCGGTCATGAAAGTGTACACAATTCAGGCAAAAGTGAATCAAATAGCCTTGAGTCTGGGATTCATAGTCACAGCGCAACTGAAATCTCAGTCAACCATGTCAACAATTGCAGTGAGGTGGATTCAAGCAGATATATTAATGATTCTGTTTATAGCCAAGACATACTTCTGAGTGACTCCTGTGAAGCAGTTGTACAGGGAAATGATTATGAGTTGGATACATGGCCTCAGACCTCAAATTTGTACCGCTGCAGTCACATTAATCTTACAGGTGACACTAATAGTTCTATTGAAGAAATGGAAAACTTCAAGAGCTTGAACACTGAGGGTCATGATGATAATTACCAAGAAGATTCACAAAGTTCAGCAGACTCTGATGCAGAGAACAGCAACAGTAGTTCAGAAAGTGAACAAGAATATATTTGCTTAGGTCAGAATAGCTCAGGTCAACCTATGACATCATCTCCAGATACTGCAGTAACTAACGTAGACTCTGCCGCTTACTTGGACAGAGATTCTTCCTCACCGGTAGAATTTGATGAATATGCTCTACAAATTGCAAGTGAGATATATCTGTCTAGGGGACTGAAGTCACCAAGAGTTTTTGAAATTCCACCACTTGAAACCATCCCTGAACACCAGCCCATGCCTAATAATCATGATGATTCAAACTACACTCCGTCAGATACTAGCTCTGTGGAGGTTAAATACGAAGAGATGTTTGGCAGTGATAGTTATGAATGGGATGATTTCTACGGTGATCCATTAATCGGAAGAGAAATGAGCCTTCAGAACACATCGCACCAGCATAATCTATCTTTTAAAGAGCACGCTGTTTCTGATTGGTCTATGGATATCGACTCTGAAAGCATTGGAAGTAATTTTTCTGCGCAGTCAGAAGTCTCTCTTGAAGTATCAACACAATCAGAACAGCTTCCATCACAAACTGATAGTTCAATTGACTTGGAAAAAAGCATACGTCTTTTTTCAGATACAGAATCAATATCACCATCCCATTCGAGAAGTGTGAATTCATCCAAGGAAACCTTGGTTTCAAGTATATTGTCTCAATTTCATTCCCCAATAGGACCAACTGTGTCCAGTGTATATCAAAACAACTTTTATTCTCTCACAGAGAAATATGACCTTGAGACAGATTCTTCCTCAGATGGATTAACAAGCCCAACAACTATCATACTTTCAACTGCTGAATCTCCACCCTCCTTCACAGAACATACGTTATCAATGTCACCAGCGTCCACTAGTTCATCTTCAGTCATTGTTCCTTCTGGTTCCAATATTCCAGAGCAGCACAACATCCTTGAATCGCCTGTCTCCCTTGCTGCTGACACAAATTCTACTGAGACATCATCTACAGAAGAGGTAATTTAGTTATTAAACGTCACTCATATTTACTCCAGTACCATTCATTCAACATCATCATCAGTTGCCATGCTGGCTGGCATAGGCGATCATGGCTATTCACAGCTCTCTGTCTCCAGTATTATGTATCAAACTCGTTGTTTCCCTGCTGTGCCAGGTTGTCAAACTCTAATATTTTCTCACGTTGTCTGCTTCTGTTGCCTTCAATCTTGCCTGTTATGTTCTCCAAACTTCCCTGTCTCATGAAGTGGCCAAAAAAATGAAGATTGTCTTTTTTTTATATTATTGATTAAGGTCCATTTTGCATTTGACTCTTTCAACACCTCCACTTAGTTTTTCTGGCAGTCCGTGGTGTTTCTCACTCTCTTCATGATGATTCTGAGAAGTATTTTGCAATGTTTTAAATCACCTAAATATGAACTCAGATTCAATAATAATCATGTTTATTCTTTCCTTTCACTGGTAGTAGCATTATCCCCTTGTAATTTATGCAATCCTGTAAATCTAATCTTTGATAGTTGGCCTAGTTATCTTTCTTTTGGGTGTGTTGGTATTTGTTTTCTTTCCCATATTTTACCAAGTAATTTGTTTTTTGAAAGTAAAAAGCACATAACCTGTTTGTTTAGGTCATATGGGTACTGTAATCGATAATCAATACACAGATTCCTCCATCAAATTCTATCCTCAGTCAGTTAGTCACCCGTGTGTTGCCAGACCTGAAAGAGGAGCAAAGAATAGTAACACTGAAAATGAACTGCAAAATATATCCTTATACACATGTTTTTTGCTCATCATTGCACTCCAGACATATCCAAATGTGTTCTGATCTTCACTTGAGTGTATCCACCATTACACAATGAATGGCAGTTCTAGTACTCTGTTGGTTGTCAAATATTCGTCTAAGTCCATAACAGCATTCATGTCTGAAAATGCCACATTTCAAGCCCAGTTCCTTTATTTTAAACAGGAAAAAAGAACCATCACACCCATTTATTTCATTTGTCTATGGTGTTTCTCCTAAGGAGTTCACAATGTCAGCCGATCCATTACTCTACCACATGGCACAAGAGCAGTGCAAGCCAGCTAATCTGCTCTCTCATTCTCTTGAACACTCACATGACTAGAAACAAAAATTAAATGACAATTCCACTGCATCAAGCCACTGTTCACAAACGCATCCCATTTATATGTTTCTGATTGTTCTCATTGACTCACTGAGGATGCAGACATGAGTTTGCTCTCTGCGTACAGTTCAAGTTCTTGTTCACATGGATAAGTGTGCAAAAACTCATAACCCATTCTATGATGCCAATCAGCAATGTTCCCTCTAAGCTGCTTAACTGTACATGTTAGAAGGTGTCATGCATGAAATTTAACACCCTGCACACAAAAGCCAAACTGCGTACCTAAAAATGTGTCATTGAATATCGTCTCAACAGTGATTTGTGCATGCGTTTCTGTATCTGTTCAAACTGCCATCTGATCTTAACCCACAGTATTTTTTTTTATAGACAGAACATATGTTGCCAGTGCAAATTATATTTGTGTTTTCTGTTCTTTTCTGTTCCTACAAGATCTTTTGGTTTATAGAGAGAGACTTGGAAGGAAATCTAATAACAAGGTTGACCAGAGAGAATTTGTCTGTGGCTTGTGCTTGCTATAAGAGACAAGGAGTCATTTTATTGATATTTCATTAATGCCCAAAAAAATACAGAAAAATATATGAAAATTAGTAAAATAACACAAAAGTGGTTCTATATCAGGACATCACAAAAAAAGTTCAATATCAGTACATCGCAAAAATAGTTCAATATCATTTATACATTAATTTACCACATGGTAGACAGTTTTACTTCAGTTTTTCTTTCTTGTTTACTCAAGAAGAATATGCATTTGTTTTGCTTCTGCAGGAATCTGAAATATCAAGAGAAAACTCTAAATCAACCCTTGAAGCAGTAAACAGTTTGCTAGAACATACTTCAGATCTAGTGACAGCCACTTCAAACAGCATCATATCAGAGAACTTAAAAAATGGTGTGCTGCTTGGAGCTGAGGATGTGGAGTCAGCATTTGTTACATTAGATGTAGACATTGCTCTTCAGCATGGTTCTACGTATGCTTAAATAAGTAGCACATGGTGTATGAGTGTGCATGAACACAATTTGAAGAAATCACTTACTAAAGAAATGCACATCTGCTAAAACTGCAGAATATTCTGATGTTGGTCTTTGATAGAGAAATTAATACAAACTATAGACGTTGAAGAAGAAATATATTCCAACTGGTGTAACTCCTTAATTATATTTTCAAAATTTGATCCTTGTATTATCTGGTCCTAACATGCACTGACTGAAAGAATATTCTGTGTGTCGATATTTGAGTTCTTTTTCTCATCAGATTTAACTTCTTAAACATTGATAAGTAAATAAACATACAAGACAGACCTTGTACTGCTTGCTCCCTTATTGTGCAATATATTTTGTAAATTGAAAAACAAACCAGCCCCTTGTGATTCATTTTCATTCACAATTAAAGCTTATTTTGTTGGCAGCATAATTTCCTTTTGTATAAAGCATTCAAACATTTTGCTAATACTTTTTTTAAATAGAATTTAATGGTTGACAAAGAACAGTTAACCTTTTTTTTATGTTTGTTTTTTTTTTGCTCCCTAATTTTTGCATTTGTTTAAAAATATTTTCTGCCTTGACCTGCAGAAAGTGTAGATTGTTTGATAATTTAGAGCCATGACTGTCTGCACCAATAGTCTGACATGTTGAGCCTTGGTGCAAATAAAATGGTGACTGCTGGTGTTTGGACAGTCATTTAATAAATTGCATCTCATATATCCTTATACAATTTTAATTTATACTAGTGTCTGGTGTAAGAACTATTTAATGCAGTAAAATAATTGTTTTTAGTATATTCATCATCTTTGACAGGATCGAACGGGGGATTAAAGAATAGTGTAACTGTGGCTTACCATGCATGTTATAAGAGGCTATTAAGGATGTTCTGGGGATGGAATTGGCTGTTTCATCACATAGGTCAAAATGAACCAAAAGCTATGCTGAGATCTGCTCATCAATCTGAAAAGCACCAGATATCACAGCCACACTGTAAACCACAGAACTATGAACATTTTCTGGAATATATCCTGCTAACCAGCAAAAGTTTGAGAAAAACTTTTGTTCACAGCAGATTGCCCACTGAATTGTATCAAATATTGACTACTAATTCTGTTCTGAAATTCAACCCAGGATACTTTCTTTACTCTGACTTTGTCTCTAATTCTTTGTATTTCTTATAACCTTCTTTCTGGGCGTGTAAGCTACAATGTTACTAGCATCGCAGATCATCATCATTATCAGGTGCCACAACGGGTGGTGTAGGCGGTCATGGCTCTCCACAGCTCTCTGTCCACAGTATTATGTATCAAAGTCGTTGTTGTTTCCTTGCCGTGCCAGATTGTCAAACTGTCTAATATTTTCTTGCATTGTCGCCCTCTGTATATGGTGCCTTCAATCTTGCCTGTTGTGATTATGTTCTCTAAACCTGCCTGTCTCATGAAGTGGCCAAAAAAAGAAGATTGCCTTTTTCTTATATTGTTGATTAAGGTCCGATTCGCATTTAACTCTTTCAGTAGCATCGCAAATAGCTACCCAAAAAAAATTATGCGTTAGACAGTCGTTAGCTTTGAGGTTGCTAACAAGCATATGGTACAGGAACAAGTTATCTCATGTGATCACCTTCTAGCGATATGGTTACGGACATCCACCATTCATTGGAAGTGGTAAAGACACTGATGTATTAGTCATGCTGAAGTCGGATGTGTCGGTGCAAGTAAAATGGCAACACATCAAATTTCCTTTTTCTGAGTTACATCATGCTGGAAATGTAGTAGAACATTGTCCTTCTTTAAGTGAGATCTGGTGGGAGTATGAGAATGAACACCTAAAATTAATAACTTTTAAACCTTTCATGTCTCACACGGTGTGTGATATAGTTGTCAGTGTAGCACATTTGTGTGTGATATAGTTGTCAGTGTGGAAACACGGTGTATGATATAGTTGTCAGTGTAGCACATCAGTGTGTGATATAGTTGTCAGTGTAGCACATCAGTGTATGATATAGTTGTCAGTGTAGCATATCAGTGTGTGATATAGTTGTCAGTGTGGAAACACGGTGTGTGATATAGTTGTCAGTGTGGAAACACGGTGTATGATATAGTTGTCAGTGTAGCACATCAGTGTGTGATATAGTTGTCAGTGTAGCACACGGTGTGTGATATAGCTGTCAGTGTGGAAACACGGTGTATGATATAGTTGTCAGTGTAGCACATCAGTGTGTGATATAGTTGTCAGTGTAGCACATCAGTGTGTGATATAGTTGTCAGTGTAGCACATCAGTGTGTGATATAGTTGTCAGTGTGGAAACACGGTGTATGATATAGTTGTCAGTGTAGCACATCAGTGTGTGATATAGTTGTCAGTGTAGCACATCAGTGCATGATATAGTTGTCAGTGTAGCACATCAGTGTGTGATATAGTTGTCAGTGTGGCACATCAGTGTGTGATATAGTTGTCAGTGTAGCACATCAGTGTGTGATATAGTTGTCAGTGTGGAAACACGGTGTATGATATAGTTGTCAGTGTAGCACATCAGTGTGTGATATAGTTGTCAGTGTAGCACATCAGTGTGTGATATAGTTGTCAGTGTGGAAACACGGTGTATGATATAGTTGTCAGTGTAGCACATCAGTGTGTGATATAGTTGTCAGTGTAGCACACAGTGCATGATATAGTTGTCAGTGTAGCACATCAGTGTGTGATATAGTTGTCAGTGTAGCACATCAGTGTGTGATATAGTTGTCAGTGTAGCACATCAGTGTGTGATATAGTTGTCAGTGTTGCACATCAGTGTGTGATATAGTTGTCAGTGTAGCACATCAGTGTGTGATATAGTTGTCAGTGTAGCACATCAGTGTGTGATATAGTTGTCAGTGTGGAAACACGGTGTGTGATATAGTTGTCACTGTAGAACAGTAAGCTGGATTTTTTTTGTCATTCTCAAATTCCCACTTGAGCTCCCTTGTAGCAGGACAATGGTCCTACTAGATTTCCAGCAGGATGTAGTCTGCGGAATGGAAAGTGTATTGTATCACCATTTTCTTTGCGCCAATGGCTCCTGGCTTTGGTGGTGTGCTTGATTTTATCAGCACAGTATAGGTATCAGCTCCAGGTATTAGTGTAAAAGACAGAGTGTTTGCTTACTCAACCAAGCTTCATCCTTGTACATGTTTACCACCTCAAAATAGGATAGTTGTACTCTCATCATTGCACACCACTGAAAGTTAGTCTTCAGGTATGAAATAAAACTGTGAAGATGCAAGACCCCTCTCATTAGTAAATCACAGTGGTTGAAACAAACATGCATGTGTAGGGTACTTTTTGCCAATATATGGTCCCACCTGTGCATTTATTATCTTAGAATGAATAGGCACTGCCGAAGATGGATGTGTCTGACTATTGGTGAAAACAGAGACACGGCGCATTTCCATTCTCTGGACAACATCCTGCTGGAAGCCTAGTAGGACCATGCTCCTGCTACAAGAGAGATCCAACAGGAGTTTGAGAATGAATGCTGAAGAAGAAGAAGAATGAACAGGAAACTGCAGATACTTTTTTTTATTTCATATTGTTTTCATTCCCATGCTATAGCAGGCATAGTACTGTGTTGTAAAGTATTATAGTATCAAACCTTCAGTAGTCTATTGCAAGGCCAATGTGTGTTGCTTGTGTGTTATTTGCAAATTCTTAAAGGAATGAATCCATAGTAGGTCATTTATATTGGCAGATGACACATTCAACAAAGAGAGTTCTATTATTCTTTTTATACTTTATATATATTTTCAATTTCATATTTTCTATTTATACTACATTTGTAATTTAACATCTGTTAGCTGGTGGATCCAAGACAAACTTATTTCAACCTTGAATGTAACTCTTGTTGGTTATATTGTGTGGCCTAATGACCTGTGAGGGACTGGTTAGTTTGACCTGGAGTCTGGGATAAATGTCAACTTAACATCCAGCGCAGAAAAAGCTTTATCTGGCCTGCCAACACACGAAAAGCTTTATTTGGTTGCCAATACCAGAAAGTCTGCAGCCTCTGGATTAAGCGATAATTAATTAGGAATGGTTTTTCTTAAGTTATTTTCTTAATTTCTTATTCATCCCTTTCTTTGCACAACTTTCAAATCAAAATTATAGGTTTTAGTCTGTGTTATTGATTGTATGATTTAGAAATAATATTTGAAATTTGTATTCAAAATGAGATTGCTATCCCTTAACCACCTTTAACAAGTATAAATGGATGCAGTGGTCTTATTTTTTGCACTCTACAAAAGGAACTAAAATACCACACTAGTAAGAAGGCAAGTTTCCTATTTCCAATCCATTGGGGATACAGTGTTAGTCCTATATTTTTCATTGATTAACAGAACACAACAGTATGGTATTATCAGCATCATGCCTGCAGATTTAGCTTTCCCAGAAGATCTGGTACCAATTTCCTTAAGCTGGGTAGAGCTAAAAGCCACTGGTAATTTTTAAAATATTTCAACTTGAACTGGAAATAAACCTTTGACCTCCTGGCTAGGAATCCTATATATGTTTCCCTTGCCTGAGCTATGTAAAATTGCATAACCAATGGTGCAAATTACAACGCAACCATGTTGTGCAAGTTGAACCACATTTGCGGTGATATCATATTTAAGAAAGCAAAAATGTAAATTATTTCTACGAAAACATGAATCAGAATCCATTAGTTCTGCAATGTACTTTTTTAAATATATATTTTTATACCTATATGTTTATATATGGAATTTATGTCTAATAATGGAAAGTATAAATAAAGCATATAGTTGTCATAAATTTTAAAAATTTATATTACTAAAAGATGTAAATAAGGTATGAACAAATGTAATAATTTCAAATTATAAATATATATATGAAAATGGACAATATAAGACATATACCAGGTGTTTACCAAGTCACTGTGCGGTCATTCCATGGTGGGGACACTAAGTATTGATTGTGAGTATTAAGTGCGGATCATATGATGTCAGTGCACCGCCACCCTCCCTATATAATATATATATATATAGTGTGTGTGGTTTTGCTTTGCATTTTCCTTGTGGTGATATAGTGTGTATACTTTTTTTTTTATATGTTAAAGGTGGATTTAATTTCTTGTTGACATATTTCCCGATATTCATTGTCTTTTGATCGATTGTATTGTCCATATTCTCAGCATCGTCGCCAGAATAAGCTGGAAAGTTTTTATATTTCCCATTTGAAAAAACTTTCAACGGTCTAAATAACCAAACTGTCAGAGGATATCTGACACGGTGGAGAGTCAGTGGTAACAAAACTAAGAAGCGATAACAACTATGATAATGTATAGTTATCGCTGATAACTAATATAGCTAATAAGTGGTAAAACTTTGACATTAGTTTTACTATTATCAGATGTATCATTGTATATAATTGTCGCTGATAACTAATATAGCTAATAAATTGTAAAACTTTGGCATTAGTTTTATATTATTAGATGTATTATTTACCAGTGACAATTATACATTATCATAGTTGTTATGCCTTCAGAGGTCTATTAGAAGGTCAATTTGTATGCTGCTTGTGTGTGTCATTTGCAAATTCTTGAAGGACATGCTCTGTAGTTTGGTACATTTAATCACATGTGCATTGTTCTGAGTTTTAAATATTGAACTTTGTGTATTAGTGGGTACATCCTAATCATTACAACCCTGACACATCCATTCTTATATGCCACTTGTTTTATGTAACACCACACTTCACCCTCAGGTCCTACATTCTAGCCATAGATACAGAAGAAGAAATAGACCCCATATCTTCCTTCCAACTGATCAAACTCCATGATTGCATTCAAAGTATCAGCATGATCCATGGAGCTACTACACCACATAACAGTGGCCACATTGCAAATATGTCTGCTTTTCATGTGTGTCTATGACTACAGGGTCTATTTAATTGTGGCTTCATGTTTGCATAACGGGCCTACCTTTTTTTTGTGTGAAGCAAAAAGAAATATGACAAGTTTTTCTGCAATTATTTCCCTTGGTTATAATTACCCATCAGTGGGTAAAGGTAGAGATTATCAAAGATTGGGGTCTTTGTTACCTCTAATATTTTATGGTAGCGTGTCCTGATATAACCTAATTGGACATTGTTGTCTGCTGGTTGAAAAGGGCATGCCTCTCCAAAAGAGAGGCAAACTCATTAACTACCAACTACTACCAAGGTAGAGATTTATTTATAAGTGTTGTATGAGCTGGGCTGTCAGTGTATGGCGCACACATCTGTGCATCCAGCAGCAGTCCTCACAACTGTAGCAAATGTACTTAATGTTTGTCGGTTGCTGATAAGCTAAATAAACTTACATTAGATGAGTAATTTTGTATTAGTCAGATTACATTAGATTGGTCAGTGATATCACAAAATTCCACAAACTTTGTCATCTGTGCATATTTTATAACATGATGGAGGGTAAGGTTAGGGCATGAATGAAATTGTGATCCATTCTAGTCTTCTTAATAAATAATAGCCATCCTGTGAAAATTCATTAAGCATTACCTGTGCAGCCCTTATTGTGATTTTCTTTAGTTGGTTGTAGAACTTTAGCGGCATTCATCTCACTTCCTGATATCCCACATTGAGAAAAAATCTATTGTACCATGATCGTGTGCTGATGTCATTCTATAGATAGATCAGTCCCTAAGTATTGGTACGGTGAATCACAAAAAAAAACTAATTTTGGCATCATTGTTAAAGTCTTTAATAAGAGCAGTAGATAATTAAATGTTTAGAAAAACTCTAACCAAAAAAAAAACATGTATTTCAAATGCAAGATGCATTTGAAAAATTGATATTTAAAATATTGTGTAATTATTGATTATTTTCTTGATTTATTTCAATGCCAGTCCTTATGTGCACTGTTTACACATTATCTAGTGTTTATTGTATATATATATATATCCATTCTACATACAACTGTTACTATCCTGATAGTTAATGTAAAGGATATGAGTTTGAACTGTCCGATGATCTGAGATGTTAAACATTTACCAATTCTGATTCTTCTGTGATTATTTTTGAGTTGTGCCATTGTGACAATTTAGTTTTTCACAACTAAAAAATGGACTGAACATATGTACTGCTCAATATTTACTCAATGAATGCACATATCATCTTCTGTGTACACATTCATTTTTTAATTTAGAATATATTTAAAGAAAATAGATTTCCATCTCCAAAGAGCTCATCCCAAAATGCAACTTGTTAAAACCATGTATACTTTCACTGGGTCTTATATGTTAGTTGTTCTTTGAAAATGATGTTCATCAATCTATTTTTTTTCCGATGCCAAAATTGTACATATTAGAAGTATCTTGAATTTGATTGGTTATATAAGATGATTTCTAAATATCTAATCCTGACAAATCACTACTGTTCAGAATTGTAAATGACAATTTCAGAATTGTAAATGACAATTTCAGAATTGTAAATGACAATTTCAGAATTGTAAATGACAATTTCAGAATTGTAAATGACAATTAAAATGAACTCTGCTTACACTTGCGCTTCCAAAAAGCAGATTAATTTTTTTTTAAACTGTAATTTATCTAACCTTTTCATATTTAATTTATTATATTTTTAATATATGATCAAACTGTGAGCGTCCAAAGCAGAGATACACTTCGAAATTAAGTGTTACTGTTTTATTTAAATATACAGTGGAATCTTGTTATAACAACTTGGTCCAGGCAGACAAAATATGTATTTAATAACAAATTCTTTATATACAGTACAAACAGTATAGAATAAATATAATTGGAGATTTTGAAAAAGTTGTTATGTAGAGAAATTTGTTATAAAATAATGCGCGACAACAGGATACCACTGTACTTTTGCAGCATATTTTTGTCAAACTGACATAAAGCTACATTCTTAAAATGATTTTTTTTTTGTACAAATGTGTATTGTATTTAAACACTAAGAATAATATATCTGTAAAACCAGGGTGACCAGATTTTGGATATAAAACCTGGTACTTTTTTTTATATTAAAACTGGGACGTCTGATCACCCTGTGTGTAACTCTGAACTTTGTCAAAGATGAAAACTTTACTGTATGTCCACAATGTGTAAAAATATCTTTCATTGTGGATACATTTATTTATACATAAATTATAATAATTTAATAAACTAATATTAAATTATTAGTTTAAAATTTTTAATGAATTCCTCTCATTAGTTTTTTGTTTTTAGATGTTTGTTAAGATTGAAGTCACCATTTTAATATCATTTATTGCAAACTTACAAAAGATGTATGTTGGTCATTCCTTAGTCTACATCTACAGGGCTAGGATAGCTTTAATCAAAAGTTGCAGCAATAATGTAAGCATGACATCATCCAACATGGCTGAAAAGGTTAGTGTATGTTAGGTATCTACCTTGCATGTTGACAGATATACAATCTGACTTGATCTCTTGATGATTCAGTGTCCTTCCTACAGAAGTTCTTATAGAAAGTATCAAGCTAACAGTTCCTACAGAAGTTCTTATAGAAAATATCAAGCTAACAGTTTGGATTTGAACATATTCCGTGAAATCTCTTTTTTTCTGTATTTCGTCTAAAACTCCTGAAAATTAAAAATATGTGTTCCAGAGTTCAAAATGTTCTGTGTCATGGTTTACAGCTTTGCTGTGTTATCTGCACCTTTCAGCCTGACACATTTTACTTCAACATGGTTTCTTGGGGTCACTTTGACCAATATGGCATGGTACAGTCAACTCCATCCAATAATCTCCTTAGTTGCCTCCTATAACAGGCATTGAATGTAAACACTGTTTGTTAGTCTTTGCTCCCCTTTTTTTGGCCCATCAACACCTGGACAAAAGTGATATCTGACAAAGAATAAGATCTCATTACTGTACAAAGATGCTTCAAATGAAAAAATGTGTGATAGAAATTAGAATAATCATGGCATTGTCTTGTAACCTGCCAGTATTGTTGTTAATGATGTCAAAAGTGTTCAGCGAATGCCATCTTGGTGCAGACAGACAACGTAATGGCAGTTTAAAGATAGTCACTTCACTATTGAGAAGCACCAAACGGGAGCAGCATTCTTTTATATGTGTTTTGATCATCTTTTATAGGCCTGTCCTTAGCTCTGTATCCTGATTATATCTTGTTATAAGCTCTTATGGGAAGTTGATCATTCGTCCTCATAAGATGTCCAAACCATTTTATCTGTTGTTTATATATTCGATGCATGATGTGACACCTATTATCTTTCTAATGTTCTCACTGCGCATTTTGTTGAGTCTGGTGACTCCAATAGCCTTCCTTAGACATTTCATTATAGAAATCAGTGAAGGAGTGAAACATATAGAAATTGGTGAATCATGCATATCAATCAGCAAGTTTATGTGGGGAGTAGGAAGTTTCAAAATGGTGTGAGTTCTGTGACAGACTGTTCATGACCAGACTCATGTCTACATTTTTTTAAAATTGGTGGCATATCCTATTCAGGGCGTGGCTACACATACATATATACTATAATTTATCTACGTTTAACATAGTCAAACAATTTTTTTCATTATTTTTCTATTAATATTTTGTTACGTTAAAGTGGTTTTGTATGTGTAATTTTTTTTTAATATATACATATAGCGAAGATATGTATTGGCTTTTTTCTTAGTTAAATTATATATTTTAGTAGCACTGGTCTTTTCCACAAAGAACAGATATATGTGATTGTGCAGCATTAGGATAATTATTAGTTAAACTGGAAGCACAAGATTGTATCTTTATCATCATGTTATTTTTTATGTTCGCAAACTTATTTTTTACCTAATTAGACTCAATTTTGAAATCTGATCCATGTTCCACTGTAAAACAAGCTCTCCAATTTAAATACATCATTTGTTTAAGTGTTTATAAGCTTGAAATGGGAGCAAAGAATAGCAACACTGCCGCTTACCATGCATGTTGTAAGAGGGAAGAGGTAGGTCCACGTCATTCACATGACAGGAGTGTCTTCTAAAGAGTGTCCTATGATGAACATTAAGCGTTCAAACGGAGGCCAAAAAAATCATTTCACAGACTACTTGGATACAACTCTTCAGCACTTAATATTGACCCAAGCTCTTGGGAAACCACATCTCTTGACATATAATGTTCAGATCAGTGCAAGTATTTAAAGTTCTAAAAAGAGTAGAACACTGCAAGTGATAAAGAAGAGACAAGACTGCTTTCCTTCAAGATGTACTAGATTCCTGTTCTCATTACAGCAGTTCTTTCATATCCTTGATTGAAAGACTCATCAGCTATCTGAGAACACACAAACAATCAAACCTAACCACACTTCAGATTCTTGATTAAACTCATCAGCCATCTGAGAACAGACAAACAATCAAACCTAACCACACTTCAGATTCTTGATTAAACTCATCAGCCATCTGAGAACACACAAACAATCAACCTAACCACACTTCAGATCATTGATTAGACTCATCAGCCATCTGAGAACACACAATCAATCAACCTAACCACACTTCAGATCATTGATTAGACTCATCAGCCATCTGAGAACACACAAACAATCAAACCTAACCACACTTCAGATCATTGATTAGACTCATCAGCCATCTGAGAACACACAAACAATCAAACCTAACCACACTTCAGATCATTGATTAGACTCATCAGCCATCTGAGAACACACAAACAATCAAACCTAACCACACTTCAGATCATTGATTAGACTCATCAGCCATCTGAGAACACACAAACAATCAAACCTAATAACTCTTTTTTTTCAATGCCATGCTCATCTTTGCTTGAAAAGGAGGAATATCATCATCATGTTATAAGAGGTTATTAAGGAGGTTAAGCATGTGGTTATCTACCTCACCCAATGATCTCCTCTGTGATGAAGCCTGCTAAAGACCCATACCTCAACTGCTGGGAGAGAATCAACCCTTTTATCAACAGCATGTCTCAAAGTAGAAGATTGTCCAGCTCATGGCATTGTACTTTACAGCCACATTGAGTAAATCATTTGTCTGAGAATAGAAACACTTCCTTTACGAATCACAAAGAATGCCATAGAAATCAATTTGAAACTGAAAGTAAAAATTCCACATCTCATATAGGATATGTAACAAAACTCAAACTCCCTAGGGATTCTGTTAATGTGAACCCCAGTAAGACGAAGCAGTTATGGAGGCCCTAAAATTGATCTCAGTGACAGTAGTGGGGTTTGTTATGTCTTATTCTTCTGCATTGGCTCTCTTATAACCACAATGAATAAATTTTGTGATTTCCACCAGGAATTTTGAAGTACATTGTACTGCTAGTTCCACAGTTGAACTGTGTTATTTGGATCTCGGTTGGCTTACTTTGTGGTCCGGACATCCGAGGCCCAGCACATCCATTTTCATCATGCCTTTAATTCGGGTAGTAGGCTTCCCTAGCCTGTTACAGCCTGCCTATCTGTCGACAGACGCACAGGTGTGTAATGACTCTTTACTGAGATGATTGTCGTTCACGTCAATCTCACATGAAGTGTTCCACAGTCAGTGAACTTGCCTCATGTAATTAGATGTTCTGTGCCTATTGGGTACTGAACCTTTTCTCATCCTCAAGCCTAGTTTCAGTTAAGGAAGAACTTGACAGAAGAGTTGGACCTGAGCTTCATCACCTTCTTAGCTGAGGTGTCGTTCACCAACATCATGAATCCCTCATCCAAGTCTCACCACGTGTTTGGGAGCAAGGCATGTTCTCGAGCTGAATGACCTTGTCCCATTTGTGCCTGAGCCCTTCCGGTATAGGAAAGCTTGACAGTAGAGTTGGGCAGGGCTGCCTTCGTTGTCCTTTTTGTGCCTGGGCTTATCGGGTATGGAACCCTCTGTCTCCGCGAGCATGTTTCCAGTATAAGAAAGCTCGATATTAGAGTTGGGCCAGGGCTGCTTTCTTTGCTGGGCGCCCATGACTTGGTCTGGGTCTCTGCCCATAAGGAACACCAGTAACTAGAAGCTTGTATCGAGATAACAGAGCATGTAGTTCCAATTTCCTTGTAACAATTTCAAGTCGTTTTCACTAGCCGCACCTCCAATGCTCAGACGAGACTGACTAGCATCACTATGTGTCAACAGTGCCACTGCATGTGTTGGCACAGTAGTGTCTGAGATATTGACTGTCTCTTTTGCAGTCAATTCTCTTTACATCTGCTGCCTCCTAATTCACAGACATGATTCCCAAAAGGTTTAGCCAGAATCAGCACAAGCAGCTTTATTTCTGTTTCCAGGGTGCACCACGAGGAGGTACTTTTGGGATCTTGGTTATCTGTTAACCCTGGGTCCACCAAGAGCAGTACTGTACTCTTGCACCCTGCTTTATTGTATGATCCATAATCCACAAAATTAAGAATGGATAATTACATCATGAATGGATGGAGTATATTGGGGTATCACACCTCCTAAGACTTATGTGGACATTGTGCCTTGGTCACATTGGAGTTGAAGGTTCTGACAGAGTAGCATCAAAAGCACATGTATCAGAAAAGATAACAGTGAGGACATTGTAGATTTTCTATATATGCATCCTTTGGATGAAACTATTATTAAGAGATTGAGGGAATTTGAAATTGTTTGAGAAGATAATAGAGGAGGATTATTGACAGACAGGATTAGGAAAATATACAATCAACGCGCCATAGGATCCATTAGTATGTATGCCCTTCACCATCTGCTGAGACATAACTCATATGTGGATGCCCAGAGTGTACTGGTATTGGTTAGATAATCGCTAAAGCAGTAAGATTTGAATGTTTGTGCACCAAATCATAAAAACACAACAATAAAAAATCATACTCACTTATTTTTATGATATGGATTATCAACATCAGTTTGCAAATAGTTAAACAATTATTATTACCTCTAATTTACTCTGTTAATTTCAGGTTTTAGAATGTGTGAATTGACATTTCAGGTTTAAAAATGTGTGAATTGACACTTCAAGTTTAAAAATGTGTGAATTGACATTTCAGGTTTAAAAATCTGTGAATTGACATTTCAGGTTTAAAAATGTGTGAATTGACACTTCAAGTTTAAAAATGTGTGAATTGACATTTCAGGTTTTAAAATGTGTGAATTGACATTTCAGGTTTAAAAATGTGTGAATTGACATTTCAGGTTTTAAAATGTGTGAATTGACATTTCAGGTTTAAAAATCTGTGAATTGACAATAATTTCACTTAGGACATTTGCTTCTTTATCAAAATTAATATGGCAGGGAAAATTCATTATAAAGCCAAAGTAATATATAAGGGTTGGATCTTGAGGGGTTCAGACCCACTCTCTAGAAAATAGAATCTATCTATCTATTCACTAAACCCTTTGTTGCCCTTCAATATCAGGGGTAGAAGAGTCCTGTGGAGATGACCCTCCTGCATGCTGAATATACAGTGGAATCTGTTCTGTCCTTTACCTTGGTGGTCCTTCGTTTTCGTGGCTGGCCTCCAGGTCTGCCTCCACTATGGTTTGCTGTCTGATGGTAGTCTGCCGATGTGAATCACCAAATCTGCCGTCTCTTAACACATTTCAAGACTGGGACGGTGCCGATCTTTTCTCCAACGTCCCCGCTCTGTCTCTCAGTGATACCCCTAGGACTGCGCAAGCATGCCATTTCAGCTGTCACCAGTTTACGCCTGTCCTGTGCTGCCGTTGTCCACATTTGACAACAGCGACGGCACAACAATTGCCTTGAATAGTGCCACTTTGATGTTCAAATCTACACTTTCGTTTCCGAAGACTGATGTCACTTGCCCCAGGACCTAGAATGTCCCCCCACATCCAATGTGTATTTCCCCGCTGCACACACACACCCCACTCCGTCACCTGCCCAAGCCATATATCTGCATCTCCTTCTGCTCTTCCCAGCCCCATCACCTCAGTCCTTTCTATATTTATCCCCATGCCAAAGGCATTGCATGTTTGATGCATTTTGTCCACCCGTCTCAGCAGTTGCTCCAACAACGATGCCACTAATGGCTGGCCATCTGCAAATAGCAGTTCGTTTAAGTTATCCCTCAGATTGTTTTCCTCCGTTGTCTTCCTCACCCTGCAGATGCAATCCATATATACCATGAACAACAGGGGGGGGGACAGCACACATCCCTGTGCGCCACCTAGGTGAATTTGGAAATCATCAGATGTACCTGTGCTCGCCCTTACCGAGCATTGACCACTGGCGCATATGCTCTGACACAGGCCCATCAGACACTGGGGAACTCCACACATCTGCAGCATCATCCACAGTAGTACCCTATCCACTCTGTCAAAAACCCTCTCCCGGTCTATAAAAGCCAAACATAAGTCTCTGCCATGTTTGATTGCTCCTTCTGATCGTCGCCCAAGGACAAAGTTGCATCTGCACAGCCTTTACCTTTCCGAAAGCCCACTTGTGTAATGTTGAGCCGCAACTCCATACATGCGTGCCTCTCTCTAGCATTCCGCTAGAAAATAGAATATGACATTTAATACTAAAAAACATAGTACATTGCAGGGTAAATCACCTTCTCCTGAGCGCTTTTCCCTAAAAAAATCATCCAAAATCCCACAAACAGCTTTCTTGAAGAAAAAAAAATGCCCCCACACCAAAGTCATATCTACAACTATAAATAACCAAAATAGTATGTTTTTTATATATTTTTTAAATCTTATATTGCATTACCATCATATCTACAACCATATTTATAAAGAATTCATATAAGATATTCATATAATGGAGCATGTGATGTATATGGTTTAAAAATCCTATTAGAGCTACCTGTGCCAACGAAGTCAGATATGTTGGACCATTGGTGCAAATAAAATTGCAACTCTTGCTGGCATTTGGACAGCCATTTAAACAAATGCATCTAATATTTCTTGGTACAGTTTTTCACTTGTACTTGAAGTGTGATTTCCTGTTCAGTACCATCCTATGATGCGCACGGTAGCCTAGTTGATAGTGAAGTGGGATTTCCTGTCCAGTACTATCCTGTAGGAAACTGGTGAGGGTTTGAAAAGAAGAGGGGAACAAAGGAGAGTATGAATTTATTATATTCAATATTAGACAGGACTAAGTCTCTCCACACTCAAACAATGAGAGAGACAAGGTAGGATTTTTGTGTTGTTTCTAAAGTGGCACCCTTACAACCATGAAGTGTTATGAGATTGATGACTATAGTTTGAGAAATATAAAAGATAACAGACATGGAAGTGTTGAGATTTTTCAGTGTTAATCATTATACAGTATGAATGAAAATAAAGTAACATGTTCTGGCTTATGGGTAATAAGACTCTGCCGACTTGATCTCTGTATTTCACTATAGCTTGATATGCCTTAGCATTTACGGCTTCAACAAAAGCATTTCATTCTTCTGTCCTTAGACATTTTTTGTACAGAGCCCCAGCTGTCTTTTATTTCAGTCTGTTCCAGGTTCTCATCCATATAACTTTTAATCTACCTTGTTTACACTTTCCTTCCGGATAATTTTGTGGTCAAATTATTCTCATATGCATAGTATATGTTCAATGCAGCACCAGCACCTTTTTTTTTTAGATGGTGACATTCATTTTCATCTTCTGATTACTTTTATGCAACGAGTTCTTAATTAGAGATTATTTATAACTTTAAAAAAAGTATGTAGTATTTTTTGCAAGCATTTCGGTAGAAGTTGTAATATTCTGAGTCTTTCAACTAGAAGCAACCAATTTGTCGTGCATTTTAAATTTGTTAGCTTCTCTACCATCTCAGACTTGTTACCTGCAGGATAGTAGATATGTTTTCTTTAATGGAGTGGGTAGTGTGTTAACCTTTTTTAAAAAAGCTAATCACTTCATATTTGTGAGATTTTTCTAATCGTTTTTGGCTGATCCAAAGATTGCATAATCTTCTTTCGTTCACTTGAAACATGTCTATATCTGTAATTCTGTCTTCTGAATAAAGCTCACTGTATTTTTGTAGTTTATACAGTGGCCCATAGAGCCTTGATTCCAGTTGAACCATATTCCAGGTATGGTCTTATGTCTTACTGGTAGACTTTATGGAGTATATTTCCACCGGTTCCCCATGTGGTTCCACTTAGTTTTCTCAAGATAGCTAACATCCTCCTGGCTTTTGTTGTTGCTTTGTTTATGTGTTGCTTCCATGTCAGCTTATCATCAAAAATAACTCTGAGGTATGTGAATTATTTGTCTTCTTTCAAAAGCTCTCGATCTATCTTGATAACACCAGCTTTTTGTTTTGGTGTGAGTGTAAAAAGTGTAGTTTTGCACTTATCTGTGTTAATGCTGACGCACCATCTATTTGTCCGTAAGGTTACGGCATCAGTAGCTCTTTGTATTTGTTTAGTGGCCACTGTCACATGTTCTTCCGTGCACCAGATCACCAGGTTGTCAGTATACATTGCCACTTTGATCCCGTGTGGTAGTTCAGCAACTAGGTCATTGATGTAAACCAAGAAAAGTATGGGTGACTATATCATGACTTGAGGACTCCATGATGCAGTAGAACTTTCTTACTCATGCGACTATCCAATTGTACCCTGGTTCTTCTATTATGCAGTTATACTTTTACCCATTTGTACATTCTTGAGTTAACCCTGCAATTTCGAAATTTCTTTAAGAGTCTTTCTTTCCAAACCTTGCCAAATGCTTTCCTGAGGTCTGTCCGTGCTGCTGGTACCAGTTTCTTATCTTGGAAGGCGTCCTCAATCTCAGGGAAGAAGTAGGTTGCCTGATCTTCAGTAGAGTAGCACTGTCTGAAGCCTGCTTGCTGTGATACCAGAAGGTTTTCGCTTTCAAGGTTCCACAGCATCCTAAGATTTCATTGGACACTCCATCAGCTCCTGTGGACATTTTCATTTTGGATATTGCACGCTCTAGTTCTTTCATTGTGATGGGTGCCTCCATGACTTCAGGTATAGGTTCGCCTTGTCCAATGTTTTGCTGGTTTTCTCAAACTTCTTGTTGTTAGTCTGGGCTAACTTTGATGTTGTTGTCTTCTGCAAAGTAATCAGCTGCATGTTTACCTGTTAAAATGTTTCTATCTTTATAAAGTATGATCCTTGTATTTCTCCCTGTACTTTTATCATTTGGTTGTTTTACCAGTTTCCATAATTTCCTAGTGCCTCTTTCAAAGTTTAGTGACTTGGTTTTTTTTTTCCAGCTGCTCAGTCTGGCTTGTAACTTGGCTCTTTGAAATTTAGTCTTTGTTTGCTGATATTTATTGTATTCTTGGCTAAGTCTGTTCTCTGCCTGCTGGCTTCTCCAGCTCATCATTCCAGTACAGTAGGGTTTGTAGTTTTTACGTGCCTTCCTGGGTATGGTTTTACTAGCAGCATGTAATATGCATCTATTAAATTCACTCACTGCTCTATTGATGTCTTTGTCCACGTTCATGTCCTTAGCTAGTACACTAGTTAAATGCTGGTACATTTTCCAGTCTGCCCTCTTATCCTCTTATAGTTCCACCTACTGAGTGTGCTGCTGTCTTTGGTAAATTCATTGTGGATTTTCAAAATTATTGGTCTGTGGTCACTACCTCCAAGCTGCTTTCCAACGTGTGATGTTCCATTAAAGGCCTGGTGAGTGGAATGCCAGGTCTGGTGTAGAGGTGGTGTGCCATGCTCTCAAGTAAAAGGTTGGTGAGTCTGCTGACTGGTTAATAAGTATGAGATTATTTTCATCATGCCAGCTCTCAAGTTCCTCACCTCTCTTGTCCATGTGATTGTAGCCCCAGCTCTGAGAGTGGCTGTTGAAGTCACCACACACCATAAGTCTCTCTTTTTCTGGGATTGTGTCTGGTGCCAATGATCTATCATTTGGGCAGTAGTAGTTCAGGAGATGGAATTCTGTACTGTCTGTCTTTAGGTGAAGCATCTGGTATTCTTCCCCCTCCATATACATTTCCAGCTGATATGCATTGATATTGTTTGTAACAGGTGTCAGAATTCCACCCTTTCATCTCTCCTTTTGGTCTGTTCAGTAGCACTGGTAGCCTTTGATTTTAAAGACTATATCGCTGCTTAGATGTGTGCTTGAATACTGCATACATTAACTTGTTCTTCACACAGGATATTTTCAAACTCCAATTCTTTAGTGTATCCATCTATTTTGCTGTTGACATTCTCAGCATTCCAGTGCATTATTTTTATTTGTCGTTGTTTTTTTTGGCCAGTAGCTCTATTTCCTTGCCTCCTGGCTACTCTGGGCAATTGAGAAGGACCTCCAGCAATTGAGGTTGGGCCCTTTTGAGGTATATGGCCGGCATTGTCCCTGCCTGAACATATGCCATAGAACATGCACTATAACTATTATTGGATATAGACATGTTCCCATTGTGTTTTGTTTGTACGTGGCATCCTGATTAATTGTGCCTCTTTTGGCTGGTTGCCTCCATCTTCAGCACCCTGCTTACTTGGGCAAGACTGTGGTCCTGCCCGACCAGTCTTAGTTTCAAGCCCCTGATGGCTAAACTAATCCCCATCACAACTTTTAAAGTGCTGACCTCGATGGGGAATATATATCCTTTTAACTAGCATGTTTGAGAAGGAACTCAGAAGAAAAATAACTTCTACCCTTTATCCTAATTACTTGACCATCATCAACTAACAAAATAGCATTGCACAATATTGGGACATAACAGACTTTATAATTATATAAACCAGTGCTTCTCAGAGTGGTGGTCCATGAGCTATCATTGCAAGTACCTATACACATCATATAAGACATTTGACCTTAGCACCCACGCCAGTCTCTATAAGACTGGGACACATTGCCGATCTGTGGCAATAAGACGTTTGAAAAACGGTGATAAAAACCACCTATGCAACATTTTAACACAGAGAGGAATGCCAGCTCTGTAGCAGCCAAACACCTGTTGCAGATATCTGCCACAGATGTTAGTGAATGCAGCACATAGGCATGACCTATTTTTTTAACCACTACCTTTATCAGAGAGATCGTGGTAGCCTGAAAGTAAACAGCAGAGAATAAGAACTGTATTTTGAGTTTATTCTTCATTACTACAACTGACTTACAACTGATAGTTCTGTTCATGTGGAGACGACAAGCAGGCAGTCATTTGATAGTTACACTATGTGGGGAAGACAAGCAGGCAGTCATTTGATAGTTACACTATGTGGGGAAGACAAGCAACCAGTCATTTGATAGTTACACTGACTATGTAGGGAAGACAAACAAGCAATCATTTGATAGTTACACTGTCTATGTAGAGAAGTTAAACAGACAGTCACTTGATAGTTGAACATGAATTGCAAAGACTATTAGACCAAGTCAATAAATCAAGTAAAGAATATGGACTGGATATAAATATCTAAAAACAAAAACCATGATAATCATCAAAGACACAGAAGAACAAGCGATAACCATACATGGAGAGAAACTACAACAAGTAGAACATTATCAATATCTTGGACACATAGTCACAAAGGACGGCAGATGTGAAATAGAAGTTAAAAGGAGAATTGGAATGGCTAAAAGTACCGTCAATGACATGAGGAAAATAGCAACATCTAAACAAGTTGAAAATGAGAATTATAAAATGCCACATCTATTCTATATTAATGTATGGCTCAGAAACAGAAAATAAACAAACAATAAGAAGACTGACTTGATGCCTTTGAGATGTGGGTACATAGAATAGGGAGAACATCATGAAAAGAGAAGAAAACTAAGAAAGGGGTTCTAATACACTTATTATGAAGAAAGAATTTCTAAGAGAAATAAATATCAGGCAATTAAAATATTTTGGACATATTAAAAGACATGACACCTTGTTGAAGACCTTACTTGAGGGTAAAGTCGAGAGTTGGGAAACAAGGGGTTGGCGGAGATACAAGTGGGAGAGTAAAAGCACAGGATGGAGAGGTTAGTCTAGCAGAGTGCACCACCAAGAGACGGGATGTTGGAGGTCTGTTGCAGGCAACCTTCATTGCGGAGACAGCGTTTGATGATGATAACTTGATAATACACTGTCCTTGGGGAAAAAGATAGGTAGAACATGATATTTAATACTGAAAAACTTGTAGCCCCTTAACATCTTCCTCGGCTGTTTCCCCCCCCCCCCCCCCCCAAAGCAGTAATTTACATGCCAAAGAGTACTTTATACTTACATTGGCCATGTTCTCAGAATGAACAGCCTAAGAATTCCCCATCAGTCACTATATTGGGTGCCACCCAGAGTAAGAATAGGGAGACCTAGAGAAACTCTACGAAGAACCATTAATAGAGAAGGCATGTCTGAACCTAAACAACACGCAAGAATTGAAAGACCTGGCAACACGAAGACAGAACTGGAAAGCTATGGTTTCTGCCCTATGGCCCTGGAGGAACATTATATAACAGTTCTTTATCAAAGCTGTATCTATTGACCTTTATTGAATATACCATTAAAGCAGTGTTACTAATATTTTGTTAAGTAGTATAGGATCTTATTATTTTTTTTTAAATTCTGTTCATACCGTGAGCACAATTTTAATTTACTAAATTTGCATTTGTAAAAATGTTAACATGTTCATCTGCATAAAATCTCCTGTAACATCTGTTGTGCACATATCAAAAAATATTTTATATAAATGTTGCTTTGTGAATTACTGGTTATGAGGTTAAAATTATGTATACATATATAGGCCTATGTAATACACATCACATTATATGCATGGATATTCAAGTGGTTTATATATATATATATATTAATATGTAATGATTATTTTGAAATGATCATGCAATCATATGTGATAGATGCAGTTGTATTGATTCTTTCATAATTGTTGGTGCATCAGCTCATCATGAAACACATATCAGAATCTGGCGTGTGCTGTATTGCTCCTAATAAACTCACTGGACAACTGAAATATGTTATTTTTACATTTTGAAAAATGAAAAATATACTGTGTAATATGATCTTGTCATTAGAGGTGAGAAAGAGAGTTCTGCAATGCTATATAACCCCTATACTAACATATGGCTGCGAGTCTTGGGCAGTAAACAAACTGGAAAGTGGGAAATTAGAGGCAACAGAGATGTGGTTCTACAGAAGAATGCTGAGAATATCATGGACTGCCAGAAAAACTAATTTAGAGTCAAATGCAAAACGGACCTTAATCAACAATATAAGAAAAGGGCAATTTTCTTTTTTTTTTGCCACTTCATGAGAGGGGCAGGTTTAGAAAACATAGTCACAACAGGCAAAATTGAAGACAACAAAGACAGAGGGCAACAACGTGAGAAAATATTAGACAGTTTGACAACCTGGCACGGCAAGGAAACAACAACGACTTTGATACATAATACTGTGGACAGAGAGCTGTGGAGAGCCATGACCGCCTACGCCAGCCGGCATGGCACATGATGAGGATGACATTTTGTTATTACTTTTTTAACATTATTATTCTCCTTATATGGTAAACAAAAGAGCTCAAGATAAACTAGGGGCAACTGAGATGTGGTTATTTGCGAAGAATTATGAAAATTACATGGACAGTCAAGGAAACTAATGTAGAAGTTCTCAAAGATGCTGGAGTGAAACGACAAATTATATCAAATAGTAGAAAAAAAAACCTTCTTCAAATTCATTCTCAAATTTCTGCTGGATCTCTCTTGTAGCAGGACCATGGTCCTATTACATTCCAGTAGGATGTAGTCCAGAGAATGGAAATGCGTTGTGTCACCGTTTATCTGCGCCAAAGGTCCGACACATCCGTCTTCGGTGTAGACAATACAATCAATATTTTAGGGCATCATCATCAGGTAGCACATCCTGAACAGGATGTAGCAGTGATCACAGTCATTCAAAACTTCTGTCGATCGTGAGCTAAGTCTTCCTACTTCTGTTACTGTCATGTTCCGGTAGTCTTTGATATCATGCGCCTATCTTTTCCGTCTGCTTCTTGTTCGTCTCCCTGGCATCACTCCTTCCATTATGGTCTTCTCTAGGCTGCCATGGTGTTTGATATTGCCAAAATATTATAGTTTTCTGGAAAGAACACATACTGTTTAGCCAGTTTTCTTTTATATTCATTTCTCTCGGAATGGCTACATTGGTGATATTTTTGGTCCATGGTTATCTGAGGATTTTTCTGTAACATTTTATTTCAAATGCTGCTATTTTATTTTACCACTGGGAATATGCAAGCTCTTAGAAATGTTAGTTTTGCAGCAGCTCAGCTGTATGTTTTTCACTTTTATCAGCTTCTTTGATGCAATATCTAACCTCCTTCTTATTTCTTCATAGCAATCACTGTTACTGTTGATCACCAAGGTATTCAAAACTGCTGACTCTTTTTCTAATTCTCTGTTGATACTGGGCATATGATGAAAAAAGTAAAACTTGAACATTTAGTAACCACCGGAAAGATCAATGGGAGATGGGGAAAAAAAGAAGATAAAAAAAAAAATATAAATAGCCCAAATATCGGAGGATGTCCAACAAAATGACAGTGCCGCAGTAACCAGACACATAGAGGTAAATACTAAATAAGGTAGACAGGTTACTGAAGAAAACTGTAAATATAAAATAATAAAATAATAGAAAATAACAATACATCAAAGAACAAATACAATTATCGACGTGTCGATCCTATTGGGATCTATATCAAGACACAAAAACAGTTAAGAATACAAATCCGTAACAAATATAACCAAAACGGCTGGGAAAATGATTTCTCTCATCAAAAAAGATCATTATCCAGTAACAGATTTAGCGCAAAACTTATAGTAGGTGCAGATTTATGCGTTCAATATGTATAAATTATGAAACGCTAAAAGATGAGAGATGCAAAACTAAAGAAAGGGGACACTAATTAGCATTGCCAAGAACGGGGGGGGGGTGTTTAGCGGGAGGTGGGAGATAAAAGGTGAACGGATGGAGAAAGAGATGTGCACGCAGGATAACAAAATATATACACATCCAAATACAATCACAATAACTAAACAAATATGTATACATTCTATTTGATAATTATAGATACCTATATATACAAGCACATATACATACACATATCTAGACATATATAAAAGTATATACTGATATAAAAGCATACATTGGAATACAGACACATACGTCATGTATATAGGTACCTGCATACACAACATATATATATCCGATCTCTCCTTGAGTGTATCCGCCATTACACTTTTGCTGACAGTACCGGTCCTATGCTGGTTGACCATCATTCTTCTGTGCCTTCCAAAATTTTCACTTCTAGCAAAACCGCATTTCAATCCCTAATCTTTAATCCTATCCATTGAAAAGGAATCATCATCCACATTAGTCTCACTCTCGCGTGCTATATCTCTTTAGGAGTTCAAAATGTCAGCGCGATCAACTGCCACAATCGCGCATGATGCCAGTTGATCCGCTCTTTCATTGGCTCGAACATCCATATGTCCCGACACGAAAATAAATGTAACCATTATCAGCCTCGCCTTTCTCAAAGCCTCAATCCACTGTTCGCAAACGAGGTTCACTTGTACCTTCTTAATCATACTCATAGAGTCACTCAACATGCAGACCCGTGTTATCTTCTGTGTGCATACCCACTAAAATTCCCTGGTCACCGCCATATTCTCTCAAACAAGTTTCGAAATCTGTGGGTAGACTTATCCATTCCGCACCTGTTTCCACATCGTGCAATCTGCACACGTTTTGTATGACATCCTCAACACGTCCCATCCACGACCTCCCTCTCTTGAGTCTGCTGCCTTTAACTTTCTATATTTAGGAATGCAACTGATATTCTTTATCAGCATGTATTTGAAGGTACGTTCGTGCACGGCAATACTGTAATCTGTGCTCAGCTGTTGGACAGTCAAGTAGGTATCGCATAGCTCTTGTCGGTGTGTCTCTTGTGCATCCCAGTATGATATGCATTGCTGCATTCTGGATTCTATCCAGTCTTTCGATCTGAGTTTGGCTAAGTGTCAGAATTGCCAGTGCATATTCCACCACAGTCACAACCAAACCCTGCTACAAAAGAAATAACAACCTCTGCTCACACTGCGCAGCAGCCATAACTTTCATTGCTGCTAAGCCTTTGCCTGCCCTTATGATAATGTGGTCAACATGTTCCCTGAAACTCAGACTTCTGTCAAAAAACACACCCAGATATCTCATTGTGCTAGTTCTTTCTAAACTTTTCCCGGACAACGAAACTTGTGAAATGGGTGTCTTTACTTCTATAGTGATTGTTCAAGGAAAACCACGTCACGAATGCCGTAGAAGAATTAACCACTGCTCCCGTATCTCGACACCAATTTGTCAGCCTGACCAGCTTCTTCTGTAGTTCCAGGACGCACTCTTCTCGATTTCTGCCCTGGCTATACACCAGGATATCATCGGCATATGACATCGTTCTGCCAGCACCTATGATTTGATTGCCAACGATATGTACTGTGTATACATTGAAAAGTAAAGGAGATTGAGGCGATCCCTGTGGCAGACCAGGGCTAATAACCGTTGGTGTAGATATCCATTACCACACTTAAGAACTACTATCATGTGCATCAGGGCGGCACCAACCCATCGCACGACAAAAGGATTTACTGCACGATTTAACATCTGGTCCATCAAGATATCAAAGGAAAACCTATTGTACACATCCTAAAAATCTATTGCGACCGCACATGTCTTCATGCGCGAATCGAACCCCTCAAAAACATCCTGCGCAAATATGGCTGCATTCTCCTATGTCTTCTTTCCTGGGTGATACCCTCCTAATAATATTGGTAAACACTTATTTCTTTCAAGATAACACGATACCTTCCAGGCCACAATTTTTTCCAAAAGCTTGCCTATCGTATTCTGCATTGTTATTATTCTGTAGCCTTGTATCCTGGTGTGGTCCTTCCCAGGTGTGGGTAGTGGAACTAAATAGCTGGGCAACCAGTATATATATATATATATATATATATATATATATATATATATATATATATATATATATATATATATATATATATATATATATTATATATATATATATATATATATATATATAATATATATAATATATATATATATATACATACACACAAATGTGAATAAATAAATATATACACATATGCACATATACCAATATATATATATATACAAACATACATACAAATACAAGTATACTAGGAACACACACGGAAGTATAAATCTAACATGATCAATACATAGATATAAGAAAGATAAAATATATCTCTTATATCTCTATGTGTGCGAATGTTCATGTTATATGTATTCATTCATGTGAGAAAATGTTTATATGAATGCATGTGTATATATTATGTTGATGCTTATTTTGTGTCATAATGCACACCTAATCTTGTTTGAACCATTACTTGTGGTTGGATACATTTACGTGCTTTGTGCATGTTGTGTGGGTATCTTTCTTATATCTATGTATTGATCATGTGAGATATATACTTCCGTGTGTGTTCCTAGTATACTTGTATTTGTATGTATGTTTGTATATATATTGGTAATTGTGTGCATGTGCATATATTTATATATCCACATTTGTGTGTATGTATGTGTGTGTGTGTATATATACATACATACATATATATGTTGTGTGTGCAGGTACATATATACATGACGTATGTGTCTGTATTCCAATGTATGTTGTGATATCAGTATATACTTTTATATATGTCTAGATATGTGTATGTATATGTGCTTGTATATATATCGGTATCTATGATTATCAAATAGACTGTATACATATTTGTTTCGTTCGTGATTGTATTTGGATGTGTATATGTTGTGTTATCTTTCCCATATGCTGTCAATTGATTTTCTTCTTTACACATTTCTATGTTCCCTGTATCTATTAGTAACCCCCCTCTTTCCTGCGTGCACATTTTTGGTAGGTAGTTAATGAGTTTGCCTCTCTTTTGGAGAGGCGTGCCCCTTTTAACAAGCGGGCAACAAAGTATAATTAGGTTATATCAGGACACACTACCATAAAATCTATTATCTCCCGTCGCCCACTAACCCCTTCCCCCCCTCCACCCCCCCCCCCCCCCGTTCTTGGCAATGCTAATTGGTTTCCCCTTTCTTTAGTTTTTCCTCTTTCACCTTTTAGTATTTCATAATTTATACATATTGAGCGCATCAATCTGCACATACTATAAGTATTGCGCTAAATCTGTTACTGGGTAATGATTTTTTGGTGAGGGAAATCATTTTCCCATCAGTTTTGGTTATATTTGTTATAGTTTTGTTTTGTTAACTGTTTTTGGTCCCAATAGGTCCAAATAGTACCGACTCGTCGAAAATTGTTTTTACTCTTTGTTTTATTGTTATTTTCTATTATTTTATTATTTTATATTGACAGTTTTATTCATTAACCTGTCTACCTTATTTAGTATTTATCTTGAAGATAAAGAAAGACATTTCTGAATAGCACAAAAAGATACCAACTTAACTTATTAACAACACAAGAGACAAAGAGTTGTGGAGACATGATTGGCATGTTTGACGGCGAATTGACCGAGGAACTGGTGTAGAGATATGGGAGCAGTTTTAAATCCTTCTAAGGCATTCGTGACTTAGTTTTCCTTGTACGATCGCATAGTAACGCACCCATACCACATGTTTCGTTGACTGGGAACAGGTTAGAAAGAACCAGCACATTGAGATACCTGGGTGTGTTTGACAGAAGTCCGAGTTTCGGGGAACATGTTGACCATGTTATTATAAGGGTAGGCAAAGGCTTAGCAGTAATGAAGGTTGTGGCTCCTGCGCAGTGTGAGCAGAGGTTATTTCTTTTGTACCAGGGTTTGTCACTGGTAATTCTGACTCTTAGCCAAACTCAGATCGAAAGACGATAGAATGCAGCAATGCGCATAATTTTAGGGTACACAAGAGATTCGACAAGAGCTATGCGGAACCTACTCGACTGTCCTATAGCAGAGCACAGATTACAGTATTGTCGTGCACGGGCGTACCTTCAGACACATGCAGATAAGGAACATCTATTGCATTCCTAAATACAGAAAGTTAAAGGTAGCAGGCTTAAGAGAGGGAAGTCGTGGATGGGACGTGCTGATGATACAAAGCGTGTGTAGATTACAAGATGTGGCAGCTTGTGGGAATTGATAGGTCTACCCACAGATTTCGAAACTTGTTTAAGAGTATAATAACACTTATCAGAGAATGGTATCCCACGGCTGTGGAGCAAGAGGTACATGCTTTGGTCAGTGAGAATGTCAAAGAGGTGGATGTGATTATATACACTGATGGATCTGTGATTAGACATGTTCGCAGTGCTTGGGCCTTCACAGCTCAGTGCGCAGGTAAAACAATCAGGGAGGAGAGTTGGGCCTTTGTTATGACTACGAGTAGCATGACCAGGGAGATTATAGTGGTGACTAGGGCATTTGAGTGGGTATGCACACAGAATATAACACGAGTCTGCATGTTGAGTGACTATGAGTATGATTAGAAAGATACAAGTGAGTCTTGTTCGCGAACAGTGGATTGAGGCCTTGAGAAAGGCAAGTTTGAAAATAGCTGCATTATTTTTCGTGCTTGACGTGTGGGTGTTCGGGGCAATCAAAGAGCAGATCAACTGGCATCATGCGCGATGGGGCGATGGATGGAGCTGAAGTTTTGAACTCCATTAGAGATATAGCACGCGAGAATGAGACTAGTGTAGATGATAATTTCTTTTCAATGTCTAGGACTAAAGATGAGGGATCGAAATGTGGTGTTGCTAAAAGTGAACATTTTAGAGGGTGTAGAAAAATGACGGTCAACCAGCAGAGGGCTGGTACTGTCAGCAGAAGTGTAATAGCGATAGGAAGTGTAAGATATAGGAGCAACTAGAGACGTGTCTAGTTTGCAGAGATGATGATCTAACGACTAACTAACTAACTAACTAACTAACTATGATTGATTGATTGATGGATTCTCCCTATCTTTAAATGTAAAGAAAAATGTTCTTCAATGATGCATAACAACGAGTGTAACTTATGGATACACGTCTTGGACAATAAATAAACAGGATTAGAGGCGACAGAAATCACCTGAATATAGATTTAGATACCTGAATGTGGTTCTGTAGAAGAATATTGAGAATATCATGGACATCAAGAATAACTAACAATCATTATGCCGAAAGAGTCAAATTCGAGACGGGCAACATAATATTATCAGATAAAGACAATCTTAAGTTGTGGTCACATTATGAGACAGTGTGATCTGGAGAACATAGTTACAATGGACAAGATTGAATACAGTAGATGTTGAGGACAACAACGAGATAAAATATTGGGTAGTCTGATATCTTGGCATGGCAATCAACAGCGATCCTGATAACAAAAATATTGGAAATAGAGAGTTATGAATATCCACGATAGCCTACGCCAGTCGGCATGGCACCTGATGGCACATCAAAATTTCATCACAGATGTTATGAGAAAACGCCGTTGGTCCTACATCGGGCATGTCCTACGCGCAGACATCAACAGAATACACCACCAATCTCTTGAATGGATACCTACAGGCAAAAGAGCAAGGGGTAGACCAAAAGAAACACTCAGAAGAACAATACTTAGAGAAAGTAAAACAATCAATATTCATACTATTCAAGAACTGCACAGAATAGCTTTGAACAGACAGAATTGGAGAGATCTGACCTCGGCCCTATGCACTAACTTCAGCGCAAAAGGAAAATGATGATTATGGTTATAAATGAAGGAAGACATAATTCCACGACAAGTCTTCATGTGGACACCAGACGGAAAAGAAAATGGAATGTCAAAAACAACGATCAGAAGAACATTTATGAATGAATTAAAATCAACAGGCATAAATGCACAAGACCTGCAATCCTTGGCAACTGACCGATAGGCATGGAGAACTATGGCATCTGCCCTATGTGCCAAACTTGGCAAAAGAGGAACTAACTGACTGACTATGGTTACCATCTCTGAAAGTTTGGTTATATATACTCCACTTCAACATTACGTCGTTGCACAATGAATATTCAGGAATGCATTTGCATATGTCGCTAGAGAAGAGCGGTGCCACTTGCCAGAGACCGCGAAGATTTCAAAAGATTCATAAGGAAGACTACGATCTGGAAAGAATGATTATGTTCGTCCGTCGTGATCGACGATGACCAAAAACTCAACCATAATAATAATAACAATAAATAATAAAAAATAATAAAAGTTAATAGTGCGTTTTTAAATGACTAGCAAGTCCAATGCGATAACACAATATTCTTTTCCAGAATTGACAACAATAGAAGGTATCTGTGTGAGGTTGAGATGTTTTTTCTTTTCTACGTGTCCGCTTCTGTCTTGCAGTATCTTGTCTGAATTCTTCCGCCGCTAGTGTTCCCGTTCTAATGCTGTAACGCCATGTTGTTCTATCCTGAGCGAGGCTCTCCCAAGCGCCTACGTCTATGTTAAGATGTTTCAAGGATGACTTGAGCGTGTCCTTGAAGCGCTTTTTCTGTCCACCCGCTTTTCGAAATCCTGCCTAGAGTTCTCCATAATATATTTGTTTTAGCAAAATGATACATAATACTAGACAACGAACTGTGGAGAGCCATGATCGCCTACGCCAGCCGGCATGGCACCTGATGATGATTATAATAGAAGGTTGTAAGCTGGTTAGTTAAAAAAAAAAACACCATAGTATTAATTATTGACTCATTACAACCTGTCCAAAAAATAAACATTGACTCTTTCTAATGTAACTCCCGTCTCTCATCAGATCCTTTAACACACCCTTGTTAGTTTTTCGAGCATGGTGATCACTGGTGATGGTATTCTTCCCATTTTTCAATAGAATTACATCTATTTGCCTCCTTATAATTGTCCACTATCCTGTTTATTTATTGTCCAAAACTCATCCATGAATCGGTCGTACCTCACATAAGAGCGGACTTTTTTGGTTTAATAATAATTAGCAACGCATATATTCTTACTTTGTAATTACTTATTATAAAATAGTTAATTAATAAACATATATTTTAAAATAATAATTACAATTTTAGTCGATTATTTGATAGCGCGGAAATTTTTTTCAGCTGTAAGCAGTGTACATAAACTACGCCTATTTTCAGGTTTCTAATTTTAGAACATCCTGGGCCGGAGCCATTTTTGTCCAACTTGCTGGAATATATTCTGCAGTCTTTGTTGCTTTGAAATTTGCTTTTTATTGTCTACAAAGAGATGCAGGCGATCAAGTGTGTGGTAGTAGGAGATGGGTAAGTTGTTATAATAACAAACTGAATAACATAAATTATGAGTTAAGTAGGAACCCCTCTCACTAAAAATAGTAAAAATTAGTCTAAATAATTCACTTCCTCACTCGGACGTCAACTACTAGCAATCATTCATCAAATCACAGTCACACATTACAATACCATTGCTCAACAAATGTCTTAATTGTCTACAAATACAAGCTAGTAAATTAAATTATATGCAATCACCAGGCGAAAAATAAAATTTGCCTAGGGCCTATGATGTTAAACATTGACAATTGACATTAAATAAAAATTGACAATAGGGCAAATAACTAGTCAGTGAGAGTAGTGATTAGTGAGACTCAAAAATTATTATAGTAGGCCTACAGAAAAAAACTGCCGAATTTACAACTCACTGCACTCTGACTTAGTGATCAATTCCAGTTGAATACAGTACAGTTTATTGTGCAACAGTGACTAACACATATTTATATTAATAACATTTATTATTACCAACTATTATATTTATATATAATATTATATTATTATTATATTTATCAACCATCATTCACCTGTAGTCTGTAGAGACAATCAACTTTCACAATATCTAGACATCCCCCCATATTAATATGAATTTAATTATGATGTGTGTTCTGTTCGTCCTTCACAAGTGATGATGACCATTTGTTACATCAACTTTTGAAAATTCAGATAGAATTATGTCCATGCCTAATAGTTCGTAGATGGCTAATCTTAATAAGTTAAATAAGCCCTATTCGAGTTGTAAATGTCCTTGGACAGTTCAGGCATGGAGTGACCACTTTATACGGATTTTGGTCTATCTATGACTTTCTGCTTTCTAGCTACTCTCCTCTGTTGAGCTGCTGCAAATTTTCTTTTCACAAGACAAAGCACTCTTTTTGACTATGTAGAGCGCCATGTAGATCTATTTTGTGCAAGATCTTCCCATTTATCTTGTTCTCTTTCAAAGGCTTTCAGTGAGATCTTTAACAAGTCTTTGTAGCGCTTCTTTTGGCCACATTGAGATCATGTACCCTTCTAGCTCACCATATATATATATATTAGCACTGACTGGGACACTGAGCATACACTTTTAGATGGCTGATAAACAGTAAGCACAGGATATATGGCAGGGGTTCCCAAACTTTTTAAAGCCATGGCACCTTTAATGTTCAGATTATTTCCAACCGCCCTTAATATGATGAAAACTTATATTTTGCATTTTTTATAGTTTTTGCGAGGTTGCCGCGGCACCCCTTGAGACTCTTTGTAGCGCCCTAGGGTGCTGCAGCGTACACTTATGGGACAGCTGGTATATGGGAATGCGCCCAGTGCTGTGACGCTTGTTCCTAATCAAGAATATAGAATATTTATACAAAAGTTCATGCAATTCTGTCATGGATTTTCATTTCTGCACTCAAGATTAGAAACTGACCATACACTGAATTCTTGAGATACACAAGTCGTAGTTTCTTAGCAAACTTTCCATTACAATGTCTTAAAAACTATAACAAGTGTCGAAGTGAAACTATACACAATTATAGATCTACTTGTGTTATTTGATATTACAGTTTGTTAGTACACATTGTGTTTGTATGTTAGCGTCAACATTTTCCGTGCTATGTAAAACTATAGAAGCAAGCGTGATTTGTTTCCACATAGTGTAGTGTCACTTAATTACGTAATTTGCTGTAATTGAAGGGAGATGACTTAATTAATGACACAAAAAAACCAGTGTGTAGCTGGAAAATCTGGTTTTACTGGTATGTCCTGAATGGGATATACTATCAAGATGCACATTACAAACTATTGTGCTCTGTTCATATTTCATTGTAAACATTTAATATTAGAGCTGACATCAAGTATGATTCTTATTAGGAACCAGCATCACTGCATAATGGTTATTCCCATGAATTCTGTGCTTGCGATTCCATCAGACATCTAAAAGTATACTAGTTCAGTGTCCCAGTCAGTTACTGGTTGTGAGTTCTCCTGGTCTTTCCATTTAGGCAGCACTTCTTCCCTCTCCCCTAGTAACCCTCATTTCTATCATTCTTATCTCTCCTTCTTTTGTATGACTGAGCTACACAATTATTGTGTCTGTATTTAGTAATTTTATTTATCTTATTAGCTACATTTTCTTAAGGCAAAGAATGACATTGTCTTCATCTTTAATTGTTAGACATATAAAAGTGATAGAATATTAATTTTTTTCTGAATTTATCATTCACAGAGCTGTTGGTAAAACATGTCTCCTGATCAGTTACACAACAAATGCCTTCCCTGGAGAGTACATTCCAACAGTGTAAGTATCATTCAGCTTTAGAAACAAAGATTTGTATTGTTTTCTTATATTTTGAAACATCACAAATTTATGTCCTTTTAGTATACAGAAACTGAGAAATCAGTATTATTAATACTTTTCCATTATCTTCTCTGGGTCAGATCGCCTGCTGCATAACTTTTGCTTCAAATCTGTATCCTCTGGCCAGATTTGCTGTCTCTGCTCTTTTAATTTGGGCAGTCCTGATGTACAGGTCTTAGGGTTCTGGATCCACATATCCGCCAGAGACGAATGTGTCGGGCAATTGGCGCAAATAAAACGCGGCACAACGCATTTCCATTCTCCGGACTACATCCTGCTGGAAATCTAGTAGGACCATGATCCTGCTACAAGAGAGATCCAGCGGGAGTTTGAGAATGAACGCTGAAGAAGAAGAAGAAGGATCCACATGAACATTTATTTGTGTATAAGATCCGTAATCGGTAAAAGTGACCCAGCAGTCTTCAGTGACCTGTATTAAGGCGAAATAGTGTGGTCTGTTGGTATCTTTGGAGTTGATGTATCTGGTTTGTTTTCCACTTCTATTTGTTTCTTCCACTTTGACGTCTGTGTTATGTGTTATGAATTATTGTTCTTGCTTCACTGTGGGACAGTGGATGTCTGTGTTCCATTTCACTACCTCTTTTTGACAGAGCATCTGCTTTCTCATTTCTCATGATTCCATAGTGTGATGGTATCCATTGAAGGGCAATATTTGAGGATTTTTAGATAAGCCTGAGCTCTTGTCTGATGTTACCCAAGTGTACTTGTCTCAAGAACCAAGGGTGTTCACAACTTTTTAAGACATTGACAGACCAGCTATAAAAACTATGTATAATATCTAACTCATGGCATAGAGTTTTGAAATTATCTATGTGTCATAATGAATGTTTGCATTTTCTGAATGGATTTGAAAGCCCCAGAGTTGATTTCAAGAACAAAGTCCTACTTATTATAATGCTAGTCGTAGATTTACGTTACTTGCAATATATTTAAAATAATCTCACCTTCCAGAATATCAATTTTTTTTCAAGTTTCAAACTTATGAGGCTTGTTGAGTAACTGTATTTCACGGATGAGCTATTCTTACTAACACTATCGCTACGGTTGAGATATTTCTGAAGTATCATGGTTTCGTCAATCGCCGAAGTTAGTCACCAAGGTATATAATGGGAAAAACTGTCAAATTTGGTCAACAAAGTGTTAATACACATTCCTTGGTTGAGTTCCTCAAAGAAGTCTTCTCTGACAGTGTAGACATCAAGCAGAAAACAAAAGAAAAAAAGAAATGTGATATACAGCATTAAATTCTTGGCATTTGTTTACATTTTTTAAGTTATTACATTAGTAATTATATTTTATCTGAAAAAAATAATGCTTGGATTGTATGTAATAGGTTTGACAACTACTCGGCCAATGTTATGGTGGATGGCAAACCTATTAACCTTGGATTGTGGGACACTGCTGGACAGGAGGACTATGACAGATTGCGACCATTGTCATACCCACAAACTGTAGGTTTATATTTTTATTGAGTCTTTGTAACATCAGAAAACTTTCTTTTTTAGTTCACATCATGAAATATTAGTATTGCTACATAATGATGATCTGAAAATGATCTTTATAGACTGGATTATGAGTATTAAATTGTTGTTGATCTTCAATTTTTTTCTGTTCGTCCATCACAGGTAATGATATCCTTTTGTTACATCTACTTTTGAAATTCAGTTAGAGTTATGTCTTTGACTATGAGTTCATAAATGGCTAATAAGGCCTTGCAAATATCCTTGGACAGTTCAGGCCTGGGATGTCCGCTGCAGATAATTTTTGGTCTATCCATGACTTTCTAGCTACTCTGTGATGTTAAGCTGCTGCATTTCTCTCCTTTTCACAAGATGCTATGCCCCTTGGATGTGGAAATGACTTGCACTGGGTATTTTGATTTAAGAGAGGATGAGTGGATTGCAAACAACTCAGCTAAAGGAAATTCATGAAATGGTGGATGAGCTCTATACAGCCTCAATGACAGCAGGAAGGTGGCAAATCTTCTCACAAATTGTGAAAAACAAGAGCAATATAAGTAATGAGTGGAGTTAATCACTCTTAACTCACTAGGATGGTACTCGGTCAAAAAATGAAGAACTGAAAATTTTATGACTTGACATTTGCTGACCAGCAATCCAGAGCGTACTTATCTGGCATTACCAAGAGTGACATCGCTGTCTTTAAAAATCCTTATAAAATAAATCTAACGCAAGAGAGCTATGAAACTTTCTATGTGTCATAACAACTGTTTACACTTTCTGAATGAATTTGAAAGCGCCAGAGTTGGACAAGCTATTTTTAGTAATAATATTGCAAAGGATATTGCCATATTTCTGATGTATCATAGTGGTTTCGCCGATCATTGAAATTGGTCACCAAGTTTCTATTATGGAAATTTGACTATCGTCAAAATTGGACAGTAACGTGTTAAGATAGACGTTAGACCTCTACATGGAAGGACTGGCTTTTGACCTATGAGATAGAATAACATGAAGACAAATGAACAATTAGTTAAATTGGTATCATATCCTATTCAGGACGTAGCCATCAACACAGCATTTTTTGGCTGTAGTGATTTTCTAGGCAATTAAATATGTTCAATTCTTTGCCATTGCTTTCTTAACGTACCGGATGCTAAAATACCTGTGGCGGGGATCGAACTCAGTACCTTGGCCGTCACAGGCGTGCTCTGTACCACTTCGCCACAGAGCCAAACAAATTAACTATAAAATTACTTAATTTAGCGCAGCTATGAAAGGCATACATGGTATTAGATGGAGCTTGTTCGATTCCTGTGTAAACAGGATAAGGATTTACAGAACTGTTGTTGTTGCACTGCATAACTCATGAAATAAGCAGAATTCCTCTATAGAACATCCTCTTATAACAAATTTTCACATTTGACAACACTTTTTAAAGTGCCCAATTATATTTATTGTTTATACTGTCTGTATATAGCCAATATCTGTTATTAGAATACAGTACTGTTAGATGGGACTTCAATCTAACATTTATAAAATCTGTGCTGATCAGAAATTTTGTGATGACATTGACTGCCGACTGATACAAAATTACTAACGTAATCCTAGGTTTGTTGAGTTTACCTGCAACCAATAAAGATGCAGTACGTCTGTTACAGTCACTTTGCTGCCGGATGCAAAGATATGCGCACAACATGATGGAGAAGAGGACACGATCGTGAAGGTGGATGTGAGCTAATTCTCCAAGCAAAAGGCGAATGCGACAGATTTTACCTCAACAGTGGATATTTGGAAATAACTCGTCCCTTTACCAGTCTTTTCCCACCCATACAACCCTCCTAAATAATATATCCACCTCCACTGATGGGCAATTGTAGCCAAGGGAAATAATCAATGAAAAAAATTAACACAGATTTGCCTACCCCGTGTCATATTTCATTTTGCATTTCGCAAAAAATGCTGTCTAATGGTATTGAGCAGTTATTCATATACCTATTATGTTAGCCCAAACAAAGTTGTTTTGATAAAATTTAATTTTGTGCAACACTGTACAAAGGATACTTCCCTCCAATTGCTTGCAAAAAAGATGTCCTGACATTAGTCCTATCCTTACTAGATGCCATATAACAAACATACTGTTCTGTCTTTGGTCTAACAGAGTATTCAGTGGCCAAGGTTTTATTTTTAAAAATACTGCTGGTTTGATTCAGCAAATAGTCCATAAATGTGGGAAAAAAATTGTTTCAGTTAATTTTAATTCAACACATGCAGTGGCTCATGTAAAAACATTCTGCTGCGTTTTTAATAGCTGCTAGTAAAGTTGAATTAGAAGAGCATTTTAAACCCAGAATATTTGTTTATTCTCCACAGGATGTGTTTCTTATCTGCTTTTCACTCATAAGTCCAACCAGTTTTGAGAATGTTCGAGCCAAGGTAAAGAATACCCATACTTTTGTTATTAAGATGCATGATATTTTATATATAAATTTTGATCCTTATCATTTCAGTCTTTTTTTTATTCACGCGAAAATAGTTTAAAGTGTATATCTCCTGACCATTTGGACATAAAATATCACCTTTGTGTTGACGAGATCCGAAAGGGAAGAAAAGAATAATGGAACTGTGACCTGCCATGCATGTTGTAAGAGGTGACTATGGAGGTTATTTGGCAGATTTGACTGTCCCATTCTGTAGAGGGTTGAAGGGATAAGAAAGGCACAGGTATTGTGGTCTAGCTATAAACCATAACATAAAACACTCCGATCTCAACAGTACATCCTGCTAATCTACAGAAGTTAAGAATGAACACACAAGAAGAGGAAGATATAAATGAAAGCCTAACAAACTTAATGAGAGCAGATCTTGTGCAACAAATTAAAAAGTGACTAAAAACTTCACAAAATCCACTGGCAATTTTTCGAAGTCTGAATGTGTCTGGCTATCTGCACAAATAAAATGGCAACACAACACACAACGCATTTCTTTTTCAGTGTTCATTCTCAAACGCCCGTTGGATCTCCCTTGTAGCAGGACCATGGTCATACTAGATGTCCAGCATGATGTAGTCCTGAAAATAGAAGTGTGTTGTGTTGCCGTTTTATTTGCGCCAATGGCCCGACACATCCATTTTCGGCGGAACACATTTCTGTTCTCTGGACTACATCCTGTTGTGAATCTCTGTTCATCTACAAGAAATAATCTGTGGGAGTTTGAAATAAACACAAAAGCAAAACTGAAAACAGTTGAAAAAAATTATGAGTAGAACGGTATATGTTTTACGGATTCTCATTGTTCTCTTCCATGTTACGCCTCATTAAATCAAAGCATTTTGCTGTGAATCTCCCATCTCCAAGTGAGGGAGAATGGGCAGTAAACTTAGTGACAAATGCAGCACCAATATATAGGGACAACTATGGAAAAGAGCAGGATGGGCACTTGTCCTGACAGACAAACATGACTGTCGAACAAGAAAAGTTTAAAAACCAACTAATGTGTATGTAGAACACAGGGGAAACAACCATGCTATCTTCCAAGATAAATATTTAAACACGTATTAATTTTTTAACTGATATGTTAGGTAGCATCAGGGTCCAGACTTTGAGCTGAAAGCTTTTACTGAAACGGGACAGTGGAGTGACTTCATCAGATGTCAACACCAGTCTATATTCTGTTCATTTTAAGAATGAAGTAGGTCAGTGTTTCTGATTGGTTGTTGGACGCTGAACACATAAATCAAATGTTAAGTGCGCAATAATATAGTTCATTAGATCATAATACCGCTCTTACTTTAAATCTATTATTGCTAAGCTTGTTTGTTTTGCGTTCGCTCCATTGTAACCATCACGGATATCCGCCGGGAGCGTGATTACGTTGTGCCACCGTTATGCGCCTTGTAGGCCTAGCACATCCGATTTCGGCATGCCTTGACAATTCGGGTGGGCTACCCTTAGTCTGTGACAGCCTCTATATCTGTCTCCAGGCACGCGTAGTGGCGACTCTTCGCCCAGACGATTTTTGCTCTCGTCTGACTCGCACAAGGTGTTCCACTATCTATGAACATGCCTCGTGTAATTGGACGTGCTGTGCCTGTGCCCATTGGGTACTGAACCGTTTCTCATCCGTGAGCCTGGTTTCTTAAGGGGAAGAACTCAACAGAGGAGTTGGACCCTGGCTCTTTCGCCCTCTTAGCCGAGGTGTCATTCACTGACATCGTGTACCCCTTGTCCGAGTACGAGTCTCACACCACGCGTTTGAGAGCAAGGCGTTCTAGAGCTGAGCGTCCTTGTCCCAATAGCGCTTGAGCCCATCAGGTACTGAACCCTTTCTCTCTTCAAGTGTATTTCCTGTGTAGGAAAACCTGACAGTAGAGTTGGGCCAGGGCTAAATCGTTGTCCCTTTTGTGCCTGAGCCCATCGGGTACGGAACCCTTTCTCTCTGCAAGTGTACTTCCGGTATAGGAAACCTTGACAGTAGAGTTGGACCAGGACTACCATCGTTGTCCCTTTCTTGCCTAAGCCCATCAGGAACAGAACCCTTTCTCTTCGCGAGCATATTTCCGGTTTAGGAAGGCTCGAATTAGAGTTGGATTAGGTCTTCTTGCTTTACCAGCCACCAATGGATGGGTCTGGGTCTCTGTCTGTAAGGAACACAGGTAACTAGATGCTCGTCTCGAGCTGACGGAGCTTGTAGTTCACCTTTCCTAGAGACTTTTCACTTTCTATTTGCAGTTCACGCTGCCCTCTATCGCTGTTCTGCCCTTTCATTGTTTCATTGTACTCGGTATGAAATCTATTTGTCTCGCCATGCATCTACCTTTACGTGCATTTTACATTGGCCGCCCCTCTAATGTTCGGACTAGACTGACTAGCTTCACTGTATGTCGACAGTGTCGCTATATGTGGTGATGCTGGTGGTGTCGGAGATATTGTCTGTCTCTTGTGCAGTCAAATCTCTTTCCATCTGCTACCTCCACATTCTTGGACACAATCCCCAAATGATTTGGCCAAAATCAGCTCGAGCTGCTGTATTTCTGTTTCCAGGGTGCACAGCGTGGAGGTACATTTGGGATCTTGGTTATCTGCTAACCCTGGGTCCGCCTAGAGCAATGCGTTCCCTTCGCACCCCTATTATTGCTAAGTGAAACATGTCTATCACAACAGTAATATATGTTTCAAAATAAATTTTTATATAATACATCTTTAATATTCCATGATAAATTACTATGCCTGCTGTTATATCACTTTGCAGACACAAAGAGGTCAAGGGGCAACCATTATAGTTCCTTACACAATGTAAAAAGTTCTGAATAATTAATTATGTTATTGTTTTTAAATGTCATAGCTGTATAAAAATCACCTTGTTGTCACGGAGTAATATATGGGTGTGTTTTGGCCCACTAAAATCTTGGAATGAATACAGTATACATGCTAGCATAATGATGGTGATGGTATAATGGAATCCCTCAATGGCATATGCTTTTATAACAAATTTTCCTATTTAACAATACTTCAAAATCGTCAATTATATTTATTCTGCGTTGTTTATACTGCATATATTGAATTTCGGTTATTATATGTACATAATTTGTAGTCTGAACCAAGTTGTTATAATGGGATTTGACCGTATTATCATGCTTATGTTGTTTTTCTTAATTTTGTCAGTGGTTTCCTGAAGTCAGTCACCATTGCCCCAATACACCAATTATCTTGGTCGGCACAAAGCTTGATTTGAGGGAAGACAAGGAGACAATTGAAAAGCTTCGTGAGAAGAAGCTGTCACCTATTACCTACCCACAGGGGTTGGCAATGGCTAAAGAGATTGGTGCTGTCAAATATCTGGAATGCTCTGCTCTCACACAGAAAGGTCTGAAGAATGTGTTTGATGAAGCTATACGTGCTGTTCTGTGTCCAAAACCAAAGCCCAAGAAGAAGCCAAAGTGCAGCATTTTGTGAATCTTACCAGGCTAACATACAGCCAATGTACAAAATTTTGGTTGCTGTGTACAAATGATTAAATCACAGCTGTTATATTCTAATAATGTACAGACATTTCTAATTTTATATTTGGTATCCTACATTTTCTTTTTGCATGAGGTTTAAACAGCATGTAAGCTTTGTTAATTTCTTGTCCTCATTTACATTGTGTTTCCTCTATATGTTTAGAATTATACTTATTAGCAGTGCTTTTTTTCTGGGGATACGCAAGTATACGCCATACCCCCAGCTTTTTTTATCCTGAACTTTGTTGTTGCTATTTTGTTAATTTTAATTCTGCACCAGCCTAAAGGAATTTCATGTCCATGGAAAACATAATTATAATATGAACAACTACGAAGTTCATCTCATCTATTTTTGGTCAGTCAATGTTGAGAATCTTAAATATATAATAGCCTCATAATTAACACAATGAAGAACATAAAGCAGAAGGCGCCCCCCCCCCCCTTAATTTAAATTTCATTTTAAAATGATAGTAGGGATTCTTTCCTATGAGCCGGGCCTATGTTTCACACTTTTTAAGAACTCTGCGCCTAAGAATTTACTGGCACCGTTCCAATCCAGAATTTTTAGTAATCACTCTACCACAGTATTCCTAGTTACATGTCCCAGTGAATTTGTTATTACCGTTGCAATGAGTGTTCCCAGATGCAAATATATACACGGGGACATGTTATTCATGTTAACCTACTACACTGCGGTAAAGAATTGCTGATACTGCACTGTTAAAAGGCAGATTGAGCTGGAGGGTAAATAATAAACACCTGATTGGTGTTTAGTTTTTAACACCAGGGAAATAATAAAAACATGAACACAATTTTATTCTCCCATTTATGTTATATTCCGTTTCACCTTATGTTTCGGATTATATGTAGGTCCGGCTCCTAGGAAAGGACAGATGTAGTAATAAGTAAATTATTGATTACTCAAAATATTTCATGTTAAAATATATTCTTGTATATGAAAATTGCCTATTAGCAAAGTTTTATGTTTAAATGTAGATATTCATTTTTTTAAATATACTGTACCTCTACTTTTTATTCTAGAAAAAAAAGCACTGCTTATTAGGAAATGGTCTTCTCATTGTGATTACATTGTTAATTGTTTGTGACCTTTCTATATTGAAGAATCTGAAAGGACATCTGTCACCTCATAATGTAAAATGTACAAATATGTGATAATAGTTCTTGAATGCTGCACACAGTTTACAGTCTTATTGCTGTAGCTGTTAAAGTGGATAGTAGAAGGCATGTTTGTTAGGCATTTGTGTAAGTTTTATTCCATTTCTTGTAGATAAATTTCACCTGTGTGTTGTCTGGGCCCGGATGGGAATCAAAGAATAGCAACATTGTAAACTTCCACGCATGTTGTAAGAGGCAACTAAGGAGGGGTCAAAGGGACACATAAACCATGATGAAGTAGGATATGTTGGACTGAAATGTGCATATATCACAGCAAATCTGTAAACCATGACAATACATATTTTGTTCTCGGGACTACATCTTGCTAACCAGCAGAAGTTTTAGAAAGAACACAGAATTAGAATGCACATTTTATCTGTGAGACTTGACATCATAAAATTGGGATGATATTCTGCTTTATATTCAAGGATGTTGTTAGTTGAAACAATACATTTTTAAAGATTTAGTATGGAACTATTTTTTATGAAGCATGACTGAAATGTTGAATCGAAATTGTGTTTTGGATGTTTATCAAGTCTAGAAATTGTTAGCAGCTGGTTCAAAATCTGCAAACTTGTTTATATTCTAATAGAATATTAATTTCTAAATAAGAGAATGCCAAGAAAACAAAATATTTTGAAACTTTATTTTTATTGTTTACTTTAGATTATTATGTAATTGGTTTATCTTAAATAAACCAATATATCTTATATATTATTATTTTGTTATTATATATATATATATATATATATATATATTAGAAATATATCGTACTAACAATAAGAGAGATCCAGTACAAGTACAGAATATCTGTACAAGTTAATAGTATAAATGTCCTACTCAGGATGTAGTCATCAACCTAGCATTTTTTTACCTGTAGTTATTTTCTTGGCAGTAGTTATGATCAGTAGTTTGTAATTTCTTTCTGAGCTGTCTGTGTGCACAAATGCCTGTGAAAGGTCTTGAACCTTAGCCTTCACAGAAGCACTCACTACAACTCCTCTACGATGCAGTTGCAAGTAACAGCAGATGATTGTATTCAACTTTCAGCCTCTCTGGGAGCACAGGTCTTTGACAAACTTCTTCCATCTTTCTTTCTGTATTAGTTAGCTTGAGTTATGAGTGCAGGTTATCATCGGCACACACCGGACAAGTCCATGGATAATCCTGTCCGTATCTCACTAAATTCATCAAAGTGTAGCAGCTCACAGTTCCAATTTGGTGTTGATTTATCAGTCTCTTCGTATATCTATAGTTAGATTTTGATCTGTCTCACTGTTGAACTACAAGAGTATTGTTCCAAGAATTTCCTTATGGATGCGTTGAAATTTTTGTTTGGAATTTGAGCATATTAACTATGTTTTTTGTGACGTTAGATTTATAGAAGGCAGTAGAGGCATGGGCCGACCAAGACGTCTTGGACAAGAGATATTCAGGAAGGCATGCACATGTTGCTAGAGGAAATGGGTCAACTTGCCCGAGAGGGATTTCAGGAGTCATAAGGAAGACTCCACCGAAGATGGATGTCTGGCCATTGGCGCAAATAAAACGGTGACACAACGCATTTCCATTCTCTGGACTATATCCTGCTGGAAATCTAGTAGCATGATAATCCTGCTACAAGGGAGATCCAGCGGGAGTTTGAGAATAAACACAGAAGAAGATAGGGAAGACTACATTCTGGAAAGATTACGTTGCATGACACACACTCACTGTTCAAGAACCTTCTATATGAAATGGTTGGATTTTTAAAATCTTTGTAATTCATGTTTTGAAAATTGTTTGTCTTTCATTTTCTTCTGCATAGTGTAGCAAGGTAAAGACCCTCCTTACCAATACTCCCTCTAATTTCCTTCTCATGTGAGCAAATCTGAAGAGGTCTGAGCAGTGAATATTTTCTACTACTTAAAAAAAATCATTCTTCCATGCTTTGTGTGCGTGGGTGGTGAATTTTGGAGTCAATACTTTCAAATGGAGTGTGAAACCATGCACGATGGAAGGAATTGCTCTTTGCTTGCCTTTTAAGTCATTCATGATAGGTAAAATGTGTACTGTTATTATTTTCTCCATTTTTACTCTAGTATACTGATGGCACACTGTTCTGTTATTGTTTTTTTTTCAATTAGATAGGTACCCACAAATAGTTGGTTGTGTTCACAGATTTCTCCTTTGACATATTCTCTTTGCTATGACATAGTCTTCTCCAGGATCAGAGAGCAGTCTCATATAATAAAGGTCTACTGTTGTGTTGTAGTTAAGATGGTCAAATCAATATCATAATAAATTGTCAACACATTCATATCCCTATATTTGCTTGTTTTCACCCACTGAAATATTGCACAAATGTGTGTGTAAGAAATAATATAGAAATGTGTACATCTTCACAAGGACCATTACTTTTAATAGTGAAACAACAAAAATGTGCATGATTTGGACATGCATGCTAACATGATTCATTGTCAAAAACGATACTACAAAGAATAGTAGAAGGAGCAGAAGAGAACAAAGTAACTCATGGGTAGACAACATCAAGGTCAGGATTTTTCCTAACTGATCCACATTGTGAAAGATAAAAATCAATGAAGACCTCTGTTGATGCATTTAATGTGGTTATGGGCTTGTGGATGGATTTGCATGTTTATCCTGGAGGACAGAGTGCCAGGATAGAGAAGAAGAGGAAGTTCAAGAAGACTGTGGACCAACGACATAAAAGAATGTATGCACATTTCTCTAGCCAATGTAGACCTCTTGCCTGGGACATACAGGGGTTCAGAATATCCATATATATATATATTTATATATATATTCTGATTTATCCAACTTTCAGCAATATGGCAGACACACTTTGTCATCAGGTTATGTTTGCTATCTGAATTGTCTCCCATAGTTTTTCATCTCTCACTGATGGATGGCCACACGGATGCAGTTTGATATGTAATCTTGCTTTCTTGAATGTTACATCATTGTATGTATATGGTATTTCTTTAGGAATGTAGCTGCTGTTATTCCATTCTGCTAGGAAAGCATTATTGTTGACAACTGCTTATTCTGCAATGTGGAACTGAAATATTGATTGTATCTTATTTTGTATAAGAATTTTTGCCATAGCTACTTTGTAAGAGACTAAGCTTTTAATGAGTTTTTTTTTCAATAGTGCAGAGACGATTGATTCTTGAGTTTTCTAGTTATTTCTACGTACAGTAAAACCCAAATATAACAATTTGCTCCAGACCAGTGAAATATGTATGCAATACAGAATAAATATAATTGAGGATTTAAAAAGTGTTGTTAAAGAGGGAAAATTTGTTATAAAATGATGCTTTATCCTATCGTACCCTGAATTAATATTACGCAATCTTTCCTCTATAGCATAACTTTGTGAATGTCTGTACTAATAATTGGGACATAGCAACTGGCGTTTCGGAACGCTGTCAGGCCCTTAGTTACATATATATGTTGCCGTTTCCAGAAGATGATGGGGTGGTAAAGGTTAAAGAGGAATTCCACTGTAAAATAATTCAAACATTTTCATTCTCAAATGGAGCAAGTTCTACATCAGTTGTTTTTTTTAGCTTTGTATATTTCAATCCTATGCCTTGTAACAATTATTATATAGGATGTGGAAGAGATGTTGAATAAACTTCAAGATGTAGATTCTATATTATTTGTATACATTTGATAATAAAAATTATTAATCTGACTTTGATGCTGGCTGTGAATCAGTTATCGATAATAAGTACTCAAGTAGATGGGTAACATTCATTTATATGCTGGAACTAGTAGAGATTGATTATTGCAGTCAGTGGCCAGTTATCATATTTTTATGGCACAGTACAAATAAGTTTCAATTAAGAATGTTATATAATACAATTGATAAAAATAAGGATATAATAAATGTTAGTATTAATAAAAGCTGAATAAATGAGTACAGATATAAATATTTATTAATAATAAAAACATTTCATCTTTGTGGCCAAACGACCTTTATCGAGAAGCAACAACAAACAATACAAAATGGATATATAAATAAAAACTTTTTTTGTTGTTGTTTAATATACATATCTGTTTTGCTTTTATGTTTTTTCTTGATAAAGATCCTTTTGTCACAATGTCAAAAATGTATTTGTTTTTATCAATTATAATATATATATTAGAATTCATACTTATTTGATTTTTATCAATAGTAACATTTAATTACTTATCCTTGTTAGTATCGCTTTCTATTTGTTTTACTGTGGTCCGCTCCCCCTTGTTGAACATTCTCTGGCATTTGTATAGTTATTATTTTACTGTGCAGAAAGAGTGTGTGATAGAGTTTGAATATTTTATTAATTTTTTTTTTAAATTAGGGTTTTCGACTTGGTAATTCAGGGATGTGTAGTATTCTGCAATAACACTATAATATACTAATGGCAGAAAGTAATATAATGTGTAGTGCAGCAGATTTAGAAAGTGCTGTAGCAGTTTATCTGTCATTTTTCTAGTCTCAGATTATTTTATGACTTGTGCAGTTTTTGTGTTCAATTCTGTAAAACGTCAATTTGTAGCTGCTACTGTACATTATAAAACTATCTTGCTTTGTGTTTCTTTTGCCTACTTTTTAGAATGCAAAGTTAAAATCTCATTGAACTGTCAAGAATTGAATGCATCTTTTTATAATTTAAAATAGGATTTAGTTGGATTGTTTTCACCTCATCCTCTAATTTTGATATTTGAATATAACTTCCAAATGGTACGGCTTATTGATATTTATATATATATATATATATATATATATATGTAAATATATTTTTTAAACTTGAATTTATAGTTCATTATTTCACTTATAATTCTTCCATCTTGTTATATGGTTCCAGATTTTGCTGTCACTTGGAAGTAATTGTACTTTTGTGACCTAGTTACTGACACAACAGTATTTCTTGTAGAGTGCTTTCAACATACACATTATTTTCTTTTGATCTGGAGTGAAGCATTCAGAAATGTTTGATATTTCTTTGGCTATTTATTTAAAGTGTAGTTTGTTTTATGGTAATTTAATAATTATTTGGAATTGAGTGTAATTAGTTTTATTGAATGAATGCTGTGAAAGCTGTAAAAAAATATATAAATAACATAGCACTTAAGCAATAATTTGTGGGCCAGTGTTACAGTACAATTGTAGTTGTTATATTTATCTATTAGGTAATAGTTCAAGTTAAGTACTCAACTCTGTATTCTGAAGACAGACTTGCAGATCCACAACTAGATCAAATAAAATGTACTGGTTGTCCACCAAAACTACTAGACTTGGTTACTTCCTTTCATGAATTCATGCATGCAAGCATATCATTCGAGGGCAATACACCTGCAGTAGAGACTGGAGTAAAGCAGGGGTGTGTTCTAGCCCTCACTCTCTTCAGAATCTTCTTCGCAACACTTCTGAAACATGTTCTTACATATACAGCATGTGATGATTTCATCTGCACCCGTTATAGTTGATCACTCTTCAACTTAGCGCGTCTCAGTTCGCAGATGAAAACATCAGAAATATTCATCCGAGAACTTCTCTTCACCGATGGTGCTGCAATAGTGGCACACAGTGAGTTCACCTTACAGTCCCAAATTGACAACATGGCAAAGGCCTGCAAGCTGTTCTCAATGACAGTACGCATCATTAAAACTGGCACTGTGTCAGGGATCTACAGTGCCAACAAACATCACCTTAAACAACACTCTTGTAAAGCAAGTCGACAAATTTTGCTACTTAGGATCCAGAATTGCATCCATTCTTTCCCTAGACAATGAAATAAACACATATAGGAAAAGCAGATACCATTTTTGGCAGGCTGTCAAAACGAGCTTGGAAAAATCATACGCTAAAATTGAAAACAAAGATTCAGATCTATCATTGCACGCTGAGTACACTATACTACGGATCTGAAACATGTACTATCTAAACCAAACATGAGAGGAGACGTAACATTTTTCATCTAAGATGCCTCCGCAAGATCTTAAACATTAAATCGTCATCGTGTGACATAATCTTTCTAGAACATAGTCTTCTTTATGGACCTTCTGAACACCTCTCAATCTTAGGCGAGTTGACCTGCCTCCTCTAGAACATGCTTAAACAGTCAGATATATCATTTGTCCATCTTCGTCTAGGTCGACTTGCTATAAAATGCAGCTCTGCTGCTATAAAATGGCATGACAAAATCACCAACATGGAGTGTTGTGCAGCACTCCATATCATTTGTCATGGAAGCACTCAATATAAATAGATTGTGTTGGCTGGGATATGTTTACAGAGTGCCAAACTGCCACATCCCAAAACAGGTACTATTGGGGAACTGGCTGGCCCACGAGCCTGCAGTAAACCAATGCTGAGGTATAAAGACATCTTTAAATCCTCAATTAAAGGCTTCCACATAGAATAAAAAAACTGGGAAAATACAACTGAAACTTGGGATTCTGATGGCAGAACCTGCATGTGGGTGCAACATGGTTCAGAAATAATGTTTAAAGATATGGAAGTAAAATTAGAATTGCACAAACAAAAATCTTCTGTTGATCTGATATGATCACTTGAAAAGTCCCCATTCCTGAGAAAATATTCAACAAATTGTTTCTTCTTATTGCGAAATGACCATCTGCAAGACCAAAAGGCCATACAATAGGTGAAGTTATACAGTGGAATCTAGTTATCGCAAAACTTGCACGGGTGTCATGTGACGTATTCCTTCCAGAATGTTGTCTTCCCAATGAACTCTCTGAACCCCTCTCTGTCTTGGGCGATGCGGCTTGCATGTTCTAGCAATGTATTCATGTAATCTTTAATGTCATCAGTCCATCGTCGTCTTGGTCTGCCCTTTCTCCTCTTCCCAGGTACTCTTCCCTCCATTATTTGTCTTTCTAAACAGTTGTGTCTCTTTATATATCCAAACAGATGTAGTTTTCTTTTTGTTATTGTGTTTAGTAATCAACACTCTGGAATCTTCAATGTGTTTATAATATCTGAGTTTCTGATTTTTTTCCTTCCATGATATTATAAGTATCCTTCTGTAGCATTTCAGCTCGAATGCATTGATCTTCTTTGCCGCTGTTTTACTTAGGGTGCATGTTTCACAGCCGTATGTTGCAACCGGAAAAATAAAAGTTCTTAACATTAGCAATTTCGTTTCTATTTTGTTTGTTTTTCCATATGTTCTTCAACCGTGTTATTTTACAATATGCCATTACCAATCTCTTCCTTATTTCTGCAATGCAGTCTCCTGCACCGTTGATGTTTGCTCCTAAGTATTCAAATTTATCCACACATTCTATCTCGGTATTGTCTATTCTGATTTTTGGTTGTTGTGTTGTTATATCTGTTGACATGATTTTTTGATATTTTTTTTGGGGTGTTTAAATACAAGTTTTGTGATTCGCTATATTTCTTTGTGTTCTTGATTAGTTGTTCCAATCCCTTTATATCATTCGAAAGAAGCCTGCGTTGCGTAGTTCAGTGATTTCAAATCCACCTATGTTTAAAGTGTGGTAGTCAGTATTGTGTATATCTTCTCTCACATTCCTCATTATACTTTCTGCGTAGATGTTTAACATGTATGGGGAGAGTGTGCGACACACGGATGACTTGAACAGGTCTGACAGAATATTTGTGTAATAACCAAATTTTATTATACAATTAATACCAAAGTTATGTCCCTTGTACAATGTTTCACATTAACTAATCACTAGGTTTCAAGGATCAGAGAATGGCTTACCAGTTTCTTGTAGGATAGGGAAGCTATTGTTTAGTCACCTTTGACCTTCATTGTGGTATTTAGTTAAATCCTATACACCTTTTCAATCTTAGTGATGGGAAGTGAGAGATATGTATTGCTATGTTTCATTGTGGCTTTAGTGGTGGGAGAGGAAGGTTTTTTAAATTATTTTTTTTAGGGACAAGAGGATTGTTTTGTTATAGATAATTGACTATCTAAAGTTACATAGTGACCATCAACAAATATCATCAAGTGCCGTCTCTGCAACGGATCTCCATCCCGTCTCTTGTCTTGGTGGTGCACTCGGCTAGACTAACCTGTCCATCGTGTGATGTTACTCTCTCACTTATATTCTGCCTACCTCTTGCTCGCTTCCCTTTGACTTTACCCTCAAATAAGGTGTCATGTCTTTTAATGTGTCCAAAATATTTTATTTGTCTGATCTTTATTTCTCTTAGTAATTCTTTCTTCATATTAAGTGTTTTTAGCACCTCTTTATTTGTTTTATTCTCTTTCCATGATGTTCTCTCTATTCTCCTAAATACCCACATCTCAAAGGCATCAATTCTGTCTTCTAATTGCTTATTTAGTGTCCATGTTTCTGAGCCATACATTAATATAGAATAAATGTAGCATTTTATAATTCTCATTTTTAACTTGCATTACAAATATAAGGCCTGCTGATTCATCTAGGAATCATCCTTGTAAAGCATTTAACTTTTCTGGTGATTTTCAATTTGTCGATGAAGCGACCAATAAAAATCATGGGAAAAGTCACATTGTGTAACTTTAGAAGAACTATTCCCAATGAGACCACAGGACTGTATTGTGGAGGGACTGAAATTTTTACATTTTAATAAGTTGAAAAAAATTAAGACGAGTTAAAATAATCTGGGATTTTGAAAAGTGCTGTTAAGTAAGGGAATTTGTTAAAATGGATTCATTGTAAGGAAATTTCTCTGTATCTCCACAGAATGTAATGCTGCTAGGGTATAAGGTAATAAGACATCATACAAATGGAAACTATAACAGAGGCAGCCAAAATAAATGCTCATGTAGTCTTCTTACTGATGCAAAGTCAGTGTTGTGGACACTGAGAGATCCAAAGAATGCATAACCTGCTAACTACAACTCAAGACTACCACTAAATAAGAGGTGAATACCCTTATGATGGCAGACCTAGAGGCCAACCATGAAATCGATGGACCACCGAAATAAAAGAGGTGACCAATTCCACAATATACTCAGCACACATGAGGGCCATCTCCAGAAAACTCTTCTACCCCTGACGCTGAAAGGCAATAAAGGGTTTAGCGAATAGATAGATAGAACACTTATGATAATGTTTTATTGCCACTGATTACTAATATAATTAATAGATAGTAAAAAAGTTAATGTCAATGAGAAATAACACAAGAAAACAAAAGAACCGACTTTTTCCAGGAAGTTTCAAAGAAAGTTACAGCATAAGATTGGTGTTTCGATGTTGTTGTTTTTTTAAACTCCAGATAGATGAGTATAAATCAATATTACTTTGGGTGCAATGTCACAGCAGTATTTTACTCTGGAGGAGAGTTGTCTGTGTTCAATTATCCCTTCCTTAATGCAGTGTGATAAGTATTTGAGTTATGTTAGTACCGTTGGTGCAAGTAAAGTGGCAACGCAACACATCACCGTTCTGTGGACTATATCCTGCTGGAAATCTAGTATGACCATTGTCCTGCTACAAGAAAAATCCAGCGGGAGTGTGAGAATAAACATATAATGAGGTAATATGAAAAAAGATTAAATTTAAGGATAAAAATATTCGGAAATAATAAACTGTATTACTGCTATATAATTTGATTTGTATGTCCATTAATATACTGGAATTTGTCTTCTACATTTCAATTATTTATGTTTGGCTTCAGTATTACAGATGTCCATGAGTATAAGCAGAAGTTTTGTGTTTAGTTTTCCAAAGTTAGGAGTTATAAAAAGATCAAATTGTGTGTGATTTCAACCATTCTGTTAACTTCTTGATGACAATAATACTATTTTAACTGAATAAGTCTCATGAGAATTGTCTTTTGTTTTTGGTTTTTTTTGTTTTTTTTTAAAATAAATGTGAGCATAACACGGTCACCATAAAAAAACTACAACATGGGTAAGAAATATTTGTACATCCGTAGGCTAAATTATTAGTAGCGTCTGAAGAGCTTTTTTTTGGTCAAAAGAATGTCTTAAATTAATGATAACATATTTCTGCTTCCTATTTTCATTGTCAAATATGCTGACATACAGTCTCGTCTTGGTTGATTCTAAACGTGTTAAATACACATTTTCAAAGATTTGTGTAATCATTTCATATCACTGTTTAGCATCATGGTTTTCAGCTTTGTTGTGATTGGATATTTTGTGCACTAATGCACAAGTGCACATGGTAATTTTAAATCAGCCTTGTGTGCCAATAAAAATTACTCAACAGGCTAAATTTCACCCACCTTTTTTGTATAGTAATACAGCTCTAAAGGGTGCACACATGCTATCTTCATACTCAGATAACAGCATATGTAAATATCACATTCAATAAACTCAGTTTCAAGATAATGATGTTGAAATAATTCCTTTAGCTGTGAAAAGCCGAGGTTTCTCTCAGTAGTGTATCCGAGACAACACCCGAACTCATATGATTATCTCAAATGCATGGTTTTGTGTGGTGTAATGATGCATAATTTTGCCCCTGAAGAGAGGAATTCTAGTGCAACGGTATACCAGGATCATGACGTCCTGCCAGGAGTACAGTGCACTTTTTGGGGTCAACTAACTGATTATTCAGAACAGTAATTTCAAATTTGCCCCCACTACTTCCTGATCACAATTTTTAAGAATTTTGCGCCCGTTAAAGTTGTTATTGTTTTAGAATGCCACTGAGAAGGGGTGAGACATGTACTAGCGTAAGATGTATTGTTAACACTATACCTAACTCTGGTCCCTTCTCCCGTAGCAGTATCCTGCAGTTGTACTAACGTTCTAAACCCTGCAATAAAATGAAAACAGTGCACAAACCATCATACACTACGAATGAAAATGTGCATTGAATCTTGTTTCGTTCCCATCCCGCTATAATAACGAAAAATAGGATGGATGATTTGCGATTATAGAACCCATTATTCTTCTGTCAGATTTATTAAAAATTCTTGAGATTAACGGGAATTGAACCAGTCCGTTCAACGGCACCAAATCGCCTAGCAACTATTGAACACGCGTTCTTCCGTACTTGACTAACCGCATCTCCAAAAAAAGATGCAATTTCATCAAGCCATTCAAACCGTGCACACAAGGTCACCAGAACGGACCGATAGAGACAAGGACTATTACAACAACAACAAACATCCCGTACAGGTATTGAAATACCCTCAGTAACAACAAACACATAACATAATATCCGTATTAGTTATACAAGGGCCGATGGGTCTTCTTGTAAACATGGATAACATATATAGACAATACAATTTTGCTTCGAATAATTGTTTATACAAGTAAATTTACGTAGGAAGCCAGAGGACAATTTTAAAAATTCTTGAGATTAACGGGAATTGAACCAGTCCGTTCAACGGCACCAAATCGCCTAGCAACTATTGAACACGATGTGACAGTATGAAAAAGGGTAGCCATATAGTTATGATAGGGTAAGAACGTTGCTATGTCACCAGTTATGATGGGATAATCCGGGGTAATATATAGTCAGTGACTATGTGGTCAGTGTAGCTCTCTCTCACATATATCCAGGTGATAACATACGTATGAAACAAGGCTGTAACTCCAGCATTCACATATATTTCGTAACTTTATTGTACATATTCGTTCAATTCCAAAAAGGCATAATATCGACTCTCAACAAAAATAAGACTTATCCAATATTCTGGAATCTGCTCTCAACAAAAATATGATTTATCCAATATTCTACTATTCTGGAATCTACTCTCAACAAAAATAAGACTTATCCAATATTCTGGAATCTACTCTCAACAAACATATGACGTATCCAATATTCTGAATCTACTCGGTATATTCAGAGCCTTGTGGACGTCTGTCCGCCGCAAGGGCCAAACTCTCCCTCTCTCGCGTTCAAAACCCAACTAAAAAAAACTAAACTAAAAACTGATTCCCATTAACTCTCCTCTTTCAACCAATCTATGCGTTCATTCAACATAACAGTCACACTATCCATCTCGATACGTACTTAAAAGTGTCTGAATCTAATCCGGCGAACTCTACTGTCTTTTGTATTTTACTGGTCAGCATTCGGTGGCCGCGGGGTACAATTTGTGTGTGTCCGCCCTTTGTATTCCCCGTTTCCATTTTAAACATTTTCGGCTGAAGGGTCAGGATTCATTATTTGATATCAATCTCTGTTAACTGATACCCTGTATTTCATGTGGTGGCTAGCGATGATTCTAAAACTAGTCGGGCCCGTGGTACACAGCCACAACGCGTTCTTCCGTACTTGACTAACCGCATCTAAAAAAAAAGATGCGATTTCATCAAGCCATTCAAACCGTGCACACAGTCACCAGAACGGACTGATAGAGACAATGACTATTACAACAACAACAAACATCCCGTACAGGTGTGAAATATCCTCAGTAACAACAAACATATAACATAATATCCGTATTAGTTATACAAGGACCGATAGGTCTTCTTGTAAACATGGATAACACATCTTCTTGAACCAGTTCAATTCCCGTTAATCTCAAGAATGTTTAAAATTGTCCTCTGGCTTCCTACTTAAATTCAGATTTATTAACCCATTTGTAGGGATGATACATCTAGTATTTCACCCTTAGTCGTAACCTTCGATAACAGTTACTATGTTGTTCCGACAGGCCGACGTTGTACTTGAACTAGTTACGAGAACGGCGTGGGTGGGCGGAACAACAAAGAAACCTGTCGCAAGGGCCAGAGTTGTGCCCTGATGTCGACGTCTGTTTCGGCAATGTTAGACTCGAAATACCATCGAGTCGAATGGCTGCTGGAAAAGAGGGCGGATCACTTATGGGAATACCCCACGTGCTGTGAGGCCAGTTTCTAATCACGAATTTCAGCTAGAAATGTGTCACAAAACGACTAAAATCTAGCACTGGCTTGCATCTCTTTATCATCCATGGGGATAATTTGAAAAAATTGAGAAACAGCATGCAGTGATGATTTTTCTTCACAGATTATGGGTTGTCAGCCTATCCCTCAACTTTCTTTCGCCTTCTACAACATGACAGGAAAGAAAACAGTGGCCCTCTTCTTTGAACCCTGAACAAGAAGGACAGCTTTCATTGAAAAATATTCAGTTAATTATTTGAAAATATAAGCAGAAAAAGAAGACGCAATTTATTTTTTCTAAAATGTGTATGTATGCAGAAACAGTTCTATACAAACAAAATAGCCAGACAGTTGGATATTTTCAATGAGAAACAGATTTCTGAAGGCAGTGCTGCCATTTCATATTAATTAATTAATTCATTCATTTTCCTTTTGCGCTGAAGTTACGGCAGAGGTCAGATCTCTCCAATTCTGTCTGTTGAAATCTATTCTGTGCAGTTCTTGAATAGTATGAATATTGGTTGTTTTACTTTATCTAAGTATTGTTCTTCTGCGTGTTTCTTTTGGTCTACCCTTTGCTCTTTTGCGTGTTTCTTTTGGTCTACCCTTTGCTCTTTTGCCTGTAGGTATCCATTCAATGGATGGTCTTACAGCCTATTAATTCCCCTTCTTTAAGAATGGTATTTTAAGGGTTGTTTTATGTCTTCCTCTATTTCTTTTACCCTCAGGTGACCACATACGGGCTTGTTGGTTTATTTACATCCAAAAATATTAAAACGATCCTCTATCACATAAAGAATCAGTAAACCTCTGTGTCAAGAATAATGGGGGTTTTACGATTTTGCTTATTATGACACAGACTCATATTAATACAGAGCATTAATTGTCACTCTTAACGTCAATCAAGTGCCATGCCGAGTGGCATAGTTTCTCCATAACTCTGCTTCTTGCGTTATTAATAAGTTCAGTTGGTGAAATTATTAAGTGACAGTCTATCTAGAAACTTTTCTCTTTTCGCCTTGATTTTCCGGTGGTTGCTAAATGCTCAATTTCTGCTCCTGTCACTACGTATCCTAAAAATCTTGACTGTCTGCTGATTAACATACTTGCCAATAATTTATTTCGCATTAACAGAACAGACAGACTCGCAAAACAAGGTGAAAACTAGGACCTAATGAACAACTCAAATCAGTATGCCGACAGTCATACAGATATTTTAAAAAAAAATAAATGGCTGAATCGCTGGGTAAATGTGACTAATGGAAGCTATAACCAATAGTTCACCCAGACAATGACAACTCAACAAATTACATGCAGGAAACAATATATATCAGACTCAACAAATGTTAACACCAAACAACTGACAATTGTAACTAAATTGTTGTAATTGTGCTAAAGAAGATGAAACTGATATACTGCTCAAATGTCCAACACTTTTCTCAAGAGATAACATTTGTTACCAGACACACACACCACACCTCCTCCCAACACTAACACTCGTTATGGCACAATATTATTTTTATATCACTGAAATAGTGGCAATATGATTCTTGTTAGATTATCCTGCCATGATTGGATATTTGCTGTGCTTGTTCATGCCTACGCATTAGCGCTGACAAGAACTATCTATTACATAATGATATTGGAATGTTCAAAGGAAATATCAAAGACGGGCATGGCTTTGCAGAGAAGAATATTAAACGGGTATGCGCATTAGGGGGGGGGGGGCGGGGGGCATAGAACATGAAGAAGAGTTGCAAAAGAAGTCTATCATCGCCCGTGTGTTGCCGGGGCCCGAAAGGGGAGCAAAGAATAGCAACACTGTTTACCTTCCACGCATGTTGTAAAAGGCGACTAAGGAGGTTATGGGATGGAGTTGGCTGTCCCATCCCATATAGGGTCAGTGACCCAAAGCCATGCTGAAGTCGGATGTGTCAGGCCGAAAGGTGCAGATATCACAGCAATGCTGTAAACCATGACACAACGCATTCTGTTCTCTGGACTACATCCTGCTAATCTGCAGGAGTTTGAGAACAAACGAAGAAGAAGAAGTCTATCATGTTTACAACTTCCATTCAAGTGTTAATCACACTTTCCAGGAAACATGACAATGACATTCCAATGCAGGTAGATTCAGAAGTCCAGGATATAATCAGTGAGAATTCCTCTGATCGCGATATTATTGTGTACGCTGATGGGTATGTGGTTCGGTACGTGTCAGTGCTTGTACATTCACAGCTTAATACAGAAGGAAGTGTATTAGAGAAGAAATCGGCGCTTTCTATACAACCACTAATAGTATCTTCTTAATTCATTCTCAAACTCCTGCAGATTAGCATGATGTAGTCCAGAGAACGGAATATGTTGTGCCATGGTTTACAACAATTCTGCGATATCTGCGCCATTCGACCTGACACATCCGACTTAGCATGGCTTTGAGTCATGTTGATCCTATACGGAATGGGACAACCAACTCCATCCCATAACCTCTTTAGTCGCCTCTTACGACATGCATGGAAAGTAAATAGTGTTGCTATTCTTTGCTCCCCTCTCAGGCCCCGGCAACACACGGGAGACCAGTAGTATGACAATGGAGGTGATGGCAATGACCAAGACAAAGATACGGTTGTAGTACCAGAGTGTTACCTGTGTCTGTTTTCTTACTGATTCTATGAGTATATTTCAACCGTTTCGGTTGGGCTATCTACGCCATCAGTGGCTTGAGTCGATGACAAAATCTGTGTTGAAAAGAATTGCCTTTTTTTTGTGTGTACCGGGATACCTGAGTGTTGAGGGAAATTAAAGAGCAGACAGACTTGCCACGGTGATTAGTAGCAGTTCAATTGACCATGTTGATATGAATACAATCATTGAGTTAGATCAGTCAGAAGATACGGGATGTATTTCTTCTTCCATGTCTATGGCTAAAATTCAGGACCTGGGAGTGAAGATTGGTGTTGTAAAAAGCGAGCGGCATTTAGAAATCTAAAGAGTTATCAACCAGCATAGAACCGGAACAGTCAGCTACCACACGATGAAGGACATACTGAATATGAGATCGGAGCACCCATCGACTTGTCCTGAGTCCCATGACAATGATCTGATGACTAACAACACAACGCAAGGTGCGAACACACAAGAAAAAAATTGAGAAATTAAATAGATGACAAACATATATATATATATATATATATATATATATATATATATATATATATATATATATGAAACGTATCTTTACAAAGTTTGATTGATATTTACCTAGAAAGCATTATTTTTTCATTCAACTCATTCATGTAGACACAAAGTTCTGAATTGTATTATTCGCCAAAGACGGATGTCTCGGAGGATAGGCGCATTCCCATTCTCTAGACTACATCCTAATGGCAATCTAGTAGGACCAACATGTCCTGCTACAAGAGAGATCCAGCTGAAGTTTGAGAATGAACACACTACGATTTAATCCACGTATTCGCACAGAAGAATTATTCTGGAATTTTCTAAGTTTATACCAACTAGAACCTGGTTTTGTTTGAAAATCTGCAACAATCATTTTATATCCAGCCGTGTCCGCCGACACTTGTCCGATCGTGGTCCAACTGTCAGTCGGATATTGTCACTTGATTTCTACTGGAGAACCGGTATTTCTTTGTTTCTCACTGTGAACATTACTATTACATCATTATAGAAAGTAAAGACTACGAGGGAGAGGAGATGGCTACTGCCCTCATATAGCAAAACCACTGAAATGTGAGATCGCTAACATCTCACCACCCCTACGGCATTACTGCATGCTATGGGTTACCTTTACTTTATGGACATTACAAGACTTGTGGGATGAATTGAAATTCATCCATGTAAAGTGATGCATTGACTTTTATCGCGATTTTCATTGGCTGTTGATACGAAGTTTTAGCTAACAGGTCTTCAATGTTACTGATGTTCATGATGAGGTACCTCGTTGGATCAGAATATTTTCAATGGAGTGAATCGTGATCGCTCTCAAGATTGTGTGTGATTGTTGTAAGGATTGGAACAACCCGTAAAGACAAGCATAATATATGTACGAAGAGACAGATAAAACATCATCGAATTGAAACTGTCAGCCGCTACAATCTGATAGATGTATTGAGACGGGGAACCGTGTACCTATGAACCTGTCTGGTTATAAAGGTAAAAGTATGTCTCATGGCAGCAACATGCATGGCAGCGTCGGTGATGAAGATCATTCTTCATATACTAAGCATCGCCCGTGTGTTGCCGGGGCCCGAAAGGGGAGCAAAGAATAGCAACACTGTTTACCTTCCACGCATGTCGTAGGAGGCGACTAAGGAGGTTATGGGATGGAGTTGGCTGTCCCATCCCATATAGGGTCAGTGACCCAAAGCCATGCTGAAGTCGGATGTGTCAGGCCGAAAGGCGCAGATATCGCAGCAATGCTGTAAACCATGACTCAACGCATTCCGTTCTCCGGACTATATCCTGCTAATCTGCAGGAGTTTGAGAACGAACGCAGAAGAAGAAGAATATACTAAGCAGAAAGTGTTCGATGGGGTGGCCAGTTCCTTTCCTTGCTGTCTTTACCTCCATTAATTCATGCGTCGGGTACTAATTTGCAGCTAAGTCGACTGGAGGAGTGGTCGTGTCAAGCGAGAAATCACAACCCGGATTTGTATTTGTCCGGACGTGGTTTCGAACCTGGTACGCTGTAATCCGGTGATAGCAAGTAATCTCCCTATCAAGCAAAATGAATTAAACAAGTTACTAAAACACTTACCTTGCCTATTAATAAAAATATATTTAAAAAGTATATATAAAAAACATACAATAAAACTAAACAGGACAATTCTCCAAGTATCGGCTCAAATTGAACCTTTTTCAAGAGACAAACGACAGAAAACAACAAAATAAAAAACAAAATAGATGACTAGATTTCATCAAGCCCGTCTCCATAGCGCAGGGATGGCAACGCATCTAGTAAAAGAGAAAATGCGTGCATTCATTATAAACAAACCGAAAGTGGGAAATTAGAGGCACTATAGATGAGTGCAAGTTTCTTTTCTTTTCTTTTATTATTCTTGCACTCATCTATAGTGCCTCTAATTTCCCACTTTCGGTTTGTTTATAATGAATGCACGCATTTTCTCTTTTACTAGATGCGTTGCCATCCCTGCGCTATGGAGAGCGGGACTTGATGAAATCTAGTCATCTATTTTGTTTTTTATTTTGTTGTTTTCTGTTGTTTGTCTCTTGAAAAAGGTTCAATTTCAGCCGATACGTGGAGAATTGTCCTGTTTAGTTTTATTGTATGTTTTTTATATATACTTTTTAAAATATATTTTTATTATAGGCAAGGTAAGTGTTTTAGTAACCTGTTTAATTCATTTTGCTTGACTATTTGTTCATTAGGTTACTGCGGCACCATCCACTTTGTCGGACACCCTCTGACCATTTGGTTATTTATATAAATCTCACTATCAACTCGGTACTGAGCTCTCCCGCTATTATAACCTGCACTAATAACATAGGACCTATTGTCATTGGGGTTTCCCCATATGTATTAAACAGGCGCGGCCCAATGATCCGTTGTCAATAAACATTTCCGTATTTCTTGCGGGATTTCCCATCTTGAACCAATTGGCACACGTCCTTCTCTATAATAGTCATGTACTCGGATCCCAAACAACTTCTCTATGTGACGTGTCCTTTGTCGAGATTGTTATCACTTCCATTCTATAAGCGTCTCAGTTCCATGCAGGCTGCCCAGCTCATCAAGTGTCATGTTCAGAAGATCTTCGATACTCAGTGTCCGTGGTAGTCCCTGACCTCTGTCTTGTTCTATTTTGTATAACCTTTCTCTTCATAATTAATCTTTCTAAATCATTGTGTCATTTTATGTCCTAAATCTGTTAGCATTGGTGGAGGGAGGAGGAGGGGGGAGTGTTAGTTTTGAAGTCGATAAATCAAGTAAAGAATATGAGTGGGTATAAACATCAACAAAATAAATATGATAATCAGTAAACTCACAGAAGAACAGGTGCTAAACATAAAATACATGTAGAGAAACTACAACAAGTAGAACATTATCAATATTTTGAACAAATAATCACAAATGATGGCAGATGTGAAACAGAAGTTAAAAGGAGAATAGAAATGACTAAAAGTACTTTCAATGACATGAGGAAAAAAGTAACATCTAAACAAATTACAAACAAGCTAAAAATGAGATTTATAAAATGCTACATCTATTCTATATTAATGTATGGCTCAGAAACATGGACAATATACAACCAATTAAAAGACAGAATTGATGTCTTTGAGATGAGGATATATATATATAAGTAGGGAGAACATATTGGAATGAGAAGCAAATAAATAAAGAGGTTCTAACAACACTAAATATCAAGCAAATAAAATATTTTGTACACATTAAAAGACATGACACCTTGTTGAAGGCCTTACTTAAGGGTAAAGTCTTAAGGGAGGCGAGCAAAGCAAGAGGTAGGCAGAGATACAAGTGGGAGAGTAACATCACACGATGGACAGGTTACAGTCTAGCAGAGTGCACCACCATGACAAGAGACAGGGATATTGGAGGTATGTTGCAGCAAACCTTCGTTGCGGAGACGGTGCGCAGGTCTTTACGCCACATGCGTTAGTTCGTATTTCTGTCCATGCTATTCTCAAGACCTAACTATATTTACTTACTTACTTATCCGATCCCCGGGGTTGCGATCTTTCACTATTTCTTCCCCGTGCCTGGTGGGGGTAGATTATATCTTCTTCAGCTGTGTTTTGTTGAGGTTATGTTTCTGGAGTTTATTTTCAAACCCAGAGGGCTGATCCAGCAAAGTAGGTCCTAGGACCAGGAACATCATTTTCCAACTGGGCATGATGCTGCTTTGATTTGACTCTTCCCAGACTTCCATCTATTGGTCAGTGAATCTGGGGCGTGCTTCATCACTCTCCATTCCGCGCTACTTACAGTCTGCCGGCACACAAGATGTGTTCCATGTCTGCCTAATTTGGAAAGACATGTAGGATCGGTACGTCCTGAATTGGATGGTTTCACCTCAGGTTTTCTCCGGGTTTCACCTCAGGTTTCCGCGTGTCAGATCGACATACAACATCAAACCAATGAGATCTTGACATTCCGGGTCACAGGAAGACGGAGCGCAATGCCACAGTTGGACGGCCTTCTACTTCAGAGGGGATCGAGGACATTGCGATATAAAAACATATAACTGTAAAAATATAATGCTGATAGGGTTTTAATTTTTAAAAAAAGCTTCACTATACAGTCCCATCTTCTATAAATATAATGTAGCATAGTGGTTGTCTGGTGGGCGCTAGTGGTTGCCACTTAACCTTCCGTATGCTGCAGCCTCTGGTTATTGGACTAAGCCCCATCTCCACGACAAGGAGCTGACCTCAATGGGGAACCTAACTATAGCATTTCATTTCAAATATTTCTTTCTCTTATTCTAGCAGAGAAGCCTCATCTGACTTCACTCCACGCCGGACATCCCGTCGAAGTAGATGACCACATCCTGTATTGCTGCATTATCCTTTATCCATTGCTTCTTCTTCTTCTTCTGCGTTCGTTCTCAAACTCATGCAGATCAGCAGGATGTAGTCCGGAGAACGGAATGCATTATTCATGGTTTACCGAAAACACACGGGCGATCCATTGCTTGATCTCGAGGTCTGCCAACCGTTTTTCCACTGTCTACATTTCATACCAAGGGTGATTATAATCTTCTGGTAAACAGACATGGTCTTGCACGTGTTGATATATTATTCTCCGTTGAGTATGTTTATACTATGATAATTAGTTCAATTGTCCTCTTCGCTTGCGCGACCCAAGACACTTCTGTTTTTTAAATTATCATCCCTTTGATGGCGAAAATAGGTATATGCCTATGTGTTTCCAAAATAAATCATAAAACAACCTAACAACGAGACACAGTGACAGACGACGTTTCGACTAAAAAAGCCTCATCAGGTAAACAAAAGACCACAGTCAACAAATCTTACATAGAGACAAACATGGTTGTGATAAAAAGGAAAGAAAGGAGGGAAATAGGGAATGGAAAACGGAGGAAGCAAAGATAGGTTGAAGGCAGCAGGTTGGTCATCCCTGGTGCAACATGAAAAATGGTAACTGCCCATCCCTCATGTGTTGTTGAGCCCAAAAGAGAGCAAAGAGTAGCGACACTCATATACCAAGTATGTTGTAAGAGGCGACTAAGGCGTTTTTGAAAGTGGTATTGACTCATTCCTTAGAACGCGAAAGTAACTCAGAAGCCACTGTGTCTTTTGTGAAACTCATGTGTGAAGTCTTCTGTGTCAGGCGAAAATATCAGTCAAAATCGAAATTATGTCACGGCGTATTCTGTTTTCCGGACTACATTCTGTTTAGTGACAGGGGTTTGAAACACACGAATAGGAAACGCAGAATAAGAATAAATCGTTCCCGACCCAGTAAAGTACGTATTAAAATACAGTTATGTTTAAATTATGTTTTTTATAGGAATACAACTACAAGAAATATACTTCCTGTCTGCTCATTTCTTGGTATCGAAGTCAAACTATTATGTAAGAGTAAGCATTGTTGTTTAAATAGCTAAAGGTGGATTAATAATTTATTTTCTATTGAAGTATATGTTAAACTGAAGGTGCCATACGAAATATTAGTACAACTGTACTTTATAAGACCTATACTTTATAGACCAAGCCATGTTCATTGAAGCTCTAAGTGAGTTATAGTTTTTTGGTAGTCGGGGATGGACTGACGGACAACAAGCAACATTTAGGGGGTCTAAGCCTACAATCAAATGAAGTTGAAAGTAAGTACTATGTGCCCATATTTAAAATATATATATTATATAGGCCTAATTATATACGTAATGGTGCGTAGTACTACTAATAGTAGTAGTATGAGGAAATTTTAAAAAACAACAACAACATAATCAGACAAAATTGTCAGAACTATTAGTTCATTATCATATATCATATATTTATAATATCTGAAGTATCCTGCAACTGCATTTTCATCTTACAATTGGAATACCAGTAAAATAAGACAATAAGTAATAAATAATTAGGCCTACATTACTACAGTTTACAGTTAACTCTAAACGAGTTAAAGGAGCACAGGCAAACAGAAACACTGTTTCAAACAGATATCCACAGAAAGCTGTATGGGAGCACTGAGGAGCTTTGAAACACAGCAGCCTGCATTTATCAACTAATCAAGAACAAGAAAACCAAACTTTCTGTGTAGACATATTAATGTTAAACTGCGAACAAGAAGAATTTCTCTGAAAGAAGTAGGCCTAAGTTGTAAGCATCACTAATTTTAGATCTTATTTATATTAGGCTCACTGATATAGATGATATTGTCTTCCTTGCAGAAAGTGAACAGGAGCTACAAGGACTCTAATAGATATCGATAAATCGAGTAGGCCTAGAGAATGGGCTTAAAATAGAAAATACCAAAAACCACGATAATCTGCAAAATCGCAGAACAGGTGCTAAACATAAAAATACATGGAGAGTTACAAAAAGTAGATCATTACTAATTTCTTGGACACATAATCACAAATGATGGTAGATGGGAAACAGAAGTTAAAAGGAGAATAGGAATGGATAAAAGTACTTTCAGTGACGTGAAGAAAATATTGACATCTATACAAATTACAAACTAAAAATTAGAATGATAAAATGCTACATCTATTCTATATGTATGGTGAAGAAACATGGACAATGAGCAAACAACTAGAAGACATAATTAATTCTTTTGAAATGTGGATAATAGAATAATAGGTAGAAACGTAATGGAAAGGAAATAAAAAGAATAGGGAGGTTCTAACAACACTTCATATGCGAAAAGAACTATAAAAAAATAATATCAAACAAATAAAGTATTTGGCCATATTAAATGAAATGACACTTTGTTGAAGACCTTACTTGAGAGGTGTGAGATGAACAAAAGGTAGGCAGAGATACAAGTGCAAGAGAAACATCACAAGATGGACATGTGAATGTCTAGTACAGTGCACCACCAAAGCAAGATACAGTGGATGTTGGAGGTCTGTTGCAGCCAACCTTTGTTGCGTAGTCGGCAGTTGATGATGATGCGTAGGCCTATAAATTTAAACACTATATACTATACAGTATTATTATATTATGATAATTAATATAAATTTAAACACTATATACTATACAGTATTATTATATTATGATAATTATTGACATAATTATATGTCAATAATTATGAATATCAATATGTAGGTATATCATTTATGACTGTGTAATTAGACTTTTAGATTATCATTAATATTGGTGATAGATATCCTATATATGTTTGACTTATAGTTAACTAGGCTACTTAATTTATTCATTTTGTTTTGAAAAATCTCTTTGATTTTTTACTTACTGAATTGTACTTTTAACTTTTTAATAGTGTAATATTACTTTAATGAAGACTTACTGTTTGTTTAGAAGTGTGATATTGTGTAGTTTTTGTGTGCAATATTTCTGTGGTTGAAAGTTTTATCTGGTTGCGCCCATTTCATCTCCTTGCAACATGTTTACATAAATGCGTTTTCTCTTTATTCTCTTCATTAAACTGATGTTGACGCTACATCTGATTTTCTACACAGTTCATTTGCAACTTCAGTGTTAGAATGAAAACAAAATTAAAAACTCACAAGTGTTCTCTATTGTAGTTAATAAGCAAAGTGCCAGAGGATATCCAACAAAATGGATATTATTACTTAACAGTTCTCTTTTCACCTTTTTATTCAAATTCGCTGGAACTTGGTGAGTGAGTTCCATTGTAATGTCTGCATTAAAATATTGTTTGTTTTACGATAAAGGCCCATATTTGACTGCAACATAGAAAAAGTCCTTGAACCTTTGTAATAAGTAATAAGCAGGACAGCTCTGCCTTCAACGTAAGTGGGAAATGAATGAACGTGAAGGATGTGATGTAGTCCTAGCTTAGAATGGCGTGAAAGATTGATCATGTGCGCCTAACATCTTGTGGTTCCGTACCGATAAATGAGTGCATAGCAATGGGTGACTGGAGTCACTGCCAGGCATTGACAGATATCCATTGGGGAATGCAGTTTCCGGTAGGTGTCTAAAGATTAACAATGCACTTGTTACATTTGATATTTTTTATTGTTTATTATTTTTATTAGTAACATTAACAATAGTATTATATTATCCTTAGTGTTATACTTTCTGTTTTGCTGTATGATTGTGAAAGTTGGTCACTCACTATAAAAATAGAGAGATGAATATAGGCCAGTGAGCACAAATGTTACAGATGAATTCTGCACATCTCCTGTAAATAGAATAAGACAAGTGCATAGATAAAAAAAATGTTCTGGTAGAGATTCATACAGGTGTACCAGAATCACTACTTTCAGTAGTAAAATTATTAAAATTTTATTGTTTGAACATGTATGCTGGCATGATTCCTTGTAAAAAAACAATACAGCAGGAAACAGTCATGGTAGAAGAAGCAGAAGGGTTCAAAGAAATCATGGAGAAACATCAAGGACTTTAGGTCAAGATTTTTCCTCATTCATCAGCATTGCTGTAGATATAATTGACTAGAAGACTGTGTTGACGCATCCGATGTGGTATCCCCATGACCCTGATGACTTATGGATATGGGATATGTATTGTGTAGTAGTCATCTGTGTGTTAGTTAATTGGTTAGGCCTATGATATTATCTGGCGTTGTTTCAGTCCTGGCAGGTCTGTAGGACAAAGATGTTCATTTTACTCCCAATAAATATTGAAGTGCGTTCATTCTGACAGTTCTTAATTAAACAAAACACCTCACATTATTCTGTAAGTTACAGTCTATATTTGTTGCACAATTTTATCATTTGCTATATCTAACATAGATTCAATATAGCATACCAGATCTTAGGGCAAATGTCTCCTATTTTCAAAAACAAATGTGAACTTAACACCAAAACTGCACTACATAAATGACAATCATAACAATCATCATACCATCACTATGCTACCAATGTCATACATGGAAACTAAAAGCAAAGTCTGAAAGAAAATTTGTTACAACAATAATGACTTGTGTATAGAGTAACAGTAAGAGACGAATAAGAAATGAAAATATCAGAAGACTAGCAAGCACAATGCCAATCCTGGATTACATAATAAAACACATTTAGTGGTTTTCACATTCTTCCAAACTACCATCAGATAGTGCCCCTAAAAAAGCATTGCTATACAGACACAATGGATACATAGCCAGTGGCAGACCATGCAAAAGATAGATTACAGAAATAAAAGAGTCAGCGAAAAAAAACATATGAAGCACACAAAAAGGCCATCTCTAGAAAACTCTTCAACTCCTGATGCTGCAAGGCATAAAGGGATATAAAGTAAAAAGAAAGACTATATAAACCTAGATGTGTAACACAATAAATTGTTGTCTTTATTTAACCGGTGGTTTCTAAACAACTGCAATATGATCCCACTTATCTGGCGTCTGTGGCCACATTGATAGCCATACAGACAACAGCAAAAATGTGAAGCATGCTTGACATTGATAGCTTTGAGCATGGTGACCAATGTGTAAATGCATGATTGTGGCCCAGGGCGATGGGGCAATGGATCAAGCTGAGGTTTTGAACTCCATAAGAGATATAGCACGCGGGAGTGAGACTAGTGTGGAAGATTATTCTTTTTCAGTGTCCAGGATTAAAGATCAGGTTTTGAAATGTGATGTTGCTAAAAGTGAACATTTTGGAGGATCCAGAAGAATGATGGTTAACCAGCAGATTACTGGTACTGTCAGCAGAAGTGTAATGGTGGATACACTCAGAGACAGATCAGAGCAATTATATGGACGTGTCCAGTTTGCATTGATGATGATCCGATGACTAACTAACATCTAAGAAGACACAATGACACAAAATTGTACAAGTGGGCCTGTGATTCCTTGCACATACTGTGGCTCAGATTGGTCTTGTGGGTCACATTACATCGATCATCACCATAAATCATAGATTATATTTAAAATAGCGCAACGATACTATCGACTGAAAAGACAGCAATGTGCCTATTATTCCAGTATTATTTCATTTTTTATCTATATTGTTATGTAGTGACATGATGAAGTCACATGTATGAAAAAAGTTAATATTAGTGAGAAAGGCTTACTCTTTCAGATTCCTGAAAGCATTTCAGCTCTACAGATGGAGGAGGTAATGATTTGTATGAGGTAATGATCAAATTTGTACAGCTCTTCTTTTGTACTTAAAGGATTCCATTGATGACCTGAAGTTATTTTTTTTTTCTTGTGCATCTTTCAGGGTTTTCTGACTGATCATAATTGATAAGTAAACTGGAGCAGATTACTGACTCCTTGTTTCAAAGATGAATTTAGAACAGGGAGAAGAGACAGGCACGTGGAAGCAGAAACAAATTCTAGGTCAAGGAGGATTTGGATGTGTAGATCTCTGGCACAATGAGGTAATGTTTACTTTTATCATCCATCATGTTTAAATCTCTAATAGCAACCTTTGTTTATTTTTTGTGAAGACCTTTTATTCAATACTTTGGGATTTGAAGTGAACAACATTGTTCACATATGAATTCAGAGTTAGACAACCTACTTTTTGTCCCTAAAGTACCTCTACATAGTGCATCCTGAAAATCATTACCCGGTAATATGTTTTGAAAAAGGGAGAAGTCACCTATTGTTGAGTCCAATGAGTATGACAGATGAGGGCATGATTTCATACCTGCACTGCTGTTTTGTGGCAATAGATTCATTCGCTACATGAACCACGGTTTGTTTTTAGCATACAAATCTATGCTAGGGAATTGTTCAGTAATAATATGTCTTTACAGAAGTATACAGTATTCATGCCTGTGCTGTATTAGCAGTTTCATACAAAAGCATTCAGATGAATTGTTTTCCTGGGAAACTAATAATTAGAAGATCTCAGCAAAATGGCAGCAACCCCTCATCGTATCCTTAAGGATACCTCAGCAGCTAAGGGGTTAACATTGAATCAATATTTCCTCGAATATGAGCAAGTGCACTGTCGCGCATATCATTAGAAGGTACCACTTATTCCTCATGAAATGCGCCACCAGCACACATAAATTTCGAGCCACTGACCTTTGTTTTAGGTATTAGAAACCTTCACAGGGAAATACTAGCTGCTTAGACATCTTCAGATGGGTGACTCATGCTTACATGCGTAGAAAATTGGAGGGAGATTGCATTGGACGTGCATAACCATATTGCCGATGGGCAACCTTTGCATGAAAACCTGTTATCAGTCACTATTACAGCCTTCTTACTTTTGTTGTTGTGTATTCACATTGCTGCCATGGTCATCATTTGTTGATCTTCGTGTCACTGTCGACTTGACCACAGACACTCACATCTGTCTTTGTTATATAAAACAAGAGTTTCTGTAATTCCATCATCATCAAGTGCCATCTCCGCAACGAAGGTTGGCTGCAACAGACCTCCAGCATCTTCTATCTCCTGTTTTGGTGGTGCACTCTGCTAGACTGTAACCTGTCCATCTTGTGATATTGCTCTCCCATTTATATCTCTTGCTCGCTTCCCTTCAGCTTTACCCTCAAGTAAGGTCTTCAACAAGGTGTCATGTTTTTTAATGTGTCCAAAATATTTTATTTGCTTGATTTTTATTTCTTTTAATAATTGTTTCTTCATATTAAGTGTTGTTAGAACCTCTTTATTTATTTTTCTCTCATTCCATTATGTTCTCCCTATTCTTATATATATATATATATATCCACATTTTAAAGGCATCAATTCTGTCCTTTAATTGGTTGTGTATTGTCTTTGTTTCTGATCCATACATTAATATAGAATAGATGTAGCATTTTATAAATCTCATTTTTAGCTTGTTTGTAATTTGTTTACATTTTAATATTTTCCTCATGTCATTGAAGTTACTTTTAGCCATTCTTATTCTCCTTTTAACTTCTGTTTCACATCTGCCATCATTTGTGATTATGTGTCCAAGATATTGATAGTGTTCTACTTGTTGTAGTTTCTCTCTGTTTATGTTTAGCACCTGTTCTTCTATGTCTTTGCTGATTGTCATGGATTTTGTTTTTTGGATATTTATTTGCAGTCCATATTCATTACTTGATTTATCGACGTGATCTATTATTCTTTGTAGTTCATGTTCACTTTCTGCTAAAAGAACAGTGTCTGCATATCTCAGGTTGTTTATTAATTTCCCATTGATCTTGAGTCCTGGCATTTCTTCTATATCATTAAAGATATTCTCTGTGTAGATATTAAATAGTCTTGGTGATAAAATACATCCTTGTCTTACCCCTCTTCTTATTTTTATGTATGGTGAGTAGCTGTTTTCATACCTTATTGGTGCAGTTTGTTCTCAATATATGTTTCTAATCAGTCTGATATTTTTTCCATCTATGCCTATTTCTTGAAGACATTTGATTAATTTTTCATGTTGGACTCATTTAAATGCCTTGCTGCAGTCGAACAAGCAAATATATATACTTTTTTGGACTTCTATATATTTATCTATCAACAGTCGGATACTAAGTATCACTTCTCTGGTTCCTTTGTTTTTCTGAAAACCAAATTGCTGTTTACCGACCTCTGTGTTAATCTTGTTTTTAATTTGTTCATGTATTATCTTGAGGAGTATTTTAGTTATATGGCTCATAAAACTTATTGTTCTATATTCTGTAAAATCCACAGCCCTGGGCTTCTAAAGTAGTGGTATGAATATTGATGATGTCAGGTACTTAATGTTCCTGATGTTATGTACTAAACGAAACCTAATACATTGCTAATGCTTTTCTGGTATCATCATCATGTGCCATCATCACATTGAAGATTAGTTGCAACAGACCTCCAATAGCTCTGTCTCTTGCTTGCTAGACTATATCCTATCCATCTCATGGTGTTTCCTTCCAACTTGTATCTCTACCTACTATGGTACTTGCTTGCTATTAATCACTAATACTTGACTCTACATTCAAGTGATGTCTTCAGTGAGGTGTCATGTCTGAGTATGTCCAAAATATTTTATTTGTTTAATTCCTTTAATAGTTCAGTTGTTCATATGCAGTACTGTCTTCAGCACCTCTTTGTTTTCTTCTCTTTCCATGAAGTTCTCCCTATTGTTCTTATATATCCACATCTCATAAGCATCAATTCTGTCTTCTACCTGTTTGTTCAGTAGAGGGAGGACGTCCCTTTGTTGAATAGCTTCATGTAGTTAGTCAACTAGCCAAGGTAATTGACTGCGAGTGATGCTGCTTTATACAATCTGACTCGTGGAATAATGCTGACTTGTGAGCTAGACAGGAGTGGGGGAACCAAATAGGATCCTATTTGGCAACCACTCACCGTGAGGTACTGTCAATTACACACTTCTGTCCTACCCCCCCCTACTAATTATAGTACTACTAAATCTTTTTGTTCCCAATGGAACATCTGAAACTGAAATTTTCACAGAATTATATGCATTAGTCTGGCTCTGTGGCAACATGGTACAGTGTGTGTCTGTAATGGCCAAGGTACCATGTTCGAATCATGCATCAGACAATTGTACATCCAGACCGTTTGCCTAGAAAATCACTACAGCCAAGAAATGCTGGGTTCATGGCTACATCCTGAATAAGATATGCTACCAATTATCTATGCATATTTATCTTCTTCAGCTTTGCCCTAGTGACTAAATTCCTCTTCTAGTGTTATTCAAATATTCTTTGACTATTTCCTACTTCTGTGAGTTCATAAAATGCATGGATGTTAGAGATTCTGTGGCTTCTGCTTCTTTTTCTGCGGTTGTTCTCAAACTCCTACAGCATTGCTGCGATATCTGCACCGTTTGGTCTGACACACCCGACTTCAGCATGGCTTTGGGTCACTTTGACCTATATGGAATGAGACAGCCAACTACACCACCGTAACCTCCTTAGTCACCTGTTACAACATACATAGAAGGTGAACAATGTTGCAAATCTTTGCTCCACTCTCAGGCCCTCACAACACTCAAGTGATTCTGCAACTGTTTTTTTTAGTATGTGTCTTTAATGCAGTCATGGAATATCTGACATAAGCGCTACATGTAATGCTTATTAGTAAATAATAATTGTATTTATCCACATTATTTTTAATCTATTGTAGAATGTTTAGGCAGCACTCATTTTCTCATTCACACTGCCAGTGAAATATGAGTGGATGATACAATTTATTTCTCTCTCTCTCTCTGTCTCTGAGGATCGTCCTGGTATAGGGGATAAGCCGTTCACTTTGTGCTCAAGAGGTTGAGGGTTTGAATCCGGCTCGCATCATCCTATTTATGTTTGCTTGTTTGTTTGTCACTAACCCTAGGAAATGTGAGCAACGTGCTCTTACTTCCTATATACAATGGGGTAGTTTTTCTGAGCTTTCTTTTATACCCAGGAGACTTCAGCTTTTGGCTTAGAGCAATGCGTATTGAAGAAGCCTTCTACTCGGAGGGGGTATGTCTTGTTTATAAAGTGGATAGTTGTGGAGATCCATGGAGATTTTATCTTGAAGCTACAGAGTATATGTGCTGTGAGTGGTATTTTCAGCTAGTGCCATGTCACTTCATTGAGAGGGATGTAGTACACATGGGGTAACTCGAGTACAATGAAGTCAATTCTCTACACCATTTGATCCTTTTTTTAAGCTTTTCTGTAAGTTGAACCTCAAGTTAATTCTTATGAGCTGGGGCTATACGAGTTTTACTAACCCCTTTGCCACAGAAGCCAATATAAATTTGGTCAGAGGAGTTAAATTATTATTTCAAAAGATTTTGTCACAGTTAAATCATAAATTAGCGCACTCAAATATTTATATATGTTAGCAACAATACCTACAGCGGATAAAAGGTCAAGCATGCTTGACTGTTTAGCTTTCAGGTTGTCTCCAATGTACAGCATGGAAACCAGTTCTCTCATAAGCTGGCCTACTAGCGATATGGTCACATGCAATTGTTCGGAGGAAGTGGTAAAAACACTGAAAATATTAGTTATCACACCAAAGTCAAATTTATCAGTCATTGGCTTAAATAAAATGGCAACTCAATACATTTTTGTTCCCTGAAAAAATATCCGTCTGGAAATCTAGGAGAACCATTGTCCTGCTATAAGAGAGATCCAATGGGAGTTTGAGAATGAATGCAAAAAATGTGTGTGTGGGCGGGTAAGTGTTTTATATATAATTTTTGTCATAGTTGTGACATTAGTAATAATAAATATCTGTTTGATGTATTTCTGTTAGGTGTCAGGTGAACATATAGCTATAAAAAGGTGTAAATTGAAAGATGACATGCGAGAAAAGATGTGGGAACATTGGAAAATGGAAGTTTACATTATGGGTAAACTCAATCATGACAATGTCATTAAGGCTGTGGCTGTTCCCACTCAGCTAGAGCCCCAGGAAGGAGAACCACCAGTTTTAGCAATGGAGTTTTGTGAAGGTGGCGATCTGAGAAAGGTTGGTGTTGTACATTACTAGATTGTTGGTGTTGTTTCTGTGTTATATATCACTAGATTGTTTGTGTTGTTTCTGTGTTATATATCACTGGATTGTTTGTGTTGTTTCTGTATTATATATCACTGGATTGTTTGTGTTGTTTCTGTGTTATATATCACTAGATTGTTTGTGTTGTTTCTGTGTTATATATCACTGGATTGTTTGTGTTGTTTACGTGTTATATATCACTGGATTGTTTGTGTTGTTTCTGTGTTATATATCACTGGATTGTTTGTGTTGTTTACATGTTATATATCACTGGATTGTTTGTGTTGTTTACATGTTATATATCACTGGATTGTTTGTGTTGTTTACATGTTATATATCACTGGATTGTTTGTGTTGTTTACATGTTATATATCACTGGATTGTTTGTGTTGTTTACATGTTATATATCACTGGATTGCTTGTGTTGTTTACGTGTTATATATCACTGGATTTTTTTTGTTATGACTTGTACATAATATGATTCAATTTTTTTAGAAATTATATGGGATTGGAAAGTTGGGAAGGCACTGTTGCAGATTTTCTTCTTCTTCTGCGTTCACTCTCATATAACCACTACGAATATTTCGTGTGATTTCTCCCGGGGAGCGCGAAGTACGTTGTGTTGCAAGTTCCACAGTAGAACTGTGATTATTTGCACCCCGGTTGGCCACTTGTGATCAGGACATCCAAGGTCCAGAACATCCGTTTTCGGCATTCCTTTATTTCGGGTTTGGTCCCTAGTTGCAGATTTTAAAGCTATTTTTCATTATCATGTTTATTAGCAGCTTGTGAAATAAATTTTTTTTAAACCACTACAGCAAAAAAATGCTGGGTTGATAGTAGCTATCAACGTAGGACGTAGCGTCCTAAATAGGATATGCTACCAATTGACTGCACTGACTTTTAAAAAAAAAATTGATTTGTGTAAGAGTTATTAAATTAAATAAATAAGATTAAAAATAATAAAATAAGATAAAATATCATTTGCAAGCACCGTTATTTTTTTCTGGCATTGAGCAAAATCTGGCACTGCTGGTTCATTAAAAGTTTTCATTTCCTTTTTATCATCATCATCAACCATTATCATCACCGAAACTCTTATTTTCAGCATTATGCTCTTATTTTGGTTATTTCATTCAGTGTCTGCTTCACCGTATATTTTATTTGTAGTATTAATTCTATAATTTGCACTAGAAATGTAAAAAGTCATAATATTTGTTCATCTGGTTTTATATATAGTGGAATAGCATCATATTTAATCACCTGGTTTGTCATTGGAAATGAAAAGTGTTTTGATATTTGTTCATATTGTTTGTACTTGGAAAGTAAAAGTGTCATGATATTTGTTTATGTGGTTTGTACTTGGAAAGGAAAAGTGTCATGATATTTGTTTATCTGGTTTATACTTGGAAAGGAAAATTATCAGGTTTATACTTGGAAAGGAAAAGTGTCATGATATTTGTTTATCTGGTTTATACTTGGAAAGGAAAATTATCAGGTTTATACTTGGAAAGGAAAAGTGTCATGATATTTGTTTATCTGGTTTATACTTGGAAAGGAAAATTATCAGGTTTATACTTGGAAAGGAAAAGTGTCATGATATTTGTTTATCTGGTTTATACTTGGAAAGGAAAATTATCAGGTTTATACTTGGAAAGGAAAATTATCAGGTTTATACTTGGAAAGGAAAAGTGTCATGATATTTGTTTATCTGGTTTGTACACCAGGTCCTGAATCTTCCAGGGAATTGCTATGGCTTGCCTGAGAGAGAAATCAGGCAGCTTGTGACAGGTGTTGGCAGTGCCATTGAGTATCTTCACAGCAACCGTATCATACACAGAGACCTGAAACCAGAGAACATTGTGCTCAAACATGTCGATGAGAACAGGGTAAGTAGTTTCAACAAGTAATATTTCTTCATTTCTTCTTCTCCTCCATTCACTCTCAAACTTCTGCAGATTAGCAGGATACAATCCAGAGAAAAGAATGTGGTTTCATTGTTTACAGCTCTGCTGGGATATTATTGCCTTTCGGCCTGACGCATTTGACTTCAGCGTGGCTTCTGGTAATCAATAGAAGGTGGTACTGCTAGTAGAACATAATGGAAAATAATACTCACGTGTAAGACAGGTAATGAAGTCCTACTGAATGACGACTAAAACACTACACACTATCACTAACGGATATGTATTGTCATCTGTAGATTATATTCTGTGTTTTGTTTTGTTATATGTACCATATTTACATCCGTTAGTGATAGTGTGTAGTGTTTTAGTCGTCATTCAATAGGACTTCATTACCTGTCTTACACGTGAGTATTATTTTCCGTGGCTTCTGGGTCACTTTGACCCTCTATAGGATATAACAGTTAACTCCATCCTCCAAATTAGTCGCATCTTACAACATGCATGAGAGGTAACAATGTTCCTTTGCTCTGCTTTCAGGCGCTGACAATACACGAGCGCTATGCCTTAATTTGAGAATATCTTTCTCGCTAGTAATATCTTCTTTTCTTTCTGCATTCATCCACAGACTTCTACCAGTTAACAAGATATAGTCTGGATAATGTAATGTGTCACAATATTATCTAAACTTGATTGCAATATCTGCATGTTACAGCCTGACACACCCAACTTCAATGGGGGTTATTATTAACACATTTTGAAGCTTTAAAATAAAGTTTCTCAGCAGAAGACAGATGTGTCGGGCCATAGGTGCAAATAAAATTGCAACACAACATATTTCCATTCTCTGGACTACATCCTGCTGGAAATCTAGTTGAACCATTGTCCTGCTACAAGAGGTCGTAGTAGTTGTAACCTTCGATAATAGTTACCATGTTGTTCCGAAAGGCCGATGTTGTGCGTGAACTAGTTAAGGGCACGACATGGGTTGGTGGAACAACAAAGAAACCTGTCGCAAGGACCAGAGTTGTGCCCTGATGTTGACGTCTATTTCTGCAGCATTGGGCTCAAAATACCATCAAGTCGAATCGCTGCTGGAACAGAGGGCGGAGCACTTATGGGAATGCCCCACATGCTGTGAGGCCAGTTTTCTAATCAAGACTCAAGAATCAAGACAAGACCTGCTACAAGAGGATCCAGTGGGAGTTTGAGAATGAACGCTGAAGAAAATCCTACTTATTTTGCAAGAAGAGTTGCCATAAAGTTCTTTATGTGGTTTCTTTTTATCATTGTTCTCCAACTCCCACTGAATTTCTCTTGTTACAATGGTTCTCCTATATTACCAGCAAGATATAGTCAGAGAATGGACATGAATTATGTCATGGTTTCATAATACATCCATTTTCTACGTTCATAGTTTTACCACTGATCAGCCACTTTTTTCCACAAAAAAAAACCTACTCAGAAAACATATGTAAATCATAGGGGCTATGTGTCTCAATCATTTAAATCATTTGAGGGCCTCATAGTATATTTGAAATTTTATAACAACCTGCTTCCTGACTTGCCTGTAAAGACGCAATAGGCTATCAAGATAATCAATGTGTGTAAAACTTTATATGTAATTTTTATGTCAATGGAGTCTCCTGAACATGAAATAATTCAAGTAGGAACCAAGAGGATCAATTAAAAATTCTTAAGACTAACGGAAATTGAACCAGATCTGTTCTAGCGGAACTGAATCACCTGGCAACTCGAGTAAATGGGTTTTTCCGTACTTGACTAACCACATCTTAAACCTCAATACAAAAGAAGGCTTCTAGAGAAACAACCTCATAAGAAGTAAGATAATTGCTCAAAGTTTCTGTGGATCAAAACAAGTCAGTGAAATAGTCCCCATTTTGCCTTATATAATGTGTTGTCAATATTAAAACTCCTGCAGATTTCAGGATGTAGTCCAGAGAAAGGGATGCATTGTATCATGGTTTACAGCCTGACAGCAATATCTGAACCTTTCAACCTGACGTATTCGACTTCAGCCATGACTCCTTGGTCACTTTGACCCTCTATTGGATGGAACAGCCAACCCCCTTAGTCACCTCTTATTGCATACGTGACAGTTTACATTGTCACTATTATTTGCTCCAATTTCAGTCCCAGGAACACACGTGCAGTCATGTTTCTTATAGTACATAATCATATTCACTTGATATCACTAAATTCATAAAATCATGTTTTTCATCCAACACTTTTTTTTCCATGTGAATCTGCAACCATTATCATGATGTGGCTTATCTTCTCCAGACTTTGTACAAAATCATTGACTTGGGCTATGCCAAAGAACTTACAATTAATAGCATCTGTGATTCTTTTGTGGGAACAGTTCCATATTTGGTGAGTTATACATATTTATTCTGCTAGTGATAGCAACTGGGGATAAAAATGTTTAGATAAATCTACTGAAATGTGACTATTCAACTCCAATATAATATCTGCATTAAAATATGCTTGTTATTCTTCTGTGTTAATTCTCAAACTCCTGCAGGTTAACAGGATGTAGTCCAAGGAACAGAATGCATTGTATATGGTTTACAGCTTGGTTGTGATATGTGCGCCCTCTGGCCCGACACAACCAACTTCAGCATGACTTTTATCTCACTTTGACTTTCTATGGGGTGAGACAGCCAACTCCACTCCGAAAACCTCCTGTATTGACTCTTACTAGCAAGCTTTTCTGCAAAACAGAACCATTCAAACATGTTCTAATGGAGCAATGTCCACTAAATGAAACCCTGAAAGTAGAAATCCAAGGCTCTATCCTAAGTTTCACATTTTTTCCTATATTATAATGATCTTTCTCCTCCTTGAATGTTTAAAATATACTCTTCGCTGATGACTTTGTTATATGGACTAATAACGCCAGTGTAACAACCGAGGCCTGGACTTCTAGTTCAAGGTGCAAAGAATAGGGCCACTGTCTCCTTTCCAGGCATGTCATAAGGACAATTGGGAGATAGGCTGACAACCTGTCTCCTGTGAAAATGTCATTGTTACTGCATATTTTGCCTCGATTCCTACTTTTGTTTTCTGTCAAATGGCCAACCTGTCTCCTGTGAAAAAAAAAATATCTTGTCTCAATTTCCTACTTTTGTCTTCTATCAAATAATCCCTATCTTTTTTTACTAAGATTTGCTTGCAAGTGGACATTGCACTTTTGTGACAGACTCCTAGGTGATGGGAAATGCTAGATGCATCATCACTGCTGACGGGTCAATAAATCTCACAGAAGAATGATGAAATAGTTGGCCTAGAAGTGTGTACTGGGCTCTGGCAGGACATTGTAATCCTGGGATACTGGTGCACTGAAATGCTTCACTTTGGAGACCAAACATGCATCCATACTTTCCCCTTACATAACCATTCCTTTGAGACATACTATATGAGTTCGGGTGTTGCCTCAGTTGCACAAGTGAGAAGAACCTGTGCTTTTATCAGAAAGGCCATAGGCTGCCAAGATCTGCCTGCTCACATCTAAAGGGATTATTTCATCATCATGGTCTAGTGCAAAAAAAATCCATCCGTCACAAGATAACTAAATAGAGCACTAGCCATAATATAATTATCTTTAAGGAAACAAAATGAGCAGAAGAATGTGTATACTGTATTCTCCAGCAGATGAAAATGCAGATAGCCTGAAAGTCAAATTAGATCAGTGGTCTAGCATGGTAAAATTATCCCAAGATGAGTAAAAATAATAATTGTGAGGGTAATCAAGGATTAAACAAAAATATATATGAAATTGGAATATCTTATTTTCTTGACATGTGTGCTGCTTCAGGTGGTGACATGTCAAAGGTTGCATCAAACAGTAAGACTCCAGCGGAAAGTAGGTATGTATTTCTCCATTTAACCTGAAGGGCCAACAAATATAATTAGGGGTAATAGATGAAAAAGTTTCCTGAGTCCTGAATTATATTTTGGAAAAAGTTGAACATGTCCTGATGCATCAAAAGCGTGAAAGAAAAAGCTATAAAAAGCTCAACTTAGTAGTATTATAGTAATAGTAAGAGTTTTATAAGTACTGCCAGAGGCGCAGATAAGAAAACCCTGGTTTGTTGGTTGCTGATCCAGCGGTCCATGGGCTCATGCCCTTTGACCTAATGGCATTATATTGCTGGGAAGTCTGTGGATTTTCTGCCCACCCCAGGTCAGAGTCACGCCCGTGTGTTGCCGGGGCCCAAAAGGGGAGCAAAGAATAGCAACACTGTTTACCTTCCACGCATGTCGTAAAAGGCGACTAAGGAGGTTATGGGATTGAGTTGGCTGTCCCATCCCATATAGGGTAAGTGACCCAAAGCCATGCTGAAGTCAGATGTGTTAGGCCGAATGATGCAGATATCGCAGCAATGCTGTAAACCATGACACAACACATTCCATTCTCCGGACTACATCCTGCTAATCTGCAGGAGTTTGAGAACGAACGCAGAAGAAGGTCAGAGTCAGAGAATAACTATCACACCACCATGAAGGTAGGTTTCAAACTATGCACTGCTCCAAGACACTGCAGCTGATAGGGTTCACTATGCTCATTCCCCGCCACCAATTGACTACTGGTTATGCTGAACTTCTTTATTGCTCCAGGCATGCAACCAAATGTTCAAGTCAAAAGGATTGCCAGTCCTGAATCACTGTGCCTCTATGATGGGCCTCAGCCACAGGAAAAAAAAATACTGTCAGTTTCCTCTTCCCAGTGTTTCTCAATACATATCTGGCTCCCTCCCAATCACAGATGGTGCATACATATATACAAATATCAAAGCATAAAATACATTTCAACAACAAAATACAAGAATGAGAAGCATAATTGTATAGATGACGTGCCATGAAGCTTCTATAAGAAGATAACCTCAATATAACAGCATGTCATCTACTAAGGTTTTCTTTATTGAGTATGCTAAATGTATTATTTTCAATTATGATTGCATCATTGTGAATCAAATTAATTAATAGATATATTTTTCGGTTACTATCTTCTTTAAATGTTCTAGGCACCTGAACTGTTCATCTCCAAGCCATACTCTAAGACAGTTGACTACTGGTCATTTGGCTCTCTTGTATTTGAATGTATATCTGGATTCAGGCCATTCCTTCCAACAGCAACTCCTGTTGAGTGGTATGTCTTGATAGAAGATCTACTTTTATAATTTATCTATTTCTAATGGTTTTTTTGAAGTTAGAAATATGAATTATAAATTTTCCACATTTTGTTTTGTTATTAAAGCTAAAAAGACTTACCCTGTAGCACCTATTGTTCACCAGTGTGCAAGCAGAACCTGAACTTCCAGTTTAGGGTACAAGAATAGGACCACTGTCTTCTTTCCAGGCATGTCGTAGGAGGCACTTGCAGAAAGTTGGGGTTATGCTAACAACCTGTCACCTGTGAAAAAAGATGACAAAGATGCAGACCAAAACTGCAGAGTGATTCTACATCCAAATCTCCTCTGGCAAAGAACACCCACTGCAATGAGCTGGAAAAAAGGGGCTGATTTTGCTTCTATATAACACTGTCTACCTATGGACAGAGTCTGCATGATCTGAGGATTTTAAGGTCAATGAACATGAGTCAGTATCAAGAAAGTGTGAATTGGAAGTAAGGATCAGTGTAGCATGGAAAGAACACCACAACAATTTCATAAACAACACTCAACCACAAGGAACAGGAGCCACCAGACGCTAAATTCTGAGAGAGGCTTACTGAAGTGGAGATCTGAGCACCTATTAATATGTCCAGTGTATAAGTGTAAGTGAATAATGACAGACCTTCTTTCGAGTAGTATTATCACTCAATAGATAAGAGAATGCAAAGTGTGGTGCCCTATTGCTATGAAGTCTGAGGTGTAGGAATTGAGATGACATGAGTTTATATGTAGATGGTTTGGTTGCTAGATATATGCGTAGTGCTTGGCCCTTCACAGTTTGTTGTGTAGGGAAGACCATTAAAGAAAAGCTTTTTCTGTGACAACAAGCAGCATGATCATGGATTCATTGCAGTGACCAAGGCCTTGAACTGAATGAGCACACAATAATCTCATTCGATAAGCCTGACATTTTCAGGTTAGCAAGGGAGTGCCTCAGGTCAAGGGAGTAAACCCTTACAGTAATTCAGGAGGGGATATCCAAAGACGGCTGATGGTGTATTCTCTGACATCTCCTGCAGTTCTTTTTTTTTTAAAGCATATTGGTGTTGCTTTTCCCTTGGAGCCAAAATGGGTTTAGTGCAAATAAGCAAGACACTTTCTCTATGAAACCTGCCTGGGCAAGCAAATATATGTGAAATGAAGGGACTTAAAATCTATATAAAAATTATTCCTCTATTCAGATCTCAGTGATAGGCATCAAAGATGGCTTGGCCATATGTAAAAAATGTCAATTGAGTGCATTCCAAAGAAAATTCTCTTTTGGAGAGCTCTCATTAGGTGGACCTAACAGAAGCAGACTAAAACTGAAATATAAGGATATCTATAAGAAGTCTTAAATGATTTCAAGATCAATCCAAATTCATGGGAAGAAATAGCAGACAATCATACAGTATGAAGCGCTGCATTATGCCAAGGCATCCAATGACCTGAAGTGTGATCCTGAGGGAACAGGTGAAGTAGACATAAAGCATCTGCATCTTTAAACTCAAATCTATCATGTATATTCTCCTCTCGCCCCTGCGGATCAAGAATTGGCAAAATCATCCACGAGAGAAGCTGTTATTTGAGAGCTTCATAGTTTGTTGAAATTTTATACTGGTCTGCCTTCTGACTATCTGTAAAGACACAACAGGCCCTCATCATCATCAAGCATGATCTGGAAAATACGAGTTGGCTGCATTCATGAATAGTTGCTTGAGGCAATGGAGTGGTCAAAGTTGGAAGGAGTTATATTCTTTTTATTTCCTGGTCATGTGGGTGTTGAGAACAACGGGAGAGCAGATTGGCTGGTTTACACTACTACTGTAGTGGAATGTAGAGCAATGAATTGGGCTGACATGCTGAATGCCTCATTTGAAACAGCACTGGTAAATGAAATTAACTAGGGCGATGATTTCTTTTCCAAATCTAGAATAAAGAAGCTGGGTTTGAAATGTGGTATCACCAAAAATTAGTGCCACTGTGGAATTGCAAAAATTTTGTCAACTAATGAAGAACTGGAATTGTCAGTCATCACATAATTGTGGATATCAGAGCACTCAAGAACTGGAATTTTCAGTCATCACATAATTGTGGATATCAGAGCACTCAAGAACTGGAATTGTCAGTCATCACATAATTGTGGATATCAGAGCACTCAGAAGAACTGGAATTGTCAGTCATCACATAATTGTGGATATCAGAGCACTCAAGAACTAGAATTGTTAGTCATCACATAATTGTGGATATCAGAGCACTCAAGAACTGGAATTGTCAGTCATCACATAATTGTGGATATCAGAGCACTCAGAAGAACTGGAATTGTCAGTCATCACATAATTGTGGATATCAGAGCACTCAAGAACTAGAATTGTCAGTCATCACATAATTGTGGATATCAGAGCACTCAAGAACTGGAATTGTCAGTCATCACATAATTGTGGATATCAGAGCACTCCGAAGAACTGGAATTGTCAGTCATCACATAATTGTGGATATCAGAGCACTCAAGAACTGGAATTGTTAGTCATCACATAATTGTGGATATCAGAGCACTCAAGAACTAGAATTGTCAGTCATCACATAATTGTGGATATCAGAGCACTCAAGAACTAGAATTGTCAGTCATCACATAATTGTGGATATCAGAGCACTCAAGAACTAGAATTGTCAGTCATCACATAATTGTGGATATCAGAGCACTCAAGAACTGGAATTGTCAGTCATCACATAATTGTGGATATCAGAGCACTCAAGAACTGGAATTGTTAGTCATCACATAATTGTGGATATCAGAGCACTCAGAAGAACTGGAATTGTCAGTCATCACATAATTGTGGATATCAGAGCACTCAAGAACTAGAATTGTCAGTCATCACATAATTGTGGATATCAGAGCACTCAAGAACTGGAATTGTTAGTCATCACATAATTGTGGATATCAGAGCACTTAAGAACTAGAATTGTCAGTCATCACATAATTGTGGATATCAGAGCACTCAGAAGAACTGGAATTGTCAGTCATCACATAATTGTGGATATCAGAGCACTCAAGAACTAGAATTGTCAGTCATCACATAATTGTGGATATCAGAGCACTCAAGAACTAGAATTGTCAGTCATCACATAATTGTGGATATCAGAGCACTCAGAAGAACTGGAATTGTCAGTCATCACATAATTGTGGATATCAGAGCACTCAAGAACTAGAATTGTCAGTCATCACATAATTGTGGATATCAGAGCACTCAGAAGAACTGGAATTGTCAGTCATCACATAATTGTGGATATCAGAGCACTCAAGAACTAGAATTGTCAGTCGTCACATAATTGTGGATATCAGAGCACTCAAGAACTAGAATTGTCAGTCATCACATAATTGTGGATATCAGAGAACTCAGAAGAACTGGAATTGTCAGTCATCACATAATTGTGGATATCAGAGCACTCAAGAACTAGAATTGTCAGTCATCACATAATTGTGGATATCAGAGCACTCAAGAACTAGAATTGTCAGTCATCACATAATTGTGGATATCAGAGCACTCAGAAGAACTGGAATTGTCAGTCATCACATAATTGTGGATATCAGAGCACTCAAGAACTAGAATTGTCAGTCATCACATAATTGTGGATATCAGAGCACTCAAGAACTAGAATTGTCAGTCATCACATAATTGTGGATATCAGAGCACTCAAAAGCATTGAAATTATCAGTCATTTCATTTGGAAATCAGAGCACTCACTCATGGATGTCTGTGTCAATAATGATGAGCTAATGACTAACATCTCATTTCCTGTTTCTCTTCAAAACCTCTCTTTCTACACACATTCTTTTGCAAATTCACTACATTGAGATTGATTTCTTCCATATTATTACTTATTTTGTCTGTCTTTGTTTTTGTTTGTTCTTGACAAAACATTATTCAAGGACATGAACATATTTTTCAATTTCTCTTGAATTTATGATCATATAATAATGGTATACAATTTTTTAATTTAAATTATTTTTAGTAACACTATATATTACCTATTTCTTTCCATATTACTTGTTTGTCTGTGCTTCTACAGCTTTCTCCCTGCTGTTTGTCATATTTTCTTTGATATTCTGGTCAAATGATTACTAATGATATGATTGCAGAAATAAATGTTAGTATTCATATATTATGTTGAAGTCTTGGCATTGCTATTACTTAGGTATGAATTATGTATTCTGTTAAAGGCATGCAGAAGTCTGTAAGAAGTCCCCAGATGATATCAGCGCACAGTATGATGAGAACAAACATATCAAGTTTTCCAAGAAACTTCCTTTGCCAAATCAGTTATGCAAGTGAGTGAGTGGGAAGTAGTTATACTTCATCATTTTACAATCATTAATCCTTTTTAATCCATTGTTACATTATTTATAGAGTACAATTCTATGTTGTTGTTGTTGTTGTTGTTGTCAATATTCAAATGCTGATGAGTAACTCTACTCTTGTCAGCACAATGCCATTCTTAAAAAAATGCAGGTCTTCTGAAGTTGATTTAGTGATCCATAGAGTAAATTAATGACTGTTAAGGGTGTCTGTAGAAGTATTTTCCTGGCAGTTGAAAGGTAAGGGCAGTCAATAAGGAGGTGTTCCACTGTTTAATTGTAATTCTATAAATCTTCTTCAACAGTCGTTCTCAAAATCCCGCTGGATCTCTCTTGTAGCAGGAACATGGTCCTACTAGATTTCCAGCAGGAGAGTAGTCCAGAGAATTGAAATGTGTTGTGTCCCCATTTTATTTGCGCCAATGGTCCCACACATCCGTCTGTAGTGGGATTCTATAAATCTAAATACCAATGGAAAAAGATAAATTGAAACACAGATCTAACTGTTAGACACAATTACAGTAACATAAAGATTGGACATAACTAAAATTCTTTATCAAGCACCAAACACAATAACTTAGGGTGTCCATAAAATCACCACAATCATTTACAATGCTGGTGACATGATTTGTGGGTATTTAAAGTGGACTTGTGTGATGCCATAGACACAACATTTATGAAATGAACACTACTGCTCATATCAATTGTGTAGTGGACCCCCATCAAGGCCAGCACCGTGCCATGGTGATGGGGCTTAGTTCAGCCATCAGGGGCTGGAAACTAAGACTGGTCGGGCAGTCCCATTCGAGCAGGACCATAGTCCTGCCCAAGTAAGCAGAGTGCTGAAGACGGAGGCATCCAGCCAAAAGGCGCACAGATAATCAGGATGCCACGCACAAAACACAATGGAAACATGTCTACATCTATAAATAGTTATGGTGCCTGCCCTGTGGCGGACGTTCAGGCAGGGACGGTGCCGGGCCCTATACCTCGAAAGGGCCCAACCTCAGTTACTGAAAGTCCTTCTCAATTGCCTCGAGGAGCCAGGAGGCAAGGGAATAGAGCTACTGGCCAAACAAACTTTAAACGACCAATAAAAATAATGCACTGGAATGCTGAGGGTGTCAACAGTAAAAGAGATGGATACAGCAAAAAATTGGAACTTGAAAATGTCCTCAGTGAAGAACAAGTTAATATATGCTGTATCCAAGAAACACACCTCAGCAACGAAATAGCCTTCAAAATCAGAGGCTACCAGTGCTACCGATCTGACAGAAAGGACAGGCGAAAGGGTGGAATTCTGACACTTGTTAAAAACAATATCAGCGCATGTCAGCTGGAAGTATATATGGAAGGGGCAGAATACCAGATGCTCCACCTAAAAGCAGACAGTGCAGAATTCCATCTCCTGAACTACTACTGCACAAATGATAAACCATTGGCACTAGACACAATTCCAGATAAAGAGAGACTTATGGTGTGTGGTGACTTCAACAGCCACTCTCAGAGCTGGGGCTACGATCATATCGACAAGAGAGGTGAGGAACTTGAGAGCTGGCAGGATGAAAATAATCTCATCCTTATTAACCAGCCAGCTGACTCACCAACCTTCTACTCGAGAGCATGGCACACCACCTCTACACCAGATCTGGCATTCCACTCACCAGGCCTGGAATGGAACATCACACGTGTCGTTGGAAAGCAGCTTGGGGGTAGTGACCACAGACCAGTATTTCTGGAAATCCACAATGAATTTACCAAGGATAGCAGCACGCTCACTAGGTGGAACTATAAGAGGGCAGACTAGAAAATGTACCAGCATTTAACCAGTGTTCTAGCTAAGGACATGAACTTGGACAAAGACATAAATAGAGCAGTGAGTGAATTTAATAAATGTATACTACATGCTGCTAGTAAAACCATACCCAGGGGGGCACGCAAAAACTACAAACCCTACTGGAATGATGAACTGGAAAAGCTGCAAAATGAGATGGAAACATCTAGACAGCAGGCTGAGAACAGACCTAGCCAAGAACATCACAACAAATATCAGCAAACAAAGGCTAAATTTCAAAGAGCCAAGTTACAAGCCAGACGGAGTAGCTGGAAAGAAAAAAACAGAGTCGCTGAACCTAGAAAGAGATACTAGGAAATTATGGAAACTTGTAAAACAACTAAATGATGAAGGTACAGGGAGAAATACCAGGATCACACTTTATAAAGATAGAGACATTTTAACAGGTAAACATGCAGCTGATTACTTTGCAGATTCCTTTGCAGAAGACAATAACATCAAAGTCAGCCCAGACAAACAACAGGAGGTTCGAGAGAACCAGCAAAACATTGGACAAGGCGAACCTATACCTGAAGTCATGGAGGCACCAATCACAATGAGAGAACTGGAGCATGCAATATCCAAATTGGAAATGAAAAAGTCCCCTGGAGCTGATGGAGTGTCCATTGAAATGATTAGAAACCTGGGAATTGCAGCAAGAGCAAAGCTACTGCAGATCTTTAACACAAGCTGGTCCATGGGTAATGTACCACAGGCGTGGAGAGAAGCAATAATGATACCACTCCTCAAATCAGGAAAAGATGGCAACACAGTCTCCAACTACAGGCCCATCAGCCTCACAAGCTGTCTATGCAAAACAATGGAACGCATTATCAATCTTAGGATGCAGTGGTACCTTGAAAGTGAAAACCTTCTGGTATCACAGCAAGCAGGTTTCAGACAGTGCTACTCTACTGAAGATCAGGCAACCTACCTCTCCCAAGAGATTGAGGATGCCTTCCAAGAAAAGAAACTGGTACTAGCAGCATGGATAGACCTCAGGAAAGCATTTGATAAGGTCTGGAAAGAAGGGCTCCTAAAGAAATTGCGAAATTGCAGGGTTAGCTCAAGAATGTACAAATGGGTAAAAACATACCTGCATAATAGAAGAGCCAGGGTACAATTAGATGGTCGCAAGAGCAAGAAAGTTCTACTGCGTCATGGAGTCCCCCAGGGAGGAGTCCTGTCGCCCACACTTTTCTTGATTTACATCAATGACCTAGTTGCTGAACTACCACACGGGATCAAAGTGGCAATGTATGCTGACGACCTGGTGATCTGGTGCACAGAAGAACATGCGACAGTGGCCACTAAACAAATACAAAGAGCTATCGATGCCCTAACCTTATGGGCTAATAGATTGTGCGTCAGCATAACACAGATAAGTGCAGCACTACACTTTTTACCCTCTCACCAAAACAAAAAGCTGGTCATATCAAAATAGATGGAGAGCTCTTAAAAGAAGACAAACAACCCACATACCTCGGAGTTACTTTTGATGATAAACTGACATGGAAGCAGCACATAAACAAAGCAACAACAAAAGCCAGGAGGAAGTTAGCTATCCTGAGAAAACTAAGTGGAACCACATGGGGAGCCAGTGGGAATATACTCAGTAAAGTTTACCAGCAAGGCATAAGACCACACCTGGAATATGGTTCAGCTGCGTGGTGTCCTGCATCAAACACCACATTACAAGATCTAGATAAAGTGGAAAACCAGGCACTTAGAATAATGTTGGGAGCAATGAAATCAACACCCATAGCAGAGATGCAGAAAATGGGAAGAATGCAAACACTTGGCGAACGCAGAGACACAAAAGTACTAATTCAGGCAGAAAAGTTTCAGTGTATGCCAAGTCATCCAATGAAGGAAAGATTCCAAAATCTAGCAATGGGACGACTGAAAAGAAGCAGTTTTATCCATCAAGCTAAACGACTCCGCAGACAACTAACAGACCTACCTGAAGTTGACAGCCCCTTAAGGCCTGTACCAGAACAAACCCCGTGGAGTGAAAGGCATGGAATGCCAATATACATTCAGACCAATGTGAAAGGAATACTAAGCGAGGACGAACAGAACAGTGTGCAGCGAAGGACAGTCACCCTCAGTTTCCTGGATGAGGAATATCCACAAGATATATGGGTCAGAGTATACACAGATGGGTCAGCACAGAATGCCGTGAGGAATGGAGGTGCAGGTGTATATATAGAATATCCACACAAGCCTAGAGATACAATCAGAACACCGACAGGAAAATTCTGCAATAATTATGATGCAGAAATCCAGGCAATTAGTGTGGCAGCTAAAAAACTGCTGAACTCCAACTCTGACCTACAGCCTGTGGTATTCCTGACAGATGCAAGGTCAGTGCTTCAAGCTCTCCAGTCTGAAAAACTAACAGACTTGAAAAAACTACTTAGCGAATTGTCTTACCAGTATAGGGTAACCATGCAGTGGATACCCTCTCACTGTGGAATACCAGGAAATGAAAAAGCAGACCAACTGGCTAAGGAAGGTGCTGCCGAAGACCAACCAGATATACCAATCACCTACCATCAGAAAAAACAGATGATCAAGTCAATAAGAAAGCCACAAACACCAACACAAGATGACTATCATATTATGAACAGACCAGAACAAGTTATAATTCTACGTCTCAGAACAGGACACAACCGACTCCGCAGTCACATGTATACAAAGTTCAAGATTGGCAACACAGCCATGTGTACATGTGGACAGGCAGCACAGAGTGCCAAACATATACTCCAAGAGTGTTCTGAGCATGAAACGCTGAGGCAGACATATTGGCCAGAGGAAACAACACTGGAATCAAAACTCTATGGGACACTGTATGAACTACAAAAGACAGTGAGTTTTATTAAGGAGACAGAATTACAGATATAGACATGTTTCAAGTGAACGAAAGAAGAAGAAGAAGTGTAGCGGACAAAGTGGTTCGTAGTATAGTATCACATTAAAGTTGTTTCTACAACAGATGGAACTTGTGCATTAAGAAACTTCTGCACTAATTTTATAACATCATCATCATCATCAGGTAGCATATCCTGAACGAATGTAGCAAGTCATCACAGCCTTTTGAAACTTCTGTTGATCTTGAGCCAGTCTTCCTGCTTCTGTCACTGTCATGTTCAGTTGGTCTTTGATGAATTGCGTCCATCTTCTTCCTAATCTGCATCTTGTTCATCTCGCTGGCATCATCCCTTCCATTATGGTCTTCCTGTCATGGCATTTGATATAGCCAAAATATTGTAGTTTTCTGGAAATCAATATTTGGTAATATATATAGTTTTCTGGACAATCAATATACGGTAATATATATAGTTTTCTGGACAATCAATATACAGTAATATATATAGTTTTCTGGACAATCAATATACGGTAATATATATAGTTTTCTGGACAATCAATATACAGTAATATATATAGTTTTCTGGACAATCAATATACTGTAATATATATAGTTTTCTGGACAATCAATATATGGTAATATATATAGTTTTCTGGACAATCAATATATGGTAATATATATAGTTTTCTGGACAATCAATATACGGTAATATATATATAGTTTTCTGGACAATCAATATATGGTAATATATATATATAGTTTTCTGGAAAGAACCATACTGTTTAGCCAGTTTCCTTTTACATTCATTTCCCTCAGAATGGCTATATTGGTGATCTTTTTGGTCCATGGTATTTTGAGGATTTTTTCTTTTAATAACATGTACTGTATATTTATCTCCATTATTAAACACTAGTCCCACCACACATGCTCTTTGTTTAGTGGTTCTTAGCAACATTCTTGCTCAACGTTGCGAGCTCTCTAGGCGCCTATAGCCACCAGCGTCATTACATAACTAGGATCGATAGGCGTCTCCATTCACCTCCGTCGTTGTGCCCCGATTCATCAGCAATAATCACATGAAGCTAAGCTCATATGACGTAGAATTCCCGCCACACAAAGCTAGGAATATGTCACAACCTAAAGGTAAAATTCTTTTACACATTGCGATTGTAAGGAGGATAAAGCTGGCTGATTTTTTTCAACCTATTTCTGAAACGACTGTCCACTTTTGACGTCATATTTTACTATCAAATGTAGTACTGAATGGCATGGTAAGTGATATTCATGGAATGTAATATCTATGTATTTTAATTGTTGTTTTTGTGTTTTATTTGTTGTTATATTATCAGAATGTTCGTTTATTCATTGAATGACACAAAAATAATATGTACCAGGGGTGCCACGTGTCAGCATGGAAAATAATTACGTTGTATATCGGTCTAGACCTAGTTGGATAGATGGATATTGTATGCCATTTCTTCACATTTTTTTAATTTGTTCAGTCCATATTATATTAGTTTGGATATGAAACAACATATATGCAACAGGAATAAGTATTTAGGAGGATTTTTATCAATGTTGCTACACGTTGCTCAAGTATTAGGGTCATCAAAAAATTATATTTGCAATTTTATTAATGGATTTTTTAGATTTTCCCCCAATTTTCAACTTAATAACATGCTCACAACTGTCATATCACACATACAACATCAACAAAACACGATTTATATGCATTATTCACTCCTTTATTTACATGTGCAAAAATTATTTTGATATCTTTACAAACAAAAAAGTTGTTGTGTTTACCAGACATAAATAATGCACATTTTCCAAAAGAATTCAGGTGCTGGGGAAAATTGCGTAATTTTAATCCAGAACCCTAAAGGTTAGCTATAGAAATATACAACTTTCAGTGATGTCATATTTACCACATATAATTTTCAAGTTCAGCATGCACTGACTTTATAAACACGCTGTATATTGATGTTGTGAATAACAGAGTCAAATATGCATAAGTTTTCCATTATGCATAGGAAAGCTTGTGTCTGTGGGTTGGGCTGCTCCATTTTTGAAAAGTAATTGATCTGTTTATTCTGTTTAATTATTTAGCCATTCTTACGTGTTGTTTCACAAGATTTTATTAGCAAGTATGCAGTGTGGAGCTAAAGAAAAAAAGAGAAGCTGCAACTCTCCTCTAGATTGTTTGTTGGCCACCGCAACTTCTGAGACTTTTCCACGAACCTAGTAGAGAGTGACTTTAACACCATTCTTCTTCTTCATCATTCTTCAGTCAGTTATCAGGTTACAGCACCAATAGCATCAATGAATTGTGTGATTCGCTTCAGGTCATCCATGGAACCCCACGTTTGGAAGTTGTGACGTCAAAGTAGGCCATATTTTCTCCCTCTCTTCTTGGTAGAGTTGACCACACTCTTCATGAAGAATGTTTTCTGCTGGCTCTTGGCTCAGTCCACAGTTGCATAGATCTGTCTCACCAATTTTGAGCTTTCTGAACATGTGACTTCTCAGTATATTGTGTTTGTAGTCTGAAGACAGTTTGCATTTCTATTCTCTGGATTACATCCGGCTGAAAATCTAGAGGGACCATTGTCCTGCTACAAGAGAGATCCAGTGGGAGTTTGAGAGTGAACGATGATGAAGAAGAAACAAAATTAATATTTAGGATGTTAAATGTCCTTTTTAAATAACATGATACCTAGGAGTGGACTGAACCACCGGGACACTTTCCGCTGGCTGCTAGAACTAGTAATGTGTGGTCTGTAAAAGCTGCTTCTACATTACAAAAAATCCACACAATTTTGGCCGCTGGGTTTTTTTCTCCTCCCAATGGTGTTAACATTCTCAGTCCGCTCCAGTTGATATGCTTTAGATTTAAAATTTAGTATACTAATGTTTAGTCTTGAAAGAGACATCATGTTCTGCACATATTCAAAGGAGAGATTTATATTATATTGTAACAACAACAGGACAAAAGAATCCATGGTAGAGGAGACAAGACGACAGAGAGAGAAGTGAATCTAGACAGCTTAGCTTAAGTGTTACAGAAAAATATCAGAACTGATGGTCTATTTGAAGAAACTTGGAGCTTTTATCACCTGTGTTAGTAGACATTGCACATGGCGATTTAAAGTCTGTTGGCTGGCATGACACATGATGACTTAAAGTCTGTGCTGGGTTTTATATTGGTGATTTAACATATAACAAAAGAATATCTGGACATAAAACTTAAAGCCATAGGTAGACCAAGAAAACGGTGGATAGAAAACATCAAGATAACCTTGAACATACATGGACTCAGCGCAACAAAGGTGATACATCTGGCCTTGAAATAAAAACCGAGGCTCCCATTCCTACACTTAACAGCAAATGTGGATAATATAAACCATCATCCACCCTCAAGAAAAAGCTATGGGGTAGCCACTCTGACCTGGAGAAGACAGTGGACTTTGCCCTAATGACAGGCCTGACAATATGACATGACCGAAGATGATGGATGCAGAAGAAGACATCAACCACCTCCCAGGGAGAGACAATACATTTACTCTGATTTCTGTAGAATAATTGTGATATCTTTGTTATTGCAGGGACCATAGACAGAAGCAAAGAATTTTTGACTTGCCATGAATGTTCTAAGAAATGACTAAGAAAATTTGACATAGGTTATTATTTGCTCAATTAGTGTTTACAACGCCTGTGTGTTGCCGGGGCCCGAAAGGGGAGCAAAGAATAGCAACACTGTTTACCTTCCACGCATGTCGTAAAAGGCGACTAGGAGGTTATGGAATGAAGTTGGCTGTCCCATCCCATATAGGGTCAGTGACCCAAATCCATCCTGAAATCGGATGTGTCAGGCCGAAAGGCGCAGATATCGCAGCAATACTGTAAACCATGGTACAGCGCATTCCGTTCTCCGGACTACATCCTGCTAATCTGCAGGAGTTTGAGAACAAACGCAAAGAAGAAGAAGAAGTGTTTATAAAAATGGATTGAAGGAAAGGATATAATTATAATCAATTCTTGCGAGAATAATTGAAGGCATATTCTTACAGTTTGATGTGTTGCAAAAGTGGATTTATTGGTCTCGTTATTTATATAGGCAAATTTATGTCTAACAGGCCTCTCCAGAACTACTTTGAACAGTGGTTGCGACTTATGCTGCGATGGGATCCTAAGGCAAGAGGTGGAGGTATTATACAGATAGCTGGTGTGGAGCGCTCAAAATGCTTCTACCTGATTGAACAAATAATGGCACTAACTGTAAGATATCTTCCAGTTTTGCAAATCTCTATTAGATCTCAATATTCATACATACATAGTTTGACATGGGCTTATCTTTTTTTGGGAGTGGTTGGTCAGTTTGGCTGGTGTAGGTGTAGTACATAGAGTGTTGATGGCATCTCTACTCTTACCTCTCTTTATCTCTTGCAGCTTCCTTCACACCATCTTCTCCTTAAAAATTCCTCTTATTCGTGTCTGTCATCTAATTCCTAGCTGCATGTTTTCAATTGTGTTCTGTTTTATTTAATTTTGGTGTGACTCATCCCCTACCTATATCTATTCCTACCTAGTGCCACATTTGGAATACTGGGAAAAATGTATGGGACAGAAGGGGATTAACAACAACCACTAAAGTCATAGTTTACCAGTTGTTATCATGTGACATATTCTCTCCAGAATGGTGTCTACCCAATGAACTCCCTGAACCCTTCTCTGTCTTGGGCCATGCGACTTGCATTTTACAACAAGATATTCATGTTATCTTTAATGTTGTCAGTCCATCGTCTTCTTGGTCTGCCTTTCCTCCTCCACCCAGGTGCTCTGCACTCCATTATTTGTCTTTATAAACAGTTGTCTCTTTATATGACCAAACCAGTGTAGTTTTCTTTATTTAAAATGGTTCTCAGCACGTGACTGGTTCGGTCCTCTGAGAAATATGATTTAATGGCAGTCACAATATCATCGACACCCCAGTGACCAGTGCCATTGCAGTGGGTGATTTATTGTGACCTGACATGCATGTTATAAGAAGTGATATAATTACAGTTAAATCAGGCGAAGGCCATTAACCTTATGGGCTCTATAGGCGTCTCCAGTTAATCCCGTTACTATGCTCCGATTCATCACTACGGAATCACACAAAGTTAAGCTCATATGAAGTAGAATTCTCATCACTCGAAGCTAGGAATACGTCACAGCTAAAAGGGTAAATTCCTTTACACATTACGATTGTAATGAGGATAAAGCTGGCTGATGTTGTCAACAAATTTCTGTACGACTTTGTCCATTTTCGATGCCATATTTCACTATCAAATGTAGTACTGTGTGGCATGGTAAGTGATTCTCATGGAAAGTAATATCTACATGTTTTAATTGTTGTTTTTGTGTTTTATTTGTTGTTATATTATAAGAATGTTCGTTTATTCATTGAATAACATAAAAACAATATGTATCAGGGGTGCCATGTGTCTGCATGTTTTATATGTGTTGCATATAAATAATTAAGTTGTATGCGTTCTTGACCTAGTGCTGGACGGATGGACATTGTATGCCATTTCTTCACATTTTATTAGTTTGTTCAGTCCATATTATATTATTTTGTATAAGAAACACCATATATACAACAGGAATTGATATTTAGGAGGATTTTATCAATGTTGCAACAGATTGCTCAGTATTAGGGTCATCAAGAAATTATATTTCTGATTTTTTAAATGGCGCTTTGAGATTTTCCCCCCAATTTTCAACTTTACAGCTTGCTCACAACTGATGATGAATATAAATATTTCTGTCAATTATTTGTTACCTACATTTCATATATTAATTGTTGATTTCATGAAAATGTGTGCCACTTTCAGAATTTTGACTCTCAATTCATGAAACAAATATTTTTTTCCAATCCTTATTCTATTTTTAATTGCAGATTCTACACATACTTCATGTGGAGACCAACAGTATTCTTTCATACCCAGTGAATGAAACCCATACAATTGCAGATTTGCAGGAAGCTATAGAAATAGAAACGAGAATACCCGCAGCCCAACAAGACATCATTCTTGCCAATGGTATACGGCTGAGTGCAACAGATTTTGCCATCAATGGATACTGTGATAATGTAAGTTCGCTTCAGTAATTCTTTGTCATAGATTTTATACATTTCATCATCTGCTCATTACTTTGTCATGTCAATTGAGTTTTTTGTTTTATGTGAAATTTCATTTGTGTTTGTTTCTTTAAAAAAAGTCTCAGGTGGACCATAGGAAAAGTCCTTTTTCCTTTGGTTTCTGTGATTTCTTTTGTAGATTAGTTTTATTATTTGTCAGTTATTAGTTAAACCAGTAACTTAACTTTCATTACTGCGTGTTTTCCTGGTACGTAGTGCAGGGAGGCTGTTAAGGATGTGGAAATAAAGGTAGCTTTGCCAAAGCTATCGGCACGACGTGTAAAGGAAGAATTTTTTATTGCACCTCCTTAAGATAAAAATTCTTGTCCTAACCGCGGATTGAACCCGATACCTCAGGAATCTGAGGGCGGCATTCTAGCCGTACGGCCACGCGCTCCCACTAAACCAGTATCAATAGTACATTATCCTAGTTATAGCTTATTGATTTGTGTGACCTTGCATCATCCAGAGATCATCCCAAGGTGGCTTTAGTTATAGATGAACTTTACACTTTAAAAAATGTATGTGATTGTTATGATGAATTTACTTACAAACCAAACCAGTTTTAAAAAGAATTATAATTATTGTTTGTAACTGTCATAAGTTGTTTTTTGCTGTCCTTGGGTGTATCTGTATTACTATGACTTAAAGTGTCTCTGTGTTAATTGTTCTGTTCTATGTTTCTTCTTCTTCTGCGTTCATTCTCAAACTCCCGCTGGATCTCCCTTATAGCAGGACCATCGTCCTACTAGATTTCCAGCAGGATGTAGTCCAGAGAATGGAAATACATTGTGTCATCGTTTTATTTGCACCAAAGGCCCAACACATCCATCTTCAGCAGAGTTCTATGTTTAAAGCAGTGGTTTTTCTTACATGGTTTGTTCTATATTATATCCATGAAATTGACATGCAAAAGACAATTCTTGTTCACTTTTTTTAGTTTCTGTTTGCTAGTAGTAGTTTTAATTTTTATGGTCTGTAAGAATATTATCTCCATGCATCTTTCTTAGTATTGACAGCTTATTGTTTTATTTATTTGATGTGACATTTTTCTTTGAAACTTTATATGAAGTTCTAGCATAATCTAAGTGTTAAATAATTGTAAAATTGTTATGGTCAGAGATAGCTTCTGAGTATAAGCATTTTTCAACCGCTGACTCAGCTGAAGTGCGGCACAAAGCTCTTCAAGATGGGGGACATGAGTGTTAGTGAGGAATAACACTCACCAACTCACATACACATACTGTGATTTGTTATTGGGAGGTCTTAAATGTTTGACATTCTTATTGTTTTGATGAACAAACCAAAATCTGGTGAATGTCCTGATGAATGAAAAGAGTGGAGATGAAAGAAGCACATTCAGAAGACCAGACAACAATATTGCAGGATAAGCAATAAGATGGAAGCCAAGAGGGAATGTGGTGCTAGGAAAATCTAGAAATACATAGTGAAGTACCATGAAGAACTGGTAGAGATTAATCTTATATTGAGATATTGTGAAAGTAGTAATAGCCATCCATCATAGGCGATCATTACATCAGTTTCAGACTAATAGCCATCCATCATAGGCGATCATTACATCAGTTTCAGACTAATAGTCATCCATCATAGGTGATGATTACATTTGTTTAATATTTGTGCTGTTGCATCATGTAACACATGGCCAAGAGGTTAGAGTGTTGGTCTCACAACCGTGAGATCCAGGGTTCAACTGGTAATGACTGGTCTTTTTTCTGTCTGAGGATAAATTAAAAACTCACCCTGTACATGACGTGGTGACAGCAGTAGCATGTGACCTATATCACACAACTACGAATACCACCTCCCTACAACTACCTAACAGGAAAACATTCAGTATTTGACAGTTTTTGTTTTGTTTTTGACAGTTGTTGCATCTCTCTGGTATGTGCAGACATGATGAAAAGTCTAATCTTGGTATAGAATCCCATGCCAAATTTGGGGAATGTATGATCAGAATTGGGCATCTGTGTGTTTGTTGTTCTGTCTTTTCTGGCAGCACATTTTCTCCGTGAATCTGAGATTTGATGCTTCTTGGTGATGCAAGCACCTTTGCTTGTGCTGCTGCGCCACACTGGACAATTCTACCTACAGACTCCTAGTATCGATAGATACTAAAATCTGTGGCATCGATAGCAGGATGTAGATGCTCTGTAGAGACATTGTAGGAAAATCTCTGAAGTGTTTCTTCTATTTACCGGCCAGTCGTTTCCCCTTAGGGAGCTCACCATACATCAGATGTTTTGGGATGTTTTTGTCAAGCATATGCACAGCATGTCCAGCTCATCTCTGTTGTGTCTTCTCAGCATTGTATGAATGCTTGGGATATTGACCCTAGTGAGGACTACAATATCAGGTGCGTTATCTTTCCACTTTATTCTGAGAAGTTTGTGATTACAGTATATATCAATCTAGCGTGTCTGCTGTACACTGTCCAGGTCTCACAAGAGGATAGCAATGGCGTGATAGACATTTAATGTTGTAGTGAGGTTAATGCCCTTCCTTTCCCACTCGTTGAGCAGTATACCAAATGCAACAGTTGCTTTAGAGATTCTGTTGTTGACTTTGACATAATTCCATTGGTTCTGGAGAGAGTACTACCAAGATAAGTGAATATGTCGTCTTGTAGCAGACAATTGGGTCTAACAATTGTTATTGACATAACGGAGTCATGGTACTGTTCACCGGGAGAGGGTTGAAACATTACTTTCATTTTCTTGATGTTGATGTTCAGGCCAAACATATAAGCTGTAGAAAACCTGTCCATTGTGGCTTGCACATCATTTTCAGAGCTGGCAGTAAGTGCAGTAATCAGCAAATGATAGATTTGTGATGGCTCTTATACCTTGGTGGAGGCTTGTAGTCATCTAATATTAAATAGCTCTCTTTATGTCCTATATTAATTTTTATTCCTTCGTTTTTACAACCCTGGAGACTGTCCAGGTAGAAATATTATACTGTAATACACAAAATATTGGCATTTGAAATGAAATGTTATAGAAAGGTCCTAAGAATATCATGGACAGAAAGACAAACCAATGCAGACGTTCAAAAAGACCTGAACACAGAAGAAGACTAGCTTTTCAAAACTATCAAAAACACAAATAACATATTTCAGACATAAAAAGAGACGTAATGGTTTAGAAAGATTAATCATGGAGGGAAAAGTTTCAGGAAAGAGAACAAGAGGCAGACTAAGACTGATGGACACATGACATCAATCAAAGATCTTCTGAATACGACACTAGAAGAGTGTCACTAGAAGCAGCTTGCACAGAGTCGTGAGGCTTACAGAGTGACAGCGAGGACAATGTTCTGTAAATGACACGTGTCATAGATAGATAGAATACAAAAGAATGGAGAATGTGTCTGTGGTCACTGATCTATAAAATGAGCAAACACAAATTGATAGATTTATTAGTCTTAATGTATTACATGTTTAATACAGCAGGGAACCATCAAAGGTGAAAGAAGCAGATAACAAATAAAAGCATGGATAGACAACATCAAGGAATGGAAAAGACAAGATTTGTCCTTAATCACTCACATCGTTGATGACAGAAATGGCTGGAGAACTCTGTGTGTGACGCATCTAATGTGATACCCCTACTACCTTGATGGGTTATGGGATTATAGAATAGGATTACGTGTTGTTAGGTTACTTTTTCTTTGCAATATTTCTAATTTTAGTAATTATTTTCATGTTCAGTCTTCTTTTATTTGCAGAGTTCTGAGGACCCAATAATTTTCCTGTTTCGTAGAGGACCCATGCAGACGCAGTTAAAAAAGAATAAGTTACTCCCTGTGGCTGTACAAGCTATTGTAAAAGATCCAAATATTCTTCTGCCTCCTAGAGAACATCGGAAAGCTTGGGCACAGGCAGTGTATTGGTTCACAGAACAGAACAGAGACTACAAGAGGCTCACACTTAGTCATCGAGCAGCATTGTATGTATTGATGGAAAGATATAGATTGTGTATAGAAGTTATCGGTGTTTCCGGTGTGTGTTCAAGATGGAGGAATGTTTTTCTTTCGGTCTTGGATTACTCGGTTGTTCGGTTGTGTAAACTACTGCCAACATAAAACCTACCACTGTTTATGAACCAGAACCATAGTTACATTACATCATATAATCAAGCAATTATGTAACACAACAGTCACAACTATATATCTTCCTTCATTAGACAAAGGCGTTGGACTTACATCGGCCATGTTCTCAGAATGAACAGCCTAAGAATTCCCCAGCAATCACTATATTGGGTGCCACCTGGAGTAAGAAGAAGAGGGAGACCTAGAGAAACTCTACGAAGAACCATTAATAGAGAAGGCATGTCAATGAACCTAAACAACACGCAACAATTGAAAGACCTGGCAACACAAAGACAGAAATGGAAAGCTATGGTTTCTGCCCTATGCGCCGCCTATGGCCCTGGAGGAACATAACATAACATAACATAGAAGTTATAAATATGTTAGTTTTCTCTGCAGTATTACATGTATTGTCCGGCTCTGTGACGGAGTGGTATAAAGTGCATCTGTGATAGCTAAAGTACAGAGTTCGATCTCCACCACAGGCTATTGTGCATATGGACCATTCAGAAAGCAATGGCAAACTATTGAACATATTTATATTGCCTATAAAATACTTACAGACAAAAAATTCTGGGTTGATGGCTATGTCCTGAATAGGATATGCTACCAATTATTAAAAAAATTTTGTATATGTATTGATGGTAAGATAGAGATATAAAATATATAAGATAGAGATATTGTGTATAGAATACATAGTGGCGCAAATAAAACGGTGACAATACGCATTTCCATTCTCAGGACTACATCCTGCTGGAAATCTAGTAGGACCGTGGTCTTGCTACAAGAGAGACCCAGCAGGAGTTTGAGAATGAATGCTGAAGAAGAAGAATACATAGATATAAATATGTTAGTTTTCTGTACTGTATTGTATGCATTGATGGAAAGATAAAGATTATGTATAGAGTCTTCTTCTTATGGCACATGTTGTGTGGTATTGGTTATTAATCCTATCCACAGCCTTCTATTTATTTTGATGTCAATATTTCTGATACAGATGTTCTCCCATGCCACAATGCCAGATTGTCATGCATCTTCTTTCTCGGTCTTTCCCTGCCCCTCTTGCTCTTCACCTTGCCTGTTGTTACATTGTGCTCCATCTTTCTTCTTCTCATGATGTGTCCAAAAAATTTAAACTGTCTCTTTCTTATGCAGGTAAGCAGCTCTCTTTTTGAATTAACTACTTTCAACATGTCTTCATTACACTTTTTATCTGTCCATGGTGTTGTTAACATTCTTCTATGAAACCATATCTCTACTGCTTCAATATAATTTTTCACTCTTATGCTGAGCATGCAATATTCACTTCCATACATCAGAATTCTTCTTCTTCTTCTTTCGTTCACTTGAAACATGTCTATATCTGTAATTCTGTCTCCTTAATAAAACTCACTGTCTTTTGTAGTTCATACAGTGTCCCATAGAGCTTTGATTCTAGTGTTGTTTCCTCTGGCCAATATGTCTGCCTCAGCGTTTCATGCTCAGAACACTCTTGAAGTATATGTTTGGCACTCTGTGCTGCCTGTCCACATGTACACATGGCCGTGTTGCCAATCTTGAACTTTGTATACATGTGACTGCGGAGTCGGTTGTGTCCTGTTCTGAGACATAGAATTATAACTTGTTCTGATCTGTTCATAATATGATAGTCATCTTGTGTTGGTGTTTGTGGCTTTCTTATTGACTTGATCATCTGTTTTTCCTGATGGTAGGTGATTGGTATATCTGGTTGGTCTTCGGCAGCACCTTCCTTAGCCAGTTGGTCTGCTTTTTCATTTCCTGGTATTCCACAGTGAGAGGGTATCCACTGCATGGTTACCCTATACTGGTAAGACAATTCGCTAAGTAGTTTTTTCAAGTCTGTTAGTTTTCCAGACTGGAGAGCTTGAAGCACTGACCTTGCATCTGTCAGGAATACCACAGGCTGTAGGCCAGAGTTGGAGTTCAGCAGTTTTTTAGCTGCCACACTAATTGCCTGGATTTCTGCATCATAATTATTGCAGAACATCAGAATTGGTTCTATATAACTTAAATAAACTCTTTTTCTCACTTCAATTGACAATGATATATTACATAGTTAAAGCTATTGAGTTACGTGTTATGAGTGGAACTTTCGGCAGGCGGAGTGCCACTTCGTTGAGAGTGATGGAGTACATATGGGAAACCGAGTACAGTGAAGTCAATCCTCTACATCTTTTAAACTTTTTTCGTAAACCCTTTTCTAGATATTATATCAGCTTGAACTATGCCTGTGCCTGCAAATTTGTTTCTTGTATAACTATACTTTTGTAGCTCATTACAAGAGTCTGTAGAGCTTTGTTTCCAATTTAGTTTCTCTAGGTCTTAATTATTTCATATTTGAGATTACATACAAAATTATTATTATTGAGTGCTAATAGGTGGCGAATCTTTTTCTCTGACTTTGATGCAGCCATTTGTCTGTGTGTTGACAGGCCCAGAAGGGGAGTAAAAAATAGTAACATTGTGACTTGATATATATGTTGTAAGAGGTGACTAAGGAGCATTTGGTTATCCAATCCTATGGAAGATTATATTGACCCATGAATGTCGCCCGTGTGTTGCCGGGGCCTGAAAGAAGAGCAAAGAATAGCAACACTGTTTACCTTCCACGCATGTCGTAAAAGGCGACTAAGGAGGTTATGGGATGGAGTTGTCTGTCCCATCCCATATAGGGTCAGTGACCCAAAGCCATGCTGAAGTCGGATGTGTCAGTCCGAAAGGCGCAGATATCACAGCAATGCTGTAAACCATGACACAATGCATTCCGTTCTCCTGACTACATCCTGCTAATCTGCAGGAGTTTGAGAATGAACGCAGAAGAAGAAGAAGACCCATGAATACCTGGTGTCAGATGTGTAGGACAGAAAAGTGCATATGCCTTAGCCAAGCTATAAGCAAAGATACAAATTATTCCATCCTTTGGTCTACATCTTGCTAGCTAATAGTTTTTGGCAAGGAGCGCAAAAGAGGAAGAAGATGCAGCCCATAATTATATGATGCAGACTTGTAATACTGTGTGTTTTATTGTCATTACTGCATGTCTTCCACTTAAGAGAGTTGTAGGAAGGAACTTGTGGCTGTATGATAAATCCCACAAGTGCAGGGTTGGTTTTTTTTTCATTTACCCGTGGACAGAAAAAAAAAGAGAAAAAAACTTGTCCCTTACCGGGAGTCAAACTCTGGACCTCACAGTTGTGAGACCAATGCTCTAATCTGTCGATCATGTACCACATTGTCTGTTTTATGTATTAAAAAACTTATTTTATTCATAGAGAGATGGATCAGTATGTGAAATGTGTTAGTCTTCTTCACAGTCCTAAGAACAAAATGTGTTGTGTCATTGTTTACTACATTCTTGCAGTTTCTGCCTCTCTTTGTCTGACATATCAGGCTTCAGCGATACTTTATCCTTTGAAATGGGAAGGATAGCTGACTCCACACACACACTGCCCGCCCCCAAAGCATTAATCGCTGTAACAACATGGCAGGTTGCACTGTCACTATTTTTTTTGTCCTCTTAGGCCCAACAACACACGTTACATACGCTAGTCACTGTGTTCTGTCCTTGTTCATTAATTCATCATCATCATGTAACTGAATTTTGTTGTTGTTATTTATTAGGTTGAACCTGTTGCGCAGCAATACTTTTTTATCTAAGCAGAAATCTCAGATGTGCATTGAGGTTGGCAAACTTCTAGCATGCAAGGATCACTTCCAGATAAGGTGATGATCTATATTCTTATTTAGCATATTAAGACAACTGTGCAATGTTATTAGATAATTTGTAACATCTTGGAGTAATGCAATGAATTTGTAACATCTTGGAGTAATGCAATGAAGTTGTAACATCTTTGAGTAATGCAATGAAGTTGTAACATCTTGGAGTAATGCAATGAATTTGTAACATCTTTGAGTAATGCAATGAAGTTGTAACATCTTGGAGTAATGCAATGAATTTGTAACATCTTGGAGTAATGCAATGAAGTTGTAACATCTTTGAGTAATGCAATGAAGTTGTAACATCTTGGAGTAATGCAATGAAGTTGTAACATCTTGGAGTAATGCAATGAAGTTGTAACATCTTGGAGTAATGCAATGAATTTTTAACATCTTGGAGTAATGCAATGAAGTTGTAACATCTTGGAGTAATGCAATGAATTTTTAACATCTTGGAGTAATGCAATGAAGTTGTAACATCTTTGAGTAATGCAATGAAGTTGTAACATCTTGGAGTAATGCAATGAAGTTGTAACATCTTTGAGTAATGCAATGAAGTTGTAACATCTTGGAGTAATGCAATGAATTTTTAACATCTTGGAGTAATGCAATGAAGTTGTAACATCTTGGAGTAATGCAATGAAGTTGTAACATCTTGGAGTAATGCAATGAAGTTGTAACATCTTGGAGTAATGCAATGAAGTTGTAACATCTTTGAGTAATGCAATGAAGTTGTAACATCTTGGAGTAATGCAATGAATTTTTAACATCTTGGAGTAATGCAATGAAGTTGTAACATCTTGGAGTAATGCAATGAATTTTTAACATCTTGGAGTAATGCAATGAAGTTGTAACATCTTTGAGTAATGCAATGAAGTTGTAACATCTTTGAGTAATGCAATGAAGTTGTAACATCTTGGAGTAATGCAATGAAGTTGTAACATCTTGGAGTAATGCAATGAAGTTGTAACATCTTGGAGTAATGCAATGAATTTTTAACATCTTGGAGTAATGCAATGAATTTGTAACATCTTGGAGTAATGCAATGAAGTTGTAACATCTTGGAGTAATGCAATGAATTTGTAACATATCAGAGTAATGCAATGAATTTGTAACATATTGGAGTAATATAATGAATTTGTAACATCTTGGAGTAATGCAATGAATTTGTAACATCTTTGAGTAATGCAATGAATTTGTAATATATCGGAGTAATGCAATAAACTTGTAACATCTTGGAGTAATGCAATGAATATGTAACATATCAGAGTAATGTAATGAATTTGTAATATCTTTGAGTAATGCAATGAATTTGTAACATCTTGGAGTACTGCAATGAATTTGTAACATCTTTGAGTAATGCAATGAATTTGTAACATCTTGGAGTAATGCAATGAATTTGTAACATCTTGGAGTAATGCAATGATTTTGTAACATCTTGGAGTAATGCAATGATTTTGTAACATCTCGGAGTAATGCAATGAATTTGTAATTTTTACCTCGGACAAGTTAATTCATATTCTTTTCATAGTTTTAACTTGAGTAATCATGATTGTGAGTACTGTTTTAACTGTTCAGCCATCATGTGGTCCACTGTTTTGTATGTGTATAGAGAATAAATGAAAGACTTTTATCCATCGTCTTTTCTCTGCTTTTCCTGTTAAGAGTTGCAGGATTGATTGAGATTAGTTTTCAGACTATGGCACATTTTTTCACTTGATATGTAGTATTCTTGTGACATATCCGGACATTGGTAACTCCTTCAATCCACCTTCTTCTTGGTCTTCCTCTGCCTCTTGATATTTCATTCTCACATTTGTCCTCTTGCTTCTGTCCAATATAGGTTTGTTCTCATTAAGTGGCCAAACTATTTCAGATGTTGGTGGATAAATATGGGGAAATCCAGGTCATAATGAAGTCAGTCCTCTGTGCCTTTTGAACCTTTTTGTTTATACTGGATTGATGATTATAATAGAATCCTAGGAAATATTCTTTATTATAAATATTAACAATCAGTCAATGCTTTGATGTAGAGACACATCCTCACTAACAATAAGAAGAAAACGGTGGACTTGTACTTAGAATGAATGAATATAGATTGTCATTAAAGGCAAAATGAAGAGGAAGACCAAGAGAAACTCTTCGCAGAACATCAGAGTATGATTATTGGTTTCAAAACCATACAAGAACCTCCGACAGCCTCATCTCATCACTGAAACTAGAGAGCACTGGTTTCTGCAAGCTATGCATAAGTAGATACATTCTCACTGTACATTTAACCAATAGTCATAAACAGGGACAATCTTTGAAGAATTGTACAAACATTGTGTCACCAGCTAGTGTTCCTTACATAATTATTGTCTTATTTGTAATTGTGTCCTTTTTTTGTAGGAGTTTTAACAAATCATGTTTGATAGATTTGTGTATGTAGCAACTTGGGTCTGGACTTCTAGTTCAGGGTGCTAAGAATAAGATCATTGTCTTCTTTCCATGCATGTTGTAGGAGGTGACTAAGGAAGAGGTTTCACCTGTGAAAAAAATCGTCGTTACTGCATGTATTGTTTTGATTTATTACTTTTGTCTTCTGTCACATGGTCCCTATAGATGGTAAAGAGGTGCAGGCCAGTGGACATTGCACCTTTGTCCTTTTGGGGCAGACTCCTAGGTGACAGTGAATGGTTTACTGCAGATGGTTAACAAATCTGACGGAAAAATGATGAACTAATTAGCCCAGAAGTGTATACTATGCTCCTGGCAGGATGTGATGATCCTTTAATATGGCTACATTGGAATTCGTCCCATTGATACAACTACACTGGAATTCCTCCCTTATATACAACTACACTGGAATTCCTCCCTTTGATACAACTACACTGGAATTCCTCCCTTTGATACAACTAACTGGAATTCGTCCCATTGATACAGCTACACTGGAATTCCTCCCTTTGATACAACTACACTGGAATTCCTCCCTTATATACAGCTACACTGGAATTCCTCCCTTTGATACAACTACACTGGAATTCCTCCCTTTGATACAACTACACTGGAATTCCTCCCTTTGATACAACTACACTGGAATTCCTCCCTTATATACAGCTACACTGGAATTCGTCCCATTGATACAACTACACTGGAATTCCTCCCTTTGATACAGCTACACTGGAATTCCTCCCTTATATACAACTACACTGGAATTCCTCCCTTTGATACAACTACACTGGAATTCCTCCCTTATATACAGCTACACTGGAATTCGTCCCATTGATACAACTACACTGGAATTCCTCCCTTTGATACAGCTACACTGGAATTCCTCCCTTATATACAGCTACACTGGAATTCCTCCCTTTGATACAACTACACTGGAATTCCTCCCATTGATACAACTACACTGGAATTCCTCCCTTTGATACAACTACACTGGAATTCCTCCCTTATATACAGCTACACTGGAATTCGTCCCATTGATACAACTACACTGGAATTCCTCCCTTTGATACAACTACACTGGAATTCCTCCCTTATATACAGCTACACTGGAATTCGTCCCATTGATACAACTACACTGGAATTCCTCCCTTTGATACAACTACACTGGAATTCCTCCCTTTGATACAACTACACTGGAATTCCTCCCTTTGATACAACTACACTGGAATTCCTCCCTTATATACAACTACACTGGAATTCCTCCCTTTGATACAACTACACTGGAATTCCTCCCTTTGATACAACTACACTGGAATTCCTCCCTTTGATACAACTACACTGGAATTCCTCCCTTTGATACAACTACACTGGAATTCCTCCCTTTGATACAACTACACTGGAATTCCTCCCTTTGATACAACTACACTGGAATTCCTCCCTTTGATACAACTACACTGGAATTCCTCCCTTTGATACAACTACACTGGAATTCCTCCCTTTGATACAACTACACTGGAATTCCTCCCTTTGATACAACTACACTGGAATTCGTCCCATTGATACAACTACACTGGAATTCCTCCCTTTGATACAACTACACTGGAATTCCTCCCTTATATACAGCTACACTGGAATTCGTCCCATTGATACAGCTACACTGGAATTCCTCCCTTTGATACAACTAACTGGAATTCCTCCCTTATATACAGCTACACTGGAATTCGTCCCATTGATACAGCTACACTGGAATTCCTCCCTTTGATACAACTAACTGGAATTCCTCCCTTATATACAGCTACACTGGAATTCCTCCCTTATATACAGCTACACTGGAATTCGTCCCATTGATACAACTACACTGGAATTCCTCCCTTTGATACAACTAACTGGAATTCGTCCCATTGATACAGCTACACTGGAATTCCTCCCTTTGATACAACTAACTGGAATTCCTCCCTTTGATACAACTAACTGGAATTCCTCCCTTATATACAACTACACTGGAATTCCTCCCTTCGGGGACAAAACATGCATCCATAAACCCTCCCCAACACAACCATTCTTTTGAGACAACAAATCTCATACAAGTTCAGGTGTCACCTCAATAACTCAACTAAGGAGGACCTATTCTTTTATCAGAAAGGCTATGGGCTGGTAAGAGCTACCTGCTGACATCTAAAGGGATTACTTAATCATCATTATCCATATTTTTCTTGATCTTTCTCTAGCTTTGTAATCAGATCTGATTTTACTCTATGTGCTTGTAGAGAGTTGGATGTATCTCATTCTCATAACATGTTCAAACTATTGTATTTGCTGTCTCTTTCTATATTTTATGGATGATATAATGTATATTCTATTTCTAAAGTCATCATTTCCTAACCTGTCTAATCTTTGACCATTTACCTTACTCTTATTATTATTAATATACTAAAATTGCACAGGAATGTAAATTCCTCAGTTGACATGCACTATAAGAGAATCTGTAATGATATTAACAAGGAAATGTGTAAAGGAATTAACATGTTAGTTGCTATTTATTTTTTTTCTTAATGGAAGCCCTTTAGCCACGTCAAAATTGTCCTGATTTATATCATTTATATGTCTTGCTATTTATACTCATTTATTAGAAGTTTTATCAATGATATCATATAATATACATTGCCATGCTTATCCTTGTTAATATCATTTTGTATTTGTGTTACTCTGGCTTCTTGGTTATTACATACTTTTACTCCACCATTGGCAGATTGTTTAGCCATTGACGCAAATAAAATGGCGACGCAACACATTTCCATTTTCTGGGCTACATCCTGCTGGAAATCTATTAGGGCCATTATCTTGCTAGAAGAGAGATCCAGCGGGAGTTTGAGAATGAACGCTGAAGAAGAAGATACTTTCACAATCTTTATTTTGGAGCAAGATAAGTTAACTACTAAATGAACCAAATTTAAATATTTATTTTCCACTTTCTGATTTTTACAATAATTACTTGAAGCTACATTAGAAAATTGGGGATCTCCCTAGCGTAGTGGTTAAGCTGTTCGCCTTGTATTCAAGAGGTCATGGGTTCGAATCTGACTTGTGTCGTCTTGTGTACTAGGTGAATTTTTTTGGAGATCCTGTGGATTATCACTTGAAGCTACGGAGTTACGTGCTATGTGTAGTACTATCGGCATGCAGCGTGCTGCTTTGTTGAGAGTGACGGGGTAAATATGGGAAACCAAGTACAGTGAAGTCAGTCTTCTACGACTTTTGAACCTTTTTTTTTATACATTAGAAATTGTGGAATATCTTCGAAATATGAATTTATAAATGTTCTTAACTTATATCTACAGCCTGGATTATGATATGCAACAGTATCGGGAAACTTTGGATGGTATGTCTTTGTTTATGTGAAAATTGAATGGTGAACCATAAGATATGATTGCATGAGCTTATTCAGAACTAGTACAATCTTTCCTTAATTTGTAGGTTGTGACAGTAAGTATGTTGTATCAAGTTTTACAGCTACCAAAATATGAAAAATATATTTAATAGTTCTTATTCTTTTTCTGCATTCTTTCTCAAACTCCTGCATATTAACAGGATATAATCAAGAGAATGAAATAAATTGTGTAATGGCTTACAGCTTTGTTACAATATCTGCGCCTTTTGGTCTGACACATCCGACTTCAGTATGGTTTCTGGGTCACTGGGCCTTCTATGGGAGGAAACAGCCAACTCCACCCCAAAACCTCCTTACTTGCCTTCTACTATATGCATGGCAGATAACTATTACTATTCTTTGCTCCTCCTTTGGGTCCAACATCACATGGGTGGTTAATAGTACACAAAATAAATTGATGTCTAGACCAAAAATGCTTTTATCAAGAAACAATATGGAGGGTAAATAATGAAAATAATACTGAAACAAGTAAGATGAAATATTGCAAATTGACTGGATACCTGACATTTAATAATATAATTTGTACAGGCTTTTATTTTGTAGTTGTTTTTTTCAGCCATGTATGATTTTTATATAATTTCTGCATGTTTTTTTAATGGATTTTATCCATCAAACTGTATATCTCTGACCACCGATGTCTGTATTAAAATGAGGATTCAATACAAAAATAAAATTGTCTTATAATTTTTAGTTGGGTTAGCATATCTTCCAGAATTATTTTGATTTATATTGGTTCCATAAACTGAGTATATCTTTGTATATTATAATAAAATAATTTTTCTTATATTTAGACCATAGGTTAGCATTCGTTTTGGGTCGACAGGCCGGATTGAACTCTTTTCAAGATGAAAGGAAATGGAGTATACAAGCCAAAATGCATGATTAAAGTCTTTATATTATGTACCTCTCTTTATGCACTATAATTTGTCTGCTTTTAAAAATAAATTTTTAATATTTCAATGATGGCCTGAATACATTTGTAAATATATTAGATATATAAAATAAATTAATTCAACATAAATAAGTGATGAAACTTGGACTAAATGGCAGATTGAAGTGACTGATAGAGTTGAAAGCATCTGTTGAAAAAAATTGCTTCTTTCTGGTGTTTTTATTTTAGTTGGAGGCAAAATACCAAATGGAATCAGTGTAGAAATGTTTATTCAGTGGACTCAGATGGTACAGAAGATAGACTCATTTAACAGTTTGGTAAGTGAATCATGCTACCTTTTGAACCTAACACTCTAAATTACTGTGTGCGATAATTTTGATTTTGCACTACCATCCAAATGAAACTAATATTGTTCCATATCAATTTTTACTTAATCTCTACATTTTTATGTTCTTTCATATCAAATTTTAAATTTTACTGTTTCCCAGATGAGCTTGCTGACAGGTCTCTTTATGTCAGTGACATTTAAGTATGTTGAGTTAGTATATTGCAGGTTGTTTGTGTAATACTTCAGATGTTGAGTCAGTATATTGCAAGTTGTTTGTGTAATACTTCAGATGTTGAGTCAGTATATTGTTGGTTGTTTGTGTAATACTTCAAATGTTGAGTCAGTATATTGCAGGTTGTTTGTGTAATACTTCAGATGTTGAGTCAGTATATTGCAGGTTGTTTGTGTAATACTTCAAATGTTGAGTCAGTATATTGCAGGTTGTTTGTGTAATACTTCAAATGTTGAGTCAGTATATTGCAGGTTGTTTGTGTAATACTTCAAATGTTGAGTCAGTATATTGCAGGTTGTTTGTGTAATACTTCAGATGTTGAGTCAGTATATTGTTGGTTGTTTGTGTAATACTTCAAATGTTGAGTCAGTATATTGCAGGTTGTTTGTGTAATACTTCAAATATTGAGTCAGTATATTGCAGGTTGTTTGTGTAATACTTCAAATGTTGAGTCAGTATATTGCAGGTTGTTTGTGTAATACTTCAGATGTTGAGTCAGTATATTGTTGGTTGTTTGTGTAATACTTCAGATGTTGAGTCAGTATATTGCAAGTTGTTTGTGTAATACTTCAAATGTTGAGTCAGTATATTGCAGGTTGTTTGTGTAATACTTCAAATGTTGAGTCAGTATATTGCAGGTTGTTTGTGTAATACTTCAAATGTTGAGTCAGTATATTGCAGGTTGTTTGTGTAATACTTCAAATGTTGAGTCAGTATATTGCAAGTTGTTTGTGTAATACTTCAAATGTTGAGTCAGTATATTGCAGGTTGTTTGTGTAATACTTCAAATGTTGAGTCAGTATATTGCAAGTTGTTTGTGTAATACTTCAAATGTTGAGTCAGTATATTGCAGGTTGTTTGTGTAATACTTCAAATGACGCAGCAGACAACTCATCAAAGGTAGTGCATTGTAACAGAGTGACAATAGTCGTAATAGTCTCGTAGTCGTAACCTTCGATAACAGTTACCATGTTGTTCTGACATGTCGACCTTGAACTTGAACTAGTTACAGGCACGGCGTGGGTGGGCAGAACAACAAAGAAAATTGTCGCAAGGGCCAGAGTTGTGCCCTGATGTCGACATCTGTTTCGGCGGCATTGGACTTGAAACACCATCGAGTCTAATGGCTGCTGGAACAGAGGGCGGAGCACTTATGGGAATGCCCATAGTGCCGTGAGGCCAGTTTTCTAATCATGAGAGTGACAATGGAAATTATTTACAAGGCAGCGAAAGCAACAATTAACGCCACTCTCACATTACAGTGGGAAGGCAAGCACCCAGATCAAACAGACAGCATCGCCATCTGTATAACAAATACAAGATCAGCATAACAGACATATGTGCTTGTAATGAGAACAGCAATTTGGAAGAAGTGACACATTTTGATTATTTAGGAACTAATATAAACAATGCGGGGGACTGCGCAGTTGAGATCAAGAGAAGAACAGAAATGGTGCTGGCAAAATTAAAACAGATAAAGAAACTATGGCAAGGTACTAACATAAGAACCAAATTGTGTTTACTACGAACATGTGTATTTCCTGTGGCAACATATGGATGTGAAGCATGGACACTAAATAAAACAGTGGCCAAGAGAATAACATCATTTGAATTAAAGTGCTATAGAAGAGTTTTGAGAATACCATGGACAGCGAAGAAAAAAAACCAGGAGGTGTTACGAACAATTAATGTTCAAGAAGTCTGGCTTCTGAACACCATATTAAAGAAAAAGCTAGTTTTTTTCGGTCATATTAAGAGACACTGCGGCATGGAGAGTGTTAATGGACGGGATGATAGAAGGCAACAGGGGCAAAGGCCGACCAAGACGGCGTTGGACAAAAGACATTCAAGAATACCTGCGCATGTCACTGGAAGATGCAGGGCAACTTGCTCAAGACCGCAGAGAATTCAAGAGATCCATAGAAAAGACTACATTCTGGAAAGAATATGTCACTTGATGATGATGATACCAGCACTATGATAGCTGATTACTTGTTGCAGACCCAGAATACAACAAAGAACAGAGAAACACTTGGCCATGCCTTGTCTCCTGTCATGAAAACCTCTGCAGCACTGCTCAGAACTTGTGATACCTTTGTCAGAGCTATAAATGTAGAAATATGAAAGTCAATAAAGAAGAAGAAGATATACTTCTATGATAATCCTGGCTAATCCTCTGTGTGTGAATATGAATTCACTCCAGGAAACATCACAGATACTGTAATACATTCATTACCGCACTGGTTTCCTAGCTCAGTGTTTGAGGTTTAAAAACACTTGAGGGATACTCTTCCAACCACTAACGGTACTGAAATCGACCAAACTTCAGAAAATATTGTATATTTCCATGTAAAATTACTTTTAAAATGATATTTTAAGCAGGAAAATGATATTGTATTCTTCTTCTGCGTTCATTCTCAAACTCCTACAGATTAGCAGGATGTAGTCCAGAGAATGGGATGCGTTGTGTCATAGTTTACAGCATTGCTGCAATATCTGCGCCTTTCAGCTTGTCACATTCGACTTCAGCAATGCTTTGGGTCACTGACCCTATATGGGATGGGACAGCCAACTCCATCCCATAACCTCCTTAGTCGCCTTTTACGGCATGCGTGAAAGGTAAATAGTGTTGCTATTCTTTGCTCCCCTTTCGGGCCCCGGCAACACACGGGTGATTGTATTATTGATTTGTGTAACTAGAATGGGGTGAAATTTTTGGGGAAAAAATTTATCTAACTTTTATTTTTTTATATTTATTAGGGTGGAAATACAAAATAAAGTAAAATAGTTACTAAAGAATATTTAGTAAAAAAAATAATAACTAACAATAAAACATAGAACAAGGACAATTTTCTATGTTGCAGTCCAGCTGAGACCTTTTTCAAGAAACAAAAAAACTATCAAAAACACAAAACCATAAATATATTAACATCTATAATGACTTGAACCCGTCTCCCTAACCAAAGAAACAAAGTCAAGTACTTGTCTAATCTGTCTATAATTACCGATCTGTGGTTCGAGGTTGAGATATTTATTTTAGGAGGGTTGTACAGCTAGATCGCTAAGTGAATGGTGAGTAGATGGGGGGGACTGGCGCTCTCAGTGTGCTACGCGAAGATCGCAGAATCTGGCACCCGTCATCACGACTTTAATGTGTACATCTCTAACAAACTGACAATTACGGTAGCCATTTTGTATCTAGGGCTAAAAAGGCAGTAAATTATCAGTAACTGAAAATGTAGAATTGACGCAGGTTTTTTTTTTAAATCTTTGATTTCTGGCAGATTAGGTAGGCCCTGAATATGTGATCGTACCAATAACAGTTTTATGTTGAATAATATATAGGATCAACATTTCTACCTAAAGGTCTTTATATTGAAAGGAACTATCAAATATATAACAGAAGCATAAAATCAAATGGAGACTACATGCAATACTAAAGAAATGTTTTTGAATAGTCACTGTTTGATTTTATGGTTCCATTCTGTGTTTGTTTGTCTCATTCTTGTTAAAGACCTTTTTGTTGAAACGTTGATCCTATGTATTTATATTTTTCAATGTAAAACTGCTATTTAAACCTTTTTAAGTATTTTTTTAAATATTTGTTTTCCATACTGTAAAAAATATACTGCAGTTTCCCGATCAATCAATTTTTAGGGTGACAGAGTTAAACATATTGATGGTAAAGTCACAGCAATGACTGCAGAAATAGTTGAGTTGCAGCGAAGTCCATTCTCAAAACCTAAACAGACAAATGAGCTGGAGGATTTGTAAGTAAACTTGTAATATTTATCTTGTGTGTGAACATCAATATTGATATATCTGTGAACCTGTTCATCAAATTTTGTTATTATTCTCTTAGTTAAGATTTGTCCGCACTCATCCGCATCACTACAGATAGAAATCACTGATGACGTATCCAGTGTAGTATCCATGTTTGCCCCCATTTTACAGAAACTAGTATTCCTCAAGTAATCTCAGAACATTATCCCTGGTACCCATTTCCTGGTGACTGTGTGGTTGTTTTTTTTGTCCAAGTGATGAGGGAACTCTGATCATCTGGTTGATGTGTAAGAAACTTTGCCACTATGCTATCATCACTCTCTGAGTATGAAAGAAATCTCTGAAGCACTCCTCTCTCAAAAAATTAGTTCATAAACTAGATTTAGAAAACTCATATTTACTTATCATAGTGTACTATAAAGATTAAACATGGAGGGAAAATTCCAGGAAAGAGGCCAATCAAGACTTCAATGGAGACAGGATATTTAAGAAATTTTGAAGATGATGCTGGAAGAAGCAGGACATGTTGCACTGAATCGAGAGGCAGTAATGAATAACGTTCGTCAAAGGACTCGTCATATTGAGAGAATTGGTCAAAGAGCATGAGCCTGTGAATTGCTGGATCAGTAATCAACCAACTTTGTCTTAATGTTTGAAGGTTATTGTGATATGAGTACCGTAACCTTCACCACGCCTATATCAACTCCGGCTGCCGAAAAACAAAATGACGACTAGCGCCGTTGGCGACATACCCCATCCAATGAGATATCGTTATAATAGACGCCCCACAGCCTGATTGGTTACTCGGGAACATGCGCTATTGAAGCCGGTTCATTCCTACGTCCGACATGATCGTTGTAACAATGGCTAGCCAGAAGATACAAATTTTATAGCAATTAATCTGACCACATCTGCACACCGGTACGATGCCATGATGTGACCGGTTTTATAGACCTTTCTTTCATCGTATTTTGAATAAAATAACATTGAATCGTAGCTTGAATCATGAATTATTTAGTTTCAAAGCAGTGAATATACAGAATACCGCGTTGGTTTGGAGACATGTAGAGGTTTGATATCGAATATGTTGAAGTGGCACCAAAAATGACTAGACCTAAGCTCAAAGAAGGATTTTACTGTAAATCTACATGTTTTATACAGTTCCTCCGGCTATATTTTGATAATTTCGCAGTGAAAGAACATAAATACAACAGATTTGCGTGATTTAGTTTACAGTGTTGCCAAGGAATTCGATAAATAAGGTAAGTTATTTTTTATTTATTTTTTTCCTCTTTATTTGTTATAAAATATATGTTTTTTTGTGAAAAACGTCTTTACCACTTTCTCATACGTCTGGTATCACACACGTACATAAATTACACCAATATATGCATAATTCAATTCTTTATTTATATGTGCAAATATTATTTAAATATCTCTAACAACCAAAAAATTATCACATTTTCAAAACAGTCACCATCAATAATGCAAATTTTCAAAAAAGAATCCGGTGGCAGGGAGACATTTCGTATTTTATAATCTGGCTTGCTAAAGGTTAACTTGTACCTCCTGTAATTTCTAATGCTTATGTGGTTCTTTCCAAAAATAAGGGTCTACCTTCACACATGTAATAAAAATCTGCAATTTTATGTAGTTCTATGACATCATTTACTGATTGTTTCGTCCTAGATATAAAATGGCTACCGTAATCATAGGTTTGTTAGATATGTGCAATTCTATTGCAGTTGCTGTGCTACTGCTGGATTCAACAATTTTTGTGCCACCCAATAAGACCCCCTCCCACCATCCACCGAGAGATTTACCTGTACAACCCTCAGACCCATATCCACTGATCAGTAATTATAGACCAATTAGACAAGAGAAATGCCACCGAAAACGGATGTGTCGGGCCATTGGCGCAAATAAAACGGTGACAGAATGCATTTCCATTCTCTGGACTACATTCTGCTGGAAATCTAGTAGGACATGTCCTGCTACAAGAGAATTCAGCAGGAGTTTTAGAATGTATGCTGAAGAAGAGGAAGAAGAGAGAAATAATTTGCTGGAAAAAATTGCCTAAATTTCATTTCGCTTTCTGCTAAAAAAAAGTAGACCCTTATTTTGGGAAATGACCGGTTATTTTTATGATGCCCTACTCTTGCTAGACTTCCCATCTATGGTTGACAGAGGTTTTAATCCCATATGCACCAACCAGTCATACTTTTTAGTGTTTCAACAAAGATAACTTAATTATGTACATTCTATAAATGTTCAGATTTATTGAGCAAATGTTATCAGATTTTGTTTAATGTTTTTTGGTTTTTTTTCAGTGAAAGGAAAGCAAAAGATTTATATGGAGAACTTCTCAAAGCTACTCAAGGTTTGTGTATAATGTTTGTTAGTGTTACAATCTTTTTCCCATACAGAGATATATTTCTTGTGGTTCCATCATAAGTACTTGAGGTTTACCCTCAGTGAAAGCCCAGTCTGTTTGCACAAAATTTTATAGAGATTGTCACTCGTGGCTCAGTCAGTCATTGCATAGGCTGTTCATCCACATACCCAACATTCTAAGGATATTGTCTAGGGACTAAGTGTATGGTTTCCGAGACACAGTTACCATTGATATGATATACTCAAGTTTCATTAACAATATCTTAATTCTATTTTTTATTCTTCTGCGTTTGCTCTCATATAACCACAACAAATATATCGTGTGATTTCCGCCGGGGAGCATGAAGTAGGTTGTGCTGCTAGTTCCACAGTAGAACTGTGTTATTTGCACCTCGGTTGGCCACTTATGGTCAGGACTTCTGAGGTCCAGCACATTAATTCTATTTGCTCAGATTACTGCAGAAGTAAACAATACATCACTTTTAGTCTGTTATCTATTGTCTGTCTCAAGTGTTTGACATTGGTAGCAGAGTGTTGGTATAAAAATTGTAAATATTATCTTGTCTCTTGATTTCCATCTTGATCTATGGGTGAAGAAGTAATGGTGAAAGTTGTTAGGTCACTGTGCTTGCTTTCTGGAACCTTGTTTCTATTTCGTTGTTTAGTCTTCCATTTTTGGAACAAATGCTGCCTAGATATTTAAATTCGTTGGTTTGTTTCACTGTGGTGTTATCTTGCAGACTTGCTAATTTTCAGAACAATATTTTTTGTGTATGTTAATTTTCATGTTTTACTTCTTACATGCTAATAGCAATGTATTGATGTTTTTAAAATTTTCTACATCTTTATGTATTATGCTTTGATCATCAGCAATAGTTTTTTGATTTCATTATTAAGTTCCTCATCAAGTTTATTTGCAAATATTTTTTTTATTGATGTGAGCTTCTTTTCTTATTCTGTCCATGTATATGTTGAAAGGTAGAGGTTAAAGCACGCAGCCTTGTCTTACTCCAGATCTTGTTTCGAAATATTCCATCTGTTGTTCTTACTGAGCTTTGGCATCTTTGATATATTGCTTTTATATTATCTAACAGCTGTCCTCTGATGTTTCAAATTTCTAATGTCCCCCAGAGAATGTTTCTATCTACTCTGTTGAATGCCTGTTCCAGGTCTACAAATACTATGTTTAGATCTTGATTGTATTCAATTACTTTTTCACTTAATTGTCTCAGTGTCAATTGTGTGTCTGTATCTCTGCCAAACTTTTGCTCTCTGCCCCTCAACTCTACATTCAAGTGAGGTCTTCAACAAGGTGTCATCCCTCCTCCCCTCGACTCTACATTCAAGTGAGGTCTTCAACAAGGTGTCACCCCTCCTCCCCTCGACTCTACATTCAAGTGAGGTCTTCAACAAGGTGTCATCCCTCCTCCCCTCGACTCTACATTCAAGTGAGGTCTTCAACAAGGTGTCATCCCTCCTCCCCTCGACTCTACATTCAAGTGAGGTCTTCAACAAGGTGTCACCCCTCCTCCCCTCGACTCTACATTCAAGTGAGGTCTTCAACAAGGTGTCATCCCTCCTCCCCTCGACTCTACATTCAAGTGAGGTCTTCAACAAGGTGTCATCCCTCCTCCCCTCGACTCTACATTCAAGTGAGGTCTTCAACAAGGTGTCATCCCTCCTCCCCTCGACTCTACATTCAAGTGAGGTCTTCAACAAGGTGTCATCCCTCCTCCCCTCGACTCTACATTCAAGTGAGGTCTTCAACAAGGTGTCATCCCTCCTCCCCTCGACTCTACATTCAAGTGAGGTCTTCAACAAGGTGTCATCCCTCCTCCCCTCGACTGTACATTCAAGTGAGGTCTTCAACAAGGTGTCATCCCTCCTCCCCTCGACTCTACATTCAAGTGAGGTCTTCAACAAGGTGTCACCCCTCCTCCCCTCGACTCTACATTCAAGTGAGGTCTTCAACAAGGTGTCACCCCTCCTCCCCTCGACTCTACATTCAAGTGAGGTCTTCATCAAGGTGTCACCCCTCCTCCCCTCGACTCTACATTCAAGTGAGGTCTTCATCAAGGTGTCACCCCTCCTCCCCTCGACTCTACATTCAAGTGAGGTCTTCATCAAGGTGTCACCCCTCCTCCCCTCGACTCTACATTCAAGTGAGGTCTTCAACAAGGTGTCATCCCTCCTCCCCTCGACTCTACATTCAAGTGAGGTCTTCATCAAGGTGTCACCCCTCCTCCCCTCGACTCTACATTCAAGTGAGGTCTTCAACAAGGTGTCATCCCTCCTCCCCTCGACTCTACATTCAAGTGAGGTCTTCAACAAGGTGTCACCCCTCCTCCCCTCGACTCTACATTCAAGTGAGGTCTTCAACAAGGTGTCATCCCTCCTCCCCTCGACTCTACATTCAAGTGAGGTCTTCAACAAGGTGTCACCCCTCCTCCCCTCGACTCTACATTCAAGTGAGGTCTTCAACAAGGTGTCACCCCTCCTCCCCTCGACTCTACATTCAAGTGAGGTCTTCAACAAGGTGTCATCCCTCCTCCCCTCGACTCTACATTCAAGTGAGGTCTTCAACAAGGTGTCATCCCTCCTCCCCTCGACTCTACATTCAAGTGAGGTCTTCAACAAGGTGTCATCCCTCCCCCCCCTCGACTCTACATTCAAGTGAGGTCTTCATCAAGGTGTCACCCCTCCCCCCCTCGACTCTACATTCAAGTGAGGTCTTCAACACGGTGTCACCCCTCCCCCCCCCCCTCGACTCTATTTTCAAGAAAAATAATCTACAATCCATGGCAATGATGGATGTGACTCACAAGCTCACAAGACCAATCTAAGCCACAAAGAGGGTGTCACAGTATGTACAAGAAATCACAGTCTTGCTTGTACCATTGAGTGCTGTTGTGTGTCTTTTTAGATGTGGCGATAGATAATTGGATAATGAACTTGAAGTGATCATTTATTGGTTGTTGATTAAATTAAATAAGGTGTATGTTAATTCTGCTTTCTTCTGACGTACAAGTGCTTATTCTTTTTTAGTAGTATTTTTTTTTAGTGTTGAAGAGTATGTATACAGGTTCCCATTGACACCTTGGGCATTTTTCATGAAGAGCAAAGAATAGGACCACTCAAAAGGGTCTAGGATGCTGGATATTTTAGTTTTATGGAATATATTTTTGTTGTTGCGAAGACATGTTCTTTCCATGACATAATTGTTACGTCTTTTTCCTAGTATTCATAAAGTTGCAGTTTGGATGCCAAACTGTGATATCTTGTTTACAAGTGCATATTTTCAAAGATCCCTGAGAGTTATCACTTAAAGTGATGGAGTTACTTGATATGAATGGTACTCTTGTGGCAGGTAATGTTCTTCTCCGTTGTCAGAGGCAAAGTTTGTAGAGGAGAGGGAGAAGAAAATTTGAGTATAATAAAGTAAATTCTCTGTGTCATTTTTACAGCAACTGTTAGCATGAATATCATTGACAGAATGAGATGGAACTTCTATGAGAATGTTCAGAGTCTTGATGTTTACCATATCTGATCAGACCATATTCCTTCTCAACAACAAAGGTTGGCTGCAATGAACATTTAACACTTTCTATCTCTTGTTTTGGTTAGTACACTCTAATAAACTATCAATTGGTGTGTCTTCATATCAGTTGAAGTGATATATCACTTATATGTGATATATCACATATAGAGAATATGTGATATATCACATATAGAGAGTGCAGGAAACACAGCCACGTAAGCATGGATGCTGAGGTTAAGGCACTAATATGCGAGAATGCCGATGACACAGATGTTGTGATTTACACGGACAGGCCGGTCATCCGTCACCAGCAATTCGCATGGGCCTTTACTGTCAGATCAAAAGGGAGAACAGTACATGAAGCCAGTGGTGCCTTTACCGCAACAAGCAGTTTAACTATGAAAGAATTCGCCATAACGCAGAAACTTTACTGGCTGGAATCGTAAGCATATTCCCATGCATGCATACTAAGTGATTCACTGATTATGATTCAGAAAGTCAAAACAGGTGATGTACGGAGTCATTGGAGAGAGCTAAAACGTGGGCATCACTACAAAAACTCATGCTTATTTTCGTCCCCGACATGCGGGCGTGGAGGGAAACAAACGGGGCGACAAATTAGCTAGTCTTGCCACCACAACAGACAGTCAGCCTATGGTCCGAGCAGACATACTCACTGCTCTTCGTGAGTCCTCACGATCAGAGGATTTTGCTATGAATAAGCATGAATCAATATCAAGAATGCAAGAATTGGGAGTGAGGATGGGCGTGGCACGAAGAGAACCCCTGACAAAGATTTCAAAAAGAGTAGTGAACCAACATAGAACCGGAACCATCAACCGTTATACCCTGAAGCGGAGATCGGAGCGCCTATGGACGTGTCCGGTGTGCGAAGATGATAATCAACATACCTAATACCTAATGTCTTCATATTGCTCTCCTACTTCTATCTATGTAGGTATGTTGATTATCCTCTTTGTACATCATTGGACATGTCCATTGGGGCTCAGATCTCTGCTTCAGTAAATCTCTCAGGGTATAACGGCTGATGGTTCCGGTTCTACGTTGGTTCACTTTTCTTTTGAAATATATGTTAGGTGTTCTCTATGGACCACACCTATCCTCACTCCCATTTCATGCGTTCTCGATATTGACTCATGCTCATTTATCCCAAAATTCTTTGATCGTGCAGACTCAGCGAAGAGCTATGAGTATGTCTTCTAAGTCCATAGGCTGACCATCTGTTATAGTGGTGAAGCTAGATAATTGGTCGGCCCGTCTGGTTCCCTCCAAACCCGCGTGTCCGGGGATAAAGATATACATGATTTTTTTGTAGTTAGGCCCACAATTTAGCTCTCTCTAAGGACTCCACCCATCCCCTACGTACATCACCTGTTTTGACTTTCTGAATAATATTCTAGAGTCACTTAGTATACAAGTATGGGAATAGGCATGATTTCAGCCTCCTGAAAGACCATAGGAATAGATATCCATTCCTCGCCAGGAGTTATGCTTTCTGGTTAGCGGTATCCTCGGCACAACCCATTCACGATTTGCTTCTTTTGAGCCTGTTTCCCTTCACACGAGGGAGCTCACTGTGTAGTGGGTGGTCTATGTCAAAACTCACTCTGATGTATGCACGGGCATGCCACATAGCTTCTATTTCTTGCTTTGGTTATACACTCTTAACAAACTATCATTTGGAATCTCTTCATGTTGCCCTCCCACTTCTATCTCTTGCTTTAGTGGATACACTTAGACAAAATATCACCATCTCTTCATGTTGCCCTCCGACTTCTTTCTCTTTCCAGAAATCAACTTTTTCTCACTATAAGATTTTCTCACTGTAAGAAATCATGTCTATTTTAAATACACCCATGTTTTTTTTTAAATACACCCATGTTTTTTTTCTCTCACGTAAGTACCATATTTTTCCCAGAATGCAGTCTCCTTTATGGATCTTCTGAACTCCTCATCCTTTTTTTTCCCCTGTTGTCATACTCCTGCTGGTTAACAGGATGTTGTCAGAACAGAATGTCTCGTGTCATAATTTACAGCTAGGCTGTAATATCTGCACATTTGTATCTATCCTATTTTACTTCTACATGGTTTTTTAGGTCACTTTGACATGAAAGAGCTAATGGTAGTTCAAATATACCAGCATGACAACCAGCTGCTTACATCTTATGAAGTCAACATTGTTATGCAGTTGATTCCTGGCCACTCAAGCACACCTGGCAATGACAAGACAGACTAGCAAAGAAAGGAGCAAGACAAAGAAAAGCCCAGCCATATACACAAACAACCATGCATACAGTTAAAATGACATTGAAATTTGGGAACAAAGAGAATTGGATGAACAGATGGGCCATGGGAAACACTGGAAGGGAAATATATAAATGTATGTCCAGCCCAAATCCAAAAGATAACATCAACCTCCAGGGAAGGAATGAACAGAGTATCATTTACGACTTCGCATACATGTACAGCTTAACAATAACTTGAACAGAATAAAGCAACAACACACTTGGATGCCGACTGTTGACCACCACCTTTTTGAATGTCCAGCGCTGGATGACGTCCGGAAAATGTTTTTCTCTCCAAAGCCAGATAAATGGAACACATTATATGGAACAAAATAACAGCTCACAAACACATGCATATATCATACAATAACATTGGGTCAAAGGGCATGTGTCCATATACTGCTGGATCAGCAACCAACCAACCTAAGTGATGGGACAGCCAATTCCAAACCTTCTTAGATGCCTCTTATGACATGCATAGCATGCTAGAGTGTTGCTATATTTTTTGGGTACTATGATCGTATTCCAACCCCCTTTTTCATTCTTGCTTCGCATTAGTATTTTGTGGTTAATTTATCTAAATATTATATCAATCAATAATTAATTGAAATATTCATTTTTTAGGATTAGGGATTAGGGTTAGTTATCTAAAACATAACTAATCATAATCCTAAATATAATTATATTTAAATTAATAAATGATAAACATAAACTGATAAACATAGCCAAGGGAATTAATCACACAGGTAGGCACTAATTGGCACAAACAGTGTTGGACTGCAATCATATAGTACCATTTTTCGCTCCCCTTTCAAACCCTGGCAACAAACAGGGAATTTGTTTATTTAAAAAAATAGGTAAATAAAGAGAATTGTTTTTTAAATGCACATTGAATGACATTTCAGGTGAGGCTTCCCATGACATACTGGATCATATTGGTATGGTAGAATTGGTCGGGAAATGTTATATGAAGAGAGATGAAGTGACAAAGATACTGTATAAACATATAAGGTATGGATTCATATTGTCAGATGGCATTTATTGTACAGATAGGGTTAATATTGAAAGTTAATATTTGTCCTTCATGCACAGAGCAGAAGCAAGTTTGGACAGCTACAATAATGCATGTACAAATAACTTGGGAGGTGGTGTTTGCAGATTTTTATAGATCTTCATCTTAGATGACGAATTACAGCTATGGGGGAAACCTTCCCATTGCACTAAAGGATACAAGAGCTATATTGTTGGTAATTTCTGGGGATCAAAACAAAAATGTATTTTCTCCTGTTCATGCACTTCTGGTTTTTTCCTGTATATGCCTCCTTGAAAGTAAGCAAGCTTTTAGATCTGCTCTTTGGGAACTGAAGTGAATGATTTGTGAGTACCTTAAAATCCATTTTCCAGAAACCCATCTAAAATAATCTTACCGTATATTTCCATGTATAAGCCAAGAATTTTTGTATATATTTCCACAATTGATGTAGGTGGATAAGCTATGTAGGTGGATATACATGTACAACACATTTAATTTTTAAATTAGCAGTAGAAATACAGAAAAACCAGAACACAGAAAAATGTCAACAAATTTACTGGTAAAATAAATCTGCAAAAACCTGTAGCTCACATGTTCTTGTCGGATATATTCAAGCGTGAATAAAATGACTAGGCCTATAATATATCTGATTATTTCATAACAAAACTAAAGTGTATGTATAATATCATCTATAAAAACAACAATACACACCGATCTAGCTCACGTTACCGTCTAGGCCTAGTGTTTCTGTAAAAACTTCTATAATAATAGACAAAATTAAAGTGGGTTTAGCTTGCATACAATACAATTTTGTTTTATTTGTGATAGAAACATAAGAAGCAATAACACAAAATACCATTATATACCAGTAACAGAGGAAAAACTTACAAGTACCAGTACAAACGGTCATCTTAATCCATACTAGTACCAGTACAAATGGTCATTTTAATCCATTAATTTTAATCCATTAAATACCATAAAGTCAGAATTCTGCTGGAAATACAACATCTGTTTGGTGAAATTCGGTGAAGACATATTTAGTAGGCCTACCAAAAATTTCCTCAACAGTGTCCAAAACAGAAACTTCAATGTCACCTTCCACGTTTATATTTGGTATGCAAATCACCTACATCATGCATATTTCCATCATAACTACAGCTGTGTCATCAGTGTAATAAAAACTGTGTCATCAAAACTCCACAAGTTTTGTCACAAAAAATGTCATAATAAATCCTGGTCTGATATTGCTCGCCATGTAAACATGAATAGGAACTCTAAACTACGAAAAGGTCATAGTTTTATATTAACCCTTGACAGACAAAATAGAATATGGATCCTAGTGAAACAATTGGTTTTAAATGATTTTAATAGTGAAATGTTGAAACAGATCAATTTTCGTTTCTAGCTCTTTCTGCTACTTCTGTGTGAGTTAGTGCGTGTTTGTAGACACAAGTTATGTCTGGGCATAAAAGGATTGCACTTCCTGTTGAAGCAACAAAGTCCACAGATTTTTGTGACTGGAATGTTAGATCTTTTAGTATCATGAGTGCCCTGATCTGAATATTTGTGCTGGTGACAATCCATTCTGCCTTGACTCCATTACCCATTCTGACAATTTCTCCTCCAGCGCAGGGAATGAGACTGTATGTGATACTTTCTTTGTCCAAATCAGAGACAAATCTTCCTTTTCTTCTCGCTGTAATTGATACCCACCCACTGCACATTTAGTAGCGGACGAGGTCAATTTCAAAATCATCTTTCATGTTAGACTTCCTAAAAGAAAAATATATGCGTTCTTCTTCTTATTCCTCGTTCATTCTCAAACTCCCACTGGATCTCTCTTGTAGTAGGACTACTAGATTTACAGCAGGATGTAGTTCAGAGAATGGATTGCATGCGGTCACCATTTTATTTGCGTCAATAGTCCGACACATCCGTCTTCTGCTGATTTTGTTGGTTTTTTTTTAATATTCTTCGTTACTGCATGTTTTCCTGTTAAAGAGTGCATGGAGGCTTTTAAGGCTGTGGAAATAAAGGTCGCTTTGCCAAAGCTGTCGCCACAATGTGTACAGGAAGAATTTTTTGTTGCTCCTCCGAAAGACAAAAATTATAGTCCCAACCACAGATTTAACCCATGAATCTGAGGCCGGCATTCTAGCCGTACGGCCACACACTCCACCTGGTGCCCGTTTGTCTTATGTTTGATCACCTCATTTCCATTTAAACTACTGTCTGTGATGTCTGCTGTAATTTCATGTGAACCATCCTGCAGTAATTAATATTACTATTCACTACCCGGTAGTAAAAAATCACTACAGCCATAAAATGCTGAGTTGATGGCTACATCCTGAATTGGATACGCAACCAATTTTTAAATAATTTTTTTTAACCCGGTAGGAGAATTATGCAGTTCCGCATCAGAACACCCAGACACCGAACACAAACAATTAATTTATGCCCATTTAAACTTCTCTTCCCAAGCACTTTCATAAACAACACTTTAATTTAAACCGACCAGAGATACAAAACAAATACTGTTTCCGTCGAGCTCCAGCGAACAGGTAATTATTACCTTGATTTCTTATTTTTGTCACATTTTTGTTATCTTCTTCGGCGTTCATTCTCAAACTCCTGCTGGATCTCTGTTGTAGCAGGACCATGATCCATTCTAGATTTCCAGCAGGATGTTTTCCAGAGAATGGAAATGCGTTGTGTCGCCGTTTTATTTGCGCCAATGGCCTGACACATCCGTCTTCAACTGAATTTTGGATATTAAAGTTACATTCTCAGCTTATACATGGATCGGCTTGTACATAGAAATATTTACGGTAGATAAAATTCCTGTTGTCCTCCAACTTTAATCTCTTGCCTTGTTTTGTTTGGCATTTTTCTGAATATGTATCCTTGAAAGTGAACAAGCTTTCAGATATATTCCTTGAGAACTGAAGTGAAGGATTTGTGAGCACCTTGCAAGTCATTTACTGAAATGCATCTGAAATATATTATTAAAAGAAATCCCTTTATACATTGTTTCTTTTTCTTCTTTTTTTGTGTTCATTCTCAAACTCATGCAGATTAGCTGGATCTAGTTCTGAGAACAGAATGCATTGTCATAGATTACAGCTTAGCTGCGATATCAGCATCTTTCAGCCTGACACGTCCAACTTCAGTATGACTTTTGGGTCACTTTGATCCTCTATGGAATAGAACTGCTGCCCCAAAATTCTCCTTAGTTGCCTCTTACAACTTGCATGACAAGGCGATTCTTTGCTCCCCATTTATTCCTGACGGAACACTGGCTGACATTGCTGGAAGATGTTGGTTCAAGAATAACATATGTATGTCACTGTTACGTGACTAGAATTTCTGGATCTTGTGCTTCTTTATGTTTTCACTCTATGTGTGATTTAATTGCTAAAACACAGTATGAGCTATATCTTAATGCCAATAACTGTTTTTGCTTAGAAATACGACATGTACATATGAACTTGTTCCATGTACACTCATGATAACCTTCATTGATAACTCATTCAATCTAAAACAAACCGCTCTATATACAACCAATATCGGACATGATATATAATAATTAATAAAAGCATGGACAGACAATATCAAGGACTGGACAAGACCAAATTTTTCCTCACTCATCTGCATCGTTGAAGATAGAAATTGCTGAAGGATTCTGTGTGCTGAAGCATCCAGTGTGGTACCCCTATGACTTTGACTAGTTACAGGATTATTGGATTGAATAATAATTGATTGCAGAGGAATAACTCATAATTCATCATCATCAAGTGCCGTCTCTGCAACGAAGGTTGGCTGCAACGTATCTCCAACATCTCCTGTCTCTTGTCTTGGTGGTGCACTCTGCTAGACTGTAACCTGTCCATCGTGTAATGTTACTCTCTCACTTGTATCTCTGCCTACCTCTTGCTCGCTTCCCTTTGACTTTACCCTCAAGTAAGGTCTTCAATAGGGTGTCATGTCTTTTAATGTGTCCAAAGTATTTTATTTGCCTGATCTTTATTTCTCTTAGTAGTTCTTTCTTCATATTAAGTGTCTTTAGCACCTCTTTATTTGTTTTCTTCTCTTTCCATGATGTTCTCCCTATTCTTCTATATACCCACATCTCAAAGGCATCAATTTTGTCTTCTAATTGTTTATTTAGTGTCCATGTTTCTGAGCCATACATTAATATGGAATAGATGTAGCATTTTATAATTCTCATTTTTAACTTGTTTGTAATTTGTTTAGATATTAATAATTTCCTCATGTCATTGAAGGTACTTTTAGCCATTCCTATTCTCCTTTTAACTTCTGTTTCACATCTGCCATCATTTGTGACTATGTGTCCAAGATATTGATACTGTTTTACTTGTTGTAGTTTCTCTCCCTGTATGTTTATGTTTACCTCATAATTAACTTATCTTGTATGCAACTCTTCACATATAATGTACCATGCTTTAACATTTCCCTAGCCTCATACTTTACCTATCATGCTTCTCCTTGCTGTTTTCTTTCTCTTTCTTCATCCTCTTATCCTCACCATAATATATACAGTTTCTCATGTAGGTTCATCATTTTTGGTTCCTTGTGTCCTTATGAAGGCTTTATAGTTGAAATGTAGACTTTCTTGATGTTTCGTTGCTAGTGTAGTACTCACTTTTGGTAACACTTAAATCTATTTCTGCTTATACCCATCATGACTTGTCAATCAATCAATCAATCAAGTGCCATGCCGAGTGGTGTAGGCGATCATGTTTCTCCACAACTATCTGTTCCTAGTGTTGTTAATAATTTCAGTTGATGACATTCTCGCATGCCACAGTGACAACCCATCCAGCAACTTCTTTCTTTGCCTTCCTCTGTCTCTTCTCCCTTGATCTTTTCAGTGGTTACTAAATGTTTAAGATTTTCTCTTCTCATCACAGACTCTAAAAATTTGACTGTCTGCTTCTGTTTGTTATAATTTGTCTTTTTACAACAGCATCGCTGAAGACTTCTATATTAGGTACCTTGACTATCCATGGAATTTGCTTCTTTCATTTCACAAACCACATCTCAGTTGCCTCCAGCTCTTGTAAATATGACTTGTGTGCGTGTATATATATATATATATATATATATATATATATATATATATATATATATATATATATATATATTTGTATTTGGGGTGGAGTTAGCTGTCCCAACCCATAAAGTCATAGTGACCCAGAAACCATGCTGAAGTCAGATGTGTCAGGCTGAGATGTGCAGATATTGCAGTTAAGCTGTAAACCATGGCACAGTAAATTATGTTCTATGGACTACGTCCTACTAATCTGCAGGAGTTTTAGAGAAAAAGTAGAGAAGCAGACATTGGTTATATATTTTTACATACTTATTTTCAGCAAAGTCATTGACTGCCAGAATCACCTTGACCCACTTCTACCAGAAGTAGAGGCAACCTACAATGAGATTGAGGCAGCTAGGAAACAACTGGTGTCCATGCAAAGACAACGACAGATTGATTTGTGGACATTGCTGAGGCATTCAGTAAGAATTTGTATTTCTATATAATTTAACTTGCTATATATTTGTAATATTTGTAAAGATCAATATCAATCTATGAGATTTCTAATGAAAACTTTAAATATTGGTTTTTTGGGGAGGATTTTTTGGGGGAAAAATAAAACACAACTTATCATTTGTTGACATAGTCATCATTGCATTCGATATAAGTTCCCCAGTATTTATCCAATATAAGTTCCCCAGTATTTATCTAATATAATGGGGATCTCCCTAGCGTAGTAGTTAAGCTGTTCACCTTGTGTTCAAGGGGTCATGTGTTTGAATCTGGCTCATCTCATCTTGTTTACAAGGTGGATTTTTTCAGAGATCCCTGTGGTTTTATCACTCGAAGCTATAGAGTTACTTACTATGAGTGTTACTCTAGGCAGACGATGTGCCACTTCGTTGAGAGTGGCAAAGTACATATGGGAAACCAAGTACAGTGAAGTCATTCCTATATGACTTTTGAACTTTATCCAGTATAAGTTCACAGTATTTATCCAATATTAGTTCCCCAGTATTTATGCAATATAAGTTCCCCAGTATTTATCCAATATTAGTTCCCCAGTTTTTATTCAATTTTGTTCTCCATGATTTATCCAATATGAGTTCTCCAGTATTTGTCCAAATATAAGTTCTATGAAGTGTTTGTCCAAATATAAGTTCTATGAAGTGTTTCTCCAAATATAAGTTCTATGAAGTGTTTCTCCAAATATAAGTTCTATGAAGTGTTTGTCCAAATATAAGTTCTATGAAGTGTTTGTCCAAATATAAGTTCTATGAAGTGTTTCTCCAAATATAAGTTCTATGAAGTGTTTGTCCAAATATAAGTTCTATGAAGTGTTTCTCCAAATATAAGTTCTATGAAGTGTTTCTCCAAATATAAGTTCTATGAAGTGTTTGTCCAAATATAAGTTCTATGAAGTGTTTTGATTCCTATAGAAAAAATTATCTATTGCTCATGCACTACCTGCTGCACCTCTTCATTGGACCTGACTGAAAGTCAAGCTGATGTAGTACCCAACATGCAGATATGTTGTGGTACTTTAACACGAGAATGATGAACCTTGACTGATGTCTAGATGTGCAACAATATCACTCACAGTCAATCGAAGATTTTCCAATTTGTGGCATTCAACGACTGCATTAGACCTAGGGGTCACTGCTCAGTGTGTATGACTGTGAAATGTCTGTCACAGAACCCACGCCAGTTAGAAAATTCCTTCTCTGCCCCATCACATGCTAGATTGATGGCATGCATCTCCATACTGAACCTTCATTCATTAATTTCTACTATAAGTATCAGATGGTCACTGATAGAAAGAAAACAGATAACAGAATGCTGCTCCTCTTTAATGGTAAAGCAAAATGAATTAAACAGGTTACTGAAAACACTTACCTTGCCTATGAATAAAAATATATAAAAAAGTATATATAAAAAACATACAATAAAACTAAACAGGACAATTCTCCATGTATCGGCTCAAATGGAACCTTTTTCAAGAGACAAACAACAGTAAACACCACAATAATAAACAGAATAGATGACTTAGCCTGTTTAAAGCCACGTCTCCAAAACATAAAACAACGTCTCCATGATGTAGGAATGGAAACACATCTAGTAAAAGAGGTAGATGAAGTGATATAATAAAAAACCTATACTAAGTAAAAATGAGAAACAAGAGCACATAGACAATGAAAACAATGTAAGGTAGCGGCTGGAAGACAAATATAAATAACCAAATGGTCGGAGGTACTGTTATTTGTCTCTTGAAAAAGGTTCCATTTGAGCCGATACGTGGAGAATTGTCCTGTTTAGTTTTATTGTATGTTTTTTATATATACTTTTTTATATATTTTTATTAATAGGCAAGGTGTTTTCAGTAACCTGTTTAATTCATTTTGCTTTACTATTTGTTCATTCGGTTACTGCGGCACCCTCCACTTTGTTGGACACCCTCTGACCATTTGGTTATTTATATTTGTCTTCCAGCCGCTACCTTACATTGTTTTCATTGTCTATGTGCTCTTGTTTCTCATTTTTACTTAGCATAGGTTTTTTATTATATCACTTCATCTACCTCTTTTACTAGATGTGTTTCCATTCCTGCATCATGGAGACGTGGTTTTATGTTTTGGAGATGTGGCTTTAGACAGACTAAGTCATCTATCCTCTTTAATGCTTGTCAATAGTGAGGGTGGCCTTGTTTGAACTGCCATTATGGCATCCCATTGTTGATCTGCACAAATATTGTACATGCAAGACAATCTTGACAACAATATTGACAGATTACAAGACAATCTTGACAACAATATTGACAGAATACAAGACAATATTGACAGATTACAAGACAATGATGTGGTTATGATATTTTCTATCCCACTTTTAAGGTTTTCATTTGAAGCACCCTCATTTGTAAAACACTACCAATATTGTGTGTGGCTTGAGTGATAACGGTTGCATGCCTTGCTGTTGCCATGCCATATACAGGATGAGTTTTTGTTATTTACACTCCGACAGAGAAAAAAATCAATCCTTACAGGGAGTCAAACCCTGGACCTCATGGATGTGAGATCAATGATCTAACCTCTCAACAATGCGCCACACTCATAGTATATATGTTAATTAGAACATGACAGACCAAATTGGCATACACTATTCACTGGTTCATAAATAACATTTATGTTGTAGGAAGTTAAATGTACATCTCATTGGTCACTTTACAGTTCAATGGTATCAGTTGCTCTGATAATACTAGTCTGAACACTCTGCCTGCCTTGCCCTCTACAAGTATTGTTCATAATAGTGTAATGCAGGAATGTTCATCTTTGGAGTCTATCAGACTGATGGATGATTGTAAAACAAATTCACAGAGGTATGTATAGTTGTGATGTCAAACATATTGATACTGTTTACCTGGTTTATGTTTTTTGTATCTGGGAAGCTCATAGCTGCTTAGTCTCACCAGCAGATGTTGAAGTATGTCTTGACAAAAATGCATCTATTATTGGAGATACGGTTAGTCGAGTACAGAAAAACCCATTTACTCGGGTTGCAAGGCGATTCGGTACCGTTAGATTGGACCTGGTTCAATTCCCGTTAATCTCAAGAATGTTGAAGGGTATGCATTCTGTAGCTCACTAGTTAAATACACTGTTAATTTTGCCCAGGTTTCTAGTCATACCTGTATCACACTTAATACTGGATTCCATCAATCACAGCTGCGATGTGTAAAATATTATCTACATTACGGGTGCAGGGAAAATAGGATCCATGGGCCAAATCCAGCCAACTATACCATTTTAACTGGTTTTTAAGGCTAATTTAAAAATTGCTATAAGCACATACAAAAATCACTACTGCCAAAAAATGTTGGGTTGGTGGCTACGTCCTGAATAGCAATTTTTACTACCAATTTTTGAAAAATTATTTTTTTAAATATGCATTTGACCATTGAGCTCAGAAATATCAAATTACAAGCTGCAAAATCTGAGCCAAACTGCAAAGTATAATGCTAAACATTGATAAGGAGGAAAATACTACATCAAACCTTTGATGTTACTAGCTGAAAACGGTGTTGCCTGGCACCAACTTTTGATGTTCGACATACACGCCAAGTCTTATCAAACAGAAAGTTTTTGTTTCCAACTATTCCAGCATCCTTTGTAACTTTAACCTTTGCTACACTCAATGGATGCCATCTGGGTGGATCTGGTTGAAATCCTATTTTCTACATGATTTTTAAAGTTGCATAATGATGAAAAAATGCATCCCAAATTTTTTTAGATGCACATGCTCTTGTCCGACCAATTTATTTTTTTAATAAATTCCTACGCCTATGTTATTTCTTATTAAATTTATAAAGTTATTTCATAACCAAACTAACCAAAATAAAACACTTAGATTGTCACTAACTTTTTATCCAATCTTTAGTAGATCTAAGAATATTTCTCAACTCACTTCACTAACTCACTTCACTAACAACATGGTGTGAATTCAATGCATGATGTCCATACTTAATGTTCCATTGTCATTTTATAGTGAAACTAATGTGTTCCATAATATCTTCTTTGAAAATAAATGTAATTCTCAACAATTCCTAATTATTAGAAAAACAATCAACAGAAATTTCACTAAAGATGGCTTCATTTCAACCTGATGTTCTTTTAGTGTTCAACTCTCAAATTTTCATCAGTTTCCTATCTTTTTTTTGCACAGGAGCTTGTCAAAAAGGAGGCTAGATTTGCTCGCAGTGTTGCCACTCTTTTTTTCCCCGAAGAAAAAGATAAATTTAAACTTTTTGTCATAGATATTCTTCTTCTTCAGCGTTCATTCTCATACTCCCTCTGGATCTCTCTCATAGCAGGACCATGGTTCTACTAGATTTCCAGCAGGATGTAGTCCAGAGAATAGAAATGCGTTGTGTCACCGTTTTATTTGTGCCAATGGCCCGACACATGCGTCTTCAGCGGATTATCATAGATATAAAACTGCTTAGCGACTGTCGCAATTCTGCTACCACTACGATCAGTGGAGTACAACCAAAAGTGGGTTTATGTTCATGCATTAAAGGACTAAATTAGACTTTCTGGCTTCACCCCACATGAAATATGCTCAATGGGCCTGATCTACATCCAACAGATGCTCACTAAGTAACTTCAGCATGTCTTCCTTATCCATCTTCAAGGTGCATTGAATACTCGCTGATTGCTATGAAAATAATGTTACATTATGTTGATGTTTACAGGGCTGTAGTATATGTACCTTTCTTTGGTCCAACATGTTCAATTTCAGCATAGCATTTTTTGGAACCCGCATCTCCTTTTCTAGTTGCTTAGCCATACAGCATCAATACATCCTGTTAACCATAACTATCAATTAGATGTGAAATATAATCGTAGTCAACTCTGGTTGGCTGACCTTGACATGTTTTAGACCATGTTTGATTTGTTTAAACTGTGTCATTATGGGCTAAAATAAAAAATGGTTTAAATTGTAAAGCTGAGGTGGGGAATGTTTTTGGTGTTGGCTGGCTTTATTTAACTTTTCTTGTGTGGTATGTTGACTAAAAGCTTTCTTTTAAGTCTCTTGTTAGAGCTCCAAGTAGTGGTAGTTTTTTTCTGAACTCAGGGGCCAGGGCATATAATCATTATTAGATCAACCTAAAGGGCAAGTAAAGGCAACATTCCTAAAAATGAACATATAGTAATGCAAAATGATGTAAAAAGGTTACTAAACACTTACCTAGCCTATTAATAAAAATATATTTTTAAGAAAAAAAACAAAAAACATACAATAAAACTAAACAGGACAATTCTCAACGTATCGGCTCAAATTGAACCTTTTAATTACTGCGGCACCATCCACTTTGTCGGACACCCTCTGGCCATTTGGTTATTTATATTAAAAATGAACATACTGTGTCATATGTCACTGTCAGTAGAGATGAGGAAGAGTTCTTCAGAGCTAGATAGCACAAATTCTAACATATGGATGTGAGTCTTGAACAATAAATAAATAAGATGGAAAAATTAGAGGCAACAAATATGTTATTCTATAGAAGAATGCTGAGAGTATCATTGACAGCTAAAAAACCAATGAGCAGGCGCTAATCTAATACTAGATGAGGGGCTAGATAATAATATCAGAAATAGATTGGGTTTTTTTTAAATGATTAATTTAGAAACTTTATGAGCCAGGGAAGTCTGGAGAACATAGTTACAACAGGCAAGAAAGGTTGTAGCATGAGGAAATATTAGACAGTCTGACATTGTGACATGGCACAGTGCCAATGATACTGATAAGAGATACTGGAGATAGAGAGTTGTGGAGATCAGTGATTGCCGACGCTAGTCGGCATGGCACCTGATGATGGTGAGATCAACCTCGTGGATATGAGAAAATGTCTTAGCTGCCAGATTTGGTCACTGGGCTGTATTTTGCTCACGTATATTGTAAAGAGATAAGTTAGTTAGGCTCGTTCTTCAATGTATGTTACATATTATCGTAAAACAGAAAGGAAAAGAAATTTCAGGAAAAATTCTTTCTTACTCATTGTATATATATTGGAAAATTTCAGGCTGCAAGAAATGGTGGACACAATGATCAAGGAACAGGAAGAAAGCATGCTATACTTCTCCTCGCTGGACAGCACAAGATGAGATGAGTTTTATTGTTTAGCATCAGAGATTTATGAGTATCAGAGAATTATCATTTTCAAATCATGATTTATTTATTTTTTAAAATTCCCATCAGCGATCATTGTTGAACAAGTACACATCTCATTCACTTTTCATTTTAAATATTTTTTCATTTGTATACCGTTGTTCCTAGTGGAGTATGTGTCATATCTGAGTCGTATGTGTTTATTACATACAAGTATTGTGTACATTAAGTTAAATTTACAATCAATTATTTTTTAACTTTTAATTCATTCTGATGTGATTTTATTCATTGTCTATAATTCTTAACTATGAGTTGTCTCAACTTGTTTCCTCTTTTTACTTGTGCCTTGTGAGTTCTGGTTTTATGCTTATCATGTTACACGGTACTTTTAGATATCATCAATAACGATAAATGGTAATATGTTACAAGAAAAATATGTATAAGAATGATTGGTATAAATTGTATTAAGTTTAAGTAATATAAACAAGGGCAACTTCTAGAAATAAACACAACATGACAGAGATGAGCATTTTTTATTCATTATTTCTGTTGTTTTGTTTCTTGATAAAGCCCTTTGAGCATAACATATAAATTATCCATGTTCTTCTGTATTCGTTCTCTAACTTCTGTAGATTAGCAGAATGTAGACATGAGAACAGAATTTATTGTCTCATAACAGAATTTAGGATCCTTTGCCAAGATTAACAAAATGTATATGGCTACAGTAAGAATGAATGAACTATATATGATAAATGTATGATAAATTTTAGTTGTAGAATTTACTATGCTCAACATAAGCATGTTTTGTATTTGAACTCTCAAGCATAATATTGTGGTCAGATTCTTGATTAGAAAACTGGCCTCACAGCACGTGGGGCATTCCCATAAGTGCTCCGCCCTCTGTTCCAGCAGCCATTCGACTTGATGGTGTTTCGAGTCCAATGCCGCCTAAACAGACGTCGACATCAGGGCACAACTCTGACCCTTGCAACAGTTTTCTTTGTTGTTGCGCCCACCCACGAAGGTTACGACTACAGACATTGTATAGATGACGTGCCATGAAGCTTCTATAAGAAGATAACCTCAATATAAAGGCATGTCATCTACTAAGGTTTTCTGTTGCATGGTTGGTTTGTCTAGTGAGCCATTGGTGAGACCCACAGACACAACCGCATGTGCAAATTGTGGTCAGATTATAATGTAACATTATATTAACATTTCCATGTTCTGACGAATGATAATTGATTTGGTTTTACAAAGCGATGGAGTTGAATGTTGATATTTACTAAAATATTAGCTTTGCTTTATTTCCCTTATATTTCATTGAAATATACATTCCAGTACAAGTACAGTGGAATTCCATTATAACAGCTTGGTCCGGACTGACAAAATATGTATGTAATAACAGAAATTCCCTATATACAGCATAAACAATATACCCGCAAGAATGAATATACCGGTAATTGGTGATTATGAAAATTGTTGTTATATCAGGAAATTTGTTATAAAAGAATGTGTTACAGAGGGATTCCACTGCAGTTGAAAATTTGTGGGAATTTGATTTTTTAATTGATGTAAATTGTACATGTCATCTGTTTGTGCTCATGTTGCTAGACTAGTCCTTGAAAGTTGCATTGATTATTACATAAAATATTTTAATTATTCACACAGAATGAGGCAGAAAACATCTTAGGAACAATTGGAAAATCCTTGTCTGTGTTTGTACATGAAAATGTATAGACATCATTAGGGGACCTAAGGGCTTGATTTATTGTTTTTCTTCTTCAGCGTTCATTCTCCCGCTGGATCTTCCTTGTAGCAGAACCATGGTCCTCCTAGACTTCCAGCAGGATGTAGTCCAGAGAATGGAAATGCGCTGTGTTGCTGTTTTATTTATGCCAATGACCCGACACATCCGTCTTCGGCTGTGATTTATTGTTTTGTTAAACAGATCTATATGGATATAGATATAAAGAATGCGTGCGCACACGTGTGTATGTGTGTGTGTGTATATATATATAGTTTGCCTTGCTGCGTCAGGGGTAGAAGAGTTCTCTGGAGATGGCTTTCTTGTGTGCTGTTTGTAAGATTGTTCTTGTGGCTTCTTTGATTTCTGTGATCCATCTTTTACATAGTGCCTCTGGCTTTATAGCCATTATGTCTATGTGTCATGGCCATCTGTGGCATGTTGATAAATATATATACCGGGTATTCTCAAATTCTCGCTGGATCTCTCTTGTAGCAGGACAATAGTCCTACTAGATTTTCAGTTTCAATATTACAGTTTTGGGTAATTGACTTTTATGGGATAGTCAAATCTAAACATCCCTTAGTCAAATCATTGTTCTGTTTAATTTTCTTCAATGTCAATTTTAACAATGTAACCATTACATCACTGATGTACTTTTCATAATTTTTCAAAGTAAAATGTTTTATACATAATTTTTCAAAGTAAAATGTTTTATGACACAGTAAATGTATTGTAAGACAAAATCTACATCTCATTTTATGTTTGCAATAATATTAAAAGAAGCCCACATAAAAAAAGAGAAAACATTGCACATAACCTGATAAGGAACTTAATAATGAAATTGTTGGTTGGTTGCTGATCCAGCGGTGTATGGGCCATGCCCTTTGACCCAATGACATTGTTATAATGGCATTATAATGCTGTGATCTCTGTGGATTTTCAACCCACCTTGGATCAGAGCCAGAAAATAACTATCACACCACTAGGAAGGTAGGTTTCTAAATATTGTAACTATGAATTGATTAGGAAAAGTGTTGGTATAATATCATGTATCGAACATATTGAAAGAAGACATGTAAATGATTCAATCACCTTATGAGAATGAACCCAAACCATATACCAATAGGGGAATATATAAAAAGAATATTCAGGCATAAGGCCAAAGGCAGACCAAGAAAATGGTGGATAGAAAACATCACGATAGCCTTGAACAAACATGGACTTAATGCAACCAAGGTGACACATCTGGCCTTGGAACGTCAACTTAAACTCCCACCCCTATGCTTACCGGCAAGTGTGGATACTATCAACTATCATTCATCTGGGGATAGACAATAGACAAAGATATTCAAGATGTGACTTCAATGTGATACTACACAATAAACCAAGATCAATCATCTATAAGAATTGATACATCAAATCCCATTACAAACAATTTGTCTGAACCAACAAAATATTTATGTAATAACAGAAATTTGATATATGCAGTATAAAAAATATATATAGGGACATTTGGAAAACACAGGATCTATGAAGGAACTCCATTGTATTTAATCATTTATTTGTGGTTCCTGTACTGAATGATTATAATTTATAAATATACTTGTATTTATCTTCTCTAGGATTTTTCTGTTTATACAAGGATTTTTCTGTTTATACAAGGATTTTTCTGTTTATAAAAGGATTTTTCTGTTTATACAAAGCTTTTTATGACTTTGTAGGTTTTTGGTGTAGATTATGATCCTAACAGGTTGGCAAATATGCTATATCTAATACTGAGGGGGGGGGGGCGCACTTACTTTGTATATGTGTGGTCCTGGATTAATTTCCCTGAATTGGGTACCAAATCAGTCCAGGAAGTAAAGACTGCAAGGGAGAGGAGATGGCCGCCGCCTGCATATAGCAGCAGATTCATTGAATTGTCAGATCGCTAACAATTCACACCATATGTAAATTCTATGTGTTAACTTTTTTTAAAACTATTTCTCATAGAAAATGTACATAAGTGATTAACTCAAATTAGCAAAAGACAATATAGTTGTATTTGTTGTTACTTGTTTTCGTCTAGTTCACTCATTCCATTTTAAATGAGCAGTTCACCATTTTGGAAAATTTTTGTAGAGAAATATGATTAAATGGCAACCTTGTTAATTTTTAAAAAAACTAGAGAATATGTGATATTCTGGTGGGTTTTTTTCATATTCATTCCTTCATATCTTTGTATGTGTTTTAAATGCATTTTTGTGTACAAATCTAGATCATTGTGTTATATGTATCACAATTTTGTTGTAATTATGGATGATACAACTAATGTTGTAGGCCTACTAAATGGCGTGGCAGCCAGATAATCTACTGTTGTAATACAAGAGAAGCATATAATGATAATAGAACCCTAAGGGAGTGCACATTTACCGCTCTAGTTCCTTGTGCCAGGCAGTAAAGTTTTACTTTCAGCTCCAGTTTGTTTCTCTTGCATTTTTTTTGGATGGGGAGGTTCTTTTTCAAGTCCCAAAAGACATTTTTATATTCAATGTAGCTGTAGGGTGCAATGTCATGATCAAAATGAACGGAAATAGATATAAGTTTTACCAAACTAAGTATAAAACACCCTAACAACAAGACACAGTAAAAGACGACGTTTCTACTAAGAAGTCTTCATCAGGATACAAACAACAGACAATGGATATTGCAAACAATCATAGTGTAAGAGAAGAGCAAATGAAGATGGTAGGATAGATCAGATGCGAGAGAGGAAGAGGCAAATACAGCAAAAATAGACTAGAAAGAGAGAAAACCACAGAGCACATATAACCAAAAAGTAGGAGGAAAATATTAAATAGTAGAGAGAGACGTGTCATAGGAGTAAATGATAATAACAGTAAGAGAATACAGTGATGATACATGCAGGGAGATGATCAAAATATTAGTAATAAGATGCATATAAAACTGATAACTTAGCTCAATGTGTGTAGTTCAATTGAAATCCTTGAAATAGATAGGCCAAAACAAATAGGCTTCAAGGTAGGAAGTTGGCAATAATAGCCGATGAATTGACAAAGCCAACGTAATGAGCTGGTCAGGTGGAAAAGGTAGCCAGAGGGTCAGATTATATACGAACTAGGCTGGTATACACCGTGAGAATAAGTGGGGGAAAGATAAGATATATCCCTGGGCAGTAGGAGGCAATAAAATATGACAATAATGTCTAATGCTTAATCGACAAGAAAGCACACTGCAAACACGTAAAAGGAAAGGGGCATGGAAGCTGAAATAGTAGGGGGTTGGCCGTATCCATGACTCCAACCAGATGGCCTATAGAGACAGATAGCAGGAGATAAAACAGGATGAGGGGGGCAGAGAAAAGGAAAGAATAAAAATAAAGAAGCGAGGAAGAAGTGAAGGTGACCACACAAGGAAGGAATGTGAAGGTGAGAGGGCACAACAAGGGGGCGGGGGTCTTAATAACAGAAGAGCACGTCATAAGAAGGTATAAAAAAAGAGGCTGATATAGAAAGACGAGGGAAGAGGGTGCTGAGAAAAGGGCACCAGTGGAGAGTAAAGGGACAGAAAATGAAAGCAATTGCGGATGGAGGCAGACCCGTGAAAACAACCCAGGCATGTGAACAAGTAAGGTCCCGCAAGGGAAAGGTGTCGGTTCGTAGTAGGTGACTAGTGGGTGTCACCATGTCATTGTTGTAGGAAGTTGGTGTGGCAGAAGTCCCGATGAAATATAATGGAAGATGGACCAGGGTCATAACTGCAATGACAAGCACCTTAAAGGCCAGGTTTTGGGAAATGTGGCCAATCGCATAATCTCAAGATGATATAAGGATGAGCTAGCCGCACGTCACAACCCCTATGTGGGTAATGCTCGCACTGTACACTAACCCATCTATAAGGAACAATGATCAATGGCCAGAACCTTGAACCACGAGTACCCAATCCCTTAGTGTGGGCCATGTACCATGGGGAGGAAAATGTCAGATGAAGTGAGGTACATATCAGTGTGAGACCAACCGTACGTCCAACCCGTTTATAGGCGTTACTCGTACTGCACACTGGCTCAATAGACAAACATAGGAGGGGCCACTGCCTCCGGGCCATCCTAGTTGTGTGTAGCAAGACGCCTGTTGGTGCTGCAATCATATCAGTCGAGGTTGCGTAGTCAGTCATACAGTCTACACATGATAGGCTGCTGTAAGGGTAGCTGACCCAAAGTAAGGCAGCCAGAAAGTAGCATAGATCGATGGTACGGTGTGTGCACTGGGCACTAGGAGTGGCAAAAGGGAAAGAACAAAATAGTATGAAAGGTTAACAAGAAAAGAGAAAGCAGGATGAGGAATCATAAGAGGAAGAGATGAATCACTCCCTAGAAGGAAAGGAGAGAATGATAGCGAGGGAAACATGAACCAACAAAACGGCGCGCCAAACCGCAACAGACCCACGGTCTTGTCCTATCCATGTGTGCCGCTAGACGTCATGGGGAGCCGAAATCTTCTTTCTTTAGCTAACTATGATACCGCTGCTATAGTGCAGCCTTGGTGTTCTAGTATTTCTCTGATGTCATCTATCCATCTTTGTCTGTTTTCCTCTGTTTCTCTTTTCAGATGATCTATTGAACATCATATTTTCCCATTGTGTGTGGAACTGACTGTTGTTTGAGCAGCCTCATTTTCATGCAAACAAAACATTTTCAGAAGCATTTGCACTTTTAAATTGTAACTATTGACTTTATATATCTTCATCTTACCCCCAGTGTCATCAGACACCACATAGAGTTCACTGTGTCGGGTCATGCATTTATACATTTGGAATGTCCTTTCATTAAAATACAAATCTTCTTCTGCGTTCGTTCTCAAACTCCTGCAGATTAGCAGGATGTAGTCCGGAGAACAGAATGCATTGTGTCATGGTTTACAGCATTGCTGCGATATCTGCGCCTTTCGGCCTGACTCATCAGACTTCAGCATGGCTTTGGGTCATTGACCATATATGGAATGGGACAGCCAACTCCATCCCATAACCTCATTAGTCGCCTTTTACGACATGCATGGATGGTAAAAAGTGTTGCTATTCTTTGCTCCCCTTTCGGGCCCTGGCAATACACGGGCGTATTAAAATACAAATTACATCATTTTCTAATGAGTCATATTAGAGAATGATTGCTTCTAATGAGCCACATTGGAGAATGTGATTATTTCTAATGAGTCATATTAGAGAATGATTGCTTCTAATGAGCCCCATTGGAGAATGATTGTTGCTAATAAGTCACATATGAGAATTGTTTTTAATGAGCCACATTTGAGAATTATTGTTTCTAATGAGCCACATTGGAGAATGTGATTGTTTCTAATGAGCCACATTGGAGAATGTGATTGTTTCTAATGAACCCCATTGGACAATATGATTGTTGCTAATGAGCCACATTGGAGAAGGATTGTTACTAATGAGCCACATATGAGAATTGTTTTTAATGAGCCACATTTGAGAATGATTGTTTCTAATGAGCCACATTTGAGAATTATTGTTTCTAATGAGCCACATTGGAGAATGTGATTGTTTCTAATGAGCCACATTAGAGAATGATTGTTTCTAATGAGCCACATTGGAGAATGCAATTGTTTTTAATGAGCCACATTAGAGAATTATTGTTTCTAATGAGCCACATTGGAGAATGTGATTGTTTCTAATGAGCCACATTGGAGAATGTGATTGTTTCTAATGAACCCCATTGGACAATATGATTGTTGCTAATGAGCCACATTGGAGAAGGATTGTTACTAATGAGCCACATATGAGAATTGTTTTTAATGAGCCACATTTGAGAATGATTGTTTCTAATGAGCCACATTTGAGAATTATTGTTTCTAATGAGCCACATTGGAGAATGTGATTGTTTCTAATGAGCCACATTTGAGAATGATTGTTTCTAATGAGCCACATTTGAGAATGATTGTTTCTAATGAGCCACATTTGAGAATGATTGTTTCTAATGAGCCACATTGGAGAATGCAATTGTTTCTAATGAGCCACATTAGAGAATGATTGTTTATGAGCCACATTAGAGAATGATTGTTTCTAATGTGCCACATTGGAGAATGATTGTTTCTAATGAGCCACATTGGAGAATTTTATTGTTTCTAAGCCACATTGGAGAATGTGATTGTTTCTAATGAGCCACATTGGAGAATGTGATTGTTTCTAATGAGCCACATTGGAGAATGTGATTGTTTCTAATGAGCAACATTAGAGAATGATTGTTTCTAATGAGCCACATTGGAGAATGCAATTGTTTCTAATGAGCCACATTGGAGAATGCAATTGTTTCTAATGAGCCACATTGGAGAATGCGATTGTTTCTAATGAGCCACATTGGAGAATGTGATTGTTTCTAATGAGCCACATTGGAGAATGTGATTGTTTCTAATGAGCCACATTGGAGAATGATTGTTTATTTTTTTTTAGAAAATGATATAATATAATTTAGAGAATAAGAATATTATTCACCAAAAATATGCAATGGTTTATCAGTTAATCTGTGCCAGATTATCAGCATGGCACTCCGTGTCCACATGTGCTGTGACCTCATATTCATTATGTCCTTCAGAATGTGGTAACTGACTATTCCAGTTCTTTATGTACTTCCTGCATCTCATTTCTATATTTCCGTTGGATACGTTTGTTTGTTGTGATAATTTTTCCATTCGTCATCTTTTAATTTTTTTTATGTGTATCTTGATTAAGACCTTTTGGTTGAAACATTGAATATGATTAGTGTATTGCAATTTGTATGTTTTCTTGTGTGCACATCATTACCCACTAGTTTTAGTTATAGTCCGTCATGTCTGAGTGAAGTGATTATATAAACCTGTGTTTTACGTAATACAATTATTCCAGTTCTGTGTTGGTTGATAACTCTTTGTTTGGTACCTGTATGACATTCATTTCATACAACACCACACATTACTCCCACGTTGGTTGTATTCAAAATATCAGCACGTCACACTGACCACACTGGCAAGTCTGCCTATTCTTTCATTTCCCCTAATAATGAGTTTCATTGATTAGCGACTTGTTTTGTCATGAGTATTAAATAGAATGTATTATGAATTAATCTTATTAAGTTATTTTATAGACTACGTATAGACCATAAGTTCATTGGATAGGCTACATTTCCAGTGCTCTTGATATTAGTAATAATTATCATTTATTGGTTCATGAGCACAGATAAACATGTTTCATCTAGGACACTTGATCACACCCTTGTACAAAATAAAACTGTATAAATATGTATATAAACGTTATATTTGTAGATAAATGTTACGAGTAATTTTATTTGTGGTCATGTGATTGTAATGATGTGTGGCTGTTACTAAATCAAAGAATGAGAGAGAGAATTCTGGATTGTTGAATATGTAGTGTAGTCTTATTACGGTATTTAATTTATAACAAATTTCCTATTTCTTCAACGAACATTCTTAAACTCGCACTGGATCTCTCTTTTAGCAGGACATTGGTCCTACTAGATTTCCGGTGGGATGTAGTCTAGAGAATGGAAATGCATTGTACGCCGTTTTATTTGCGCCAATGGCCAGACACATCTGTCTTCTGCTGGAAATTCTCTATTTAATAGTCAAATCCCAATATAATAACTTGGTCTTATATAAACTTGGTTTATACCACCAGGCTGTGTGTTATGGTTTTCATGAACAAACAAATATATCCTGGAACTTATTGAACATCCTTCATATAAACTGTATAAAAAATAACAAATGTCCCAGAACTTACTGAACATCCCTCATATACACTGTATAAATAGAACAAATCTGTCCCGGAACTTATTAACATCCCTCATATACACTGTATAAATAGAACAAATCTGTCCCGGAACTTATTAACATCCCTCATATACACTATAAATATAACAAATATCCTGGAAGGTATCACACATCCCCCTCATATACACAGTATAAATAGAACAAATGTCCTGAAGGTATCATACACCCCCCTCATATACACTGTATAAATAGAACAAATATCCTGGAAGGTATCACACATCCCCCTCATATACACTGTATAAATAGAACAAATGTCCTGGAAGGTATCATACACCCCCCTCATATACACTGTATAAAAAGAACAAATCTGTCCCTGAACTTATTGAACATCCCTCATATACACTGTATAAATAGAACAAATATCCTGTAAGGTATCACACATCCCTCTCATATACACTGTATAAATAGAACAAATGTCCTGGAAGGTATCACACATCGCTCTCATATACACTGTAGAAAAATAACAAGGGTCTTTAAAATGTCAATGAATGTTTATTTTCATCAGTATATTCAAAACAATAAAAGGTTATTTTCCAGCAACCAATAAGCTATCATACAACAACATATTTATATATATATTATATTAATAGCATACTTTAATCAGCCAATTGTGCATCTGAACCATTCAGAAAGCAATGGCAAACTACTGAAAGGGTACCCAAAAAAAAAAGATGGATATGCCTTACATGCCTTATTACATCTTGCATCTATTTCTGCTTCTTGTTTGTTGTCATATCTCAATGTGCTGCCAAGATATTTGAATTCTTCTACTTGTTTTGTTTGTTTATTATTTATCTGTATGTTGATGTTCTCCTTTTCTCTTGCAATTTTCATTACTTCTGTTTTGTCTATGTTGATTTTCATTCCAAATTGCTTGCCTGTTGTGTCTATTATGTTTAGGTGGTCTTGCAGATTTTTTATGCTGTTGTGGAATAAAACCTGATCATCTGCAAAAAGCAGTTCATTTATTTTATTTGAATTTGCTGTTTTGTTTATATGGTCCATGTATGTAATAAAAAGTAGTGGAGACAATACACATCCTTGTTTTACTCCTGTGCTAATCACAAAGTCTTTTGTGTAGCCTGCTGCTGTTCTTACAGTGCAGCTGCTATTGTTATAGAGACTTCTAAAGTTCAAGATTGGCAACACAGCCATGTGTACATGTGGACAGGCAGCACAGAGTGCCAAACATATACTTCAAGAGTGTTCTGAGCATGAAACGCTGAGACAGACATATTGGCCAGAGGAAACAACACTGGAATCAAAGCTCTATGGGACACTGTATGAACTACAAAAGACAGTGAGTTTTATTAAGGAGACAAAATTACAGATATAGACATGTTTCAAGTAAACAGAAGAAGAATATAGACTTCTATAAACATTAATTAAATGTTAGCATACTCCATAAATTGTTAATGTTTTCCAGAGCTTTTCTCTGTTTACTCAGTCAAATGCTTTCTCGTGATCTATGAAGGATATGTTTAAGTTTTGGTTGTATTCTATTGACTTCTCTGCCAACTGTTTCAGAATAAATATTGCATCTGAACATCCTCAGATTCGTCTAAAACCCATTTGTGTATTACTAAGCTGTTGTTCTATTATAGGTCTTAGTCTTTTCTCTACTATTTTGGCATATAATTTTCCCACATGGCTTAAACAAGTAAATTCCCCATTACTGGTTAGTCTCTTTTGCTGCCTTTTTCCATATCAGCACTATAATAGCTTTAGATGTTGCATAAATCAGACAAATGGCTCTCTGCAATTAAAAAAAACATGCAGCACCTTAGGGACAAAAAAAGGAGAAAAGCAGCTGTTCAACAACAGAGATTGGCTAAAAAGACACAGGTAGGCCAAACACCGCCTAAATTGATCATGTTATGCCCAATCCAAGCAACTTTGGGACCAGCATATTTGCCATATACTAACTCAGAGACAAGGTTATCTCCCGGAATTTTAAAAAGTGGATGTAAAAAATGGCTATCACCCACCAATGTTCCCTATAATTTTCTTCTCATGTGAGCACATCTGAAAATGTCTGAGAAGTGAATATTTCCATGTGAATGTTTCTACTACCTATATAAGAAATAATTAATCTGTACGTCATTCACTCGTACTTTATATGCACGGCAGTCGGACCCGTGCACATTGGATGGAATATTGGTCACAAATAATAGCAACACTATTTTCTTCTTATGTACATTATTTTATTGTCTATTTGTATCCTCTTACTCTTGTACCAGTTTGTATACTACTACTTTTTATCTATGCAACTAATTAGCAGGCAAAACTAACTGGTTACCGGTAATAAAATAGTTTTTCAATGCATCAAGAAAATACCATTCAGAAATCAATGACAAAACTTCTGAATGTAAATATTGTCTAGAAATTCACTAAAGACACAAAAAGGTTGAGTTTATTTCTACATACTGAATAGGATTGTCTTCCCCAGGTGGATGGTGACATTTGCCATTAAGTGTTAGGGTAGGAACATTAGTTTTTATTCTAATGACAGCTTTTTCGCCTCTGTTGTGATATATCCATGATTGTTTCAAATGTCCCATGTTATCTATCCATTTTTTCTTGGTCTCCCCCTGACTATAATTTGATTATGTTTTATTCTATCTGCTTCTTCAGCGTTCATTCTCAAACTCCCGCTGGATCTCCCTTGTAGCAGGACCATGGTCCTACTAGATTTCCAGCAGGATTTAGTCCTGAGAATGGAAATGCGCTGTGTCACCATTTTATTTGCACCAATAGCCATACACATCCGTCTTCTGCGGAATTTTATTATATGAGTTCGTAGGTCCAAGTCTGGCATTTGTAATGAAGTGTTGATAGAAAAATGCTCTTTTCATCATTTGTCGTTTGACTTCGATATTGATAATCGGATGTTAAAGTATTGGTGACAGTTGATAAGTCACTGCATTGTCCCTTTAACTTCTTAATTCTGTCTGCCTGGACTTCTGTAATAGGGTACATAACCAAGACCTTGCTATTATAGAATGCTGTTGTTATGTTATATCCATGTTTTTTGGCTTTGTCCAGACTGCATGACTTGACAACCTAGTCAGCAGTTGTCTTCCATGTTTTTTCTCTTGACAACCAAGTCAGGAGTTGTCTCCCATTTTGGCATTCTTTGACAACCAAGTCAGCAGTTGTCTCCCATGTTGTTATTCCTTGACAACCCAGTCATCTGTTGCAATTATTGGTACCAAGATCTCAAGCTCTGTAATCATCATTGGAGTCGTCTATACAAATTTTTTCACAATAATTTACTGATGCGTTGTTGGGTACCGAGGTGGTGGTGTGTTGAATACTGCATTCACAGATGGTGGTGGGAGTGAGGGGTGGAACACTGGGAAACAGTGTGGCCGAGGAATTGAATGACTGGAAACTGGAGGTGGTAATGGTGATCGCAGAATTTGATGAGGGGAAATTGGAGGTGGTAATGGTGATCGCAGAATTTGATGAGGGGAAACTGGAGGTGGTAATGGTGATCGCAAAAATTGATGAGGGGAAACTGGAGGTTGTAATGGTGATAGCAGAATTTGAGAAGTGGATACTGGAGGTGGAGTTGGTAATGGTGGTCGAAGAATTTGATGAGTGGAAACTGGAGGTGGTGTTGGTAATATTGGTCGCAGTGGTGGAGTTGGTGGCGGCGGTGTTGATGTATTAATATGACTTACATTTGAAAGGGAAAAACATGGACCCCCACCAAAACTGTTGACTTGTGGCTGCACTGAATTCTGTAGTGGACCTAGACTATTTTTTGGTACACATGGTGGTGGTGGAAATGTCAAGCTACCGAACTGAGGAGGTCTAAACTGACGAAAGCTCATTGTGTTAATATTTCCTAGTCCTCCAGAATTTGTTGGTCCAGCTGTAGAAGCATTCGGCATCTTAGCCGGCATTCTTGACTGACCGTTCCATTCTGGTCTTTTCCCAAATCCAAGACAAGGTGGCCATTGCTTTCCGAAAGCACTATGTGGCACAGGAGGTGGTTGTGTTGGTGCAAAATTGGGTTGTTGAACAGGTAAACTCTGTTCATTTCCTGTGAGAGAAAATAATTAATAATAATAACTGTAACAAAACATGGAAGTTCAATGAAAGAAAAAATCAGAAAAACCATTCATTAATGGATACCTAATTTGTATCAGTAAAACTCCTCTGGGATGAAGACCAATGGGAAACATACATTCATATATGTATGATTGCAGCACATGTTGGTGTGTACCATTCTGTCAATGATTGTAGCATGTGTTGGTGTGTACCAACTCTGTCAATGATTGTAGCATGTGTAGGTGTGTACCAACTCTGTCAATGATTGTAGCATGTGATGGTGTGTACCAACTCTGTCAATGATTGTAGCATGTGTTGGTGTCTACCAACTCTGTCAATGATTGTAGCAAGTGTTGGTGTGTACCAACTCTGTCAATGATTGTAGCATTTGTTGGTGTGTACCAACTCTATCAATGATTGTATGATTGTAACATGTGTTGGTGTGTACCAACTCTGTCAATGATTGTAGCATGTGTTGGTATGTACAGCCATCAATGATAGTATGATTGCAGCATGTGTTGGTATGTACAGCCATCAATGATAGTATGATTGTAACATGTGTTGGTATGTACAGCCATCAATGATTGTATGATTGCAGGTGTGATTGTAGCATGTGTTGGTATGTACAGCCATCAATGATTGTATGATTGCAGGTGTGATTGCAGCATGTGTTAGTGTGTACCAACTCTATCAATTATTACATTCCTTAGCAGACCAACATACTACTGGTTTGTGCTCTCGTCTGAGTCATACCAGTCCAGTATAGAAGTAACACAACACAGAGTTGTTTCAATATGCTGGAAATATGACCAATTAGCTCTTACTTCCTATATGCAATAAAGTAGTTTCTCCAGATCTTTATTCTATGGGTTTTTCTACCTATCCAAAATATGTAGGGTTGAAATCATGAGCTTCAGCTCTCCTGGTAAGCATCTTTCCTATCAGAGATGTAATTGGCAATCCAGCTTTTTGCCATGGTCGTTGGGCAGCCAGCTATGCATTCTCCACCATCCAATATGGGGGGGGGGGGGGGGGGTTCCTCCAATTATGCAGGACTAACATGGCTGCCTGATTCTGAGCGTTCCCAAGGAATTGTCACAACCTAGAGTGGTTTTTCACCATATGCCACCTGTTCATAGAGGAAGCACTACATACACGTAGGTAGCTAAGATCATGATGAGAACTGGAGCTTATCTGGTTCCTGTAATGATGTGCAGTGTTGGATTCTCTGAATGTTGTAACACAAATAAAATATAATCATAAAGATGAAATGTTGTGGGACTTCCCACAAATAAAATGCCTTGGGACTTCCACAAGAGGAAAACCTTACTATATTGGCATTTCACATACTGAGAAATTACTATGAATAATGTCGGAATAATCAGACTTTACACATGCAACAACACAGAGTACGGTAAAGGAATGTCCCATGGCAGCAACCTGCAGTCAGAGATAACTCTTCATGTACTAAGCCGCAGCAACTAATAGGTAGGGTGGCCAGTTTCTTTCCCAACTATGTTTACCTTCCTCAACTCATGCGTCAGGTACCCATTTACAGCTGGGTCGACTGGCCATGTCAGGCAAGAAATCAGACCCGAATTTATTTTGTCCAGTTGTGGTTTCAAATCTGGCATGCTGTAACCAGGTGATAGTAAGCAAGCTCACTATCAACTAGGCTACTGCTCTCTACATAGAGTAAGATATATATTTATTGGTATTGCAGGTTTAAATCAATTTTCAGGAAATTCAGTGGACTATGTTCTTGTATTTGAGCATTAAATAAATTGGTAGCATATCCTATCCAGGACATAGCTATCAACCCAGCATTTGTTGGCTGTGGTGATTTTCTAGGCAATATAAATACGTTCAGTAGGTTGCCATTGCTTTCTGAACGGTCCGGATGCACAATTGTCTGTGGTGAGGATCGAACTCGGTACCTTTGCCGTCACAGACGCGCTCTGTACCACTTCGCCACAGAGCCGGACTAAGAGCATTATTTGAGCATTAGTTTCTGCAAAGTACCTACTTTTGGTGTTAACTAAATGTTACAGTTGTAACAGACTAATTAAAGAATGACTCCTGCAAAGTACCTACTTTTGGTGCTAACTAAATGTTACAGGTATAACAGACTAATTAAAGAATGATTCCTGCAAAGTACCTACTTTTGGTGCTAACTAAATGTTACAGTTATAACAGACTAATTAAAGAATGATTCCTGCAAAGTACCTACTTTTGGTGCTAACTAAATGTTACAGGTATAACAGACTAATTAAAGAATGATTCCTGCAAAGTACCTACTTTTGGTGCTAACTAAATGTTACAGGTATAACAGACTAATTAAAGAATGATTCCTGCAAAGTACCTACTTTTGGTGCTAACTAAATGTTACAGGTATAACAGACTAATTAAAAAATGATTCCTGCAAAGTACCTACTTTTGGTGCTAACTAAATGTTACAGTTATAACAGACTAATTAAAGAATGACTTTTGTATGGATGTGTATTAGAAATCCAGGCTCCTCTCTCGAAAAAGTTTGTTCTGGTACAAAATGAATAATGAATTAGTTTAAATCTTTACAAGGCTATATGCTCAGTCTAAAACTGCATTTATTAGTGCTGGACTGTCTTCCATCTTTGACTTTATGGTCAAGCTGCCATATTTTTGGCACTCACATAGCACATTGTAGCCTGATGTTCAGGATCACCATGTGGAGTATTCTCAACTTTAGTTCACTGATTCTGACAGGATCACCGTGTGGAGTATTCTCAACTTTAGTTCACTGATTCTGACAGGATCACCATGTGGAGTATTCTCAACTTTAGTTCACTGATTCTGACAGGATCACCATGTGGAGTATTCTCAACTTTAGTTCACTGATTCTGACAGGATCACCGTGTGGAGTATTCTCAAATTTAGTTCACTGATTCTGACAGGATCACCGTGTGGAGTATTCTCAACTTTAGTTCACTGATTCTGACAGGATCACCGTGTGGAGTATTCTCAACTTTAGTTCACTGATTCTGACAGGATCACCGTGTGGAGTATTCTCAACTTTAGTTTACTGATTCTGGTGCTAGCAATTAGCTGTGTCACACTATTTCACATTAGTACAAGTCAATGCACCACCTCTGACAATGAGGAACTTCATGTACAAAAGAATGTCCATGTGGATTTAGAATCCAAACCCCTGAATACATACTTAATGTCTGTCTGATGTACAACAAGCACTGATGGCATATCTGGCCAGAGATGACAGAATTGAGACAAAAGAAATGGAGAAGTCGTTCTGACAGGGGAAAAAAATAATGGACTCTGCCATGGCGGCAGGATTAACAATCTAGCATTGCAGCAAAACTGAATGCAGAAGAAGCTATGAGCCAATACAGCCTATGAACTACAGTAATTAGTACCTTGATCACATCCTGATACAAGTGTTATAAATTATCATTCATTGGTAAATACTAAATTATATTCAAGCCATAATGAGATGATACTATTATGTGTACAATATTATGTGATACTTACCAATTTGACCAACACTGTTTGAATTTGGCCTGGTAGTTTTTGTGGATGAACTGAATGTGTGATCTTTGTTACCAAATGGATTTCTATTAAGAGCACCTTGAAGTAATTGTGGACCATTAGAATCTGTAATATCACACAGAAAAAAAAATGATGGAAAGGTATCTATTGTTGGGAGTCTACATGCAATGTAAATGTTGTATTGGAAAATTGTTTTATGCTAGAATCACAGTTTGTGGCGAAGACCCATGAAAGGAGAGAGAATAGTTCCATTGTTACCTGCAAAGCATGTCGTAAGAGGCATCTAAAGAGGTTTTGGGATGGAGTTGGCTGTTCCCTCCCATAGAAGGTTAAAGTAGCCCAGAAGCCATACTGAAGTCGGATTTACCCAGGTAGATATAAACGATAGGCTGCAAACTATTACACAACGCTTCCTGTTATCTGGATCCGCTGACCAGCAGGAGTTTGAGAATTAACACACAAGAAGAGTCGCTGAAGTAGGTTATTCAATAAATAAATAACAGTGACTTCCCCTTAATATAGCATGCTTAATATTCTTGATTAGGAACAAGCATCGCCACACAAGGGGCATTTTCTAAGTGCTCTGCTTGTCATTCCATCAACCATTTAAGAGTATATAAGCTCAGTCTGTTGTTGATCCGTCTGATCTTTCTACAGAGGAAGTACTTTCTCCCCTCACATTTATTTCATTCTCTGAACATGTATATTGTCTCTTTCAGAATTCTTTTCACTGTTTTGTTGTGTATTCATAACTGCTCGAATCAATTTGATCTTTTGTTGTCTTTGTCTCCCGCAGGAAATGGACAGTGGATCCATGTGATGCTTTGGATTTTTTAGAAGAGTAATGCACTCCTTTCTTATCATGCACTTTTCTATCGACAGCATACTCTAAGAGTCTAATAGAATTATGTGATTATAATTATAGAGCTATGTAATTGTTCTAATGGTTGGCTGATTAAACATACTCATTATGTCTCCACAAGCGCCAAATTTCATGCATGCTATACTTAACACTGGATTCCACCAACAGCAGCTTAGATGGATCTTCTATTACATTTTAAGCAGGGATTCTTGTTATCAAAAATATTTAGAGAACCTTTGAATTTCAATTTGTGTCAGTCAGGCAGTCAACTATGCATTTGTTGTAGAATTAGAACCTCTGGATATATTTTCCGGTTCTTGGTTGGGACAGGTACCCCCTAATGTGATTATTTCCCTTGGCAATAATAATGTTTGTCTGTGTATATTTATCCTTCATTAATTTTAATATAAATTTATTTAGGTTAGGGTTAATTATGTAAAACAAAACCTCTCCTAACCCCCAAAAAAATTATTAGTTGAATTTATAATAGATAAATATCAATTGGCAAGGGAAATAATCGCGCGGGGGGGGGGGGGTGTGGGTGTGTACACATTCCAAACCAGAACCTATTTCAGACAATTTTAACATCTGGACTAGAAGCTGGTATAAAATATAATTTGCAGGTTTTTTTTCACCAGGGAAGTAGAAATTATGGTAGTCGGGGACCTAGCACTTGACTCATGACTATAATTATTTAATATTTCCGAATGTGATATTCGACATGCTAGATGATGTTTGAGAAATATGTCCTGTTCATATTCCGACAGGTAGATAAAAGCACTGCTTCTTCATGGTCATCTATTAATAGAATGTGCTCATCCAAGACTGACCAGTGAATTATGTCAAATGTTTATGATGTTCTGAAATAGTTTCTGTAGAAGTGTCCTAACGGAAGTTAACACTGAACTAACACTATCATCTGCTGCTATTTTAGTAGAAGGAAACTGCCCATGTGCAACTCAACATGTTGCATCATGAGCATCAGTCCTAGGTGCAAGTCAAGCTGATCCAAAAATCCTGAAGTCACATTTCCAAGGTCAAAAGGCACAGATATTGCAGCCAAGCTCTAAACCATAACACAATCTGGTCTCTGCATTACATCCTGCACACTAGCAGAAGTTTGAGAAGAAACAGAAAATGTTTCTGCAGCTTCTTGAAATAAATTATCATTAAAACAAAAAAAAGAAAACATTGCAGTACCTTGTTCAGATGTAAAGTTTCTCTTTCTGAAAAACACAATTTGCAGATAAATTATGACATATTCTGTATAAATAAAACATTTATTGAAAACATCTAAAACAATTTTAATAAAAACCATACAAATGAGTATTTTAATAGACATTTACAGAATAGACAAACTGTGTGTGTGTGTGTATATATATATATATATATATATATATATATATATATTGACCTTTGTTTATTAAATTGCTTTTGGGTCAAAATAATTCTTTGCACTTGTATGTTGTAATGTGGCCTCACACCTGGCCTATACACATTATATATATATCTATCTCAGTGCTCTGCAACCTTTTCTCACTCCTGATATTCTCAGAATTCCTTGGCACACCAAAAGTAACAATATATATATATATAAAAATTAAACACACATATTTTACATTAGTTTAATATTTCATAACTGACATACACAAGAACTACATCCATATATTTACTTTTATATGTCTTAATTAATCACTATGCCAGCATTTCCTTATTTCATCAATATAACATAATAATAACTCAATTAATGTGATACTGACTAAATATTTATGTGAAACAATAGTGGGCCATGGTACACCAGCTGCAGCTCACTGCTATATATATGCTAGTGTACTGGCCCTAACTAAAAAATTAATGAAATGGTACATATCACTACAGTTAGAAGTTAAGAAAATAACAACCACTATTGACTAGTATACCTTCGTTTCCTTTTACGAACACACATTTGGCTTTGATTTTCATCTATTCCTCTGGCTATGTTTCGCAGACGCAACCGTACTTTTCTTTCTTCCTCATCATCAGAAAATTCCACATGCTTAGATTTAAAAAAATATTAACAAACATATCAGTAAATGAGTAATAAAAATAAAAGATATGCAAAGGGTTTTGCACTGGTCTCGTGATTCCAAGGGCTAGAAGATAGTCAAGACTGTTAAATCATCCCTTTGAGATGCATCCCAGTAAAAGGTTTTCAAAACTTCTGGTCAGCGATTTGGGCTTGAGTTTGAGCTACACAGACTAAAAATGAAAACTTATTGCACACACAGCAAAACAATATCTCTGATCGATACCTCTCAATCCCGAGAGCTGACAAAACTGTTGCATCACACTACATGAAAATGGTTAGACTGGATAGTCGGTTTCCATAGCCAAGTTTGTGAGATCCGTGAGCAAGTCTCTGGCAAAGCACGTCCCATTTTAAAGGCAGGAAAGGTTACATTAATCCCTTTGATACCTTAAGTCATACAGTGTACAACACGAAAATGAGTAATGATTGCTGTATAGAATGTTTATAAATACCACGGAAGCAATAGAAATTCCAGTTCCCTTTCACCTATAAGCCTTATATAACATATATTAATAATGTAAATTAGTTTGCATATAGAGTAAACAGAAAAACAGTTTTGCAGGTTTTGCTTCAGCAAGGTAATATCTTGCTATTTACTGTTGCATGTTAATTCTCACATCTACTAGTGATTAGATAGAATCTAAACATATATAAGTTCACAGCCTTTTCAAGTTCTAATTGCAGATAGACAAGCAATGACTGTCACACATCCATAAACTCCAATTGAAAAATGGCATTGTTTGTGATAGATTTGTCGACTTTCTGGAAAATATTTAATTTGAATCAGGATCAGAACTTGTGCTGTCATACACTGGAGAAATTTGGATAAAACTGTAACTAAACTAGGCCTACACTACATTGCATGTTAATAATAAGTAATCAGGTGTCGTTGAAATTTAAACCACCAAAGCCAGATGTGTATTGGCCATATGCATAAAAATTGCAACACAGCGCATTTCAATTCTCATAGAATGACGCCGTGTGCATCTTTGCATCACAGAGCAGTCCTCATGCCTGTAACATGCGTACTGCATCTCTATCAGTTGCAGTTAGGCTTATGGTAGAAAATAAAATCTAGGACTTATGGTAGACATTGTGTATCTAGAACTGAGCTGGCAGTCACTGATGTCACAAAATTTCAAATCTGTGCTAGTTTTATAGAATGTTGGAATGGTAGGCCCATTTACCAAACATGAACATAAAAGTATTCTAAATTGTTTGCTGCCATATCATGTAAAACATTTGCAAGCAGGATCAATTTTTTTAACCTGTACAATACATTTACATTATATCACATCTGTACCACTATCACAACTAGAAACAACAGACAATGCCTCCTCCCCCCTGTATGTTCTATTCTGTGATGATTGAAAACAGCATTGCCCATGTATTGAGTGGGGCCCGAGAGGGGAGCAAAGAATAGCAACAATGTTTACCTTCCATGCATGTCTAAGAGGCGACTAAGGAGGTTATGGAATTAGCGGTCCAAAAACCATATGGGTCAATGTAACCTAAAGCCATGATAAAGTCGGATGTGTCAGGCCGAAAGGTACAGATATTGAGTATTGCTGTAAACCATGACACAACGCATTCCGTTCCCTGGACGACATCCTAATCTGAAAGAGTTTGAGAATGAATGCAGAAGAAAACATCATTAACAGAATAATCAGAAACTGAACTTGTATAAATACTGTTTGTAGAGTCCAACAATGACAATAACAAATATATAAATACTGTTTGTAGAGTCCAACAATGACAATAACAAATATATAAATACTGTTTGTAGAGTCAAACAATGACAATAACAAATATATAAATACTGTTTGCAGAGTCCAACAATGACAATAACAAATATATAAATACTGTTTGTAGAGTCCAACAATGACAATAACAAATATATAAATACTGTTTGCAGAGTCCAACAATGACAATAACAAATATATAAATACTGTTTGTAGAGTCCAACAATGACAATAACAAATATATAAATACTGTTTGCAGAGTCCAACAATGACAATAATTAATATATAAATACTGTTTGCAGAGTCCAACAATGACAATAACAAATAGACAAAGAGGAAAATGGTGATAGTCTGAACAACTAACATACAATTTATATATAAAAAGGTATGTCCCATGTCAGCAACCTGTCATCGGGGATGAAGATAACTTTTCATGTACCAAGCCGCAGCAACCATTAGGTGGCCTGGCCAGCTCCCTTCCCTGTTGCCTTTACCAAACATGAACCTAAAAGTATATATATATATATATATCTATACTGCGGTAAATTAGCTTCAGATAATTTGTCAAATGCTAAATAAATTCAAGAGTTACATTCAACATATAAATACTTACTGTTGGAGGAGGCGCATTGTCATGTTCCCAGGAAGCATCATCACATTTTACTCTGAAAAGCAGATTTTGAAATTCCAAAATTTAACAAAACATAAACTAATTCATGAAATAAAAGAATATTCAAATAGCAATTAAAACAAAATATGGCCAGGATTCACATTTCATACAAGTTAACTAACAGGAATAATCCATTAGCTGTAAGAAGGTAGCTGCTGACATCCCATCTTTCTGACAAAAGCAAAGGTCCTTGCTCGTTGAGTAATGGATGTGACACCCAAACTCATAGAATTTGTTGTCTCACATGCATGATTTTGTACCATGATTTAGAAGTCAAGGTCCCAGTTGCCACATGAACGTACAACATGTAAGGTGGAACATGTTTTTTCACATGCATGATTTTGTACCATGATTTAGAAGTCAAGGTCCCAGTTGCCACATGAACGTACAAACATGTAAGGTAGAACATGTTTTGCTTCTCTTCATGCTATGACTCATCACATGAGATCACTATAAATATATTGAAGTGTTAGCACAATACCTTTATGTTGTTGGGTCTGATAGGGGAGAAATGAATAACAACACTGTGACTTGCCATGCATTTCAAAAGAGGCACCTAAGGAACTGGAGTTGGCTGTCCCATCCCATAGGTCAAAATGACCTGTTAACAGTGAACACAGCAGATACAACACCCTAAAGATTGACCAAAACAATATCCACATCAAAAGCACAAGAATGACACATCAACAGCAATACCATAAACACAAGTCCAAGGACATAACTATACCAAACCAAACACAGAAGACCAAGACAACTATACCTAAGAAAGAACATAAGATAAAGACGCTGTCTACAACACACATACAACAAAACACAAATATACATATAAATGTATAATACACAAAAATGTATGCAGCAAATGAAATCAAAACATTTATATATATATATATATAAATGTTTTGATTTCATTTGCTGCATACATTTTTGTGTATTATACATTTATATGTATATTTGTGTTTATCTATATATATATATATATCACAGTGGTTCAGTATCGTTTATTTTAGTTATCTGCCGCTGATTTTATGTAAATTAGGTAACTTGGGCTGCACTTAATTTTGAAACAATAGAAGTATATGGAGAAACATAAGGTGTACTGATAAAACCCTAAAACCCAATATCTAACACTGAAAGCCACGATAGAAATGTAGAATTTTGCAGACAAATAGCAGAGGCAATGCTTAAAGTAATTTCAATTGTTAGAACTAATAGTGAAAATTATATATGCACGCCCACCATGCACCAGTGCTCATTACTATTACGTAACTATAGAACAGCAGGAAAGAAAAAAAAGAGAAAAATATTGGTAATGTTAAAATATGCAAAATTTAACCCTCTGACCACGTATTTATTTCCGGACGTTCTATTACAAAAAATGTAATTCCAGGCACGTACAGCATTGGCAGGCATGTAATCGCTATCATCATCAGATTCCCCTTCAATTTCATTAGTCCTTCAAACACATATATAGCAACTCTGTTCTTACCTCAAAGCAAAATCCTGAATATTATTAGTATTTTAAATCGTGGGATAGCAATGCAAAGAAACATAAATAATTGCGAGCATGCGGACATTGCGGGATACGTAAAATTAAGCCAGTATGTGCAGAACGGGGAAATCGCAGGATACCCGGTCGGAGGGTTAATGATGAAATAAGATAATGACAATACACAAATATATAACAATTATAAAATAACGCTATTACAGATTTGATTTTTATCTCTAGTGTATATTTTTCTCGAGTTTTAGCAATACACCAGATTCAAATTCAGCTGCAGGCAGCTGTGCATTTGGACAGTTCAAAGCATAATAGCAACATACTGAACATAATATATTGCCTAGATATTCACTACACCCAAAAACTTGCAGACTTGATCCTACGTCTTAAATAAGATATACCAATATTTGTAATATGTATATTAATATGTGTTCATGCTGGTATTTTGCTAGAACTGACAGTGGAACAAAGAATGGCAAAACGGAGTAACTTCTAACTAACTTCTTGCTTTAAAATTAAGTGCTTCCCTAGTTACCTAAAATCAGGGAAAGATAAGTAGCGGTAAATCGGCGATGTCAAAACACTGATGTATATATGGGAAAATTTGGCTGTGTTTTATATATATATATATGTGCCCATACATATACCACTTAAAACATTCCAAAACAGAAATGCAAAAATATACGCACACATAAACAAGCACACACGTGTGTGCACACCCACAACCATGAATACATAAAAATCTACAAAGATATACCACATACAACCGTATACATACATATCACTGCACATGTATGAAGGATATAAATTAGAAATAGAACTACTGTGGTATTATAAGGGATGAACAAGAAAAAGGATGTCAATAGAAATAAGAACGTAGAAGTGATGGGGGACAAAGACAAGACTAAGTGGGGTGGTAAACACTATCCAACAGCATTTATGTGCATACACATGTTTTTAAAGGAGAGAGGCAACAATGGCGGAAGAAAATAATAGCTTTCTACTACAAGCCCTCCAAAATAGCTCTGTGCACTGATTCCAACAAATGTATTTTTATCTTGGCTGATCTTACTTATTCTGTACTTTTCATTGACTGGTGACCAAAAAAAATGGTTCTTGTCTGATTATATGTCTACCAGCTTATTTTAGTGATAACTAATCTAAATATTATATCAACAATTAACAAATAATTAATTATTTTAGGGTTAGGGGAGCTGTGTTTTACAGAACTAACCCTAACCCTAAATAAATAAATGATAAACATAAACTGATAAACATAGCCAAGGGAAATAATCAAATAGGTAGGCATGTGTTTTTGACAAGAACCCAAAAATTATATACAAAGTGTCCACCAGTAATGAATAGCATCAGCCAAGATGTGTCCTTGTTTTGGATCAGCATGCAGGACTATTATGAGAAGGACTTCCTTTCTATCTACTCACTTTTTTAAATCTGCAATGAAAATATATTTTGTCAAGTTGTCAGCACTTGGGGCAAAGAAAATCTCATCCCCAACTGTGATACCTTTGTCTTTGATGTCCTTACTACTGTTGAATCTCACAGAATAGAACGGCTGTTCTACTGTTCCCATTATTTCAAACGTCTGTAAAAAATAAAAAACAAGAACAAGTTGGTTCATTCGATAATTCATTCTCACTGCACGTCCCTTCGTACAAATTGGATGACCAGGTTATAACAACACGTAACAGTTGAGGAAGAAAGTTATCTTGCACGTTAACAGAGGATGCCCTGACTATAACAACAGCACATGTTACAGTTGAGGATATCTTGCACGTTAACAGAGGATGCCCAGATTATAACAACTCATGCTACAGTTGAGAATGTAAGCTATCAAATAAAAGCAATACATACCAAACCCAATGGCCGTCTGTCTTTCAGAAAAAGAACTGAATCATCATATAGGGCTGGGCTGTTCTCATTTCCTTTTACGATTACTACAGGAAATGAATTAAAAAAATAGTGAAAAGGAATGGATTAAAAAATTTTTGTAATCGGTATGGATTAAAAAAAACATGCATAGTAAAAATTGTTTGATGGCAGAAATAGTCAACATGTGTTGCTGTGCCAATGATCAATTTCTCCCAATACAAACATCTATAACGTGAACATTCCACTTCTTAATATGTCCCCTCCCCCCAAAAAGCAGTAGGTAGAACAGCAGCATAACTATGATTCAACTATTATTAAAACAAAAAGTAGTGTAATGCAGTATTGCAAATCACTGGAAACACAAAATAAATTGCACACAAATCAATGTTTAGGCCAAATGTCCTTTATTAGGAACACAATATAGCATTGGATGAGTCAAGGATGGCACTGTTCATAATTGAATTTAGTATTGTGATTTGATCAAAATCAGTGCCATCCTTTACTCATACGCTATGGTGTGTTCTTGCAAAAAGATCTGTTGGTAAAGACATCTTTTCCTATCTCTTTCCAGTTTCTGACCTCCCCCAAATATTTTATCTTATTCTACACTGTTCTCAAACTCCTGTAGATTAACAAAAAGTAGCCAGAATACAACCACAACACACTCCAGGGTGCCGACTGTACACTCATCTTTATGAAACTGTTGACACCACCTTTTTGAATGCCCAGCGCTAGATATCAGGAAAATGTTTTTCCCTCCAGGGCCAGATAAATGGAACAAAACAACAGCTCACAAACATATGCATATATCACACAATGGCATTGGGTCAAAGGGCATGAGCACATGGACCGCTGAATCAGCAACCAACCAACAGAATGTAGCACAGAGAACGGAATGTGTTAGGTCATGGTTTACGATCGGATGCAATCAGATATGCCCAGCACATCTGACTTTCACCCAATCACTTTTATTATTGTACTTTATATTGTTTTGTTGCTTCAGTAGAAGAGTGATTGGTGGGCCCGTTTCACAAACTCAACCTGGTTGAACTGGCTAGTGTTTTGAAAACCGGCCATCCACACTGTATTGGCAATTAAATTGGATATATTAGTGGTGTCTACAAATAAAACACTATTTCTTCTTCAGTGTTCATTCTCAAACAGTCAAGCAAAATGAATTAAACAGGTTACTAAAACACTTACCTTGCCTATTAATAAAAATATAATTTAAAAAGTATATATAAAAAAACTTACAATAAAACTAAACAGGACAATTCTCCACGTATCTGCTCAAATTGAACCTTTTTCAAGAGACAAACAACAGAAAACAACAAAATAAAAAACAAAATAGATGACTAGATTTCATCAAGCCCCATCTCCATAGCGCAGGGATGGCAACGCATCTAGTAAAAGAGAAAATGCTTGCATTCATTATAAACAAACCGAAAGTGGGAAATTAGAGGCACTATAGATGAGTGCAAGAATAATAAAAGAAAAAGATAAGAAAAATACCCCTTTTGTCACTTTAGGCAAGATAAGTGTTTTAGTAACCTGTTTAATTCATTTTGCTTGACTATTTGATTAGGTTACTGCGGCACCATCCACTTTGTCGGACACCCTCTGACCATTTGGTTATTTATATTCATTCTCAAACTTCAGCTGGATCTCTCTTGTAACAGGATCATGGTCCTACTGGATTTCCAGCAGGGTGTAGTCCATTGAATGGAAATGTACTGTTGTTTTTATTTGCGTCAATGTCCTGATACATCAGTCGTCAGATACTTCAGTTATTTTTGCTTATTATTATGTTCTGAATTATCAATTTGGTTCTGAGAAACATTGAGCCCACAGCCATTTCTAAAGCTGTATTAAATATGATTCATGGATGTTATTTATGAACAATACTTGACAAACAAAAGAACCATGACCCCAGACCATGGCATATTTTCAAAATGTTACAGGTAAGAATTATTGTTTACCTAGTACTCCAACAATGCCCGAGACTATTCCAACTGGTTCAAGAACAATATCTTCACCTGGTGAAATTGTCAGATATTCCAACGGTGGCAGTTCCTTCAAATTAAAAAAATGTGTCATGATTCTTGAAATTATTTGAAAATTTTCATTTCTGGAGAATGAGAGATCTCAATAAAACTATATACTGTATATAAAACTGTATATGTAATTAAAACTCTAGAGGAAACTATTTGGACAACCACAGAAACAATCAGTATGCATAACCCTTCAACATCTGCTGAGGGAGACTGAGCACCCATGGGTTTTGCCTGGGGTGCCATTACGTTCATGTATAACCAATAATAAATGCAAACAATAATATTCAAAATTTATTTCTTTAATAAACTGTACCCAATAAAACTGTATTTAAACTTTTTATTTTCCCCATATTGATTAGTGGGAATAAACTGTATTTAAACTTTTTATTTTCCCAGTATTGATTAGTGCGGCAGTAAAAGACATCCTGGAAAAGAGTTACAGAAGCGCCCATGGGTTGCCAGGGCCCGAAAGGGGAGCAAAGAATAGCAACTGTTTACCTTCCATGCATGTCGTAAAAGGCGACTAAGGAGGTTATGGGATGGAGTTGGCTGTCCCATCCCACATAGGGTCAGTGACCCAAAGACATGCTGAAGTCGGATGTGTCAGGCAGAAAGGCGCAGATATCGCATCTATGCTGTAAACCATGACACGGCGCATTCTGTTCTCCGGACTACATTCTGCTAATCTGCAGGAGTTTGAGAGCGAACGCAGAAGAAGTTACAGAAGCATAAACTAAATGTCAGACATTCCATCAACACTATATTATCATATAAATACCACATGCTGAAGGACTGACTATTGGCCTATCAGACCAACCATTATGCAACAATAAACTCTCAGTAGATGACATGCCAATATAGTGAAGCTTTCCTCGTGGTACAACATTCAATGAATCTATCATTATAAATCATGCTGGGGGGAACCAGATGATCTTCAGCCCGGGTCATGAACTGTCAACATGTATGTGGTAGTTAAACACCCTGGCTCTAAACAGGTAGCAAATGGGGTGCGCTTAAAAGCAACCATTTGTCATTTGTATTTTTTCATGTTTACACACCATTGCCTCTGGGTGATTGTCGGTTGTGTACAAGTGAAATTTCAAAAACCTGTGTCTACGTAAGTACTATTTTTGTCCCATTTCACAGCAGTATTACCTATTATTGATTGTCATATTAAAAGCAACCATGCAGGATGTGACAATTCTCTGGGAGATTCCAGAATCACACAAACTGATATCTCTGCTTAATATGAGAGCGTCTTTGGAAGGTAGGGAAAGCATAGCTGGCTGTCCCACCCATCCCAGTGACCATGCCCCAAGAGTTGGGGAGCTATGGACACCTCTGACAGGATGCTTGGCAGAGAGCTGAAGCTAATAACATCAGCTCTGCATGTTACAGAACAGAAGAAAAGCCACAAAGCCCCTACAATTTCCCCCCTGCTTTTGAGTAGCAGAATTCTCAATGCATTTCACAGTGCTGAGAGTTGGTGTCTTCTCAGTATGAAATAAAGAAAAAACTACTGTAGTGCATGTAGGAAGTAAAAGCTAATCGTTTGTATATTTTGGGAATCAAAACAAAACCATGCAAATATTAACTAGGCATCTATAACATAATGTATAATGAAATAAATAATTCCTCAAGTTTAACATTATATAAACAAGTCATATAAAGTATTGATAACTCTAAAGTGTATCAGTAATAAAGTATTATCAACTCTAAAGTGTATTAGTAATGCTTTATATTGTATATACTTGTACATATCACTTATGTGATCTAGTGATCTGTGTTACCACAGGCCCCTACCACATATTTGTCAGATTTTTTTTTGCTAAATATCGTAATATAACATTTGCATACTGAAGAAAGAATTACCTCTGGAAATATTTCTCCCCGTGTTCTGCTTTTGTTCTTTGACAAGATTTTTTCATTTGCATTCACTCTTTCTCTGTAAGTAATGAATGAATGTAAAAACAGTTTTAAACATCATCATTTGCTCTTTGATTTCATTAGTTTTCATGTCTCCTAACTCTCACATGACCCAATGCTATCTTTCGAGGCTCACTCACAATATAAAACCACATGAGCAACAGCTTATAGAAATGTAGTATTCCTTTATACTATTATCAGGTAAAAGCTGAGATGAGAAGAGATCGAGCTGACTTAATTAAGGCAGTTATAAATTCATAGCAAAATGAAGATGTTGACAATGAGACTGAAAACGTGCACATACAAAGTATGACAGAAATGGAATAGTTTAAAGGTGTGGGAAGAAAATGTACACTTTTTGAAAAGAACCGAAGATCACGTAATCAACTGTCGACAGAGTCTGTGTAATACTGCTAAAAAAGGGCACATTATGTAAATTCACAAAACCTTTATAAATGTATAATTTATAGCGAAAATATTGTAATCTAGTTACATTTTTAAAGGGCAACAAATGGTTTTATATGGTCATGGAAAAAGTCAAGTTCAATTCAAAACATCTCTTCAATCTAAGAAGTAGTTTTAAAGAAAAACTGAGAACATGAATTATGGAACGGATTATAGTAACTTCTGTATGAACTACAAAACATAATTATTTTTAAAGAAGAGACAAATTTGTAGACACATTTAGATAGCAGATCAGCTAGCCAAAACTAGATGTGACTACCAGGCACAACAGATAGAAGACACAATACCAATTCCAGAAATGAAATCTATCATCAAAAGCTCCGCATGGAATGGAACTCACCCATGCAGCCAAAAAGATGATGATATCCACAAGCTTGGAAGTAAAGAAGAAACAGTAATTTTTAGATTGATAGCACACCACAAGACTCAAACAACAGATGTATAGAAGATTCCAAATTGGCAACTCTGATATATGCATGTGTGGACAATCTGCAGAAAACACAGAAAATATTTTACAGAGCTCTCCACTGTACCACATCACTAGAAGAAAACTACGAGCATCTGATACAGCTCTGATGGACAAGCTCTAGTCTTGTCACAATGATGGTGACCACAGTCCAGTTCATTTAAGATTCTTATTAGGAACCAGCATCACAACATGGCGCTGAGGATATTCCCATTAAGTACCCAGCTCACCGATTCATCAGCCATTTAATGGTATATATGCTCAGTGTACCTGTCAGTTGTTGGTCGTTCCTTCTTCAGGTCTTTCCAAAAAGGAGGTATTTTCTTCCCTCTCTTTTGGCCCCTCCTATTTCTATGATTCTCTGAACATTATCATTTTCAATCTCCTCTTCATCACAGTTAATTGACTAAATCTATATCTGCAGAAACTGATGAAAATGTCCCAGGAAACTGATGAACATAAAATGGAGCAATTTCATTAGAAATAGTAAATTAAGAAACAAAACACACCAAGAATATACTTCAAACGTCATAAGAAAACTTAGATGGAAATAGCTGGGCCACATTTTAAGACTACATGAAAACAGAATAAACCAATAAATCCTTACATGGATACTTGAGGGTAAAAGAAAACAAGGAAGGCCTAAAGCAACCCTAAAAAATACCATACTTAAAGAAGGAGAAATAATAGACTGCAAGACCATACAAGAACTAAAACTGCAGGCAGTGGGCCGTACACAGAGAATAAAAACATCTGCCCTATGTACCACCTGCGGCACGAAAGAAACAAATATCTGATTCTGACTGAGGAACGAGGAAGAAGACATTCCGGATGAATGAATACACTTTAATAATTATTTTAACAATGCACAAAAATATACTCACACAACCTCCTCATCACTGTCACTGTAGTCGGAACCACCCTTAGAAGATGTGCTACAGTATGAGTCAGTATCACTGTATACAACTATCGCACCTTTACGGTAGATTAATTCTGGTCTTTCATAAGCCGTATCTACAGGCTCTTGTTTCACATTTATAATTAAAACACTGTCATCATCAATCTCATTCTCAATTTTGGGTTCAACAAACCCACTGAAGATATCGCTATGCTCTATATCAGTTTGAAGGCATTCTGCAGATTCTAGAGGCAAGGAATCATTGTATACTGATTTATGTTCATGAGAACTAATTAAATCAGTGCTTTGTGTTTCACAATAATCATCTGATGAATCCATTTGTTCAACTGTAGTATAGTCATTATTTTCAACATTGTTACACTGAGACACAATTTCTTCTTCTACAACAGACTCCACAACTGTTTCTTTTAAAATAGATAATTCATATAATAAATTTGAATCACAGCCATTATCATTAGTGATTGATGTGTGAGAAACAGCCAGTGTGTTATTGTTGGTAGAAACAGCAGAAGAAATTTCAATTTTGCCATTTTCTTGAAGGCACTCCTCTCCATTCTGAACTGTGGTAATTGATTGATTATCATCGAGATTTGGACCTGGAAAAATGTCTGGTGGCAATTGAGAACACAGCACAGGTTCTGCACAAGATTTTAGAATTGTTTCTTCCTTTGCACAAGTAATGTTGCATTCAGATTTATAGTCTGTGAGTATAATTTCTTTCTTCTCCAAACTAGAAAACTGTGACTGATGACTCTCTGATGCATTATGAACATCCATCTCATCTGCCATTGTTCTGTGTGAAACCTATAAGCACTGAAAGAACAGGAACAAATAATCAAATTGTTTATATTGTAGGCTATGTTTTACACAAAAATAATTTTAATCCGTTCATAATTTCACAAACATGGATCTCAAGCCATTTAAAACAAAATTACTGGATATGCAGTTACATTTTCTTAGAAAGTTCTCATGAATTCATAAGTGTACTTTAGTAATTGCGTGCGTATTATTTATTTTATATGAGAAACACTGTATCCTTTATTCTGATATTGCCATGGAGATTGCAGCCAAGCTGTAAACATGACATAGCGCATTCTATTCTCTGCACTACATTCTGCTAATCTGCAGAAGTTTGAGAAAGACACAGAAGAGGCAGATATACGCCATTGCTCAACCTGGGCACACAAGATCAAGATAAAATGGGATATGACAATCATAGTAAGTCATTGATAAAAACATCCTAGTCATGTTGGACACAGGATTTGCAAACCAAAGTTTGTTTTGTGGGTGATTCAGACAAATATGTAAATAAGTGATTTCTGACTGAAAAACAGTCACATTACTGCTAGATCTATGTGTATTGGCAGCAGTAAGTGTTCGTGCTGAGATTTTCTTTGTGTGAAGGCCATATGAATTAAATTATCATATTGCATCCACAGGCTGTCAAATTGTAGGCCTACAGATTTTCTGTATTTTGTACATAACACTCATATTTCATTGAGTAGGCCTATACCAGTAGCGTGAGAATTAGGGCATACATACCATATGGTCTTGGTCTATAGAATTATGGGATTATTTTCTTGTTTGGCTGCAATACATAATTCTCTACATTTGGTTGGCATGTATGATTCTGTGTATTGGGGCCTAGTGTATATAGGCATCACATTCTCCATCATTCATTACATTCTCCACCTCTCAACTAAAACATGACCTAGGGGGCTCATTTCCTTGCAATCTATTGGTCTGCCATGGTTATTTTTGAGATGCACACCAATTATATAAATAGTATAGTGCCCAACAATAATCCAAAACTTCACGAATGGGGTCCTAATTTCAGCGAACAGGTCTTCTATAGTGCCAATCGGTCACGATATAGGCCGACTGAGTGAATTAAAAACAGTGTTAGTTAGTATGTGCTCAACTTGAGTTAAGAAACTGTTGAAATGGATCACAGGACACATGGCAAGTAGTTGGAACGGCGATGATGATCCACAAGTAACTTCCAGACTCATGGGTCTGGTATAAGTCCTAGGCCTTATACACTAATGTATTGTCTATCATCTTTCCCCAGGTGGTTTGTTATCCACTCTCGTCGTTAAGTGTAGGAGTGATTGGTAGGAGCTCGAGCTTGTGTTTCATGGCCGGACATGTCTCCTCGGCTGTGCTATGACCGTGTTTGTTCAAGAATCAAGATGTCCCTGACATTTTCAAACCATCTTTTCCATGGTCTTCCACTGGCTTTATATAGGAACTTGGACATCTGGGATTAGTGTGTTTGGAAAATTTTGCTTAGGCTATACATTTCTTGTGACAGGGTTTAAAAGTGATGTTGTCAGTTGTCATGTTTGAAACTAGATTTATTAAGTGATATAACCATTTTTCTTTTTATATATGTTAATGTAACTGTTAATGATACAGGATGTTGCAGAAAACAGCAGTTAAACTGCAACATTTGTTTAAATTATGCAAATTAGCAAACATTTTGAATATTAATTAGTTGTACATGCATCTGAGAATCACAGCAATGTGATTGTGATCAACAGATGCGTCTTGTCTTTGAGAATACAAAAAATGAAAAATATTTTGTTTCTGTTGTATTTTATTATTGTTAATAGATATATAATTTATTTTATTATAATTATGCAAATTAGCTGTCATTTAATATCAATTTATTATATTAGTTCTGTATCCATCTGAAAGTTCCAGAAATGTGATCAAAATTTTTTTTAATGAATGTAGTAAAAGTTTTTGTGTTTTATTTATTATTGAAAATAACCAAGATAATTTAGAAATTATCAGCTTGGCGACTACATTTTGTGAGCACAAGTTTAATTTATATTTTCCTATATATGTTTCATGTAAATTATTTTGATGTCAAATTCATTAGAAAAATAAATCATATTTGTTTTTCAGAATTGACGTACAGACTAGGTTGAGGTATCGTTGAATTGAAATTTGTACGGGCTATCTAAGTTAACTATACTATTTGCAATTATGTAGCACTAGTTTGAACATTTTGTCCAAGTACCGCTGTTGACATCTTATCTCTCTTAACTATCAAACAAGCCTTCCAAATCAAACACGTCTTAGTGAATCAAACTTCCATCCAGTAGGAGGCAGGTAGGTTTAGTCTAAACCTTAGAACTTTAGTCAATCATAAGTAAGTATGGCATTTGCCATTTAAATCGCCAATCCGTTGCTAACAAGTTCTAACACATAATGTGATCAAGCAATATACTTTTATCACAACATTAATTGTGTTTATTAGTTTAGTTTATATATAAATATACACACTATTATTGCTATATAATAATATTCCTTAGCACACTGCACAGAGTAGTTTTGTATGGTTAGTGAGATCCCATGTGCTGCTGCTAGTGTTACCACTCAACATTTTGAAGAGACCCATTACTTCAAAGACTTTTTAAAAAGCCCAGATCTTACTATCCCATCAGACATATAAATGTAAAAAATGGTGGTTGCCGCACCCCCCCCCCCCCCCCCAATAGATATGGACATTTAAAAAAAAACATTTTTAAAGTTATTCGCCAAGATTCACGCACAATTTCTTCAGTTTTCTAGAGATTTTTTATGAGATATATTTTTTTTTGGAAAGCCGTTAGACGGAAAATGGAGGTGGGGGGGGGGGGGGGGGGGCGCATATCTTTTGGCTACTATACTAGTACTAAAAGTCATATTGTGATTTTCCAAAAGGTAGGGGGGGGGCTTTTATTCATGAAAAATGGCTAAATTATATAGGTCTCGATACAGTGTTCAAAAAAAGAAACGCAACATTTTTGCAGTGCTAATGGACACCAAATTTCAAACATGTACAAAAATTTTATTTTACGGAATTAATGTTTTAACCTTGGCATAAAGAATCTTTCAGATTTTAACAATGAGATGATGTTCATTAAATTTGGCGTGAACTTTTATTCTTTGTGACTGAAGCCTCCGTTTGAGTATGGTATATGTTCTCCTCTGACCACTATCAGATAACGACATCTCCATGACATGGATCCGATTAGCCGTTGGATCTGTTATGTGATAGCTGCCCATTCTTTCCGCATTGCAAAAGACAACTGTCGGAGATTGGTTGGAGCCACATCTCGCTGGCGGAGTCGTCTGTAGAGCTCATTCCATAAGTGTTCTATGGAGTTTATGTCTGATGATATGACTGGCCATCATTGATTCTCCAAATGGTCTGGACGTTGCTGTCAGCAAGAAACTGGGTGGCGAGTTGTACCACATGAGGTCGAGCGTTATCCTCCTGAAAAATCGTCCATCTTGCAACCAAAATTGGAATGACGCGATGACGAACAATTTCAGCAACGTATCGTTCGATATGCAGGAGTCTTTCAATGTGCACCAAATCACTTTTTTCATGAAGTTGATCCTTCCCCACCCCTCCCATATAAGTATATCTTCACCACCATGTGGGGGTGCCTCATCAACGCCATTCCGGGCCGTTTATAATATATATGTATATGTGCGTGCGTGCTCCTCTGGGTATTGCTTCCTTGGCAGCTTGATGAATACATTTATTGAACTCTTTGACTATGGTGTTCATGACTTTTCCTTCCATATCTATTTGTCCAGCTAAAAGCGGTGTTTAAATAGTCCCCAATTTGCTTTTTTATAATTCCATCTTGGAAGGCTACATGCATTCTCCGTGAGTTCATTTTTAATACTAAGGAGGACTGGTCGGTGGTCGCTACCTCCAAGTGACTTTCCCACTGTTCTATTGAATCCCCAAGTTAGATCTGCTGAGTATAATGCCAAGTTTGGCGTGGAAGTGGTGTGTCATGCTCTTGAATAGTGTATTGGAGGATCTTTTGGCTTATTAAGCAATAAAAGACCATTGTCGTCTTGCCAGCTTTCAAGTTCTTTTCCTCATTTATCCATGAGGTCATAGCCCCAGCTTTGTAAGTGACTATTAAAATCTCCACATACTATCAGTCTTCCTCTGTACGGTATTGTGTCCAGGGAAAAGGGCTAGTCATTTGGACAATAGTAATTTAGTAGATGAAAGTTTGTGTTTTTGGTCTTTAGCTTAAGGATCTGATATTCCGCTCCTTCCATGTAGGCCTGTAGCTCAGTTTGATGTGCGCTGATGTTATTTTTAACTAGAGTAAGTATATCTCCTTTTCTTCTGTCTATTCGATCAGCTCTAAAGCACTGATAATCTGTTATTTTAAATGCTACATCTTTGATGAGGTGTGTCTCTTATGCAACAAATGCTGACCTCTTCCTTAAGAAGGGTGTTTTCTAATTCCAGTTTCTTGCTAAAGCCATTTTTTGTTGCTATTTACGCCCTCAGCATTCCGGTGCAATATTGTAAGTGGTGTCTCATTGGTTGGTAATATCTGTTGGTCAGTGATATTACTCTTTGCCTCCTGGCTCCACAAGGCAATCGAAGAGGACCTCCAGTCGTACGGGGTGGGCCCTTTCAAGGTATAGGTCCTGGTGCTACTCCTGCCTGATGAGTCGTCACATGGTTAGCACCATAACTGGGTAATGCAGATATATACATTCATGTGCGATAATGCATGACATTCCGATTGTTGCGGTACGCCTTCTGGCCAAATGTCGCTGACTTCAGCACCTGTATTTGCTAGGAAAGACTGTGGTCCTGCCCGAGGGTGGGAGGGCCCGGTCAGTCTTAGTTTCCAGCCTCTGCCGGAATGACTAAGCCCCATCTTCTCGCCTAGGAGCTGGCCTCGATGGGGTCTTGGAAAATAACCCATGATCCCCGTTCTGTTCGAAAAAGTCCAGATCTGAGGGAAAAAAATCACAGGGATGGGAACGCTATGTGCTGCCATGTTAGAATTACCAAATATATATATATATATATATATATATATATATATATATATATATATATATCAACTTACCTACCTAGCTACCTACCTATCTACCCATCTATCCATCCATCTATCTATCTATCTATCTATCTATATATCTATATATCTATATATATAATCTATGTTTTTGTCCATGACGATCGCATTGGCCATGGTCAGCCCGTGGCCTTTTTAACGTTTTTTCGATTGTCTCCACCCATCTGTTTCTTGGTCTTCCTCATGCCTTGTAGCCACATATGCTGCTGTTGTATGCATGACTGAGGGACTGGTTGCGTAAGTTCCGTTCTCATGATGTGGCCAAACGACGTGATTTGCTGTCTCTTGATGTAGTCTTGATTTGAGATAGTCGTTCATTCTTTCCTGATATCTTAATTTCTCAATCGTTCTCTTCTAGTGTCATTTATATCATTCCTAAAATATCTTATACCACACACTATGATCTTCTTCACTAGTGTCGCCTGTGTGTTGCCGGGGCCCGAAATGGGAACAAAGAATAGCAACACTGTTTACCTTCCATGCATGTCGTAAAAGGCGACTAAGGATGTTATGGGATGAAGTTGGCTGTCCCATTCCATATAGGGTCAGTGACCCAAAGCCATGCTGAAGTCGGATGTGTCAGACCAAAAGGCGCAGATATCGCAGCAATGCTGTAAACCATGACACAACGCATTCCGTTCTCCGGACTACATCCTGCTAATCTTCACGAACGCAGAATGAGAACGAACGCAGAAGAAGAAGTTCACTAGTGTTTTGTGAAGGGTCTTGTTTGACATTTGTAACACAGAGTTGGTATAAAAATACAGAAGTTTCCCTAGTAGTAAAAATGTGGTCGCAGACGGAAAACGTGTTGACACAAGTTGCGAGGCGAATTGATGCCATCTGAGCGGATCTAGTTCAAATCTCGCTTGCAGCATTTTTTATTTTTCTTTAGATATTAGTAGGGAAAATAATTTTACTGTAACTTCCGCTTTATCTTTCTATATATTGTCTTTTCCACAAATGCGGTTAGGCGTCGTGGGGAGTTGAAGTTTTCGGTTTTTGGCCATCTTTACCATAGTTAAGCCGTGGTTTTTGACAATCTCTCTGATTGAATCATTTCCCGATATTATTCTTCGTCTTCGTCTTGCTTTGTAGCAATTCTTTCCTCGGTTGTACGCAAGGATGGTTGGGTGTGATGGCTCAATTTGTATAAGGTGTCCGAATCATCAGTTACATAGGGTAAAGTAAAATGTATAATTTTACTATAGACAAAACGTTTAAGTACACTCATTGCTTTCATATCTAGAGAGAGCTCAAATCATCTAACTAATATTATAACTAAAATGAAGTTAGCAATACCATACGTTTGTTATTGTGAAAAATTATATAAATTAATTCATCTTGATAGCTGGAAAGAGGTAATACATGATGCAAAATCACATTAGTGTGATGATGGTGAAAAATAATCAATTTAGCTGTGAGAAAATATCTCTTAAAAGCCAAATGGCATTTATGATAAAAGCATAGTTCTTCAGTTGAGTAACCTATGTGACACTCAGACGCATACGGTTTGCTGCTTAACAGACAAGATTGCGTTAACAGAAATGGAGGGGGGGGGGTATGAATGCATGTTTTGTCTTCGAAGGGAGGTATGTCAATGTCCAGGACCATCACACGCACGACCAGGAGTAAATTATATACGTTTGAGACAACTTGTTCATCATTCTTCGGTCAGATTTATTGATCCATCTGTTATGATGACACTTAGCATTCCCTGCCACCTAGGAATCTGTCACAAAAGGATAAAGTGCAATGCTCTCTGTCATCCACGTCGACTATTTGATAGAAAACAAAAGTAAGAAACTAAGGCAAGACATGTAGTATGAATGACTCTTTCACAGATGACATATTGTCAGACTATCTCTCAACTTTCCTTAGTCGCCTCTTACGACATGCCTTTAAAGAAGAAAGTTGCCCTATTCTTTTCACTCTAAAATAGAAGACTAGGCTGCAGTTGTCACACGGGTGGACACAAGTTTTTAGAAAGGCCCACATTTTAAATATTCTAACTATTAGAGAGGAAAGTTAAGCTTTTGTTGTGGCTATAAGTAGCCGTGTTAGGAAGATTATGGCAGTAACTAAGACATTAGACTAGATTAGGGGACACAGAATCACTAGTAACTGCATACCCAGGGGTTCAATGGGCATGATCAGAAAAATATAAGAAAGTTGTATAAGCTGCATGCGGTAGAAATTGGATTGTGTCACATTCAGTTTTGTGCCTAGTCATTCGGGTGTTCAGTGAAACGATAAAGCAGATCGACTGGAAATTTTTGCAAATGTATCGAGTGGCAGGGAAATGGACCTCGACGACATATTAAACTCTTTATAAGATTATAAGAAATTGCACGGTAAAACCTGGGACGCGGGTGGCGGATAGTGGAAAAGCCTCTATAGATGCCAGCTGGAAATAAACCTCTGGGCAAATTAGCAGCCGTTGACCAAATCGGTGTTGCTGACTACGATGACGTGGATATCAGGCGGCGCTGATATCCTCATTGAAATACCTCATGTGTCCAGTGACTGGCAGCATCAAGCGAGTATGAGTCGCTATAGCCTACAGTGTCTCTACAGTTTCCAGGGGGAGAAGGTAGCTGTGTAGCCACTCTTCTGAGACGTGTCGTGTGAACACAGCACCAGTGGACTGCCTGAGGCATGTTCTGACTCCACACTCGACTGACAGCCTGTTAGGCAGTCATAAAGTATGTGATATTGTGCTGAGACTATCTCAAAAAGCATAACGGTCTTGTCAACCTAAAGCCTAAAGGCATTAGCACAATATTTTCAAAATGGGGTTACAACATTATATACACCACAGTTAGATAGCCCTTGAAAATTGCAATTCAATGATACCTCAACCAAGTTTGTACGTCAATTCTGAAAATAGTTATGAATATTTTTTGAATTAATTTTGCATTAAAATAATTTACATGGAACACATAAGGAAATATAAGCTCATTAGTTATTCCCTGCAAGATATTTTTGGAAAGAGAATCTTGCATTATCATGTGGCCAAACCACACACATTTGCGACGCCTCATCACTGCCATTATATGTTCTTGTTGACCTGCACGAGCATTTATTTTGTTCTATATAGCTTCTCTCCCTTTCTCATCTCAAAGATATATTACATTTTGTCGGACATTTACTGACCTTTACGTAAATGAAATATGTGTAAATGACGGACATTTACAAATTTCAGTTATTTATGATAAAATACGAGGGGGAGTCAATAAGTAAGTCACAAATGGCTCTTTAGGAAAAAACTGAAGACGATAAAAACCTGAAAACTGTTTATTTTTACACATACATTATCCCTTTACTTCTCAACATAATTTCCACCAACATTGATGCATTTATCCCATCGTTTTATGAGTCCTCCCAAACCTGCTGCGTAGAACTGCGTGCTCTGCTTTTTAAGCCACATTTTCACTTCACATTCAACTTCTGCGTCAGTCGCGAAATGCTTCCCGCCAAGGTGGGTTTTTAGTGGACCAAAAAGGTGAAAATCACTAGGGGCTAAATCGGGGCTGTAAGGAGGATGTTCCAGAATTTTCCAACCAAGATTTTTTATTTTCTCCTGAGTTAATCGAGCCGTATGTGGTCTAGCATTGTCATGAAGGAGTAGCACTCCTCTAGTCAGCAGCCCTGGACGTTTTCTTCGAATTGCATCCCGAAGCACTGATAGAACTTCACAGTATGATTCAGAATTCACATTGTCACCTTTCTTTTTGAAATTGGTTAAAAGCACTCCTTGACAATCCCAGAACACTGTCAGCATAACCTTTCCTGCTGATGGTGTAACCTTGAATTTTTGGACACAAGGCGAAGAAGGATGTTTCCATTGCATTGAAGCACGCTTTGATTCAGGCTGGTAGTGATGCACCCATGATTCGTCCCCAGTAATAATCCTGTTCATCATGTCTTCTCCTTCATTTGCGTATTGACAGAGATGCTCCAATGACAAGCCTAATCGGTTCATTTTGTGTTCGTCCGTCAATTGTCTGGGCACCCACCTTGAACACACTTTCTTAAATTTCAATCGGTCATGCATGATGCTGTATGCTGAACCATGTGAGCACCCTATTGCAGCTGCTACAGCGTCTATCGTTACTCGTCTGTCACCTCGAATCATCTCCTCAACCCGCTGCACAGATGCGTCTGTTGCAATTTCAACAGCACGACCAGATCGGATTTCGTCAACAATTTTAGAGCGTCCTTGAGAAATTTTTTTTACCCAGCTGTGCACCGCTTTACGGGACAAACAATTGTCAGCATAAACAGGAAGCATTTCTTTATGAATGTCTTTTGCAGGCAGTCCTTTTGCCCATAAAAAACGCACAACAGCACGTTGTTCATTGATTGTACACTCTGTAAGTACAGTAGCCATTTTGTTTTTTGTGCTGCGCATGCGCAAGGTACAGCTAGCGCCATCTAGCGAACATAAACATAAAGTTCTATGATGATATCAACTATAAACAGCTTTAGAAACCACCTACTGCATTTTCCTGCCATCCAACATCAATTTGTGACTTACTTATTGACTCCCCCTCGTATGTTACAAACTGCTCAGGTTGCTGGAGTGGGGTCACTGACACGACTCCAGAAACGCGCAATTGAGGGAGGGGTGTTGGGATAGGGCAGGGAAACACTTGGGCAGGAAATCCACTTAAGTCCAGTAAGACAGCTTACATAGGAGAGAACACTCTAAATACAAACAACTACTGCTTTGCAGGTGCCATCGAGAGATGGAAAGGCTATGGGAGACATTCTAGATAGAAAAACATAACCCAGTCAGCCGAAAACGAAGTGTGTTAGCCAGCGATGGCGCAGATACTGGGATAAGTTAGGGCACACACGCTATTACAGAAATGTAGTCATGCGACCATTAACCATGTCACCATGGCGTCGCTCCTATCAGCTAAAGTCGGGGAGAATGAGCCGGGTCCCTTGCCTCGAAAAAATCCACCCAAGCGACCGATACCTCTGCTAACAAAGGCCGAGTTACATGAATTTGGAGGAAAAACCAGATTGATATAATGTGCATAAAAGAGACTCACCTAAAGGACATGCAGATATTCTTTATTTGAAGTTATGAGTCCTTCCGTCGATATCGATCCAAAAGAGGAATTACTGACATTTGTAAAAATATAAATACCAGCAGTAGAAATAAACAGATCTGGAGAAGGAGAACTCGAACATATAACAGTGAAATTGCTGCTGCCTGGCGAAGAAACATTAATCACACCGCTGAAGACGGATGTGTCGGGCCATTGGCGCAAATAAAATGGCGACACAACGAATTTCCATTCTCTGGATTACATCCTGCTGGACCCCATCAAGGCCAGCACCGTGCAGTGGTGATGGGGCTTAGTTCAGCCATCAGGGGCTGGAAACTAAGACTGGTCGGGCAGTCCCATTCGAGCAGGACCATAGTCCTGCCCAAGTAAGCAGAGTGCTGAAGACGGAGGCATCCAGCCAAAAGGCGCACAGATAATCAGGATGCCACGCACAAAACACAATGGAAACATGTCTGTATCTATAAAAAGTTATGGTGCCTGCCCTGTGGCGGACGTTCAGGCAGGGACGGTGCCGGGCCCTATACCTCGAAAGGGCCCAACCTCAGTTACTGAAAGTCCTTCTCAATTGCCTCGAGGAGCCAGGAGGCAAGGGAATAGAGCTACTGGCCAAACAAACTTTGAACTACAAAAGACAGTAAGTTTTATTAAGGAGACAGAATTACAGATATAGACATGTTTCAAGTGAACGAAAGAAGAAGAAGAATCCTGCTGGAAATCTAATAGGACCATGGCCCTGCTACAAGAGAGATCCAGCGGGAGTTTGAGAATATTCCCCTTGCCACATATCCAGACAATAACTAAGGAAAATAGCAACCAGAGACGTTCGCCGTGTCAATAGCTGTGTGCTGCTGAATTAATGGCGCAAAGTACGACAAGTGGATTTTGCTAGCAAGCATTAGTTTGATTATTAACATTAGCTTAATCAGAACTGAGTATAAAATGATTTATTCATCAACACCAAAACCTGAACACACTGGTTCATTTATTAGTGAATCCCATAAGGAGGAAGACAAAGAATACTCGAGAGCCAAGTGCGAATATGCAAATAAAAATGAGAGATTTGTTGTAAATAAAAGGAATTTCAACCGTCAGTATGCACATCTCTATGCAGAGAGACTGTTTACTATGAGGAAGCGGCTTTCAGATGCTGCAGCGAAGAAATGGGGTAAGAACTGTGCACATATTCGTTATTTGTTGGACTCTAGTGTCTCTGTGATCATGATAATGTTCACATTATTTAGGTCTGTGCATTTGAAATTTGACTTTTTGACTTACTTAAAGTTTAAGTCAAGTTAAGTACACTGGTAACACTACTAACAACAGTTACGAACACAGTACTCAGTACTGTGCAGAAAGTAGGGTGAAAGTAAAGATTAGTTCTCCGCTGTGCTATAAATAGCACGCGGTTTACATTTTTAACTAGCTGACGTCATAGATCTCCCTAACACATCAAATATCCGTAGGGTTGAGAAACTGTAACAATGTGAATAAAACCGGACAATTACCTTAGTCAGCATTCTCTGCGGGATACACTTTTTTAATTACAGAAACGAACTCCATGAATATTCTCGCTATTCTATATAATAATAATCCTAATTCTAAATACTGAACACTTATTCCCCGCCGAAGACGGATGTGTCGGGCCATTGGCGCAAATAAAACGGCGACACAACGCATTTCCATTCTCTGGACTATATCCTGCTGGAAATCTAAAAGGGCCATTGTCCTACTGCAATAGAGATCCAGCAGGAGTTTGAGAATGAACGCTGAAGAAGAAGAACACTTATTCTACTCTTTAACACTAACTCTAATGCAAGCGTTTTCAATTAATAATATATCATTCGACTTCACACGCTTTCTTCTCCATATATGAATTTATAACGAAAGTAAGATCACATGTCATAAACACGGATGCCATAATTGTTCGAATCCGTCTGCTAAATGTATACCACTGCACATGTCCCTTAAATTATATCTTCCCACTATTGTACATAATAATAATTTACTTTAATTCTAACAAGAGGTTAGAATTAACACTAGAAACTGATCCTAATCCTTAACCCCTAACCCCAGGCTGAATACTAACTCTAATGTAATCGTTTTAAATAAATATTAATTTTAAATACTACTTATATTCGAAACTAAATCATACAACAATACTAGCACTCTGCAAGGCAATCACAACTCAAAGGTTAGAAAACACCTCAAAGCTAGAGCAAAGGTCACAGTGGAGAATTATACTTTACTTCAGTCGAAAGTAGTACTAACACTACTAACAATATTATATAATAATATTAATAATCATAATGATAATGAATAGGATTCACGAATAGGTCTATGCCCTATTTTATTTTACTAAATAAATAAACATTTTAATTTTAGTATTTTTTAGGCAGCAGAACAAGAAATCATGTGAGGGATAAAGAGATTACAAGAACTGTTGGAATAACATCCATCTGTTGTCAAATATATTGAAAAAAACCAGACTAAAATGGTTCTGCCATTTAATGAGGATGAACCCTTTATTCACCAGTGGCATGAGCATACAACATGAAAATGGAAGCAGCAATATACAAATGAAGACCAAGAAGAAAGTGGATTGAAGGAGTTACCAACATTCTGAGATGACATAATATTATTGCATGTCAAGCGACCGATCGTCATTCAATCCTTCAACACGTTATAGCAAAAACAGAGAAAAGACGATAGAATAACAGATACTTCATCAAGTGCTGTCTCTGTATCGAAGGTTGACTGCAATGGACCAACATCTTGTGTCTCTTGCCTAGGTGGTGCACTCTGAGAATTTATCCTGCCCATCTTATGATGTTTCATGACCTCTGCAATAAGCATCATCATTGCAGTGTGGATAAGAATGTTGAAATTGAAGAGGGAAGGCAAATTCCATCTAAATAAATGTGACAATGAGTTAGTCGATAGGCATAGTCATACTTTAAAATACATTTTACTAATGGTTGTTATCTCTTGTGTTGTCGGGTGGAGAAAAGTATAGCAACACTAACATGTCATTAATGTCATAAGAGCTGACTAAGGTGGTTGGACGTGGAGTTGGCTACCCCATCTCATAAATGGTTAAAGTGATGCGAAAGTGGCTAGCAAAGGTCAGGTGTGTAAGCTCTAAAGGTGCCAATAACACAACCAAATTATAAACAATGACATCAATTTCCATTCTCTGGAATACATCTTGCTAATTAGCAGGAGTTTGAGAAAGAATAAAGAAAGGGAGGATATATCTTTGATAAGGTGGGGATGGGGAGTTACCTAAAAATATTTAAAAATTAGTCATTCACCCATTTTCTTGTGTAATTTCTCATTTTCTTGAAATTTTTAGAAAATCATTAATTGAAGGGGGGCTTGTGAAAAAGAATATGTGTTTATAATTAGATTAATGAATCCAATATATCACACAGTTGAGTCTAGTATATCACACAGTTTAGTTAAGTATATCACACAATTGAGTCTAGTTATCACACAGTTGAGTCTAATTTATCGCACAGTTTAGTCTAGTTTATCACACAGTTGAGACTAGTTTATCGCACAATTTAGTCTAGTTTATCACACAGTTCCCCATCGAGGCCAGCACCTTGCAGTGGTGATGGGGCTTAGTTCAGCCATCAGGGGCTGGAAACTAAGATTGGTCGGGCACTCCCACTCGAGCAGGACCATAGTCCAGCCCAAGTAAGCAGAGTGCTGAAGACGGAGGCAACCAGCCAAAAGGCGCACAGATAATCAGGATGCCACGCACAATACACAATGGAAACATGTCTGCATCTATAAACAGTTATGGTGCCTGCTCTGTGGCGGACGTTCAGGCAGGGATGACAGTGAGTTTTATTAAGGAGACAGAATTACAGATATAGACATGTTTCAAGTGAACGAAAGAAGAAGAAAAAGAATCACACAGTTGAGTAGTTTTTCACACAGTTGAGTCTAATTTATTAATCAAGTATATTAGTTTTGCTTTGTGTTTTAAATGTAAATATGATAATATTGTGTGCACTAACCTGTAGTGTCTTATTTATTTATTACCTGTCAGGTAAAGATATTCCCCAACGCAGACTGCATGAGTTAAACAGTGATGAAAGATGTATTGTGATTGGAACTTTGTTTAAACACATGGAACTACGACCCAACATATTGAAGGAGATCAGTGAAGAGGTCATTATAGTTTCAATATTTCAATGTGCTTGTCAGAAATATGTTATCACACTTTGAATTGTTAATAAAACAAACATGATTTGGTATAGTAATTCCGGATCTATTAAAAAAAATTCACAAATATGGATCCTAATTTGACTGTATTGAAGTCATGCTGTCATACAGGATGTGTGGTCAAAAGTGACCACATTAATACCATTATATGGTTGAACTCATTCATGTGATTTGAAATCTGCATACAAAATGATGAAACATGATTTATGTATAGAAAAATAGACTCTCTTTGAATAGAAGATGAGATAACAAACATCGTAAAGTCCAGACCGATTTGTGTAACAGAAGTTAGTTCATTCCATTCATCACAGATGTTATTAGAAAATGCTGTTGGTCTAACATTGGGTATGTCCTATGCTCAGACATCAACAGAATACACCACCATTTTTAGTGGCATTTTTGAGGTGCTAAATACAGATGTTTTTATTTAAATACAGAAATAAATTGTTCAAAATACGGATTTGTGGAAAATTAAGTTGACAGCTATGGGATATTCTTATGTATCTGAAAATGTTCTGTACCTAAATTTAAATTTTGTGATTGTTTCTCTTTCAAGCGATGGCATGCTCATGTTAATCTATTAAATATATTCACTTTGATGCTGTGCAAAAAAAAAATGTACTAGGAGAATAAAAATAAGAGCTGCTCAGTGTCCCACAGACTCCTCCCACACATGTTCAGAGTGTGGTAGAATATTCCAGGCACTCAAAGGACTCATTATTCACAGCCAGGCACACAGAGACATCATTATCTTCATCATTCATTTGAGCTGAATAGTCATCATCAATTATGATGGATGAATAACATTCTCTTTATTGTCCTTTTTATCTCAAAAATGTTTACTTTGGCAAAAAAGGGGTCCCTCAGTTCAAATGCAATTGGCATTTGACTGGCATTGAAATGACCTCAAGAAATAGAGTGCCAGCTGCAATTTTAGTTTTGTACTTGGCAAAGTCATAACTTAAATAGAGATGGCCTACTTTATACCAGGCATTAAGCGTGATGAACTGACATGATCAGATACATGAATGTAAACAAAGGTTTTATATAGTTAAATATACAGTTAGATTTAGTTGGTTGGTTGCTGATCCAGCAGTCCATGGGCTCATGCCCTTTGACCTAATGCCATTAAATGACATTAAATTGCTGGGAAGTCTGTGGATTTTCGGCCCACCCTGGGACAGAGCCAGAGAATAACTATCACACCTCCAGGAAGGTAGGTTTCAACCTCTGCACTGCTCCTAGCCACTGTAGCCAAGATAGGGTTCACTGTGCTCATTTCCTGTCACCAATTGACTACTGCTTATGCCGAACTTCTCTATTGCCCCAGGCATGCAACCAAATGTTCAAGTCAAAAGGATTGTCACGTCCTGAGTCACTGTGCCTCTATAATGGGTTTCAGCCATAAGAAAAATCAGTGCTGTCAGTTTTCTCCTCTCCAGTGCTGCACAGTACATCTCTGGCTCCCTCCCAACCACAGAGGGTGTGTCATGTGACGTATTCCTTCCAGAACGTTGTCTTCCCAATGAACTCTCTGAACCTCTCTCTGTATTGGGCGATGTGGCTTGCATTTTCTAGCGATGTATTCATATTATCTTTAATGTCGTCAGTCCATCGTCTTCTTGGTTTGCCCCTTCTCCTCTTCCCAGGTACTCTTCCCTCCATTATTTGTCTTTCTAAACAGTTATGTCTCTTTATATGACCAAACAGGCGTAGTTTTCTTTTTGTTATTGTGTTTAGTAACCAACACTCTGGAATATTCAGTGTGTTTATAATATCTGAGTTTCTGATTTTATCCTTCCATGATATTCTAAGTATCTTTCTGTAGCATTTCAGCTCGAAGGCGTTGATCTTCTTTGCCGCTGTTTTACTTAGAGTCCATGTTTCACAGCCGTATGTTGCAACCGGAAAAATAAAAGTTCGTAACATTAGCACTTTCGTTTCTATTTTGTTGTTTTTCCATATGTTTTTCAGCCGTGTTATTTTGCAATATGCCATTGCCAATCTCTTCCTTATTTCTGCCATGCAGTCTCCTGCACCGTTGATGTTTGCTCCTAAGTATTCAAATTTATCCACACATTCTATCTCGGTATTGTCTATTCTGATTTTTGGTTGTTGTGTTGTTATATCTGTTGACATGATTTTTGTTTTCTGCGTGTTTAAATACAAATTTTGTGCTTCGCTATATTTCTTTGTGTTCTTGATTAGTTGTTCCAATCCCTTTATATCGTTTGAAAGAAGTACTGTGTCGTCTGCGTAGCGTAGTTCCAGGATTAGGAATCCACCTATGTTTAAAGCGTGGTAGTCAGTGTTGTGTATGTCTTCTCTCACGTTCCTCATTATACTTTCAGCGTAGATGTTGAACAGGTATGGGGAGAGTGTGCACCCTTGCCGTACTCCATTCTGTACCTCAAACCACTCTGAGAGATCGTCCTCTAACTTCACTGCAGCCTTTTGATCTTGGTAAAGTTCCTCTATTAGATGAATCAGATGTCTTGGGAAACCCATGCTGTTCATTATCTCCCATAGTTGCTGGTGTTGGACGCAGTCGAGCGCTTTTGAGTAATCTATGAAACATGTGCAGGTCAGTTGAAAATTCCCTACACTTTTCTATGATCAATCTCATATTAAGAGAGGTCTCACAGAGGGTGCATACATATATATTCAGGTCAACATGAAACACATTTCAACAACAAAATAAAAGCATAATTGTATAGATGACGTGCCATGAAGCTTCTCTAAGAAGATAATCTCAATATAACGGCATGTCATCCACTAAGGTTATCTGTTGCATGGGTGGTTTGTCTAGTTGGCCATTGGTGAGACCCACAGACGCAACCACATGCGTAGTTAGATTTAGTCGATGACACATAATTTCTGTATATAAAATATTTGATTTGTATATCTCTAGCACAACCTAATGCCTCAACCAATCAGAAGCAGATACGCAAGTACTGAGGACAAACTGATCATTGAGGATGAGCTTCAGCGGATATTTTTACTGGGTGGCCTCAAGTGTGGAACCAGCGTTACTGGTAATAGTTTATTGTTGACTATTTTAGTGGAACATCCTCAGATGAGAGGTCTCTTAAAATAGTATCCAATCTTTTTCTGGAAGAAATACAATATTTTATCTTGGATGTGAAACCCTAATCTTATTCAAAACATTCTATTTTGGACTGCACAACTTCAATCAGTCATTGTTTGAAACTTCTTCTTCTTCTTCTTTCGTTCACTTGAAACATGTTTATATCTGTAATTCTGTCTCCTTAACCTTTACGACTCTGCGGTCGCAATAATGCGCCTATGAGCACAGCCCCATTGTGCCTGCAGGCGCAATCCCGCTACATAGGATATCGCCCGATTCCCGAGTACGGAACTTCACAAAGTAATGATCCCGTGACGTATAAAACACGCCAAACGAAGCTAGGAATACGTCGCAGTTTAAAGGTAAAATTCCTTTACTCATTACGACTGCAAGAAGAGAGAAAACCCGCTGGTTTGGCAACGAATTTCTGGAACGAAGTTGGCCATTTTTTAGCCATATTTTACTATCAAATTGAGTACTGCGTGGCATGGCTAAGTGATCGTGAATACATGTTTTAATTGTTGTTTTTTATGTTTAATATGTTGTTATTTGATAAGAATGTTTGTGTAGTCGTTCAAAAACACAAAAATAATATGTATCAGGGGTGCCACGTGTGGGCTTAGACAATAATTACGCTGCGTGTCGGGCTAGACCTATTGTTTACCGGACGGACATTATATGCGATTTGCGATTTCTTATACATTACATGTTTTAATTGTTGTTTTTTGTGTTTAATATGTTGTTATTTGATAAGAATGTTTGTGTAGTCGTTCAAAAACACAAAAATAATGTTTTTTTGGTCTCCAAGGCTTGGAGTGCTGATTTTGAGTCAGAGAAGATGAATGTGTCTTCAGGTGGAGTAGTTCCGTTCTCAAAGTCCACAATAATTCGATTCAGAGCTTTCTCAAATGCTATTATCTCTGCTGTATAGTTAGAGCAGATATCTCCGCATGGGCCAAACAATTTTGGGTAGTCTTCAGGGGTGTTACGTGTGTGCTTAGACAATAATTACGCTGCGTGTCGGGATAGACCTAGTGTTTACCGGACGGACGTTATATGTGATTTCTTCACGTTTTATTAGTTTTTTTTTAGTTCATATTATATTAGTTTTGATATAAAACAATATATATACAATAAGTATAGGTATTTATGAGGATTTTATCAATGATTCCACGCATTGCTCAAGTATTAGGGTCGTCAAGAAGTTATATGTGTGATTTGAAAATGACGTTTTGCGATTTTCCCCCCGAATTTTCAACTTCACAACTTGCTCACAACTGTCATATCATATATACAACAACAACAAAAACATGACTATATTCACTATTCACTCCTTTATTTAGATATGCAAAAATTATTTTGATATCTTTTAAAACAAAAAAGTTATCACGTTTTCAAAACACCCACCATCAATAACGCAAATTTTCCAAAAAAGAATTCAGGCCCAAGGGGATGTTTCTTAATTTTTAATTCAGGGCCCTAAAGGTTAATAAAACTCACTGTCTTTTGTAGTTCATACAGTGTCCCATAGAGTTTTGATTCCAGTGTTGTTTCCTCTGGCCAATATGTCTGCCTCAGCGTTTCATGCTCAGAACACTCTTGAAGTATATGTTTGGCACTCTGTGCTGCCTGTCCACATGTACACATGGCATTGTTTGAAACAAATGTGGAAAGTCTCTTTGGGAAATGAGTATAGCTGAATAGTTTCATTCTGCACAGTGTTTTATGACTCAAATTGTGTCCAATTTAGCAATATTTTTACCTTGCAGAGTAGCCAAAAATGGAGATGTGCCATGTCAGAAGAATATGGAGCTTGCCGAACCATATTCTTGTTTTTTTTTTTTGGGGGGGGGAGGGGGGCTAAAAAGGTATCAAATCAGATTTGGAAGAATGGGGAACTGCATTGTCATTAATGGAGCTTCCAAGTTCAAATTTGTTTTATGACTTCTAAATGATACTCTTTGGTAATGTTTTGGTTTTGTAGCGCTTACTCATGATGTGCTATTGCAAGAGTCATAGAAAATGATACATTGCTTCCCACTTGCCTTTCTTTTTTTGCAGGGGGAATCAGGGATCATGATTGTCATTGATGACTGTTCCTTGGTTTCTGGGTGTTCAATCCATTGTTAGAAATGTTGCTGTCCAGCATGTCAAGTGTGACATCTAGAGGAAGTTGCTTTTGTTCAATCATTGACAACTTTGGTACAAAATTGAGATGACTGGGGTATTAACTGAGAATAGCACTGAAGTGAAACCCCAGTGCCAAGGAAGGTGTGAGGAGACCTACAGAAATATAAAAATGAACTGTGGATAGATAAATAACAGAGACAAGTATGAATTTAAGACTGAGCATATTACATAATTTAAGACTGTTTGAGCATTACATAATCAAGGGAAATGTAAAAGCTCGAAACCTAGTGATGTCTCTCTTATATGTTCTCAGGCCTGAAAGGGGAGGAAAGACTAGTGATACTGTTACCTGCCATGCATGTTGTAAGAGGCTTATAAGGAGGTTTTGGGGTGGAGTTTGTTGTTCTATCCTAGAGAGTGTGAATTGACCCAGAAACGATGCTGAAGACGGATGTTTAAGGCCAAAAGATGCAGTAAATTTTAAACCATGATACATGCATTCCATTCTCCGGACTACATCTGGATGATTTATAGGAACTTGAAAACAAATGCAGAAGAAGTGATTAGTCTCATGTAAATGGCATTATCACTCTACAGCTCTCCATGACTTTCTGAGGTTTCAGGTTCAGCACATCTGGGTTGCCCTGGGTGTAATGATAGCACTCTCTAGGACCAACATCAGAGCATGCTTCTATCTTTCCAGTTCCTGTACAGCACGATATGCCATGGGGCTACCTTGATTGTATATATCTTAACTCTCCCCCATTATTGAGTGTCATTCAACAAAAGAACTCATGCTTTGAATTGTTCTGTCAAGGATAAATAATTGAAACAAATTTACGAGATGTTAGATTTCCAATTATTGTAAAACTATTTGGTAATAATGTTGAATCTTAAGAAATATTGACTTTAACAATAACTGATTTATAACCATGAATTATTCTTAATCAGAGACTGAATTTGTAGAGCCATTATGATTCTTGTCACAAACATAATTGCATCACATTCACAGTAATATATCAATATTAGTGTTTAAAGTAGCTTGTTTCTTGATGCATTTAGAATTAGATAATGTCTTCCTTCTTAGGTGTTGTAGTTGCTGTGCTGGGTACAGAGCCAGGGAATGATAAAGGAAAATTCTATGTGGAAGAGTTCTGTTACCAAGACATGCCTCAGCAGGTGCCTAGACCTATCATAGAGCAAGACAAGTAGGGTTTGACTTTATTTTATGGAACAACTGAAATGTGTTTTTTTTGTTGTCATCTCTAGAAATATTTAGCTTTGTTGTTAACCACTTAGTCTTTTTTTCTTGTGCAATGAAAAATAGTTTTTTTAGAGTTTAGTTTGACAGTTTCGCTGCCACATCTTTTTAAATTCAAGTGTTTGTTTCACCACTTTTAGGCATGCTGAGTTTTATGAGTGATTGTTTTAATAAATCATTTAAAAATGGACAGATTATGTGTTGGGCAATGAAACTTTCAAAAGACGTTCTGGCAAGAATGAACATTCCAAAAATGCTTAGCTCAAGCTTTTATTTCTGCCGCAGACGGATGTGTTGGGCTTATGGCGCAAATAAAATGGCAACACAACGCATTTCCATTCTGTGAACTACATCCTGCTGGAAATCTAGTTGGACCATGGTCCTGCTACAAGAAAGAAAGAGAGATCCAGCAGGAGTTTGAGAATGGTTGAGGAAGAAACTTTTAGTGAAAAGCTTTCATTTCTAGTTATTTTATGAATTTCTCTAGTAATAGCAGTGCTACACTCCTATCTGTTATGTGGGTGCACATCACTCTCTCTTGGACCCATAGATCTATCTTGTATCATCAACCTATGACCATCATTAATTTAATTATAATCCAATTATGTATCAGATTCTAAATCCATTGGAATGTGAGACTCTGGCTTGCTCGCTCGAGTTGTTTCAGAGGATCCATTGGGTTGGGTTTCTGTTGGTGTTCATATAGTGAGCGTCCAGTTTTTGAGCCGGACCACTGTTGTAACCATTCTTGTCTGTAGTTGTTTTTTTAGGATTTGTTTGTAGGGAGATTTTTGGGGAAAACTGGGGGGCAGCAGTACCTCTCTTAGCTAATTTATCAGCCATTTCGTTTCTAAGGACTCCGGTATGGCCAGATATTCATTGGAGGATGACTTCTGCACCATATGATGTGGACAGCTGGTCAATTTGTCCGTTGATATTGCAACCAGGGGGTGTTTTTTTGGTCCCCAAGGCTTGGAGTGCTGATTTTGAGTCAGAGAAGATGAATGTGTCTTCAGGTGGGGTAGTTCCGTTCTCAAAGTCCACAATAATTCGATTCAGAGCTTTCTCAAATGCTATTATCTCTGCTGTATAGTTAGAGCAGATATCTCCGCATGGGCCAAACAATTTTGGGTAGTCTTCTGGGTCTGTGTTCGGGTATTTTATCACAGCTCCATATCCAGCATTTTTGGTAGCATTTTGTGCAGATCCATCTGTGTATACGTGGATTATTTCTGGTGGATATGTATGGATTGTTTCTCGGGCAATGGTTTTCATGAATGGAGTTACAGAGTTCTTATCTGCTGAGGGGTCAGAGTTCAGTCCTTATGGTAGGGGTTATTGCTTGCCTGCAGGGCGGTTCAATGTCTATCAATTCCTTTTGTTCTCTATTTGTTGGCAGATGGTGTTTTTTGCTTGCTTGTCTAGTGCTATCGAGGAACGATGTTTTGAGTATTCTGTGTTTTTCCGGCCACTTTTCTATCATTTTTCTATTTTCTTCTGTGGTGTCCATTCTCATGTATCTTTCACAGGTCTCTACTACCGCTCGTTCTCTTTTTAAGTGCAATGGTTCTATGTTTGTGTTGATTTCACATGCAGCAGTTGGGTTGGTTTTCATGGCACTGCATATAAATCGCTGTGCGTTATTTTGGACATTGTCCAATCTCAATAAGGAGGCTTTTGCTTGCTATTGCCTGTACAGGAAGTGCGTAGTCAATTGCTGATCTCCCTTGTTATTCATCACATATATCGATTGCATATGTTAAATTGCCAACACCAAATAAGAAAACAACCTCTGAGCGAACTTCTGTTTGAAGACAATCAAGCAATAATAGTAACAATGAAAGAACAACTACAACAACATATAAATAGACTCCACACAACATGTTGGAACTTTAACATGAAGATAAACACAGAAAAAAATGGAGGTAATGTCAATTGGAAAAACAGAAAAAAAACAACTATTCTAATCGATGATCAACAACTTAAACAGGTTAAAGAATTCACTTATATTGGAAGTATCATATCATTGAATGGAAAAAAAAAAAAAGAAATCCAGCATAGGTGCAACATAGCATACTGAAACTTGGAACAGTCTATTTCCTATTTTCAAAAACAAATATGTGAGCATGAACACCAAAACTACACTATGTAAAATTAACATCATACCATCACTATGCTACCAATGTCAAATGTAGACACTAATAATAACAGAATCCAAAAGAAAACTTGTTACAACAGAAATGACTTGTCTACGTAGAATCCTCAGAGTAACAATAAGAGACAGAATCAGGAACGAAAACATCAGAAGACTAACAAACACAATGCCAATCTTTGATTACATCAGAAGACAACAGATTAAGTGGTTTTCGCATGCTTCCAGACAACCATCAGACAGCACCCCTATAAAAAAGTATTACTATACAGACACGTTGGATAAAAAGCCAGGGGCAGACCTTGCAAGCGATGGATCACAGTAATAAAAGAGTCAGTGAAAACAAACACATATAAAGCACACAAAAAAGCCATCTCCAGAGAACTTTCTTACCCCTGAAAAGTGAAAAGAAAGACAAGCATATAATGGTCACCAGATATTTTCTCCCCATATACAGAGGATATTATGCGAAATATAGAAAGCATGCCAGGAAAAGAATTTGAGTTTACAATCTCAATAATATGAGATATGCTGATGATACAGTTCTGATTGAAGGGAGCAAATAAGAACTCCAAGTCCTGTTAGATATGTACAAGAAAATGAAAACAAAGGCCTCAGTCTAAACCAGAAAAAACAGAAGTAATGGCTGTTTCAAAGAAATACACACCGTCAAGATGCAGTATTACTATCAATTGTGCAAAATCAAATCAATTGGATAAATTCAAGTATCTTGGCACCATTTTAACATCCAATGGCCAGTGCTCCATTGAGATCAAGAACAGGATAGCACAGGCCAAATCAACATTTCAAAAGATGAGAATCATTCTATGCAATGAAGTAATATCGGTGCATACGCGAGTTCAAGTGCTAGGATGTTACATTGAGCCAATCCTTCTTTATGGATGTGAAGCACTGACAGTAAATACAAATTGAGATGTGGTTTTTAAGAATGATGAAAATTCCATGGACAGCCAAGAAAACTAATGTAGAAGTCATCAGAGATGCTATTAAAACGATAAATTATAGCAAAAATTAGAAGCAGACAATCAAGATTTTTAGGACATGTGATGATAGAAATAAAACTTGAACATTTTGTAACCACTGGAAAGATCAAGAGAAAAGACAGAGGAAGACAAAGAGAGAAATTTCTAGATGAGTTGTCACTGTGGCACAAAAAAGAAGTCACCAACTGAAATTATTAACAACACAAAAGACAAAGAACTGTGGAGAAGCATTATCGCCTATGCCACTCGGCATGGCATTTGATTGATTGATTGAATGCTAACAAAATTTGTTGAAAAATTACTTCATTTAGGTACATCATGTTTGTGAGTGGCTTTGAACTTGGAGGACAAACAGACAGATTGTTTCAGATGCAGATGTTGGCTGATTTGGTTTGCGGACAGCTTGGAGACCCTGATCAGCAGGAGGCATCTGCCTCTATATGTCATGTGGTCATTGGGGGAAACTCACTTAATGAAGCCACACAGGACAGAGACACACTCAGTAAAGTAGGTAACATGTTCCAAAAATCAGATTACTCTGTGTAGTGCATGATACAATGTGGATGTTGGACACAACTATCTATCTATCTATAAGTTATGACCCTTTTGTTCCAGCGTAAGTGGTAGAAGAATTCTCTGGAGATAGATAGCCTCCCTGTGCGCTGTTTGTAGATTTGTTCCCGTAGCCTTTTATATTTCTGGGGGTCATCTTTTACATGGTCTCTCTCTCTGGCTTTATAGTCGTGATGTCTATGTGTCATGGCTATTTGTGGCATACTATCTGTTGGTAGCCTGGACATGTGTGAAAACGACTTAATCTGTTGTCTCTTGATATATTCTAATACTGGTATTATTTTGGTATCTGTCTGATGTTTTGTTTCTAATTCTATCTCTTAATGACACTCCAACTATTCTTCATAGGCACGTCATTTCTGCTGTTATTAGTTTTAGTTTGTCTTGTGCTGGACACAACTTACAGAATACAATTACAGTATCAGATGCTACTCTTGAAATTTTTTTTTCTTTTTCAAGCTCCGGCTAGTTAGCAGAATGTAGTTTAGAAAACATAATGCATTCTGTAATTGTTTACAGCTTGGCTGTGAAATCTGCATCTTTTATCCAACACATCTGACTTCATCTTGGCTTATAGGTCACTTTAACCCTATATGGGATGAACAGCCGATCCACCCTCAAAACCTCCTTAGTCGCCTATTATGACATGTATGACAAGTAACTGGCACTATTCTTTAATCCCATTTCAACTACCGCAACACATGTTGGATTTTGAGTATAACTGCTCTAATGTGTAGACCTGGTTTTGAAATGGGTACTAGAACACATCTGGAATAAAATAAGGACGACTGGTTTGATCATGACAACATCAACCCCCCCCCTCTCCCCTAGTGTGAAGTTAGATACAGGATGATTGATATAGACCAAACATCCCCATCGAGGCCAGCTCCTTGGCGTGGAGATGGGGCTTAGTCCAGCCAGCAGAGGCTGGAAACTAAGACTGGCCGGGCCCTCCCACATTCGGGCAGGACCACAGTCTTGTCTAGCAAGTAAAGGTGCTGAAGTCAGCGACATTTGGCCAGAATGCGCACCTCAACAATCAGAATGTCATGCATTATCGCAAAAACAAGAAATGGAAAACACTGTCCAATTTATACAAAAAACAACACTGCAGATATAGACATTATTAGCGAACGAAAGAAGAAGAAGACCAAACATAATTTATTACTCATGCCACTCAATGGTACTTTACTTACTATATCAATATATCAAGTGACACTTCTTTCCAGAACGTTGTCTTCATCATTGATATTCTGAATGCTTCTCTATTTTGGTAAGCTGGCCTGCATTGGCCAAAGACATGTGCATACATTCTTTGATGTCACTGGTCAATCGTCTTCTTGGTTTTCCTCTTCTTCTCCTACCGGCACTCTGCCCTCTAGAATCAGCCTTTCGATACTATCATGTCGCTTTAAGTGTCAAAAAAACTGTAGCTTCCTTCTTATGATGGTATTTAGAAGCCACCCTTCATTTAGTTTCAGTAATTTCAAAACATCAATGTTCTTCTTTTTCTCTGTCCATGATAATCGTAGGATCTTTCTGTATCACTTCATTTGAAATTAATTTAGTCTTTTGGATATTGTCTTGTTTAAAGACCAAGTCTCGCATCCATATGTTGCTACAGGGAAAAATCATGATCTTAAAATGGTTAATTTAGTGTCATTATAACTATTTTGCCATAGTTTTCTCATTTGTGTTAGTTTGAGTGTTGCAATTGCGAGTCTTCTAATCTCGACAACAATCTCCGGAACTGTTTATATTTGCTCCCAGATATTCGAATTTGTTTACACATTCTAGTTCTATATGTCTATTTTGATTGTTGGTTTGATCTTTATTTTGTCTGTTGTCATAATTTTTGTTTTCTGTGCATTTAGATATAGATTTGGATCTCGCTGTATTTCTTTGTTGTTGTGATATGCTGTTTCAGTCCCTCAGGATGTGTAGTAAGGAGGACTGTGTCATCTGCATACCTTATTTCTGGAATCTTGTACCCACTCCCGCCAAAGACGGATGAGTCGAGCCATTGGCGCAAGTAAAATGGCAACACAACGCATTTACATTCTCTGGACTAAATCCTGCTGGAAATCTAGTAGGACAATTGTCCTACTACAAGAGAGATCTGACGGGAGTTTGAGAAGGAAAGCTGAAGAAGTACTCACCGATATTTATTGGTTGAAACTCATTTTCCTCTAGTTCGTCTCTTACATTTCGCATTATATTATCTGCATAGATGTTAAAAAGATAAAGGGATATAGTGCACCCATATCTCACTCCACTTTGAACAGCGAACCATTCAGATGTTTCTCCCTCCACTCTTACTGCTGCTTGTTGTTCGTGATATAGTGTTTATATAAGATGTATTAGATGCTTTAATTACTGCTGAAAGTAATATATTGTGTCATTAATTAGATTTAGAGTTTCACCAATCAGTTGATACTACAGTGGTCTAAAGTTGGTAATAGTACTTTACATAAAACACAAGGATGGTCAACTTTACAATGTAAACACAGACTATCAGACTATAGGGTATGGGTATGGAAAAATTACAGATACAGTATACAAGACAGTTTCAATGTTTTAAAATTTTATTTTTACTGTTTGTTCACTGTCTTGTATTTTCTTGAAAAAGACCTCAAGGTTGAAACTGTCTTTTGTACTGTCATCTAATTTGTCCATACTCATACGATACTGTCTGCGCTTACATTATAAAGCTGATCAACTGTGTGTTTTATGTAAGCTGTATTGTTATACAGTTTTACAGCAGTCTCACTTATTATTGAAAGATGATAGTGTTCTCAGTAACACATTACATAAAATAAAGTTTAAAAAGACATAATGTTCAGTGATACTATGATACAACTATTGGTTGATGTATTTGTTATGTAAGCCAAGTACTTACTATGATACAACTATTGGTTGATGTATTTGTTATGTAAGCCAAGTACTTACTATGATACAACTATTGGTTGATGTATTTGTTATGTAAGCCAAGTACTTACTATGATACAACTGTTGGTTAATGTATTTGTTATGTAGGCCAAGTACTTATCAAAAAGAGAATCGGCTGCAAGTGTTGAAGCAATTAAAACATTGGACAATTTCCTGATACAGTTAGTGGTGAGTGTTACAGTTAGTGGTGAGTGTCACTGTTAGTGGTGAGTGTTACAGTTAGTGGTGAGTGTCACTGTTAGTGGTGAGTGTTACTGTTAGTGGTGAGTGTTACAGTTAGTGGTGAGTGTTACAGTTAGTGGTGAGTGTCACTGTTAGTGGTGAGTGTTACTGTTAGTGGTGAGTGTTACTGTTAGTGGTGAGTGTTACTGTTAGTGGTGAGTGTCACTGTTAGTGGTGAGTGTTACTGTTAGTGGTGAGTGTTAATGGTAAGTGTTACTGTTAGTGGTGAATGTTAGTTAGTGGTGAGTGCTACTGTTAGTGGTGAGTGCTAATGGTGAAGTGTTACTGTTAGTGGTGAATGTTAGTTAGTGGTGAGTGCTACTGTTAGTGGTGAGTGTTACTGTTAGTGGTGAATGTTAAAGTGAGTGTTACTGTTAGTGGTGAGTGTTACTGTTAGTGGTGAATGTTAGTTAGTGGTGAGTGCTACAGTTAGTGGTGAGTGTTACAGTTAGTGGTGAGTGTTACTGTTAGTGGTGAGTGCTACAGTTAGTGGTGAGTGTTACAATTAGTGGTGAATGTTACAGTTAGTGGTGAGTGTTACAGTTAGTGGTGAGTGTTACTGTTAGTGGTGAATGTTACAGCTAGTGGTGAATGTTACTGTTAGTGGTGAGTGTTACTGTTAGTGGTGAGTGTTACAGTTAGTGGTGAGTGTTACAGTTAGTGGTGAGTGTTACTGTTAGTGGTGAATGTTACAGTTAGTGGTGAGTGTTACTGTTAGTGGTGAGTGTTACTGTTAGTGGTGAATGTTACTGTTAGTGGTGAATATTGCAGTTAATGGTAAGTTTTTCAATCAGTTGTGAGTCATGTAGATAAGTTATGTAGGTAACTTTATTGTACACATTCTGTTATTATGAATTTCTCCTTGCTTCTTCTTCTTCTTTCGTTCACTTGAAACATGTCTATATCTGTAATTCTGTCTCCTTAATAAAACTCACTGTCTTTTGTAGTTCATACAGTGTCCCATAGAGCTTTGATTCCAGTGTTGTTTCCTCTGGCCAATATGTCTGCCTCAGCGTTTCATGCTCAGAACACTCTTGAAGTATATGTTTGGCACTCTGTGCTGCCTGTCCACATGTACACATGGCCGTGTTGCCAATCTTGAACTTTGTATACATGTGACTGCGGAGTCGGTTGTGTCCTGTTCTGAGACGTAGAATTATAACTTGTTCTGATCTGTTCATATTGTGATAGTCATCTTGTGTTGGTGTTTGTGGCTTTCTTATTGACTTGATCATCTGTTTTTTCTGATGGTAGGTGATTGGTATATCTGGTTGGTCTTCGGCAGCACCTTCCTTAGCCAGTTGGTCTGCTTTTTCATTTCCTGGTATTCCACAGTGAGAGGGTATCCACTGCATGGTTACCCTATACTGGTAAGACAATTCGCTAAGTAGTTTTTGCAAGTCTGTTAGTTTTCCAGACTGGAGAGCTTGAAGCACTGACCTTGCATCTGTCAGGAATACCACAGGCTGTAGGTCAGAGTTGGAGTTCAGCAGTTTTTTAGCTGCCACACTAATTGCCTGGATTTCTGCATCATAATTATTGCAGAATTTTCCTGTCGGTGTTCTGATTGTATCTCTAGGCTTGTGTGGATATTCTATATATACACCTGCACCTCCATTCCTCACAGCATTCTGTGCTGACCCATCTGTGTACACTCTGACCCATATATCTTGTGGATATTCCTCATCCAGGAAACTGAGGGTGACTGTCATTCGCTGCACACTGTTCTGTTCGTCCTCGCTTAGTATTCCTTTCACATGGGTCTGAATGTATATTGGCATTCCATGGCTTTCACTCCACGGGGTTTGCTCTGGTACAGACCTTAAGGGGCTGTCAACTTCAGGTAGGTCTGTAAGTTGTCTACGGAGTCGTTTAGCTTGATGGATAAAGCTGCTCCTTTTCAGTCGTCCCATTGCTAGATTTTTGAATCTTTCCTTCATTGGATGACTTGGCATACACTGAAACTTTTCTGCTTGAATTAGTACTTTTGTGTCTCTGCGTTCGCCAAGTGTTTGCATTCTTCCCATTTTCTGCATCTCTGCTATGGGTGTTGATTTCATTGCTCCCAACATTATTCTAAGTGCCTGGTTTTGCACTTTATCTAGATCTTGTAATGTGGAGTTTGATGCAGGACACCACGCAGCTGAACCGTATTCCAGGTGTGGTCTTATGCCTTGCTGGTAAACTTTACTGAGTATATTTCCACTGGCTCCCCATGTGGTTCCACTTAGTTTTCTCAGGATAGCTAGTTTCCTCCTGGCTTTTGTTGTTGCTTTGTTTATGTGCTGCTTCCATGTCAGCTTATCATCAAAAGTAACTCCGAGGTATGTGGGTTGTTTGTCTTCTTTCAAGAGCTCTCCATCTATCTTGATATGACCAGCTTTTTGTTTTGGTGAGAGGGTAAAGAGTGTAGTGCTGCACTTATCTGTGTTAATGCTGACGCACCATCTATTTGCCCATAAGGTTAGGGCATCGATAGCTCTTTGTATTTGTTTAGTGGCCACTGTCGCATGTTCTTCCGTGCACCAGATCACCAGGTCGTCAGCATACATTGCCACTTTGATCCCGTGTGGTCGTTCAGCAACTATGTCATTGATGTAAACCAAGAAAAGTGTGGGTGACAGGACTCCTCCCTGGGGGACTCCATGACGCAGTAGGACTTTCTTGCTTTTGCGACCATCTAATTGTACCCTGGCTCTTCTATTATGCAGGTATGCTTTTACCCATTTGTACATTCTTGAGCTAACCCTGCAATTTCGCAATTTCTTTAGGAGCCCTTCTTTCCAGACCTTATCAAATGCTTTCCTAAGGTCTATCCATGCTGCTAGTACCAGTTTCTTATCTTGGAAGGCATCCTCTATCTCTTGGGAGAGGTAGGTTGCCTGATCTTCAGTAGAGTAGCACTGTCTGAAACCTGCTTGCTGTGATACCAGAAGGTTTTCACTTTCAAGGTACCACTGCATCCTAAGATTGATAATGCGTTCCATTGTTTTGCATAGACAGCTTGTGAGGCTGATGGGCCTGTAGTTGGAGACTGTGTTGCCATCTTTTCCTGATTTGAGGAGAGGTATCATTATTGCTTCTCTCCATGCCTGTGGTACATTACCTGTGGACCAGCTTGTGTTAAAGATTTGCAGCAGCTTTGCTCTTGCTGCAATTCCCAGGTTTCTAATCATTTCATTGGACACTCCATCAGCTCCAGGGGACTTTTTCATTTTCAATTTGGATATTGCATGCTCCAGTTCTCTCATTGTGATTGGTGCCTCCATGACTTCAGGTATAGGTTCGTCTTGTCCAATGTTTTGCTGGTTCGCTCGAACCTCCTGTTGTTTGTCTGGGCTGACTTTGACGTTATTGTCTTCTGCAAAGGAATCTGCAAAGTAATCAGCTGCATGTTTACCTGTTAAAATGTTTTTATCTTTATAAAGTGTGATCCTGGTATTTCTCCCTGTACCTTCATCATTTAGTTGTTTTACAAGTTTCCATAATTTCCTAGTATCTCTTTCTAGGTTCAGCGACTCTGTTTTTTCTTTCCAGCTGTTCCGTCTGGCTTGTAACTTGGCTCTTTGAAATTTAGCCTTTGTTTGCTGATATTTGTTGTGATGTTCTTGGCTAGGTCTGTTCTCAGCCTGCTTTCTAGATGTTTCCATCTCATTTTGCAGCTTTTCCAGTTCATCATTCCAGTAGGGTTTGTAGTTTTTGCGTGCCCCCCTGGGTATGGTTTTACTAGCAGCATGTAGTATACATCTATTAAATTCACTCACTGCTCTATTGATGTCTTTGTCCAAGTTCATGTCCTTAGCTAGAACACTGGTTAAATGCTGGTACATTTTCCAGTCTGCCCTCTTATAGTTCCACCTAGTGAGCGTGCTGCTGTCCTTGGTATATTCATTGTGAATTTCCAGAAATACTGGTCTGTGGTCACTACCCCCAAGCTGCTTTCCAACGACACGTGTGATGTTCCATTCCAGGCCTGGTGAGTAGAATGCCAGGTCTGGTGTAGAGGTGGTGTGCCATGCTCTCGAGTAGAAGGTTGGTGAGTCAGCTGGCTGGTTAATAAGAATGAGATTATTTTCATCCTGCCAGCTCTCAAGTTCCTCACCTCTCTTGTCGATATGATCGTAGCCCCAGCTCTGAGAGTGGCTGTTGAAGTCACCACACACCATAAGCCTTTCTTTATCTGGAATTGTGTCTAGTGCCAATGGTTTATCATTTGGGCAGTAGTAGTTCAGGAGATGGAATTCTGCACTGTCTGTTTTTAGGTGGAGCATCTGGTATTCTGCCCCGTCCATGTATACTTCCAGCTGACATGCGCTGATATTGTTTTTAACTAGTGTCAGAATTCCACCCTTTCGCCTGTCTTTTCGGTCAGATCGGTAGCACTGGTAGCCTCTGATTTTGAAGGCTATGTCGCTGCTGAGGTGTGTTTCTTGGATACAGCAAATATTAACTTGTTCTTCACTGAGGACATTTTCAAGTTCCAGTTTTTTGCTGTATCCATCTCTTTTACTGTTGACACCCTCAGCATTCCAGTGCATTATTTTTATTGGTCGTTTGTTTGTTTGGCCAGTAGCTCTATTCCCTTGCCTCCTGGCTCCTCGGGGCAATTGAGAAGGACTTCCAGTAACTGAGGTTGGGCCCTTTCGAGGTATAGGGCCCGGCACCGTCCCTGCCTGAACGTCCGCCACAGGGCAGGCACCATAACATTTATTAGATGCAGACATGTTTCCATTGTGTTTTATGCGTGGCAACCTGATTATCTGTGCGCCTTTTGGCTGGTTGCCTCCGTCTTCAGCACTCTGCTTACTTGGGCTGGACTATGGTCCTGCTCGAGTGGGAGTGCCCGACCAGTCTTAGTTTCCAGCCTCTGATGGCTGAACTAAGCCCCATCACCACTTCAAGGTTCTGGCCTCGATGGGGTCCTTGCTTCTAACATATATGGCCTTATTCGTCTTAACTTTCCGAAGCAAGCCTGTATCAGATAGAGTTAATCGAGCATGTGTTGAATATGTCTTTTCATGGTTAAATCTGTCAATCCATTATTTATTAGGGCTGTTGCAGAATAAACATGGGAACGTGCTGGGTTCTTGTTCCATGTGACTGAGTCTTTGTTCTGTTGAATATTGAATTCTCAAATGTTGTAGCAGCACTATGTTGTAGCAGCACTATGTTGTAGCAGCACTATGTTGTAGCAGCACTATGTTGTAGCAGCACTATGTTGTAGCAGCACTATGTTGTAGCAGCACTATGTTGTTGTAGCAGCACTATGTTGTAGCAGCACTTGTAGCAGCACTATGTTGTAGCAGCACTATGTTGTAGCAGCACTATGTTGTTGTAGCAGCACTATGTTGTTGTAGCAGCACTATGTTGTAGCAGCACTATGTTGTTGTAGCAGCACTATGTTGTTGTAGCAGCACTATGTTGTTGTAGCAGCACTATGTTGTTGTAGCAGCACTATGTTGTTGTAGCAGCACTATGTTGTAGCAGCACTATGTTGTTGTAGCAGCACTATGTTGTTGTAGCAGCACTATGTTGTAGCAGCACTATGTTGTTGTAGCAGCACTATGTTGTTGTAGCAGCACTATGTTGTTGTAGCAGCACTATGTTGTTGTAGCAGCACTATGTTGTTGTAGCAGCACTATGTTGTTGTAGCAGCACTATGTTGTAGCAGCACTATGTTGTAGTAGCAGCACTATGTTGTAGTAGCAGCACTATGTTGTTGTAGCAGCACTATGTTGTTGTAGCAGCACTATGTTGTAGTAGCAGCACTATGTTGTTGTAGCAGCACTATGTTGTTGTAGCAGCACTATGTTGTTGTAGCAGCACTATGTTGTAGCAGCACTATGTTGTTGTAGCAGCACTATGTTGTAGCAGCACTATGTTGTTGTAGCAGCACTATGTTGTTGTAGCAGCACTATGTTGTAGCAGCACTATGTTGTAGCAGCACTATGTTGTTGTAGCAGCACTATGTTGTTGTAGCAGCACTATGTTGTAGTAGCAGCACTATGTTGTAGTAGCAGCACTATGTTGTAGTAGCAGCACTATGTTGTTGTAGCAGCACTATGTTGTAGCAGCACTATGTTGTTGTAGCAGCACTATGTTGTAGTAGCAGCACTATGTTGTAGTAGCAGCACTATGTTGTTGTAGCAGCACTATGTTGTTGTAGCAGCACTATGTTGTAGCAGCACTATGTTGTAGCAGCACTATGTTGTTGTAGCAGCACTATGTTGTTGTAGCAGCACTATGTTGTTGTAGCAGCACTATGTTGTTGTAGCAGCACTATGTTGTAGCAGCAATATGTTGTTGTAGCAGCACTATGTTGTAGCAGCACTATGTTGTAGCAGCACTATGTTGTTGTAGCAGCAATATGTTGTAGCAGCACTATGTTGTAGCAGCAATATGTTGTAGCAGCACTATGTTGTAGCAGCAATATGTTGTAGCAGCACTATGTTGTAGCAGCACTATGTTGTTGTAGCAGCACTATGTTGTAGCAGCACTATGTTGTAGCAGCACTATGTTGTAGCAGCACTATGTTGTTGTAGCAGCACTATGTTGTTGTAGCAGCACTATGTTGTTGTAGCAGCACTATGTTGTAGCAGCAATATGTTGTTGTAGCAGCACTATGTTGTAGTAGCACTATGTTGTAGCAGCACTATGTTGTTGTAGCAGCAATATGTTGTAGCAGCACTATGTTGTTGTAGCAGCACTATGTTGTTGTAGCAGCAATATGTTGTAGCAGCACTATGTTGTAGCAGCAATATGTTGTAGCAGCACTATGTTGTAGCAGCAATATGTTGTAGCAGCACTATGTTGTAGCAGCACTATGTTGTTGTAGCAGCACTATGTTGTAGCAGCACTATGTTGTAGCAGCACTATGTTGTTGTAGCAGCAATATGTTGTTGTAGCAGCACTATGTTGTAGCAGCACTATGTTGTAGCAGCACTATGTTGTTGTAGCAGCAATATGTTGTAGCAGCACTATGTTGTAGCAGCAATATGTTGTAGCAGCACTATGTTGTAGCAGCAATATGTTGTAGCAGCACTATGTTGTAGCAGCACTATGTTGTTGTAGCAGCACTATGTTGTAGCAGCACTATGTTGTAGCAGCACTATGTTGTAGCAGCACTATGTTGTTGTAGCAGCACTATGTTGTTGTAGCAGCACTATGTTGTAGCAGCACTATGTTGTAGCAGCACTATGTTGTAGCAGCACTATGTTGTAGCAGCACTATGTTGTTGTAGCAGCACTATGTTGTAGCAGCAATATGTTGTTGTAGCAGCACTATGTTGTTGTAGCAGCACTATGTTGTAGCAGCAATATGTTGTTGTAGCAGCAATATGTTGTTGTAGCAGCACTATGTTGTAGCAGCACTATGTTGTAGCAGCACTATGTTGTAGCAGCACTATGTTGTAGCAGCACTATGTTGTAGCAGCACTATGTTGTAGCAGCACTATGTTGTAGCAGCACTATGTTGTAGCAGCACTATGTTGTTGTAGCAGCACTATGTTGTAGCAGCAATATGTTGTTGTAGCAGCACTATGTTGTTGTAGCAGCACTATGTTGTAGCAGCAATATGTTGTTGTAGCAGCACTATGTTGTAGCAGCACTATGTTGTTGTAGCAGCACTATGTTGTAGCAGCACTATGTTGTAGCAGCACTATGTTGTTGTAGCAGCACTATGTTGTTGTAGCACTATGTTGTTGTAGCAGCACTATGTTGTAGCAGCACTATGTTGTAGCAGCACTATGTTGTTGTAGCAGCACTATGTTGTTGTAGCACTATGTTGTTGTAGCAGCACTATGTTGTTGTAGCACTATGTTGTTGTAGCAGCACTATGTTGTTGTAGCACTATGTTGTTGTAGCAGCACTATGTTGTAGCAGCACTATGTTGTAGCAGCACTATGTTGTTGTAGCAGCACTATGTTGTAGCAGCACTATGTTGTTGTAGCAGCACTATGTTGTTGTAGCAGCACTATGTTGTAGCAGCACTATGTTGTTGTAGCAGCACTATGTTGTAGCAGCACTATGTTGTTGTAGCAGCACTATGTTGTAGCAGCACTATGTTGTTGTAGCAGCACTATGTTGTAGCAGCACTATGTTGTAGCAGCACTATGTTGTTGTAGCAGCACTATGTTGTTGTAGCACTATGTTGTTGTAGCAGCACTATGTTGTTGTAGCACTATGTTGTTGTAGCAGCACTATGTTGTTGTAGCACTATGTTGTTGTAGCAGCACTATGTTGTAGCAGCACTATGTTGTAGCAGCACTATGTTGTTGTAGCAGCACTATGTTGTAGCAGCACTATGTTGTAGCAGCACTATGTTGTTGTAGCAGCACTATGTTGTTGTAGCAGCACTATGTTGTTGTAGCAGCACTATGTTGTTGTAGCAGCACTATGTTGTAGCAGCAATATGTTGTTGTAGCAGCACTATGTTGTAGCAGCACTATGTTGTAGCAGCACTATGTTGTTGTAGCAGCAATATGTTGTAGCAGCACTATGTTGTAGCAGCAATATGTTGTAGCAGCACTATGTTGTAGCAGCAATATGTTGTAGCAGCACTATGTTGTAGCAGCACTATGTTGTAGCAGCACTATGTTGTAGCAGCACTATGTTGTTGTAGCAGCACTATGTTGTAGCAGCACTATGTTGTTGTAGCAGCACTATGTTGTAGCAGCACTATGTTGTAGCAGCACTATGTTGTAGCAGCACTATGTTGTTGTAGCAGCACTATGTTGTAGCAGCACTATGTTGTAGCAGCACTATGTTGTAGCAGCACTATGTTGTTGTAGCAGCACTATGTTGTTGTAGCAGCACTATGTTGTTGTAGCAGCACTATGTTGTTGTAGCAGCACTATGTTGTAGCAGCAATATGTTGTTGTAGCAGCACTATGTTGTAGCAGCAATATGTTGTTGTAGCAGCAATATGTTGTTGTAGCAGCAATATGTTGTAGCAGCACTATGTTGTAGCAGCACTATGTTGTAGCAGCACTATGTTGTAGCAGCACTATGTTGTTGTAGCAGCACTATGTTGTAGCAGCACTATGTTGTTGTAGCAGCACTATGTTGTAGCAGCACTATGTTGTAGCAGCACTATGTTGTAGCAGCACTATGTTGTTGTAGCAGCACTATGTTGTAGCAGCACTATGTTGTTGTAACAGCACTATGTTGTAGCAGCACTATGTTGTAGCAGCACTATGTTGTTGTAGCAGCACTATGTTGTAGCAGCACTATGTTGTAGCAGCACTATGTTGGATTGTTCTCCATATGATGCATTCTTCAGAAAATAATATTTTGAAATAAAAATATCAAGCCAAAGAAGAATTTGTTGGGCCATTGGCGCAAATGAAATGCCGACACATCACATTTCCATTCTCTTGACTGAAACATAATCTAGTAGATCCATAGTCCTTCTTCTTCTGCGTTTGTTCTCAAACTCCTGCAGATTAGCAGGATGTAGTCCGGAAAACGGAATGCGTTGTGTCATGGTTTACAGCATTGCTGCGATATCTGAGCCTTTCGGCCTGACACATCCGACTTCAGCATGGCTTTGTGTGACTGACCCTATATGGGATGGGACAGCCAACTCCATCCCATAACCTCCTTAGTCGCCTTTTACGACATGCGTGGAAGGTAAACAGTGTTGCTATTTTTGCTCCCCTTTCGGGCCCGGCAACACATGGGCATCCATAGTCCTGCTACAAGAGATTCAGCAGGAGTTTGAGAATGGACTCTAAAGAAGTAGAAATAAATATATTTTATTTTTCCAAGTGAAATACTAGACAATGATATTCAATATCTTTCATTTACAAAATAAAATAAATATTTGACTTTTCAGACAAATGTTGATGTTTCTTTAGTTCCTGGTGAGTTTGACCCATCAAATTTCACCCTGCCTCAGCAGCCTTTCCACCCTTGCATGCTGCCGCAGTCTTCACGATTCAACACATTTCATAGCCAGACCAATCCATGTGATTTTACAATCGATGGCGTTCGGTAAGTTCAGATCTAGTTAATTTGTGGCAATTCTGGCTTGTATGACCTCAGTACTCTTCTTGTTTAGAACCAGACTCATTTAAAATCAGATGTGTCGAGCCATTGGCGTAAATAAAATAGTATCACAACACATCTTTGTTTTACATTCTGCCTGAAATCTAGTAGGATCATTGCCCTGTGACAAGAGAAATCCAGCGGGAGTATAGTTTGAGAACAAACATTAACAAACAGAAACAGATGAATTATTTTTGTGATTGTTTTGTTGAACTTTATTAATAATAATAATAACAATTTCTGAAGTTTAGCATGTATATGACACTGATGTTCAATTGTTTTCATTTATAGACACTGCTATATGTTTTAGTAACATTGTTGTGTGAAGCAAAATGACTTGCTTGCTATGTTCAAACCATGTCCTAGCTCATGTGAGTTGGGACTGTTAGACTGTTTCACTAGTCCCTCTGCTTGAAATTCGACCAGACTTTATTAAGGTTTTATTTGTTTGTTTGTTTTTTTGCGTTCGCTCCATTGTAACCATCACGGATATCCGTGCGATTTCCGCTGGGAGCGTGATTACGTTGTGCCACTGTTATGCGCCTTGTAGGCCTAGCACGTCCGATTTCGGCATGATTAAGGTCTTATAAAATATATATTCTTTTTATACTGCATTGCTAGGGCCTGAAAAGGGAGCAAAGAATAGCTACACTGACCTGTAACACCGTAATAGGTGACACTGACCGTAATAGGTGATAAAAGAGATTTGTTGTTGTAGTTTGCTGTCCTACTGTAACCCCAAAACCATGATGAAATCAGATGTGTTATGCTGAAAGACAAATGAAGCAGTCAAGCTGTAAACTACAACAATCCATTTCATTCTTCAGACTTATCCTGATGCAATAGGACGAGTTAGAGAATGAGCACAGAGGAAGACTGAAGGACATCTTTCAATGTTTTTAACCTCTTTGACACAACATAGTTCTCATTTCCCTATATGTAGCTATATTTAGGACCCAGTACTAGCTATCACAACAGAAAATGCTTTTGTGACCTGACCTACCACCATTTGCTGCAAACAATATTTTGTGTCAATATATGTTCACTTCTGACATCCACAGAGGGACACACATTATCACTTACCTCACCGATTTACAGGGCATATTTTATTTTATTTGTACCTGAATTCCATTTATTAGGCATCAAAAAGAGATAGAATAAACAATGACACTATAATAAATCTGGTGAAAACAATATCGTGCAAAGAATACATAGACACACAAAAGATCAAATGGTTCAGCCACATTATATCAGAATGGAACCAGATCGTATTCCATCGATAGCCTTCATTAAAAAATCATTTGAAAAGAGAAACGGGAAAACCCAGATGAAGATTGATTGATAACATGAGAGAAATACTAGAACATCAAGGCTGCACTATGGCAGCGGCATCACAGTTAGCGAAAGAAAGAAGACTTCGGCTCCCTATGACGCCTAGCGGCACACATGAATAAGACAAGACAAGGTTTACAGTGCGAGTTTACTTAAATTTGACACATGTACCGAGGATCTAGCCCAGAACAAACATCTTTAATTGCTATTTATACTTCTCCTGAGTATGACCGCAGTGTTCTGATTGTCATTCCAAGTAGACATCACCCCCAAGAAATCTAAAACAAACAATGCCATTACCCAGTGGAAGTTACGATACAATGTCAACCATATGCTTGTGTACCTTATCGCTTTTATATAGTTGATAAAATCAGAAAGCAACTGAGAGGATATGAAAAGGATTTTTGTCCTTCAGTAGACATCTATATGTTTCACAACTTGAGTCAATAGTTTTTCTTAATTCTACCACACCACATCTCTGTCACAGTGCCTTGCAGCACTGCAGAAATGCAGTGTGATCGAATTAAGAAAACATCTTGACTTAAGTAGCCAGATGAATAGGTGCCAGCTGAAGGACCTGGTTAAAGTCCCATCTACTGCCTCCTAATTTTTTTCCATAACTCCTTGATGCTTCCAAATTTTAAAATTTATCTATTAATTTATCTTTTAATTTATCTATTTTATATTTTTTGGGTGTTCATTCTCAAACTCACACAAAAGGATCTCTCTTATGGCAGGACAAAGTACAAGATTTCCTGCAGGATGTATTCCAGAAAACATAAATGTGTTGTGTTGCTGTTTTATTTGCATCAAATAGCCAGACACATCCGATTTGGCGTTTCTGATTTATATCATTCGTATACCTCTGATCAGAACTAAGGAATGTATACTCAAGTTAAACATCAAAGATTATTATAGCTAAGATCTCTGTGAGAAACAGGAGATGGAGCAGTTAGAACATTGATTCTTAATTTAGGGAAGAAATATTAACCCCTTCTGTGTCTAGAAAATGTTCCAGTATGTCATACAAATCAGTTATGTTCGCTGTTTAGATATACATTCACATCCAGAAAATAACGCAATGTCAAGTTCTGATTTGCAGAAGACATACTTTACATCCAGAAAATAGCGCAATGTCAAGTTCTGATTTGCCTTATACATACATTTACATCCAGAAAATAATGCAATGTCAAATTCTGATTCACCTTAGACATACATTTAGATCCAGAAAATAACGAAATGTCAAGTTCTGATTTACAAATAAGACATTTTACTCACTGCTGAAATAGAAAGCTTTACAACTATTCTATATTTAAACATACATTTAGATCCAGAAAATAACAAAATGTCGAGTTCTGATTCGCTTATAAAACATTTGAATTACGGCCGAAATAGAAAGCTTTACAACTATTCTATATACAAAGCTAATACAAAGTGATGAAAAATCTGGCTGTTTAACCTTAGCAAAAGTTATTTTTATTTACTGCAAGCGATTACCAATATTTCTAAACAGGACATTATACAGCTCATGATTTATGTCTGTTTATATTAAGACATCCTGTTGTATGAATTTCTTCAGCATTTTAGGGTCAGCAGGTCAACCAATCAGTGACATTGCAAGATACAGTGAGATGGATGATAGACTGAAAATCTTAGAGGACACGCTTGTCTGGGGTCATGTTGCTCCTACCGCTCCAGATACTTTAGGCAAGTTGAAGAAAACCTTTTTTGAAATATAATTATTTCTCCTGAATACATTTTTTAGATATTGACATGAGCATAAAGAAAGCAAGTCAGTCTATGACTTGGTATCCCCAATATAACTTTGTTCTAGAATGGTGCTGCTAACTGAGATGGAAACATTCTCTTGGTCCCACTGTCGGACACTGTAACAACTGATGAATGTAATTTTATGTGGGTTCTAAATTTACTGATATTAGGAGTTTCTTTCTTTTCTATATTATTATATGACCACTGTTCACTAAGTTTCAGGACATATTTATTTTTAAGAAACCTTTCATACTTATAGATTAGTTGCTTCTATTTCAGGAAACCTTTCATACTTACAGATTAGTTGCTTCTATTTCAGGGGACCTTTCATACTTACGGATTAGTTGCTTCTATTTCATGAAACCTTTCATACTTACAGATTAGTTGCTTCTATTTCAGGGGAAATTTCATACTTACAGATTAGTTGCTTCTATTTCAGGGGACCTTTCATACTTACAGATTAGTTGCTTCTATTTCAGGGGACCTTTCATACTTACAGATTAGTTGCTTCTATATCAGGGCACCGTTCATACTTACAGATTAGTTGCTTCTATTTCATGAAACCTTTCATACTTACAGATTAGTTGCTTCTATTTCAGGAAACCTTTCATACTTACAGATTAGTTGCTTCTATTTCAGGAAACCTTTCATACTTACAGATTAGTTGCTTCTATTTCAGGGGACCTTTCATACTTACAGATTAGTTGCTTCTATTTCAGGGGACTTTTCATACTTTCTGAATTATCCTCCAGGTTGTAATTTAAGTGACTACAGGTAGGGTGGGGCAAATTGTAGAAATGACCTTGTGTCTTATTATTGCTAAAGTTTGTGTTATTTTCTGTTTAGCAATATTTCACTTGTAATACCCAGTCTATACACGGGTTTCTGACTTTGATCACATTATGGATATTTTAGTTACATCCTCGGCTTATATAGGATCGGCGTATATTAGGAAATAATTGGTATTAATATTTTGAAAATGCCATATCCCAGTAAGTTTATATAAAAATACTGACAATTATACTTTGTAAAGGAAGAATTAATTTTTACAGGTTGTTATCCATTTTACAATGAGGATCCCTTCATATTGACTGAGTGTCCACACATTTTCTTTGCTGGCTGTCAACCAGAATTTGCAAGTAAAATACACAAAGGTAGTAGTTTAGTCATGTTATGTAATGTATTTAGTTTAGTAATGTATTTGGTTTAGTAATGTAGTTTAGTAATGTATTTAGTTTAGTAATGTATTTAGTTTAGTAATGTATTTAGTTTAGTAATGTATTTAGTTTAGTAATATAGTTTAGTAATGTAGTTTAGTTTACTAATGTATTTAGTTTAGTAATGTATTTGGTTTAGTAATGTATTTAGTTTAGTAATGTATTTAGTTTAGTAACGTATTTAGTTTAGTAATGTATTTAGTTTACTAATGTATTTAGTTTAGTAATGTAGTTTAGTAATGTATTTAGTTTAGTAATGTAGTTTAATAATGTATTTAATTTAGTAATGTAGTTTAGTAATGTATTTAGTTTAGTAATGTATTTAGTTTAGTAATGTATTTGGAAAAAAAATATTTTGTATTTGCTTCATAAACTGCATACATTTAAGATACACGTTTTTAGGAGTAATGAGTGAGAGTGGATAGGCTGGCAAAATCATTTAAGATGAAGGTGTTTAGGAGTAATGAGCAATAATTGATAAGCTGACAAAACATTTAAGATGAAGGTGTTTAGGAGTAATGAGAAATAATTGATAAGCTGACAAACATTTAAGATGAAGGTGTTTAGGAGTAATGAGCAATAATTGATAAGCTGACAAAACATTTAAGATGAAGGTGTTTAGGAGTAATGAGCAATAATTGATAAGCTGACAAAACATTTAAGATGAAGGTGTTTAGGAGTAATGAGAAATAATTAATAAGCTGACAAACATTTACGTTGAAGGTGTTTAGGAGTAATGAGCGAGAGTTGATAAGCTGACAAACATTTAAGATGAAGGTGTTTCGAAGTAATGAGTGAGAGTGGATAAGCTGACAAAACATTTAAGGTGAAGATGTTTAGAAGTAATGAGCGAGAGTTGATAAGCTAACAACATTTAAGATGAAGGTGTTTCGAAGTAATGAGCTAGAGTTGATAAGCTAACAACATTTAAGATGGAGTTGTTAAGGAGTAATAAGTGAGAGTTGATCAACTGGTCAAAGTGGGACAGTATTGAAAAATGGTAAGCCAATGAATTGTTCAGATATAGATAATATGCTGATACCTTATTCAGTCAGAAGATTGTCAGAATTGTTGCTTATGGTCATTCTCAAAACATTGAGAAATTAGAGTAAAGTTTGCTGTTTTAACCCAGAAAGAAAAAATATAATAGATATTCAAGGAGACCAATAAATCAACACCGAACTGAGCTGTGAGTTACTACACTCTGATGGATTTATTGAGATGGGATTTAGTTAGTAGTTAGATCATCACAATGTGATTTAGAACATGTCCACAAGTGCTCTGATCTCATATTTAGTTTGTTCTTCAGCATGTGATATCTGACTTATGTTTCCGTGTTGTTTGATAACTTTTATTTTGATTCCTATATGCCACTTATTTCTTGCGACACCACACTTCACTCACAGGTTCTGTATTCTGGCCATAGACACGGAAGAAATACACCTTACAATTTCCAACTGGTCGAACTCTATGATTCCACATGTTCAATGTCTGTGTGTCTCACCAATAGTCCACTAGACAAACCACCCATGCAACAGAAAACTTTTGTATACACAGAGGTTTCCTACCTCATGCTGTAGGAGGTTTTAATGAACAAAGAATGCCATGCTGAAGTCGCATTTTTCAGGCCAAAGGACACAGAAGTTGCAGCCATGCTGTAAACCATGGTATAACACACTAAGTTCTCTGGACTACATACTGCTAACCAGTAGGAGTTTGAGAACGAACACATAAGAAAAGGAAGTAGTTGTTTATGTGTAAGTCTTTAATAACTTGTTCATTATGGCCCTGTCATTGGACTGGTGACCACAAGTACAGTTTGTTGAAGAAATCCATGTCAACATTTGACACTTTGAATAGAGATCAAAGAAGAATAAAAACTTGTTAACTTGTATTCTAAATCTGTCTAGCTGACTGTTATTATAATATTATAATTATTAATATAAAGCTGACTGTTATTATAATATTATAATTATTAATATAAAGCTGACTGTTATTATAATTTGAAATAAAGATATTTATAATAGAGGAAAATATGGTTCATTTGACATTTCTGCGATATCTTTGCAGGTCCATCCAACCAAGAGGTGCTACTTTTAACAATTCCTCGTTTCAGCCAATCAGGAGTTGCTGTTTTGGTCAATCTAAAGTCTTTAGAAGCTCAGCCAATCAGCTTTCATTCTCACTTTCCAATTGTTGATGACAGTGTTGAATCGCTAGTAGAGAAATGACAGAATTATACATGTTTTGTGTCATACATTTATTTGTTATGGAAAATTAAGTAATTACATTAATTTTTTTGGAAGCAAATAAATTCAGTTGATGTGTTATGGAATCTCATTCTGAAACTTGTGTTATGTCACTGAATCATGTTAGTCTTCATGTTAGCAGCACAGCCAGTCTTCTTCTTTGTTCATTCTCAAACTCCTGTAGATTAGCAGGATATAGTCCCATGAATGGAATGAATTTTTATGAACTTGGCTGAGATAGTGCAGCTGATGAGTTTAGAGATATTTTCACCTTCAGTCAAGTTCAGGAAATTGCATGGTGTAGACACCATAACATCTACTTTTTGTCAAAAGAAAACACCTATCGGCATTTATCTATTACTGGTGAACTTTAATTTTTTTAGAATAAAATTGACAGAAATTTTATTGTGTTTAAATGAAATAAAGAGCATTAGAAGTCACATGTTGGCTGTAACATGTTCTTGTTTGTAATGTAGGGTTAAAGATATCGAGAAACTGGATAATTCCAACAGCTTGTTATTTTCTTGTAAGTAGTGTTCTTCATAAACATGTTGTTTTTAGAAAATCTGTGTCTGATTTTGTATCTCTTAACAGTGTTTGCTCTAGTATAACTACATAGATTATATCTGATTTTGTATCTCTTAACAGTGTTTGCTCTATTATAACTACATAGATTATATCTGATTTTAGTTAATGGAGCATAAGTGGTGGAGACAAAGAAACTTGAATATTGATGACAGGGTTAGACACTAATCATGATCACAAAAATAAAAAAATACAGTGATATATATATATATATATATATATATATATATATATATAAAGTGATATTCAGGAATTTTCTCGCTAATGCTTTATAGATCACACTGGCTTTTAAGACTGCACAGATGGAGTGAGACTTTGGCTTAACTATGGGGAATCACATTCTTAAACTTATGTTCATGATGGAAGAGAAATGATAGATTTAGAGAAAGTAAATTTTATATGAATTTGTAGATTGTGAGTTTCAGTATAGTGATCGTGTCAATATGGCTGGTGACTAAAAGTACTACTGGTGTATATAACTAGATAAACAAGATTTTCAATTGTTACCATTCAGTCAAGACAGAATATAAAACAGTGAGAGTATAACTATGGCAAGTATGAGAGTATGCTAGCATTAGTGATACTCATAAGTTCCGACAGCCAAGAAGAGAGGAAGAAAATATGGTCTACTGAGATGGCACTACTTCCAGACTTGAAGGGTTCTATGGATGACCTGAAGTGAATTGCACAATTCATTGAAGCTATTGGCGCTGTAACCTGATATCTGACTGAAGAACAATGAAGAAGAGAAGTTCCAACAGTGGATAAAATGCTTAGACTCAGAGAAGACTATCTAACCCAGAGAAACGACATTGGTAGAAAAAATATATGAGTCTCTGTACAGTTTACAAAACACAGCCAGGTTTTTTAAAAAATAGACAAAACTATAGATATAAGCATATTCAAAGTGAACGGAAGAAAGAAGATAAGATTGCAATATTCTCTTGAAATGTTGATTACATTTCAGGACTTTGCTTGGGTCTCATGAAGCTCTTAAGGTTAGCAGATAGCCAAGACCTTAAAACGCATCTCCTTATGGGGAAGCAGGTAGTTTCAAAGCTCATGTGAAACACCTGAACAAAACCTTTGGAATGTGTCCGAACAGAGCATGTCACAATGGAATGAGATTTGATTGCACAAGACAACCGATATATTTGAATGGGGCATATATGACCATGTTGTGAACTACCAGTGTAGCTTATCTTCAGCAACTATAGCTAGCCGATGGTGATTTGCTATCTCTGCCTGCCGATTAGGAAGTAAAGTTTCAGGTTTTCTAGATAGACTATGTGATTTATTTTCTGAATGGGATAGATTAGAACACGGTTTAACCATTTGGAGTCACTGAAACGACATTGGGATTGGCTTAGCGAACTGACAGTGTAGACACTAGTACTAGTAATACGGCTCGTAGGAAACAATGATGAAGAGTTCTCAGAAAAAGACAGTAAATATCAAATGTAAACAGACCACAAAATTTGGCACAATAAACAGCTGTGGCCTATGAAATAAAGAAGATCATATAGAAGATCTGCAGAAAACGAATGTGTCGGACCATTGGCGCAAATAAAACGGCGACACAACACATTTCCATTCTCTGGACTGCATCCTGCTGGAGATGTATTAGTACTGCTACAGGTGAGATCCAGCAGGATTTTGAGAATGAACGCTGAAGAAGAAGAAGATATAGAAGAAATGAGGAAGTGAAATATCAAAATTTTAGGATTGTCAGATCCGCCGAAGACGGATGTGTCGGGCCATTGGCGCAAATAAAACGGCGACACAACGCATTTCCATTCTCTGGACTACATCCTGCTGGAAATCTAGTACGGCCATTGTTCTGCTACAAGAGAGATCTGGCGGGAGTTTGAGAATGAACGCTGAAGAAGAAGAAGGATTGTCAGACACAAGAATTAAGGAACAAGGCAACAAAAAAATTACACAAAGAGTACACATTAATATACTGTGGTGTAAAACCAAATACGAAAGCAAATTATGGTGTAGCTTTCATCCTTGACCCTGTGGTGTCTAAAAATATCATAAATATGACCTTTGTGAGCGAAACGCTTATCACGATAACTGTCAGAATAAACAACGAAAACATATTCATCCAAACTTACGCATCCTGTAATGCACATAATAACGAAATGGAAAGGGAAGAATTTTTTAACGTAAATGATATGATAAACAACAGCACAGAAGAAAACCTATTCGTACTAGGAGACTTTAACACACACTTGAGACCCGAAACATATGAAATAGAAGAATACACTGGCCCGTTTGGAGACAAAACAAACACGAAAAATAACAATGGTTACAGTTTAATTGAAATATGCATTCGGCACAACCTATTTATAACTAACACATTTTTCAAGCACAGAATCCCAAGTTCACACCTGGTACAAATGGAACGATTTAGACTGCAAAATCCAGATAGACTTTATATTAACTGATTCCAGCCGGGGAGACTTATACAAGTCAGTAAACCTAATGTCTTCTGGCCGAAAAGACTCCTATAAGTCATACTCCAATGACATTCATGTTGTTTTTTTCGGTAGTTATATCAACATAAAAATGCTTCCAATCGAACGTGTAATATGTCCACATTACTTCTTGCATGATGTTTATGTGTATTGATATCAATTTTGTTAAGTTATTGATAAGTTTTGATAATGGGGGTCTGTGACGTCATTTTTCCTTATATGTTTTATATATTTTTTCCAATTTACTTATTTTCGTAAAATAATAACTATGTTATTTACTTTGGTCTCATTTATTATGAAATTCAACCTGGCAAATGCTTCTAGCATCGTGTTTGCAAATTTACGCCATTTTGTAAAAAAAAAAATAGCCATATTTTCATTTGAGTTTCGTGTAAAGTTAAGTCTACTGTTTTTGATAGATGTCGAAATTCTTTCTAAATAATAAATTTTTGACGCACTATGCATATATATTATACATTATTGTGTTCGTAATTGGATTATCTAACAGAAATGATACAGTTTGAGTGGAATTTATTGATTCAAAAATGCGGTAAGGTCAATTATCATATCTAAAATAATATTTATGTGTCATTTACATATTTTCTTTTCTGTCTAAAATAAATTTTATATATTAACCACATTTTTTTTTCAAAATGATCTTGTGATAATCACATTCTCTGTCCATTTCTGTTTCGAAATATATATATTACTTTTTCATGTAAATATATTTAGAAGTACTATTTCTTGTTTCCGTGATGCATGTGCACACACAAAAATCGAACAAAATTTAATTACGTTTAAACGCTAAAAATATTCCGGCCAGAATCAGTTAACAAGAAGAACCAACAGAAGGAAAATAACAGACGTTGGAGTGATACCAAACGTGTGTAGACACTGACCATAAAACAGTAATAGTAGCTGTTATAACAAACAGAAAGAGAAAGAAGAAAGATAAAAAACCAACACAAATTAAAATATACAAACTTAAGGATGACACGGTACAGAAGCAATACACACACAAAAATCACAGAAAATTAAAAAAACTACCAATTAAATAAAAACAAAAAATTATTCAAAGATGCTATCACACAAGCAGCGGACGAATCATGCGGTTACAAGAACAACAGTGTAAAGAAACCAAAAATAACAGCATGGCGGAATTAAGAAGTAAAAAAAGCCACAAGAGAAAAGAAACAGAAATATAAGAGATGGGTCAAAAGCAAAAACCAAGTAGATTACATAGAATACAAGACAGCAAAAACAAATGCCAAGAAAATCATTGATTGGTTACTGGTCCATGGATTCATGCCCTTTGACCCAATGTCATTAAATGGCATTATATTACTGGGAAGTTCTGGATTTTCGGCCCACCCCAGGTGGGAATAACTATCATACCTTCAGGAAGGTAGGTTTCAACCTATGAACTGCCCCGAGCCACTGCAGCCAAGATAGGGTTCACTGTGCTCATTCCCCGCCACCAATTGATTACTGGTTATGTCAAACTTCTTTATTACTCCAGGCATGCAACAAAATGTTCAAGTCAAAAGGATTGTCACATCGAGTCACTGTGCCTCTATGATGGGCCTCAGCAATAGGAAAAACGCAGCTGTCAGTTTCCTCCTCCCAAGTGCTGCACAGTACATCTCTGGCTCCCTCCCAACTACAGAGGGTGAATACATATATAAAAATAACAAAGCATAAAACACATTGCAACAACAAAATAAAAGCATGAGAAGCATAATTGTATAGATGGCGTGCCATGAAAATTCTATAAGAAAATAATCTCAATATAACGGCATGTTATCTACTAAAGTTTTATGTTGCATGGGTGGTTTGTCAGAAAATCATTAAAACTGCCAAAATAAACTCATGGAAAGGATATGGAGACATGATCAACGCAGATTATAAAAATGCACAAAAGAGGTTTTACAAACATTAGAGCATGATTAGAAAAAAATTAGAGTTAAAACAAAATTAAGAATATGAGAAACAAAGATTATATATATGAACCAACTGAAATAATAAACGACTAAAAAGGTAATGCACTAAAAGAACCGAAGCAAATAACGAAAAGATCGCAACAACATTTCAAAGAATTACTGAACCTAAAGGAACCTAAAAGCAGACACAACAATAAACACCACAGTAGCAAACCTACAACCAAATATGCTACAATCGGAAATAGAAAATGTAGTAAACAAAGCACCAATAAACAAAGCAGAGGCCTCTGATAACATACAAACATAACTTATCAAAGCAGCAGCAGAGAGAAAGAAAAGATGGCTACACAGACTTTTAAATGTAATATGGAAGAAACAAGAAACACCAGAAGACTGGAGAAACACGACAATCATTCCTATATGGAAGAAAAAAGGCAGTAAGAGAGATTGCATAAAGTACAGAGGGATATCCTTACTAAGCCACACATGGGAAAATTTTAAACAAAATATTAGAACAACGATTACGATCATACATTGAACCACAACTTAAAAACACCCGAATGGACTTTCGTAAGAACAAAAGCTGTATGGATGCTATCTTTACACTTAGTTAACTAACAGAAAACAAAGAATTATACATCGCATTCGTGCACCAAGAAAAGGCCTTCGACAGAGTGGACAGACAACAACCATGGAAAACACTATCAATATACGAAGTACCAGAACATCTAATCAGTATATACAAGAACATTTATACTAACAGCCAATGTCAAGTATATACAATATATACAAGGGCATTTATACTAATAGCCAATGTCAAGTATATACAATATATACAAGGGCATTTATACTAACAGCCAATGTCAAGTATATACAATATATACAAGGGCATTTATACTAATAGCCAATGTCAAGTATATACAATATATACAAGGGCATTTATACTAACAGCCAATGTCAAGTATATACAAGGGCATTTATACTAACAGCCAATGTCAAGTATATACAATATATACAAGGGCATTTATACTAACAGCCAATGTCAAGTATATACAAGGGCATTTATACTAACAGCCAATGTCAAGTATATACAATATATACAAGGGCATTTATACTAATAGCCAATGTCAAGTATATACAATATATACAAGGGCATTTATACTAACAGCCAATGTCAAGTATATACAAGGGCATTTATACTAACAGCCAATGTCAAGTATATACAATATATACAAGGGCATTTATACTAACAGCCAATGTCAAGTATATACAATATGTACAAGGGCATTTATACTAATAGCCAATGTCAAGTATATACAATATATACAAGGGCATTTATACTAACAGCCAATGTCAAGTATATACAAGGGCATTTATACTAACAGCCAATGTCAAGTATATACAATATATACAAGGGCATTTATACTAATAGCCAATGTCAAGTATATACAATATATACAAGGGCATTTATACTAATAGCCAATGTCAAGTATATACAATATATACAAGGGCATTTATACTAACAGCCAATGTCAAGTATATACAATATATACAAGGGCATTTATACTAATAGCCAATGTGCAGTAAGAACAAATGCAGGTGTGTCTAATAAGTTCCAAATCCAATCAGGAGTTCGCCAGGGGTGTGTCATATCCCCTCTACTTTTTATAACATATATCGACCACATCTATAAATTAACAAGTACTAAGAAAAAGATAACATGAAAGACAAATTGAACGATCTACTCTTTGCAGACGACCAATTACTAATAGCGACATCGGAAGAACATATGAACAGACTCCACACAACATGCTAAAAATTCAACATGAAGATTAATATTGAAAAGACCGAAATACTGGCAATAGCAAAGAAATACAGAAATATCACTATCGTAAACAAGTTACGTTCACTTACTTAGGAAACATTATAACGAGTGAATGGAAAAAACAATAAAGAGATACAACATAGATGCAACAAAACATACCAGATCCTAGCAGAGATGACACGTATTTCTAAGAACAAAAGTGTAAACATGAACACTAAAGTTGAATTATACAAGACTATTATTATGTCATCACTGTACTACCAGTGCCAAACCTGGACAATGACAGCACAAGACAAAAGAAAAATAGTGACAGCAGAAATGATTTGTCTACAAATAATACTCAGAGTGTCATTAAAAGATAGAATTAGAAACGATAACCTCAGACACACAACCAAAGCAATACCAGTATTGGAACACATCAAAAGACAACAGGTTAAGTGATTTTCACACGCTTCCAGACTACCAACAGACATCATGCCACAGATGGCCATGACAAAGACAGAACGGCTATAAAGCCAGAAGGTAGACCATGTAAAAATGGATCACAGAAATCAAAGAGGCCACATGAACAAGCTTAAAAAACAGCACACAAGAAGGTAATCTCTAGAGAACTCTTCTACCCCTGACGCCGCAAGGCAAACGAGGGATACGGCGTATACATACATAGGCCTACTATAGTTAGTCTTTCAGGGTTTCGTGGAAATCACGACCTGGTTCTAGTACAGACCTGTAGACTGATGGCCCAGAAGGCTGACTTTGATTATTGTCGTGCATTTTATTTTTAAATTTTGATTATTGGTCGGCCTTAGTTATGTTTGGCGGGTGACTCCAAGAATATAAATAGTGACAAACGAATAGCAAGACAATAATAGACAACGCAACGAATGAAGGCTTGTTTAATTTCTGCATTAAGGTCTTCTATGCTGCCGACGGTACCCGTGAAAGTAATACTAGATTTTTGTCACTAGTTTATCAGGGTACACCGTACAAAACCACAGATGCTCTGACCACCATCCCAACACATTCAATAGTTTTCAGGGGCTCATAGTTCCAGTTCAGTGTTGATCTATCAGTTTCTTCGTATATCCATTATATTTTTCATGCTAATCTTTACACCAATCTTCCACAATCTAAGAGACCATGATTCACGCTTGAAAATATTCTCTGTGCACTGATTACGTCAGAACAGTGGTGTGCGGTGATATTTCTCAATGGGGACTAGACTATTGTGATTCAATGCAAGTTGGAGTTCTTCTTCTTCTTCTTCAGCGTTCATTCTCAAACTCCTGCTGGATCTCTATTGCAGTAGGACAATGGTCCTATTAGATTTCCAGCAGGATATAGTCCAGAGAATGGAAATGCGTTGTGCCGCAGTTTTATTTGCGCTAATGGCCCGACACATCCGTCTTCGGCGGAAGTTGGAGTTAAAAAGGCACATTATAGTCAGTCCATCTGTTGTTCTGACTACACAGTCAGGTATTTTAAAATATATTGCTATAATATTATCTCAAAATATTATCGTCGTCTCTGGTATGTCTAGCCATTCCCAATGGTTGTTCTAATACAAAGAAGTTCGAAGTTCATTCTACTCAACCTCCCCCCCCCCCCACACCGCTTGTTGGTAATAGTATTGTTACACACCTTGATTGTGGTTGTGTGGGATGTCCTGAAGATCGAAGACGCTGTTTATATTACAAAGAGATTCGATCTACTCTTAAACATTCCAAAAATACGGTGCCATCGCCTGATAGTATAAAGTATGGCGACATTGGTATTTTCTATGATAGCGAAATTGAAGAACTAGCATGTTTATTTTTACTGGTGCTTTCTGTTGTGCTGTATGGTTGGGAGAGTTTGACACTCACTGCGGACATGGAGAAGATTACAGACTTTCGAATACAAATGTCTGTCGAAGATAGATGTGCCAGGCCAGTGGCGCAAATAAACGGCGACACAACGCGTTTTCATTCTCTGGACTACATCCTGCTGGAAGTCATGTATGACCATTGTCCTGATATAAGAGAGAACCAGTGGGAATTTAAGAATGACCGCTAAAGAATAAGAATAGAAATGTTACATACGAATTCTACGAAATTCCTATAGAGAGCATAAGACAAATGTGTACGTAAGAAGTAAAATAGAGATTCATGCAGGTCCACAGGGACCATTGATTTAAATAGTAAAACGACGAAAACTAGCATGGTTTGGAAATGTATGCAGATATGATTCGTTGTCAAAAACAATACTGCAGGAAAACGTCGAAAGGGGTCAGGGAGAAACGAAGGAGGGAAAATAAAGATATGAACAGACAACATCACGGAATGGACAGGACAAGATTCTTCCTTACTCATCTGCATCGTTGAAGATAGAAATCGCTGGAGGACTCTGTGTTGAAGCATCCAATGTGGTACCCCTACGACCCTGACGTGTTATGAGTTTATAGATAAATGTTTATTTAAAATCGTTACAAAACAATGACGTTCTGGCTGTAACAGTATTATCCTCTTCCACTTCAACTTGTAGGATATCACACGAACAGAGATGCACTGTGTAATGTTGCTGTTGTTATTCGAGATGTATATCGAGGGTTTCCATGCATAGACCTATATGGAAACGTGTCTGGTGGCGATTGATTTGGAAGTCGCTTATCGCTTACAACAGAGTCCCTTTGCATCTCTTGCTGACTCAGTCTCTGGAACTTAACATAAACCAACGCAGATTGATAAATTTGACAGGATACAGAATGCAACAATGAGTATCATTCTTGGATAACCCAGAGATACAGAAATAGTGGCAATGCGCTTCTTGTTGGATTATCCAACCATTATGCAAAATAGTTGATATTTGCTGTGCTCGTTTATACCTGCACATCAGTGTTGACAAGTACCATCCATTCATGCCTGCACATCAGTGTTGATAAGTACCATCAAATACATGATGCTGTTGAGAAGATAAGCAGAAACAGATTTAAAGACTTGGCAATCATCAATCATGGTTTGGTAGGGCAGAGCTGGTTGTTAAACGCGCATGCGCATTATGAGACATTCAACCTGGATAGCAATGAGCGAATGACCTTTTTTCTCTTATTATTATTACGTTAAACCACCTACCCCATGTCTACCCATGTCTACCCCATGTCACCGCCCTCTACTGAAGACGTATCATAGCCGTGAGCGCAGATATTGCACCTAATTTGTAAACCACGACATAACTGAATCTTATTATCCAGACTATATCATGTTATACTTCTGGACTGGAGTTTTAGAACGAACGCAGGAGAAGAAGAAGAGAGAATAAATATATAGTATATATATGTATTCATATTTCCAAAATGCCAGTGTGAAAATACCTTAAAAAACCCTTTCGTTAATTAAACACTGAACAGAGGCAGAGAAGAAGGGCGGGGAACCATGGGATATTTACAACAAGCAAATTTTAAATTAACAGTTTAATGATCTTATTTCCGGTTCGGAATTATGCAAAAGTTGCAAAATTGAGATAGGAATGTGGAAACTTGGGTAACGTCAAGCCAAGTCTCATTAATTCTAACCGTTCATAAATATGACAATTACTCCCGTTGCTATATATTTATGCCGGCTATAGATCACTAGTTGCGTATTATAATTGGTGTTCTCGCTATTTTGTTGGTTTAAAAAAAAATTGTCATTAGTACTTAGCCTGTCCCTATTAATATTGTTTGTGAATAATCTGTGTCCATTTTAAAAATACTCTTAAATACCGCAATGGTCGTATATAAGTGGATGTAGATGAGGGGTTCAACCCGCCCATCCCCCATTCACTCTTTCACTGTTTCCTTACCAAAATGGAGAATGACATTTTGTACTAAGAAACATGTTAAAAATAGGACACTCCCTTACCACCCACAAAATCCTTCTTCTCCAAATCCTCAAAATTCATAAGACATAAGACTTGGAAGATTTTTCTTTTCTTCCAGGTGATCTCCGTTACGTGACGGGAAGTGCTAGATGTGCCACCATTGCGGATGGATCGCGAAATGTGACAGAAGAACGATGAGATAGTTGACCCAGAAGTGTGTGCTGTGCTACTGGCAGGACGCGGTAATCCTGAGATAATGAGCTCTTATAGCGCTTTTTGTGTGGCCAACTTGAGATCGTGTACCATTCTCCAGCTCACCATAGAGAAGTATCTTTGGCAGGCGATGGTTTGGCATACGTACCGTATGACCTGCCCAACGAATCTGTGTCTGCATCAGAATAGTGTTAATGCTAAGCATACCATATCTATCAAGGACAGTGGTATCTGGAATCTTGTCTTGCCATCTGATGTTCATAACGTTTCTAAGACAAATTGTGTGAAAGTGATTGAGTTCCCTCACATGACGTCTATACACAGTCCATGTTTCGCTAGCGTATAACAGCACTGACACTGAACTTTCATGAACACAGGTTAACGCCATTTCTATGCGACACATTTGCGTACAATCTGCCGAAAGTGCTGCTTGCGTTGGCGATCCTTGTATACACTTCATCATCAACGTTGGCATTTTGTGATAAAGTACTACCTAAGAATCTATTCACAACTTTCAGTGTTACGCCATTTACATTTATGCAGGGCTCGAGATAGCTGTTGCCAGGTGCTGGTTGTAGCATGACCTATGTTTTCTCCGTGTTAATAGTAAGTCCAATGCTGGTACAGACTTTGGAGACTCTGTCTATACTACTTTGTAGATCAGCCTCAGAATTGGCATATATGGCATAATAATCAGCAAATAGGAGATCACTGATTGTGTGTGATTTGACTTTGGTTTTTACTCGGAGCCACCGAAGGTTGAGCAATTGTTCATCTATGCGATATATCTTCTTCTTCTTCGTACGCCTTGCGGCGGACCCTCTGAAAGCATTCCGCTGACCGTCCTGAGAAGGATGTATGAGGGTGATCTGCGTTGTTTCATGTTTTACAGCAAGCTGCGTTATCTGCGCCTTTCGACCTGATACATCCGTCTTCAGCCAGCATTTTTTTGGGCCGGGTTGGCATTCCCGTATCTTCGATCCCTAGTACTTGACCAGGCTACAGCAGGGTTGCTCCACTCTGGTTTCCAGGCCAACTGCGTGGAAGTGTACTGAGGGTCTTGGCCAGCTGTGGTTCACTGACCCTGATGTTCGACCAGCTACGGAGCGCCGGCTGGTGCACTCTGGTGTGCATGTCGTCTCTGGGCCCCTATGCGATATATGATGTCTACTCCTAAGTACAGATTTCAGAAAGCATCATCCAACATAGCAGAGAGCATAATGCTAAACAGCGTAGGTGCTAATACACATCCTTGTTTTACTCCATTTGAGAAAAGAAACGTTTCCGATAACTCTCCACAACTCTGAACTCTAGCTTTCATTTCATCATGCAATTGCTGTACCATTGTGATAATTTCTGTTAGCATCCATATTTTGCCATAATCTTACGCATAATAGTTATGCTGTTATCTACGATTTTTTTCTTCTTCTTCTTCTGCGCTCGTTCTCAAACTCCTGCAGATTAGCAGGATGTAGTCCAGAGAACGGAATGAGTTGTGTCATGGTTTACAACATTGCTGCGATATCTGCGCCTTTCGGCCTGACACATCCGGCTTCAGCATGGCTTTGGGTCACTGACCCTATATGGGATGGGACAGCCATCTCCATCCCATAACCTCCTTAGTAGCCTCCTTCGACATGCATGGAAGGTAAACAGTGTTGTTATTCTTTGCTCCCCTTTCGGGCCCTGGCAACACACGGCAATCTACGATTTGAATGGGATGCAGTTATATACGGTTCGAGTGGGATGCAGTTATGTATGACCTGAAGGAGGTGCAGTTATATACGGATTGAATCAGGTGCAGTTATATACGGGTTGAATCAGGTGCAGTTATATACGGGTTGAATCAGGTGCAGTTATATACGGGTTGAATCAGGTGCAGTTATATACGGGTTGAATCAGGTGCAGTTATATACGGGTTGAATCAGGTGCAGTTATATACCGTTTAATTGTGGTGCAGTTATATACGGTTTAATTGTGCTGCAGTTATATACGGGTTGAATCAGGTGCAGTTATATACCGTTTAATTGTGGTGCAGTTATCTATGGTTTGATACTAAAAGGACGTAATTTCTTAGACCATTGTACTTTTTAGCGGAAGTCGTTGTGGCAGGATTATCTATAACTGGAGGTCGTGGTGACTGCATTACACGAACTGCACCAATACTATCTTTTTATGGTTAAAAGCTCTGATAGAACCATATTAGGCCAACGTTTACGGTTGAAAGTAACGTACCTCATTATAAAAGGTGATACACAAGTCCTTCTCCAACTGTAGGACTTGCGTGCTGATCTCGCACAGCTTCACGCACCTTCGCTGATGCGACTGTTTTTAGATCACGTTGCGTTTATATTGTATCTTCATCCAATGAAAAGTTCGGAAAACATTGAATAAGCCAAGTTGAGTGACGCTGTATGAGATCAACGCGAAATACACACTTCCCAAAGAAGGGCTTGATTTAATACCTTACCCAGCAAACAACCAGCTATTATGCCTTCGTTGAGAAGAAGTTATCTGTAAAATTTCAGCAACAAGAATCATAACAGGCGATTAATATATACACCATGACAGTTTACCTATAGATAAACAGTGAGAGAGATGCGCGTGGCTCTCGTTTCTCACCTGCACAGATAATAGTGTTCACCTGCTGTCACCGCGTGAGCCATAGTCTTGCACACGTGTTGTAAATGCAGAAATGACTGCAGCCAACATTTGTTCAAAAGTAATGAAGCTGCAACGTCAAAATATGAAATTTTCAGAGCTTATGCGTGTGTCTGATGGATTCCCTTGCCAGCGTGTGTGTTCTTGTGTACGTTAGTGGATTATAATGATAGGGTATGTCGTGTAGTTATGTTTTTTACTAAGGAATCGTAGCCATAGTTATTGGTAATTTTTTTTAAACACGATTTTCTAGAATTAAGGTTTATTTTTGGCTCTTTATGTAATATATACGTGCACATTGAAAAAAACTACAGACAATCTGTAACTGCAGTGTAAACTACAGATATCTGTGAGTAAGAGCGTCAATATAATGCAGAACATTAGATGGCCGGTCAGTATAAGAAATGAAGATATCTGAAGAAATATAACAAAGATCTTGTGGGCACCTACATTAAGGAGAGAAAATGGAGGTAGATTGGGCACAAGATCAGAAAACGAATAAAATATATTGATGGAAAATCGATGAGATTGAACGGTAGAGAAAGGAGAAAACAGAGAAGGTCTAGGAGAACGCGGAGAAGATAAAGTTGATGAAAATTTTGACAGAAATCGAAATCACATGGAATGAGGGTGAGAAAATTTTCAAGGATAGTGACAAATCAATAATCCCTGTCTGTGGCCTATTCACCCGAGGATGTGTAAAAATCCTAGAAATCCAGAATTATGTTGATTTAGTGATATATATATATATATATATATATACATTATCACAAAGCACATTTACGCATAAATACATACATACAAACACTCACACAATATAATTTAATGCGTAAATACATACATTCACAAACTCTAAGTCCTTTTGAGCTTCGAATGTTTTCTGAGTTTGCAGGCCTGCGCATATAGTACTTATGTTTGGTTGCTGATCCAGCGATGCATGGGCTTATGCCAGCATATATTACGCGTGGTTAGTTGCTGATCCAGCGGTCAAAAGGCTCATGCCGACATATATTACATGTGGTTGGTTGCTGATCCAGCGGTCAATATGCTCATGCCGATATATAGTACTTTTAGATTAGCTTGCAGAGCTGGATTTGATCCAGGGCGACATTTTCCCACCACTTATGAACACATTAACACATGGCAAACAGCTACACACATTATACAAGTACATAGTTTGCTGCATATCCGGTACAGAGCGCAGAGATCCAGAATTTTAGTTACAACATATCGATATACCCATATTTGTATATCTAGTAAGCCATAGTTTAACCCATCATGAATCCATAAGGTAGACCCACGTTCTGGAAAAAATATGTCCTTTGATGATGATACACGCACGCGCACACACAAACACATATATATACCAATCAATAATGGGGGCGGCGTAGGGCGGTCGTTAGAGCACTGGCTTCGCATATGAGTGATCCTGGGTTCATTCCGCAGTTGAGGGGGAAATGATTTTAGACCACAAAAACTCCTGGGTCGACCAAGCCTTAATTGGGTACCGGATCAGCCAGGAAGGAAAAACTCAGCGACGAAGAGGAGATTGCTAGCACCCTCTATAGTAGAGCCTCTGAAATGTGAAATCGTTAACATCTCACACCCCATTTAATATGTAAATAAATAAATAAATATATATATATATATATATATATATATATATAAAACATACATACATATTACATATATTTGAGCAATTGTTTAACAATTTTAGTTGCTAAGAAACAGACGCCTGATAAAACTATGTCAGAGATATTTTTAGTGAGGGAATATATATATATATATATATATATATATATATATATATATATATATATATATATATATATATTTATATATGTGTATATATAAAGTAATTTTAGCTAATTGCTAAAATCTCCGCTCTCGTCAAACTGTCTAAAATAATCAAGACCAAACGCGCGGAACGTCCTGCGTACAGTACAAGCTATCTCGTTTATTTGTGTTTTGTTAGGTGCGCGTACTTAGATATTTTCTGTACTGAATTTCGTGTATTTTATAATAAGGTATTGTCTGCGGTAGGTCTTAGAATTTCTACATTCCTTTGTGTAAGATAAAAACATATACAGCAAAACAAAACTAAAACAAGATTACATTTGAACATCTGCTAGCAAGGATGTTGTCTGGTCTGGTAATAGTTTGAGCATAATTACACGTCGCAACGAGCTTGAAATCTGTTATTTTTAAATAAACGATTTCTGTTTCTGAATTACATTATCTAAACCAACGAAACCAACCCATCTGTTGATGGGCCGGAACAGGAAGCAAAAATGGTAACCATCCTGTAACCAGCATGTATATTGTAAGATATGACTAAGGAGCGTTAGAAGTGGAGTTTGGTATTCAATACAGTAGATGATAGATTTAGCATGAAATGTCGCGCTGAAGTCTGGTGTGTCGGCTAGAAAGAAACATCACAAATACGTTGGATACAGCGCATTTCGTTCTGTGGACTATGTTCTGATAACCGAAAGGAGTTTGAGAACGGATTAAAAAATAGAAATATGATCTGAACAAGATCAACATAGACGGACACGTCAGTGATGACAAGGCATAGGGACAAAGCAGGACTCACAGATACGTACAGTGTTACATCAAGATTGCACTTCAGTGTATATATATATATATATATATATGCTACCTGATAACAGAAACACAAAAAACAAAACAATTACTGGAAAGAACAAGGATATCAATAAAACGAGGTATACACCAAAAAAATATAAACTAATGAGTGATCGGAATTAAAACCCAAAGGCTTACGAGTACAAAGATAAAAAAAAAAGTAAACCGACTGTCAAGGTCGTTCCTAGATCTATCATCAGTGGTGAAGGATCTGAGAGTAGTACTTCGATCTCAAAGACACCACGATGTGCGTGATCGTTACCGCTGAAAGTTATGGCGACATTAGTGAGTTTATTGTGTTTAATGACATGAAGATGCCTGCAGAAGTGGTCACAAACAAACAAGTAAGCAAGCAAGCAAGCGCAAGTAATCAAGCAAGCAAGCAAGCGCGTACACACACACATAATAGGCATCTTCTAGTATCATCTCAACCCCGACCAAGGCTTATGTATAAATAACTCCGTTACTCTGCGTCGTGTCTGCCCGGTATAGTAATCGCAATGACTTGACCAATTATAATGACATTTGCTACGTCGACTAATTAGATAATATCTCTCCTGTGGTCGACATGGAAAATCCTAAAAGATCTCTTGTGGTCCAGCAAATATCATCATTGCTATGATTAGTTAATCGTTTACCTCTGACCGCTGCACAAAGGTAAAACAGATGTAAACAAATTAAAGCTCTAAACGGTTGCATTTCAATCGATGTTTACTCTGTTCACTATTCTTTCTTCTTGCCTTGTGCTAATGTCGCATATATATATATATATATATATATGAACGCAAACAGACACACATACACACAACCATACACACAGATGTATGCACATACACACACACACACTAACATAACCACGTGTTCCCAGTGTAGACATACTGCTGCGAAACATGGATAATAAATAAAATTATAGCCAAGAGAATAGAGGCATTCGAAATGAAGTGATATAGAAGAGTCCTGAGAATACCATGGACAGCAAGAAAGACCAATCAAGACGCGATAAGAAAAATCAATGTTCAAGAAGGTTAGCTTGTAAACACCATATTGAGAAGGAAGATAGGTTTTTTTCGGTCAAATGAAGGCACGATGGCATGAAAAAACTTGTTGTTGGATGGGGCAATAGAAGGCAAGTAGAGGAAGAGGCCGACGAAGACATCGCTGAACAAGAGACATTCAGGAATGCAAGGTTATGTCGCTAAAGGAAGCGGGACAATTTGCCGGAGACCGCGGGGATTTCAGAAGATTCATAATGAAGACTACGTTTTGGAAAGAATACGTCACATGACACAACAGACCCACAGGTATGTACACACACATATAGGATGTGTCTATAATATCGCTGACGTCACACAGATCCATATTAAATAATGATGGTGTTCCTCCTTCGCAAGCAACGATGAGCATGGAATTAAAAACAATACATGTGATGAGCAAGCAGGAAACAAAACCATTTGTGATTGTCTAATTTGGTTTGTGAGTTAGTAGATGCTCGATGAGTCCGATTCGTGCCAGGAAAGTTCTATTGCGGTGCATGCAGGAGTGCAGAGGTTTCAGTGTAGGAGAGTTTTCTGATTTGTCTTTCCACTTCCGTCGCTTGTAAATTGCCGCAGTGTTCTTTATTTTTCAAATTTAATGATTCCAGCAGTGATCTGAGTGTGCCAAGCTGATCGATCAAGGGCTGTAGTCTCCCAGGAGCTAGGATCGGTGCTGCAATGATTGAGAGAGTTTTTTTTAGGTGATCATTGAAGCGCTTTGTCTGCCCTCCGCTTGAACATTTACCATCGCACAGCCCATAGAATAATCTATTTGGAAGGCGTTTGTCTGGCATACGGACGATGTACAGAGGAATTGGGACCTAATCAGCAGGGCATGGATGCTTTGCATATAGGACTTTTAAAGGATTTCCGTTTCTGGTACTCCATCCTGCCAACGTACTTCCAAGAGGTTTCTGAGATTTATATAATGTCGCTGACGTCACACAGATCCATATTAAATACTCAAATTCGTATGGCGTAGTGTCAATATCAACGTAAATTAGAGAACAGTAACTTTTTAGACACCCGGTATAATTACATAAACGCTTCGCCGAAGATGGATGTATCGTCCCTGGCATTGAACTACATCATGCTGGAAATCTGGTATGACCTTTGTCCTACTACAACAGAGATCCAGTGGGAGTTTGAGAATTAACGCTGAAGAAGAAACAAACACAATTATGTGTATACAAATATGGTATACAAGCACGAACACATACAAACGAGTCGCCATATTGTGTGTGTTCATCTTTACTCAAGGCAGTGTCGAAATCTGCTGTATAGATATTAATTGTTATACCATCGTCGCTGGATAGCTTTCTTTCAGACAACTTAAAAAACCCCCAAAACTACAGTAAAACAGCAGGATCATAAGTCAAATAATTTTTTAAAAAAATACGCAAAGTGAAGATTTTTATAAGACTTGGAGAATATTTCCGGAAAAAACCAACGCTCATATTTGTTATACAAAAATAAAATATGTAATTAGTAATGGATATCTTCTTAAAATATAGAAGGGCTGCTGTCAGTTTCCGGTTTCTCCAGAAAATACTAATGGCTATCGTGTCGGAATCGTTATAGATGCAGATGGTGTACTATAAGATGGCAGATGATTGTTGTACGTTGAAGAGCTGGTGGTGGGTTTTATTATGGACAATTCTGTTCCTGACATCGCTGGCGACTGTAGTGAAAGGTAGGTGCCATACATAATTAAATAATGCAATGTACACTGATATATATATATATATATATATATAAGGTATCGTGAATGGTGAGCAGCCTTTGTTAAAATGAAACTATCATGAGCTGGTAGGTATTTCAGTATTCATTTCAGTGTCGTAGATAAGTGTTCAGTAAGCATGGGATTAACTTAATAAAAGGCATTCGCCAGATTTTGTTTGTTTGTAAATCCATCTTTGTTATTGAGAAATCTGATGGTAATTTTGTGAAAAATCGTTAAGGGGGAGTGGATTTTTTCCTTCTTGGCTACATTCCTAGTACTAAAAGACTTATTTGCTTAGGGAAGGGGAGAGGGTGGGTGTTTTCTAGATCAGTGCTTCTCAGTTTTTTTTGTTTATCATACCCCACCTAAGTCTCTAAAATTCTGATGCCCCAATATGTAACATATACATATTTTTGTATAATAAAAATTTGAATTATTCCTTAAACGAAGCCCAATTACAACTTGTTCGAATTGCCCACCTGAATAATTAAATTGTTCCCCCCTGAGGGCGTGGGTCCCACATTGGGAAATACTAATCTAGACCATTTTAGTCCATATTTTCAACTTGTATATTCTCAAGTTACGATGAATAGTACCGGTCGATCGAGACCAGACAACAACAACATATACATTGTACATATGTATAAATTCTTTGAGAAGTACAAACATTGAACATAAATACGTATCATTAGGAATTCGTATTACAAGAGTCTTTAGGCTTTCTTATAAACATAAATAACACATAAACATATAAAGATACAAAGTGGTTTCAGAGGTAACATGGAACAAATAATATCAATAGTTCATCTAAAACACATTATACGTATGTGTGCTGACTGTTCTTTAATATGTAAATCGTTCAATGAATTTCGAGCACATGTACAAAGATATCAATGCTGACCTGCAGAAGACTGGGATTTCGTCCTGGCGACTGGCCTGATTATCTAGCAAAACCTAAATAATCCTGAATTCAGAGAAGTATTTATATCTGTAATTTTCTCTTCAATAAACTTCACCGTCTTCTGTAACTCATACAAGTCTCCAGTACTATTTCTTTGTCCAGTATGTTTGTCTCAACGTCTCGTATTCAGGGCCCCCATCGAGACCAGCACCGTGCAGAGGTGATGGGGCTTAGTTCAGCCATCAGGGGCTGGAAACTAAGACTTGTCGGGCAGTCCCACTCGAGCAGGACCATAGTCCTGCCCAAGTAAGCAGAGTGCTGAAGACGGAGGCATCCAGCCAAAAGGCGCACAGATAATCAGGATGCCACGCACAAAACACAATGGAAACATGTCTACATCTATAAATAGTTATGGTGCCTGCCCTGTGGCGGACGTTCAGGCAGGGACGGTGCCGGGCCCTATACCTCGAAAGGGCCCAACCTCAGTTACTGGAAGTCCTTCTCAATTGCCCCGAGGAGCCAGGAGGCAAGGGAATAGAGCTACTGGCCAAACAAACAAACGACCAATAAAAATAATGCACTGGAATGCTGAGGGTGTCAACAGTAAAAGAGATGGATACAGCAAAAAATTGGAACTTGAAAATGTCCTCAGTGAAGAACAAGTTAGTATATGCTGTATCCAAGAAACACACCTCAGCAGCGACATAGCCTTCAAAATCAGAGGCTACCAGTGCTACCGATCTGACAGAAAGGACAGGCGAAAGGGTGGAATTCTAACACTTGTTAAAAACAATATCAGCGCATGTCAGCTGGAAGTATATATGGAAGGGGCAGAATACCAGATGCTCCACCTAAAAACAGACAGTGCAGAATTCCATCTCCTGAACTACTACTGCCCAAATGATAAACCATTGGCACTAGACACAATTCCAGACAAAGAGAGACTTATGGTGTGTGGTGACTTCAACAGCCACTCTCAGAGCTGGGGCTACGATCATATCGACAAGAGAGGTGAGGAACTTGAGAGCTGGCAGGATGAAAATAATCTCATCCTTATTAACCAGCCAGCAGACTCGCCAACCTTCTACTCGAGAGCATGGCACACCACCTCTACACCAGATCTGGCATTCCACTCACCAGGCTTGGAATGGAACATCACACGTGTTGTTGGAAAGCAGCTTGGAGGTAGTGACCACAGACCAGTATTTCTGGAAATCCACAATGAATTTACCAAGGACAGCAGCACGCTCACTAGGTGGAACTATAAAAGGGCAGACTGGAAAATGTACCAGCATTTAACCAGTGTTCTAGCTAAGGACATGAACTTGGACAAAGACATCAATAGAGCAGTGAGTGAATTTAATAGATGTATACTACATGCTGCTAGTAAAACCATACCCAGGGGGGCACGCAAAAACTACAAACCCTACTGGAATGATGAACTGGAAAAGCTGCAAAATGAGATGGAAACATCTAGACAGCAGGCTGAGAACAGACATAGCCAAGAACATCACAACAAATATCAGCAAACAAAGGCTAAATTTCAAAGAGCCAAGTTACAAGCCAGACGGAGCAGCTGGAAAGAAAAAACAGAGTCGCTGAACCTAGAAAGAGATACTAGGAAATTATGGAAACTTGTAAAACAACTAAATGATGAAGGTACAGGGAGAAATACCAGGATCACACTTTATAAAGATAGAGACATTTTAACAGGTAAACATGCAGCTGATTACTTTGCAGATTCCTTTGCAGAAGACAATAACGTCAAAGTCAGCCCAGACAAACAACAGGAGGTTCGAGAGAACCAGCAAAACATTGGACATGGTGAACCTATACCTGAAGTCATGGAGGCACCAATCACAATGAGAGAACTGGAGCATGCAATATCCAAATTGAAAATGAAAAAGTCCCCTGGAGCTGATGGAGTGTCCAATGAAATGATCAGAAACCTGGAAATTGCAGCAAGAGCAAAGCTACTGCAGATCTTTAACACAAGCTGGTCCACAGGTAATGTACCACAGGCGTGGAGAGAAGCAATAATGATACCACTCCTCAAATCAGGAAAAGATGGCAACACAGTCTCCAACTACAGGCCGATCAGCCTCACAAGCTGTCTATGTAAAACAATGGAACGCATTATCAATCTTAGGATGCAGTGGTACCTTGAAAGTGAAAACCTTCTGGTATCACAGCAAGCAGGTTTCAGACAGTGCTACTCTACTGAAGATCAGGCAACCTACCTCTCCCAAGAGATTGAGGATGCCTTCCAAGAAAAGAAACTCGTACTAGCAGCATGGATAGACCTCAGTAAAGCATTTGATAAGGTCTGGAAAGAAGGGCTCCTAAAGAAATTGCGAAATTGCAGGGTTAGCTCAAGAATGTACAAATGGGTAAAAGCATACCTGCATAATAGAAGAGCCAGGGTACAATTAGATAGTCGCAAGAGCAAGAAAGTTCTACTGCGTCATGGAGTCCCCCAGGGAGGAGTCCTGTCGCCCACACTTTTCTTGGTTTATATCAATGACCTAGTTGCTGAACTACCACACGGGATCAAAGTGGCAATGTATGCTGACGACCTGGTGATCTGGTGCACGGAAGAACATGCAACAGTGGCCACTAAACAAATACAAAGAGCTATCGATGCCCTAACATTATGGGCAAATAGATGGTGCGTCAGCATTAACACAGATAAGTGCAGCACTACACTCTTTACCCTCTCACCAAAACAAAAAGCTGGTCATATCAAGATAGATGGAGAGCTCTTGAAAGAAGACAAACTGCTCACAAACCACAAACCCACATACCACAAACCCACATACCTCGGAGTTACTTTTGATGATAAGCTGACATGGAAGCAGCACATAAACAAAGCAACAACAAAAGCCAGAAGGAAGTTAGCTATCCTGAGAAAACTAAGTGGAACCACATGGGGAGCTAGTGGAAATATACTCAGTAAAGTTTACCAGCAAGGCATAAGACCACACCTGGAATATGGTTCAGCTGCGTGGTGTCCTGCATCAAACACCACATTACAAGATCTAGATAAAGTGCAAACCCAGGCACTTAGAATAATGTTGGGAGCAATGAAATCAACACCCATAGCAGAGATGCAGAAAATGGGAAGAATGCAAACACTTGGCGAACGAAGAGACACAAAAGTACTAATTCAAGCAGAAAAGTTTCAGTGTATGCCAAGTCATCCAATGAAGGAAAGATTCCAAAATCTAGCAATGGGGCGACTGAAAAGGAGCAGCTTTATCCATCAAGCTAAACGACTCCGTAGACAACTTACATACCTACCTGAAGTTTACAGCCCCTTAAGGTCTGTACCAGAACGAACCCCGTGGAGTGAAAGCCATGGAATGCCAATATACATTCAGACCCATGTGAAAGGAATACTAAGCGAGGACGAACAGAACAGTGTGCAGCGAATGACAGTCACCCTCAGTTTCCTGGATGAGGAATATCCACAAGATATATGGGTCAGAGTGTACAGAGATGGGTCAGCACAGAATGCTGTGAGGAATGGAGGTGCAGGTGTATATATAGAATATCCACACAAGCCTAGAGATACAATCAGAACACCGACAGGAAAATTCTGCAATAATTATGATGCAGAAATCCAGGCAATTAGTGTGGCAGCAAAAAAAAACTGCTGAACTCCAACTCTGGCCTACAGCCTATGGTATTCCTGACAGATGCAAGGTCAGTGCTTCAAGCTCTCCAGTCTGGAAAACTAACAGACTTAAAAAAACTACTTAGCGAATTGTCTTACCAGTATAGGATAACCATGCAGTGGATACCCTCTCACTGTGGAATACCAGGAAATGAAAAAGCAGACCAACTGGCTAAAGAAGGTGCTGCCGAAGACCAACCAGATATACCAATCACCTACCATCAGAAAAAACAGATGATCAAGTCAATAAGAAAGCCACAAACACCAACACAAGATGACTATCACATTATGAACAGACCAGAACAAGTTATAATTCTACGTCTCAGAACAGGACACAACCGACTCCGCAGTCACATGTATACAAAGTTCAAGATTGGCAACACGGCCATGTGTACATGTGGACAGGCAGCACAGAGTGCCAAACATATACTTCAATAGTGTTCTGAGCATGAAACGCTGAGGCAGACATATTGGCCAGAGGAAACAACACTGGAATCAAAGCTCTATGGGACACTGTATGAACTACAAAAGACAGTGAGTTTTATTAAGGAGACAGAATTACAGATATAGACATGTTTCAAGTGAACGAAAGAAGAAGAAGAAGAAGAAGAAGTATTCAGGGCATCTTTAAGTATGTTTATAAATTCTTTAGCAGTTTGTGGTACCTATCCGAATGCTTATTTTATTGCTTTGTCATTCTTGAATTTGTACTCATGTGACTGTGGAATTCTGAGAGACAGAATTGCAACTTGTTCTGGTTTGTTCATAATGTGATAGTCATCTTGTGTTGATGTTTATAGCTTTCAAATTAGCTTTATAATTTGTTTTTTTCCTATGGTAAGTTATTGGTAGATCTGTCTGTGTGGTCATTGGTATTACCCTCCTTTGGTAGTCTGCTCTCTCATTTCCTGATATTCCTCAATGTGTTGGTATCAACTACTAGGTCACCTTATGCTGGTAACCCATTGAGGCCAGCTCCTTGAAGTGAAGATGTGACTTAGTTCTGCAAATAGAGGCTGAAAACTGACACTGTCCAGAACCTCGTTTAGTCGGGTAAGAGAACAGTCTGCCCTAGCAAGTAAAAATGATGGAACGGAGACAAGAAGCGCCTAAAAGAAATCAGGATGCCACGCATACACGCTGAATGAAATACAATGAATTTGTTGAAGAATTTGTATAACAATGCACATCTATTTCCTTGTAGGCCAAGACAGACAAGCCTCTAAAACTGTTTACCACACATTCTGCGTGTAATTATGTTGAGAAGAAGAGAGGTCGGTTGTGGCAAATACAACTGTCATCTCCTTTCATTTAGGAATCCCAGTTTTGAACAAACACTTTCCTAAAATGTCAGACAGAACATTTTTCGGAACAAATCCAAATACGATCACTTATTCTCCAGAACTGAATTTACAATTGTTAAAATATTACGCATTTTCGTTTCATACTTTCTTCCAGAATTTGCATGAACATTTCAGTTTCCAGTTTAAAAAAAATATCTTTACGATTGCTTTCTAACCAATACTTCAGAACCTGTAGCTATATTTAGCTACAGATTGCAGACTTAATTAGCTTCAAGCCAACTATTCAGATAAGATCTCTTGAGGTGCACATTTCTTAACTTATTATTTTTCTCTGAATATTGCAAGTATGTTTCTACCTATACAGATTTCTCCTCTCTACCTTCATTTTCCTGTGGAGTATAGGTCAATAACAATTTCAATCCGTTGTTGTATCTAGCAAGTAATACACGTTATTTCTGCTTCCTGCATATCTAACTTAGAACAATTTCTGGAGTGTTCATTCCTTATTCCCGAGCTGGTTTCTGAACTCTATCGTTTTAATAATTCTCTAACCAAGTGAATCTCAACGTGAGCATATGGCTTCGCTGGTGGCTATATTTTTTTCCCGAGTGAAAACAAAATTAAAAATTGGGATGTAGATTCACGGACTGCACAATTATTTTTTGGAGGGGGGGGGCGCACGGAAAGTTAACTATTTAGATGATGTTTATTAACACACATAACAATATAACAATAAACCTTACAGAAGACTGTTTTGCAGCCCATGGTTCTGAAGGGGGAGGGGCGGCGCTCGGAAGTAAATATGTCTCAAAAGGTGACCACCGCCAAAAAAATTATGAGACATTGCTTTAAGTAGATCCACTAAATGTATGTTATATCCATATCCACATTCATCAGTTCCACATTCATCAGTTCCACATTCATCAGTTCCACATTCATCAGTTCCACATTCAGCAGTTCCACATTCAGCAGTTCCACATTCATCAGTTCCACATTCATCAGTTCCACATTCATCAGTTCCACATTCAGCAGTTCCACATTCAGCAGTTCCACATTCAGCAGATCCACTAATTGTATGTCATATCCACATCCAGCAGTTCCACATTCAGCAGTTCCACATTCATCAGTTCCACATTCATCAGTTCCACATTCATCAGTTCCACATTCATCAGTTCCACATTCATCAGTTCCACATTCAGCAGATCCACTAATTGTATGTCATATCCACATTCAGCAGTTCCACATTCAGCAGTTCCACATTCATCAGTTCCACATTCAGCAGTTCCACATTCAGCAGTTCCACTAATTGTATGTCATATGCACATTCAGCAGTTCCACATCCAGCAGTTCCACATTCATCAGTTCCACATTCATCAGTTCCACATTCATCAGTTCCACATTCAGCAGTTCCACATTCATCAGTTCCACATTCAGCAGTTCCACATTCAGCAGTTCCACATTCATCAGTTCCACATTCAGCAGATCCACTAATTGTATGTCATATCCACATTCAGCAGTTCCACATTCATCAGTTCCACATTCATCAGTTCCACATTCATCAGTTCCACATTCATCAGTTCCACATTCATCAGTTCCACATTCATCAGTTCCACATTCATCAGTTCCACATTCAGCAGATCCACTAATTGTATGCCATATCCACATTCATCAGTTCCACATTCATCAGTTCCACATTCATCAGTTCCACATTCATCAGTTCCACATTCAGCAGTTCCACATTCATCAGTTCCACATTCAGCAGTTCCACATTCAGCAGTTCCACATTCAGCAGTTCCACATTCATCAGTTCCACATTCATCAGTTCCACATTCAGCAGTTCCACATTCAGCAGTTCCACATTCATCAGTTCCACATTCATCAGTTCCACATTCATCAGTTCCACATTCAGCAGTTCCACATTCATCAGTTCCACATTCAGCAGTTCCACATTCAGCAGTTCCACATTCATCAGTTCCACATTCAGCAGATCCACTAATTGTATGTCATATCCACATTCAGCAGTTCCACATTCATCAGTTCCACATTCATCAGTTCCACATTCATCAGTTCCACATTCAGCAGATCCACTAATTGTATCTCATATCCACATCCAGCAGTTCCACATTCAGCAGTTCCACATTCATCAGTTCCACATTCATCAGTTCCACATTCATCAGTTCCACATTCAGCAGTTCCACATTCAGCAGTTCCACATTCAGCAGATCCACTAATTGTATGCCATATCCACATTCATCAGTTCCACATTCATCAGTTCCACATTCATCAGTTCCACATTCATCAGTTCCACATTCATCAGTTCCACATTCATCAGTTCCACATTCATCAGTTCCACATTCATCAGTTCCACATTCATCAGTTCCACATTCAGCAGATCCACTAATTGTATGCCATATCCACATTCAGCAGTTCCACATTCATCAGTTCCACATTCAGCAGTTCCACATTCAGCAGATCCACTAATTGTATGTCATATCCACATTCATCAGTTCCACATTCAGCAGTTCCACATTCATCAGTTCCACATTCAGCAGTTCCACATTCAGCAGTTCCACATTCATCAGTTCCACATTCAGCAGATCCACTAATTGTATGTCATATCCACATTCAGCAGTTCCACATTCAGCAGTTCCACATTCAGCAGTTCCACATTCAGCAGATCCACATTCAGTAGTTCCACATTCAGCAGATCCACTAAATTTATGTCATATCCACATTCAGCAGTTCCACATTCAGCAGTTCCACATTCAGCAGTTCCACATTCAGCAGATCCACATTCAGTAGTTCCACATTCAGCAGATCCACTAAATGTATGTCATATCCACATTCAGCAGTATGTTTATTAACTTTCCCTAGCTATCTACCAATATCCACAACTTATATAGTGTTTATATAGAAACCAACATACCTACGAACAAATCTACTTATCTATATACCTATTGTCAAACAACACCCCCACCTATATACCTATCAACCTACTCACCAGCCTACCCACCTATATACATATCAACCTACTCACCAGCCTACCCACCTATATACCTATCAACCTACTCACCAGCCTACTCACCTACTCACCAGCCTACTCACCTACTACCAACCTACCCTCTTATCAACATGCCTTCCTACCAATCAACCAACCAACCAACCAACTAATTTATTTACCTATGCACTTATGAACCAACCAACAAAAATACCCACCCACCTACCTACCAACCAATGAACACATCTATATGCATACTTGTCAAACAACCTCCTCACCTAAATACGTATCAACCTACTAACCAACCTGCCCATCTATTAACATGCTTTTCTACCAATCAATTAAATAACAACTTAACTACCAACCAACCAACTTATTTACCTATCTACCAACGAACCAACCAAGACAAAATACCAAACGACCTACCTACCAACCTACGAACTAACCAACATATCTACCAACCAGCCAACCAGAAACCAAATTACCTACCTACATACCTACTACCAACCAAACAACCAACAAACTTACCTATTTCCCTACCTGCCTACCCATGTATTGTTGTGTTACCTCGGGCTGAATTGACATAGAAGCTGTCAGTGAAATCAAAAATATTCCCAGTTAAACTGGAAAGCCACAAGGTTGGGTAGCCATCACACAAACCAATGATCGACAGCGATCCCCATTTTAGAAGGTGCACAATAACCAATGATTAACAGCGATCCCCATTTTAGAAGGTGCACACTAACCAATGATCGACAGCGATCCCCATTTTAAAAGGGGCAGTCAATGATCGTTAGTTATTATTATGTACTCGTACATAAATACCGCTACATCCCTTGGTTCACAATTGGCAGTCATGACTAACTTGAGTTTTATGTTTGTCCCCAGGTGAATGTTTTTATTCTGGAATCACACATCAAGTAAGTAGACATTATTGACTTACATTCCTGTTTATTCATTTTTAACTTCACACCGATAACTTTGTTTCTCCTAAATGTAGTTCATCTTTTTCAATCCGTAACCATGTTTTTCCTTTTTCATTAATTTCTCTTGTATTATATTGTTTTGTAATGTGTCTATCTATGTCATCTGTTGCCATGGCAAGGTCTGGTGAGCTAGTTTTTTTCCAGACTCTGGAGTAGAATGTTGGTGTATCATCTGGCTGGTTTATTAGAATTAGTTTATTTTCCATCATCCAGTCTTCAATCTCTTCACCCCCTTGATCCATATCCTCGTAGCCCCAGCTTGGTGAATGGCTATTGAAGTCACCCACTATTAGGTGACTCGATTCCTCTATCTTTAGTTTACAAAGTTCCATTTTGGTGGCAGGAGGGCTTTGGCAGTTTGTTATTGATATTTCTCCACCAGGTAGCAACAATTTTACTGTTATATGTTCCAGTTCTCTTTCTCCGGATCTTTTAACTTCTGCTGCTGGTATTGATGTTTTTACTAACGTCAGTATACCTCCTTTGACTCTTTTGAGTCGATCTTGGCGGAAGGACTCATAACCTCGAACAAAGAATCTCCGTTGTCCTTTAGGTGCGTCTCTTGAATGCATATTATGTCAATCTGGTTTTTCCTTAGGAATTCCTGTAGCTCAGGCTTTTTGTGTCGCACTCCTTCTGCATTCCACTGAGCAACTCTGAGGCATTTGGTTTGGTTTGGTCAGTAGCACTACTCTGCTTTCCCCTGACCTCCAGGTTAGCAGAGGCACCGGTCGCTTGGGTGGGCCCTTTCGAGGCAAGGGGCCCGGCTCCGGTCCTCCCCGATTTTCGCTTATAGGAGCGACGCCATGATGACAGTGTTGATTGTCGCATGACCACCTTTCTGTAAAAGCGTGTGTGCCCTAATTTATCCCAGTATCTGCGCCATCGCTGGCTAACACACTCCGTCTTCGGCAGGCTGGGTTGTGATTTTTCTGTCTGGGTTGTCTCCCCTAGCCTTTCCATCTTCCGATGGTGATTGCAAGGCAGCAATTAAAAAAAAAAAAAAATCCCCCCTCCCCTAGTACGCTCCTGACTTGGAGTTAATAACTCCATGCCAGCAGCTTGAGCTTATAGCGGCTCATACTAGCTTGAAGCTGCCCGTCACTGGACACATGGGGTATTTCAGTGGGGATATCAGCACCGACTGATATCCCGCCCCGTCCTGGTGGGCATCAACACCGGTTTGGTCCGCGGCTGCATAATTGCAGCAAGCACTCCATATATAGACATGTATGAAGTGCCCTCCACCATCCGCCACATGTGGACGCGCCTGGTAGGGGTCGGTAGCCCCCTACAGCAGAAAACACAAAGAAACACAATGAAATCAAACACACGTTCAATGAGCAGAAAAGAGCAGAGATACAAAAGAGCTGTCTAAACATGACAAAAGACACAAGTAAACTATGGAACCTTACAAGAACTCTAAATGAAGAAACAAAGAATTCACACTACAAGACTGTCATCGAAGAAGAGGGAAAATTCCACACAGGGAAAATGACAGCAAACAATTTAGCAGACTTCTACAAGGAAGAAAGCACAACAACACTCTCTCAAACACGTATCAAAGAAGTCAAACAAGAAATTAAAAGAAAACTGAAGAATCAAAATCCAGAGCCCTGCATGAAGACACCTTTCACCATCGCAGAACTAAATGGTGCCATAGGAAAACTAAAAACCAAAAAGGCCTCAGGAAAATACGGCATAACCAATGATATGATCAGGAACCTAGGGACAATCAGCAGAAACAAGCTCCTTGCCATCTTCAACCAATCATGGAAAACTGGTAAAATTCCAGACTTGTGGCGTGAAGCTGTCATCATCTCAATTGGGAAAAAACAAAAAGGAAAAACAAACAAGTCAAGCTACCGTTCATTCAGCCTCTTGAGTTGCATAGGGAAAACAATGGAGAGAATGGTCAACTCTAGACTGATAAAATACCTAGAAGAAAACCAAAAGCTCACCAAGACACAGTCGGCCTATAGGAAAAATCGAAGCACTGAAGACCAGCTTACATACCTAGCACAGGAAATCGAAAATGATTTCCAAAAGAAGGAAAAAGTGCTGGCTACTTTTATGGACTTAAGTAAGGCCTTCGATAAGGTGTGGAAAGAGGAAGTCCTCTTCAAGCTTTTCCAAAACAAAATAGAAGGCAGAATGTTTAGCTGGATAAAAGATTTCCTCTGCTACCACACTGCAAGAGTAAAAGTAGATGGTAAACTAAGCAAACGTGTTACTCTGCAACAAGGAGTACCTCAAGGAGGAGTGCTCTCTTCTACCCTCGTCCTAGTATTCATCAATGATATGGGAGAGAAACTGTCACATCATATTTCAAAGGCTCTTCATGCAGATGACTTTGCTGCCTGGAGTGCGGCAGGAAACCTATCCACTGCAAAAAAACCAGAATGCAGACAGCACTTGACACCTTAAGTGAATGGGCATCTGACTGGGGAGTCCAGATCAACCTCTCCAAAACGGTGACAACCATCTTCTCACTTTCAAACCACCAAGAAAAAGCAAATATTAAAATAAATGGAAGTGAGCTAGCACATGTGGAGAACCCTACATATCTAGGGGTCACACTAGACAAGCGACTCACCTGGAAACCACACCTAATAACCACCGAGCAAAAAGCAACCAGGAGGCTATCCTTGATAAAGAAACTTGCAGGAACAAGCTAGGGAGCAAATGGAAATATTCTCCGAAAAGTCTACATGGGTACAGTCACACCTGTAGTAGAATATGGAATGACAGCTTAGGCATCAGCATCAAAAACAAACACTAATCGCCTATCTAAAGTACATAATGCAGGACTTCGACTTATCTCTGGAGGGATGAAAACCACTCCAATCCATGAAAAGGAAAAACATGTAAACATCCGCCCACTGGATGACAGAAGAGAAGAAAGAGTGCTTGTTCAAAGGGAAAAAATTAAGCGCATGCCAAACCATCCGATGTATGCGCAAATTTCTAGATCAACCACAAGCAGGTTGAAGAGAACCAGCTTCTGTCACATCTCTAAAGATATCCATGAACAACATAAAGAAATCCTCACAAACCTCCCAAATGAAATTGAAACACTAACGGACTTTGAAGAGCCAGGCAATAGTCTCCAGAATGTCTCCATAATAACACAGGTTCCTGGAATAATTAATAAGGAATACCAAACTCCACCTCAACTAAAAGCATTGACACTGGAGATGATAGAAATAAAATACAGTCCCAAGGATTGGACACATGTCTACACAGATGGATCGGCAGAAGGAGCAGTAAGGAATGGAGGAGGTGGAATTTTTATAAGACTCAAAGATGGGAAGACAATATCAAAAGCTTTTCCAACCGGGAAATACTCCTCTAATTTTAGAGCAGATGCGGTTGCACTCCATCTAGCACTGAAAGCCTTCACTGAACCAGGACTGCCAAGACCAAAGAAGATAGCCATATTCACAGATTGCAGATCCCTACTGGAATCAATCCAGAGCAACAGAAACGAAAGCCTTCTGTACAACATCAGACATCAGCTAAGACAGATCCAAAAATCAACAGCTATTGCCCTTCAGTGGATACCATCAAACTGTGGAATCATGGGAAATGAGAAAGCGGATGCTCTGTCAAAGGCAGGAAGTGAAACGGAGCAACACAGACACCCACTGTCTTACGGAGAAGTAAAAACAATAATCCGCAACACATACTCAGCAAAGTGGAAGAAAGAAATGGAAGGGGAATACGAACATGATGCAATACATCTCCTCCAAAGATATCAACAGACCACAATATTTCGCCTTAGAACAGGCCACTGCAGACTGTTGAGTCACCTTTATCGATTAAGGATCTCATACACAGATGAGTGTCCATGTGGATTCGGAACCCAGACTCCAGAACACATACTTCAGGACTGCCCAACATACAAAGAGCAAAGACAGCAGACCTGGCCAGAGGATACAGACTTGAGGCAAAAGCTATGGGGCAGCCGCTCTGACCTGGAGAAGACAGTGGACTTCGTCTTGATGACAGGTCTGACGGTATAGCATGACCACATGCTGAACGCAGAAGAAGAAGAAGAAGATATTGTCTGTTTTTGCCTTCCTCTATTTTTCCCCATTCAGAATTCAATAACAATGTCTTCCTTGTAATGTAATCTGCTGGTCATCTTATTAACAGTTCTATTCGATATCGCTTGCTAATGGTATGTGTTATTTTTCCCTGGAGTTTCTCTTTGGTGGGTCAATATGTCACTTAACATTTTTAATTCTCTTTTCTACGTAGGCATCCCTTTATGAAATTATGTACTTTTCTGAGCTCATTAGTTCTCAAAGTTTCAGATCTAAACAACTTCACCGATTTAAATTTCAGTTAAAATTCTATCTTTTCTGTTTAATTTTTATTTCCTGGGATCACGGTGACGCAGTGGTTACAACGTTCGTATTAATTTTGTGCGTAAGAGGTTGCGGGCTCGATTTCCGCTACGTCTTGTTTATATAATGGATGTTCCCTTGAACCTACGGAGTTATGTAGTTAAGTTTACTTAGCAGATCGTGGTGACCGGATAACAAGCTATGCGACCTCTACTATTTTTGATGGTTGTAAAGCCCTAATACAATCGAATTGGACTAATGTCTGCAGTTGAAAGTCTCGTATCTCATCATAGGAGGTATATTTTACTTCACCAAACTAACGAACATACGGAATTACAGAGTGCTATGAGTCGTTCTCTCGCCAGGCAGCATGCCGTTTCGTTGAGACGGACGTACCACGAAAGGGGTTACAAGGATACAATACAGTCTACGCCGTTTCAATCTTCAAACATTTTAATTCATATTACTTTGATTTCAATGCTGATATTTCCTAGTCTAGTAAAATTAAAGCATGTGATAGATTTGACATTGCTACTCGACTGTTGTTACATTTTTAGACTATACTAATGCATTAAATTTGCATCGCCAGTACAATGTAGATAATCGACTTTCGAACCACGAGTAAGTTCGGTAAAGTTTGATGTGGATACAGTGAATTCTACCGAAGAACCATATCTCTGTGATCTCTAGTTTCCTACTTAATTGTGTATTTATTCTCCAGGAGGCCAGTCCACTACTTTACTACCGAACTATGTTTGTCCGTTCACCCTTTTCTGACTATGCTGCTGTCAATGTCTGTATATGGCTACATATAATGCTGTTCCAGATTGAATGTTTTTCACCAATTATCTATTTTCTTCTTCTATTAATCTTTTTTTTTAAATAAAAAAATCGATGTATATTAGTCTTTTATTTTGTGAATTGTCATTTCACATTTGGAATATGCACACTCATATATATCTGACATTGGCAATATTGAACAAAAATATGTACCATCAGACATTTGTATTACAATAGTAGTTTTGTTATTTCGGAGCAGTAATCTGAGGTCGTCCACACAATCTAGGTATTCTATCAACATGAGTGGAAAATAGATACATATGAAACATGCTAGCAACAAGTCAAAACGTCGGAGGTCGCTGTGTCATGTGGTTAGTTTGTTTTATTGACTAATATTGGTAACACCTTTACCTATTTTCGTTAATTTTGGCATTTGCCTAGTGTTGCGTCAGCCGCCCTATCCATCTTCACTTTCGGGTTGTTTCCCGACTGTAGCTTTCTCTCCAGATGTTCTATTTGTTTGATGTGGATACAGTGAATCTTACAGAAGAACCTGTGATTTCTAGTTCCCTACATCATTTTTCATTAATTGTCTATGATTCACTTCCGTGTGAGATAAGTGGCTATATAAGCATAGGATAGGCTAGTATTGAATGACTCTTTTCCTTACTTCTTTTGATAAAGGCTTGTCACACATGATGTTTTTCATTTTGTAAATTTTTCCTGTCCTGTTCTATTTTGTGTTTCTGATGAGTTTTTTTCTTCATCTGATATTATCATGGTTCTCATATATTTAAATTGTTGAATCTATTATTTTGTTGAGCTGTTCACTTTCATGTTGCATGCTAAGAGACGACTAAAGAGGAATTTAGGTTGAGGTGAAAACATTTAATTTACCGTTAATTTCATATAGGCTAAAAGTGACGTGAAGCAATGCTGAAGTAGGATGCTTCGGGCCTATAGGCGTTGATATCGCAGTCAAACTGTAAACTATGGTATAACGCATTCCGTTCTCTGGACTACATCCTGCTAATCTGCAGGAGTTTAAGAACTAACACAGAAGACTAAGAACAATGTATGTGGCTTCGGTTGACATGATACGTTATATGTCATCGGTAAGATAAATCCGGCTCTGTGGTGGCGTGGTGCAGAGCGGGTCTTTGACGGCCAAGGTATCGGGTTCAAATCTCATCACAGACAATTGAGCATCCAGACTGTTCAGAACACAATGGAAAACGGCTGAAAATATTTATATTGCCTATAAAATCACAGCCAAAAATAGATGGGTGATGGCTTTTCTAAGAGGCGATAGTGCTTCATGCTGTCTGAGTGAATAGTGCTTCATACAGTCTGAGTGAATAGTGCTTCATACAGTCTGAGTGAATAGCGCTTCATACAGTCTGAGTGAACAGCGCTTCATACAGTCTGAGTGAATAGTGCTTCATACAGTCTGAATGAACAGCGCTTCATACAGTCTGAGTGAATAGTGCTTCATACAGTCTGAGTGAATAGCGCTTCATACAGTCTGAGTGAATAGTGCTTCATACAGTATGAGTGAATAGCGTTTAATACAATATGAGTGAATATTGGCATAAACTAGATTTCCCGAGAGTGTGTCGTCACAAATGTTAGCATCAATAAACATACTCTAGGCAACATCTAAGACCTACTATCGGCAATTTTACATGTGTGAACAAGACACGCTCTGTGTTTGCAGATTTACGTGTGCGCAAACAACCCGCATATAAGATCAACTCAAGGTTGTGTGTGTGGGTGTGCGTGTAAGGAGAGAGTAGTTTCATGAGCATCGCATATTTTGACATAGGTACGGTATTCAGTAGTTAATAAAATTGACCCATAATCATTGACAAACTCATGTGTGCTCACTCCGTTTCAGCAGACAGTCATTGGCATGTACGCTGATCACTATATTAAGTGGTTATAGACATTTAATGATGAGTGCGGTAGCGTAGTTCATTGTGAGCTTGCTTACTATTCATGGGTTATAGGGCGCCTAGTTGAAAACTACGACCGGAATAATAAATGAATTCGGGATGTGATTTTTTGCCTGGCACACACAATCTCTTATCCAGTCGACTCAGCTGTAAATTGGTAATGACACATGATTTGGGGAAAATAAAGACAGCACAGAAGGGAACTGGCTACCCTACCGAATAGTTGGTGCGGCTTAGTACATGAAGAATTAGCTTCAGCCCCGACGGCAGGTTGCTGACATGGGACATCCCCGACTGCAGGTTGCTGCCAAGGGACATACCTTTACTATTTCTCAGGAAAACTAATATCCTGATTAAATGCAACTGTTGATTACTCTCGGAAGTCGTGGTGGAAGGATTACCTAAACCTCAGCCACCATCATTTTAGTGGTCATATGATATGATATAACCAAAATGAACTCGAGTGTGCGGTTGAAAGTGATGTGCCTCACAATAAGATATTTAATTTCTTAATTAACAAAATCAAATATTTTTTTTATAAATATCGTATACATATTCAGAAAGATGCAGAAACATAACTGTGCAACTGTTCTCATCGCCTACAACGAAAAAATATTATAAGTATTATTATGATTGGCTATGGAACCGAACTCACGGCACACGGAGCAGATTGAAAAGGTTTTACCCAGCAGATGTTGAAGTGCAATAATGTTGATGGTTTCTCTAACTGACAATTTATTTAGTCACCCAGGAAACTTTCCATAACAAATTCCTTTAATTATTGTACACTAATATAATACGTTGGTGAGTCATAGATCGTCATGCCCTCATCAAACAGCAGGTGGTCGACAAACGTTATGTAGCTTCCTATATCCATATTTAATAGCAGTATTTTTTGACTTTAAAAAAACAACCCAAAGCCAAAAACCTGCATACTCTCCCACCAGCTCGTTAAACAACAGGAGATCCACACAAGACTTCTCAGGTTCAAAGCGCACACTCACACACGAAAACATATTGCCGCATATATAATAACAAACTATCGTACGCACGCACGCACGCAAACACACACACAGAAAAAGAGAGAGAAAGAGAGAGAGAGAGAGAGAGAGAGAAGAACACTGTATAGTTTTATTATATAGTTCATCTATTATATATATATTAGATAAAGTCTACATAAAATATTTCAATGAAGTAATACATTTCTCAACCCAAGACGTATATATAGACTTTGCTAAAATAAATAATTTAAAAAGGGGGGGGGGGGGAGAAGTATCAGGTCATAAGGAGGAAAAAAGATTTTTATTTCGTTTTTAATTATCTTATTTTGGGAAAAATACGTGTGATTTGAAAATTTTGGTGGGGGGGGGGGAGGTGGAGAATACAATGCCCATTCAACTTTACTTACAGTGTGAAGTGTCATGTTATATTTTTGTAGATGGGAAGGGTGGGGATGAACTGTAGCCACCAGCTAATAATCGTATGCACTGGCTTGTCCTCAACATACACTCTTATATAGAAAGTGTTTAGTGGCATGTCCTCAACATACACTCTTATATAGAAAGTGTTTAGTGGCATGTCCTCAACATACACTCTTATATAGAAAGTGTTTAGTGGCATGTCCTCAACATACACTCTTATATAGAAAGTGTTTAGTGGCATGTCCTCAACATACACTCTTATATAGAAAGTGTTTAGTGGCATGTCCTCAACATACACTCTTATATAGAAAGTGTTTAGTGGCATGTCCTCAACATACACTCTTATATAGAAAGTGTTTAGTGGCATGTCCTCAACATACACTCTTATATAGAAAGAGTTTACTGGCTTTGCTTCAACATTCACTCTTATATAGAAAGTGTTTACTGGCATGTCCTCAACATTCACTCTTATATAGAAAGTGTTTACTGGCTTGTCCGCAACATTCACTCTTATATAAAAAGTGTTTCCGTATATGTTCCGCTCAGTTCCATACTGCCCCTATCTCGTGCGTTAGTTATGAAAACCACAACAAAAATCAACAATTAACAAATAACGGATGTAAATAGTTACTTGACCTATGCGTTAGCGAATGTAAATACAGTAAATAGAACTGACCCCCCCCCCCCTTTCCTCCCATAATTTACTACGATATAGTACATGAAGAGTTATCTTCATTCCTGACGGCAGGTTGCTACCATGAGGCATACCTTAGAATGGGTACATTTGGCCATGTGCTGCAAGATAATAAGCACATATAAGTCTACTTGGGATGTAGTCACAACAGTTCTTGTCAACTAAGTAAATAACCTTCTGAGAACAAGTGCTAAAGGGGCACAGTGTTAGTTTACACAACAGAGTATACACAACAAAACAAGAACTAAGGATATACATAACAAAACAAGAACTAAAGATATACATAACATATAAAAAAACTAAGGATATTCATAACACAACAACAATAAATAAGGATAGAAACAACATAACAAGAAATAAGGATATACACAACAAAACAAAAAATTAAGGATATGCACACAAAATACTAAGAATATACACAAAATAAGAACTAAGGATACACACACACACACACACCAAAACACGAAATAGGATATACACAACAAAATAAGAACTACGGGTATATAGAAACAAGAACTAAGAATATACATATACAACAACAAAACTAAGGATATACACAAAACGAGAGCTAAGGATATCACAACAAAACAATAACTAAGGATACACACAACACAACAAGAACTAATGATGTACACAAAACAAGAACTAAGGGTATACACAACAAAATAATGTCTGCAGTACAAGACTACATTCCATTACGATGTACACAATTTATTTATACTATCTTATTTCTGCAACAGAAACATAAGAAGGTGACACAGTTCCAGAAAATATGAGAAAAATAAGTTCAAAAAGAAACCTGTCTGTGAGGTTTTTAGCATGTTTTTGTAAATATTGAAAAATAAAACTTGCAGAATAAAGCAGGAAAATTAATCATATGTATAATTATCAGTTTTATTTTGGTTGTTAGGTACATGAACAAGTCTAGCTGAAAATAGCATAAGTTTAGATTCTAGATCAAACGTTGATTGGTGTGCTAGAAAAATGGATTTTATAAATTATTCCTGAACTACGTAACCTAAATTTCTCAGGTAAGATATATTTTGGCACTAAAAAGGAAAAAAAAGTAACCAGGTAAGCTTTTAGAAAATGTGCACGTAGGTGTCTAAACGTGCACCCGTTCTAGAAAATGCGTATGATATGTAAAAAAGTGCACCCCTTTCAGCAAGTGCGCACGTAGGTGTATAAAAGTGCACCATTTCAGCAAGTGCGCTAGTTGGTGCATAAATGTGCACCTGTTCCAGAAAATGCGTATGATATGTAAAAAAATGCACCCATATCAGCAAGTGCGCACGTAGGTGTATAAACGTGCACCATTTCAGCAAGTGCGCTAGTTGGTGCATAAATATGCACCACTTCCAGAAATAATTGGAGTACAGTTGTATTTGTTCGAACTCTCTGACTGAGAAGTAATGAAGGTTTCTCAGACCACCAAGTTACTTTGTTTCTCAGGCCACCAATGTATCTCAGGCCAGAAATGTATCGTGCCATGATTTACAGCTTAGGTGCGATATCTTGCTTCTTTAGACCTGACACATCCAACAAAGCCAGGTACAGAGCATGCACAAGATGGATTGTAGAAATAAAAGAATCAACGAAATTAAAACATATACTGTTCAGAAAAGGAAAATCAATCTTTTTGGAGTTATTTGTATAATAGATATTCGCTAATTGGGAATCATTCGACCTATCGATTGTTTCCACCTGGTCATTAACTTCTCGTGGTTACCTGAAATGTACTTACCTCATTATTCGTGGGGTCATGAAACAGGTCAAGGTCAAAACAACATTTTTGGCAATACCTCGTGACAGGTTCATGAGAATCCAGTGAAACTTACTGAACACAAAACTATATGACCATATTATTGAAAGCCTTTAAAAGATTGGCGGTCCTCGAATAAATTCAGTTGAAAATTCAATGAGCAAGTATGGCTCATCTCACTACAGAACAATAATATTTCATCATTCGACGCATGCAGACTAGACAATCACAAAGTGTAGATTGCTACGCATCTGACTAAAGTCCGACTCTGTTGCGGAGAGATATAGTGGGTCAAGGTAAGATCTCTGAAGGTCAAATTACCAGACATTACCGGACTCAAACACCGCCGCACACAATTGTGCACCTGGACCGCTCATAGGGCATTGGCAACCTATTGACTGCTAAATGATACCCAGAAAATCACTACAGCCAAAAAGGGATATGTTTATAGCTGCGCCATGTATAGAGTATGTTCATAATTGTATCTTTTTAAATATCATCCAAACAGAAACAGTTGCCTTTCTGTAGCCCCCCCTCTCCTCTGACGGTCAGTATCCCTCCATTTGTAAATTTATCTTCATGCCCCTACTTACACCTCAGCAAGATGTCAAGGACTGTATAGTCCACTTTGAGAATCACTGACATAATAGAGACAAGATTCAGTATCATTTCTAGAAATGAACCCCATCATGACAAGTTTCATAAACATGGATTGGAACTGTACCGCATCATCAAAAGAAGAAAACTGCAGCATCGTAAACATATCTAGCCGACACTCTCCACAGCTAGGCTCGCTGTTGGTGACCACAGTGCAGTTCATTAATGAAATAGTTATCAGTTTCTGACTACTCTTGGAGAACGGGGAAGAAGAAAATTGGGTTCAATCGCAGATCAGGTGCATACCGCATATTTCGATAATTTCCAGAATGTGAACGAAGTTAGATATTATGCACACGTTCATTCCAACGTTGTTACGGTGCGCATAATTATCGTACCTCAATGAAATTATTAACTAGGAGACCCTGCTGTCATAAAAACATAATAGTTAACTGTAGCGGAGATTAAATTATGCCACGATTTAATATCACGTCCGCGCATCGGAGGAGAAGGGAAGATTCTAGAGTTTAGGAGGGTGCTAAGGGTAGGGTTATATCTAATTTTAACCCACACATCCACCCCCTCCCTCTTTACTATAAACCTCTCTGTCTCAAGGGTTGTCAATCGAAAACAAGTTTAACATAGATACGGCAGCCATTTCATTATTACAAATGAACCGGCAGAGTGACAACACAAACTGCTAAAACAATACTTACTGTTATTTACTTTTACAATGCTTATGGTTACTTAAAAACTGTGAACGTGGTAGAGCCCTGTAGGAACCTGAATTGGGATTGGACCAAAAATTGTGAAGTAAAAATATGTGTTAGCTAGAATAGAACATGGAAGCTTACAGAATGACATTGAGAAAAACATATTCAAAGGGCATGTCGCACAGAAGCAGAAGAAAAATATGTGAGCCGAAAGAAAATAAAGGGTATTGAAAAACTTGCAAAGAAATAACGACGAAACAAGTACACGAATGAGTGAGAGTATATTGCATTTCAAAATAGTTGCCCTCACATTCCCTTTAATATCTCCATAACCAGTAAGCGGAATTTAATGAGATTTTGCTTAGCAGTTTAAATTTTGAACGACATAAGGAATTTATAGGCCTAAATTTCATTTCACCAGGTGTTGTCATTTGTAAGTGGCGACATATTGCTTTGCTGTTTGTGAACGTACGACTACTATAGTGAAAGAAGAAATTAATTGTACAGTAATAAATCAAAATAAATTATGAGGCTTATATGTACAGACACAAGTCTTCCAATGACCTAGATTGTCACATTTGACTAAAATTTACGTTAAATTTTTGCGCAGCGTTGAAATCGAAACACAAACCAGGTTTGGATGTATTGCAAATTTCACACCAAATGGCCATGCACGGTAACTTCATTATATTGTAACAGAAACATAATTAGTGATCACTATATAGACAATACATTATATAGATAAACTGCACATTGTTGATTCTTTTGTGATGAAAATATTTCTAAATTATGTCGTTACGTTTTTAAAGCACTTATGAAAATTTCATGCATATCTGTAAAATAGTTGTGGATTTACATATTTGTGAAAAGGAACATGTATTTTGAAACACACTATAGAATGTCAAATATTAACATCAAAAGAAATTGCAAACAAGACAAAAATGAGAATGATTAAATTCTACATCTTTTCTATATTAATGTATGGCTCAGAAACTTGGACACTAAATAAAAAATTTGAAGACAGAATTGATGCCTTTGAGATATGGGTATATAGCAGAATATGGAGAACATCATGGAAAGAGAACAAAATAAATAAAGAGGTGTTAAAACACTGAATATGAAGAAAGAACTACTAAGAGAAATAAAGATCAGGTAACGAAAATATTTTGGACACATTAAAAGGCATGACACCTTATTGAAGACCTTACTTGAGAGTAAAGTCGAAGGGAAGCGAGCAAGAGGTAGGCAGAGATAAAAGTGGGAAAGTAACATCACACGATAGACAGGTTACTGTTTAGCAGAGTGCACCATCAAAACAAGAGACAGGAGATGTTGGAGATGCATTGCAGCCAACTTTCGCTGCGGAGACGGCACAAGATGATGATGATTGAATGCCAAATGTATATTTACATGTAGATCGTAGAGTTCAAAAGACTGCCACACACTGTTCTAAGAAATACGATCTAAAGGGCAAACAACTCAGATCATCAGTGAAAAACTCGAATAGCTACTATTGGCACGCAGATGTTGTGTATCATTGAAAAGTGTAGCAATTAATACAAGGACGCGACATGAAATCAGAAAGGTATCAAGCACATGAGATTTGAAACTGACCCATTCTCTAAAAAAAAAACGGCGCAAGTACAGTATAGTTCTTCACCGTGACCTTTGTTCTAGTTTCGAGGTGTTACCTGACCTTTGTTGTGTGATTTGGCAAGCTTAAGGGTAAGTACGTAGAGTAAGGTTAGGATTAGAAATAATATTTATAATGTGTGCGCGCACCTCGCTCCGTGTGTAGCGGGCAGAAATACTGATCGCTCACCACAAATAATAGGAAATTGTAAAAAATATGTAAATTGGAAAACAAACAGATTATGCATAAGTTCGTCTGTCTAGATTTGAACGGTGTGATTGTCGGATGTGACGTCACGGCAGCCATTAGATTGGTGTTACACGGGAATCCATGACGTTGGTTAGTTAAAATTGTGAACAGTGTGCTATTTATAGCACAGTGAAGAACTAATCTGTACTTTTACACACAAAAAAACCAAACCAAGTGACTTCGCACATAACAGGCGGCTTTAAACCAAATATTCTAGTTTCATCCCTTATAAAGACAGTCATTTTAGCAAGAAGCCAGATGTTGCCCTACTTATGATGATGACGTAATTCCGTCTTCGCAAGCGAAGATAAACATAACATTGAAAATAATTCGAATTAGGTTTGGTGTTTGTGAGTGCAAAGATATCCTAGTAGTCCAGTCCAATTCTTGTTCGGAAAAACCCGTTACAGTGTGAGCAGGAATGACGTTGTTCTTGGGAGAAACAAAATAGCCTGGTCTCTATTTTCGCGTTCGCCTCTTTCGAATCGCCTGCAGTGTTCCTACTCTCTCCAAAGTTATTGGTAACCACACTGATCTGACCATTCCAGGCTGGATAGTCAAGAACTGTGGTTTCCCAAAAACTTCGCAGTACTTGAAAGATGTTTTCAAGAAAACATTGAAAAGTTTCTTTTCCGTTCATACTTTAACTATTACCTACACATAATTCCCCATAGAACAGTCTTTCTGGAAGACGCTCGTCTTGCATGACACACATACAGAGACGTTAAACATCACCGACCTAGAATGTTTAATAACAGTGCAGAAAAGTAAAATAAGTAGAATAAACAGACAACGTATCACGAAGCGTGTAAATGAACTATTTTTATGTAAAATTAAGAACGATCAAAATAGAAATCATGCATAACAGCTTGGCACCTGTTCTAGCTGAATGAAGAACACTTGCAGACGATATATATATTCTCAGTAAGCGCCATTGCTGTTGAAATAATACTCTGACACATTACGTTCATTTGATTTGAAGCATGAAAACAGCGTCTGCATATTCATACACGCGCCCACACTCGTCTGAGCATAGCATCAGGTGTTTCTATTTGATTTTCTGCTCAATATGCAAGCACTGGTTAGAATTGCCGTGAAAATGATTATCCCTGCATAAGCAAATAAACGTGCCGTACTTACGTTTTCCGCTGTGCAAGCGTATGCTCACAATCCTGGCTTAGATCAAAAGGACAAGGATTTTTACTACCTAAACGATCGATTTCACCTCGTAAAAGTGACTAATGAATGTTATTCTCGAAGATGGGAATACAGTTATGCCTATCTGACAGAGCATTCATAATTAATATACAAATTCTTGGCCATTGAAACTCTATATTAATAAATTTTGTTCATAAGACCAGTAACACTACAATCTAACAGAATATTTATAAAGAAACTATAATTCGTTAAAAAAAATAAACATCTGTTACATGAACTTACTACTACTACTAAAAATATAATAGAAATAATTATATTGAAAAGAATAAGCACCAAAACGATTAACGTTTCGACTGACGATCTTCATCAGAGGAAACATTAGATAACAGAATACTAATTTAAAAAAACCAAAACAACCAACACCGTTTAAAATAGATTTAGTCTGTGAAAAAGTCAAATAAAGGAGAGATGGATTATGACGTATTGCACACAATTGATGCAACATGTTCAAGGAATGTAGGCATTGGCACGACGATGACATTATATTTGTGTTAATGGTTATTGTAGGTTCTTGTAACACATAGTTACGTATTTACAATATTTACGTTCATATCTGTGTTGTTGCGGCTCATATCCGATCACTGGATATCACCTAACGTTTCTGTTAAATATATAATGATATAAAGAATTTGAGGAATAACCCGTGCCTCTTTATGATATTTAGTATGTAGTCGTACATTAAAGCGAACGGCTAAACCGTGGCTCTCGACAGCACATGTCTTCTTTCTGAATTAATGAGGCCTTCCTTTGTTCCTTTTCTTGATTATTCCAATTAGACTTACGTAAAACACATGTTTATATATCGCTTCAATTATTTCCATGTTTTTTTGTTGGTCATTATTTATATCCTCTTTGTTGCTTGCCAAGGCCGACCAACGAAACGTATGCAAATAATGGAAAATTACAGCACAACTTTAGTCATCCATAGTATGAACATGTGTCATGTGACGTATTCCTTCCAGAACGTTGTCTTCCCAATGAACTCTCTGAACCTCTCTCTGTCTTGGGCGATGTACTTGCATTTTCTAGCGATGTATTCATGTTATCTTTAATGTCGTCAGTCCATCGTCTTCTAGGTCTGCCCTTTCTCCTCTATCCAGGTACTCTTCCCTCCATTATTTGTCTTTCTAAACAGTTGTGTCTCTTTATATGACCAAACAGGCGTAGTTTTCTTTTTGTTATTGTGTTTAGTAACCAACACTCTTGGAATATTCAATGTATTTATAATATCTGAGTTTCTGATTTTTTCCTTCCATGATATTCTAAGTATCTATGAACATGACTAACATCAAATAAAACCTACCAGTAGAATCAAAGCAAACCCTTTACATCACAGCTGAAGGGTGATCATTTTGGAACAGTAACCCATAACCTGTGAACAACGAGTCCGAGCGCTATGAGGAAATTTAACCCCCTTTTCAACTTTAATTAACTATGTGAACTATCCGATTGTATTAAATACAAACAACAGAGATAAAGCAATGTAAACAGGTTGGAAACTGTGCTGACGAAGGCAATGTGCCAGATCTTGATATACTCATCGTTGCCACCACGCTCAGAATGAAGAGCACAAGTACTTTTTTTCTACTTCTAACATTTTCTTCTCATGTTTGAGGACACCAACTTCCTAATGCCGAAATCGGATGTGCTAGGCCTACAAGGCGCATAACGGTGGCACAACGTAATCACGCTCCCGGTGGAAATCGCGCGGATATCCGTGATGGTTACAATGGAGCGAACGCAAAACAAACAAACAAACCAACTTCCTACTACGATATACAAGTAAAGTTATCTCAGTAAATGTTTCCGCTTGATATGGCTCTCTCGTTCTCGTAACTACTCGTGAGAATTGTTAAGTACCTACTCTACATTCAGATGACTGACATGTTCAAGTGTTTCATTATATATAACTTTCTTTATAGGAATTTCTATCGTTTAATATTAATTATCTATATGTTATATGCGTGAGTTGACTTACTTTCCAATTGTCATGAGTGGGACTGCGGTAAACCTATATAACAATGGTACTTACGCAAAATACAAGATCATTCAGTTTGATAATGAAAGCACAGACTATCAGACTATTGGTACGGATATGAAAAAATATGGATAACAGTATACAAGACAGTTTCAACGTTTCGACCATAAGGTCTTTATAAGAAAAATACACGGCAAACAGTGAAAATAAAGACACTAAAATAAATCAAATAGACGACAGACATTTAAAAACAGACATCCAAGGTAACAATCTTTGTTATGTGATTGTTAACTTGGATGTCTGTTATTAAACGTATTTTGCATAATGTTTGTGATAGTGCCGCTATTAAGTAAAAAAAGGTGGCGATGGGGGTGTTACCTATCTTCTGACTAAGTTCCTAGTAGAAAAAAATAATGTTCTGATTCCCTAAGGGCAGGAGTAATTTAACCCCTTCCCCCAATCTACGTATTTGACAGCAGTTATTAATTACTTGGCGTATTTATGGCAAGACTTTGTTTTTCTTGATAATATATTTTGGCCAAGCTGTTCGCTTTATCAAAGTTTTAGATATCAATGTTCTGCCATTGTTATCACAGGTAGAAGAAGATTAAGTGCGCACACGGTGGATCAGATAAGCATTTACTGACATTTCATCGTCACTTGCAGTGTTAAGTAACAATATTTACCATATGTTACGCGGAGCGTTAAGTATTTTAAATAATGTCTACCAGTTGCGCTTACCTGTCAAAGAAACAATGACGGAAGTTTTGTTACTGTACTATATGTTTATATAATCTATACTGATGGAAACTTGTTAAGCTGGTGAATAGGTTAATTTTCAAGTTTAAAGATGACATGTTAATGGTCCAAAATGTGTTGAGGATTTATTTCATTGTATTCTGGTTACTCCATATGTACTCCGTCTCTCTGAGCGAAGCGGCACGATATGTTCCTACCGAGAGTACAAGTAAATTCAAGTAGAAAGCATGAGGATACATGAAAATAATTCTTACATATGACGGGAATTGAACCAGGTCCGTTCTAGCAGCACCGAATCACTTCGCAACCCAAGTAAACAGGTTTTCCGCCAAGAAGACCTATTGACCCTTGTATATAGCTGTTCTATGTTTGTGTTTCTGAGGAAATTACTTCTACAGGATGTTAGTTGTTGTTGTAATAGTCATTATCTCGACTGGTCCAGTCTCAATGACTTTAGTACACAGGTTGAATGTCTTGACGAGATTACATCTTTTTTGGGGATGTGGTTGGTCAAGTATGGAAAACATGTTTACTTGTGTTGCGAAGCGATTCGGTGCTGCTACCGAGAGTACCACGGGTAACACATAATTCCGTAGCTTCATGCAATAATAACAGGGATCTCTGAAAAATTCACTTTCTAACAACACGTAGGGATTGAGATTCGAACCCTCGACGTCTTGAACACAAAGTGAACGGCTTAACCATGACATTCGATAAATATAAGATCAGTGGGATAACTATGAAGGCATCCTTTTAAAGTGACACATTTGACTTTTTCGTGGTTTTTATGGGCTGTCGTTCCAAAGATTACACAGTGACTAACGGGGAAATCACGGAAAAGTCAAATAAAAGGATGATTACCAATGAACCAACAGGTTTTATATTTGCTTAAGTTCCAGCTTAAAACCACTACACAAAAGAGATCACTAGATAGAAATGTATGTAGGCCTAATGCTGGAGAACTCTCACACCCAACTGTTATCGTGAAGTGCTACATCTCGGAGCACATCCTTGTATTTAGAGATCCGTGATAAAAATGAGCAAAGCATATCTTTGTGTCTATAGATCCGTGGTAAAAATAAAAAACTCGCAAAGCACATCTCTGCGTCTAGAGATCCGTGGTAAAAAAAACAACGAGCATAGTATATCTTTGCGTTACGCATGCAGTTGCGTCTATGGGTCTCACCAATGGTCCACTAGACAAACCACCAATGAAACATAAAAACTTAGCAGATGTCATGCCATTATATTGAGGCTCTCTTATGGAAGCTTTGTAGCATGTCATCTATACAATTATTGACCTCCTTTGAGTAGAAGGCTCCTTCAATAGGCATTGCACTAAGCCGAAAGCCGAAATCTCCTGGGTATGAAAGAAAACTCAGAAAAACCAGGTTTGGAGAACATAGTCACAACAGGCAAAATTGAAAGCAACAGAGACAGTGGGCGACAACGTGAGAAAATATTAGAAAATATTAGATATATTGACAACCTGGCACGGCAAGGAAATAACGATCTTGATACATAATACTGTGGACAGAGAGCTGTGGAGAGCCATGACCGCCTACGTCAGCAGGCATGGCACCTGATGATGATATTTAATAATCGTTGCTGAAAAAAACCCACTTCTGTATTTCGCTGAACTATATAATCAACAGTAGTTTTCTATAAATAATATATACATTAAAACTAACTGGCATACTAATCTGTAAAGTGTCAAGTCTAATAACTTGTTACAGATATCAGAGATTATTTTGACTTCCTTAGCGCACATCTCATTCATAATAAATCTCATATTAGAATCACAAGTCAACAATGGGGGTTAAAGGGATTAAACATTTTTTTACATTAAAATCATTGTACTGTTTCCTCCATTAGCAGAGGACATACATAAGAGAAGCGTGGTTGATAGCTATGGAACTGTGAGAACAGTTTATACATATCATCACTTAAAGTAAATTGTGAAAACTGTGATACGTGTCAAATTGTAGATTCACTATTTAAAGGGTTCAAAGTCGTAGAGGATTGACTTCACTGTACTCGGTTCCCCATATGTACTCTTTCTCTCTAAACGAAGCAGCACGTCGCCTGTCGAGATTATCACTCATAGCACGTAACTCCGTAGCTTCAAGCGATAATCCACGGGGATCTCAGAAAAATATACCTTATAAACAAGATGGCACGAGTCGGATGCGAACCCATGACCACAAGAACTGTTCACTAGTTTGTTGAAATCGCCCCTAAAGGCAACTAATTGTGCTTCTAACCACATTATCATAGAAAACATTGATCGTGAGATTGATCATAGAAAAGTGTAGGGAATTGTCAACTGACCTGCACATGTTTTTCATAGATTACTCAAAAGCGTTCGACTGCGTCCAACACCAGCAACTATGGGAGATAATGAACAGCATGGGTTTCCCAAGACATCTGATTTATCTAATAGAGGAACTTTACCAAGATCAAAAGGCTGCAGTGAAGTTAGAGGGCGATCTCTCAGAGTGGTTTGAGGTACAGAGTGGAGTAAGGCAAGGAGTAAGACTTTTCCCTCCATTATTAATATTTTTAAACCATATCTGATCATTATGAGTTTCTTGGCATTGTATACACCTTATTAGTTTGTCACTGTTTTCTGAGCTGGTCCTGGTCGCTTATCAGGTACCGTCCTTGATGCCCCCACAGCCCAATGTTCACTCCCGTCTTTGAATTCATTGTTGATAATAGGATCTTTCGCCGTCTTCACCAGCAGTTGCGTGTACAGTGTGAGAGGGATTCCCCCCTGCACGTAAATCAGCCGACTAGCTAAAATCGTTGCCCCGGGTTGTCTCTCTTGTACATACGCAGAAATGTGAAGCTATTGCACTGATTATAATCTTAACTTCTGCTGCTCAATCCATTAAACTGTTTATGTTTCCTTCTAAACATTTAAAATGTATGATATCTTCAATTTTTTAGTCTCAATTACAACTTTTAGTCTGGGCTGACTTCATTTGTTGTCATAATTTATGTTTTCTTCATATTTAAGTGCAAGTTCTGGTTCTTTTAGTTGATATAATCAGTTGTTTAAGATCTTCCACTTTACTTTTGTTAAAAGAACTGTAATATTAGCCCATGTGATGTCTGTGTTCGGTTGTCCTCCAATGTTAAGGGGGACAACATGTTAGAAAGCGAGAAAATCCTAGCAACAATGATAATTGCAGACATGTCCATATTTTTCATATTTTGATCATTCTGAGCATAATAATAATAATAATAATAATAATAATAATAGTAATAATAATGATAATACTAATAATAATACAGATTTGGCTAAAAGTAAAAAAAAAGCCAAAACTTAAATTTGATGGACAGTGATACTTCAAAATGACAAGCATTGTTTTATTTGCCATGAAATGACCAAGATGTGAACTCTTCTCAAGGAAAACACATCATGGATGCTGTGCTGAATAGCGATGTTGCACGAAGGCGCAGGTATAAAAACAAGTTGTATGCACGCACGCTGGCAACAATACCCCGCACAAAAATAAAAAGTAAAAAGACAAAGAGAAATATTTTCTGAAATACAATTTCAATGCACCGCAGAAAAATGTTGAATTTCTAGTTACAAATGATGTGGAAATGAAAAACAGGTAAATCATTAATACGATGAAGCAATAAATCAGTTTTTTAGTTGAGTGAAAGCACTCTAGGAATGACATAACGGTAGAAAATTGTTCAGTTTTTACACAAGTTCACCAATATTAAAACACACAAAAACATGCAGTCGATAATAGACCAGGAACATGTAGGCTTACGATTCTTAGAAATCTATAAAAAGGCGTACTTGTGGCAGATATGCAGACGACATTTCATGATTTTTACTGGAGGTATGAAATAAAATAAGACAGGGCGACAACGTGAGAAAATATTAGTTTGACAACCTGGCACGGCAGGGAAACAACAACGATCTTCATACATAATGCTGGAAATAGAGAGCTGTGGAGAGCTATGATCGCTCACGTCAGTCGGCATGACACCTGATGATGATGATGATGAAATAAAATAGAAAAAAACTATGTTAGAGATGCGGACGACATTGCAAGAACACTTCCTCAGTTTAGAATACAAGCAAAAAAGAAATTAAATACGCGAATAGGGAATATACCAACTCGTTAAATATAAGCTTCAAGCATGTAAATATACCAACTCGTTAAATATAAGCTTCAAGCATGTAAATATACCAACTCGTTAAATATAAGCTTCAAGCATGTAAATATACCAACTCGTTAAATATAAGCTTCAAGCATGTAAATATACCAACTCGTTAAATATAAGCTTCAAGCATGTAAATATACCAACTAGTTAAATATAAGCTTCAAGCATGTAAATATACCAACTAGTTAGAGATAAGCTTCAATCATGTAAATATACCAACTAGTTAGATATAGGATTCAAGCATGTAAATATACCAACTTGTTAAATATAAGCTTCAAGCATGTAAATATACCAACTAGTTAGAGATAAGACTCAAGTTTGAAAATATAATTTAAAATTAATGGTGCTGAAAGATGAAACAGAAATACAGGTAGATAGATATGTTTATATTTAAACTGCGATACCATCCTTCAAAATATACAAAATAAAGTGCGAATACTTGAGTGAGCTAAACGTTGTACCAGGCCAAGAGACATATGGGGTTGCAATGTGATATATTTCAGCCAACCATCGAGGAGAAAATGGTACATGACTTGATATGAAGCAAAAAAAAAAGCTGAAAGAAAACTTCTTACAACAGTGCTTCTAACCTTGGCTACGTAGCCTTGGCTACGTAGAATTCTTGCCTGTAACAATAAGAGACAAAATAATATGAAAATATCAAAAGACTAACAAACACAGTGCCAATCCTGGATTAGACCGGAAGACAACATAGTAAGTGGTTCTCACATGCTTCTAGAACACCATCAAATTAGTGACCCTTGAAAAGCATTGTTATACAGACACGAATGATACAAAGCCAGTGGCTGACCATACAAAAGATGCATTACAGAAATAAAAGAGTAACGAAAACAAACATATATTAGGCACACAAACAAGCCGTCTCCAGAGAACTCTTCTATCCCTGACTGTGCAAGACATAAAGGGGTATAAAGCGAAAAGAAAGAATTAATAATTCCTATAAGAAAGAGCTCCAACCAATCACCACAAAGTCCTTCTAAGGACTACCACCTTATAGTCTCATCAATACCAGAGACAGGCAGAGCCACAACATAGTCCATACAAGGACTGCAGCTAGGAGGCCCTACAGCGAACCCGGCTAACAGAGCCACATCCTAGCAAAAACCAGGCAGTCAAGCCACAAAAACCACAGGTCCCCAACCGCCTCGATATAACCAATATGGACACCAGTCCTAGGTTGAAAGAGGCGGGCCTCGACCATATGAGGCATAAACCCCTATTTAACAAACAAACAAACAAAAATAATTCCTATTTAATCTACATTGCATGTCTTGCTTTGAAGCAATCAATGAATCTGTCCAAACTAGTGATTTTTTATGGTGAATATATGTTTTCTTATGGAAAAGTTATCATTCATCTTCTTCTTCTTCTGCGTTCGTTCTCAAAATCCTGCAGATTAGCAGGATGTAGTCCGGAGAACGAAATGCGTTGTGTCATTGCTGCAATATCTGCGCCTTTCGGCCTGACACATCCGACTTCAGCATGGCTTTGGGTCACTGACCCTATATGGGATGGGACAGCCAACTCCATCCCATAACCTCCTTAGTCGCCTTATACGTGGAAGTGTTGCTATTCGTTGCTCCCCTTTCGGGCCCCGGCAACACACAGGCGGTATCAATCATGCATATATTAATGGGACTAGGTGAAACAACGAGGACTTGCATGGTTTGGGGCATGTATGTCGACATGATTTCTTGTTTAAAAAAATGCTGAAGGGAACCGTCGAAGGTGGAAGAAGCAGAGAATTCCAAATAAAATAATGGGCATATAACATCGTGGATTGGACAAGACAAGATTTTTCCTCACTCATCCGCATCGTTGAAGATAAAAATGTCTGATGTACGTAATGTGTTAAAGCAACCAATGTGGTACCCCTACGACCCTGACGGGTTACTGGCTTATAGGATAGGATACTGATGGGTCCGTATTTAAAGCAACAATTAATGAGGGATATGGAGCCATTATTAATTTCCCTGATGTAATCGACCCGATCAAATTTGCAGGTTCTCCTGGGGCCTATGCTCACATTATGAAGTATCCAGAAAACTCTACTCAAAATTTATTTGAAAACAATGAATTAGAACCAAATGATATAGTAGCATATTTTATCTTATAAGCAGCACTGATAAGTATTGGAAACTGGAGAATAAATTAAATAATAACCTCCCAAAATATGATAGAAATATACCATAAACTTTAAGAACTATATGTGGTTGAAATTAACAAGTAGTCGGTACTCGAGAGTGTTGATATACCATAGAACAAAGAGGCAGATATGTTAGCAAATTAGGAATCTCGATGCCACAAATAGAACAACCAGTACATATGAAAACAGTAAAACAAACTATCACATATAATCGTAAAGAGGAGTTGCTAAATCCATGGGTAACGACCAATACAGGAAGACAGTTTTGCTGCCATCTATCTACAACATCTAGAGGAACACCATCAATCTCCTTGAGGGCAAACATAAAAATAAAAATATTTAGATTACGAACAGGACACTCTCTGCTTAATCACCGCAAAAACCAAAATCGACCCCAAAATAACCCAAATTGCAGAAATTGCCAACACACTATCAAGACTGGAACACCACCTGATATCCTGCCATGCTCTACAAGATATAAGGCCATATAAATACCCATTTGTCAAAAACTCAAGCATTCATTTATGTCTCATTCATGGTATTGAATATTCACTTATAGAACAGGACATCGTGGCAGCATGATCTATGCACAGAGTGCCTGTGTGATGAGCCTGTGTCCATATGCAAGACTGTTTCATGCAAGGATCCCAAGTGCGATTATAGTCAGGTCAGTCAACGATGTCAATCGCATTATCACCGTCATACATCAATATCATCATTACTATCAGTATAATCAATATCATTATACATCATCATCATCATAAGTATTTGTCTTGCTAGGTGGCGTGGGGGATCATACATCTTCATAACATTCTATCCGCAGTACTGTTTATTGGCACCATTATTAACTATACCATGTCATAATGTCAAACTATTCTCCTTCTTCTTCTTCAGCATTCAGTCTCAAACTCCCGCTGGGTCTCCCTTGTAGTAGGAACATGGTCCTACTAGATTTCCAGCAGGATGTAGTCCAGAGAATGGAAATGCGTTGTGTCGCCGTTTTATTTGCGCCAATGGCCCGACACATCCGTATTCGGCAGAAACTATTCAGTATCTCTCCTTTTCACGTTCCATTTCTCCCTCGGTTTGATCTATTATAACATTATATTCCAAAGTACCCCTGCCCAGGATGTGGCAAATAAATGTGGACAGTTTTTAATGTTGATAAGCAGCGTTCTTTGGTACTAATCTCCTTCTCATTTCTTTATTACATTTTCTTGCTGCCTACAAGATCCTCATCCTTCTTATGTTGCCTTCTAGTTTTCTACCTGTTTGTTTATAGTTTTGTTTTTAAAACTCACCCACCCAAATCATGAAAAAATATAACGTGAATTTTAGCACTAATAAAAAAGTAAAATAGAGGACTAACCCTCCTCACATAAAACTCCCTCACCCCCACCTTCCCATAGTTGGTATTTCAATATTTTAAAAAATCATCAGAAATCTCACAGAAACGAAATAATTACAGTACACTTTTTAAAGAAGAAATACACCCCTCCTTTTATCAAAAGCCATGTTTATTCGTTTCGTTACTGCATGTTTTCCTGTTACGGAGTGCAGGGAGGCTTTTAAGGCTATGGAAATAAAGGCTGCTTTGTCAAAGCTGTCGCCGAGACGTGTACAGGAAGAATTTTGTGTTGCGCCTCCATGTTTATTATCCACGATATTTTGCAAATGACAGAAGTAATCCTACTAGTTTTATATTGCCGAAGGTCACACTTCAAACTTGCAGTGCATAATTATTATCCTGACTAATTGTTTAGTTATTTTTGGTTATCATAGTATCGGTGTATATTTGACACGTTCAGAAATTAAACAATTGTTATCAAATACACAGGGAGAGAGATTGGAACTGTTGACTTCTCAGTGCTGTCCTGTCTGCGCACATCGACGAGCCCCGTGTGATTTTAACGGACAGTCCGTACCGGTAAGAAATTATATTGTTATTAATCTGCTGGTACTGTTTACCATAATCTATACTAACTGTTAAATAGAAAAACTAATATAAAAATAAATGACAATGAACATAAGAACATGCACTTTTCCACATTACGGTCCAACCGAGAGCTTTTCAAGATACACATAACAAACAAGAAATACACAAAATTATCACATTATTAAAATTGTAATCACTTGGTGATTTTTTCTCACCACGAAATATTCAAGTATTGGCGCGACATGCATGTTCAACAGATGTTAAACAAGGTGCATTCAAAATGTTTGCGCACCATTGACAGACAGAAATATCAATAGATAAATGGGAAAAATATGCCAAAGGTTACGGTATAATAAGCGATAAATAAGATCAAGTTTAAGCCTGAAAAATGTGAAAAGATGTCAAATGCAAACACAGACCACACACAAATCTAGTATTACGTATTTTGAAAACAAGACGAGCATAAAAACAGAGTAGGAGGCTATCAATATGCAAAGTCAAGAATAGAGGAGAGGGGAATGATGTGGAGTGGGGGTTGGAGGGGATAATTAGTTGACAGTATTAGGAATGCAGGCTGGATTAAACACACACAAACAATGAAAAATGTTGATTTTATATATATATATATATATACAGATACACAGATATAATTATAAATTACAAACATTTATACTATTAAACATATACACATAATAAACATGTAAAAATAATTAAATCCACATTAATACTTATACATAATATATATATATATATATATATATATATATATATATATACATATAATTTAAAAAAAAACAACATAACAATATTGTACATACACAAATGTTTATATATATATATATATATATATATATATATATATATATATATATATATATATATATATATATATATATATATATATATATATATATATATATATATATATATATATATATGTACATATTTATACATATGAACACAAAAATATATGGGTAATCACAATTCAATAGATACATGTACGAAAGGTACCCACACATATATGCACAAGCATGTAAATGGTGGCGTACTCTGGTAGACTATAATCTGTCCATCTTGTGATGTTACCCTCTCACCTGTATCTCTGTCTACCTCTTGCTCGCCCCCCCCCCCTCGACGTTACACTCAAGTAAGGTTTTCAATAATGCTGTCATGCCTTTTGATGTGGCAAAATATTGTATTTTCTTGATGTTTATTTCCTTTAATCATTCATTCTTCATATTAAGTGTTGTTAGAAGCTCTTTGTTTGTTTTCTTCTCTTTCCATGATGTTCTCCCTATTCTTCGATATGTTATGTTATGTGTTGTTCGTCCATCACAAGTGATGATGACCATTTGTTACATCCACTTTTGAAAATTCAATTTTAGTTATGTCCTTGATTATGAGTTCGTAGATGGCTAATGAGCCCTATTCGAACTGTAAATGTCCTTGGACAGTTTGGACATGGAATAACGACTGTAGACGGATCTTGGTCTATCCGTGACTTTCTAGCTGCTCTCCGCTGTTGAGCATTTCTCTTCTTTTCACAAGATGATGCGCTCTTTTTTTATTTTAGAACGCCATGTAGATCTATTTTGTGCAAGTTCTTCCCATGTATCGTGGTCTATTTCAAAGGCTGTCAGTGAGTCCTTTAACGAGTCATTGTAGCGCTTCCTTTGGCCACCTTGAGATCGTATACCCTTCTCTAGCTCACCATAGAGAAGTATCTTTGGCAGACGATGGTCTGGCATACGCACCAAATGACCTGCCCAACGAATCTGTGTCTGCATCAGGATCAATGTCAATGCTTGGGATACCAGCTCTATCAAGGACAGTGGTATCTGGAATCTTGTCTTGCCATCTGATGTTCATAACTTTTCTGAGACAATTTGTATGAAAATGATTGAGTTTTTTCACATGACGTCTATACACAGTCCATGTTTCACTAGCGTAAAGCAGCACTGGAAGTACCACTGCTCTGTAAACTTTCAGCTTGGTCTGTAGGTTAATGCCATTTCTACGCCAAACATTTGAGTACATTCTGCCGAAAGTACTGCTTGCTTTGGCGATCCTTGTATACACTTCATCATCAACGTTGGAATTTTGTGATAATGTACTGCATAGATATGTGAATCTATTCACAACTTTCAGTGCTACACCATTTACCTTTATGCAGGGCTCGAGATAGCTTTTGCCAAGTGCTGGTTGTAACATGACTTCTGTTTTCTCTGTGTTAATGGCAAGCCCAAAGTTTGTACAGGCGTTGGAGAATCTGTCTATAATACATTGTAGATCAGCCTCAGAGTTGGAATTTAGGGCACAGTCATCAGCAAATAGAAGATCCCTGATTGTGTGTGATTTAACTTTGGTTTTTGCTCGAAGCCGCTGAAGGTTGAACAATTTTCCGTCTATGCGATAGGTGATGTTTATTCCCAGGTCTAGATCTCTGAAAGCATCATCCAACATAGCTGAGAACATGATGCACATGGTCTCTGCTATGTTGGATGATGCTTTCAGATATCTAGACCTGGGAGTAAACGATATATCCACACATCAAAGGCATCAATTCTGTCTTCTAATTGCTTGTTTATTGTCCATGTTTCTGAGCCATACATTAATATAAAATAGATGTAGCATTTTATAATATAATTCATTTATAATTTAGCTTGTTTGTAATTTGTTTATATGTTAATATTTTCCTCTTGAAAACATATCTAGCCATTCATATTCTCCTTTTAACTTTTGTTTTACATCTGCCATCATTTTTTATTATGGCTCTTTAGTTAAGCCGTATAAACTCTTGTGGAATCTTCTGTTATGATATTGTTCACTGTTGAGTCAAAGCTATCATTAATTTGTTGCTTATATAACGATGAATGGTAAAATATGGTTGGATTCGTGAATATATTTTCTAAGCACAACACAGAATGGACAGAGTCCTCGTGTGTAAAGTGCTACTGCAGCGATGGAAGTATCAACTGCTCCAACCTCACTTGTTCAGATATCCCTTGCAGAACCGGCCAAGTGAAACAGAGGCTACCAGGGCAGTGCTGCCCACGTTGTATACCTTCTGGAAGTAAGTTTAATATTAATGAGGTGCACGCTTGATACTGAAGCAGTTTCGAGACTAATAAATAAATAAAACACGGGAAAGCATGTGGGCGTCTGAGGTTATGTCGATAGCGATACATACAGCTGTGAAAATGTCAAATATGCTGGACTGTGGTAGAGTTTAGGTTGGTGTCCAATGCACATGACAGGAACCAGTTCTCTCGTGCGGTTGGCATACTATCGAAATGGCTGCAGACGTCCATTGTTCACTGGAAGTGGTAAAACACTAAATTATCAGCTCCACGCCGTAGTCGACTGTATAGTGGCATTGGCTCAAATAAAACGGCAACACAACGCATTTTCATTCTTTGGATTACATCCTACTGGTAATCGAGTAGGACCATTGTCCTGCTACAAGAGAGATCCAGTGGGAGTTTGAGAACGAAAATACAAAAAGTACAAAAAACAACCACCAAAAAACCCCACAAAAACACCAAAACAAACATTGCTGAAGTCGGATGTGTGTAGGCAAAAGGTGCAGATAACGCAGCAATTCTGTCAACCATGCCACAACGCATTCCGTTCTCTGGACTACATCCTGCTAATCTGCAGGAGTTTGAGAACGAACGTAGAAGAAGAAGAAGCTATATTAGTTACCAGTAACAATAATACATTATTAAATTTCTTATTGCATTGTTACTGCTGGTTTCTGCGCATATACTACATCACCCTTCGTTATCACCATATACTACACCACCCTTCGTTATCACCATATAATACACCCCCCTTCGTTATCACCATATACTACACCACCCTTCGTTATCACCATATACTACACCACCCTTCGTTATCACCATATACTACACCACCCTTCGTTATCACCATATACTACACCACCCTTCGTTATCACCATATACTACACCACCCTTCGTTATCACCATATACTACACCACCCTTCGTTATCACCATATAATACACCACCCTTCGTTATCACCATATAATACTCCCCATTGCTGTTGGTGGTGTCACGGAGAATTTTGCACACCTTTGTACACCCTAATTACCTCTACAGTGCAGGATTTACTTATACGTTAAAAAGCGATAGCTTAGGGTCCCCCACTTTCTTGGGGACTCCCAAAAAATTATATTTGGCACTGACATATAATATCTGAATTTATAAAGGGCCCCATATCTAAAAATAGCTTAGGTCCTTATCAAGACTAAATACATCACTGTCTGTCTGCCTGAATCAGGTATCCATGAAGAAACTCCTGTCCCTTTTCTGCTTGTCTTTAAAACAGAATCAGATGGGTCACATAGATTTGGAAACTTTATAGAACTTTTATATATACGTATTAAGAACCGTACTCTGGGTCAGGGTCAGGGTCGTAGGGTGTCACAGGAGATGTCAGCACATAACGCTTTCCAAACACTTCTTTCTTCCAAAGAAGTTTAGAAAAATCGTACCCAGGCCATTTCTTGAAAATCCAGAATATTCCTTTTCCCGTCTCTTCTCCTTTCAATGTTCCTTGTAAAATGATTTTAGAAAATGAATCATGTTACATTACATGTTTAAGTCAAACACGTTTATAGAGTTTCATCACTGTCAAATGAGGCTATGCAAATTATATATATATATATATATATAGTACCACACTAATTATATAGCACAGGAAACTGGTGTGCAGGTGCATAAACTTGGTCGGACAGGCTTGCATCAACACATAGCAGCTGTTACTTGACGTACTAAAAACATGTTCTCATGATCAGTTACATTACGAGGACACATGCAGCAAATACCATTGTATTACTATAATAAAATTATGCATGACTCAATAAATTATAATCACAAGAAAAAAAACAAGCTACATAACACAATAATGAGAATATGTCTTCATAGTGAAATGGATATGCAGGTTCAGTATATATTATTCTAAAGTTCATAATTTGTGGTAAAGTTTCACTGCTTAACTTGAACAAACCCATTTTTTTAAACAATCAGATGAAGAAGTTGGGTTTTACAAGTTGTCTTTTACAATTAAGTGAATGAGAACTTCAGTAATAACGGATAATGTTGCAGAAACAAAACACACAGTAAAAATGTTAATTTAAATCAAGCCTTTAGGTGGGGTAGTGAGGGAAGAGGCTGGGTTGATCACTGATTTGTAGTACTAGATACAGTATTGTATTTGCGGAGAGAGAAGGAATTTGAAAAATAAATGTATATATTTTTTTCAATATGATATAATTGAATATAATTTTAACATAAGACATTTTAAAATTGTAACGTGTTAACAATGTTGAAATGGCGTGGTTGAGTTTTCGTTAATGCAAGCCAATGTCATTCTCAACATTCTTGTTTTTTGCTTCTTATTTTGAATTTCAAATAAAAATGTCTCGCCAAAATCGGATGCATCGGACCATTGGCGCAAATAAAACGACGGCACAGTGCATTTTCATTATCTTGACTACATACTGCTGAAAATCTAGTTGGAACACTGTTCTGCTACAAGAAAAATCCAGTGGGAGTTTCAGAATGAACACTAAAGAAGAAGAAGAAAAAGATAAAATGAAGATACTTTGAAAATGCTTTTTCAAAGAAGAATGTAGAAGAAAATGTAAATAAAATTCAAATGTAAATTGCTTTCAAAGTAATATTTTTTAGGTTGTTGTCTCAGCTAGCAACAAAGAAAACACACATATTGGGAATCTGTATTCTATGGGATAGCTCTGGCAACCTCTCCCCCTTCTTTAGACATGAATGACAGACCAGAGTGTGGAAATTATTTGCTCGCCTTTCATTCTTTCTTGCGATTATTCGTATAAATCAGATAATTCTTTATGACTTTATGAACAATGAAAAAAAAACCTATTTATTTAAGTCGTAATGAAGCTATATAAATACCATTTTTTAAAATTAACTGAGTGTATGACATTGTTACGCGTGTAAATTTGTTTTACTAGACAATACAAACATGATTTGTTTAACTGATTTAATTATATGATAATCTAAACATGATTTGTTTAACTGATTTGTTTATATGATAATCTAAACATGATTTGTTCTATTACATACAGGAAGTTGTAAGGACAGTACTGGCTTATTTAAAAATGATGGCGACGAGTGGTCGCCATTGAATTGTGTAAAATGTGTGTGTAGAAATGGAGAAACTCGTTGCATGTCTTTAAGGTGTCCGGAACTTTTATGTGCCGAGGTAAGCATTCATACCTGATATGATAACACACACACACACACACACACACACACACACACGCACACGCACAGCACGAGCACGCACGCACGCACACACGCACGCGCGCACACGCGCAAACACGTGCGCTCGCGCACACACACACACGCGCACGTACAAGCATATGATATGCTTCTTGCTTTCACGACACATACTGTCCTTCCCGTAATGTATATATATATTGTATATTCCTGTAAGAAGCATTGTGTTCACCACTCATGTTTTTCTAAAAACCCAGGAGTGACAATAGAAAAGCGGTGTGGAAATACCAATGCTAGAGACATCACTATTTTAGCTCATATACGTAGATGGGACATGAATGGACAATCCATTAATTACATCAACAATTGGGGTGTGAGAGTGGGGAGGGGGGTCTGACAAATTTGGACAGTTTTTGACAAAGGGAGGGTTAACATTAATGGACAAAAATAATTTTTTTTTATGCAGCAGTTTAATTGTTTGAACTTGAAACATTGTCAAAAGTGTGGAAAAAAACCACGTAAATTATTTTAATACTTTTACAAAATACGTTTTTTAAGAGTGGGGGGGGAGAGGGATTTTGTGTCATAATTAAGCAAGGGGGGGGGGTCTCTGTATCCTTAATAAATATTGACAAAGCAAAGGGAATGGGTAAAAAAAGGCAAACATTTGTTAACATAATTTATTGACAGCACCTAATGTGACGTGTGAATACGTTTGTACAGATATAAATTACCGCACAAAACAGATGAATGTGCTTGTACAGATATAAATTACCGCACAAAACAGATGAATGTGCTTGTACAGATATAAATTACCGCACAAAACAGATGAATGTGCTTGTACAGATATAAATTACCGCACAAAACAGATGAATGTGCTTGTACAGATATAAATTACCGCACAAAACAGATGACACTTTTTCCACAAGAGGAAAACTTCACCACATAGGAATATCATCTACTAATGTGTTTGCTGTTCCATTGTGGTTATTCTGCGGGTCATTAGAGATACTTTCAGATCGTATGTTTGTAGAGAAATAAATGGTGGTAGAGGGAGTATGATTGTAACAGGGAGAAAGTGGAGGAGTCGATAGACCAACCTTGTTTGATGTTAAGTAGTATGACAGACATCCTTTTCCTTTAACCTTTCACTTATGCGTCAATAAATACAATATTTGTGAGTGGTCATTGTAATTGGCAGGCACTTATTACCTACAGAAGTAGCGCAGGTAGCTATGTTCGGACGGTCAGTGTTATGGCAGAAGAATGGCAAGGCGATTTACCTGTCTAGACAATTAGGAACCATCTCTTTGAAGACCCCACAGTTGAGAATCGCATCAGCGTAAATATTTATCTAGATCGCCATAAAGCGCGATACCATTGACCAATGGAAGACCGAAAATAATCGACTATAGAAGAGATTACATTGTGTAAAGTTACTTGTGTTAACTTGTTATCAGTGACGGAAGAAACTGGCTCTCATCTACTTAAGTGATTGTTACATCGAGGTGTTGATCCATTGAGGTACATTAGAAATTACCAATGACATTTATTATTATTTACTAATTTACTCGTATGTCGCCATCACAAATGCAAATGCCATTTTTATTGCATGTCCTTTAGTTTGACTTCTTCGAAGTCAATATTTTATTGTTGTTAATATTATTATTTAGAACTGGAGAAAGTTGAAAGTCAGACATTTAAAAGTCTGAAAATATTGTAAATTTAATTATATAGAGTATGCTGTCTTGAATTAAATGCGATCACGCGCATTATATTAAGAACTAGTATAAATGAGAGAACATATTCAGCTCAAAGATTTGAATTAAGTCGGATTTGGCTGGCGGCTGTGGAGTTTGACAGTCAGACAATTTGTAGGACAGCTGCCGAATTATCAAAGTCAAATAGATTGATTTGAAACATCGAGAAAACTTCTCGAATTCCACATGTGAGGATTAGTTAATAATGTTTTCCGATAGTCAATACAAGTGTAAGTGATAAGACTAAACGAAAGTAGAATAGCATACAAGAGGTATACAGAATAACATTCAATCTAGGTAATAATTAATCATAAATCTTTAACGTGGTCATGAAATAATACACTCATGCAAAATATGAAGCTCAGTAATTACGGAGATAATAGACAATATCAGTCGACAACTATTGATGAACGCACTATAGTTGTGTGAGGGCGGGTGACTGTGTTTGTAGGGAAATAAATTATAGTAGATCGTGGGTGAATGTGTTTGTATTTAACGCTATAATTTTTAGGACAGTACAACTATTTTTAGCACATAACGGTAGGTAGGTCCTTAGATCTCTTACGATTTATTAAAACAAAAGAAAATAAAAGCAGGTGTAAATATCTTCAGGTGTAATATACATTGTGTACAAGGGACAACAGTATATAGTTACTTGTACATAGCACTGACATGGACACACACATATACGCACGCATGCCATGTGTAGTTAGTAACAGCTGTTGAACAAGTACTTGGTGACAAATTGCGAAACTATCTGCTATCATTGATGAAATTATACCAAATAGACTCTCTCAAGGATATGCAGCCGATGATGATTAAGTACAAGGAATATGGTTAACTACATGAAATTAGATTCCTATTTATAACCACAAACATAGACCCTAAAGTTGCATTATATATTATAAGACTATTATTATCCCATCACTGTGCTACCAGTGCCAAACCTGGACAATGGCAGCACAAGACAAAAGAAAAATAGTGACAGCAGAAATGACATGTCTACGAAGAATACTCGTAGTGTCATTAAGAGATAGAATTAGAAACATAACATTAGACATATAACCAAAACAATACCAGTAATGGAACACATCAAAAGATAACAGATCGAGTGGTTTTCACACATTTCCAGACTACCAACAAATATCATGCCACAGATGGCCATGAGACATCACAGATATAAAGCCAGATGCAGACTCTGTAAAAGATGGATCACAGAAATCAAAGAAGTCACAGGAACAAGCTTACAAACAGCACACAAGAAGGCCACCTCTAGAGAACACTTCTACCACTGACACCGGCAAACAAGCACCACAGCGTGTAAATAGAGTGTATAGACGTAATTAATGGCAATAAATTAATGATATAATGGGAGTCACACCGGTCGATTTTACTTTCATGTATCTTTTCTGGAACCCATTTATTGAAACTGTTATAACAAGTTTACAATTTGTGGCCGAAAGAATTATAATGCAGCTGTGAATTGTGCGTTGAACAACAGGGCCAGGAAAGCCGTGTCTCAACCTGTTTCGCATTAGTGCCGGGGAAGGCTCATAGGAAATTCAACTATTGCCCCCCCCATTTCCCCCAACACACAGATAGTAATACGCAATATTATTATAATCCGATGTGCTTCAAATGAAAACCACAAATCTTGCTTCTTGGTATATGTATATTCTGAAAAAATAAATCACACCTGTAGCCCTAACATGTGTTAACGTAGTCACCATTTCGTTCGATGCAAGTTCTCCGGTGCATATAAAATGCTTGGATTCCTATGGGAAAAAATGTATTGGTCACGTCTTTAACCATTCATGCATCACCTGTTGTATCTTTTCACTGGACCTGAAATTATATTTACTAAATGGCCGCGCCGTCCAAACAGGTGGAAATCACTTGGGGCTACATCTGGCAAGTACGGCACATGCATATACATTGATGGTGAAGTTTCCTGATAATGGCAGCAGTCGCACGGGCAGAATGGTTCGAGCACTATCATGTTGCAAATAGATAACTGTGCTCAGAAGTATGTATAGATTTGATTGCGAATGCAATGTCACTGACAGTCAATCAGTGGTGGTCCTATTTAACGGCTGCAATCGACTCTGGTGTCACTAGGAGGTGTGCCCGAATAGGCCTTGAACCGTCTGTCACAGAACTCACGTGGTTTTGAAGCTTCCTACTACACTCATACACTTGCTGGATTGACAGGCACGAATCACCACATTGGAACTTTTCCCCCCGAATTTATTCTGGTTTCCCCCCTTTACTGATTAAAAAAAATGGATAACATAATGCGACTAATCTTTGATGCAGGTCGACATTAGAGCAGACGTCTCTGAGCTTTTTCTATGTCATAACTTTGTGCTTCTGCACCAAGATGGCACGTTCAGTACCACAGCGATTTTCTTTATGACATACACACAAAACTGGAGAATGGGGGTAGTGGAGAGAGAAGATGAGAACTAAAATGTCGAAAGTAGACCGATTGCCCAAAACAAGCAGGAAAATACATGATTAAAGAATCTAGACTACATGGAAGACATAGCGTTTCATGGGAAGGGAATCAAAAGGGCCCCTGAAGGAACAATGCTTGCATTTTAACCAGATAAGATGGTTAACTGATAGAATAGTATGTTATCTCTCTGTATGATAATTGTGTGTCGTAGAAGAGTGGCTTTACAATAATACAGTTACTAGGACATGCTGCTTCGCATCAGGTAGCACCAACAACACAACAAATATAGCAAGTACGTTTTTTTTATAACTATATATCATTCATTTTCTTTCGGTATTCGTGTTTACATTTGTCATGATGATATTGTGTGTCTTCACACACTGCCAGGAAGCTGACCAGTGTAAAGTTTCAAATGGACTATGGAGCCCTTCAAAATTTTATGCATGATTGTTTCTCCGGGCAGGTTTTATGGAGAAATGACCGAGGTTCTGTCGATTAATTGTAAGGGAAAAGCAACGCCAATACGCTTGGAAACAGAACTGCAGGGGATGACAGAAGATGGCTTAATAACTCTACTGCCTTAGGGTCCCCCCTCTGGATTTTCCGTTGTGGTTTATTCCCTTTGCCATAGGCACTCCCGTGCTATCCAGTTAGGCAATGGGAATTTTATGTATGGGTTAGTTCGCTAATACTAAACGTCCTCTTGCTAATAGACAGATCAAAAGTTATAAATTGAGCAAGTCATACAAGTACAATGATTATTTCCACAGATGACAGGTTTTTTCATTTGTACTGTAACGTGATCATAGGCATTGCCGTCCTTTGCACTTTATATGCAATCTTACATTATTCATAAAGGCATTTTGGATGAAACGTGGATTTACATTTGTTTTCCTATGTGCTTTGAGTGATTCGTAAAACGTGTTTATCATGTGTTTTCGATTTCGCCTGTAGAAAAACAAAGACGCTTTATAGTTGGATAACCTAGGTTATAAATACATCAATATTTATTTATATAACGGTTCAAACACACCCACGCAGTCATATAAACAAACAGACTACACAGCGGTGTCTGTCATCTTAATATTTTTCATTGGAGATGATGTTTAATTAAAACAAAAAGCATGACAATTAAAAACACAACACGCAAATTTTATAAGAAAAGATGTAGACTATTTGACATCTGTTATAAGTTTGCGATTATTTCTATTTCATCAGGGTATGGAAACAGTTCAGGAGACTGGTCAGTGTTGTCCAAAGTGCAGTCTAGCAAAGTGCTATCAAGATGGTAAAACGTATCAGGTACAATGCAGAAATTTAGGTTTCGATATGTTGATCACCGCCTTCGTACACCGGACCTATTCATGTGTGCTCAGAACTCCGCTTCAGTCAATCTCTAAGGGTGTAGTTACTTCTGGTTCTATGATGGTTGATTGTTATTTTTGACATCTTCGTTATGTGTTCTCTCCGTGTTACACATGTTCTTACTCCTAATTCGCGTTTTCTCAATGCTGACTCATGCTCATTGGCCTCAAAATCCTCCGGTCGTGCAGATTCTAGTAGAGTATTGAGTATGTCTGCAGGTTGACCATTTGTTATAGACGCAGATTAGTAGTTATTGCAGTAGAGTAGTAGTAGGCACCTTTCCATCTTTCTAGACGATAGTATTATTTTTGTACTATAAAAAATATAATCTACGACCCACGGCGGTGATGAATGTCGATATACTATGTACAGATGCGAAGGGTAATCAATGTAGACATACAATAAGGTCTCGTTATAACATACAACTGTGTCTGGACCTAGGAAATAGTTATGTAATAACAGAAATTCGTTATATGCAATAACAACAGTACATAATACAAATAATTGAGGAGATTGATAAATATTGTGGAATATGGACTTAGGTATTAGAGATGTTGATTATCCTCTTCGTATACTGGACATGTCCATATGTACTCAGATCACTGCTTAGTAAATCTCTCAGGGTATAACTGCTGATGATTCCAGTTCTATCTTGGTTCAGTGTTTGTTGTAAATGTTTTGTTAGGTTTTCTTTACTGGCCACGCCTATCCCCACTCCCAAATGCATTTGCGATACTGTTTCATGCTCATGTATTTCAAAGTCCTCTGATCTTGCTTGCTTGGTTCATCTGTTATGGTGACGATGATGGTTAATTTGTTTACTTTTATCCCCACCTTTACCGGGGAAAAGATAAAAGTGATTTCCGCAGTGATGTCATTAATAACCTGGACATGCAGAAGTCCGCGGCAATGAAAGAGCCCAACATTAGCTACGAAAGCACTAAATACTAAAAGAAATTAGTTATGGACAAGAATGACATCTTAATTAAGATCTTTACATGAACATTTTCTAAAATAAGACACTAGAACAGGAAAGAGATATGATAATGCCTTTAAAGAATTTGTAATTCTCCCCGGGGCTAGCAGAACAGGATGCTTGAGGAGGCGTCTAATGTATGCGTAACCAGTGAGCTACAGGAACGAACAGCATGCATACTGTTCGTCATTTGCGGTGAGAGATCGAACACCTATAGGTTTGTATAGAATGCGTCAACGTTGATTCATAAAACTTAAATTAAAAAAATAATGCTCACTGTTCAGCAATATCCAATGATTCCACACATCGCTTACGCACTTCATTTGAATCATATTGAAACATGTTCATATTTCTGAATCATATTCAATGAGTCAGTATGCACGCATTGGAATAGGCAATTCCTTCAGTTTAGTGTCTGCGTTACGGCAAACACCTCCATCGTTAGATTGCCTGTTGTTGGTGTGAAGGACCCACGGACTTTTTAGACTTTTCTTCCGCGTAATCTGGCAGTAAATGCTATTGCGCACTGTTGTTTGCAGATGAACAACACACCCGTGTGAATCACAAGTGTACCATCAACATGTTCGGAGATTCGTGTCGTGACTTCAGCATCCACACCCACAGGACTACAATCCTTGTACTATCTATTGAGTCTAATGTCAATCTTGAATGTCTCATGAAAGACAATAGGAACAGGTATTCATTCCTCGCCAAGATTGATGCATTCTGGTGCTGTCGCCACGTCATGTTCAGGAAGAGTTTTTCAATTTACACTTCAACCGAAGAAAGTCCATACGACCATGCACACAGTTAAAAACATGTTGAGGTCTGTTAACAAAAACATTTTTTTTGAACAGATGGTATATAGGAAACACTGGGAGAGAAATATGCAAATATAGGCGCAGCCCTAATTCCAAAGACAACATCAGCCTCCAGGGCAAGAAATACCAGAGTATCATCTTCCAACTTAATAAACAACAAGTACTGCTTAACAATCACATGAACAGAATATAACACACTCAATGATGCCGGCTGTGCACGCATCCTTACCACCACCTTATCGACACCAACTTTGTGAATGTCCATCACCGGATATTTGAATAAAATGCTTCTCCCTCAAAGGAGAAATATGTAAACAATATATGGAGCAAAACAACAGCTCTAAAAATACATGCATGTATCACATACTGATATTTGGTTGAAGGGCATGAGTTCATGGACCGCTGGATCAACAACCAACCAACCAAGCAACTAAGCAACCATCTAATTATTGGCTTATTATTTTTACAGCAAAGTCCAGATGACCGGATGGCTTCAATACATCCAAGTTATTTATGTAAAACATGAACAAGACACATAATTATTTGAAAGAGATACTTCACAGTTTGACTGCTTTGTTTATCACGTAGCCTACATTTACTTCACAGTTTGACTGCTTTGTTTATCAAGTAGCCTACATTTACTTCACAGTTTGACTGCTTTGTTTATCAAGTAGCCTACATTTACTTCACAGTTTGACTGCTTTGTTTATCACGTAGCCTACATTTACTTCACAGTTTCACCGCTTTGTTTATCACGTAGTCTACATTGAATTATTATCTTCTCACACAAAGTCTGTATAATTTCTGATTATTTTTAGGAAGGAGAACTCTGGAGAAAGGACTCTTGTATAACCTGCACCTGCCAATTAGGACAAGCTGTGTGCCGCAGGATAAATTGCGATGTAAATCTCATATGCAACCAGGTAGCAGATCTTACATGATTACCTGGATCTTACCTGTATTAGATTAATTATATTTTATCTCAGATACTGACATAAGCATGAACGCTTCTGAAGAATGCCAGATTAGATTCAGCACGATCTATATCGACATCACTGCATTCTAAAACATTTTATACTGAAAACATATTAAATGTTTAATGTAGCGAGAGATGCATGATACAGACCGCCAACATTATGGATGTGAAGCGATAGGGTTAACGGTAAGGTTTGTAGAGGTATGAATCGGCATTATAGCATGCGATTTAGCTGCCTATTAAGTGATTAGCTATCTAGCTAGTGACTGGGCAGAAATGACATTGCTAGTGTCATTTTCACACTCACTCCGTAATCACGCCGTCTCCAGTAAGACCTGGTATCTAGCATTGTCACATGACAAGACGGGGCCTTTGTTTGAATTTCTGTTGATCACTATTTATATACTTGGAGTCACCAAGTATTTTTGTTATGCGATTCCAAGCATGAAAATAGTGACCAACCTAAATCCAGCCCAATAATAATTAAAAAACGTAACGAGTGTGGTTCCTACAGTTGAAAGGTCTTTAACGGAGACGGTCACTCCGTAACAATCATGCTACTCATAGAGTATGAGCCAGGTTCCGGTACCCAAATGGTTGATCTCGCCAATAGAAGATCTACGTGCAGTAAAAGCAATCAATTTTACATCATATTTCGATTATTTCTGTGCATATCGCTAGTTGGTATTCGCAGGCGATATAAAATATATACATAACTCTACAAACTTATACCTAGTGACCAACGAAAACACGACAATAATCAGAATCATCACGAATGAAGGTTTGTTTTGATTCTGCTTGTATGTATACTATTGGTGAGAATCACGCCCAATTTTGTGCCTGGTTCAATCACGAAAGTGGTTTTTTTTGGAAACAACGAGTGAAACTTGTCTAAACTCTGGTGGCCTTTACGCGCATAAGCTGGGCTGTAGATGCGTTTTCTGTAAGGGAAATTACCTTAAACAAGATCATGTCTTCGTGGGGTTTTTATGGTGACCTTTTAAAATAATTTTTTGAGAAAATTATTAAAAAGAAAAAAAATGGGGACGAGGAAAGGTATACATCCTTTTTTTTGGGTCTTACTTCCTAGCACTGAATATCATGTTCCGACATCTTATACGCGATTGAGGTGGGGGGAGGGTGGGGGGGGGGGGGGTTAGGGGGGATTCAACTCCTCAAGGGTTAACTTTTCAACATTATAATAAGAAAGTTGAGATTTTAAAAAAAGAGATATAGGTCATATAAAGATATATAGGTCATATAAAGAGATATAGGTCATATAAAGAGATATAGGTCATATACAGATATATAGGTCATATAAAGAGATAAAGGTCATATAAAGAGATATAGGTCATATAAAGATATATAGGTCATATAAAGAGGTATAGGCCTAGGTCATATAAAGAGATATAGATCATACAAAGAGACATAGGCCATATAAAGAGACATGACAACATGGAAACATTAATACAATATAATAGAAGGCATGGTTTCTGGCGGGGTAATCAACAGTACTGCAGGTGTAACTGAATTAATTTGGACTCCATTCGTTATGTTTTTGATTATTGTTGGGCTCTTGATTGGTCGCTATTTACATACTTGGAGTCGCATGCCATAAATAGCTAAGGCCAAACAATAAATTGCACGCAATTCGGAAACTAGTTCTTGGAGTGAAGGAAGAGGGGAAAAACACACCTGAAATTTTCTATTATTATTGCATATGCTTGAGAGGTCAGATTATAAAAGTATTACATTATTTGACACTTCCAATATCAAGAAGAGAGAATATGAAAGGTTTATTAAAATTGCCATGAATAAGCATACACTGAGTAAGTCTTATTTTTATCAATCAATCATCAAAAAACCCATAACCCTTCAAAGTCGTAGGGGTACCACATTGGATGCTTCAGCACACAGAGTTCTCCAGCGAATTCTATCCTCAGCGATGCGGATGAGTGTGGAAATATCTTGCCCTGTCCATTCCTTGATGTTGTCGTCCATATCTTTATTTGTCCTCCTCTGCTTCTTCCACCCTCGACAGTTCCCTGCAGTATTGTTTTTGACAAGGAATCGTGCCTGCATACATATCCGAACCATGCTAGTTTTCGTCGTTTCACTATTGAAAGCAATGGCTCCTGAACACCTGCACACATCTCTACTTTATTTCTTACGTACACATTGGTCTTATGTTCCCTATAGGAAATTCGTAGAATTCTTCTGTAGCATTTGTACTCGAAAGCCTGTAATCTTCTCTCCATGTCCGCAGTGAGTGTCCAACTCTCACAACCATACAACACAACAGAAAGCACCAGCGACTTATACAGTTTGATTTTCACTCCAACACTGATGCTGCTTTTCCAAATCACCGTTAGCCTTGACAAGGACGCTAAAGCCATCTCCAGCCTTATTTTTAGTTCTGCTTTGCATTTACCATCGCTGCATATACTGGATCCGAGGTATTTGAAGGTATTCACCTCCTCAAGCTTGTGTCCATTCATCATGATATTAGTCTGGTTTTCTGTGTCTCTGCTGTTTACAAAGATTTTGCTCTTATCTGTATTGATTTCCATTCCGTACTTGCTGGTAACTTTTTCCAACGTTGATGTTAATTCTTGCAATGATCGTTCTGACCCAGCTATAAGATGAATATCATCAGCGAAACGCAAGTTGCAAATAGGGCGATCTCCGATCGATATAGACGTGTTGTAATCATGTAATGTCTCTTGTATGATGTGCTCTAAGTATATGTTAAAAAGTACTGGGGACATTATGCATCCCTATCGAACTCCCACATTTGTTTTGAAGAACTCTCCAATTGTATTGTTTGACAAGACAGCACTATTTGCATTTTTGTACAGAGCTTCAATAATATCTATAACTGTGGTGTCAAAATTAAATTTCCTCAGTATGTGCCACAGACCATCATGCCAAACACGATCAAAGGCCTTTGTAAAGTCAATGAAGTTGTGGTATAGATCACGTTGGTGCTGAATATGTTTTTCGATTAGTGTTCGGATGTTAAATATTTGTTCAACAGTGCTTATTTTTATACACACTCGTGATGAAAACACAGATATCGGCTATAGTGTATGATGAATATGGTATTGGGTTTAAAATTAGGTAATCTCCCCAAATATAGGCATATTAAGTTGACGCATAATAATACACGCATAGGTCCAAGTAAATTACATAATAATACACGCATAGTTGCAAGTAAACTACATTCTATGTCCTTTAGGAATACATGAATGTATAGAAATGCTAATATTTGTGGACACTGTCAGGATGCATGTCAGATGTCACTTAGAATGCATACTCTGTTCACTCTAAGATTGAAGTGGGTCAAAACACACCCATATAGTACTCCGCGACAACAGGTGCTTTTTATACAGCTGAAGACATTTAAAAACAATAACATAATTAATTATTCAGAACTTATATCATAGTATCCCTGCCCCCTCCCAAATACCACAGAGAGCTTATTAGCAAACGATCATCGGGATACAGAACCAAGGAAAGACCGAGAAAAAGACGTATTGATAATATCACGACCATCCTCCAAAAACAAAGACTCAGTACGCCTCAGACTTCATATCTGGCCTTGAACAGAAACTGACAACTCCCACCCCTATTCATAACGGCAAATGTTTATGCTGTCAACCAGCTTCCACATGATGATTGACAACAGACAAGGAACTATAATGGTTGCCCCTTGACCTTTTGGCGCCTGTGCAACGATATAACAGCGGGTATAGTAGCTTCTCATGAAATGATAAATATAGGCCCTATATTATATGACAATTTATTTTAAAACACACACTATTATTGTGAAGGACATGTTTAATTTAGCAACAATTGATTGAAATTAACAACAGTATTATGTTCTTGTGAACTATATTATTGCGCATATAACATTCAATTTATGCGTTCTGCGACCAACAGCCAAACATAAGCACTGACCTAATTCATTCTTAGAATGAACAGAGTATAGATCATTGTCGCCGTCAAGTATTTTACTCCTGTGATCTCCTGTGCAGCCAACACTTTCTTCTACAACAACTAAATTGACCAATCAAACAGTAATGAGTGCAGTGATGCAAATCAAATAAATGTTTATGATTTTTACTTAAAATTGAAGAAATTAACAAGTTATCCTTTTTACACTACAAACCATTTTATAAACCATGAAATATATTTTTATCACACTTAATTATTGGTGTTCTGAAATTATCAGAAGTATCTTTAATAATGTGATGTGTTTTAGTTACAGGTAAAAGTTTACACACCTGGAGAATGCTGTCCCCGATGCGCACCTAAAGAAGGTAGATAGGGTCTATATATTTTAAATATGCCAATTAACCATGCCTGTGTCAAGGTGGAGGGGAATTTTAGGGAGATAAAATCAGTTTCATGCAAAGCTAGAGAGATAAAATCAGTTTCCCCACCGAAGACGGATGTGTCGGGCAATTGGCGCAAATAAAACGGCGACACAACGCATTTTCATTCTCTGGACTACATCCTGCTGGAAATCTAGTAGGAGCATAGTCCTGCTACAAGGGAGATCCAGTGGGAGTTTGAGAATGAACGCTGAAGAAGAAGAAATCAGTTACACACAAAGCAGCTTTTATGTTTTTAGATTCTTCTGGTATAAATTTGATGATGTTGGGTAGCTCCTTGAGTTGTTTGTGGTCGCAACATTCCACTCAATTGAGAATTGAAAAACAGACCACAAGGAAGACTAGACAATCATGAGCGAATTTCTTGAAGACATGTGTCCAATATGCAGTCTTTAATGGAGTTATTTTCTGATAGACTTATCGTTTAAGTGGTGCAGTCCAAGTCTTGCCTGAAAGGAGGTTAATGCCTACATTTAATTAAATGTATTTCTGTTAACTGAGCCATCTGTGTATATAATTATGTCTTGTAGTTTCGAGTGTAGCTGGTTGAGTTTATACAACTGTAGCCTGGACCCTGATACCTGTCCATTTTCGACACGTTTTATCTAGTAGTATTATTACTTTAGTAAGTGATTTCTTCTCAGTGTCTACCTGTATACAGAAATACAAATAAAAGTGGTTGGCGGTTTTGTTGCCCGCAGAAACGGCGTGAAGTTTGTTGAGAAATCTTCACCATACTCCACTGTGATGATCCAGCATGATGATGGAGATAGAGAAACAGCAGCACTTAATTGGTTGATAACTGATACATCAATACACTCGGTAATACTCACAGACTCTCAAAGCATGCTGCGCAAGATAGAAAAGTACATGATGAGAAAAGAATTGTGGGACTAATTGAACAACTCAGTCGTCCAGAGCATTGCATGGATATACTACCGTGGTCATGCTGGGGTCAGAGGAAACGAGAGATCCGACTTATTGCGGACAATGCGGCGATAGACGGCACATTGCTGAGAAGAGATAAAGGAGACTTGATCAAGGCAGTAATAAATTCATTCCAAGATGAAGATGATGTCATTGAGCTGAGAACGTACACATACAGAGAATGTTAGAAATGGGAATATTTAGAGGGGAGGGAAGGAAAAGTAATTGTTTTGGAAGGCCATGAAGATCACGCAATCAACACCTGACCAGGACTCTGAGTCTATATACACTGAGATGACTGCTGGAACACGGATGGCGGAGCACTTATGGGAGTGCCCCACGTGCTGTGAAACTAGTTTCTAATCAGGAATCAAGAATTAAATTAAATTTTGTTGTATCTTGCTAAAATGTTTGTTGATTACGTATATAAAAATGGTGACTATTGTTATGCTTATAAACTATTCAAAGATTTTCTTCAAAAGTGGGATCATATGACTCATCATCATCAGGTGTCATGCCGGTTGGCATAGGAAATCATGGATCTCCAGAACTCTCTATCTCCAGTATTATGTATCTTGATCGTTGTTTATTCCCTGCCATGCCAGGTTGTTAAGCTGTCTAATAATGTTTCACACTGTCGCCCATTGTCTCTGTTGCCGTCAATCTTGCCTGTTGTGACTATGTTCTCCAAACCTCCTTGTCTCATAACGTGACAAAAAAATAAAGATTGCATTTTTTCTTATGTTATTGATTATGCTCCGTTTCGCATTTGACTCTTTCAACACTTCTACATTAGTTTTCCTGGTAGTCCATGGTGTTCTAAGCATTCTTCTGTAGAACCATAGGGGCATATCTCTACTGCCTCTAATTTCCAATTTTCCTGTTTGTTTATTGTCCAAGAATCACATTCATATGTTAGTATAGGAGTTATATAGCACTGCAGAACTCTCTTCCTCAACTCTAATGACAAGGTCATAGTATACAATATATTTGTCATTTTTCTGAATTTTATTTATATGACTCATATGAACTTTTTATTTGAATCGTCTATAACATCTCTGGCACAAATACAGCATAAAGTCACTCCAGAAAGTGAGAAAGAGTTGTGTGGTTTCGATGTTTCAAATCTAGGGCAAAAGTAAAGATTAGTTCTTCACTGTGCTGTAAATAGCACACTCTTGACAATTTTAACTATTCAACGTCACGTATTTCCGTGTAACACCAATGAAAATAATGGCTGCTGTGACGTCACATTCCGACAATCACTGAGTTCAGTTCTAGACACAAATGAACTTATGCATAATCTGTTTGTTTTCCAATTTACACATTATTTTTTTACAATTTCTTATTATGGCGCAAGTAAAGTATAATTCTTCACTGTGACCTTTGTTCTAGTTTCGAAGTATTTCCTGATCTTCATTGAGTGATTTGGCAAGCTTACGGTTAAGTACTTAGAGTACGGTTAGGATTAGAAATAATATTTGTGTGTAGCGGGCAGAAATACTAATCGCTTAGTACAAATAATAGGACATGTTAAAAAAATATGTAAATTTGAAAAGAAACAGATTATGCATAAGTTCGTCTGTGTCTAGAGTGATTGTCGGGATGTGACGTCACGGAAGCCATTAATTTCATTGGTGTTACACGGAAGTCCGTGACGTTGGTAGTTAAAAATATAATGCACTATTTATAGCACAGTGAAGACTTAGGCCCCTACTCTTTACTTTTACCCCTATTATTTGTGCTGAGAGATTAGTATTTCTGCCCGCTACACACGGAGCGAGGTGCGCGCACACATTAGAAATATCAATTCTAATCCTAACCATCTCTAAGTACTTAACCGTAAGTTTGCCAAATCACACAAAACGGATAGGTAATATCTCGAAACTTGAACAAAGGTCACAGTGAAGAACTATACTTTACGTGCGCCCAAAAGATGTTATAATGCGTTCTATCAAGGCACCTACAAAACGAGATGGCAACTATCTGTTTTAATTTTTGAAACCTGCATTGTTTGTTGCAAAATATTGAGTGGTAATGCTGGTGTAAATGTTCTTTTGTAACGTTAAATTTAATAAAAGTCGCATCATCATCATCAAGGCACTCTGAAACGACCATAGGTGCTTCGGTTTCACATTCAATATTTCCTTTATCATGTGGTAATTGACTGTCGTTCAGGTTCAGTGTTCTCTACGCTCAACGGCAAACATGGATGCTAAAACAAAACCACCTGAGGATAGACATTAGACAGTTACAAACAAGCACAACATATCACCGCTCTTTGCATCATAATAGAATAATCTAGCAGTAGAAAGTTATACGTTAGCCTATACTTTAATTAATAGCGTTCCATCTCAAATGACAGCACAGTCAATTTGATAAATGATGTACATAATCTTCCTCATTTGGTTCTGATATTACTTGAAATAAGGCACAATGTACCTAATGTTCATGTTTACAGGTATCTGTCTTGATGTGATGAAACAGACACATTATCATGGAGATATGTGGAGAACTGAACTGTGTGAATTTTGTACCTGTAGCTATGGATATATCAAATGTAGAACCGTTAAATGTGCCAGGGCTAATTGCACTGAAGTATGTATTCAAAGTTCTATTATTTCTGTTTGGAGTGAGTATCTTTGACATTCTCTGTACATGATCCCATGAGTACATGATACCTTCTGTGTGAAGGCTCAAATAGCTTTAATCACCCATGTGTTGCTGTGATCTGAAAGAGGAGCAAAGAATAGCAACATTATTTACTTTCCATACATGTCGTAAAAGGTGACTAAGGAGGTCTTGAGTTGGAGTTATCTGTCTCATCCCATATAGAGTCAAAGTGACCCAGAAATCATACTGAAGTTGGATGTGTCAGGCCAAAAGATGTAAATATCACTGCTAATCTGTAAATCTTGATACATCAAATTAAATTCTCCAGACTACACCCCGCTAATCTGCAGGATTGTGAGAATGAGCGAAAATAAAGAAATAATTTAGTTATCTCCCCAGCACATTATGTTCCTTCCTTCTGTAATATCTTCCTTCTATAATATTCTTCCTTCTGTTTCTTCACTCTATAATCCCCCCCCCCCAGCACATTGTGTTTCTTCCTTCAATAATATTTTTCAGTTCATTGTTATAGTGTTATAATCTTGTGCTCAGTTTTCATTCAATAAATTAAATTATGATCTTCAGTACAATTGTACTTACGTAAAACACACATTTTTTTAGAACGTTCCACTTAGACAAGATGGACTATCACTAAAACTGGGCGGTTATGTTTGTAAACAAGAAAACATACAAATTACAATACACAAAACATTTTCAACATTTCAACCAAAAGGTCTTTATCAAGATGCGCACAAAACATCAAAAGATGACGATAGAAATGATCACAGCACACAAGCGTTTACCAAATCACACAAATATGGATTACCTTATATTGATCTTCAGTACAGTAGATTTTCTTTTCATAATATTTGATTTATCTAATATTTTTTTTCGTGTGTATTATTTTGGCTTATAGTACTTTGATTTTAATTGTTAAATTAATAATGTACAATGCATTTATTATTTTGTATTTGTAATCAACAAGATACAACATTTATATTAAGTTGGACATATAGTTAAATTTGTGTTGTTCATGACAGGCTTTCTTGAGTACAAAGAATGCATAGGCCACCTACCTATGCATTATGAAAGACATCAAAGAAAGATTTGTCCATTGCCCATTTCACCAATAGTTGTGAATATTTATTGGGAAGTGAAAGTGCATGGAAATCAGCATTATTTTAGGAAAAATAAAAAATCCTAGAAGACAAGTTAGAACCCAAAAAGCACATGTGTAAAATAAAGTCACTGAAAAGCAACAATGTCCAACATTCATCTTCTTTTGAGTTAATTCTCAAACTCCTGCATATTAGCAGGATGTAATCTGGAGAGTGGAATGTGTTGTACCACGGTTTGCAGTCTAGCTGCAATATTTGCATTGTTCGGCCTGATACATCTGACTTTATCATGGCTTCTGGGTCATTTTACCTTCTATAGATGTGGGCAATCATCTCCAGTCCAAAACTTTCTTAGTCACCTCCTACAACATCCATGGTAGGTAGCTGTGATGATATTCTTTTCTTCACTTTCACCTGACCATAAACAGGATTAGTTTTTAGCAAATTGATCAAAAAGTTTAAAAATCACAGGATTGAATTCATTGTACTTGTCCATCAAGAGTACCACTCTCAGCATGTAACTCTGAAGCTCCAAGTAAGACTGAATCTCTAAAATCATAGAAATCTCTGAATTACAGAAATCTCTGAAAAAATATACTTTATAAAGCTTAAAGTTATATCTACAAATATGAAGAATATATATATACACAATAATATATAGTAGGCCTATACAATGTAAAAAAATAAACATATCAAGTTATATAAACATGATTACTATGTCACAGAGATCTCTTACAGAAAACTTAACAGCCACAAGAATTGCTGCTAACATACAAATCTTTCTCAATAATTGCATATACGATAAAATGTACCATATATTTAAGGACTATTTATATGAAGGAACATGTACAGAAATTAATTAATTAATAAACAATCGGAGGTCATGGTCACAGGATGACCTAAACCATGGCCTCCATTATTTTTTTATGGTTATAGGCTATGATATAACCAAATTGGACTAATGTCCAAGGTTGATAAGAGTATACTCACCATAAGATAAGAGTAAGCTCACCATAAAATAAGAGTATAATCACCATAAGATAAGAGTATAATCACCATAAGATAAGAGTATATTAACCATAAGATAAGAGTATACTCACCATAAGATAAGAGTATAATCACCATAAGAGGTGGAATTTTTATCATTTAAAAAAGATTCAATTCTACAAATTTATTGTTATGTTTATGGTATGTTTTTGATGTAGGGTCAGATACTTACAACAGTACACGATCGATGTTGTCCAGTATGTCTTCAACCAAGAACTTGTAGTGAATATGGACGGATTTATCAGGTAAAATTATTTAGTATATCTGTTTCATAGACAATTCAGGACATTAGATACAAATAGAAATCACTAGAGAATTAACTATTGTAGTTTTTTTGCTTTTTAATAATTCTTTCTATCTATCTATGTTCCTTCAGCGCCGAATATGGTTCATAGCACAGAAACCAGAGCTATCCAGTTTGAGCGATGTGATGCTACTGTGTGTAATTCTTGCAAGTTGTTGAGACCTATAGTCATACTTTCTTTGATGTATGTTCTGGGAAGAGTATCTCTTGGTCTTCCTCTTTTTCTTTTGCCATCTAGTACCAATTTTAATGCCTGCAGTGGCAATATGTTCTCGTTATTCATTCGAAGTACATGTCTGATTTAAGTCCATTGCTTTCTTCGTATTGTTGTAGAAACACATTTCTGTTTGGTGTCTTTAATAATTCAAACTTGTATAATTATATTAAAGATAGAAATTTCTCTTGTAGCTGGGAGTATAGATTATTGTTGATCCAACACTACTGTGGTCATCCTAGGACAGAATAGGACTTACTGAACATCTTCAAACTCATAGTGAAGGGCATAGCTCTAACTGAATTTCAAAATAGCTTACATAGCAGCAATGTGTGGCATGAGAATGGAGATTGAGGCATAAGAAATTCCCTGTGCCTTCAACTTTAACATAAGACATTCAGAAGAAAATGTATTTCTGTTTCATATTCTGAAGTGTTCTTTTGTATGGCTCAGAGATGTTTCTGATGTGAAAGACAGCCTAACATAGATTACCAATATTTGATGAACAACTACTTGAGAAAGATTTTAAATATTAACCGGCAAGATAAAATCAGAAAGGAAGAATTATGTATGAGAATAAGGCAGGATCTTATTTTCTTATAAATCATGTCTAGTAATCGAAGATGAACACTCTGAGAAAGGTAGAAAAACTGTGTAACAAGACAGGCATTGATGCATAATTCATAGGAAAAGGAAGAATCTGATCTAAAACTCTGCCGAAGATGGATGTGTTTGGCGCAAATAAAACTGCGACACAGCACATTTCCATTTTCTGGACTACATCCTTCTGGAAATCTAGTAGGACCATTGTCCTGCTACAAGAGAGATCCAGTGAGAGTTTGAGAATGAGCAATGAAGAAGAAGAAGAAATCTAAAACAACTTGGAGAAGTGATCTGATGAAAGTTCTCAATATCATTAAAAAGTTCATAATATCATTATCACATGGACAGACATGGAGATGAAATCTCAGGACAAGGTAGCATTAGAAAGAAGACTTAGGCTCCTCACAACGCTTTGCAGCATTTGTGGCTAGGACAAGACAAGAGATTTCCTATCTAGGGGGATCGCCCTGGCATAGTGGTTAAGCTGTTCACTTTGTGCTTCAAGGTACCACTGGCTCGAATGCCATGAACATTGTCTTATATATAAAGTGAATTTATTCAGAGATCTGTATGGAGTATATCTTGAGGCTATGGAGTTACGTGCTATGAGTGGTGTTCTAGGCAAGTGGAGTGCTGTTTCGCTGAGAGGGATGGAGTACATATAGGGTAACTCGAGTATAGTGAAGTCAATCCTCTACACCTTTTATGGCCTTTTTTAAATTGAAACAACCAAACATGCCTTTTCAGAAGTACCAATTAATCTTTAGAGGCATGAAGCTGCAAGACACACACAGCAATAGACAAAAGTACAAGTAAAATAAGCAAATATTTTTAGCTTTTGTTTTATAACTTTGCAGGGTGTGAACTGTTCCTCACATAAATCAAAATACCCAATTCAAGTCACCATAAAATATAGCTACATGGTACTGTATTGTCAAAAAAATGTACAGCCTTTTGTGGAAAGATTAGAAATGCAGCAGTTAAAAAGCAGATGGATAGTAGTTAGAAAGTGACGGGTAGACCACAAACCATCTACTGTGGTCAGAATAGGGCTTACTAGCCATCTGCAAACTCATAGTGAAGGACATAACTCTAATGGATTTTCAAAAGGGGATGTAACAAATGGTCATCATCACCTATGATGGACAAACAACATGTAGGGTGTCCTTTGAACCTGCTTGACATAGCTAATGTGTGTGAATAAATATTTAGTACTGTTTCATTCTTCATTTTTCAATATAATGTTGCATTATTTGGTAAATTAAATTAAATTTTATTGATTACCCATAATTTTACAATATTTGTAAGATTGCCACATTGTTCAGACATTTTATTTTTAAAGTGCTCAATAGAAATTCTACATCCACATATCCTTATGGTTATTAATTAATTGTATGCTTTTGTTTTCTTTATTTTTTTATAGGAAGGTCAGTCTTGGGATCCTGATAATTGCTCAATGTGCACATGTTTGAATGGAGAAATACACTGTTACATCAAGAAATGCTCAGCATGTCCAGATGACACGGCTAGAGCTAAGTCAAGTGCCAGTGATGACGACTGCTGTGGAAGATGTGAGAAAAGTGAGCTGCTATTTTGAATTACAAGTAGTTATATAATGAATTTATTTGAATAGGTGTGCATATGTTCGCTATTTCTTAGTATTATTCCGCGTTCATTCTCAAACTTAGGAAGATTAGCAGGATTTAGACAGAAGAACGGAATACATTATGTCATGGTTTTACAGCTTTGCTGCAATATCTTCACCTTTCTTCCTGATACTTCTAACTTCCGTATGGTTTCTGGGTCACTTTGACTCTATATGGGATAGGACAGCTAACTCTACCCCATAAATTCCTTAGCCGTCTATTATGACATGCATGGAAGGTGAGCAGTGTTGCTATTCTTTGCTCTCCTTTCAGTCTTGGTATCTATATATAACTTACATGTCCATCCATGTTTATACTCTGTGCAGCATTTGTGTTTTTTGTCTGTGGTCAGTCTTGTCTTTTATTCCATATTTGAAAGCATGATTTTGACCACACTCACAATAGACTTATCAGTGGAAATAGTGACTCATCATTCCCAGAACAGAATGCGTTTTTTTAATTTCATGGTAAGGTCTCCCATTACACCACTCTCTGTGACTTCTACCAAGTTTTATGATGACCTTACAATAACACAATATTTCCTCTTCAGTCTTCATCCATTTGTTCCCCTTATAATTTTAATCAAGCAAGGTCTGGTGTGTAATCATTCTTTCCTGGTTGTGGCATACATGATACACAACATTTCATTCTTGAGAAAGTCAATTCAAATGGGTAAATTAAAGTGTTGCCAATAGCAAAAATGATATATTAACAATAGATCATAAGGACATATGATGTATTTTGACTAAAAAAACCTCCTTCAGAAAAAAAGCCAATGGTGTACCATTATGGGAGCACACATAGAATGTGAGTAACAATTATTATCTTTACAGTTTATTACTTGCCATACTATATGTATGTTCCTATATATGTTTCTCTTTGTTTTTTTTGTTTTTTTTTGTCTTGATGAAAGCTTTAAGCTGGTTTCTATAAAAGCAATGATTGTTGAAAATCAACATCCTGTATGCAGGATATGCTTCACTTATTATCATATCAACTTCTTTTCTCCATAAGAATACCCTAGTCCTGCTTTTGCTCAGTGTGTTGTTGAGGCCAGAAAAGGGAGCAAAGAATAGTGACACTGGTTCCTGCAAAGAATGTTGTAAGAGGTGATCAAGGAGGTTTTGGAGCTGAGTTTGCTGTCCCATCTTATATATGGATAGAGTGACATAGAAGCCATGCTGAAGTTGGATATGTCAAACCGAAAGGCACAAATATCACAGATAAGCTGTAAACCATGACGCAATGCATTCCTGGACTACATCCTGCTGATCTGCTGCAGGAGTGTGAGAGCAAATACAGATGAGAAATCTTGCTGTAATTATTATCAGAATATTTTATATCAATTACATGATGTTTGTATTTAGTTTATAACTTCTGTGCTATATTTTATATTAGTTACATGGTGCTTGTATTTAGTTTACAATACCTTTGCTATATTTATAAATAAACATGTGTAATGAAACAATTGGGTAAGAAGACCCAATATAATTTATGTGTTTTTATATTCTTCTTCTTTCGTTCACTTGAAACATGTCTATATCTGTAATTCTGTCTCCTTAATAAAACTCACTGTCTTTTGTAGTTCATACAGTGTCCCATAGAGCTTTGATTCCAGTGTTGTTTCCTCTGGCCAATATGTCTGCCTCAGCTTTTCATGCTCAGAACACTCTTGAAGTATATGTTTGGCACTATGTGCTGCCTGTCCACATGTACACATGGCCGGGTTGCCAATCTTGAACTTTGTATACATGTGACTGCGGAGTCGGTTGTGTCCTGTTCTGAGACGTAGAATTATAACTTGTTCTGATCTGTTCATATTGTGATAGTCATCTTGTGTTGGCGTTTGTGGCTTTCTTATTGACTTGATCATCTGTTTTTTCTGATGGTAGGTGATTGGTATATCTGGTTGGTCTTCGGCAGCACTTTCCTTATCCAGTTGGTTTGCTTTTTCATTTTGTTTTTATATAAATACAAATGTTGTAACCTATTTTTAAGAAAGTAATATATTTTTGGTTCAACAATCCTTGATTGCCATATTTAACAGAGAAGTGGATCTTCTAAACTCTTTTGAGTTGAAATCTCTGTCAAATTAGCTAGTGTGTTGAATTGTCGAGTTATCTACATTGTACTGGCAATTACTTCTTCTTCTTCAGCGTTCATTCTCAAACTCTCACTGGATCTCTCTTGTAGCAGGACAATGCTCCTACTAGATATCCAGCAGGATGTAGTCCAGAAAATGGAAATGTGTCGTCGTTTTATTTGCGCCAATGGCCTGACACATCCGTCTTCAGAGCTATAATGGCAATATAATTGGATTTATTAGTGAAACCTAAAAAAAATAAAAATTGTTCAGTAGCAGCCTCTTATACAGAATATGATTCAATTATAATATTAATACTATGTTTATGTCACCTACAAGTGAAGGTTTTATCAGCTTACCAGCATCACAGGTGTGTCTAACTGGCAGTTTAATTGTCTTATCAAAGATAAGAGTTAAACAGTTAAACAATGATTTGAAATAATTTTGTGATTCTACCAAATAGTCTTTGTAAGATTATGAATAATGTAATCTTATTAAAATTTTAGGTCACTATTGTGATGGAAAAAGTGTAAAGATAAATTAAAACATGACTATAGAGTATGATTACAATTTATAATTAATTCTTTACTTTCAACAATGAAATTGTTATTGCTATTTCAGGTTCATTAAGTACAAACATGTCTGATAACCAATTGCACAATCAACTTAATGATGTCAACACAAATGTCCAGCATACAGAAAAACTAAGGTTACTTACAAATAGACAACTTCTGGCATCTAAAGGAGATATAACTCAATTGACTACTGATACACTGGATATTAGCACAGACAATCAGCCAGAAAATGTTCTCATCAGTGTTATAGATGGTAAGACAATAGTACTTTTAATATTCTAATTGCTATGGGCAATTTCAATTTGGTATCATGCTTGCAAGGGCTATCAGGAATTATAAGTGATAACACTGTATTTCCTATGTGCAGTGTGTCTGTTTTCCAGAGTTGGTATTGGTGATCATGAATCTCCACATTTCTCTGTTTCTTGTATCCCGTATTACTCTACTATCAATGTTTTAGGTGGTAAGAAAATATTATTTTCAGAATTATTGATGGTAAAATAATATTGTTTACAATAGCCTAATCAAGATGGAAGAAGTTAATTGTATAAACAAATGAACATCATAAACATTTTCATATGAATAATTTTGTCATAATCTAGATTATTTGATGTATACAGATGTAATATATGGTATATTAATTCTTACAAATATTTTCTGTTACATGTTTAAACTCACTGTATGGTTTTGTAGATTCATCATAATTTTATCAATTGCTTATATTCATAGTAAAAACTCTCTCACTGGGAACAAAGAACTAACAGACAGTTTCATATTATATGGATAGGAAAATTAGTAACAGAGGAAAATATTGTCAGGGATATTTTAATGAAATGTTTCTGCTCTCATTCTGTATGTTTTGCAGGTCCAAAACTAGGTCACTTTGTCATAACTGATGGAAATAAAACTGCTCACAAGTTTACACTTCAGGACCTAAGGACAGGGAATATAGTTTACAATCACCATGACAACAGTAGTTCAACAGTAGATCTAGTAAGACTACAAGTAGCAGACGGAGATACTAGAATGGCTGTTGTATTAGTTATAAAATTACAGTCTCAGGTAAAACTCAGAATGTTTGATAATGGAAAACATGCACTTACATTTTCTATTTGTTCTCTTTAAAACCAAGTGATTTATCATACTGCCTGTCAGACTATGGTAGCTCATGATTCTAGACTAAGTTATGCTCTGCATGTCAGACTATGGTAGCTCTTGATTCTAGACTAAGTTATTTTCTGCCTGTCAGACTATGGTAGCTCTTGATTCTAGACTAAGTTATGTTCTGCCTGTCAGACTATGGTAGCTCTTGATTCTAGACTAAGTTATGCTTTGCATGTCAGACTATGGTAGCTCTTGATTCTAGGCTAAGTTATGCTCTGCCTGTCAGACTATGGTAGCTCTTGATTCTAGACTAAGTTATGCTCTGCCTGTCAGACTATGGTAGCTCTTGATTCTAGACTAAGTTATGCTCTGCCTGTCAGACTATGGTAGCTCTTGATTCTAGACAAGTTATGTACTGCATGTCAGACCAGACTATGGTAGCTCTTGATTCCTATTATAGCCTGTTAAAAAAAGGCACAAAGGATTAACTTTATTATACTTTGGTTACTCCGTATGTGATCCACCTCTCTCAATGAAGCGGCATCCCTACTTTAGAGAGTACAGCTCATAGCATGTAACTCCATAGCTTAAAGTGATAATTCTTAGGGATCTACAAAAAACTTTATAAACAAGATGTAAGCTAGATTCAAACCCACAACCTCTTGAGCACAAAGCGTATAGCTTAACCACACACCCATATTTTATAGCCTGTCAGATTATGGTAATTCTTGCTTCCTATTATACTGCTCTTAGCAAAGTGCTATTTAACTTTATGGTACTTATCTTCTGTGCTTGATTTCAATCAAATTCATGTTATTCATACTTAATCTTTGGTGGAAATTTTAGTTCAATATGGTCAAGAACAAAAAAGTGTGCACCATGAAGAAATTACATATAAATGATGATGATGATTATGCAATCCCTTTCGCTGTTTGCTGGAAGCTCTTGACAGCCGATAGCCCTTCTGGCGAATGCACAGGTTTTCCTCAGTTGTGGTGCAGTTGTGTAGAGTGTGTTGTGTATAGCTGGAAGTGGTGGTAATAGTTCTTGTCGGATGTCTGTTAGTTTTGGGCACTGCAGTAGTAGGTGTTCAACAGTCTCTTCTTGTGCGTTGCAGTGTCTGCAATTTGGTTCGTGTAATGGGTTTATTCTGTTCAGGTGTTTATTAACGGGGGTGTGGCCTATTCTTAGTTGGAATGTGAGACTGGTTTGCTCACTCGAGCTGTTTCAGAGGATCCATTGGGTTGGGTTTCTGTTGGTGTTCATATAGTGAGTGTCTAGTCTTTGAGCTGGACCACTGTTTTAACCATTCTTGTCTGTAGTTGTGTTTTAGGATTTGTTTGCATGTTTGTAGGGAGATTTTGGGGGAAAACTGGGGGGGGGGCGGCAGCACCTATCTTAGCAAATTTATCAGCCATTTCGTTTCCAAGGACTCCAGTATGGCCAGGTATCCATTGGAGGGTGACTTCAGCACCATATGATGTGGACAGCTGGTCAATTTGTCTATTGATATTGCAGCCAGGGGGTGTTTTTTTGGTCTCCAAGGCTTGGAGTGCTGATTTTGAGTCAGAGAAGATGACTGTGTCTTCAGGTAGAGTAGTTCTGTTCTCAAAGTCCACAATAATTCGATTCAGAGCTTTCTCAATTGCTATTATCTCTGCTGTATAGTTAGAGTAGATATCTCCGCATGGGCCAAACAATTTTGGGTAGTCTTCTGGGTCTGTGTTCGGGTATTTTATCACAGCTCCATATCCAGCATTTTTGGTAGAATTTTGTGCAGATCCATCTTGTATACGTGGATTATTTCTGGTGGGTATGTATGGATTTTTTCTAGGGCAATGGTTGTCAGGAATGGAGTTACAGTGTTCTTATCTGCCGAGGGGTCAGAGAGTTCAGTCCTTATGGTAGGGGTTATTGCTTGCCTGCAGGGTGGTTCAATGTCTATCAATTCCTTTTGTTCTCTATTTGTTGGCAGATGGTGTTTTATGCTTGCTTGTCTTCCGCTATTGAGGAACAATGTTTTGAGTATTCTGTGTTTGTCCGGCCATTTTTCTATCATTTTTCTATTTTCTTCTGTGGTGTCCATTCTCATGTATCTTTCAAAGGTCTCTACTACCACTCGTTCTCTTTTTAAGTGCATCGGTTCTATGTCTGTGTTGATCTCACATGCAGCAGTTGGGTTGGTTTTCATGGCACCGCATATAAATCACAGTGCATTATTTTAGACGTTGTCCAATCTCTGTAGGAGGCTTTTGCTTGCTATTGCCTGTACAGGAAGTGTGTAGTCAATTGCTGATCTGACATATCCAGTATATAACTGGCGCAGAGCATGCAAATCAGCTCCCCATTTGCACAAGGCAAGGTGCTTTATGAGCCTTTTTCTTGTGGTTGTTTTCTTAATCATTACATATAAATAAATTTTATTAGAAATTTGCTAGAATTTGCTATTGTACTTACGTAAAACACAGGTTTTTATAATAGTTTCACTCAGACACGACGGACTATTACTAAAACTAGTGGGTAATGACGTGCGCACAAGAAAACATACAAATTACAATACACAAAACATATTCAACATTTCAACCAAAAGGTCTTTAGCAAGATACACTATCAGACAAAACATCAAAAGATGACGAATGAAACTTATCACAATACACAAACATATTCAACGGAAATATGGAAATGAGATGCCAGAAGGCTTTTTTTTTTTACCTTATATTGATTGTCATATAGAATTTGCTAGAAATGTTCAAATAGAAGAGAATAATATTCCTGAGATAATAAAATGAGATGTCAATACAAAAGATAGAAAACGTTTACTAGACTAGGATAGACTAGAAGCCTATTACATATATATATATAAGCCTATATGTATTATAGACTGACCATCTGTTATGGTGGCAAGGCTAGTTAATTTGTCAGCTCATTCATTTCCCTCAGCATCTGAGTGACCAAGGGTAAAGATGAGAGTGATTTTCTACATTGAGGCCAAGTTGTTAGCCCTCTCCAATGACTCTACCCATTATTTACACACATCACCTGTTTTTATTTTCTGAATCATACTCATTGAGTGACTCGTATAGTAATAATAAGGCCCATACCTGTCAGGGTTGAATGAGTGCCACGCTGGAAGCATCAGCACAAAATGCCCTTCAATCGCCTCCATCCTTATCTATTTGAGAAGTGTAGAAAAACCATGCTCAGACATTCATTGATGTTATCAATTCAGGTTTTTCTTTGTCCACCTCTTTTCCTTCTACTATCAACTATTCCTTGCAAAATAATTTTAGAAAGTGATTCATGTCTCGTTACATTTTCAAACCAAACAAGTTTCTGCTGTTTATATCTATCAATCAAGTGCCATGCCGAGTGGCACAGGCAGTCATGCTTTTCCACAATTCTCTCTCTTGTGTTGTTATTAAGTTCAGGTGGTGTCTTTTTTGTGCTACAGTGACAATCCATCAAGAAATTTCTCACTTTGTCTTCCTCTGTCTCTTCTCCCCTTGATCTTTCTGGTGGTTACTAAAAGTTCAAGTTTTAAGTCTCTTATAACATGCCCAAATAATATGCAGTTTCACCACTGCCAAAAGTCAGAACATTTACAAATGGGAATAGGCTTGCTTTTCCAGCTAGTGTGGTCAAAATAATGTTTCTCATATGATATATAATTTTTTTTTAATGATGATACCCATATCATAATGTTGTTTTATAACAAACATAGAGATCTACACCTGTAGTGATGACTAATACTGGAGGTCAGGTAATCAAAGGGGATGTTCTTAAGATTACATCCGACCTTCTTGCTGCAAAAGTTCAAGACACAATACACCCAGGAACAAAGGAAGCTATTTATACACTCTTTCCTATAACGGACAATCCCGAACATGGTGAGTCAAAATATTTCAGAGAGAATAAACTTTTCTTTCTTGAACCTTTCACTGATTCTGTTTAATGTCATTGTGAACTTTAGAAGCATTGATTGTCATTGTATGTATGTTGCTTGTATTATGATTGTCATTGTATGTATGTTGCTTGTATTATGATTGTCATTGTATGTATGTTGCTTGTATTATGATTGTCATTGTATGTATGTTGCTTGTATTAGAATACATCCATATCCTTCCCTCTTGTGTAAGGACATCCTTTGTCTTGTTTAATTCTTAGTAAAGTAAAGGTAAGTCCCAGGGTAGCAATCTGCTGTCAGGAATGAAGATGACTCTTCATGTGCTCAGTTGCAGCAATTATTAGATGGGATTGCCAGTTCCTTTCCTTGCTGTGTTTATCTCCCTGAACTCATGTGTCAGGTACCGATTTACAGCTGGGTTGGCTGGAGGAGTGGTAATTTCATGTGAGAAATCATGACCTGGTTAATGTTTGTGTCTGGATGTGGTTTCTAACCTGGCATTCTGTAACCTGGTTATAGTAAGTAAGCTCATTATCATCTGGGCTATTTATTGTTCTGTACACATCATCATTGTAATTTTCAGTGCTTTTTTTTCTAGAAGTAAAGGGGGGGGGGAAAGAGAGAGTACGGTATATAAAAAAAATGCAATGTATAGTCTATATTTTGGTGCAACTTCCCCCAGTTGCAATACGACTTTGAAAATAGGCCATTTTTACTACTAGTATTTTCTTTCATATGAAATATTTTTTAGAAGTAAATAGTTTACTCAGTCCTACTGTCAAAAAAGGGGAAGTATGTGGTAAGTTTCTTATTTCTTAATCTTTGGCGGTTCTTCATAGTATTAATTATAAAGCTATATTATCTAAGCATTTAAGATTCTCAACAAAATTTATCGAAAAGCATGAGATAGACTTTAGAGTTATTCATATTATAATTATTTTTTACCATGGACGTGAAATTACTTTAGGCTGGGGCAGAATTAAAGTAAGAAAGTACTAACAACAACACAATTTAGGACACAAAAGGTGGTGGTATCACGTGTATCTGCGTATGCCCTGAAAAAAAAGCACTGGTATTTTGATTATAATTTATAGTAATATTTTATTACTAAAACTTCTTTGTTGTAAGAAATAATATAAAACTCTTATTTTTATCTGGCAGGTGACATAGTCATGATGGTACCCGTGCCCCGTGAGGGACCTAGTATTGGATGGACAGACATGAAAGATGGAATGATGAGTGCTAAATTGGTTAGATTCCTACAACGTGACATTGATGAAGGGAGAGTGTACTATAAACATTCTGGAAAAAATTTGCTATCTGACAGATTCACTTTTGAGGTAACTATTTCCAGTATTTATAGCATGTTGAAGTGAGCACTTTAAAAAAAAAAGATCAATTGTCTGCCTCCCACAAAAAGCAAAGAGGAAAGTAATTTTTACAGACCCCCTCCTCCCCAAGATAAAAAAATGAAATAGAAACCCCCTTTTAAAATAAAATAGAATCCCCCGTTTCTCCTTAGCAAAGTCATATCGATGCCCCTGCCAAAGACGAATGTGTCGGGCCATTGACGCAAATAAAACGGTGACACAACACATTTCCATTCTCTGGACTACATCGTGCTGGAAATCTAATAGGGCCATGGTCCTGCTACAAGAGAGATCCAGTGGAATTTTGAGAATGAATGCTGAAGAATATCTACGGCCATAATTTTTTATGAATGTTAAATTGAACAATGAAACCTCTACATTTGTTCAGTAATGTTTCATTTTTTGTTGATATTTCTTCTTTGGATTAATTTGGTAATGAGAATATATTTTATTAGTGAATATTTATCTTTGTGTCAAATACTTTGATTTATTTGCTCATCTTAATGAGTAATTTTTGCAGCTTATGTTACAGTTTTTTCATGAGTATACCAAGTATGTATACTCAAGAGATTGTATAAGATTGTATGTAGTATGTATACTCAAAAAAATGTTTGTATATTGAAAAATTCTCAAGACAATTAGTGGTTTATGTCATATTAAAAATGCATCATTTTGTGGTTGTATGAATTTATTTTCTCAAAATTTTATGAGGTTTCTGACACATCAAGTCCGCCTAACACCCTGAAACATCAAGTATTTGATATTGTGGTTCTAGATGATGGTACAGAGGACTTTATTCAACCATTGATTGTCCCAGGAGAAAAGTTAGGATTTACAGTAAGCATTACAGTACAGGTTTGATAATTCTGAGCTGCAAGTTTTTATCTTCAAACAAACTGATTACTCTAAAGAGTGGCTAAATAATCATGCTTTTTCTTGATTTTATAATTATAAGCACAAAATTATTACACTTCATCCCTTTCCAAGATTGAACATAATTTTTATAAATTAACATTTTCTAGCATAAAAATGTAATTTAAAAAAAAAATTACTTTAAAATAAATATAAGCACAAAAATACATAAAATATGTTAAATAACAGTTTTACATTGAAAAAAATACACAGAATCAACATTTTTGTCTATTGTCTTTCCCCAAGTGGTTTGTGATCCACTCTTGCCGTTAAGCATAGGGGTGATTGGAGCTCGAACTTGCGTTCTAAAGCCAGATGTGTGGCCTTGGCTGTGCTATGACCTTGTCTGTTCAGGATGTCCCTGACATTTTCTATCCATCTTTTCCATGGTCTTCCTCTGGCTTTGTACCCAGATACTTTGTACAGCTAGATGACTACACATATAATTCTGTAATTGAAACTGATACTCAGCAAAAGAGAGTAGCAAAAGGAATGTTTGTTTGTCCGTAACTTGATAAGAAACTTTTGATGGTAATGTTATTTCTGTGTATTTGTTCAACATAAAACTACAATTAATCCATTTTAAATTAGATATATTTTCTATATAGGCTACAGTTTTACTGAATTCTCCTGTTCATTACGTAAATTACGTGTGTACCAGTCAGACATAAGAAGTTTGTGCCAGTCAGACATAACAAGTGTGTGCCAGTCAGACATAACAAGTGTGTGCCAATCAGACATAACAAGTGTGTGCCAATCAGACATAACAAGTGTGTGCAAGTCATACATACCAAGTGTGTGCAAGTCAGACATACCAAGTGTGTGCAAGTCATACATACCAAGTGTGTGCAAGTCAGACATACCAAGTTTGAGCAAGTCAGACATAACAAGTGTATACAAGTCAGACATACCAAGTGTGTGCCAGTCAGACATACCAAGTGTGTGCCAGTCAGACATAAAAAAGTGTATACAAATCAGACATACCAAGTGTGTGCAAGTCAGACATAACAAATGTGTGCCAGTCAGACATACCAAGTGTGTGCCAGTCAGGCATAAAAAAGTGTGTGCCAGACAGACATAGAGGATTTAATAAGTTTACTAATATATAACATTATTTATAAGTATCTGATTTACATTCAATAGGTCATGGAGAATCAAATTGCTACCATTACTTCTGCACATTTTACGTTTGGTGACCACTCTCTTCCGCAAGATCTGGTGTACAGAATTACTACTCTACTTAGGGATGATGAGGGGACAATTGAGCATATGGATTTTCCATTTAGTCCAGTACTACAGTTTACTCAAGCAGACATCAATAACAGAAAAATCATTTATCGACCCCCAGATGAGGATATTGGCACAGAGGAGAGAGAGGTCAGCTTTATATTTGTAGGTAGGTCACTTCAAGAAATAGATTATGAGGAAGCACTGTAAATTTAAATACAATTTTACATCTGATTTTTTTAACAATAAGAAACCCTCATTTTGAATCTTGTCAACTATTTGGGTTCATATTTGGTTAACGCTATCATTCCAACATTCTATAAAATTTGTGCCAATCTGAAATTTGGTAAAATTTTGTGACATTACCGACTGCTGGCTTAGTTCTAGACACAAAATGGCTACTGTAGGTTTCTTAAGCATACCTACAGCTGATAGAGATGCAGTACACATGTTACAGTCTTTCCCCACCCATAGAACCCTCACTAAAGTCAGTCTTTATCTAAATAAATATCTCTATGTCTACGCACTGATGGATAATTATAACCAAGAGAATGATCAATTAAAAAATGAAGAACACAGATATGCCTGCTCCTTGTAATTTATTTCATTCTGCTTTCTGCAAAAAAAGGTAGGACTGTTAACCAAATACGAACCATAATATGTAATATATCTCCAATATAGGCCTAATATATAACATATATCCAAAATATAATAAGTATCATTATGTGTTCACCTGAAATACTCCCGGTAAATTAGAAATTTCCAAAAACGAATAATTTTACATATTTAAAATGTAAAGCATCATTGAAAAATCTGGAGTATTTAATATTGACATCTACATGTTTTATTGACCAGATTAAGACCTTGGTTGTCTAAAATGCCATAAACTTTGGACATTTGTTTTAATTTGGTAAATTAGGTGTAGATAGAAACGCATATTTTCATCAAGTTTATGTTTTAGTCTTCTCAGTGTGACAATGGTCCAACTAGATTTCCAACAAAATGTAGTTCAGAGAATAGAAATGCATTGTGTTACTGGTTTATTTGAGACAATGTCCTGACACATCCGACTTCAGCAGTCAATATGAGTATTAGGTTTTGTGATTATTTCTGCCATCTATTGGTTTCACCGATGTTGCTTTGTGTCAACCCCAAAACTAATGCAGTGTACTATTCTTTAATCTGTTTTATACCTTTTGTTTACTGAAGGTCTTTTGGTCAAAATAAAAATTTAGCTCACTTTTGAACTTCAGTAACATAAGGGAAACATACGAATTACAAATGTATTTCATTAACATTTTGTTCAGTATGAAAATGTTTATAAAGTTTTTAATTTTATTTGACCACAAGTTACTAGTACCAGGTACGCCTAGATCCAGTTTAAGATGTAAAATATTTCTCATATGGTTTTGTCTATAGTACTTTACAATGAATCATTTTATTTCATTTTTATCTGATATTCTATTCTGCAGTGAGTGGTGGCAGACAAGACAGGGAGTTTGCTGAACATAAGTTCACCATTAGAATAATTCCTGTCAACAATAATCCACCTGTCTTCATAAATCTTAATCCAAATGTCACTTTGACTGAAGGTGGAATTTACCCATTGACTTCTAGTCTTTTAGAGGTCATTGATCCAGATAATAAATTAGAAGATCTTGAGGTCATCATTGTGAAGACTCCAACCAATGGAGTGGTTGAAAAGATAAAAGAAGGAAAAACTGTTGTAAAAATTGGTAAGATTATTTACTAGTTTTTTGTACTTTTATTTTGCCTGTGTGGCAAACTGAGCCTGGACTTAGGTTTAGTGGATAAAGAATAAGGCTGATGTCTTCTTTCCAGTCATGTCATAGGAGGCAACTAAGGAAAGTTGGGGGATTAACTAACTGGTGAAAATAAATCATCATTGTCACATATTGTCTCCATTTCTTACTTTTGTCTTCTATAAAATAATTGACCATACATGGATGACAAAGAAATGCAGGCCAGTGAAATTTGCATCTTTGTTTTTTTGTGACATACTCCTAGGTGGTGGAGAATGCAAGATGTGCCATGCTGTGGATGGGTCAAAAATCTGATAGAAGAATGATGAGTTAGTTGGCTCAGAAGTGTGTACTGTGCTCCTGGCGGGACAAGGTAATTCCTGGAATAGAATGCCTCCCACCAGGAACTAAACATACATCCATAAATCTCTTCATATACCACCCGACCCCCCTGCCCTTACACATCCATACCTTTGAGACCTTATATGTGTTCAGGTGTCAACTCATTTACACAGCTGAGAAGAACCTGTGTTGTCAGCTAAGCTATGGGCTGTTAAAAACTTCTCACAGCTATAGGAATTATTTCATCATCATCATGTGTCAAGAGCTATCTGCTCACAGCTAAAGGAATTATTTCATCATTGTCATCACTTTTCTTAATTTGTCAGTTGATTCCTTGTATAGATCAGTGATTTCCTTTTATATTGTATTGTATTTGTGTTCTAGTTCAACCACCTCTTCAAGTATTTCTTAAGTTATGTCACAGTATCTCTTTCTAATTTGTGTTTCTTGTTTCTTAGTATTAATAACTTATTTTTAAAATCAATAATATGTAAGTTGCACTTAAGATTGATTACTTCCATGTATTGGTTACTTCCGTGTATTGTTACTTCCATGTAGTGGTTACTTCCATGTAGTGGTTACTTCCATGTAGTGGTTACTTCCATGTATTGTTACTTCCATGTAGTGGTTACTTCCGTGTAGTGGTTACTTTCATGTATTGGTTACTTCCATGTATTGGTTACTTCTGTGTATTGTTACTTCCATGTAGTGGTTACATCTGTGTAGTGGTTACTTCCATGTATTGGTTACTTCCATATATTGGTTACTTCCATGTATTCTTTACTTCCATGCATATTCATTCATTCTTTGCTAACATTCTTTTCTAATCACCAAGTGCAACGGAGCATATGGGACAATTACTTCCTGTATGAGGATTGAGGTTGAGGATATTACTGCAGCCCTCATATGGCTCTCTCATAGACCTCCCTGACAAAACATCAAGAGTTATCTGTTCCTTGCAGTGAGTTCTGCAGCAATTATAATGCAGAGGTGAAAACAATATCAGAAACTCTAATATATCACCAGCAAATACAAAAATGATGCAACTCGTTCAAATAACCGAGTAATATTCACAGAGTCTGCTCTACAAGCCTTCAAAAACTGAAATCCAACAGCAGAGAAAAACATAAGCAACATACTTCAAGCTACAAACATACTTATATCCTATGGCATCAATACTACACTACATTGGATACAAGAACACACAAGTAGCAGCAGGAATGAAAGTTCTGATAAAATGGCAAAAAAAGGAAACAATTATGCCCCAACCAGGAATTTCCACCAACCTTAGAACAGCTAAACGTATTATCCACAAAAACTGTAAACAACAATGGATGGACCACTGGCTCAAAAGGAAGAGTGCTATATACAGACATGCCCCAACCAAATCCACATGACAGTATAAATAGACTACACCGCAAAGATCAAACCACAGTATTTAGGCTGTGAACAACACACGTACAACTTATCAAACATCTACAATGAATTACCGCAGACCATACACCATACTGCAACAGACAAGAGGAGCAAAGAGTAAAACACCACCTTATTGAATGCCCCGCACTACAAGACCTACGAAAATAACTGTTACTACCAAACCCCTCCATCACTAACACCCTTTAAACAGACACAACACAGCCGAAGAAGACATGCACCTACAACCACCTGGCAAAGGGAAGAAAGAGTGAAAGCTTGCAACCCAGTGGATCATATAAGTAATTAAGTACTGCAACCCTCCAATTACTCTCTGATACTGAATTTATTAAGGCAATTATAGAGTCTGATTTTCAATCCATACTTCAAGAGATTCAAAACAATCAGGGTCTCTATGAGTAGATGACATCTGTAGGTCATTTCAATCTCCGGGGATCACATGGATTTACTGTCCTGGGTATGCTGGCACTAACAGAAATGAAAGAGCAGATGAGCAGATAGGGTTGCATCCGCCCGTGTGTTGCCAGGGCCTGAAAGGGGAGCAAAGAATAGCAACACTGTTTACCTTCCACGCATGTCGTAAAAGGCGACTAAGGAGGTTATGGGATGGAGTTGGCTGTCCCATCCCTTATAGGGTCAGTGACCTAAAGCCATGCTGAAGTCGGATGTGTCAGGTCGAAAGGTGCAGATATCGCAGCAATGCTGTAAACCATGACACAACGCATTCCGCTCTCCGGACTACATCCTGTTAATCTGCAGGAGTTTGAGAATGAATGCAGAAGAAGAAGAAGGGTTGCATCAAGTACACATATAGTCTGAGTTGAGAATAGATAAGGGGGTCATTTAATTTTCTTAGCGGTCACCTATTAGATGTGGACACAGATGACATATCTAGGATACTTTTTAAAATATTTAGTAGCATGAGAAGGACTAGACTTCTGAGTAGCAGAATGAGGGATGTGATTAACCAACAAGCTATCAAAACTATCAGGATGAAGGCATATATACTTTAACATTTGCTGGAGGGGGAGGGGTGGAACTGAATACCTATGGGCTTGCCAAGAGTGCAATGATGTCAGTTCATAACTAATGGAATAAATATGTTCTGTAGTACATTATATGGTCATCATTACCAAATTTAAGTTAACTGACAAGGCCAAGGTACTGTGGAAAATAATTGGTAACTGAAACAATACAATGATTTTATACACTTGTGTATGTATATATATATAATTATATATAATACATGAGATCATAGTTAAATTCCAAACCTTGGCATCTTGTTTACAAGTGAATTTGTGCAGAAATCCCTGGGGATTATCAATTGAAGCTATAGGCGTACGGGCTATAAAATACTCTTGGCAGGTGTCATGCTAGTATGTTGCAAGGGACTGAATATATATTGGGAAACCTGAGTACAGTGATGTCAATCCTTTGAAAAATAGTAACCCTAAAAGTATTTTTTTAAAAATATTTTATTCTTTTTAAAGTTCAGTATTTCGTTATAATTTCTTGTAAGTGTGACATTAATTCTCTACTATTTTTTTTAAATAAAAATCTCACAGGTGATAGATTTATGTACAGTGACATGTTGAGTAGCTCATTTCAGTACATTCATACTGGTGGAGCTATTCCCTTGCAGGACCATATCAGTCTGTCTGTTAGTGATGGTCCACATAAAACTGAGAACACAATATACTTCAACATAATCAAACTGGATAAATTTGCTCCAACATTGCTTCCGTCAGCAGCATGTCAAGTTAATATCACTGAAGGTTTGTGCTTTCTCTCGAATTGTTATATTTTAAAAATAAATTAGTGGTTCTTAAACTGTGGTTCGCAGACTCCTATGTACTGTAAGGTCTGTGAACAATTGAAGAAATATTCTTGATTAGAAAACTGGCCTCACAGCACTTGGGGCATTCCCATAAGTGCTCCACCCTCTGTTTCAGCAGCCATTTGACTTGATGGTGTTTCGAGTCCAATGCCGCCGAAACAGACGTCGACATCAGGGCACAACTCTGGCCCTTGAGACAGTTTTATTTGTTGTTCTGCCCACCCACGCCGTGCCCGTAACTAGTTCAAGCACAACGTCGGTCTGTCGGAACAACATTATATTATAACTATTGACATTGCCTTTGTTAATACAAAATCGCCTGCTTACTGAAAATGTATTTGTGGCCCTGTTACCTACGACCCAGGAGACATTGAAGTGTATGTTTATATCTGAACATGTATGAGTATCTGATCTGATGTCTTGCTATAATTAATTTTGTGCATATTTTTACAGGAACAACAGAAATTATTACAGGAGAAATAATTGCATTTTCTGACACAGATGATGGCGATGATGACATTCAGATAACTCTTACATCAGGACCTATCCATGGCTATTTTCAGATCAAGAACAAGTTCGGAACTCATAAAATTAGTACTGGAGATAGTTTTTCCCAGGAAGACATCAATAATGCTCGAGTCAGGTAAGACATTGTGACCTGCTGTTCTGTTCTGGTTTTGATGTATATATTACATGAAAACATTCTTCATGACTGCATGTCTTCCTGTTCAGGAGTACAGGGAGTATTGTAAGAGGCAGGATAAATAAAAGTCACTTTGATGTATTATAAGAGGCAGGATAAATAAAATCCACTTTATTGTAAAAATTATTAGTCGAAATGTTGAACCTGTGAATTTGTCCTATTTGTAAAACTGATATTGAACCATTTTAGTTTTATTTGAATAATTTTCACTTACCTCCTGGTAGATATATTTTCTTTCTTGTTTACTTCTTATCATGGAAAGAGGTTGCGGTTAAACAATGGAAATCTAGTAGGACCATTGTCCTGCTTCCAGAGAAATCTAACATTAAAAAAAGAAATATTTATTTCTAAGAGTATTCTCTTTATTACTAATTTCCGTCTTGTGCAATACAACTTTTTAAGGCTTACAGTTAACATATTTCTATTTAACTAAAAATTTTGCTGATGATATGTTGGAGTTATATCATTGCATAACTCTTACTGCATTAACATTTACTAATCCTTTATTTGTGTATGTATACAGATTTGTTGCTGAGAAAGAGATTGGTATAAAACCTATTGGTGAACTCGTGTACCTGAGTGTTAGTGACTCCAGTGGAAATGTTCTGCCCAATCAACTGTTGTCCGTACTCACAATTCCTGTAGATAATCTTCCACCTGCTGTGGTTATTGGCCATGATCTTAAGGTGATGTGCCAGTTATTAATATTTGTGAATATTATTTTTTTTTTACATGTTGTGGTATCATCAAAAATTCTGTTACTAATTTTTGATCTGTAACTAAAACAATATTTTTCAGCAAGACATAATACTATAATAATAATTACAGCCATTAACCCATTGAGATCTTAGGGGAGCTTTATGGATGATATCAGCACAAAAATACATGATCTATGTTATGCTAATACTTCAGTTGAACCATTTTAGTGGGCAGAATTTTACTTAGTAGCTTCCACTTTCTTTCAGAACCTTCGGCAAAGCAGAAATAGCACAATTGTTGTACATTTTACCATAAGTGTTTCCAGACATGTTGACTAAATCACTAGACATTTTTCTTTCATTCCTTCTCAAACTTCCATTGGATTTCTCTTATAGCATTACAATTGTGCTACTAGATTTACAGCAGGATGTAGTCTAGAGAACGGAAATGCCTTATTTGCTGTTTTATTTGTCCCAATGTCTAACTTCAGCATTGAAAACTAGTAAAAAAGCTATGGTTCTTGAAAAAAAAATTGGCACAGATGGTGATTGATGAAAGTCATTACAGATATTATATATTTGGAGGTTGAACCTAGATAACGGTGCATTTAGAGTAGATGTAATGGGGATACCTATCTGAAGGAATATATCACCTGATGATGATATATATATTTTTAAGCAAAGTATTTAACTAAATGAGACGATGATTGGATACATTGCCATGATCATATGAGAGGATAAGTGGGCATAATACCTCAGGAGGATTAAAATATTGGTAGAGTAGCCATGAACCAGCATTTTTTGATCTGCCCAATCAACCAATTTGCCCTATTTGCCATAAACCCAATCTGCCCTATTCACGATGTAGCCATGAACCAGCATTTTTTGTCTGTAGTAATTTTCTAGGCAATATAAATGCATTTTATAATTTGCCAAATTTTTCTGAATGGTCTGGATGCACAATTGCCTGTGGCAGGGATCAAACTCGGGACTTTGGCTGTCACATACACGCACTGTACCACTCCACGACAGAGCTGGACTGAGAGGATAAGTGGACATAGTATCCTAGGAGGATAAATTTTACATGATATCCTGGGATAATAAATAGACTCCTGGGATAAATAGTATCCTAGGAGGGGAACTGTGTGATATCCTTTGAAAATAAATTAGTGATGTCCTCAGAGAATAAGAGGTCATGATATACTTTGACAATAAATTATGGTTCTTTTGAACCCGTCCTGCTATTTTATTATTTCCCTTGGTTATGTTTGTTAGTTTATATTTATAATTTATTAATTTAAATATAAATTTTATTAGGGTTAGGGTTAGTAATGTAAAACATAACTAACCCTAATCCCTGAAAAAAAATATTTAAATTAATTATTGATATAACATTAAGACATCTTGAACAGAGACTATGAAGATAAACAAAACACCAGTACAGTTAAATGTATCTGTCAATGGTACACAACTAAATCAAGTCCCAGAGTTTAAATACCTAGTAAGCATATTTATGGAGGATGGCAAATTCAACAGAGAAATTGAAACAAGGTGCCAAAAAGCCATTGCTGTGTCTTACCAGCTGTCACCAATACTTAAACACCCATCAATCTGCATAGCTACAAAACGACAATTGATAAACAGTATTTTTATACCAACTTTGTGTTACCAATGTCAAACATGGTCCTTAACAAAGACACCAGCGAAAAGATCACAGTTTGCAAAATGAGATGTTTGAGGAAAGCTATAAATGTCATGAAAAGAGGCCACTGGAGAAATGAAGATATCAGGAAAGAAGTAAAGACTATCTCAAGTCAAGACTACATCGAGAGGCAGCAAACCAGATGGTTTGGTCACATCATGAGAATGGAACCTGCACAATCAGCCATTCATGCATACATCAGCAGAAGACCGGGCTGCAAGGCATGAGGAAGATCAAGAAATAGATGGACAGAGACAATCAAATAAATATTAAATGGACATGGGCTTACCATAGCCAATGCAACTCAAATGGCCAAAGACAAAAAACTCAGAATTTACCCCCTTAACGGCACAAGTGGAAATGACAATAGATAGATAGATAATATTAAGATTAATTAATCCTAAAACAAACAGGAAGACACGGTTCCAAATCAGAATCTAAATTATTATATCCTGAGATGATAATTAGAAATAATAACTTTTGGCAGTTAGGTATAGTATATCCTGTGCAGATGTGGATATGGTGTCGTAGAAGAAGTGTATATATATTCAGTTACCACAGGTCTCTAACCATGGATTTTATGTAGGGTCACCAGCTGAAACATTTAACTAAGACAATATAGAATTTAAGGTAACTTTCATTTTTAATCTGTGTTTTTGAATGTTTAATATTGAATATAACCCATTCAAATCTGAGTTTTATATTCTATGTTCTCCATAGATTCACTGAAGCAATCCATAGCTACATGTTAGTTATTTAGTCAAGAGATCATCATTACTGCACACAAGACACATCCATAAGTGCTCAGATCTCCCCCTGAGCATATTCTCAATTTTATGAGGACTGACAGTTCCATTGATTAACAGATCATTATTTGCCGACCATAATATGTTCATTTCTTTCCATGCCACATTTCAAGCCCAGCTACTTTATTCTAGATATGGAAAAGGAATCATCATCTTCATTAATTTCTTTTGATCATGTAGTTTCTCTCAGTTTATGTCATCACAATCCATTGCTCTGCCATTTGATGCAGTAACAGAACTTGCTAATCTATCTGCTTTCTCATTGTCTTAAACACCTGAATAACCAGGCACAAAAATTAATGTGGCACCCTCCAATTAAAACCTCCCCACAGCATCAAGCCACTTTTCATTAATACATCTTGTATTCTCCTGATCATGCTCAATGAGTTTCTGAGAATGCAGACATGAGTGTACTCTGTGTGCCTATTCAGCTCAAGTTCACTCTGTTGTACTTTGTTAACCTTACCACATTTCATGTTCTCATATTTTTCTGGGTTTTCTCTTCCTTCTTTTCAGGTTGAGGAGGGTGGAGAGGCAGCAATTAATTTGGAAATGATTTCTGTGCAGGATATAGATACACCACTTTCTCATGTTATATTTACTGTGGAGACTCCACCACAATTTGGAATCCTGCTGAACAGAAAACTAGGTGAAGGTTATTCTGTAATATTTCCTTAAAATATATTTTTGGTGTTAACTTGGTAGTGAAAAATTGAAATAATTCTTAGCGCTTATAGGACTGAATGAAGTCCATTCTAGCAGCACCGAATTGTCTTGCAATTTAACCAAACAGGTTTTCTGCACTTGACCAATCATATCTGCAGGAAAAGATGTGATCTCATCAAGACATTCAACCTGTGTACTCAAGTCACTGAGAATGGACCAATCAAGACAAGGACTATTACCCATGTTACATTCTGTCTGCCTACCCACTCAAATGCCCTGGTCACAGCCATAATCTCCATGGTCATACTACTTGTATTCACAGCAAAGGCTGCACTCTCCTTCCTGATTGTTTTACCTGCGCACTGAGCTGTGAAGGCCCAAACACTGTGAACATGTCTAATCACAGATCCATCAGTGTATATAATCACATCCACCCTCTTTGGCATTCTCACTGAGCAAATCCTGCACCTCTTGCTCCACAGCTGTGGGAGACCATTCTCTGCATTCTCTTCTAAGTGTTATTACTACTCTCAAACCCCATCGAGGCCAGCACCGTGCAGTGGTGATGGGGTTTAGTTCAGCCATCAGGGGCTGGAAACTAAGACTGGTCAGGCAGTTCCACTCGAGCAGGACCATAGTCCTGCCCAAGTAAGCAGAGTGCTGAAGACGGAGGCAACCAGCCAAAAGGCGCACATATAATCAGGATGCCACGCACAAAACACAATGGAAACTACTCTCAAACAAGTTTTGAAATCTGTGTGTAGACCTATCTATTCTGCACATGCTGCCACATCTTGCAATAATCACATGCTATGTATGACATCCTCATCACGTCCCATCCATGACTTCCCTCTCTTAAGTCTGCTACCTTTAACTTTCTGTATTTCGGAATACAACTGCTGTTCCTTATCTGCATATATTTGAAGGTACACTCATGCACTCATGCATGGCAATACCGTAATCTGTGCTCAGCCATTGGACAGTCGAGTAGGTACCATTTAGTTCTTGTTGATGTGTCTCTTGTGCACCCAAGAATGATGCGCATTGTGTTATTTCTGCTTGCTGATAAGCCAAATTTGACACCACCAAATAAAATTCTACCCAGGCTGAAGATAGTGTTGTTTGCAGAGCTTTTTGTGCTGATGTATCCAGTGTGGCACCCCTACAACCATGACAGATTATGGGTCTTTTTATTATTATTATTATTATTGATTGTATCAAACATTCTTCATTCATAGAGTTGTACCTAAATTATTTTATTCTTTCCTTTTAAAAGGCACAGAAAAGACAAATGCACAGGATGCTATATTTTCATTTACTCCAGCTGAACTTACTGCTGGACACATATTTTATGTGCAGTCTGATCATAAGGACAAAGAGCCAATTGAGGATTCTTTTCTTTTCTCGGTTAACGATGGGAAAAATAAATCACCAATTCACATGTTCAATATCTCTATAAAGGTTTGTCATACTGTTTGCCTGATGACTATATGTGACCCAGTTTGTCATACTGTTTGCCTGATGACTATATGTGACCCAGTTTGTCATACTGTTTGCCTAATGACTATATGTGACCCAGTTTGTCATACTGTTTGCCTAATGACTATATGTGACCCAGTTTGTCATACTGTTTGCCTAATGACTATATGTGACCCAGTTTGTCATACTGTTTGCCTAATGACTATGTGTGACCCAGTTTGTCATACTGTTTGCCTAATGACTATGTGTGACCCAGTTTGTCATACTGTTTGCCTAATGACTATGTGTGACCCAGTTTGTCATATTGTTTGCCTAATGACTATGCCTGACCCAGTTAGTCATTCTGCTAATCTACATAGTTTATCAAGTAAATTTGATTCAAGTTGGTCTTCTACTAATATGTTTGCACCCATGTGTATGGTAGAGATATCTACACAGCTGGGCCTATGTTGAAAAGATAGGTCTAAGAAAAAAATCAGAGTCTATTTCTTTGGATAGTAAGGCTATTCAATTTTTAGAATTATTCTGGGATATTAGTTTCTGGAAAATTTGCAATGATGCACCACAGAGGCTGAAAAATGTTAGCGTGAACCATCCACAAATTGTTTTACACTCTACACCCAATAACATTTGTTCTATGTGTACTTTTAAATGTAATCAGTGACTTTCAAACATAGGTCTAAAAGGAAAGACTTTTCTAAAATAGTAAAGACCAAATTTTAGTGCAGTTATTGTGCCACTTATCTGTGCCTAATGGAAAATGTCTACATGCTGGGAGGACTGCATATAAAGCAAGAATACTGGACAGCTTGAGATCAGTCAATATTATCTCTTACAGGGCTATCTGACAAAATATTTGTCATTTCCATTTTTCCTCTCAGGACCAATCGACAACCTATTTGTTGTTTGGAGATCTAAAGAGTTAATACTCTGTAGTACATTTATATTCAATTCCAGTGTTTCCAAATCAGTGTAAATGATACTCGACACAATTTCTGTCTGTTTTTAAACAATCGTTGCTTGTGCAACATGTATTTGTGATTCTAAAACTTCACTCATAACATCAGAATTTCAATTGTTGATTTCTTTCCTGTTTTTTTTCAGGTTGCTTCCTCATCTATTCTCCAAATATTATATAAACATTATAAATTATAAATTTAAAAATGTGATAAAATGTTTGGGCATTATATGCGTAAATGATGTGTTTAGTTTTGTTGAGCTGGTTGTGTAAGAGAATATTATTCATTCACATCTAGTGGTAAGTAGGCCTAGAAATTTTATAATTTTTTTCTCTCTTTCATATCCCTCATCTATATCTAATTTTATATATAATTATTGGCAGTAATATTATGTTTAACTAATGTAAATCTGTTTAGCATTGAGTTACTGAAGGCTTTCATTTATGGATCATGTTCTAGGATTATATTTTAGCAATTTTCTAAACATTGAGTAACAATAGTACGTACAAATTTTATGTTTGTAAAAAACCTGAAAAATTTATGGCATGACCAACGTAAAATAATATTTAAAAAATGTATTTATAATTAAATATTAATTAAACTTTCCTGAGATATGTAAGGATATAGTAACAAATATAGTAGTTTGGTGACATATAAGTGCATAGAATGAGATTAAATAAAGTTTTAAGTGAAATTTGTTATCTAATTTTGTCATAGGCCTATAATTTTTAAAAAATGTCTACTTATTTATTTTAAAAACAATTATCAGATACATGTTTAACCACTGTAAGCATATAGAAAATTCATTGCAGAACGTTTAGGTTAACAATATATATTATAGCAAGTATAATTACATATTTCATAATAAAATTTATGATATCTGTCATAGATAAAAATTCATGCTGAAAAACAGGCTTGTAAAATCACGGTTTTGCCCCTGACCCAGTAAGAGTTATATAACAAAATATAATTTTAGGTCTTATTTCTTTAAAATCACTACAATCTTATGGAATGCTCTTTCTTGTCTATTTTGTGCTCAGGAGCCAAAGGTTTTTAAGGGACAGTTGGTCAGGGTTCAAAGGGTTAATATTTGAAGGTACATTCATAATAGAAAATTATTTTATCTGATGCAGGTAAAAAAAACTTTCAGACAACATTCACATCAAAACTTGTAAGAGATGCAATTTAACTAATTCCATAATATTTAGTACTGCAGTCCTAAAATAAAGTTCTGAAGCAACATATCAAGAATAATTTGTGCATGCAATTTTGCAATTGCCCAAATCACTCTCTGATTCAAGATCTACATATGATGTAGTGTGATACACATTTTATGGAAAAAACCAGTAAACTTGGCTAAAAATAATTAATAAAACAAATCCATATTTGCATTGGAGATTTTGGTTATATCTGTTGAAGAGGAGAAAGTGTTATTATAAAAATTGATTATCAGAGTTTGTCTTAAAAAAAGAAAAAAAGAACTATTTGTTTGTTGGTAAAATAAAACATAAATGGCTGTTTACTTTGTCTCCAGTTGGTTAATGATGAACCACCCAGATCTGTTACAGAACAATTGTTTGTGGGAGAAGGAAAGACTGTGACACTGACTAATGCCACAATTTTTGTTGTTGACTTGGATACACTAGCTAAGGATCTGATATTTACAGTCATAAATACTCCAATCAATGGATACATGATGAGCAAAAGGTTTATTCAGGATCCACTGGAAAAAGCTGTCTTGCTGAAAGAAAAGTCAACATTCTCTTATGAGGTAAAAACATTTAATGTTACAAGAAGGAAGTACTAAATAAAGCAAAAAGGTTACTAAAGAATACTTTGGCGAGAGAAACAGGTTCAAGTCATTTTAGCTGTTTTATGGTTTTTGTGATTTTGATAGTTATTTGTTTCTTGAAAAAGGTCCCAGTTGGACCGCAGGATAGAAAATTGTCCTTGTTCTATGTTTTATTGTTAGTTATTTATTTTTTATTATTGATAATTAGTTATTTTTTTGTAACCTTTTTACATTATTTAGTACTTCCTTCCTATTCATTTGGTTACTGTGGCACTCTCCATTTTGTTGGTATGAATACCTTGATCTCTGATAACATCTAGGAAAAGCACATCAAAATCATTAAAAAGTATGGAGAAAGTTGAAATAGATTTCCATAAATTGAAAAACACCCTGTCAAATATGTGTTTGTCAAAGGAAATGAAAAAAAGTCCTTCATTGCTCTATGGAGAACATTTGCTGTATGGAAGAAAATGATGGACAATAAACAAAGAATTTGAAAATTATAGAGCCCATAGATTTGATTCTACTGAAGGATGCTGAGAATCTCATGGGCAGCTAGAAACCTAAAAAGCAGAAATTGAGAAAGATTGAAAGCAAAACAAAGTTAAAAGTTAAAGTTATTAACATAAAAAATAGTTAACATTGATTGACAACATTATAGTGTGAGGAAATTTAAAATGCGATGTAACAGCAGGCTAAATTGAGGGAAAATGAAAAATTGAATGACAGAATAAAAAGCTTGATAGTTTGACAAATATTGCATGGCGGAGAGTGAGCAGTAGAACTGATTCGTAACTCCAAGGTTGAATTTTGTGGAGAGCAATGATCTGTGACACCTAAAATAACACATGGGGATATTTACCTCATAACATGTCTTCATCATCACATGACACACTTTCTAGAATGTAGTCTTCATTATGAATCTATTAAATTCTCCTCAGTCTTGAGCAAGCTGTCCCACCTTATTTAGGGACATGTGCAGGCATTCCTGTATGTCTTCTGTTCAGCGGTATTTTGGTCGACCTTTAATCCTGTTCCCTTCTATCATCTCGAGCTCCAATCACCCCTACGCTTAACAGCAAGAGTAGATCACAAACCACCTGGGGAAAGACAATAGACATTCTATCATCCCCTCCAATATCACTCTCTCCATACCGTTATGTCTCTTAATGTGACTGAAAAAAACCAAGCATTTTCTTTAATATGGTGTTCAGAAGCCAGTCCTCTTGGATGCTGATTATGCTTAGCACCTCCTGGTGTGTTGTTCTTGCTGTCCATAGTATTCTCAGAACTCTTCTGTAGCACTTTAATTCAAATGATATGTAACATGCCTTGCAAATCTGTAATTGCAGAATCCCTTACAGGAGATGTAAAAGAGGGTGCTGATAGTTCCTGTGGTTGGTTTGCTGGTATATAATTGAATAATAACTGGCCCATTTGTTGCCAGGGTAAAATAAGGAGAGTAAAGAATAGTGACACTCTTACTTATCCTGCATATTTTAAGATGTGGCCATGGAGGTATTTTTGCGGGTGGGGGGGGGGGTGAATTTGGCTGTCACGGCTCATAGAGGGTCAAAATGACCCAGAAGACATACTGAAGTCAGATGTGTCTGGCCAAAAGGCTCAGATATCACAGCCAAACTGTAAACCATGACACATTTCGCTCTCCTGACAACATCCTGCTAATCAGCAGGAGTTTGAGAAATAATATAAAATAATTGAAGCATATCTCATATAAGGCATTGCTACTCAACCATTGTTGAATTTTTAGGCACCACAATACTTAGAGTCACATTGCCTGCACGGTGGGGACAATCTTCTTTCGAACCATGATCAAGTTCTGCCAGTTGTCTTTGTTAGTCCACTAACCATTTTACCACCAAGCTGACTTGTACTTCTAATTTATCATTTGAAATTAAATTCCATTAAAAAAAGTTGTGCTTGGGAACTAGTCCTCTTCTTCTGAATTTGCTTTCAAACTCCTGCAGGTTAATAGGATGTAGTCCAGAGTACAGAATGTTTTGTTTTGATTTACAGTTAACTGCAATATCTGCATCTTTCAACCTAACACATCTGGCTTCAGTATGTATTCTGGGTCACTTTGATCTTATGTGGGATGGGACAACCAACTCCACCCCAAAACCTTTTTAGTTGCCTCGTACAACATGCATTGAAGGTAAACAGTGTTGCTATTCTTTGCTCCATTTTTGGGTCCTGTTAACACACAGGTGTAGTCCATTATTTTATATTATGTATTGATCAATCTTCTTTATTCATTATCCACTTTTCTAGGATGTCCTGAATGATCTGATTCATTATCCAATTTTCTAGGATGTCCTGAATGAGCTGTTTCATTATCAACTTTTCTAGGATGTCCTGAATGAGCTGATTCATTATCCACTTTTCTAGGATGTCCTGAATGAGCTGTTTCATTATCCACTTTTCTAGGATGTCCTGAATGAGCTGATTCATTATCCACTTTTCTAGGATGTCCTGAATGAGCTGATTCATTATCCACTTTTCTAGGATGTCCTGAATGAGCTGATTCATTATCCACTTTTCTAGGATGTCCTGAATGAGCTGATTCATTTTCTACTTTTCTAGGATGTCCTGAATGAGCTGATTCATTTTCTACTTTTCTAGGTTCTAGGATGTCTTGAATGATCTGATTCATTATCCACTTTTCTAGGATGTCCTGAATGAGCTGATTCATTATCCACTTTTCTAGGATGTCTTGAATGATCTGATTCATTATCCACTTTTCTAGGATGTCCTGAATGATCTGATTCATTATCCACTTTTCTAGGATGTCCTGAATGAGCTGATTCATTTTCTACTTTTCTAGGATGTCCTGAATGAGCTGATTCATTTTCTACTTTTCTAGGTTCTAGGATGTCTTGAATGATCTGATTCATTATCCACTTTTCTAGGATGTCCTGAATGAGCTGATTCATTATTCACTTTTCTAGGATGTCCTGAATGAGCTGATTCATTTTCTACTTTTCTAGGTTCTAGGATGTCTTGAATGATCTGATTCATTATCCACTTTTCTAGGATGTCCTGAATGAGCTGATTCATTATTCACTTTTCTAGGATGTCCTGAATGAGCTGATTCATTATCCACTTTTCTAGGATGTCCTGAATGAGCTGATCATGTACAAGCATGATGACAGAGAATCAACCCAAGATACTGTCACTCTCTACATAACAGATGGAGATTTTGCAGACACTAGCACTCTCAATGTAATCATTGGTCTTGTTAGTGACGAGACACCAAGAGTTAGTGTGAACAGAGGTCTAAGATTGCAAGCAGGTAAGCTCCTATTAACTAAAAAAAATCCTATAATAGATTCATACTATCACATAGGCCTATTATGATTGATGACAAGTATGGACTGGTAGTATTACTATCCACCTGGGGCTAAACAATAGGCAATAGATAGTTTTATATTCAGACACCCCTCCCCCATCCCCTAACTAATCAGAACATGACTTGGTAATTACCTAGGAGCCTGGTCTACATATCACACATTTTAAGAAATCAGCGCCAATCTAAAATGTTTAGTGATTTGCCAGCATCAAGCTACCATAGTATTCCTAGTTACACAGTGGCTGCCGTAATTGTGCTTTGGCTGATAAATTCATTACTACTGTTGTAAGGAGAGTTTCCAGATGCAAAAATATACATGGGGAACATGCTATAATGTTAACCTATTATTTGCAGGTACTGCACTGTTAAAAAAACATATTGAGCTGGTGAGTAAAGAATAAGCACCTAGTTAATGTTTAGGTTTTTAACACCAGAGAAATAATCAATAAAAACATGGAAACCAGAATTTTATTCTCCTATTTATATTATATTTGGCTATATTTCACTTCACATCCCACAAAATATGTAGGCCCTTCTCCTAGGAAAGAACCTATGACTTTGGGTACTAAGAATTTAGAATTAAGCCAAATGGTTGGGAAAATCACATCCCTTACCCTCATGATTTTGGACAAAACGATTATCAAAATTTTTAATGAAAAAATAGGGAATTACACAGAAAGGTGAGCTAATAACCCTGAAAATATAGGTTACCCACCTCCTCTCCATTACTGAAGACGCACATACTGCCCTGCCTAATATGTTTGATGGCAAGTATGGACCAGTAGTGTCACATCTACCTGAGGTGACAATAGATGGTTTCACATCTATTTTAGTTTGTTCAAAAGAAAACCTGTACATATAATGCACAAAGTCATAAAAACCTTACATAAATAAAAAAGCAAGCTACAGAGCAGATAAATACATTTAGACCTAGTCATATCATAATCATTAATTAAAAATCAATGACTACAAATATTTCAAAATTATTTTCATGAATTTTTGTTTTGAAATTTTTTCCGTGGTTCTTTTATTTTAATTTGCTGTTCATATTATTCAATTTTTAAGTTGTATTATTTTATCTAGATATAAAATTAATACTTCACTAAGTCTGTGATTTAAGTAAGTAAATAAATGAGTAAGTAAGTAAGTAAAGTTCCTTTTTCCAAGAATTTGAGGAGTAAGGCACCTATTAAGGAATAAATAAATCCGCACGCCTATTTTCAATTCAGTTATGCATGATATTCTTAAAATTACATTGAATCAGTCTCTTGGCTATCCTTATTTACAAACTTGACAAAATGATATGTAGATACTGTGTTAGACTAAATTTACAGTGCTTGCTTGTAAAAGATTAATATGAAACTTATGAAAAGAAAACTATATCAATGATGTAAAATTATATTACCAAATATTGCTGTAAAGGTTACACTGTACACATGGAAACCTGCAGGATTTCTTGTAGGTGGACGAGGTGTCAGTCTGTGATTCATGGCTGAGAGACTTTGTTGAATAATAATTCTGTTTGTTTAGTTGATTTCTGTTTGTTTAGTTGATTTAGCATTTCTACTCAATACTAGTTAGAAATTTAGTAATTTCAAGGGGTGGGAGTTAAAATTCCTGACTTTCCTTGATCTATGTTGTGATCACTGATGACTGTAAGAGTAACCCTTAAAAAGTTGACATGTCAAGGCTTTACTTCGGAAAGTTTGAAGAATGACCCCATGGGATCATCATCAATATGGAGTCTATGATGGTGATACAAGTCAGGAGGTTCTGAAAATTTACTTGCTAGGAAGCTGAGTAGGCCTACTTGTGGGTAAAACCATTGACTTACTCTGCTCAACATTGACTGACTCACTGCTCAACATATCAAAATATATATTTTGACATTTATTGCAGAATATTGATCTGTAATGTGTGAATTTATGTTGAGTTAATAATCAAATTTCTATTCTAGTTTTCTGCAAATTAATGAAATATTTAAAGAAATAACTATTTTTCAGGTTTCAGTGCTGTGATCAAATCTAGTGACCTGCAAGCTACTGATCTGGACAGTGAGGACTCACAGATTGTGTACACAATCACAAAAGATGCACCAGCTGGACATCTTCAATTTAATGATGGCCAAGTAACCTATATTCTTTCAGCATTCACTGCTACTGCAACATTTAAACAAAGTGACATTAATAATGGTGAGATCAACTTTTAAAATAGCTTGCATAAAAGGAAATTATTTGTGGGAAAATATATTTGATACCTTGAACACAGAGACAAATAAACAATACTTGTTAAATTTCTAAGATCAAAATCCTATTTCACAACCAAAAAACTTGATTACGTCAAACCAATACTTTATATAATGCTTTCTTCTACTAAAAAATCACTCTCCAGTGAATACTTGACCATGTTTGAGTGGGAAGGAAGCAGTTGACAAACTGAAGAAATGAGCTGCTGGCCACAGTTTTCACCAAGCACTACACTATTAACATGTGAACAGATCTTGAAAAATAACTACAGGCACAAATGGCTACATCAATGGGCCACCTCAAAGAATTTTTAAACACCAAGAGAAGTCCTACTTAATGGACCCACTAAAATAACTTAAGAGAGCCAATTAGAGTCTAATATTCCAACTGAGAACAGGTCATGCTCTTATCAATAAACAAACATCTGAACAGAATAAATCCACTACATAATCCAAACAGTAGAATCACAAAGAAATATTTGAACATCTGCTGCTCTAGTGTCCAAAATTTACTGACATCTGAAGAAACCTGCTTACAACACTTCCAACCAAACACTCTACATCATACTTGGAGAGGACCTGTACTTTTGTCAGAATAGCTATGGGCTGTCAAGAGCTACTTGCTCACAGCTGAAAGAACTACTTTATCATCATCATCCCCTCAAAAAAGATAGAAAAAAACACATTAAAAAATATAGAGGATTACAGTCCAGCTAAGTGGCATGTGTGGTCTTACAAGATTTTTCTTCACTCATCTGTATCATTGAAGATAGAAATTGCTGGAAGACTATGTGCTAAAGCATTCAATATGGTACCCCTAAATACAAATCTTGACAGGTTACAGGATATTAGGATAGGATCTATCTATCTATGTTCCTTCAGCACTGAACACGGTGCATAGGGCAGAAACCAGAGCTGTCCAGTTCAAGTGATGTGATACTATTGTGTGGAATTCTTTGATGTTGTTGAGACCCATAGTCATACCCTCTTTGACAGTTGTTCTGTGAAGAGTCTCTCTTGATCTTCCTCTTTTTCTTTTAGGATAGAATAGGATATATATAATTATAAAAAAGCTAGAAAATATTCAATCAGGTATGGGCTGTAGTAATACAATACAACATCACTTCGAACAAATGGCAGTGATTACTTAATGATACTGGTCTGGGGGCTGTTATAGTGTGTGACCATCCATTGCTGTTTTCTTCTTATGATTTCCTGTTCTACCAGAGTACATCTTACTCTTACCATACTCTCATGCAGAGTGGTGTGATAACTTCAACAACATTCTCTTGACTAAAATGATAATAACTATGAATTGAATATTATTTATATTTAAAAAAAATGAATTTACAAGATACAAGAAACTAAAATATTTCATAATTAATCTTGTACAGTGAAATCTCATTATAACAACTTGGTGAGGACAAACAAAATATGAATGTAATAACAGAAATTCTCTATAGTACAAAGATGATGATAAAGTACAAACTATAAAAAAATAAATATAATTGGGGATTGTGAAAAGAGTTGTTATATAGGGAAATTTGTTATAAAAGAATACGCTATAAAGGGATTTTACTATAATTTTGTTTACATCTTAAGTTAATGGTGGATTTTTAGGATTTTAACATTTTCTTAAGTGGCGTCATACTTAAGTGAGTGGTAGATATCAGATTTTGTGCACAACAAAAGCATTCAATCTCCAGTACAAGTAACTCTCCAAAAACAGTCTGTCGTTATAGTTGCCTAGAAGAAGTGAGTTCATTTTAGATGGTTAAGATATTGGTTTGATTTCATTTGGGCATGCAGACCATCTAGAAACCAATGGCAAACCTACTAAATGTAAATATTTCCTAGAAAATCACTACAGCCAAAACATGTTGGATTGATTGTTGCATCTTGAATAGAATATGCTATTAATTTGAAACACAACAGAAAAAATTGGTATTGAGTCTTTTTGAATGGAAATATTGCTTTCTGAAAGGGATTGAGTATTGTTCATTTTTTATATAATACTTTATGAGGAGCTTTAGTTCACAACACATATTAATAAATCAAAATGTAAAGTTTATTTTTGTACCCATGTGACAATTTTAAGAAAATAATATTGATTTTTCTCTCAGGTTACATTTACTACATTCATAACTTTGGAGAACAAACTGGCAATATGCTGTTCAAGTTTAGCCTGAATGATCCTGAAGGAAATCACCTTATAGACCAGGATTTTTTCATCACAATTCTTGGTATGCTAAGCAGATTTTGGTTCTTATTGATTGAAATATTTAAAAATACCACTAATTTCTAAATTGTTACATAAGATTATTGGCTACTCTGTTTTTTTAATTTTTAAATTCAAGTTGGGAAAAAACTTAAATTCAGAAATGTACACCTGTGTATAATTACATTTATTGCATTACAAAACAACTCCAGGATTTGCATATTTCTTACTGTCAATAAATTGTATTGATTTATCTAATTTTAGATTGTGTGCATTTAAAATATAATTTTTGGTTTAAAAATATACAGAGGATCATGTGCCACCACTATTGATTAACAACAAAGAGTTTCTGGTGACTGAAGGCACAAGAGAAAAGTTGACTACAGATTTATTGTCCTTCACGGATGCAGAAACAGATCCTGGTAGTTTGACTTACACTATATTAGAACAACCAGACCTGGGACATCTGGAGCTGTTAAGTCAGCCAGGTATGTGGGTGTGTTTTAAACAGTTGGAGTAATATTCTTTAGGGATGTCTAATTATTAATTAGTAGATTCTGTTGATAGTTATTTTGTCATGTGGGGGAACTTATTTGCATAGTTTAGGGGCCTATGTTTGTCTGTTTGACGTGTCCGTTACAGAATATTGTTTTCACTGCCACTCCGTAAGCTTCTCAGTTCTGTGCAAGCTTTCCAGCCTCCTCTAATGTCATTTTCAGGTCTTTGATATCTTGTGTCCATCATGGTCTTGGTCTGCTTCTTGTTCTCTTTCCTTTGACTTTTCTTTCCAGGATTGATCTTAATTTTATCCATTATTAATGATTGAAATTGCAGTATACAGTTTAGTTCTTGTCTATCATTAACATAAAATCAAATCGCAAATTGAACTTCAGACAACCGAGATTTGATTTTTGAAAAGAATATGAAAATACCATGGAAAGTTGAGAAAATTAATATAGAGGTTCTCAGAGATGCTGGAGTAAAAAAAAACAAATTATAGTAAAGACAGATCAAGATTTATTGGTTAAGTGATGAGAAGAATCAAATTTGAACATTTAGCAACCATCAGAAAAATCAAGGGGAGAAGAGATGGGAGAAGGCAAAGAGAGAAGTTGTCATCATGGCATGGGATCATGTCACCAACTGAACTTATTAATAACACAAGAGATTGAGAAATGCGAGCTTGAAAGCGGTTACATTTATTTTCGTGCCGGGACATGTGGGCGTTCGAGGCAATGAAAGAGCGGATCAACTGGCATCGTGTGCGATTGTGGCAAAGGGCGATGGGGCAATGGATCGCGCTGACGTTTTGAACTCCTTAAGAGATATAACACACGAGAGTGAGACTAATGTGGATGATGATTCCTTTTCAATGGCTAGTATTAAAGATCAGGGATTGAAATGCGGTGTTGCCAGAGGTGAACATTTTGGAGGGCGCAGAAGAATGATGGTCAACCAGCATAGGACAAGTACTGTCAGCAGAAGTGTGATGGCGGATACACTCAAGGAGAGATCGGAGCAACTATGGATGTGTCCAGTTTGCAGTTTTGATGACCCAACGACTAACTAACTAACAGGAGATTGAGTCATAGAGAAACATGATCACATCACGGTATTTCTTACATACTCTAAGGTTATTTGTTATCAGCAATGTTGTTGAAATCTGGACAAATTCTTAGCTGCTCAATGGTCCTCAGCAGATGTTGAAGGGTAAGCATACTGAAAGCTCCCAAGGCTCTCTATACCTTAAGAGTGCGTGAAGACTTTACTTGCAGTGTGTCTTTGAATGTCTGATTGTTTTCAAAGATACAAATATTTCTTTCTCTTCAGTACACATTGAACATCTGTATATAGTGGACTGTGTTAGAATGTCTGTGTCAGTACAAATAGAACATCTGTATATAGTAGTCTGTGTTAGATTGTCTGTTTCAGTATACATGGAACATCTGCATATAGTAGTCTGTGTTAGATTGTCTAGTGCCTAATTTAAATATGAGTCTTATTGAGTCATGTAATCATCATGTATTGTGCCTAAAAGTTGATGTTTTTCCTCTACTTTTTTTAACCCCTCATTACATATTGTAACTCTAATTTCCACTGTGGCAGTTCGCATACTATTTAAGATTTTTAAATTACAGGTCGTGCTATCTTGACCTTCTCTCAGTTAGATCTAGCAGCTAACATAGTGACCTATGTCCACACAAGTACATCAGAGCTAGCCATGGATCAATTCACATTTGTTGTATCTGATGGTAGGAATGAGGTATGTAAAACACTAAACTAGACAATTTCAGTTTTTTGAAGTATGTATTGTATGGAATTCTGTTTAGCTTTGAACAGACAGAATTGGAGAGATCTGACCTCTGCCCTATGCGCTAACTTCAGCGCAAAATGAAAATGAATGAATGAATTGTATAGAATTGTAGATGATCAAACTCTGAGTAGAGGGATCGACTCATGGTATTTCACTTCTCTAAAGGACATGAGACCTTGTTGAGCAGCTTCTTTGAAGGTAGATTTCAGAGGAGTATAAATAACTAAAATGTCAGAGGATGTATGATAAAGTGGAGAGTGCCACAGTAACAAAATAAATAAGTGATAAATACTATATTGAGTTATAATGTTATGGTAGGCCTATTCTAATCAAATGGAAAATGAATCTATATTGAGTTATAATGTTATGGTAGGCCTATTCTAATCAAATGGAAAATGAATCTATATTGAGTTATAATGTTATGGTAGGCCTATTCTAATCAAATGGAAAATGAATCTATATTGAGTTATAATGTTATGGTAGGCCTATTCTAATTATCAAATGGAAAATGAATAAATAACATTTGAGGGGAGGCAGAGAGGTAGATAGAGATATAAATGAGAGGTAAAACATGAGATGGACTGGATTAAGTCTATTAAAATATTCTACCAAGGCAAGTGACAGAAAATGTTGGTCAATTGCAGCCAATCTTTGATACAATGACAGCTTATGATAATGATAATAATGATGTGACAGAGAATAGAATGAAGACTTATATTTCATTTGGGATTGTAAGAAGAAGAGAACAGATGGGTTCTTACTTTCTATATAAAGTAAACGTAAAGATCTAAATAACTAAAATGGTAGCAGTGTTTCCATAAAAAGAAAAATGCCAATAGAATGTTAGATTCATTCAAGACTGTAAGATACTTGCTTAAGAAATTCTTAAAAAAATAAAATATCTGTGAAACCTCATAAACGAAGGCAAGCCAGCATCCTAGCAGACTGTGTATTCCCATAAGTATTTAACTCTTTGTTCCTGCAGCCAACTAAGAGTATTCAAACTCAAAGTCTCAGTCAGATGTTGGTTGCATGATCTTAGAGAAAGTATGATAAAGCAAATGAAAGATAAAATGGGAGTGATAAGGAGTGTCCTCTATGAAAGAGAAAGTATGTCCTCTATGAAAATATCTTCTTCATCTTCTTCTGTGATCAGTTTCTTATGCTATAAACATATCTATTGTTATGTTATAATTATGTTTAATTGTTATGTTATGTTATAATTATATTTAATTGTTATGTTATAATTATGTTTAATTGTTATGTTATGTTATGTTATGTTATAATTATGTTTAATTGTTATGTTACAATTATATTTAATTGTTATGTTATAATTATGTTTAATTGTTATGTTATGTTATAATTATGTTTAATTGTTATGTTATGTTATGTTCATAGCATAAGAAACTGATCACAGAAGAAGATATTTTCATAGAGGACATACTTTCTCTCCTCACTCCTTATCACTCCAATTTTATCTTTCGTTTTGCTTCAAGCCTCATATTCTTCATTCTGCAGAATGTCTATAACTGTCCTGATTAGGTCAGCCCTATTTCTTCTCAGTACTGTGTCATCAACAACATCAGAAGGTACCAGATAAGACTTGAATTATGTCTGTTTGCTGACACCAATTCATCATGAAACTTAATTCAACATATTTTTGGAATTTTACAATTCACAACCATCTGCTACCATCTGACTTTTTCCCCAATAATTAATAGATTCCTTCAAGAAGGCAAGAATTAAAAAAACCTATGAATTATGAACTTACAACAATTTTGAAACACAAATCTATCCCAGTGGAAACTAAAAGATAAATCATAAATTCAATTTTCATACCAACATTGTAATATCAATGTCAGACATGGACACTAACAAAAGAACAAGATTGAAAGCTTGTTACATGGGAAATTAGATGTCTAAGAAAAGCAGCAAACAGAACAAGAAGAGACCATGTGAGAATTGAAAAGATTACAAGAACTGTTGAAATAACATATGTAGTCAAATATATTTGTAAAAAAAGAGACTGAAATTGTTCGGCCACTTAATGAAAATTAATCATTGGGCAGCAGCAAGAGCATGCAACATGAAAATGGAAGAAGCAAGATACAGAGGAAGACCAAGAAGATGGTGGATGGATTGAAGGAGTTACAGACATTCTAAGATGTCATAATATTCCTGCATATGAAGCTACCAAACATGCCATAGCCCGAAAACTGATTTTTATTAAATCCTGCGACACCTTAAAACAAAAGGAGAGAAAACATGATAGATAGATAGATTTTACTCTTTCTAATTCTTCTTCTTTCGTTCACTTGATACATGTCTATATCTGTAATTCTGTCTCCTGAATAAAACTCACTGTCTTTTGTAGTTCATACAGTGTCCCATAGAGCTTTGATTCCAGTGTTGTTTCCTCTGGCCAATATGTCTGCCTCAACGTTTCATGATCAGAACACTCTTGAAGTATATGTTTGGCACTCTGTGCTGCCTGTCCACATGTACACATGGCAGTGTTGCCAATCTTGAACTTTGTATACATGTGACTGCGGAGTCAGTTGTGTCCTGTTCTGAGACGTAGAATTATAACTTGTTCTGATCTGTTCATAATGTGATAGTCATCTTGTGTTGGTGTTTGTGGCTTTCTTATTGACTTGACTCTTTCTAATAATATTATTCATTTTGCCATTAACAGCAGTATTTATTTGCTCCTTTGTTGACCGGACAGTATTTTCATGTGATACCCTGAAAAAATGAGTTAAGAAGCATGACTCACTCTGCTCTTAATATGCATGCTTTGGAAGTCTGAGAGTATAATTGTGTGAGTTAGTGTTTCAGTTTTCAGCTAGATGTTTGCTGCCATCGCAGCTTCTATCTCAATTCTTTTGTGTCTCATCATACCGTCTATCTCAATTCTATTGTGTCTCATCATAGCTTCTATCTCAATTCTATTGTGTCTCATCATAGCTTCTATCTCAGTTCTATTGTGTCTCATCATAGCTTCTATCTCAGTTCTATTGTGTCTCATTATAGCTTCTATCGCAATTCTATTGTGTCTAATTATATCTTCTATCTCAATTCTATTGTGTCTCATCATAGCTTCTATCTCAATTCTATTGTGTCTCATCATAGCTTCTATCTCAGTTCTATTGTGTCTCATTATAGCTTCTATCTCAATTCTATTGTCACATCATAGCTTCTATCTCAATTCTATTGTGTCTCATCATAGATTCTATCTCAGTTCTCCTGCTCGATGTGGCTGTGGAGTGGGCAGACATTTTTTCAAGATTATTCCTATCAATTAGAAACTGAAAACTACACTCTATCTACCTATCTCTAATCCCATAACCCATCAGGGTCTGTAGGGGTACCACATTGGATGCATTAACACACAGAGTCCTCCAACAATTTCTAATCCATTGCAATATTTCAGTGTATGAAAGGTTTAGCTGGTGGCACCCATCTCCTCTCCAGTTATCCTTACAATGTGATTACATAGATGTGCTTTCTCTTGTGGTCTTCATTACACTATACTGATCTTGACACTACATCTCATTTTGAACTTCACGTACATCTCATTTTGAACTTCACGTACATCTCATTTTGAACTTCACGCTGAGTGATTCAATGACAGTTAACTAGGTCACAAACGTTATTATCCTGCGATTCAAAATAAAATCTTCTAATCTTGAGTATTACATTCACTTTGTGTTATCATTCCATCACAGAAGAAAACCTTCAAGATATTATTTTATATTATATTTTTTCAGATTGCTCAGACATTCTTTATTAAGATTAAGCCAGTCGATGATGCCATACCCATACTCAGTAATAATGGATTGAGAGTGCAAGAGGGAGTTTGGAAACTGATTACTGAGTTTGATTTGAAAGCTGAGGATCAAGACACTAAGGTAGCTTCATATTGTGTATGTGTGTTTCTCTGTCATTTTTAAATAAATATATCATTTTTAAATTAACACAATCATTTAAACTTTTTACTTCGCAATATTTCATATTTTGGGTATATAAAAGGACACAATGAAAGGAAATGTTCCAGGAAAGAGAAAAATAACTGCCCAATACATTTATGGACACATGATATTGTGAATATGACACTCGAAAAAGCAGGACAACTTGCACCAGGAACAAGAAGCTTACAGATGTCCAGTAAAGATAATATTTATGCAAGATATATCAAATAAAATGGTTTGATGAAGTTCTGTTTCTGTTCTGAAACACGCACAAAAAGGACTGTTAATGAAATAAGCTTCAGATTTGACTTCTTGTTTCTTTTTCAAATGTTAGTACCAAGTTTTACTGTAGTTTCATCTGTTACCTTAAACCTTCATGATGTTTATCGCAACATTTTAGGACTTTACAGTAACAATTTTGCTTGTACATATAACATGTATATTTTTTAAAGAGAAGAGTAATTTGCTGAAGTTTCTAAATGATTTGGCTGTAGTTGAGGCTGCTCTGATGAGATTTCAAAATTTTCATATCAGACATGATAAGTAGTTTTATGAACCTAGGAGAATTACTTTGCAGTATATTTAAGCATTGAGTTACAAAAATCACAAGCTTCTATATGTATTATAAAACAGTGAGGTCTGGTAGAAATGTATTTAAAATATATATGAACTTCTCTTAGAAAAGGAGTAACATTTTAAACAAGTTTCAAACAATGTTAATATTTTGTACAATTTTTACAGGAAAACTTGATACAATTTACAGTCGTGAGGCCTCCAGTTTATGGTAGTTTGAATTTGCATATTTCTGGGTCGCACAAGTCTGCTAGCATATTCACCATGGAAGACATCTATGAGAATCGTGTCAGCTATCAGCATGATGGCAGTGAAACAACCCATGACATCTTTAAATTTGTTGTTAGTGATGGAACAAATAAATTCTTTGCTTTGCAACAAGACCAACCTGCATACAGGCTAGTAGATATTCCACAGGTAAGACTTCATCAGTTTGTATATCTATTGTGTCTCAGTTATGAAGATAATTGCCCTGTGTTCATGAGGGTTAATTAGGCATTTCATCATCATTATTGCACTCCACACATGTTCATAGATGCTCCGATCTCTTGAATATATCCACCATTATTACAGAAGAAATTAGGTCTGTGACCTAGAGACACATAGGGTAGTAATGGAATGGTCTTCCTACTCGACTCCAGGACCAGCTCACTGGCTGTGAAGTGCCTTGACAGAGAAAAGACACACAATGGGTGACCCATCAAAATATCAGCTTGTCTCGTGACATATACACCCCTCTGAGAGAAGGCTCCTTCAATAGGCACTTGCATTATGTCGAAACCTGAAGTTTACTGGGTATGAAATAAGGCTCAGAAAAACCACCCCATTGCACATAGAAAGTAAGAGCTAATCTTTCACAATTCCTGGGGGTTATTGACAAACACAAAACAAACACAAACATCTACTATTACATGATGACGGACAGTTCCAGTTTGTTGTTGATTGACAAGCATTCTTCCAAGCCCACAGTAATGCTTATTTCTGGCAATGCTGAAGGGTCAGGATTTGAAACCACATCACAATCTTTTCTTAGCATGTGTGTTTTTTTAACCCAAGGAATTATCGCTTGAGCAATGGAGGTACGTGTTCTGAATGATACTTTTAGTAAGCACTGTGCAGCTCTGTTGAGACTGCTAAAGTATATATTGGGAAACCCAAGGACAATGAAATCAATCCTTTACTCCTTTTGAGCCCTTTAGAATTAAGAAACAATTGTGAATATCACAAGCAGTTATTTTGTTAGACTACTACAATTAAACAAAATAGAAAAAAAATTACCAGGAAAATTAGGAAAAGCACAAGACAAAAATACATATCTACTGGAGACATACAGCAGGATAGAGGACAGGCAAGGAAAAAGCGACAGCATGTTCAGAAAGATAAGCCTCTGCTTTGGTTCTCACACTCCTGCAGATCAGCAGGATTTAGTTCGAAGAATGGAAAGCGTTGTGTCATGTAGTTCAGAGAATTGAAAACGTCATGATTTACAGCTTAGCTGTGATATTTGTGAAATTCAGTCTGACACATCCGACTTCAGCACAGCTTCTGGGTCACTTTGACCATAGATGGGATGTGACAGCTATCTCCATCCCATAACTTCCTTAGTTGCTTTTTATGACATACATGGAAGGTAAGCAGTGTGAGATGATGAGATGAAAACTTTAACAGGCGACTTAAAACCAGCATTAGGCATAAAAAAATTATATATATATTTCTTATAGCACAACAATATATTACTATCGTCTGAAAAAATGGAAAGACAGAAAGGTGCCTACTTCCTCACCCAGTAGCACTTGTTTGCCTCTTCATATAAATGTTATTATTAACATTATTCAGTAAAATGGAATTCATTGATTTTCTTTTGTACGTATTTGTTGTGGTGATTCACTTTCTAAATAACAGATTGTTCTTTGCAATGTTGAAAATATTTTGCAGACATTTGAGATCACTGTATTACCAGTAGATGATGGAGTGCCAATTATTGAACGAAACAGTGGTCTACAGTATCTAGAATCAAATGGTATTGAGGTGAATTCCAGTCATTTTTCTTGCACATTTGCACATAATTATTTAGTAATAGAAATGTTTTAGATTTAAGGAAGAGTACATATTTTGTTTTTTAATATTCTTAAAATTATGTTGTCCAGCTGTGAAAAATTTTAAGGGTTCTTGAAATTTTTTCCTCAACCAGTTTGCCCACCGAATTCTCACATTCAACAATTTGAGTGTATCATTAATATTTACTCTAATTTTTGAATTTACATGCATAATGCTTTTTTAAATACTATTAAATAAATAAATGGAACATTAATTCAAATGTGTACCAAAATTTTATTTTATGTAATTAATGTTTCAACTTTGGCATGAAGAAACTTTCAGACTTTAACTGAGCCAAACCCATCTCCAGTCATTCCCAATGGTCCATTGACAATGCTGGTTCACCTACTGCAGTCGGCTCTAGCGATGCTTGTCCATAAGAATAGGACCTCTGTAGGGTCTTCTAACCCAAAGACCAGCAATGTGCAGCAGCCGATTCCTGACCATTTTATCTGAAATTCAATAAGCTGCTGGTATTGACTGAATTGTGGAGGAAGAAGATGTAAATCGATTTGCTTCTGTTTGGTAGTGTTTCCTGAGGTGACACAGCTGTATGAAGCGGTCTTTGGCAGTAGTTGTGACTCTGGGTATTCCACAGCATAGCTGGTCTGCTACTGAGCCAGTTTGTTGAAATTGCCTCCAAAGTTGACTAATGGTTCTTATAACCACATTAAATTGTCTGGCCACTACACTTTGTGATCATCCAGTCTGTAAGTGTCCAATAATGATGTATAGTTGTTCTGTAGTGTGATCAATCATACGTGTGCATTGAATTTTTCAACTGAATTTATTTGAGGACCATCAATATTTTATAGGCATTCAATAATATTATCAGAGAGTTTTGTGTTCAGTAAGTTTCACAAGATTCTCATGAGCCTGTCATGTGAGTTATTGTCAATAAAAAAATTTGTTTTGACCTTGACCTCTTTCATTACCTCATGAATAATGAGGTGAGTACAATTCAGGTAACCATGAGAAGTCAATGACCAGGTGAACACAGCAGTTAAACGCTTCGGATTGACTTTATTTTACTATAGGTATAATTAACATTGTATTATCTATTCTTTAAAGGTTATCATTCTCTCATAGATGACATGCCTGTATTGTGATGTTTGTGTATATTTTGTGTGTAGATTTCAGTCTAGAACTTCAACTGGATCTCTCTAGAAGCAGGACTATGTTTAGTAGTAAACATTAGTAAACACCAGGACATTTCTGTCCTGGTGTATAGACAGGGCAGAAATCGAGAAGAGTGTGTCGTGGAACTACAGAAGGAGCTGGACAGACTGACAAATTGGTGTCGAGATACGGGAGCAGTGGTTAATCCGTCTAAGGCATTCGTGACGTGGTTTTCCTTGAACAATCACATGGTAAAGACACCCATGCCACAAGTTTCGTTGTCCGGGAAAAGTTTAGAAAGAACTAGCACAATGAGATATCTGGGTGTGTTTTTTGACAGAAGCCTGAGTTTCAGGGAACATGTTGACCACATTATCATAAGGGCAGGCAAAGGCTTAGCAGCAATGAAGGTTATGGCTGCTGCGCAGTGTGAGCAAAGATTGTTATTTCTTTTGTACCAGGGTTTGGTTGTGGCTGTGGTGGAATATGCACTGGCAATTCTGACTCTTAGCCAAACTCAGATCAAAAGACTGGATAGAGTCCAGAATGCAGCAATGCGTATCATTCTGGGATGCACAAGAGACACATCGACAAGAGCTATGCGATACCTACTTGACTGCCCAACAGCTGAGCATAGATTACAGTATTGCCGTGCACGGGCGTACCTTCAAATACATGCAGATAAGGAACACCCGTTGCATTCCGAAATACACAAAGTTAAAGGCAGCAGACTCAAGAGTGGAAGGTCGTGGATGGGACGTGCTGAGGATGTAATACAAAGCGTGTGCAGATTACAGGATGTGGCAGCTGGTGCGGAATGGATAGGTCTACCCACAGATTTCGAAACTTGTTTGAGAGTAGTAATATCACTTAGCAGGGAATGCAGAGAATGGTGTCCCACTGCTGTGGAGAAAGAAGTGCAGGCTTTAATCAGTGAGAATACCAAAGAGGGTGATGTGATTATATACACTGATGGATCTATAATTAGGCATGTTCGCAGTGCTTGGGCTTTTACAGCTCAGTGCGCAGGTACAACGATCAAGGAGAAAAGTGGTGCCTTTGCGGTCACTACGAGTAGTATGACCATGGAGACTATGGCGGTGACCAAGGCATTTGAGTGGCTACGCACACAGAAAGTAACGCAGGTCTGCATCTTGAGTGACTCTATGAGTATGATTAAGAAGGTACAAGTGGGTCTCGTTCGCGAACAGTGGATTGAGGCCTTGAGAAATGCGAGCTTGAAAGCAGTTACATTTATTTTCGTACCGGGACATGTGGGCGTTCGAGGCAATGAAAGAGCGGATCAACTGGCATCGTGTGCGATTGTGGCAAAGGGCGATGGGGCAATGGATCGCGCTGACGTTTTGAACTCCTTAAGAGATATAACACGCGAGAGTGAGACTAATGTGGATGATGATTCCTTTTCAATGGCTAGGATTAAAGATCAGGGATTGAGATGCGGTGTTGCTAGAGGTGAACATTTTGGAGGGCGCAGAAGAATGATGGTCAACCAGCATAGGACCGGTACTGTCAGCAGAAGTGTGATGGCGGATACACTCAAGGAGAGATCGGAGCAACTATGGATGTGTCCAGTTTGCAGTGATGATGATCCGACGACTAACTAACTAACTAACTATTAGTTTAGATTTCAAGCAGGATTTATACCAGAAAACAGAGATGAGCTGTCATTGCTTTATTTGCAAGAATGCCTCAACACATCCAAACTTCTGCAGTGTTGTGTAAGCTATTATAGTTTTTACTTATTTAAAGCCATATACTGTAGCGATGTGAGATGTTAATGATCTCACATTTCAGAAGCTCTCCTGCATGAGGTCAGAAGCCATCTTCTCTCCCTCATAGTCTTTACTTCATGGACTAACCCCGTACCCAATTAAGGCTGAGGCAGTCCTGGATCTGTTGTGGTCTGAAAAAGAAAACATTTCCACCTCAACTGGGGAGTGAATACCAGGACTACTCATATGTGAAGCTAATGTTCTAATCACAGCACAATGTGACCCCCATATACCTATACCTATACTGAAATGATAAAAAAGTTGCTACTATGGGTTTGCTATTTCATAGTGGTTAGTCAGTGGTTGGGACACAACCTAATTTCATTAGGAAGATAGGTGGAGAATAAAATGTATATGATTCACTTCCATACATCAGGATTAGTTCAACATATATTATTAGCATATGGAATTTTTATTCTTTTTTCAGACAGGCAATGTGATCACATCAAAGGAACTGTTTGTAACAGATGTGGACACACCTCCCTCTGACATTGTGTATATTATTACTACTTTACCAAATTTTGGTTTCTTGGAACACACAGGAAGTGCTAGAATAAATATAACCTCTTTCACACAAAGTAAGAAGAGTTTAAATCTCTCTCTCTCTCTCTCTCTCTCTCTCTCTCTCTCAGAGGTATGCATGAGACACAAACACACATTCAAAATGTTATTTATGGGAGTGATGGGCCGGGCTGTAAATATGGTAACTTTCAACTTCCGGAGGTCGTGGTAACTAGATTACCATGGACTTCTCTATTTTTTATGGTAAAAAGCTCAATATATCCACTGTGGAGTAGCATCCATGGTTGAAAGGAGTGTCTGCATCATAGGAGGTACATTTGACTAAACCAAACCAAAAGCCATAAATATGATATTGGTAAAAGAGGAAGGTGTTTTACCTTAAAAAACAAAAATAAATAAATAAAAACTTAATCATCTAACTTGTGGAATTTCTGATAATTTTGTGGGAAAGTCCCTAGGGGATTCAAGATTTCCCAATTATGTTAAAATCTGCGAGACAGCTCCATTGCATTGAGACAATAAGAGCTCACCTCTCATGGCATGATGTTATGATGGATGCAGTTTGATGGAAGAGGGAACTGTAAGATGGAGTCTCACTGAAGACATCCAAGCACTTGATGTGATACTGCCATATAGCAGTATAATGCAGCATAAAAGCAAAATCCATGAAAATGTTCGGAAATATTGTGCATGTATAACTAGCAGAGATTGTGCAAATGGTACACTAAGCCTGCCCCCACTAGACCCTATCTATCATATACAAAATACCTGGATAGGCAAAGGTTCAACATGAGCAAGATATCTAGGTCCTATAACTTATTTGGATTGATAGAGCCACAACAAATTATCCCAGATCTCATGCCAGTTAAAACTTATTAGAAAGAATACATTATGAGCCACAACAAATAACCCCAGATCTCATGCCAGTTAAAACGTATTAGAAAGAATACATCATGTCATATTTGAATGTATAGGACTACATCAAACTAGACAAGAACAAACTAGACAAGAACTTCTCCCACCATATCCATCTATTCAAAACATTTCATATGGAAGTTTATCACAACAGATTTTGTAAATGGGATGGGCTACTCAAGAGTGAAAAAACTCACAGCTCTGGGTAGTAGAAGAAGAAAGAATGTTGTGTTGCAGCTTATAGTATGACAGCAATATCTTTTCCTTTTAATCTAAGATATTCGTTTTTTGCACATAATTTTTGAGAGGAAGTAAGCCTTTCCTCTTTGATCCCTTCTCACTTTGCCAAACTACATGTATGCATCATCATGATCATCAAAACTATAACCTTTCAGGATCGTAGGGATGCCACTCTGTAAACACCAGCGCAAAATTTACACCCATGCCGCTCTGTTCTCAGTTACTTGTTTATGTGTGGATAATCCTAATTTAATATAATCCTAATCGTCCAGATTTAATATTCTCAATCCATACTTTCCTCTTACTACCTCTTATTCTTTCACCCTCAACTGTTCCTGCAAAATAGTTTTAGAAAGAGAATTGCGCCTCATCACATGGCCAAATCATACAAGTTTGTAATGCTTCACAATTGCCATGAGAAGTTTTTGTTGTCCTGCAAGAGTATTTATTATGCTTCTCATGAATATGTTGGTTTTATATTCTGTATAATGGATGCACAATATTTATCTGTAACATTTTTAAAAAAAACCTATATTCTCCTCTCCATTTCAGCTGTAACTGTCCATCTGTACATAAGAATAGGTATTATTAGAGATTTATGAAGGTTATCTTGACTGCTGTATTTATTCTGTTCTTCCATATGATATTTAATCTGGACATTGCAGCTGAGGCTATTTAAAGTCCAATCTTTATTGCTTTGGTGGTGCTTCCATTGCTGCTCAAATGAGATCCTAAGTATTTAAAGTTATCAACTTCCGTGGCATAATACTGTTTTATTGTTATCTTAAATCTTCTATATATAAAGAGTTAAATGGATCAATTCTTAATATAATTATGATATATTCTATAGAGGACATCAACACTGAAAGAATCTGGTACAGAAAAACTGGAGACAGCCCCACTTTAGAAGACAGTTTTGCCTTTGATGTGATGGACAGAAAACCAAATATTGTCCCAGGAAATACTTTTCATATCAAGTGGTCTGAGATCAGCTTGGGCCGGCCTTCTTTTAATGTGTCAGAGACGCAGAGGCTTTTTCATGTGCCTGTCATCAGGAGAGGAAACCTTAAACAGGTCATTATAGAAATGTATAAAAGTCACTGTGTTATCAGTTGATTGGTAAAATTTCCTGTGTATTGCCAGGGCCCAGTAGGGGAACAAAGAATAACAAAACCATGGCATGTGATGCATGTTGACTCAATAGATTTCATGTTCAGCTGGCCCTTTTCTTTTAACTAAAAAAGTAACCTTAAAACAATGCTGAAATTAAATGTATCAGACCAAAAGTCACAGATATCACAGATGAGCTTTCAACCATGATACAGCACATTCTTTGGACTGCATCCTGTTAACCAATGGGAATTTGAGAACAAATGTAGAAGATTAAGATGGGTTAAAAATATGTCACAGTTTAGACTTTAATATTCTGTTTTTCTTTAAATTAATTTGTGCATTTATTACATATTAGTTTTGATAGATTAAACATTGAGATATATTTTGATATGTATGAAATTTCCTTCAGTCTTATATTATCTTAGAAAATGTCCTTAGTTCCAATGGCTTCTTGTGCTTATGATACATCTTGTGTAGTTTCCTTGACATTATTTTCATTCTTTTTCTTCAGTATTCATTCTCAAACTCTTGCAAATCAACAGGATATAGTACAGAGAACAGAGTGTGTTGTGTCATAGTTTACAGCTAAGCTTCTGTAATGATTCTCAACCATAGATCAATATTTGTTATACAAAACATTTTAAAACGTTTCAGATTCTAGAATTGGTTGTTATATAGTTATAGGTTATCTATAATAATTCTATTTTATTTTAACTTAATATTCTATAATTCTATTCTAGCATTATTGACATTAAATATAACTTTATTCTTTGGACTTATGTTGGTTCAAGATAATAAATATGCAATTATAATCTTTTATGGGATGTACTAACATTTTATCTTTAGATGAATGGTTGGTTGGTTACTGATCCAGTGGTCCATGGGCTCATGCCCTTTGACCCAAGGCCATTAAATTGGCATTATATTGCTAGGAAGTCTGTTGATTTTTGGCCCACCAAGGGCCGGAGCCAGAGAATAACTATCACACCACCAGGAAGATAGGTTTCAACCTATACACTACTCTGAGCCACTGCAGCTAAGATAGGATTCACTGTGCCCATTCCCAGCCACCAATTGACTAATGGTTATGCCGAACTTCTCTATTGCTGCAGGCGTGTAACCAAATGTTCAAGTCAAAAGGATTGTCATGTTCTGAGTCACTGTGCCTCTATGATGGGCCTCAACCATAGGAAAAAACAGTGCTGTCAGTTTCCTCCTCCCCAGTGCTGCGCAGTACATCTCTGGCTCCCTCCCAACCCCAGAGCGTGCATACATTTATAAAAATAACAAAAACACATTGCAAAAACAAAATAAAAACATGAGAAGCATAATTGTATAGATGACATGCCACTAAGCTTCTATAAGAAGATAACCTCAATATAACGGCATGTCATCTACTAAGGTTTTCATTTGCATGGGTGGTTTGTCTAGTGGGCCATTGGTGAGACCCACAGACGCAACCACATGCATAATCTTTAGATCATCATAACACTCTGGACATGTCTATAAGTGCTCAGATCTCCTACTGAATATGTCCATAAGTACATGGTAGCTGTTTTACTGGTTCTCTGTTTGTTGGTAACTCTTTCAGTGATTTCTTTATGGCACTTTTTTCTAGAAATTCCACACAGGTGCTACATATGGCCGAGAAGTTGTAGCATTGGTCACACATCTGTGAGGTTAAGGGTTTAACTCCTGATAAGTACTGAATTTTCATCTGTCGGTGGGTAAATTAAAAAAAACTCACCCTGCACATGACTTGGTGACAGCAAGAGCATGCAGCCTTTATCACACAACTACAAAATGCCTCCCTGCGACTCCTTAACAGGAAATATGCAGTTTTGTTTGCTAATTTTGACAGTTTTGACACTCACATCCTGCATTCTGATCATATACACAGAAGAAGAAACACATCCTACATCTTCCAACTGTCCTACCTCCTTTATTGTATTCAAAATATCAGAATGGTCCATCGAACTACCATTTGTCACTTTGGCCATATTGATAAATCTATCATTTCATTTCCCTTAACCACCATGTGTCCAGTCACAAAAATAAAAGTAACTCTCATTAACATCACCTCAGCCACTGTCATTGTAAATAGCCCAACTAAATATTAATAAGCAAACTCATAGAATCTGTCAGAAAACAGATGTCCGTAACACTATGTCTTCAGCCATCTAATACACTGGTCACCTCCATCATCATACTACTAATGGTTGCACTGAAAGCATCTTCCTCCTAATGCACATACTTTTATATTGAGAAGTGAATGCACATGCACTGTGTGTATGGTGAACTACCAACCCACTAGTGTTGGCCCCTATGCATGAATATCTCTATGAGGAATTGTCACTAATAAGGCTCTATACTTCCGAATCTATTTGCACTGAAATATCATTGTCACTTTTCTTAGAAATTATGATGACTATTTGAATATATGTTATTAAAACTTGATATCATTGTCACTTTTCTTAGAAAGTATGATGACTATATGTTATTAAAACTTGATATCATTGTCACTTTTCTTAGAAAGTATGATGACTATTTGAATATATGTTATTAAAACTTGATATCATTGTCACTTTTCTTAGAAAGTATGATGACTATATGTTATTAAAACTTGATATCATTGTCACTTTTCTTAGAAAGTATGATGACTATATGTTATTAAAACTTGATATCATTGTCACTTTTCTTAGAAAGTATGATGACTATATGTTATTAAAACTTGATATCATTGTCACTTTTCTTAGAAAGTATGATGACTATATGTTATTAAAACTTGATATCATTGTCACTTTTCTTAGAAAGTATGATGACTATATGTTATTAAAACTTGATATCATTGTCACTTTTCTTAGAAAGTATGATGACTATTTGAATATATGTTATTAAAACTTGATAGTCTTACTCTGATCTCTGTGCTCTATATTGCCTATTGCATCCACATGTTTTATTAATTCCTCCGCCCTGCCAATCAATGCTTGTCCCCATTTACTTTGTTTCATTTAATCCACAAAATAGCATCACATTGTGAATGATATATACACAGTGTCCACACTGATTTGCAGATATGAATACAGATACTAACAGTGCTTTGTTTTACAGATACTAACAGTGCTTTGTTTTACAGATACTAACAGTGCTTTGTTTTACAGATATTAACAGTGCTTTGTTTTACAGATACTAACAGTGCTTTGTTTTACAGATACTAATAGTGCTTGTTTTACAGATACTAATAGTGCTTGGTTTTATGTTCAGTTCTTAGATTGCTAATAGAAGTAAAGTTTTGGTTTTCACTAAAAGTTCAATTTTCCATGAGAAATTGCTGTAGAATTTATGATGAGCATTACAAACATAGAAAAAACTGTAAGAAGTGTACACAACAGCATCACATTGCTTGAACTGGAGAGCAGTAGTTTCTGCCCTATACACCACATTCAACATTGAAGGAAAATAAATAGATATATTTTAATCATAGCGGCAAAACATTAACAATGAATGTAATATATTCCAACAGTACTGTATAGTTAAGTGTGAAACTTACCCTGGCACAGCTACATCAAGGCCAGGTATGAATAGGCCAGGCATGTATGACTTCATTCCAACATCTCAGCAGGTATGTACAACTGAAGTTAGGTCCAGGTTAAATAACTAAACTGGACAAATAAATTGTTTGTTGATTGAGTTAGAATTTACAGGGACAATATATTTATTGTTATGCATCACTATCTATCTATCTGTCTGCCTGCCTGTCTGTCAATCATCATTTTCAATTGTGTCATTATTGGTCTTCCTCGTGCTTGATCTGCTGCTGTTGTATGCATGAAGAGCTGGTTGCAGTAACTCCATTATCATGATGAAGCCAAACCACCTGGTTTGCTGTCTTTCAATGTATTCTTGACTTGAGATGGTCTTTATTTCCTTCCTGATATCATCATTTCTCCGTTGGTCTCTTCTGGTGACATTTATATCTTTCTCCAAACATCTCATTTCATACATTGTGATATCTTTCGCTAATGTCTTTGTCAAGGGTCATATTTGACATTAGAGCACAGTGCTTTGTTGACATAATTATATACACAGATGGCTCAGTTAACAGAAACACAAAGAAAAGTGGTTGGGGTTTTGTTGCCTACAGAAACAGTGTGAAGTTAGTTGTGAAATCTTCAGCATATCCCACTGTCACATCGATCATGAGGATGGAGATAGAGGGAGTTACTGCATCACTTAATTGATTGATAACTGATACATCGACACACTCTGTAATAATCACAGACTCTCAAAGCATGCTGTGAAAGATAGAAAAGTACATACTGAGAAAAGAATGAGGGGACTTATTGAAAAACATTTTCCAGAGCATTACATGGATATACTGCCCTTGTCATGCTGGGGTCAAAGGAAATGAGAGCTGACTTATTGGCATGCAATACGGTGATAGACAGCACAATTCTGAGAAGAGATAAAGGAGACTTGATCAATGTAGTAATAAATTCATTTCAAGATGAAGATGATGTCAATGAGGCTGAGAATGTACACATACAGAGAATGTTAGAATTTAAATATCTAGAGGGGAGGGAAGGAAAAGTAAATCCATTGGAAGGCCCTGAAGATCACGCAATCAACACTCGACCGGGACTCTGCATCTACATACACTGAGATGACTGCTGGAACGGAGCGCTGCGCACTTATGGAAATTCCCCAAGTGCAGTGAAGCCAGTTTCTAATCAAGAATCAAGCACAGAGTTGAAAAAAAATATTGTTTATCAATTGCTGTTTTATAGCCATGTAGATTGATGGGTATTTGAGTATTTGCGACAGCTGGTAAGTCACAGCTTTGGCTTTCTGACATTTTGTTTTGATCTCTTTATCGAGTTATCATCTTTTGTAAAGATACATCCTAAATATTTGAACTCTGAGACCTGATTTAGTTTTGCACCATTGGCAGATACATTTAACTGGGCTGATGTTCTGCTTAACTTGATAGTCTCTGTTTTAGATGTGTTTAGTTTCATGTTGTATTGTTCGCAGGTTGTATGGAGTAGATGTGTATGTCCCTATAATTCATCATCAGATTGATATATTAAACTTTAATCATCTGCAAATAGCAGTTCGTTTAGTGAACTGTGTTTTTATCATTTAGTTTTTCTGCAGTAATGTAATGCTTCACCACTAAGTGCATGAATACAGGATAATATAGTTCTACCAATGTTTTAAACATTATTGTACTCATTTTTAATCATAAATTCCATCTTCATACCACCATCAATATATCAATGCCAGACATGGACACTAATTAAAGAACATAGGAGAAAGCTTACTACATGTGAAATAAGATGTCTAAGAAAAGCAGCAAACAGAAGAAGAATAGATCATGTGAGGAATGAAGAGATCATGTGAGGAATGAAGAGATCATGTGAGGAATGAAGAGATTATGTGAGGAATGAAGAGATTATGTGAGGAATGAAGAGATTATGTGAGGAATGAAAAGATTACAAAAACTGTTGGAACAACATCTGTCTTCTTCTTCTTTCTGTCCTCATGTGCCTTTCGGTGTTGAGGGGAGAGTGAGTGTATGGTCTTTTGCCCTTCTATTTGCTTCCTCTGATGTTATATTTCCGAGTGTCTCTAATACACTATCTATCCACCTTTTACGAGGGCGTCCAATAGGTCTCCTGTTTTCGTATCGTTTGTTAAGTGTTTTTTGGATAATACTTTGCTCTTTCTGTCTGGTTATGTGGCCGTACCATTTAACTTGTTGTTTCTGTATGTAGTCTATTGTTGGTTTGATCCCTAATTGTTTCCTTAGTGCTTCATTCCTGATTTTGTCTCTCAAGCTAACTCCAATCATACGTCTCACACATTTCATTTCAGTGGTGTTAATCTTATGTATTGTTCTAGAATCTAATGTCCAAGTTTGACACTGATAACACAATGTTGGTAAGAAAATGGTGTTGAAAAGCGCTTTCTTTGTTTCTAGTGTAATATCTTTGTTTCTTAGTAAAGGTGTTAATTGACCAATAATCTGACAGGCCTTATTACATCTTGCGTTTATTTCTGCTTCTTGTTTGTTGTCATATCTCAATGTGCTGCCCAGATATTTGAATTCATCTACTTGTTTTAGTTGTTTATTATTTATCTGTATGTTGATGTTCTCATTTTCTCTTGCAATATTCATTACTTCTGTTTTGTCTATGTTGATTTTCATTCCAAATTGCTTGCCTGCTGTGTCTATTGTGTTTAGGTGGTCTTGCAGGTTTTTAATGCTGTTGTGGAATAAAACCTGGTCATCTGCAAAAAGCAGTTCATTTGCTTCATTAGAATTTGCTGTTTTGTTTATATGGTCCATGTATGTAATAAAAAGTAGTGGGGATAATACACATCCCTGCTTTACTCCTGTGCTAATCACAAAGTCCTCTGTGTAGCCTGCAGCTGTTCTTATAGTGCAACTGCTGTTGTTATAGAGACTTCTACAAATGTTAATTAAATGTTGGCAAACTCCATAAATTTTTAATGTTTCCCATAGTTTTTCTCTGTTTACTCTGTCAAATGCTTTCTCTGGATCTATGAAGGATATGTATACATTTTGGTGAACAACATCTGTGGTTAAACATATTGAGAAATAAAGACTGTAATAGTTTGGCTACTTGATGAATTTGAACCCATATTTGCCAGCAGCAAGAGAATTGAAACACCAAGAGGCAGAGGATGACCAAAAAAAAGAATGTGGATTAAAGGAGCTGCTGATGTTCTGACATATCACAGTATTACTGCATATCAAGCGACCAAACATACTATAGCCCAAAAATCGATTGTCATTCAATCCTTTGATGTCTAATAGTATAAGCAGGGAAAAGACAATAGATAGATAGTATTCATTCATAGATAGTGTTCATTCATAGATAGTATTCATTCATAGATAGTGTTCATTCATAGACAGTATTCATTCATAGATAGTATTCATTCATAGACAGTATTCATTCATAGACAGTATTCATTCATAGATAGTATTCATTCATAGATAGTATTCATTCATAGATAGTATTCATTCATAGATAGTGTTCATTCATAGACAGTATTCATTTAGTATTCATTCATATATCTAGCTAGCCAGTTGTGCTGTTTAAACGCTTGATGCAATATATTTTGACATTATTACACTACAGATTCAGTTTGACAACTGGCAGGATAGTCAAACATGTACTGTCATTATCAGTGATGATTCTGTATACGAGAGTCCTGAGACACTGTATGTTGAATTATCATCACCATCTTTTGCTTTGCTTGGAAGTGTACAGAAATCTACTGTCACAATATATGATGAAGAAGATAGTAAGTGAAATATTGTTTAATATAAGCCTAAGTATAAGGACTGTTCACTAAGTCCTGGCACAAACTGTTTATTTGGGAGGATGTGCATGCGGGAAAAAGTAAGACTTGAAGCTACTTGGTTCTATCTCCTTCAAAATAGTACCCTTATGATTTTCTGCACTTATTGTAGCATTTCTGTCACTGAAGGAAACATTTCTTGTCGACACTTTTCAGAATCTCCCTCATATTTCTTGTTGCATTTGCTTGAATCTCTTCAATTTCACTGAATCCACAAACATTCTTTGTTCACTTAAGTTGCAGGAACAGTCACACAAAGCAAGATTGGGTGATTATGGAGGATGTCAGAGCAATTGAATATTGTCTTTCATAAAAAATAATATACATTCACCAGTAATAGTGACGGACTTGTACGCAGGCTCATTATCATGGCGTCCAATTACCTGTGTGCCACTTATCAGGGCAATGTCTGCATATAGCATCGTCAAGACATTGAGGGACTGGTTTTGTAGATTACTACTATGATCCTCTGTTCATTAGGGACATATTCATGGTGAACTAGCCAATCAATGTTGAAGAATGCAATAAACATGGTCTAGATATTGAACTTGGCCTATCATGCCTTCTTTGAATTATGTGGCAATGATGTTTTTTTATTGTGATAACTCTTGAAAAGTTTTTTTCAGCATTTAGACTTTTTTTGAACTAGTTTTTCCAAGACAAAAACAGAAATCAATGAACACACATTGTTGAATATTAACATTCATTTTAGAAACACTGAGCACTACTACACCACTTAATTTATAGGATTCCACATTGGACATCTGCAAAGTTACCAACTACAGGTTTAGTATACACATTGACACGTTTCTAACATGTACAGTGGAATCCCATTATAACATGGTCCAGACCAGCAAAATATGTATGTAATAACAGAAATTCACTATATACAGTACAAATAATATAGAATAAATATAAATGGAGATTTTGAAAAGTGTTGTTATATAGGGAAATTTGTTATAAAAGAATGCATTATAGAGGGGTTCTACTATACTATGATAATTCCAACTCTATTATTTTAGTTTTTCAGTAAAAAATAATTATGTCCCAGAACTTCGTGAACAGCCCTTGTTATGTTTCAGAACAGCTATAGTTCAGATTGTAATAATAGTTTCAGTCTGCAATATTACTCACATACAAGAACACTTAGTACATTGATGCTTCAAGACAAAAATCCAAATAAAATTCATAATAATAATAATTATTTGATTCCACTTTGATTCTACTCTGCAATGTTACTGAACTTAAGGTATTCACTGGTTGACACCTTTTTGTGACTGTCAACAATAAAGTTGAGTAATTTTATATCTGTAGATATCCCATTAAAGCGCATACATTTGTAACAAATTTCCTTATTTAACAATTCTGTTCAAAATTCTTGATTATTCTATTCTTTAGTTTGTATATTGTATATAGGGAATTTATGTTATTACGTAAATATTTCATATGTCTGGACCAAGCTGTTATAATGGGATTCTACTGTATATTCTATATCAGCTTTTTGTCTGGATACTGACTGTTCTGATACTGGACAATGTACTATCCAGTAAAATAATGGACAATGAAAGGACAGACTGGTTTGTGGGAAATGCTGTGATGGATAGCACTGTACTGAGAGAATAAAAATAACCAAATGGTCAGAGGGTGTCCGACAAAGTGGATGGTGCCGCAGTAACCTAATGAACAAATAGTAACGCAAAATGTGGTAAACAGGTTACTAAAACACTTACCTAGCCTATTAATAAAAATATATTTAAAAAAACATACAATAAAACTAAACAGGACAATTCTCCACGTATCGGCTCAAATTGAACCTTTTTCAAGAGACAAACAACAGATAACGACAAAATAAAAAACAAAATAGATGTCTATATTTCATCAAGCCCCGTCTCCATAATAGCGCAGGTGGGTAGCGAAAACATTGGTTGTGGAATGAATTTTTGGTTGCCATCCCTGCGCTATTATGGAGACGGGGCTTGATGAAATATAGACATCTATTTTGTTTTTTATTTTGTCGTTATCTGTTGTTTGTCTCTTGAAAAAGGTTCAATTTGAGCCGATACGTGGAGAATTGTCCTGTTTAGTTTTATTGTATGTTTTTTTTAAATATATTTTTATTAATAGGCTAGGTAAGTGTTTTAGTAACCTGTTTACCTCATTTTGCGTTACTACTGAGAGAATAACAGGTCTACTTAATCAGGGCATGTATTTGCTCTAGAATGAAGATGAGAGCTGAGATATATGCACAGAGAATAATAGAAATGGGATGAGCAGTGGTAAAGGGAGAAAATGTGTCATCTCTGGACAGAATTTAAGATCACATAATGAACATTTGCTTAGGACTTTGAGTCTGGGCATTCTTGTATGGCTGATGTAATGGAGGACAGCATAATTATGGCAATGGTCCCCTGTGTTTTGATGCCAGTACAAACTTCTTCCACTATGTCTATTTATTTAAAACACTGTATATGGAAGACTATCATTACAGAAAATATGCATATTTTACAGATGGGCATGTGCTGCCTGAGAGTAAAAAAACTCATAGTTCTAGATAGAATAAGAAATTGATAGTTTTGAATAGAAAATTAATAATCAATAATCATTAAAAAAAAGTCTGCAATAATAATTGGTACAATACAAGAATCAGTGGACAGGTTTCTACGGAACAAATAGCTAACATAATTAAACGGAATGAAATTCCAATAAAGACACATATACCGATGCATCCAATATTCGACACGTTATGCGATGATAGCGCCTGACCACATGAAATTTGCGCTGCACACTGAGTGGGAGGTGGATGGCTAGTTCATTGCGTGAAAATAGATAGATCTGTATTTTAAGTTACGACTTTTTAAGTTTCCGAGATAGTGCAATAGCATATGAAAATAAAAAAGTTGGTATGTTGTCACGTGATTTGTCCACTGATTCTTGTATTGTACCTAATAATTTATTCTTTTAGTTTGAATATATCGTTGGTCCTATTTCCCATTTTATTATCGTTATTTATGTGTGTATTTCTGTTTATTTTTTCTTATTATAATGTTAAAAAATGTACATTATGTGATATCTTATGTTCCTTTATAACTGTCTTTATCAGACTTATGGTACCATTCATTTAGAATCCACCTTGCAGTTCTTATCAGATGTGATACAAGTCAATGAATCAGATGGTCAAGTCATAGCCTCTATAGTGAGATCTGGTGATGCTAGTGACACTGTATCGGTCATCTGCTCAACAAAATCTTTGACCGCTACAGGCAGCAGCTTGAATGGCCTAGAGTCTGGATCAGATTTTGTGTCCCGAGGTTACTCTAATGAATATAGAGTTGTCTTTCTTCCTGGTACCACTCAGGCAAATTGTTCTGTTAAGGTATAAATGATATAAATTGCTTTATAAGTAAATAGTGAAGTTAATTGCATTGTTTTATAAGTAAATGGTTATATTAATTGCCTTGTTTTATAAGTAAATGGTGTAGTTAATTGCATTGTCTTATTATTCTTCTTTTTCTTCAGCGTTCATTCTCAAACTCCTGCTGGATCTCTCCTGTAGCAGTATTACTAGATCTCCAGCAGGATGCAGTCCAGAGAATGGAAATGCGTTGTGTCGCCGTTTTATTTGCACTAATGACCCAATACATCCATCTTTGGGTGAGTGTTATTAAATAAGTGCAAAAACTGAGAAAAAAATAGACCTGCATATTTATTTTCTGATTAAAATATAGTTTGTAACTGAGACATATTCAAATATTAATATCTTCTACTTATGAGAAAATCATCCTACACAATAACCCTCTACTTTCCTCTCTCTCTCTCTCTCATCTCCCTCACACCATCTACAATTAAATTAAATTAATAATTTTGATTAATTTATATAAAATTTAAACACTAAAATTTAAAAAAGGTATGTAGATCTACTGTATTTTGTATTACAAGTAATAATTATTATATGAATTTATGTACCTATATTTCTGGTTGTGGAATGAATTATCTGATTTTTCATTGTTTCTATAGGGAAAACTCCCTTTGATATGTGAGTGCTTTGTATTTCGAGCACATTTTCAGATCAAATTATTCTCGCAATCTGAGGTTTTACTAAAATAATAATAATAATAACCAAAATATCGGAGGTTAACTGACAAAATGGATAGTGCTGCAGAAATGAAATAAACCAAATGAATAAGCAAGAAATACAAAATAGAATATCTACCTATTATTAGTAAAAACATTATAGCCAATAGGACCTTAACGTAGAAACAATAGGAACCGTAACGTAGAAAATTGTCCTTGTTCTATGTTTTATTTAGCTATTATTTTTTTTTACTAATGATAGATGATGATGATGATGATGTTCGTCCATCGTGATCGACGATGACCAAAAACTCAACCATAATAATAATAATAACAATAAATAATAAAATAATAAAGTTAATAGTGCGTTTTTAAATGACTAGCAAGTCCAATGCGCGCACAAAATGTTCTTTTACAGAATTGACAACAATAGAAGGTATCTGTGTGAGGTTGAGATGTTTTTTCTTTTCTACGTGTCCGCTTCTGTCTTGCAGTTTCTTGTCTGAATTCTTCTGCCGCTAGTGCTCCCGTTCTAATGCTGTAACGCCATGCTGTTCTCTCCTGAGCGAGGCTCTCCCTAGATAGGTATTCTTTGGTAACCATTTTAATTCATTTTGTATTTCTGAGGTTTTACTATATCATTAAAGTATAACTTGAATGTTAAATAAAAATTTATTTGAAAGACTATGAATATATTGACTAGTATTCCCAAATGTTGTGCAGTGTTAAATTTGAATGAATGCAGAAGATAGTAAATTTAATGCATTGTTAACGAAACAAATCTATTCTAGCTATAGTTTCTGAGTCATACTCATAACAATACAGCATTCTGTGTAAAAATATTTCATTTATTTTTATTAGTAATATTATTTGGTATAAAGTAGAAAATATAGTTCCCTTTTTTGAACCTGTGAGACATTAAAGAATGCAGTGTTGACCCATATTTTCCATTGGTAAATTGTATACCTAGGGATGATTTTTGTCAGCATCATGCCTGCTGCCTTTACTTTTTCATTTCAAGAGAGATGGTACTTATTTCATTTGGCTCGGTTGATCTAGGAGCCATTGTGATGTAAAAAATATTTCGCAAACAGTGTTAAACTGAAAAATTAACCTCAGATCATTGTACTAGAAAACTAGGGCATTAACCACTGTGCTACAAGTGCTCCCATTATTTGGTATAGGTCTATAGCTGTAAAAATGTTATTACTTAGATATTGATGCTTGAATGAACACGGATACACATTGCAGTAAGAATAGTCAGAAAACATCTTAGATCATAATGGTTGGCAATTGTTCAGATATTTATAGGAAAAAAAAAATAGTGAAACAAATCATCTTTCAATGGAGATGATTCATGGATCCGAGGTGTAATAGAATAAAAATTGATATCAAGTACAAAATGTAAAAATATAGTTTGTAATATAACATTGATGTCTTTGGTACATTGCCAGTATGTCAAAAATTGTATCTTTTCTAATCCTAGTTGATAGATGACAGCATGTATGAAAACATGGAACAATTTGAGCTTGAGTTATCTGATCCTTCCATCCCATCATCCCTTGGGGCTCTTACAACATCACTGGTCATAATCCAGGGACCAAATGATGGTAAGAGACATTAATTCATGGAAAGTGAGAATAGATAGAGATAATAATTTCATTTATTCTATAATATCTGTATGTTAGTATACTCAAGGTGGAAATAATAAAAAACACAACTACACAGTCCAAAGATGTAGAGAATAATAAATGAAATATAAGTTACATTCAGTGAAGTTTTAATTGAAGGAATGAGTTGTTTAGAAGTCAGATTTGTTGAACCAAAAGGTGAAAAAATGTAGGAGTATAGAGGAATGACAACATAATTACTGAGCAAGTGTGATAGGTGACGCTGGTCAGGGAGTTTCTGGTCAACCAATGACTAAGCAGCTGAGTACTAACTTGAAATTGTATGCTGTGACACAGGTTCATAACTCATATTATCGCACCTTTATCTTTATGCATTTTCTGACAAGGTCTTAATATGAGAAATAAACATGCAAACCTGAAGATAAGAGGAGGGATTTGAAGGGTTCAAACCCCCCCCTCCTCCCATGGCAACTCACAACATGACTTTTAGTAGTAGGAACATAGCCAGAGGTGGATAAAACCCCTCCATTCACATTTATTTGTAAAAACATCATCATAATAATCATGTTTCATCATTAAGTGGGAATTCCATACACTTAGGTAAAACTTACTCTTTACTGGAAACGTATCTACGTCACTTTCAACATGCGTAAATTATGTTAAGTCAATAAAATCATACACAATTTTGCATGTATCAACGTGTGTAAATTATGTTATGCTAATAAAAACATACAAAATTATGCACAAGATTACAAAATTTAATAATTATATAAAAAGCAGAAAACATGTTGCTGTTTATTTGCCACTTTGGTTTTTAAACTCTGTATATTCATTACAGTTTCAGTTATGTATTTTGCACAAGCTAGTATCACATTTCCTGAAAATAGTGGTACTGTCGCTGTTGAGGTCCTGAGAGTGGGTTCTGATTTATCACATACCTCCACGGTCTGGTGTACCACTCGAATGTCAAGCGTAGTCTCTGCGACTCCTGGCCAGGATTATGTGCCAAGCTCCACAAAATTAATATTTGGTCCTGGGCAAAGTTTACAGGTAAGCTTATTGTCAATGACAAGTAACATTCTTGTGTATTTAATACAACAGTGCTGAACTATTATATTGAATAGCATCAATTTCTTATAGTCCATGCCATGTGGTGCTGGTCATCATATCTGTCCACAGCCTTCTGTTTTGTGTGCTGTCAATTATTTTGGATGCTGATGTTCTCCCATTCCACAATGCCAAGGTGTCCAGCATCTTCAATTGTGGTCTTATCCTACCACTTTTGAAAGATGACAACACTGCCTATGAAATAATAACTACCGGTATTAAAGGAAATAAAAAGCAAATGAATACAATATTTTCAACATATTTAAAGACATTCATACTTTATTGAAGACCTTACTTGAAGGTAGAGTCGAGGAGCTGCTAGTAAAAAATAGGCAGAGTTCCAAGTGGGAGAGAAACATAATGAGATGGACAGGATAAGTCTATCAGAGTGCACTACCAAGTCAAGAGCTAGAAGATGTTGGTGGTCCATTGCAGCCAACTTTTGATGTGGATATGAACATAATGATGATGACCACCCTTACTTTTCAATTTGTCTCTTGGAATGATGTATTCTATCTTTCCTCTTCTACTGATATGCATGTGGTTGCATCTGTGGGTTTCACCAATAACCCACTAGACAAACCACCCATGCACAGAAAATCTTAGTGGATGACATGCCGTTATATTGAGGTTATCTTCTTAAAGAATCTTCATGGCACATCATCTATAAAATTATGCTTTTATTTTGTTGTTTAAATGTGTTTCATGTTTACCTGAATATATATGTATGCAAATTCTGTGGTTGGGAGGAAGCCAGAGATGTACTGTGCAGCACTGGGGAGGAGGAAACAACAGCACTGTTTTTTCCTGTGGCTGAAACCCATCATAGAGGCACAGTGTCTCAGGACGTGACAATCCTTTTGACTTGAACATTTGGTTGCATGCCTGGAGCAATAGAGAAGTTCGGTATAACCAGTAGTCAATTGGTGGTGGGGAATGAGTACAGTGAACCCTATCTTGGCTACAGTGGCTAGAAGCAGTGCATAGGTTGAAACCTACCTTCCTGGAGGTGTGATAGTTATTCTCTGGCTCTGTACCAGGGTGGACAGAAATCCACAGATTTCCCAGCAATATAATGCCATTTAATGGCATTAGGTCAAAGGGCATGAGCCCATGGACAGCTGGATCAGCAACCAACCAACCTTCTACTGATGTGGTTAAAGAATGTGGAATATCTTCTTCTGTATTTATTCTCAAACTCCTGCAGATTAGAAGAATGTAGTTCAGAGAAAAGAATGTGCTGTATCTTGGTTTACAGCTTGGCTGTGATATATGTACCTTTTTGGCCTGACACATTTGACTTCAGCATGGCCTATGGGTCACTTTGACCATCTATGAAATGGGACAGCCAACTCCATCCACCAAACCTACTTAGTTTTCCCTTACAAAGTCCCTGGCAGGTAACAGTGTCCTTAGTAGCTTCCCTTTGAGACCCTGGCAACAAATGGGCATTCTTCTGAGGTGAATGAGCAGTTTTCCTTTTGTGTTAACTTCTTTCAAGATATCTTAATTGCAGCTATTATCTATCGCTGGTTTTATGAACGTTCTATAAAATCCCATCTCTACTGCCTCTGTGCAAATTTGTTTCTCTTCTACTGATTTTACAAAATTCACATTATCAACTAGAAATTTCAGATTTAGAATTAACAGATAAATGATATTTTCAATCATTTCGAATCACCCAGCTCATATATTTTTGTGGGATTTTATTATTCGGTACATGGTCCAAAAATAACTACTGACATTGAAAATGCCCCATACTGATTTACGTATAGGCCTACCAGTAATATGTTGTGGTTTTATGCTTAGAAAAAACATGAGTACTCATAATATGCATAGATTTTTATTTTCTGTGTCAGCTCTGCTACAAATTTAAACACATTTGCTAATTCTAATCATAATCCAACATCATGAATTACAACCAACTAATGCAAAGTGTTCAAACAAAAGAGCAATACTAGTGTTACATTCATTGTTTCCCCATCGAGGCCAGCACCGTGTCAAGGTGATGGGGCTTAGTTCAGCAATCAGGGGCTGTGCACTAAGACTGGTTGGGCACTCCCACTCGAGCAGGACCATAGTCCGGCCCAAGTAAGCAGAGTGCTGAAGACAGAAGCAACCAGCCAAAAGGCGCACAGATAATCAGGATGCCACACACAAAACATAATGGAAACATGTCTTCATCTATTACAGATATAGACATGTTTCAAGTGAATGAAAGAGGAAGAAGAAGAAGAAATTAATTGTTTTTAAAGATTTAAACATTAAATGTATTCCTTAATATTAGTAAATCTGGCATTCCTTGAAGAATGTGCATTCTAAAATTTTTGTTCTACACAAAAAACAAAAATACCATGGAAAAATGTTATATCATTTGTGCTTTGCAAACAACTTATGCTATGGAAACCCGTCAAAGTTGGATGTTATTCTCAGAGTACATACCTATTGCTCTAATTAATTGTAAAAGTACTATTTGTAAAAATAGATTTGTCTCTGTATGTTATTTTCATATATTTTCTTGTAATAAATAGGCCTGCCATGTAGTCTTGCTAGATGATGACTTTGAACCAAGACTGGAAGGAAATGAAACATTTGTTGTATTCTTAAGTACTGCTGTAGGTGGTGTTCTTGACCAACCATATTTTGCTGTTGTAACTATCATTGATGACCAACTGGACAGTAAGTCAATCTTATTGTGTTTGCTTACTTTATAATTTATATTTCATACATTATCTTATTATATTGAATATTAGGAAAATGTATACATGATCTTTTTCTCCACAGGTTATTAAATACAAACATAAATGCTAATTTAATTGTAATGCAATGTGGCATGTTTAGACAATAAGGTTCATAATTAGACATGCCAATTTTGTGACTCAAAATTATTTGTGTACCAGTTAATCTAGATGATGATAGAATTCTAAGAGAATGCAAGATTGTTACTCATTTCCTATGTTAGTCAGTAGTTTTTTACTGTTAACTCTTCTTTTCTTTTCCTTCAGTATTCATTCTCAGACTCCTGCAGGATCTCTCTTGTAGCAGGACAATAGTCCTACTGGATTTCCAGCAGAATGTATTCCAGAGAGTGGAAATGCAGTTTTATTTGCACCAATCATCTGACACATCCATCTTCAGCAGCACTTTCAACTCAAGAATTGTGTTTTTCTGGCATTCTTTTTTGAATAGAAGTTTCTCCAGACCTTATGCAAGTTTAGTTAAGTAAAATGTATATCTTATGTACGCTCCTTTCACCCATGGAATTTAATCAAATTTGGTTATATCTGAGCTTTAACCATAAAAAAATAGTGCAGGTAATTCTGGTAATCCAGTCACCAAATCCTCTGGATGGTGCTTTCACAAGTTCCAGATGATTGTACTAATCTATAATCTATAGAGTGTGCAGTGCCATGAGTTGACCTTGTGAATAAAGACATTAATCTCAATACAAAATGCTCTCTGTGGGTCACATGATCAGAGGATGCTCTCTGGGGGTCACATGATCAGAAGATGCTCTCTGGGGGTCACATGATCAGAAGATGCTCTCTGGGGGTCACATGATCAGTGGATGCTCTCTGAGGGTCACATGATCAGAGGATGCTCTCCGGGGTCACATGATCAGAGGATGCTCTCCAGGGATCCGCATGATCAGAAGATTTGGAATAACGTGAGCATGAGTCAGTATCAAAAATGGATGAATTGGGAGTAAGGATAGAGATGGTCCTTACAGAAGATTAAAAATAATTTCTAAAAGAACACTTAATCAACAGAGAACCGAAACCATCAGCTGATTTACCCTGACATGTTTACTGAATCAGAGATCTAAGCACCTATGGACATGTCTGGTGTGCAAAGAGGATAACCAACATACCTAATATCTAAATTCATAAATTAGTAATTGAGAATCTTATTGTTTTTATCATAAAAATGCCTATTTTTACATGAAATACTACAAAATTTCTTGTATATTATTTTCAGTTCCTCAGATGACATTTTCTCAAGATAGCTACACAGTAGATGAGAAAAATAGAACAGTTAATGCTACCATCTCAAGATCAGGGGACATAACACTGGAGTCTTCAGTCATTTGTTACACACAGCAGCAAACGGCACATGTTATGATAGATTTTCTTGAACGACCATTCACCAATGACTCAAGGATTATATTCAGATCTGGAGAAAGGGTGCAAGTTAATTTTTTTTTCACTACTGAATGCAAAATATTCATACCTAGTCAATATTTTGAGATGAAAACCTGTATATAAGATCCCCAAAGTTAAACAAAAATATAACAAAAACAAAAGAATTCTTTAAAAGTTGATAAATTTATTATAACAATAGTTATGTACATTGTGAACTACAAATTTATTATAACAATAGTTATGTACATTGTGAACTACAAATTAATAATTAAATATATATCTATTACATTTTTCTTGTGAAATTTTTGTTCTTTAAAATCATTTAATTCTGTGCCAGTGTATTACCAGGCCCACAACGGAGGAATGAATAGTGACACTGTTATGCATGCCAGGCATGTTGTAAGTGGCGACTAAAGAAGTATTGGGGTGATGTTAGCTACCCCACCATATAGGGTAGACGTGGACCAGAAGCCATTCTGAAATCGAATAGGGTAGCCGGGGGTAAAGATGCGCTGGGGGCAAAGATTCGCAGTCGTTTTTTTCCGGAACTATGGGATTTTCCCGCAAACCACGTGGCCACGCCGGACGCTAACATCCGTTTCTGTCGCACAACGAATTTTCATCGGTCACGGGCAGGTCATTTTTGAGCTATGAGGTAAATTAATTTTTTAACGTTCTCGATCTAACTTTTTTTCCACTTCTCACTCTTTGTCCTCTGTTATCATTACTGTAATGTTATTTTACATGTCTGAACTGAAAACTATATTGTATTGTTAAGTTATTAAGCATGTTACATTGTCAAGATAATTTTTGTTTTCATGATATTTTATAAAAATTGTGAACAGTGTGATTTTGGGGTAACGCCGCGCACACTGACGGGGCAAACATGCGCTGCTGACTGACTGCGCATGTTTGCCCCAGAAATTGGGGCAAAGGTGGGATTATACTCATGTTCATAAAATCTCATTCTACGGACTAAACGTGATTGTATATTGTAAATACCCTGACGATTGTTAGATGGATGGATAAGCTACACACTGCTGCTAGTTTGGTCTCTCATAGTTAAGTATTTTTGTCAGAATACGGAAAAAGTGAAAAACGCGCATCATTGCCCCCGGCTACCCTATGTCAGGCTGAAAGGCACAAATATTGTGGCCTAGTTGTAAATCATAATACAACACATTTCATCTCTGGATTACATCCTGTTAATATGCAGGAGTTTGAGAATGAACACATATAAATAATCTAATTTTGAAGTTGTCTCTTTAATATTCTTGTTGCAAACTGTACAAGGCAACAACACATTTGGTGTTTTAATTCATAGAACTAAACTAATAACAATATAAAATATAATGGAAAATATATTCTTCCACCCACAGAACAAGTCTTGTGAAGTAAGCATTGTGGATGATGAGGAATTTGAACAAGAAGAGATGTTCCAACTCAAGCTTGAATCTCCTTTAGGAAGTAATAATATAAAGGCAAAACTTGGACTGCTGACCTCAGTAGCAGTTACTGTAACCAATCTTGATGATAGTTAGTATTATTTCTACTTCATCAGCATCATCGGACTAGATATAGCAGTCATCACAGCTTTTTAAAACTTCTGCGGATCTTGAACTAATCTTCCTGATTCTGTCAGTGTCATGTTCTTTGATATTTTGTACCCATCTTCTTTATGATCTACCTATTTTTATTCCAGGGCCAGATAAATGGAACACATTATATGGAACAAAACAACAGCTCACAAACACATGCATATATCACACAATGGCATTGGGTCAAAGGGCATGAGCCCATGGACCGCTGGATCAGCAACCAACCAACCTATTTTTGTTTCCCTGGCACCATCTTCTCCATTATGGTCTTTTCTATGCTGTCATGTCATGTGATAGGATAAACATATTGCAGTTTTGAACCTTCTTATCTACCCAATTTTCTTTTCATTCAATATTTTTATAATATCCATATTGGTGATCTTTTTGTTTTTGGTGAGGTCTTTCTATTTTATTTACACATTCATTATTTTGTGGTTGTTTCTTGACAAAGGTCTTTTGGTTAATTTGCTAATTCTAATCATAAAGCAGGTTTGAAATCATCTTAGCTTTTTCATTTATATTTATTATAATTTTCATTCTATCTGTTAGATGTTTTATAAATAGTAACATTTAACAATTTATATTTGTTAGTATTATTTTCCCTTAGATTGCACAAGTAATAATAAGAACACAATAAAATGTTATATTGTTGGAAGGTGTTTTTTTTAATTTTAACAGTTAACTAGTCAAGTCAGTCTAAATTTAAATACCGTTAAATTCTGAATATAAACCCATCCGATTGTAGGCCGAGAACCTAACTATCCCTTCCCAAAAGTGGAGAAAGTCGAAGGTCCTACTATAGACCGACATCCCCAACTTAACAAAGCCAGCAATAATGAACTTCATCATCATAAGAAAGAACCGACATGCTAAATGGAAATTAACACAAACATTTGCAACTCTAAGAAAATGGCATTCCTTTCATTTGCTTCACTCACATAACTTGAATGAATCAAGGAATGAAACCCTGGTGGCTACTGTATTCTGGAACAATATATCCGAAAATAATGAATACCCGTAGGCTGACTTCCCTATCCATGACTATAGACAGTTTATGAGGTGGCGAGACTTTGGGGAACAAAGTTTTTCCTGAATGAATTGTCTGTGTTGGGTGTCTGGGCCTTATGACGCGGAACAGCGCTAGTGAATAGTAATTACTATGTAACTATTATGTCACCCACTTCTGACAGTGACGTTTAAGTGGGAAACGATGAAAGGCAAGACAGCGAGATCACGTTTGTTTTTATAAGATACAGAAGAGTTTGAACTTTGTTCCTGGTTATGTTTACTGTGTGGGGAGAATAGGGTAATAAAATAAACATAACAGAGGATTGTGAAATTGATCTCTTCTTCCACTAGATGTACAGTGGTTGGGGGAGGGAATCAATTACAGTGCAATTTTACTACAAAATGCCTAAGATGTGTTGTGATTTGGAACCTCGCATCAAATCTTCTATAAAGAAAAATTGCATTTAGTCACTTATCTGAATGGCATCACATAATGTGAGGGAAACTAGGATTGGTTGAGCCAATTGAAATGGGTAGGGCCAGTAGTCAATCTGTGGCCTCAGTGGGCTGGACTAATTAACAGAATATAAGGCTGACTTAGCTAGCCAAGAATACTGCACAAGTAGTTTAGCTTCAGTTCATACATTTTTATTGTTATTGTGATTTTATTCCCGTAAGTGTAAGCGGGAAACGGGAAGATGAATGGATGAATGGCCAGACAAAAACATGCCAGATCACGTTTGTTTTTAAAAGATACAGAAGAGTTTGAACTTTGTGTGACCTGTATGTTTACCTTATACGGTAATATAAACTGAGGCACAGCTCAGACAGTTTCACTATTGATTTCTTTCCCCCATTCCCCTCCCTCCAACACTGCCTAAGCGGCAAAGTTTTGGATGTCAAAAATGTGAGTGTTTGTGCAAGACTGTAGTATGAAGAGTAAGACCTCTGTACAGAATTAATTAGGACTTCATTCTATGTTTCTGATTATTGTCTTGGTCAATATTTATATACTTGGAGTCCCATGTTAAAAAATGGCAAGACCGACCAGCGACATGCACGGAAATACTCAAAATCTGCCTTTGAGGTGTTATTTTAAATTTTCTGTACACAGGTCTTATAGCCTAGTAGACGGTCAGTAACTGTTGTAACATTTGCTTTACCGCAACAAGAAAGTGTGTGACAGTGTTTAGATTACTGGTAGTTAGTGTTTCCCTACACAAACAAGACTAGGCTACCCATCAGCTTAGGCTATGGTATTTCATTTGTTTTTTTCCACAGACCATTACCGTATATTGGTCAATAAATAACATCAGATACTGGTATACTTTTCTGACCAATTTCGATGATCAATTGAAACCTTTATGATAGAAATATATGTACTATAAACGGTAAAAAAAAACCGGTAATACCCATTGCTAAAAATAGCATTTCCGGGAAATTTTGCTAAAAAAATGGCGGCGTGTTGGAAATAACGATATAGACCTAGTGAGTGAGTTTTTATCAAGAAATATCGGAGATTTTGAAGGAAATATTGTATGATATATAGAAATTAATGTAATTAGAGGCTTAGCATTATGGTAAGTACGCTCTAGATTGCTGGTGAGCCCTAGTCATTTTATCCTGGCTTAATATATCGGGACATGTGACTGTAATTTTTTTAAAATTGTTTTTCTCCATTTTTACTGTGATTTGGACGTAATTTTTTTAAAATTTGATCTTACTCTCGAAAATAAGCCTAGGAGTATGAAGTCATCTCTGTTTTTTGTCCAAAAATTCTCGGGTTATACACGGAATTTAACGGTACTCTATTTTTTTTTTTTTTTAGTCTTCATCTGTTTTAAATACTATTTGTATGTTTTTTAGTTCCAACAATCCAGTTTGAGCAATCAGCTTACAGTGTACATGAGCCTAGTATTGCAGACCAGGTGTCTACTGTTAAGGTCAAAGTAATTCGTATGGGTTCAACTAGTGAGACATCCAGTGTGCGTTGTAGTACCAGAGATGGGTCTGCTCTGTCTGGATCGGATTACAATCCAAAATCACTAGTGATAAAATTTGAGCCAGGTTTGTATAGTGAAAATGATCACGCAATACGTATCTCAGTAAACATATATTCCTCAGTATGTGTAGGTGCTAAGTATACATTTAATTTTCCAATTTATCTTTATTTCTGCAAGTAATGATTATGATGAAATAATCCCTCTAACTAAGAGCAGGTAGCTCTTGACAACTCACAGTTTTTCTGACAAAAGCATAGCTCCTGTTCAGTTGAGTAACTGAGGTAGCACTCATCGCATGATATCTCTAAGGCATGAATGTGTTAGGGAGATTTATGGATGCATGTTTAGTTCCCAAAGTGAGGTATTCCATTGCGACAGTCTCTCAGGATCATCACATCCTGCAAGAAGTGCAGCGTATATGTCATAATATATACACTGTTTAATAATTTTTCTGTCAGATTTATTGACCCATCTTCAGTGATGGGACCTTTCAATTCCCAAATTAAATTACTCACATGTAGATTTGTATCTCCTTTGTCCAAAACATTAAATTACTCACATGTAGATTTGTATCTCCTTTGTCCAAAACATTAAATTACTCACATGTAGATTTGTATCTCCTTTGTCCAAAACATTAAATTACTCACATGTAGATTTATATCTTTGATCACCTTTAAAATATTTTCAGCGTGTAGTAAATATTGAAGTTGCAATTTTTCTGTTTCCCTGTGGATGACCTCCACGTACTATACTTTAATATTTTTTGATAATGTGCTGCATACTCAAGATGGACCACACTATTGAAGTCAAAGATCACAGTTAAAAACATGGATGTGACGTTGCTATGCATCTGCTTTGCTTATTTTGGTCTTAGGCAGTGCTGTAGAGATGATTATTACCTTAAGGAGGATGTTGTATATAATTTTGAAGACCTTTTTGTGAAAAATTGCTAATGGATTTTTACTGATCTTTGGTTAAGTTCCCAGTACTAAAAGTCATGTTCAGATTTGCTAAGGAGGGGGTTCAAACCCCCCAAACCCCTCCCTTATCTACAATCCTGGTCTTAGAGATGATGAATGATTCCAATGTGATGACTGCACCATGGTTTCCAGGTTGTATTCAAACATACACGACTTATCACTTGTAATCGCTCTGTTCAGCATGTTCTGCGAGACTTCCATGCAGAGTTTTCTTTGCTTCATTGTTAGCAGTTTTAGCACGAATATTGCAGGCTCATCACAGAGCCAGATTATCAATTATCTGTCAAAATGGAATGTAACAAATCAATGCTTGTTCCCATCTCGCCCAAAAGTTCTTGGTTGGTAATGTAAGGGTTTTCTTAGATGGAATGTAATGGTTTTCTCAAATGATAATTTTGTGGTTTTCTAAGATGGTAATCTGATTGCTTTGTCGGATGCTAATGTGTTGGTTTTTTTAGATCATCCATCTACCCTATTATGCAAGTTGTTTATTTTATTACATTTTTCTATCCCCAGGCGTCAGAGAAATTGAATTTTCTGTGGATGTGTTATACAATAGTGCTGTTGAGTGGCATGAGTTGTTCAGTGTCCAGCTGGGACCAGAGGAACCCAAAAACTCAGTGCTTGGTCCTATTTCTGTTACAACTATTACTATACTTGAAAGTGAGGTTTCTGGCAGTATAGTGTTGCCAGCTCCTCCAGTGGTAAGTAGTTATGACTATAAAAACAATACTAATGTCATACTCATTGTATATGATTTTGTTTGTCAATGAAGAAAACATTATACTCTTATTTGCATTCTGGCTATTCTTTATTTTTAGTCACTTTCGTCATCTGGTAGGATAAGGGTAGTAAAGTGTTTAAGTCACTCACCTTCCAGGTGAGTTTGAGTTCACTTGCCTGCAAACCAGAACTACATTCTTCAGAACTACATAACACTGATGTAGTGTTCCCATCAACAGAATGGTAGGACTTATTGAACAACTCAATTGTCCAGAGCATTACATGGATATACTGCCCTGGTCATGCTGAAGCCAGAATAAATGAGAGAACCGACTTATTCGCAGGCAATGCAGTGATAGAAGGCATAATGCTGAGAAGATAAAGCAGACTTAATGAAGGCAGTAATAAATGCATTTCAAGATGAAGATGAAGTCAATGAGACTGAGAATGTACACATACAGAGAATGTCAGAAATGGGAGTATCTAGAGGTGAGGGAAGGAAAAGTAAATTTTTTGGAAAGTCCCAAAGATCACGCAATCAACACCTGACAGGGACTCTGAGTCTACATACACTGGGATGACTGCTGGAATGGAGGGCGGAGCACTTATGGGAATGCCCCAAGTGATGTGAAGCCAGTTTCTAATCAAGAATCAAGAGAATAATACTGATCCTAACATATGCATACATGTCTTGGACAATAAATTAACAGGATAGTGGAAAATTAGAGGCAACAGAGATATGGTATGGTTCTGTAGAATAAATCTGAGAGTATCATGGGCAGCAAGAAACAATAATGAGGAGGTGTTGATAGAGTCAAATACAAGATGGAGATTACTTAATAATATCAGAAAGTGACAATCTTTATGAATTGGACATGCTATGAGACAGGAGGATCTGGAGAACATACTTACAACAGGCAAATACAGAAGACACGAGAGATCAAGGACAACAGTATGAGAAAATATTAGATAGTCTGACATCATGGCATGGCACAGAGTCAACAATGATCCTGATAAGAGATTCTGAAAATAGAGAGTTGTGGAGATCCATGATCATCAATGCTACTCAGCACGGCACTTGATGATGATGAGTACTCTTTTATAAGTTCATTCTGAAGTAAAATTTAATAAGGTAAAAAAAAGTAGCTGTTTCATTTTTATAAAAAAAGCAAATTATTTCTGTAGTTCTTATGTTATTTAAAAGTCTGAAATACAGTATGAATGTCAGAAGAAAAATCATAAATTTTAATTTTTCATAAAATTTAGATTGTTTCTCTCCTGTATTACGATGACATTGAGCAAGGTCTGAAAATGAACCCTTCACCTGGCTATCCTCTTACTTGTGTCACTGTGAGTACTTCAATGTTTTGTCTGGATAATCCGATATTGGATTATTTTATTGTTAAATTTAGGACAGATGTATATCATACATTGCACATGTTTGTCTATAGGATTCTCAAATTAATCTGTGAATGTTTACAAGGTTTCACTAAAGTAGTTATATTTATCTGACATTGTTGGTTATATTAAATCTTCATTGTTCCTTTAACATTCATTCTTAAGCTCCTGCTGGTTAGCAGGATGTAGTCCTGAGAACATAATGAGTTGTATCATAGTTTACAGCTTAGCTGTGATATTAGCACCTTTTGGTCTGACACAACCAACTTCAGTGTGGTTTTGGGTCACATTTATCTATGAAATGGCACAGCTAACTGCAAAAATTCCAGTAACAGGGTAATGAAGTTTTGCTAATCACTCAAGACACACATAATAACACACACAAATCGACGTTTTTACCAAAAGGACTTTATCAAGACACAAATTAAAACAAAATTTAAACATACAACAGAAAACAGACAGTAAGAATTGTAGGCATTCACATGGTATTGTGTACTGTAGATTGACCGGAAGAGCTGTAACTAGGTTAGAGGTGAAACGACACTGGTCAAGGAATATAGAAAAATTACTACATACATGTGACATGAAATAAACAGAGAAATTATGGAACAACTAGAATCGTCCATGAGATAGGCGCTTATTGATGCCGTAGGATTTAATGTGCCATATTGGTAAATGTAGCAGTTCGCAAGATGGGTTCGGTTGTCAGATAAGCAATACTTAGTGGCCGTAACCTGAATGTCTTGGGCACCTCGATGGCCCATGCCATTGAAGTGGACATCTACAGGATAACCCACATGGTTTTTTATGCTATACAGATGTTCACATCATCGATCTGTGAGCCTCCTTCCAATTTCATAAACAGAAGGAATTACTCAAGAAAATGGGTAAATCACCTAATCACCCATAATTACCCACTGAAGACGTATCTATAGCCTGTAATGAATAATTATTGAGATTCCCAGTGTAGCATTTTGACTCCATCAAACTGCATTAAAAAAAATGTCTAACAAACACTTGTTAATATCTATATTCTTCTCAAAAGCCGTGTGATGTACAACATCCAACTTACTCAACCACTGCTAGTTTGTGTAAGAATGGCAGTATCAATCAAACTGCCATGTTGTATCATTGGGAGATTGCCATGCCATCAAGTGATGAGGGTGTTAGTCCACTATTTGTCAGAATTACAGATAAAACATTGTTTACATCAGTGGACAAGAAAGTTCTGGACAGTATATATTTCAGGCCATTTTTTCAGGTAAAAATGAAAACATTACTATTTTTGATGTTCTCTACCTGTGCTACTTTTAACCTGGATTTGATTAACAATAATAATGGTTATAATCAGTGCCGTTTTTATGGGGATATGTGGGAATAAGTCATATCCCCCACCTTTTTTTATCCAATATTTTTGAGTTAAATAAAATAACTACATCTCCTGGATTAAACAATTTTTAATCTGAAACTCTAAAATATCAATCTTATGATTTCTATTATTTTAAATGTTGCTCGGAACCTTGCACACGCAACTCATGATCATTTTCCTATAATATAGTTATAATGGTTTACTGAAATGGTGAGAAAAAAAAAGTTAGATTTATAGTCTTGTAATACTTGTAAAAACAGTAAATAGTAGTAAAATAACGACAAAGCTTCCTGGTCAAATTATTTTCGTGAATTTTTAGGCGTAATTTTAAATATCAAAATCAATATTTTGACAATGTTTTTAAGTTTCTATAGCCATTTTTCTATATTACAATTATAATGCTTTACTGAAATAATGGAAAGAAATGGCTGTATTTATGGTTTCCAAATCCTCGTCACAATGTTCCCAGATATTAAGTGGTAATCAATATTGTTTTAGTGTTCATTCTTAATCTCCTACTGAATCTCTCTTGTAACAGGATTTTGGTCTTTCTAGATTTCCAGCCGGATGTAGTCCAGAGAATGGAGATGCGTGGTGTTGTGGTTATATTTGTACCAATTACCAGACACATATGAACATAAGTAGAGATATCTAATATGTTCAGTGTTTTACCAATTGCACTAAATAGTGAGTGTCCATAGCCATATCGCTAGTAGGCCAGAAAGCATTGCAATCTGTTTAGCAGCATTTCCCACACTGTACACTGCCCCTGTTAATTAATCTGAGTTCTAGTCATTGTTAGCACTTGCTTGGCTTTTTGCCACTATCTTGGTTGCTATAAATGTGACCATAGATGTCCATATTTTATGTCTTAGAATTTTGCTGACCAGCAATCCTAAGTGGACTAATCTCCCATAACCAAGGGTGTTCATAATTTTTGAGACATTGACAAAGGTGTATTTAAAAAACCCCATAAAATTGAATTCATGTTATAGAACTTTCAATTTTATACAATTCATAATAAATGTTTACATTTTCTGAATGAATTTGAATGTCCTAGAGTTGTTTCAAGACCAAAATCCTACTTAATATAATGCCAGACATGAATTTTTATTACTTTCTATATACCACAAAATCTCACTTCCAGAATATTGGATTCTTCAAGAATAAAACCCTCGCGAGATGTCTAGAGACTGTATTTTGTGGTTGCTGCCAGTTTGGAATGGTATACTATCTTGGAAGAGCTATTTATAGTAACATTATCACTACAGTTGCTGTAGGGTATCCTAGGGTAAAAATATGTGCTGGACAAAATTATGCAGTGGTTATTTTTTTCCAGATCTATGGGTTTCCCCCACAAACCACATGATTGCGCATTGTCACACAACCAAGTTTGACAGTTCAAGAACAGGTCGTGTTTGAACCATGAGATAAATTCATTTTTTAATATTCTCGATCTAACTTTTTTCAACTTCTAACTGCATGTCTGCAGTCATCATTAATTTTAGAATGAACGCAGAAGAAGAAGAATAAGCACAGAACCGTGTCACCTACAGTGTTTTTTGTGACAGTTTATTAAAGTTGTGAACAATGTGATTTGGGGCACAATTACGTACTGTTAGTGGTGCAAATATGCGCATGGAATCATCAGTGCATGGAATTAGTGAGGAACTCACTGCCTCCTCATGTTGCAAAATATTTAAACAATATTTTACTGCCACCTTATGTTTCTTTTTAGAAATTCCAAACAGAAGAATGAAAAAAGGAAAATTAAAACTCCGCTGCAGTCATAGATGCACACTCTCCGCCATTCACAGATACACGATCTCCGCTGGTCATAGATACACAATCTCCTCCAGTCATAAATGTGTATCTCCACCATTCATAGATGCAATATCTCCACCATTCATAGATGCACGATCTCAGCCATTCATAGATGGTCAATCTGCATCGGTCATAGATGCACGATTTCCTCTGGCCATAGATGTACGATCTCCGCCGGTCATAGAGGCACAATCTCCACTGGTCATAGATGCATGATCTCTGCACGCCATGGATGCATGATCTCCACTATTCACAGATGCATGGTAGTCAAAAATATAGTCAAGCACTTTATTAAGCACGCCAACACATTATTATAGTTTCAAAATGGATCTACGCATCCATTCTATATATTAATGGATTTTTTTCACATTCTAATTATTTGCATTTTTTCGTATTAAAGTAAAATAAATATAGTCCTGGTATTTTTGTTCTATAATTTCCACACAATGTGAAGACAAGTGTTGCACAGTTATTTTGCTGTTTCTGTCAATTCTCCCTTGATTTCATAATTGTTTTTGACTGCATATTTTTGCCCCCAAAAATGGGGCAAAGATGATGTTTTACAGATGTTCGTAAATTCTTATTTTACTGTCTCCAAGTAATCATATGTTTTCTATACTATCACTAAGATGGACGAATAAGCTATACAGTGATGGCAGTTTGGTCTCTTATTATTAAGCAGAGTTATCAGAAATCACTAAAATGTGAAAAATGCGTGGTTTTACCCCAGGCTACCCTATATTTGAAGTATCATAATGGTTTTGATGATCATTGAAGTTGGTCACCAAGATTATATAATGTAAATTTGACAACCATTGAATTTGGTCAGCAAAGTTTAACCTCTGTACATAATTTACAAATTTAAATATTTATATTTTGGAATAGTTTTACATTTTAAAAATAAAGGAACTGAAATTTGTAATGAAATAATTTTTATGAGACAGTTTTTATGATAGAAAAATATATAGGTTAGTTTATAAATCGCAAATTAATTTTGTTACAATTCATATCAGGTGCGATGTGTGGCTCAACCCTTACATGAGAATGGAAATCCAGGCATTCCACTAAAGTCTTGGCCAGTTACAATTGGCCACAACAACCAAATCTGCAAGTCTACTTCATTATCTCCATCTCATCCTTTCACATACCAGGCTCAATCATTCCTGGCAAATCTTGAGTACATTCCTCCAGACAGATCTACACATCCAAATACTGTTCATATCTCTGTTCAGGTAACTATGTACAACCAGAAAAACTAGACCAATTAAAACGCTATAGAATATATTTTGAAAAAAATATTCTAAGAGTGTAATTGAGAAGTGTCCCATGAGTGTAATTGAGAAGTGTCCCATGAGTGTAATTGAGAAGTGTCCCATGAGTGTAATTGAGAAGTGTCCCATGAGTGTAATTGAGAAGTGTCCCATGAGTGTATTTAAATCATTTAAAAATATTTGTAAAATTATTGTAGTAGGTGCTCAATAATGATCACTAGATTAAAAGGTGATGGTGTGGTACAGAGCGTGTCTGTGGTGACCAAGGTGCCGTGTTCCAATCCATCCTCAAGCAGTTGTGCATTTTACCATTTAGAAAGCAATGACAAACTACGGAACATATTTATATTGCTTAGAAAATCACTACAGCCAAGAAATAATGTGCTGATGGATACATTCTGAATAGGGTATGTTACCAATTATTAGATTAAAAATTAGGTAAGGATCATAAATTCCGATGGAAATAAGTGTCAGGTAAGCCCTATATATTGAATTTTAATTGCAGTCTTGCGTGTGTGTTGCAGATGTCTAAAAGGGGAGAAAATAATAGAAGCAATATGACTTAACATGTATGTTGAAAGAGGCAACTAAGGAGGTTTTGATGATGAGGAAGACTGCCCAATGCCAAAGTGATCAAACTCAAATGTGTTGAGCAGAATTGTGCATATATCACAACCCAGCGATCAACATGACACAACCCAGTGATCAACATGACACAACCCAGTGATCAACATGACACAACCCAGCGATCAACATGACACAACCCAGCGAAAACATGACACAACCCAGCGATCAACATGACACAATATATTTCATTTTCTGGTATACATCTTGCTAATCAGCAGGAGTTGAGAATGTACACAGAAGAAGAAGAACTGCAGCCTCATTGATATTCATGATGACAGTGTTACAAAATTTTCTTTTAAAAAATAAATATTTGGTTTAAATCATGCTAATATACCTATGGGAGTAAGGTGCCTAGAAATTCAGAATGGATACATTGAACAGTGGTGTAAATAATAATAACGGTGAAAGTTGTGTATTTAAAGAGAGAAGAGTTTTCAGTGGCACATGATGGTATCGAAAGGCTGATTCTAGAGGGCAGAGTGCCAGGCAAGAGAAGAAGAGGAAGACCAAGAAGATGATGGACCAGCGACATCAAAGAATGTATGCACATGTCTCTGGCCAATGCAGGCCTGCTTGCCCAGAACAGAGAGGCGTTCAGAGTATCCACGACAAAGACAACGTTCTGGAAAGAATATGTCACTTGATATAATGGTAATATTTCAAATTTAAAACCATGTCATTTTAAACTAAAATTGAATATGATTATTTAAAAACATTTGTCCATAAAAATAAACAATTTTGAACGATTGTAAACAATAACAAGCAGCTGTTAACCAACAAATTTTCAGAAAATGAACATTTGTATAATTTATGTATTCTTTGTAGATTCCTCATCAAGATGGAATGTTGCCATTAATATCAACTCACCCTCTACATCACTTACGCTTCCTTCTGTCTGAATCAGTATATCGACAGCAGCACCTATGTTCCAATATCATTACTGCACAGGAAAGGGCACCCTTTTTAGACCAGGGTTTCTTGGATGACTTCATCAACAATGATGAGGATGCAAGTGAGATTCCAAAAGGGCCAGGCTTTGATTTTCCATATCAATTTGATGAGAGCATAAGAGATAAACAGTCAGTGCTTATATACAGACATCTCAATCTGAAAAGCTGTATCTGGCAGTTTGATGCATGGTGAGTGAAAGTGACAATGATGGTACATATTAATTGTTAACCCCTTAGCTGCGCTGAGCAAAAAGCAAGTTGTATCTACATTGCGGGGAAATTTCAAGGGCTGTTAAATATTTTTCCTCTAATCAATTTGCCCACTACATTTTAACGTTAAAGAATTGGAATGTAGGCCTATTATTATTGTAGGCATATACATTAGGCCTATACTCTAATTTATGAATTTTTGAATGTTTCTTTATATTATGTAGGAAACATGAAAACCTTAATATACATTCTTTTCGCAAAATAAATATTATGTAAAACAAATAGACCGTCATAATAACCCGTTTTATTTCAAACGCAAAGTTTTTCCTACCAGTAATATGCTTCTCAGCATATTTATTTGTCACATCACAAATATCTTGTATAATAGTATCATGTAATACACATTCAAAGATTCTGAAAACATTTGCATGATCAATGTTTTGAATCTTAAACTATTATTGACAGAAGAATAAATTGTTTACCTTACCCCGTATCACGAATTTGAAACACACGGTCTACAGAAAACTGAATCTAATTCTATATCCTCCAAATCACGAATACTAATACTATCACAAATCAAATTAACACTTTCTAAATCACTTTCTACATCAGATAAACTAATTCAGAAAAACTTTCTTTCAAAAGCGCAAAAATCTCTGATTCACTGAGTTTTCGATTCGACATATTTATAGGTCTAGATATTGTGGTTAGAGAAAAAAATTACTGCTCTGTCCACTGACAAAATTTGAAATGAAACTTACACACATGCCCAATTTCAAAGCCTCGATTTGGAATTGACCTGTAGATAGCTTGGACTAGCCAATAAGAGTATTTTATAACATTGAGGTGCTTTCAGGGAAAAAATATACACATACTTAAACAAGCACACCTTAAGGAGATTTCTGCAACACGGTAGACACTTTTATTCGTATCCCAAAGGCTGCTTCTGCAGGGAACGGGTTAACAGCACACCCACTGGTATAGGGTAGGCGGGTGTTAAGGATCAGAATATATACTTTTTAATATTTTTTTTACTGCATATCAAGTGATCAAATATACAAAATGCACAAAAATAGATCGTCATTCAATCCTGCAAAAGCAGAGAAAAGACAATAGTATACTCTGTTCACTCTAAGAATGAAGTGGGTCAGTACTTCTGATTGGTTGTTGGATGCAGAACACATTAATTGAAATATTGTTCTTTAATTTTGTTTTTAAATGTTTTTTAAAAATGTTTAATTATTGTTTGTAATTGCTTTTAAATGTATTAAATAATATTGTTTTTACATGTCAACAGCTGTTTAAAAATCACCTGTTACCGTGGAGTAATTTGAGGGTGTGTTTTGACCGACTTCATTCTTAAAGTGAACAAAATATAGTAGATGCTTTTTTTTAGATCCTTGATATAATTAGGAAATCAGTTCAACTCCTTTCAACATATAAAATAAGGTGTTAGACAGCAATGTGTACTTTCACCAGACCTGTTCTCTTTATACTGTGAAAACATAATGTATGCAGTTGATATATCCCAGGAATATCAGTGGGAAGACATAACAGAATAATTTAAGATATGTGGATGACACTGTTCTGATTGCTAAAAGTGAGGAAGATCTTCAAGAATTGATTAAGGTAGTAGTGGTAGAAAGTAAAGAGAAAAGCATCTTCCTAAATATGCAGAAAAAAATCAAATGGAAGAAGTTCAACAAAAATAAGAAGCAGAATTGGGCAGGCAAAAATAGCATTCAGAAAAATGAAAAATATATTGTGTAATATGGCTGTGTCATTAGAGGTGAGGAAGAGAGTTCTGCAGTGCTATACAACTCCTATACTAACATATGGATGCAAGTCTTGAACAATAAACAAACAGGATAGTGTGAAACTAGAGATAGTAGAGATGTGGTTCTATAAGAGAATACTGAGAATACCATGGACTGCCAGAAAAACTAATGTGAATGTGTTGAAAGAGTCACATGCGAGACAGAGCTTAATCAGTAATGTAAGAAAAAGACAATCTTTATTGTTTGGTCACGTTATGAGACAAGGAGGTTGGAGAACATAGTTACAACATGCAAGTTTGAAGGCAAGAGAGACAGAGGATGACAATGAAAGAGAATATTATACAGTTTAACAACCTGGCATGTCAGGAAAACAACAATGATCTTGATACATAATACTGGAGATAGGGAACTGTGGAAAGCCATGATCGCCTTCACCAGTCAGCATGTCACCTGATGATGATAAGGAATCTAAGGTGTGTATACTGTAAAATGCATTACTGAGTTTAGGAGACATGATTGCAGATTCAGAAGTTAATTATCATTAAATGTGTAAACCATTTAGTAAGATTTCTATTTCAAGGATGTTATTGGTCTATATTAAAATGTTTTTGTGGTGTCTAGAATAGAACTGTTTGTCATAACTATTCATAGGCTATAGCTTTGAAATATGACTAATTTTAAATGGCAATAACTATTCATAGGCTATAGCTTTGAAATATGACTAATTGTAAATGGCAATAACTATTCATAGGTTATAGCTTTGAAATATGACTAATTGTAAATGGCAATAACTATTCATAGACTATAGCTTTGAAATATGACTAATTGTAAATGGCAATAACTATTCATGGACTATAGCTTTGAAATATGACTAATTGTAAATGGCAATAACTATTCATAGACTATAGCTTTGAAATATGACTAATTGTAAATGGCAATAACTATTCATGGACTATAGCTTTGAAATATGACTAATTGTAAATGGCAATAACTATTCATAGGTTATAGCTTTGAAATATGACTAATTGTAAATGGCAATAACTATTCATAGGCTATAGCTTTGAAATATGACTAATTGTAAATGGCAATAACTATTCATAGGCTATAGCTTTGAAATATGACTAATTGTAAATGGCAATAACTATTCATAGGCTATAGCTTTGAAATATGACTAATTGTAAATGGCAATAACTATTCATAGGCTATAGCTTTGAAATATGACTAATTGTAAATGGCAATAACTATTCATAGGCTATAGCTTTGAAATATGACTAATTGTAAATGGCAATAACTATTCATAGGCTATAGCTTTGAAATATGACTAATTGTAAATGGCAATAATAGAAAAACAAATATTTTATGAAATACTCTTTAGGTATCATATGACAGAACTTGTTGATCTGTGTGGAGGTCAGATTGTGTCAGATTTCCAGGTGAAGGACAGATCAGATACTCATCTCACTATACGTGTTCCTCTGTATGTATCGTATGTATATGCTACAGCACCTATTGGATGGGGGTCATTAGAGCATCATACGGAAATGGAATTCTCGTTCTATTACAGGTACTGTGTTTATATTATGTACTTCATATCATAGTTAAAACAACATAAAACATAATTTATATTATGTACTTCATATCATAGTTAAAACAACATAAAACATAATTTATATTATGTACTTCATATCATAGTTAAAACAACATAAAACATAATTTATATTATGTACTTCATATCATAGTTAAAACAACATAAAACATAATTTATATTATGTACTTCATATCATAGTTAAAACAACATAAAACATAATTTATATTATGTACTTCATATCATAGTTAAAACAACATAAAACATAATTTATATTATGTACTTCATATCATAGTTAAAACAACATAAAACATAATTTATATTATGTACTTCATATCATAGTTAAAACAACATAAAACATAATTTATATTATGTACTTCATATCATAGTTAAAACAACATAAAACATAATTTATATTATGTACTTCATATCATAGTTAAAACAATATGAAACATAAATCATGTTATATACTTCATATATACCACTGAGGCGGATGTGTTGGGCCATTGTTGCAAATAAATGGCGACACAACGCATTTCCATTCTCAGGACTACATCCTGCTGAAATTTAGGAGGACCATGGTCCTGCTACAAGGGAGATCCAGCGGGAGTATGAGAATGAACGCTGAAGAAGAAGATATACTTCATATAATAGTTAAAACAACATGAAACATAATTGTTCTCTTGTCCATAATGTTATTGAATCATATAATATGCTTGACTTTGCATTTAAATTAAAAACTAAAATGAAAGATACATTTTTAAAGTATAGCCAAATACATACTCAGCTGCTCCTGTCTTTCTTGTCCTCATCAATTGTTTACAAATGTATATGTAATTCCATACCGTAGTGGTAGCACAGTTGAAAAACATATGGAAAAACAACAAAATAGAAACAAAAGTGCTAATGTTACGAACTTTTATTTTTCCGGTTGCAACATACGGCTGTGAAACATGGACCCTAAGTAAAACAGCGGCAAAGAAGATCAACGACTTTGAGCTGAAATGCTACAGAAAGATACTTAGAATTGAATAGCATGGAAGAAAAAATCAGAAACTCAGATATAATAAACACATTGAATATTCCAGTGTTGGTTACTAAACACAATAACAAAAATAAAACTACGCCTGTTTGGTCATTTAAGAGACACAACTGTTTAGAAAGACAAATAATGGAGGGAAGAGTACTTGAGATGAGGAGAACGGGCAGACCAAGAAGACGATGGACTGACAACATTAAAGATAACATTAATACATCTCTAGAATATGCAAGCCACATCGCCCAAGACAGAGAGAGGTTCAGAGAGTTTATTGGGAAGACAACGTTCTGGATTGAATACGTCATATGACAGTGGAAGCATATTTAGGTACAACGATCACAGCAGATAAAGTTCAACAGAAATAAGAAGCAGAATAGGGCAGGCACAAACAACATTCAGAAGAATTAAAAATATATTATGTAATATCTACTAGGTGTGAAAAAAAGCTAAGAAAATCTGCCCAATTGCGCATAGGAAGTAAAAGCCAATTGCTCGCAATTCCTGGGTTCTCAAACAAACAAATATGACCTTGTCATTAGAGGTGAGAAAGAGAGTTCTATAGTGCTGTGTAACTGCAATACTAACATATGGATGCAAGTCTTGGACAATAAACAAACAGGAAATTGGAAAATGAGAGGCAATAGAGATGTGGTTCTACAGAAGAATGCTGAGAATACCATGGACTGCCAGAAAAACTAACGTGGAGATGTTAAGAGTCAAATGCAAAACGGACCTCAATAAATAATATAATAAAACATAGTTACAACAGGCAAGATTGAAGGTAACAGAGACAGAGGGCAACAACGTGATAAAATATTAGACAGTTTGACAACCTTGCATGGCAGGGAAATAACAACAATTCTGATACACAATACTGGAGGTAGAGAGCTGTGGAGAGCCATGATCTCCTATGCCAGCTGACATGGCACCTGATGATATGATGAATGGAAGAATAATGCTAGCACAGTAATTTTGTGTTCCATTATTTTCTTTCTTTTTATAATGTATGTTCGCTCAATCATTGATATGTCAGTTAGTTATAGTAGGACATGTACTTTGGGGTCATCTATCTTGTATTATCCTGTTTTTATTAATATGTCATAAGAGGTGACTGAAGAAGTTTGGGGTGAAGTCAGATGTCTGAGGTTGAAAGTCAAAGATGACACAGTCAAGCTGTAGACCATGACAGCATATTTCTTTCTAAGAACTATATCCTGCTAACCAGCAAGAGTTTGAAATTAAACACAGAAGAAAAAGAATGATATACTTGACAGAGAAAGATATATAAGAAGGATATACTTGATAGAGAAAGATATATAAGAAAGATATACTTGATAGAGAAAGATATATAAGAAGGATATACTTGATAGAGAAAGATATATAAGAAAGATATACTTGATAGAGAAAGATATATAAGAATGATATACTTGATAGAGAAAGATATATAAGAAGGATATACTTGATAGAGAAAGATATATAAGAAAGATATACTTGATAGAGAAAGATATATAAGAAGGATATACTTGATAGAGAAAGATATATAAGAAAGATATACTTGATAGAGAAAGATATATAAGAATGATATACTTGATAGAGAAAGATATATAAGAAGGATATACTTGATAGAGAAAGATATATAAGAAAGATATACTTGATAGAGAAAGATATATAAGAAGGATATACTTGATAGAGAAAGATATATAAGAAAGATATACTTGATAGAGAAAGATATATAAGAATGATATACTTGATAGAGAAAGATATATAAGAATGATATACTTGATAGAGAAAGATATATAAGAAGGATATACTTGATAGAGAAAGATATATAAGAAGGATATACTTGATAGAGAAAGAGAATAAGAAGGATATACATTACAGAGAAAAAGAATAAGAAGGATATACTTAACAGATTTAGAAGAAGGATATACTTGACAGATTTAGAAGAAGGATATACTTGACAGATTTAGAAGAAGAATATACTTGACAGATTTAGAAGAAGGATATACTTGACATACAAAAAGAAGAAGGTTATACTTGATAGAAGGAGAAGAAGGTTATACTTGACAGAGAAGGGGAAGAAGAAGGATATACTTGACAGAGAAGGGGAAGAAGAAGGATATACTTGACAGAAGGAGAATAAGAAGGATATACTTGACAGAAAGCAAAAGAGAAAGGATATACTTAAAAGAAAAGGAGCTCATATGTGTGGTACTTTCAATTGAGAATAGGTCTATCTTGAGAAGTGTGTGAAATTTGGAGACATTCATTTTGATTGTGAACAATATTTTCATATAAACGAGTGTGTTTATATTTTCAGTTTGTGTAAATTATTGCTACTTGTATTTATAGTAATGAAATCTAGACATCTCAATGCATTTCAGCTAGTTAGGCTATGGAAATGTTCCAACCAAAATACATTAGATAATAATTCCAATATTAGCTTAGATGACGATTGTAGGCCTAATATGGATTGATTACGATCAGACTTTAATGGAAGTTCTGATCCAGATTTGAGTATAAATGAAGCCGAGGTGTGTTTCTAATGCAATATATATGACTATCTGCATTATCTACGTTAAAAAACATTATTATGGAGTATCACATGCCGATGTGAATATTCAGACCTTTATATAGGGCATAGTAATTTGTATTAGGTCCTAAATATATCGTAGGATATGTAAATAAGTCCTGGGCAAAAAGATGTAGGCCTAAAGCATAGGACATTTTGTGAAAAATCCATATTTTATATGCATTTGCTAATTTCAAGACAATGTGACATTTATAAGTAATTCTGTATATATAAATACTTATATGCATTAAAAAATGGTTCCGGATATATGCAAATGTGTTTTATTTCAAAATAAATAGATAATGTTCAGTCTTCTGGGATACAAGCTTGAGTATGTACACATTTCTATTATAAATAACCAAAAAATCTGAGGATGTCTGACAAAATGGAAAGTGCCGCAGTAACCAGACAAATAAGAGGAAAATACTTAATTAAGCATACAGGTTACTGTAGGTAAATAACTATCAATATAAAATAATAAGAAATAACAATAAAAAATAGAACAAAGACAATTATTGACAATTTTGGCTCACATATTAAACACATTTTTCTGCACTCTTTTAAAAACATGCCGAAACATCCATTTGGACAAATGATTTTTGTGAGAAAGCCATTGTCTTAGTCTTCTTGGCTGTTATTTTATAGTTGTGCTGTCTTAGTTGGTTTTTGTTTCTTGATAAAGGTCCCAATAGGACAGACACGTCGATAATTGTCTTTGTTATATTTTTTATTGTTATTTCTTATTATTTTATATTGATAGTTAGTTACCTACAGTAATCTGTATACTTAATTTAGTATTTTCCCACACATTTCTATTTTTTCCTCCCACATTTTCTTGTTTTTTTCTGAATTAAATTTTCCATAAGTAACATAATATTGTATATAAACAAACAAACTAACTGAGTCTTATTTCCTATCCATTTCTGAATATTTTGATGTCAGAATTGTTCATGTGGACAGAATAGCGAGGGAGAAATTGTAAAAATACAAACACTACCATAAATTACGAAAAATATTCACAAAATGTGCTCTGGCACAGCAGGAAAGCCTTACTGCAGCTTACAGAGACAAAGAGTTAAGGAGGGAGGTTTACCTTAAAAAAAAACGTTTTTGTGTGTAAATTCAATTTTTTGAATAGGAAATTGAAGACCTTTTTGTGAAAAACCGCTAAATGTGGGGCTTTTACCAACCAGAAAGTCAGTAAAATGTATTTCTGGTACTAAAATTATGTTCAGATACGGATTTGCTAAGGGTCGGGGGAAGTTTTGAAACACCCTCCCCCATCTACGGGCCTGTGGCAGAGAAGAAGAAGGATATAGTTGACAGAGATGGAGAAGAAGAAAAAATACTTCAATTTTATTATAATTTATTTTAACTGAATTCTTTTTCTATAATTTAATTTTATTATCAGTGACATTCCAATATTTTTTAGAGATATGGTAGTGAAGTTACCACCCTTGTCTGTTGATTTGATCAGATTCTGTTTCCTTTTTGCCCATTCTAGTATCTACCATCATGCTTTTAAAAAAAATCAATCTCTAGTTAACATGTAATGTACTTAGATACACTGATTTTCTGTTCTTACTTCAAATAATTGTATTTACAGCACTGTTCTGTGGAAAACAGGCCTGGAAACAGAAGGCGGACAGGAAGGCAGGCTTCAAGTTGTCAGAATTCTGATCGGGGATGATGGGAAACTTGTATTAGAATTAAGAACACAGGCAAAGTTCAGAGGTTAGTGATAAATGTTCAGAGGTTAATAATACAAAGTTCAGAGCTTAATGATACAAAGTTCAGAAGTTAGTGATACAAAGTTCTCAGTTGTTAATGATAAAAGTTCAATTTATGCTTTAACAGACAGAAGTATTGCCATTTTATGGAAAAAATAGATTGTACAAATAGTTTTGGAAAATTATAATAGAAGTCAAATTATAGACTATGTATTCAAACCTTTCTATTTGTACATTCTATAATCTATATATAATATGCTTGGGTTTCATTGAGTATGCCTGTATTCACTTCTAACACAGTCTTGTAATACAAAATTACAACCATCCATAATAAGTGAGACAGCAGTAAAACTGCATAACCAATAAGGTTATTGCACAGAACAAAACGGGGAGTGAGATTTACCAATCACAGACCATCAGGTTAGTGAACATGAAAAACTCTAGATGATAGTATACCAAACAGACTAATTCAATATTTCAACCATAAGGTTAAATATTTGTATTATTCAATTTCTTTCTCCAGAAAAATACAGATGGAGAATAAACGCTATATATAATAGTAAAATCACAGAGACTAGACTCTAGACATTTATTAACAGAAAAATCCAAAGTAACAATGATATTTTCTATTATATTAATATTATACTGCTGAAGATGAATCTGTCAGGCAATTGGTGCAAATAAAACAGCAACTCAATGCAATTCCATTTTCTGAAGTACATTCTGTTGGAAATCTAGTAAGAACATTGTCCTGCTATAAGAGAGATCCAGTGGGAGTATGAGAATAAATGTTGAAGAAGAAGATTAATATTATGTTAATAATGAAGTACTTTATTATAAAATTAGTGAGATAATTATGGTAAATCCTAAACAAAGTAAACAGGTTACTGAGAATACCGAACTATCAATATAAAATAATAATAAATAACAATAAAACAATAAAACATAGAACAAGAACAATTATCAACGTATCGGGTCCAATTGGGACGTTTGTCAAGAAACAAATAACGATTAAGAAAACACAACCGTAAAATAAATTAAAAACCAAGATGACTGGGACAATGGTTTCCTCACCAAAAATCATTGCCCAGTATCGATGCTAATGCATGTTTTGTAGAAGGTGCAAAATCAGTGCGTTTAATATATGGGCTAAAGTTAGTGTAATATTGACACAGACAGAAATGGGCACTTTCCATTTTGTCAGACATCCTCCGATATTTTGGTTATTTATATGAGATAATGTTGTCTGGAATTTTTAAAACAAAATTCATTTTATAGTGGGGTATTCTCATTTCAACAGCAGGCATGAGTTCAATTTGGTTATGCCAGAGCCTATGACTATTGAAATCAATGAGGTCACTACTCAGGTGATCCTGTCACCATGACCTCCAAGATATCTTGATGTAATAGTATTTTTTATGGGTGAAACTAGGAAACAGGGTGAGAAAGTTTTGCTACTCACTGGAAACAGTGAAACACAAACAAAAATTGCTGTTTTGACCAAAAAGCCTTTATCAAAAGCACATTCACAATAATATATGAGTAAGAATGGCACAACCCACATGACAAAGCTAAGTGTTCTTACCATATTATGAGTAGGATGACACCATATGAACAAAAATGATATTATTGACATTCACAATGCTAAATGTGGAGATGACTCAGATGGGTGGAAACTATTTCTGTTCATCATTTTTTGTTGTGCATGTAGTTTTGATAAATGCCTTTTGATGGAAACATTGAAATTTGTGTATGTTATTATGTGTGTTTCCAGTGATTAGCTAAACTTCATTAACCTGCTTTGCATGTTGGATTTGAACTTGTACAAGTTGGGAAGAACTTGCACAAAATAGATCTACATGGCGTTCTAAAATTAATAAGAGCTTGTGAAAAGAGGAAAAATGCAGCAGCTCAACAGCGGAGAGCAGCTAGAAAGTCACGGATAGACCAAGATCTGTCTACTGTCGTCATTCCATGTCCGAAATGTCCAAGGACATTTACAGCTCGAATAGGGCTCATTAGCCATCTACGAACTCATAATCAAGGACATAACTAAAATTAAATTTTCAAAAGTGGATGTAACAAATGGTCATCATCACTTGTGATGGACGAACAACATGTTGGATTTGAGTACATAGTATCGACCTAATATTTTTTGATGAAGATATGTGGTAAAAATATACAATTTTATGGGTTATTTTGAACTGAAATACCAATTTACCATTTTGGAAGTTCACAGGTATGCAGTTATTAACAGCAAATTATTTTTATAATTTAAAAAAATCTAAAACAATGCTGGAAAACATGATTGAAGAATTAATTGAAGAAAGATGATAAATATTGCGCAGAAAATTATTAATACCTGTACAACATCTATGCTGACAACAAAATGCGAAATGTAAAAGACAACATGGCATATGCAGGCTTCCACTCTCTTACCATCAGTGGTCAGCAGATCCCAGAAATCAGATATGCTGACACAGTTCTCTCAACAACAAACAGAGATGGTCTAAAGCAAATGTTACTGTCAACAAAAGAACACAGTAAAGCCTAAAACCTGTACTTAAATATGAAGAAAACAAAAATTATTGCAATGGATAAAGTGAAAGTACAACCAAAGATAATAATTGCCAATTTTTAACCAGAGGACATAAATATTTTCAAGTATTTGGGCAGATACATAAATAGCTCAGGAGTCAAATCTCACTGTCAAAATCAAGAGAAAAATTGCAATGGTGATATTGAAACTTGCTCAAATAAAAAATCTTTGGCAAGGTACCAGCAGCTTAGCCAAACTATGTATTATCAGGATATTTGTATTTCCAGTGGCAATATATGGTTGTGAGGCATGGACATAAAATAAAACAATAGCAAAGAGAATCGCTGCTTTTGAAATGATATGCTACAGAAGAATTTTATGTATACCATGAACAGATATAAAGAGAAATAAAAAAGTGCTAAGATCAATATATGTCGAAGAGGGCTGGCTCCTTAACAATATCCTAACAAGACAGCTGTGTTTTTTTGGTCATATAAAGAGACATGGCAACATGGAAAAATTAATAGCTAAAAGCATAGTTAATCTCAACAGGGGTAGAGGACACCCAAGATGACAATGGTGCAGTGATATATCAGATTGCTTAAACATGTCTTTAGCTGTGGCAGGTCAACTCGCCCAGAATCGCTGAGTGTTCAGAGAATCCATAAGGAAGATTACGTTCTGCAAAGAATATGTCAGATGATGATGACTCAATTCTGCTGAAACTAAAAGAAAGATGTCATGAGATTTATCAGGTCAACTTTTGATGCAGTTATAGGCCTACATTGATTTGATTATTTTCAGATAACTATATAAACAATGTACATCAGTGCCTGGTAGAGGTAGAGATTAAAAAGTCATTTTCATATAGTTATATAAACAATATCATCAGTTATACAAATTATCTTCAGATAGTTATATAAACAATGTCATCAGTTATAACAATTATTTTCAGATAGTTATATAAACAATGTTATCAGTTACAAAAATTATTTTCCGATAGTTATATAAACAATATCATCAATTATAAAAATTATTTTCAGATAGTTATATAAACAATGTTATCAGTTACAAAAATTATTTTCAGATAGTTATATAAACAATGTACACTGCCTGGTGGAGGTAGAGATGAAAGAGTACACAGTGGAGATGGATAGGACACCCTCTCAGAAAGATGTCTGACAACATAACCAGACAGGCTCTGGACTGGAAGCCACAGGGGAAAAAGAGAGTTGGAAAACCAAAAAGCACCTGAGAAGAACAACAGAGGAAGAGTACAAATCAGTTGGGACCTTGTGAGAATAGTGATGAGGACAATGCAGCTCAGAAATCATTGGAGAATGACAGTTCCACAAGAAATGTTCCACAAGAAATGTTCCACAAGAAATTGAAAATAAATGGCTAGATATAAAGAGTGTACCAACTACAATTTTTGTACAAAAATCAGAATAGACAATACCGAGATAGAGTGTGTGGATAAATTTAAATACTTAAGAGCAAAAATCAATGGTGCAGAAGACTGCATAGCAGAGATAAGGAAGAGATTGGCAATGGCATATTGTAAAATAACACGTATAAAAAAAATATGGAAAAATAACAAAATAGAAATGAAATTGCTTAATACTAAGAACGTTCATTTTTCCGGTTGCAGCATATGGCTGTGAAACATGGACCCTAAGTAAAACAGCGGCAAAGAGAATCAACGCTGTTAAAATGAAATACTACAGAAAGATACTTAAAATCTCATGGAAAGAAAAAAGAGAAACACAGATACTATAAACACATTGAAGATGCCGGAGTGTTGGTTACAAAAAGAAATAGCAAAAAGAAAACTACACCTGTTTGATCATATAAAGAGAACACAACTGTTTAGAAAGACAAATAATAGAGGACAGAGCACCGAGCAGGTGGAGAAAGGACAGACCAAGAAGACAATGGACTGATGACATTAAAGATAACATAAATATGTCACTGGAAAATGCAAGCTGCATGGCCCAAGACAGAGAAGGGTTCAGGGAGTTCATTAGGAAGATAACGTTCTAGAGAGACATCACATGACACACCAACTTGTCTGAGACAAGTTAAAACTTGTCTTAGACAAGTTAAACTGCAAACAAGAAAAAAGAAGTATGTACCATAACAAAGAGAATTTCTATTGAAGTTCACTCGACATTGCAGTTGCAAATATTTTTTTAATCTAAATTATGTAACTCTGCACTTTTCACACATGTAATTAGAATATACTTTTTTAAACACACATGGGACAGCAGGAAATGTGTTTCATCAATGATCCACACTAACCATTAGATTAGTTTTACATGAGTTCTGAGAAATTTGGTACATTTTGTTGTCTTTCTTTCTAGCTGTATGTTAAAATATTACGTGTATGGTATTGATTTAGCAGAAATCAGTGCCGCAACAAAAATTTATTTTTATTTGTTCAGCTATGCAGTACCTTAGTGGTTAGTAGTAGACTTATATGTCTTCAGGGTCGTAGATATGAATATGCTATGTACGGTGTATGTGTGTTCCTACAAAAACACTTTTTGACTTTGTTTTAGATTGACTTTTTGCATCTGGTAAGGCTTGGTGAAGGGGGGGGGTGTTATTGTTAGTTTGCAATGCTAGATACAGTAGTGTATATTTTATTTCCCTATAGGAGGGGGTTTGACTCTCCAAACTTACAGATTTTCTATATTGGTACTGTATACCTGTTGGACTTTATATATATATATATCTTGTGCAAACTAATTATGATACCAATCTTGAGAATTCCAAGTCTTTGAGACAAAAACTAGATGTGTAATTTAAAAAAATTAAAACAGGACAACACTCATTTGGTGCATGATATGTATATATTTTAATCATGTACTGTCAATAACGTTTTATATAATCGCAGGCCAGTTTGTCAAAAAACACCACACCCAGCCTGATAGGGAAAGCAGACTTGTTGCGCCTAGTTCTCTGGCTACCAGTTTTGAATTAGACCTGGTTTGGAGTCAGAATACATTTGACAGTCCATATCAAATATGGAAGGCCAAAAGCTTGTACAGTTTAAAGGTAATTGCTCAGACCAAAATACGGACATATTTTTAAACAACTTAAATGAAAACTTTAGTTGTTATATTTTCATTTGCATTCATTCTACAACTCCTGAAGACTTTCAGGATGTAAAATGTAAAGGTAGGTCTAATGGCAACAACCTGCCATCAGGGATGAAGATAACTCTTTATGTACTAAGCCGCATCAACTATTAGGTGGGGTGTCCAGTTCGTTTCCTTGCTGTGTTTACCTTCCCTAACTCATGCATCAGGTACCCAACTTACGGCTGGGTCGAGTGAAGGAGTGGTTGGGTCAGGTGAGAATTTGCGAGCCAGAATTTGTTTGTCCAGACATGGTTTTGAACCTGGCACTCTGTAACCTGGTGTTCTCAGGTTATCAATCTCACTCAACTGGGCGATCATATTCTTCAGGATGTAGTCCAGAGAATATAAAGCATTTCAAGTAAGAAAGACAGTCGTTAATTAATTTTGTTTAATACAAGTTTTAGGCAAATACAAATTTTAGAAGTGAAAATGCTGATTTATCTTGTCTTTGAACTACCAGTCATCTCTTGATAAGAGAATTTTCATTATATATATATATATCTACTACTAGGACTATACAGGAATTTATGAGGTGGAACTAATCCCTTGCTTGGCATCTGCTAAACAGGTTTTTATACAATCTGACTCATTACCTTGTGTTGCCCAGCAGCCAGAGAGGTATGTTGAAATATAATATTATTTGAATGTAATTTCACAGATCTAGCTTTTAGGACTTAAGTAAAACACAAGGCTGAACAACTTTATAATGAATCAGCTTTACAGACTATCACACAATAGGCTATGAGTACAAAAAAATACAGGTGACAGTATACAATACAGAATTTTAACCTTAAAGATTTTTCAAAAAATACAAAATGATAGTGAACAAACAGTAAAAATATGAAAAATAAAGGCACTATCACAAAAGCATTAGAGGGCAGACATTTAACGGCAGAGACATTGAAGATAACAATGACATACATATACATAAGTATTGTAATAGAGACATGCATTAATAAAATGTGAGGAATGAGAATGAAATAAAACAACTACCTGAAAACTACATGAGCAACAACACAACAATTATCTCACCACTCAAAACTAAATAAATGAATGATATGTATTAAGGTGAAATGGCTTAAGGGTACCAAATTGAAATATATAGCGATTTTCAAGTGTGCTCCTAGCTCTATTGTCTGTAGTGTAAGATCTTATTGCAGTTACCTGAATGTCACAGACAATATGATGATCAGTGCCAATGAAATGCACAGTGACAGGAGTAGGCAATCTGTAGTTAATGGAATGCAGATGTTTGCAGAAATAATCACTCAGTTTTTCTAGCTTTTGGTGTATTAGTTTCTTGATGGATGTAAGAAGCACTTCGCGCCACATATAAGATCCATTGGGTGAAATCATTTAATATTTTGTGACATAAACTTTCACAAACCTTCCAAAGCAATAACTTTCACTGAAGCTGTATCAGTTTTTCATAAAATCCAATTACAAAAACAAAAATATATATTATCTAGGCACAGTTCTTAGATTATATGTATTATTCATAACATAATAGCATCGTCAGTGCTCTGAAAAACTTACTGTCCATCTACAAAATCAAATGACATCTCTCTCACAAAATGGTGAACCAAAGCACATTAAATCTGTTAAATTTACCCTTTAAATTTATCACTATTATTGGCATGTAGGCCTGCGTATAATATGAAAAGACATTTGTCTGATGGACACTCTCAGTCATGAAGCTGGTGACCACAGTAAGGTTCATTGAAGAAATTCTTATCAGCCTCTGACTCTGACTGGAGAACAAGGAAGAAAAGCAGGAAAATGGTTGCATAAAAATGGCATATCAGTGAAGCATTAAAACTTTGTTATTGGAAAGAATAATTACAATTTGTAAAACAGAAAAACAATTTAAAACCTATCATTTTTAAATAAGAATAGTGCAACTCAATTTGTTAATGGTTTGCAGTGTTCCTATCTATTTTTTTGGTAATTTATGTTAGGGTATTTACTTATAGTCCATACATAGATTATTTGATGTATTCATGTCCAAAAATGTTGACACTGTGTATATTTCTCATTGACATGAAAAGCAGTTAAAAATAAAAAATCTAGATCACATTATTTGCATCACTTTGTTATTTACAAGAATTTGTACTCTTCAGCATCCATTCTTAAACTCCCACTGGAGTTTAACTCTTGTAGCAGGACCATGGTCCCACTAGATTTCCAGCGTATGAAATCCAAAGGGTGGAAATGCATTGTGTCACCATTCTATTTACACCAATGGCTCGACACATCCATCTTCTGCAGAAATTTGTACTGAACCCACATTATTTTGTTTCTAATTCTATAAATGTATGCCTGCTTGCAGAATTATCACTTCTAAGGTACCTAGGGAGCTAAGGAGCTGCCAACTCTATCTTCTGAATTAGTTATGTCATCACTGCTCATTGATGTTTACGACGTTGACAGCTACTTATTGTACGCAATCAGCATCAAAAGTACCTATACCTAATCCAAACCAATTTTGTCTTTTTGTTATTGAGCTGATCATAACTATAATTGTTGCTTGTTTGAGAACCCCTGGAATTACGAGCGATTAGCTCTTGCTTACTTTGTGCAGTGGGATGGGGTTTTTTTTCTGAGCTTTCTTTCATACCCAGGAGACTTCTGCTTTTGGTTTAGTGCAATTCCTATTGAAGTAGCCTTATACTCAGAGGGTCTATAATTGTATAGATAATATGTTACAAAGCTTCCAAAAGAGAGCCTCAATATAATTGCATGTCATCTACTAAGGTTTTCTGTTGCATGGGTGATTTATCTAGTGGGCCATTGGTGAGACCCACAGATGCAACCGTATGCATCATAACTATAATTATAATCATTATATCTGTGAACCACTCACAAGTAATCTCTGAAAACAATAGACTGTGTCTAGACTCCATGGGTACTGCTATTATTTATATAAAAAATGAGTGAAAATAATGTTTTTCAAGACAACACATGCTTGTGTTGAAATAGGAAGTTGGAGTATTATTGCATTTAATAATGAAGAATTGGGTTAATATAAAAACATGTAGGTTAAGGCCTACCCTCTTCCAATTATCAAAAAAAAAAAGATATCACTGATCAAAGTATCATTGATGGAAACTAAAACTGATATATTTGTTGTTCCGATAGGGTTTCTTTTGTGAGCTTAGGGCCTATAGATCAATGATTAGTATGGAAAGAGTTAATTACTTGTTGGATTTTAGTTTGTCTTTTTTTTTATAGAATATTATGCCATCATCAACAGGTACCATGTTAGCTGGCATAGGCGATCGTGGCCCTCCACAGCTCTCTGTCTCCATTATTATTTATCAGAATCTTTGTTGTTTCCCAGCCATCCCAGGTTGTTAAACTGTCTAATATTTTCTCACGTTGTTGCTCTCTGTCTCTGTTGCCCTCAATTTTACCTGTTGTGACTATGTTCTCCAAACCGCTTGTCTCACAATGTTGCCAAATATTAAGATGTCTTTTTCTTATATTATTGACTAAGCTCCATCTTCCATTTTTTAACACCTCCACATTAGTTTTTCTGGCTTTCCATGATATTCTTAGCATTATTCTGCAGAAATACATCTCTACAAGTTCTAATTTCCCAATGTTCTGTTTGTTTATTTTCCAATTGCATCTATATGTTAGTATAAGAGTTATATAGCACTGCAGAACTCTCTTCCTCACCTCTAATGACAAGGTCATATTGTACAATATACTTTTCATTTTTCTGAATATTTTTTTTGTTTGCCCTATTCTGCTTCTGATTTTTGCTGAGCTTCTTCCAACTGCTGTACTCGTTGTACCTAAATATTTGAATTAGTGGACCTGTTTTAATACTATATCATTCACTTTGATCTTGCACACTGTGGTGTTTTGTTTCTTTGAAATAACCCTTACTTCAGTTTTCTTGATGTTTAGGAAGAGGCCTGTCTCTTTACTTTTTGTCACTACTACATTAGTTAATTCTTGAAGCTCTTCCTCAATTTTAGCAATCAGAACAGTTTCATCTGCATACCTTAAATTATTTATATTACTACTTCTGTGTGTCACTATGACTTTCTTCTTGGTAGAATAATGTAGTTGTTTCCCGTTGCTTTCCACATCCATATGGGAGGATATCCATTTATATCTGCTTCCTTTATCAATACTTTATGTCGGGACAAGTGGGTTCCAAGCCCCGCTCAGTTGCATAAGTACCACTTTAATAAGCATATTATGTAACTGAAAATATTGATTGATTCTCACGTATTTCTGTAATATCTGTTTATTTATTTATTTATCTTGCAGTATTTTATTACTGTTTATTGCTTTATTGTGCAGCATTTATTATTGTTATTTATTGCTTTATCGTGCAGTATTTTATTATTGTTATTTTATTGCTTTATCATGCAGTATTTTATTATTGTTATTTATTACTTTATGGTGCGGTATTTTATTATTGTTATTTATTATTGCTATTTATTGCTTTATCATGCAGTATTTTATTATTGTTATTTATTACTTTATCGTGCAGTATTTTATTATTGTTATTTATTATTGTTATTTATTGCTTTATCGTGCAGTATTTTATTATTGTTATTTATTACTTTATCATGCAGTATTTTATTATTGTTATTTATTACTTTATCGTGCAGTATTTTATTATTGTTATTTATTACTTTATCGTGCAGTATTTTATTATTGCTATTTATTATTGCTATTTATTGCTTTATCATGCAGTATTTTATTATTGTTATTTATTACTTTATGGTGCAGTATTTTATTATTGTTATTTATTATTGTTATTTATTGTTATTTATTACTTTATCGTGCAGTATTTTATTATTGTTATTTATTACTTTATCGTGCAGTATTTTATTATTGTTATTTATTTCTTTATCGTGCAGTATTTTATTATTGTTATTTATTACTTTATCGTGCAGTATTTTATTATTGTTATTTATTACTTTATCGTGCAGTATTTTATTATTGCTATTTATTGCTTTATCATGCAGTATTTATTATTTTAATATTATTTTAAACTTCCTGTTCTGTCTTTTTACTTCCTTTTTATTTCTGTTTTGACACTACTTTCATAACTTGTTGTGCAGACTTTGATTGAATCCTGTTGTTCTGTCTGAACTAAACTGTATATGATTATAAACATATGTGATTATTTTGTGTTAATGTCCACAGATTTGAAGTTCCCATCTCTTTTCAACAAACCAACCACCCAGTTCCAGTAATGTACTCATTAAACACTGACTTTCAGATCAGTAACAGCTTAAAAATGTTTCTCCTTGATCCAGGAACAGAGGGAATTGAAAATGAGGACTGGAATTTTAATGGGGCTTTCTCAAAAGGTGAGTTTCAGTAAGTCTGTTACAACTTGCACATTAATAAATGGTACTCTTTGCACAAAAGAATTATTACTAAAGTGTTTTTTGTGAGATATAATACATAAGTATTTTTTACCACACAGGAATATTTTTTTCTTCCTCTTCACTGTACATTCTCAAATTCCCACTGGGTCTCTCATGTAGCAGGACAATGATTCTACTAGATTTTCAGAGGGATGTAGAATAGAGAATGGAAATGCATTGTCTCCATTTATTTATTTGCACCAATGGCCCAACACATCTGTCTTTGGTGGGCACATGAATATTTTAATAATAAATAAATGAATATGAAACTAAAAGAATGAATATGATGTGAATCGAGGAAAACCAATGAAAAGGTCCTGAATGAGACTGGTACCAAAAGAAAGTTATATAACACTTGGCTGCAGGGATAACTGGCACCAAAAGAAAGTTATTTAACACTTGGCTGCAGGGATAAATATGTCAAATCAGCAGTGCAGTATGGGATTATTTTAAGTGTTGTTGTATTTTCCCCCTAACCAATTTTCCCACTGCATTCTCACATTCAACAATTGAGTGTATTATTACTGTATACTCTAATTGATTAATTTACAAGCATAATGCTGCTTTGTATTATGAGGGAGACACAAAATTCTTTAATATACATTCATCTCACACAAGGAAACATTATTTCAAAACATTATAAACAAAAATGAGGACCTTACCATATCACATATGTCTGAACACAAATTTGAAACATATGCACTGCAGATATCATCTAAATCTATAGTGAACGAAACAAGAAGAAGAAGAAGAGTGAACGAAAGAAGAAGAATCTCAATCTGTATCCTCCGAATCTCTACTTGTCTCACAATGCACAATGCAAATTTTGTAAATTATAAAGGTTTATAATTTACGATTCATTGAGACTACACGTAACCATATTTGTAGGTCTAGGTATGATGATGGTGATCGGTACTCAATCAGAGTATTTGAACACCTTAAATTGCTTTTCTAAATACATTAAACGAACATGTGAACCAACGCTCCTTAAAGAGATGTCAGCAAAAGGCGGTAACTTTTCATCGCTCCTTAATGATACCTCCACAGAGGTTAATAACATCATCAGAAAAAAATGGACCACATTTTTTTGCTACATGAGACAAGGAACACAATATAACAATAGGCAAAAATTGTATGGATAAAGAGATGAGATCAGAGAGAGATGATGCTAGGTTTTTTTATATCTTGGCAACATTGACAATCATCAGTTTAGCTGATATATGATTCTGTGAATGGAATATTGTTGAGATCAATAATTGCCTATGCCACCAAGCTTGACATGTGATAAGATATATTTTCTATACACAATTGATCATTAGTGCAACTTTTATCAAAGATTTGAATACAGAAATACTGAAAATAAACAAAGTTACAGATATAAAATAATAAATTGTGTTTGCAGTTAGAATGTGATCATGTTTTATTCATCTTTAGGCCAGAAACTGTATGGAAGAGTGCTATGGAATCCTAAACAAGATCTTAAGACAGCATACACTCTTGTACTTCAGAAAGTCTTTCTTTGTACAGGTACTTATCTGCCTATATGTTAGTTCTATTGACCTTTGTGTGTTGCCGGGTTCTGCAAGGGAATCATAGAATAGTAACAACAGTGACCTGTCATGTATGTCATAGAAACTGACTAAGAAGGTTTGGGTTTGACTGTCCTATTCAATGGAAGGTAAAAGTGACTCAGAGCTGGATATTATCAGAAAGGTATAGATATTGCAGCCAAGCTGTAAATCATGACACAGCACATTCAGTTTTCTGGGCTACATTCTGCTAACCAGGTGATGATTGAGTACAAAATGCAGAAGTAAAGAGTTATATTGATATTCCAAGCAATATAAATGATTAAATGGTATTCTCTTCTAGATCTCTTGGTTATGGAGCTTGAGGTTACAAGTAAACTAAGCCATATTTATATTAGTGTATAGAATTATTCTATAAGTCAATAAAGATTTTAACATTTGCTAAAAAAGGATAGGTTACCATTGCAATTAAATAAAGTAATGTGCTCTCCTTTAACACTATTCAGGTTTCATTGAATACTGTGTTACAACTATATTTTTGTGTTGATCAACAGCATACATAAGTTACAACTATATTTTTGTGTTGATAAATACAGAAATGTTTGTCATGTTTTGTTGTGTATGTAGTCTTGATAAAGGCCTTTTGGTTGAAATGTCAATTTTTTTTATCTCCAGTGATTAGTAAAACTTGATTACCCTATTCCACACTTTCCCTGCATCATTTTAACAAATGGTGCTGTGCAACAGTATTATTCTTTACTACATAATTTTGACCTCAAAAGAACAATCTTGTATTTCTTATAGTCCATGCTGTGTGGTGTTTGTTATCATGTTTGTTCACAGACTTAGGCCTATGTTTTGTATGTTGACAATCATTTCTGAAACTAATGTTCTCCCATACCACAATGCCAGTTTTTCTAGCATCTTCTCTCTTGGTCTTCCCCTACCCATCTTGCTCTTAAAATTGCCTGTTGTCATGTCATCTTCCATCTTTGCTCTTATCATGATGTGCCAAAAAATGCAGATGTCTCATGTGAGTGAACATCTCTCTTTTTAACTAACTTCTTTTAAGATATTTTCAGTAACCTTTTTATTGGTCCAAGATGTTCTTAACATTCTTCTATGAAACCACATCTCTGCTGCATCTATAATTTTTCAATATTTTCCTGGTTGTACATGACTCACTTCCATAAACCATAATTGGTTCTATATAGCCTGAAAGAACTCTCTATCTCACCTCAAGATATATTACATAGGATGTTCTTCTTCTTGTGAATATATTGCCTTTATTTGCCATTCTATATTTGAAAAAGAGCAATGCATGTTATTTAATCTATAGCATAGCATACATATAGTAGCTCTCTATTTAGTAACCACCAGAAAGACCAAGGGAATAATAGACAGAGGAAGATAAAGAGATAGTTGCTGGATGAGTTGTACTGTGGCATGAGATAATGTCACCATGTGAACATATTAATATGACCAAGAGACAGAGAGTTGTGGAGAAACATGACTGCCTATGCCATATGTCATGATTGATTAACTTTCTTGATTTCAATCTGTTACTTATTTTTTAACATAAGAACAAACATAATGTTAGTTTATCAAAATTAGAGATCAAATTATTCCTGAACCATCTATATGGACAAAGAAAGTTCATCTTATATATAATATAAGAACAATTATATAGTCGAAAAAATAAGGACATTATTAAGGTATCTGATGTTTTATATTGTAGGAAGTGACGGATATATTCCAACCTACGACCCTGCTGGAGAAATTTATGGCCAGGGCCCACAGTTTGGTTGCATTCAGCCATCGAAAAAGTTGCTACATAGATTTCTTATATTGGTAAGAAAATTTTTTACTCAGAATGTAAATGCACAATTAAACTGAGTTGCAGAACTTTGTACTTTCCATGCAAATGTACAATTAAACTCTGAGTTACAGAACTTTGTACTTTCCATGAAAATGTTCCCCAAACTTTTAATTATTATTTAACCAGTTATTAAGCTTTAGAGACATGATGCTATAATCTGTATTGTCTCGTCTAAAAGATGTTGCTTCTGTTATTTCACTTAAGCCTATACATATTGTAGTGTTGCATATTCTGTGCTACACACTGTTATATATGACCTTACTCAGCTTGACAGATAGATTCAAGCAAGCTTACATCAGATGTTGTTATTTTGCCTTGTCATGGCCAAATCTACTGATATATATAAATTATGCCTGTTACAGAATAAGTATGGAAATATGTCGTAACTGGACTATTGTACCATGGAAGCTTATCATCACTGGACTATTGTACTATGGAAGCATATCATCACTGGACTATTTTACCATGGAAACATGTCATCACTGGACTATTGTACCATGGAAATATGTCATCATTGGATTATTGTACTGTGAAAATATTGTCACTGGACTGTTGTATCATAAAAGTAAAGTAAAGTAACCCATAGCATTTATTAATGCCGTAGGGGTGTGAGATGTTAGCGATCTCACATTTCACAGGCTCTGCAAATGAGGGCGGTAGCCATCTCCTCTCCCTCGCAGTCTTTACTTCCCGGATTAATCTGGTACCCATTTAAGGCTGGGTCGACCTGGGAGCCGTTGCGATCTGAAAACATTTCCGCCTCAGCTGGGGAATGAACCCAGGACCACTCATATGCGAAGCCAGTGCGCTAACCACTGCACTAACGCGGCTCCCAATTATAATATCATGGAAACATGTCATTGCTAGACTATTGTACCATGGAAATATATTATCACTGGACTATCGTACCATGGAAATATATCATCACTGGACTATCGTACCATGGAAACATGATCACTTGACTGTTGTACCATGGGAATATCATCACTTGACTGTTGTACCATGGAAATATATCATCACTGGACTATTGTACCATGGAAACATATTATCACTGGACTGTTGTACAAATCTGAACATTTGTTCTTCTGCTCTATATTGAATTCTCAAATGTCCTATCCATAATTTGTCTTCATCTGACAATATTCTGTCAGCTTTTCTCAGTTGTCAAAAGTTATGACAAAAGCTTCATTGCTTACTTGCATAAGCATACATTTTTGTATCACAACTTTGTCTGCCTCTTCTTCTAGGACCCTATGGAATGTTCTGATACAGTATAAAAGTGTATTTGTTTTGGAATGTGGCTGTTGCTCATTCTTTGAATATTGCCATGTCACCCATGTCTTCTGTGACTGAGTACTGAGATTATTGTTCAAAACTTGACCTTGTGCAGGACCTCAATGTTGATAACCTTATCCTGCAACTAGATGTTGAAAATTGTTTGAAGACATAAATGTAAGATATTCAATCTATTTTCTTATTGTGTGTATAATGTCCATGTTTCAGACCCTTAAATGAGAATACTGAGTATACATGTCTGGTAAATCACGATCTTTGTCTTCACTGTCAACTTCTTGTTGTTCTAGGCTCTTTGTGACAGTTTACCAACATTGGTGGCAGCATTTTCTATTTATTTGCTGTAACTCTCACAGCATGTTAGAATAAGAGGCAGATTAAAGTTGTGATACAATGATGTGTAAAATAATTAATGAATGTTTTTTTCATTGCTTCAGACAACTGGGAAACACTGGTGTAAGATTACAACACGTGGAGAATAATTCTGTGTAGTGGTACTAGGACATTTTATAACTTAATAATTAACAGCCAAGATGACAAGATATATTCTTCAAGTTATAGTTGAGGGTGGAAGAAGATTAAGTGGAAAGAAGAAGACATTGCTGGATAATATCAAGGACTGGACATGGTGTGAAGTTTCCAAACATGTCAGGATGGTGGAGGATAGAGATGCATGATATTTCTGCACCAAATGTCTCAATGTGACACCTCTACAACCCTGATGTCTCAATGTGACACCTCTACAACCCTGATGGGTTATGCATTATATTATTTATTTATATTATTATTATATTAATGAGCAGTGGAGAAGAACAAAGGCTCAGATAAAAGGAACAATGAGGAAATATTCCTATGCTTCTTCTGCAATAGACTAAATTAACCACTGATCAGCAGATTTGACCATGCAAGACATATTGACTCATGCTGTCAAAACTCTATCTGATTCAGGCTAAATTTAGACTATCAATCAAGATGAATAAGGTCATATAAAAAAACATAATCTGTAATTGCCAAAGAAGAATTCATTTACTCTAAAGTATCATAATGATGCCTGTTTTTTATGTTCTGTAGTATCTTTAGATAGTAACACTGCTCTCCTGTTCCTGAAGTTAGTAATTCCATCTGTATGTGGAAAATATTATTTTCTTGAGTGATGGTAGCTAGGTGTAGATGAATTTGTGTGCATACATTTTGATGAATATTTGTTGTGTTATATTAAGGTTCAATTAACGTTTTTTTGTACATAAATTTTGATGGATATTTGTTGTGTTATATTGATGTTCAATTAACATTCTTTAGTTTCATTTTTCCTTAATGAAGCACATTAATTTTTAATTACACTTTGGTTTCAGGACAGAGAAAATCCAGATATGAGAACCCTCTATTTCCATCAAGTTCCCTTCAACGCTCAGTTTGCACATGAGAATCACCTGTACTTAGACGTAGTCAGCATGACTGGTGTGGATGGATTTGTCATGGATGTTGATCCATTGTATAAGGTTCAGAAATTACTTCATTCAAATTATGTTTTTAGCAACCTGAGTTTTGTCCACCTTTGTGGTAGAAATGTACATAATGGTCAAGGCACCAGGTTTAAATTCTACTGAAGACTTGTGCATTCAAACAGTTCAGAAAGCAATGGCAACCTACTAAATATAAATACAATGGAATACCTTTATAGCATTTACAATTATTACAAAAATTCATTATTGAACAATATTTTTTCAAAATGCCTAATTAGTTAATTGTTTAACCCTTATGGTTCTATACCGCTGAAATATGCTAGTGTCTTATTATCCTATTCATTCATTCATTAGTTGCCATGCCGTCTGGTGTAGGCGATCATGGATCTCTACAGCTCTCTATCTCCAGTATTATGTATCAAGATCATTGTTGTTTCTCTGCCGTACCAGGTTGTTAAACTGTCTAATATTTTCTCATGTTGTTGCCCTCTGTCTCTGTTGCCTTCAAATATTATCTATTATCCTAAACTGCTGTAATATGATGGTGTAGTATTATTCTAAACTGCTGTAATATGATGGTGTAGTATTATTCTAAACTGCTGTAATACATTGATGTCTTATTATTCTATACCACTGAAAAATGCTGGTGCCTTTTTATCATATTTATATATTATATTCAAATTCTGACACAATAAGAAAGCATTAATGTGTGATGTTTACAAATTAATGTGTGATGTTTACAAATTAATGTGGGATGTTTACAAATTTCAAGTTCAAACAAGCCTTTCCTAGAATATTTAAATAAGTGGATTTACCATTTCCAACCTTTGAAAGCATTTAACTGGATTAAGATGGAGACTTTATTAACCTCAGCTGATGTATCAAAAAGTTTAAAAGCCATTAATGACATTTATAGCAATATCCTGAATATTATTGATGAAGATAAACTATTCAATGAAATCAACCAGATAAATGATATTATCAACAGCAAGATGGAAAAATGGAAGGACACAAATGCTGAAGTGGATACAAAGTGGTGTATCATTTTTAAAGTGTTACAGGAAAAAGACATCCAGTACAAAAACATAGTACTGGTTGTTGGATTTGTTATGGAAATTCCAGGAACCAATGCAATTGTGGAAATAATTTTTTAACTGATAAGTTCTTTGTGGATAGATGAAAAGAACTGTTTACTGACTAAGACAGTGAAGGTAGTGATAGTGATAAAGACACACTTTAAGACGGTTTCATGCACAGAATTTCATGAGTGTATCTCTAGAGATGAGGAATTTTTTAACAAATAATTTCTTCACATAAATATCTGAATGATGATGATATCGATACATTGAAGTACAGTTCTTAGTCACGTGGACAAGTCTTATTTCCATAAGTTATTATGTCATAATACTGTTATGTATATGCTTATGGTCTATAATACACAAGTGTCATATATTTTGCAAGAAATAATTGTCTGAAATATTTTTAAAATGTTAAAGATAATGCGACAACTCTATAATACACCTCAGTTATATATTATAAGTGAAAAATAACTTGTTTAGATATGTTATATACTAATTATTCAACAATTTGTGTGCATTGGTTTCTGATTGTCTTTGAAAGAAACTGGTTCTGAAACTTTTGAAACGCTAGTTAGCTTTAGGAAATTTCTGTATCAATCATCAATCAATAAACCCATAACCCTTCAGGGTCGTAGGGGTACCACATTGGATGCTTCAGCACACAGAGTCCTCCAGAGAATTCTATCGTCAGCGATGCGGATGAGTGTGGAAATATCTAGCCCTGTCCATTCCTTGATGTTGTCTGTCCATGTCTTTATTTGTCCTCCTCTGCTTCTTCCACCCTCGACAGTTCCCTGCAGTATTGTTTTTGACAAGGAATCGTGCCTGCATACATGTCCGAACCATGCTAGTTTTCGTCGTTTCACTATTGAAAGCAATGGCTCCTGGACACCTGCACACATCTCTACTTTATTTCTTACGTACACATTGGTCTTATGTTCCCTATAGGAAATTCATAGAAATTTCTGTATAAACTGATGTAAAACATTTGAGTTATTCCTTTTTCAAAAGTGGATGCATATCCTTTGAAAATACCCCCCCCCCTTTCAAGGCAGACCATCCACCTCCAACACTGATGAGATATTGATTGCATTGATGTATTTATCCAGCATGAGTATGTCCCTAGAAAACAGAGTGTTATGGCTCAATTCTACAAAACAGTCGTACAACTTCTTGGTGATGCCGTGTTCAGACATTGCCTTGAGAAATGGCACACATGTAATTGGATTGTACATCCTGAAAATGGCCCAGCACACATGGCTGTCACCATGAGCACATTTTTGATAAAACAATACATTCCATTGCTCCCACAATCTCCATACTCACCCCTCTTACCCCATGTGAGTTTTCTTGTTTCACAACTTGAGAGAATAATGAGTCATAGATTTATTAAAATTGAGGAAATTCAAGGCAATGTCGCAAAACTAATGAGTGCTATTCCAAAAAATGCCTACAAGTGGTGATTCCTTTGATGGCAGGAGCACTAGAATAAATGTACACAATCACAAGGGAATTAATTTGTAGAAGTTGTATACCAAATGTTCTGTAAGTCTACATTTTAAACCCCAAAACAATCTGCCCTGGATCTTAGTAAACATCCCTTGTATATTCAGAAACTAAATTAAACAACCAAATGATTGTACTTTGTAAAATAAATATGAACCTTGTTTGTTTTCTGTGGTTATTATCTTGTTCTCTTATGTTCTAGGTTGATTCTGGTTACCAGTGGCACCTACAAGTGATGTACACAATAGGTCCTACAGAAACTGTTAGGATCAAAAGGTCTTCAATATCATCTGTTTCTTCCTTGTCTAACAGACAATCTCAAATTCATCTCACTTCAAGATTATTGTCATCACTACCATCAGTACCTATTTCAAGGACAAGAAGATTATATTCCAGATTTAAACGATCAACAGGGGAAGTAGACAATAAAGATGAACGAATAGCTAATAAAAAATATGTTAACAGTGGTCCTCAAACATACAGACACAGTGGAGCAGTTACTTCAGATAAAATCCAGAAAAATGGCACAAACATGAAATCTTTACGACTTATATACAGCAAAGCAATTGCAAACAATTCTTCATCATCGTTTCCTATTTTTGCGATTGTTATACCTGTTGTATTTATAATATTTTTGTCAGTCATTCTTATTTTTGCTTGTGGGAGGAAGCGACGAAGAAAACACAGAGAACCTGCAATGAAAACAGCATCATTTACTAGAAATAATATTCTTTCATCTGTAACAAATCCACAAATTCCTGGACATAGATTCTCAGGAACTGAGGACAATATACGTGGAAATTCAAGCTCAAGTAACTCTGAACAAAGACATAGCGTATCTTCAATCAAGCAGTGCAATATTATCAAAATCAAAGATACTAACATTTCATTACAAAAGGGAATGAATGTTGATAATGGAACAGAAGTATGATTATAGAGGAACTAGATGTGCATTTTAAAGTTTGAGTTTGTGAAAAGTTTCATTCATTGATCTGTATAAGTATATGGACAATTTTATCATTGTTTGATATGTAGGCTTATTTGTGGATATATCATTCATAGATATATGTACATGAAAAGTATAATTCATTGATCTGTATGCTTATTTGTGGATATATCATTCATAGATATATGCACATGAAAAGTATAATTCATTGATCTGTAGGTCTATATGTGGAAAGTATAATTCATTGATCTGTAGGTCTATATGTGGAAAGTATAATTCATTGATCTGTAGGTCTATATGTGGAAAGTATAATTCATTGATCTGTAGGTCTATATGTGGAAAGTATAATTCATTGATCTGTAGGCTTATTTGTGGATATATCATTCATAGATATATGTACATGAAAAGTATAATTCATTGATCTGTAGGTCTATATGTGGAAAGTATAATTCATTGATATGTAGGCTTATTTGTGGATATATCATTCATAGATATATGTACATGAAAAGTATAATTCATTGATCTGTAGGCTTATTTGTGGATATATCATTCATAGATATATGTACATGAAAAGTATAATTCATTGATCTGTAGGCTTATTTGTGGATATATCATTCATAGATATATGTACATGAAAAGTATAATTCATTGATCTGTAGGCTTATTTGTGGATATATCATTCATAGATATATGCACATGAAAAGTATAATTCATTGAAATGTAGGCTTATTTGTGGATATATCATTCATAGATATATGCACATGAAAAGTATAATTCATTGATCTGTAGGTCTATATGTGGAAAGTATAATTCATTGATCTGTAGGTCTATATGTGGAAAGTATAATTCATTGATCTGTAGGTCTATATGTGGAAAGTATAATTCATTGATCTGTAGGTCTATATGTGGAAAGTATAATTCATTGATATGTAGGTCTATATGTGGAAAGTATAATTCATTGATATGTAGGTCTATATGTGGAAAGTATAATTCATTGATATGTAGGTCTATATGTGGAAAGTATAATTCATTGATATGTAGGTATATATGTGGAAAGTATAATTCATTTATATGTAGGTCTATATGTGGAAAGTATAATTCATTGATATGTAGGCATATATGTGGAAAGTATAATTTATTGATATGTAGGCATATATGTGGAAAGTATAATTCATTGATATGTAGGCATATATGTGGATAGTATAATTCATTGATATGTAGGCATATATGTGGAAAGTATAATTCATTGATATGTAGGCATATATGTGGAAAGTATAATTCATTGATATGTAGGCCTGTATGTGGAAAGTATAATTCATTGATCTGTATGCCTATTTGTGGAAAGTATAATTCATTGATATGTAGGCCTATAGGGCCTATGTGGAAAGTATAATTCATTAATATGTGGCCTATATGTGGAAAGTATAATTCATTAATATGTGGCCTATATGTGGAAAGTATAATTCATTAATATGTGGCCTATATGGGGAAAGTATAATTCATGAATATGTAGGCCTCTGTGTGGAATTCATAGATGTCAACTAGTATGGATTTCCCATATTAATACAGATTTACAGCACACACAAAATAAAAGGGAAAAACATATTTTTTAAAAATTGCGACCATGGATGTGTGTGTGTTAGTTTCAGTAAATATTACTAATACTGACATTTTTATGTCACACACACATATTTATGGGCAAAAACCATAAAAGGGGGGGGGGGGGGGTGAATTCAGTAATTGCTACTAATACTGACATTTTTATAAGAATACGGATATACATTTTACAAAATACGAATTTATGAAAAAAAAAGTTGATAGATAAGCCTATGTGTATCATTCATTGTGATATGTGCACATGGAAAGTATCATTCATTGTGATATGTGCACATGGAAAGTATCATTCATTGTGATATGTGCACATGGAAAGTATCATTCATTATGATATGTGCACATGGAAAGTATCATTCATTGTGATATGTGCACATGGAAAGTATCATTCATTGTGATATGTGCACATGGAAAGTATCATTCATTGTGATATGTGCACATGGAAAGTATCATTCATTGTGATATGTGCACATGGAAAGTATCATTCATTGTGATATGTGCACATGGAAAGTATCATTCATTGTGATATGTGCACATGGAAAGTATCATTCATTGTGATATGTGCACATGGAAAGTATCATTCATTGTGATATGTGCACATGGAAAGTATCATTCATTGTGATATGTGCACATGGAAAGTATCATTCATTGTGATATGTGCACATGGAAAGTATCATTCATTGTGATATGTGCACATGGAAAGTATCATTCATTGTGATATGTGCACATGGAAAGTATCATTCATTGTGATATGTGCACATGGAAAGTATCATTCATTGTGATATGTGCACATGGAAAGTATAATTCTTTGTGATATGTGCACATGGAAAGTATCATTCATTGTGATATGTGCACATGGAAAGTATCATTCATTGTGATATGTGCACATGGAAAGTATCATTCATTGTGATATGTGCACATGGAAAGTATCATTCATTGTGATATGTGCACATGGAAAGTATCATTCATTGTGATATGTGCACATGGAAAGTATAATTCTTTGTGATATGTGCACATGGAAAGTATCATTCATTGTGATATGTGCACATGGAAAGTATCATTCATTGTGATATGTGCACATGGAAAGTATCATTCATTGTGATATGTGCACATGGAAAGTATCATTCATTGTGATATGTGCACATGGAAAGTATAATTCTTTGTGATATGTGCACATGGAAAGTATCATTCATTGTGATATGTGCACATGGAAAGTATCATTCATTGTGATATGTGCACATGGAAAGTATCATTCATTGTGATATGTGCACATGGAAAGTATAATTCATTCTTCTTCTTCTTTTGTTGAATTTAATTCATTAATTCATTGATATCTAAGCCTATATCAGAAAAGCATGATTAATTCATATGTAGGCCTATATGTGGAAATTATCATTTATTATTATGTTTATGTGGAAAGTATCATTCAGTGATATTTATATGTAAAAAGTACCACTGTATGATATTTGTATGTGGCATAAAATGTAGCTCTTTGAAGGATTACAAACAAAATTATGTGAAAATGCATGTTTGTATATGTGATTACAAAATGTAAACTAGCAGCCATACATTCCTCAAAATGTATTTGTAGATTCAAACTCTGTATATAAGTTTTTTTTTAGATCTTTAATAGGCCTATGCATGCAAAAAATAAAGTCATGTAAAGCTATATGGCATTTTCATCCAAGACAAAAGTAAAGTTATGTTGAGTTTACATGATACAGTTAAAGTTATTTAGAGTTTCTAAGATACAGGTAAAGTTTATGTTGAGTTTCTAATATACAGTTAAGTTATTTAGCGTTTCTAAGATACAGGTAAAGTTTATGTTGAGTTTCTAAGATACAGGTAAAGTTTATGTTGAGTTTCTAAGATACAGTTAAAGTTATTTAGTTTCCATGATACAGGTAAAGATATGTTCATCTTACAAGATACAGGTGAAAATATGTTAAGTTTCCATGATACAGGTAAAGATGTTGATCTTCTAAGATACAGGTAAAGATATGTGGATCTTCCGAGATACAGGTAAAGATATGTTGCATTTTCATGATACAGGTAAAGTTATGGCTTTTCAAGATACAGGTAAAGGTATGACTTTCTAAGATACAGGTAATGTTATGTTGAGTTTCTCAGATACAAGTAACATTATGTTAAGTTTCCATGATACAGGTAAAGTTATGACTTTCCAAGATAAGGTAAAGATATGTTGATCTTTCAAGATACAGGTAAAGATATGTTGATCTTTCAAGATACAGGTAAAGATATGTTGAGTTTCCGTGATAAAGGCACCGGTATTATAATAATAAAACCCATAACCAAACAGGGTTGTAGAGGTGTCACATTGAGACATTTAGTGCAGAAAGATCTCCATGCATTGCTAACCTCTACCATTCTGGTGAGTTTGGAAACTTCACACCCTGTCCAAAAATTGATATTATCCAGACATGTCTTCTTCTTGCCTCATCTTCTTCCATCCTCCACCGTACATTAAAGAGCATCTTTTGTTATCAAAGAATGTCTCATCTCATGCCCGTACCACTGTAGTTTACGAAGTTTCACGATTGTTAAAGGTAGTTCTTGTTGGCCAGCAATTACATTAATTCTATCATGCATAAACACATTGGTCTTACGTTCTCTGTAGCAGATACCCATCTATAGCATTTGTTTCAAACACCTGGATTATTCTCTCTAAGTCCGCAGTTAGAGTCCAGGTCTCAGAGGCATATAGAAATATTGACAGAACCAATTGTTTATATAAGTTAATCTCAACACAGGTGGTGATCCTACTTTTCTAAATGGTGGTTAATCTTGTCATGGCGGCCATGGTATGTACAGGTATACTGAATTGTGAGTAAGAATTACAATGAATAGTTTTATGTATCGATGCTCAACTGAATAGCTTGTGGTTGACTATAAACTTTTATAATTGCTCAACTGAATAGCTTGTGGTTGACTATAAACTTTTATAATTGCTCAACTGAATAGCTTGTGGTTGGCTATAAACTTTTATAATTGCTCAACTGAATAGCTTGTGGTTGTCTATAAACTTTTATAATTGCTCAACTGAATAGCTTGTGGTTGACTATAAACTTTTATAATTGCTCAACTGAATAGCTTGTGGTTGGCTATAAACTTTTATAATTGCTCAACTGAATAGCTTGTAGTTGACTATAAACTTTTATAATTGCTCAACTGAATAGCTTGTGGTTGACTATAAACTTTTATAATTGCTCAACTGAATAGCTTGTGGTTGACTATAAACTTTTATAATTGCTCAACTGAATAGCTTGTGGTTGACTATAAACTTTTATAATTGCTCAACTGAATAGCTTGTGGTTGTCTATAAACTTTTATAATTGCTCAACTGAATAGCTTGTGGTTGACTATAAACTTTTATAATTGCTCAACTGAATAGCTTGTGGTTGACTATAAACTTTTATAATTGCTCAACTGAATAGCTTGTGGTTGACTATAAACTTTTATAATTGCTCAACTGAATAGCTTGTGGTTGACTATAAACTTGTTGTATAAATGCTCAACTGAATAGCTTGTGGTTGACTATAAACTTTTATAATTGCTCAACTGAATAGCTTGTGGTTGACTATAAACTTGTTGTATAAATGCTCAACTGAATAGCTTGTGGTTGACTATAAACTTTTATAATTGCTCAACTGAATAGCTTGTGGTTGACTATAAACTTTTATAATTGCTCAACTGAATAGCTTGTGGTTGGCTATAAACTTTTATAATTGCTCAACTGAATAGCTTGTGGATGACTATAAACTTTTATAATTGCTCAACTGAATAGCTTGTGGTTGACTATAAACTTTTATAATTGCTCAACTGAATAGCTTGTGGTTGACTATAAACTTGTTGTATAAATGCTCAACTGAATAGCTTGTGGTTGACTATAAACTTGTTGTATAAATGCTCAACTGAATAGCTTGTGGTTGACTAAAACTTGTTGTGTAGATTGATTCTTGATTTGGAACAAGCGTCACAGCACTGGGGCATTCCCATATATGCTCTGCTTGCTGCTCCATCAGCCATCTAAAAGTGTATAAGCTTAGTGTCCCATTTAGTTGCTATTACGTGTTCTTCTGATCTTTCTGGAGAGGGAGCACTTTCTCCCATTTCCTCTAGTCCCTCCCATTTCTACTTTTCTACCATTCTCTGAATATGTTCATTGTCTATTTGACCTCCTCCTCGTCTTCTTGAAGTGTATCCATGACTGCTCTAATCAAAATTCATCCTGTCTCTTCTTATCTCTGTGCCATTCACCAAGGCTTTACCAGCCAACACATGGTTCTTTCGTTTCCCCTAACTCCAGCATGATCTGGACAGTAGATCCATGTAATGTTCTGTGTGTTTTTGAGAAGAGTGACCCATTCAGTTCTGATCATACACTTTTCTATCTTGCGCAGCATACTTTGAGAGTCCGATAGAATCAGTCTTTTGGTGGTTGTGCCAAGTGAGATCTGCTGTCAACGCTTCTATTTCTATTCTCATACTCGATGTTGTAGTGGGGTACGCAGCTGACTTCTCAGCTAATTTCTTGCCATTTTGGTAGGCCACAAAACCCTAAGAACACCTGTTTGTTTCTTGTGTTACTGAGCAGTCTATGTAAATTATTATATCGTGTGGCTTCGAGTGCTGCAGTATGAGTTCTTGGATCATTCCCTCTGTTCTGTTGGCAGCCTAGTCGTGACACTCTCTTCCCATCTATATCATAATTGTTGTCAATAACTTTCTCTCTTTGCCAAATGTCACCCATTAACATCCTCTTTCCGCTTCCTCTAGCTCAGAAACTCTGAGTAGGGTATGTTCTGCTTCTGCCACCAAAGACCTTCATCTCTTGTTACGCCTTCCTTTTGTGTTGTCGAGAGATTGTAGAAAGCCCCTTCCTAGCTTTCTGAATGACATTGTCCACAAGTTTTGCGAAAAATAGACTTCTACTATCTGTTTAACGTGATGCCTAGACATTTCATATTCTGCTGCCTGTCAATGTTGATCCCCATGCAGTTGGCTTCTTGTACTGTGTCTGTGACTATGTTGTTGTTCAGCAAGAACCAAGTGTTTTTTCCTTGGTGGAGTTGATGACTGCTTTGTAGTCAGTGCACCAGAGCGCAAATGTTTTAGATTACTCTGGACGCTATCAATTATGTTGTTTCTGTTTCTGCCATGCTTATATAGCAAGAGGTAATCCGCATATGTTTGTTTCCTGCCGGATTCAGACTTCTGAAGCTGCGCTATTTTGTATATGTAGACGTTAAAGAATACAGGTGATAGTGGCGATCGCTGTGACACTCCAGTATAGATACTCAACTGAATAGCCTGTAATTGACTATAAACTTGTTGATTTGTTATCCTTATTTAGTTATTTTCAATTTCAGGATCAAAAGATATCAATGTGGTTTAGATGTTTGGCATGAATAAGATTGTTCTGTACATTACTCTAGTAGATACAAATTTGATAAAACAAAAGATGATAAATTTGATTCAAATATTGGTTATTCCTTTTTTTCTTCTGGTAATAAAATAATTAAATTATTTTTGTCACATTTGAAATAAACTATATTGGTCAGCAGTTCTTAAACTTGGGTCAGCTGAGCCCTGGAGTTCAATTGGATCATTTTAGAAGATTCGTGAAGACTTGTATTACTGCATATAAAGCGACCAAATGTGTCATAGTCCGAAAACCAATCGTCATTCAATCCAGTGAGGATTCACAGTAAAAGCAGAGAAAACAAAAGATAGGTAGATAGTGAAGTCTTGAAGAAATATTATAAACCTTTACATTAACAATAAAAAGATAAATGGATGGATATTTTGGAGATCTGTGGTATAAAAAATATTTAGGTGGCATTCAAAATTTTATGAATTGCTCATATTGACTATTTCTTCGTGCCTGCTACATTAATGCAGCCATTTGTTTTATCTGATATCTAACTTATCATATGCGGAACTCTCCTTCGTATTCGTCAACTTACGGAAGGATTATTCTGTATTTCAGCTCATAATATTCTAAAAATTCTGTACTTTTACCTAAAATTCTATCTGTATTTTGTATAAATATTACTTCACTAAAGGGAAATAATGAAGTTTAATAAGGGCATGAAACAAAATACAAAAAATAGTACTTCTTCTTCTGAGTTCATTCTAAAAATTCACGCAGACTAGTAGGATGCAGTTTTGAGAACAGAATGCATTGTGTCATGTTTTACAGCTTTGCTGTGATATCTGTACCTTTAGATATGACACATCCAACTTCAGTATGGTTTCTGTGTCACTTTGACATATATCGAATGGGACAGCAATTGTCCTAATAACCTTCTTAGCCCACCTCTTACGACATGTATGGAAGATAAACAGTGTTGCTATAATTTGCTCCACTTTTAGGCCTCTGACAACACACAAGTGATGTGTACTAGATGACAAATATACTACCTAGTCATCTGTGTGGTAGGCTATTTCACATAGCATGATGTTTCTATTATTTTCTGCATATTAAGATATATTTAAACATGTATACATGTGATTTTGGAAGACTAGAAAACATAGCACAGTTAAAGTGGTGACCAGTTCTGAAACAAATTATCAACTGCTCGCCGCTTCTATCTGTGATCTGCCTGTCATGACTTCACGTAACCCTGATCTGGCAGCTAAGTGGGTACTTTGCATCTGTCCTTGAGGTTATTCATATATGCTTTCAAAATATTGCACTAGAAAGTCAAAAGAAAGGACAGTCTGAATAGCAGAAAAACTGAAGTAATGGTAATATCAAAGAATAAATGTCCCCCAGAATGCAACATCAAAGAAGATGGGATTAGTCTGAAGCAAGTCAGCATATTGAAACATTTAGGGACATTGATAATAACATTAGATGGAAGATGTTTAAAAAGTCAAATGTAGGATTGTCCAAGAAAAGGCAACACTTCTCAAGATGAAGAACATCTTATAGATAATTGTCTTTGTCAATTGAAGTGAGAAAGAGAGTTCTTAGAGGTTAGGTAGAATCCATTCTCATGTATGGAAGTGAAGCTTGGACACTCAGTAGAATAGTGAAAGGTTATACAGAAGCAGCAGAAATGTGGTTTAATAGAAGTATATTAAGAACACCATGGACAGATAAAATGCGTAATGAAGATCTTGAAAGAAGTTTAATGAAGAAAAGAGAGCTGCTTATCACAGTATCTGAAAGAAACAGTCCACATTTTTTGGACACATCATAAGAAGAGGAGATATGGAACACATTGTAACAACAGGCAAATTGAAGAACAAGAGAGATAGGGGAAGACCAAAAAGGAAGGATACTACAACCTAGCATTGTGGAATGGGCGAACATCGGTATCGGAAATAATGGACAGGACAGCACATGGAAAAAGAGGCAGTGAAAAGAAATAATAAGCAATGCTACTCGGCATGGAGCAACAAAAAGGTGCTAAAAAAGTCAAATGCAAAATGGAAGGTAACCTAATAATGTCTAAAAATAACGGCAATATTAATTTTTTGGTCATGTTATGTGACAAGAAGGTGTAAATAAAATAGTTTCTACAGGCAAAATAGAGAGAAAGAGAGATCGAGGACGACAGCTAGAGAAAATATTCGATAAGCATATTTCTGACATCTTGACTAGGCAAATAGTTAACAACGATCATGATAAAAGATACTGGAAATAGAGAGTTGGGGAGATCCATGATCGCCACCGTCCAATCAGATCAGAAACTGATGATTATGTGTAATTTTAGTTATTTCGAGAGATTTTCCTTGAGTACAAATTACACTAAATCTGGTCATAAACAAAGAAAGAAAGTTTAAAAAAAAATGATAGACCTAAGTTAGACTCTTAGAATTAGGAAATAAGTAATGATAGATAATTCTGTAATCAATTCCAGGTGGTTATTGTCGCGTAGACATTTGAATATTTGCAGAACCTGATATAAACAAGTGGGAATCATGCCTATGGTTGAAAGGATCTATGCCACCAAATAAAAGCAAATTCTACCACAATTAGAAATTTTGCCGCACATGTGTAGCCAGGAACTAAACGGAAGCACAAAATAATGACAATGTTGCCTGCCATTAATGTTACCTGTAATGTTACCTGTAAGAGGTTATTCAGGAAATTTTTGAGATTGGGTTAACTGCCCATCCCATAAAGGTCATAGTGATTTTCTATATACATATATTCTGAAGTCGGATTTGAAGGTCAAAATGTGCAGATATCGTAGCCAAGCTGTAAACCTCGGTATAATTAGCGCACAGACTATATAAGACGTTCATATATTCATGTATGAACTGCACTGTTTCTAACACTCACAGTTTGTCCTGCCATATTCTAACGCAGTCACAGATATTTCCTCTCTATAGAAGTCCTTTGTTTTTGTCATTCATGAAGAGACAACAAAATGGGTCTGAGGGAACAAAAAATTAACAATAAAAAGTAATCTCCTGGTTTACCAGGCTTGTTTCCTCAGCAACCTCACCTATATCAGTCTATGTACACCAGGGCAAGCAATATGCATCAGGAGAGACGATTAAATAGCTTTAACATGCAGTGGCTACTTAGAAGTTAGGTGGCAGGACAAAATCACTAACACTAATATATGACAACACAAAGTCACTAACATTGATGTATTGGAAAGAACAGGCAATACCACACTGTTTTCTTTGCTCAGTCTGTGCAGACTCAGATGGCTGGGACTGACTAGGAAGGTGGAAGATGGCAGAATACTGAAAGATCTACTTTATGGAGAATTACTTACGGTCTGGGAAATTACTCTGGGTCGACTTCTACTTCAGTACAAAGACATATGGAAGTCATTGATAATGAATCATGAGAACATGATATGATGGATCGTGTTGCATGGAGTGGAAAGTTCAGGAATGGTATAAAGAAAATGAGAAAGTGATAGCAATTAGTTCAATGGCAACACGTCAAAGAAGAACGCATCACACGATTGCACAAGCACGCATTAGATTCCTTGTGCATACTGTGGGGCATTCTTGGTCTTGTGAGTCACATCAATCATCGCATGAATCGTAGATTATATTTCTTATAGCACAACAATACTACTATCATCTGGAAAGACGGAAAGGTGCATACTACTTGTCATTCAGGGTCATATATACGTCTCCTTTAAGAGGGGTTACAATCCTTCCTTTTGATGAAAACTTTGATGACCTAAAAACGCTAAGGAGGTGGAGAAACACTAAGGAGGTAAAAACGCTAAGGAGGTGGGAAAAACACTAAAGTGGTTTGACTCTTGGCCAACCTTTTGGGAAAAACACTAAGGAGGTGGGGTTTGACTTTTGGCCAACCTTTTGGGAAAAACACTAAGGAGGTGAGGTTTGACTCTTGGCCACCTTTTGGGAAAAACACTAAGGTGGTGGGGTTCGACTCTTGGCCAACCTTTTGGCTGTTTCTAGTACTAAAAGATTTACTAAGAAAGGGGGAGGGGTATTATCAAAACCTCCCCCCTTACCTTCGGCCCTGTTGCCATTCATGTTTGATAATGTACGTTTCAAGTGTGCGTGTCATATAAAGCATTTCCTTCTTTAGGACTCTTATTAGTTCTGATTCACCTTCTATATTGTATAGGCGTACTTCGCATAGGCCTACCTGTATGACTGTATGTGTAACATTTCTGTTTCTCACATTTAAGCTTATTTGAGTGCTGTTGTCTACCCAGTAGGGTATTAATACATATACGATGCAAACACATCTCATAGTGGTTGAATGAAATGTATACTGCAGTAAAATTGTGTACCGTGTGGTAAATGAATAGGCCTGTGAGAAAAACCTTTTTTTTTGTCGAAACGTCGACTCCTTATAACTCTTGATTAGAAACTGGTTTCACAGCACGCGGGACATTCCCATAAGTGCTCCGCCCTCCGCTCCAGCAGCCATCCCAGTGTATGTAGACTCATAGTTCCTGTCAGATGTTGATTGTGTGATCTTCGGGACTTTCTAAAAAAAATAATTTCCCTCCCCTCACCTCTGAATACTCCAATTTCTAACATTCGCTGTATGTGTATATTCTCAACCTCATTGACATCATCTGCATCTTGAAATGAATTTATTACTGCCTTTATTAAATCTGCTTTATCTCTTCTCAGCAATCTCTTCTCACAATCTCCTTATACTTGTGGAACGTAAAACTCGTGTTTAATCTCTTATATATATTTGTTTAACTTAAATTTATTTATGCCTACCTCAAGGTTGTTAATGAGATGGTTTCTTGTTCATGCGACATACTATATCAACCAAGATTATTAGTAAAACGTGGATATATCAAGGCTATGTATTCATTAAATAATACGGAATTTAGAAGAATTTAATCACATGACCTCCAATGTGACTAACACGTGTCCATTGATTTATAGTTCCTGCTGACTGCCAAATCCTTTGCGTCTCAGATTTCAGGAATAGATTGATTAGATAGGGGAGGAAAGAAGGTGGAAGTACCATAAATTAGCTTACCAGAAGAAATAACGAATAGGTTTACACGAACATAAGGCAACTGTATTCTAATTCTTAGACATAACCTGACTGTGTGTGAGAAGTAGGTTCACCGTTTAGTGAAAAGTTCGGATACACGGGTTTATCTAATAATATAGCACAGTGTTCTTCTTTAGGGTTGGAGAAAGAAACAATCGAATTTTTTTCATTTATACGTTCTTAAGTAAATCTGTTCATTAAGAAAACCTTACAGCAATCTATGATTTCATAAACCCCGTTATTTTATTCTTATAGCCGTATGAAATCGTATTTTGTAGCAAAATATACAATTTTCTAGGACAGATGGCACAAAGAAAATTTGTAGACAGGTGGGTGACACGCATTTTCAAGAACAAAAATGTAAACATAGACACTAAAGTTGCATTATACAAGACTATTATTATTCCATCACTGTGCTACCAGTGCCAAACCTGGACAATGACAGCAAAAGACAAAAGAAAAATAGTGACAGCAGAAATGACATGTCTACGAAGAATACGCGGAGTGTCATTAAGAGATATAATTAGAAACGATACCGTCATACATATAACCAAAACAATACCGGTATTGGAATACATCAAAAGATCAAGTGGTTTTCACACGCTTGCAGACTACCAACAACAAAAAAAGTTTTTTTCACAGCATGTCAGTAATGGCCATGACATATAGACATCGCGGCTATAAAGCCAGAGGCAGACCATGTAAAAGATGGACCACAGAAATCAAAGAAGCAACAAGAACAAGCTTACAAACAGCACACAAGAAGGCCATCTCCAGAGAGCTCTTCCACCCATGACGTAGATTCCTCTTACTAAAAGCTGTAAAACGTTATAGGATCTCGGCTCAGCATATCTGATCCTACTAAAAGAATGTTTATTATGACTGTCACAATATGCATACATCATAAATTACGCTCGTATTAAACAATTGTGAACGTGACAATTGCACCGTTGACATGAATCCGACAGGACTAGAAAGATGATCATTTCTAAACTCGAATCAAGTATCCGGTTTCTAAATGGGTTTATCATCCATATATAAAATAATTTATAGCATAGGCCTATTCTATCCTGGACGCAGCAATCAACCACATATAGGCCTAGGACAGTATTATATATAACAGCGTTACCACTGGTGTGCTATCTTTGTCATCAGAACTGTGGAATTTGTTTAATGTTGAGTGGTAACTATGATCTAGTCTAGAGCATAGGTTCTCAAAGTGAGCGTTACCGCCCCCAGTGGGCGCTGAAGCCGTTAGGGGAGCGATAGTGGGTTCAGAAGAAATTGGGGGGAGGAGGAAATTCAGGCAGTCTAGAGGCCGGTGGGTGACACATTATAGAAAAAATAAATTAATAATATATATTTAAAAATTAATTATTTCCATGAGTTTGCGATATATTTTGTAATATATGGTATGGTATTTTAATTATTACAATAATACTCCTATTAATGTAATGTAATCTAGCAATATGTGTTCAGAGTTTTCATATTTAAACTATTGTACGAAACTGGGCATAATGCAATTCGAGCATACGCTTTACAATATTTACATATGACAGCTATGGCAAAGCGGCCTTTATTTCCACAGCCAAAACATACCCCCTGCACTCCTTAACAGGAAAGTAATGAAAGTAGTTCCAAATGAGCAATGTTTCATACAAATCGGTATAGCAATAATTCTTCAAGATGAAGCATAATTTGGCCACTACTTTTTCAATAATTTAACGACATAAGTAGTAATGTATTATCAGTTACTATTTACGTCGAAAATACCAACCTCGGAATTTATTGTGTGTGCTATATATATTGTAGGAAAACACCTAACAATAAGCAAAAAAAAGGAAGAATAGTAATAAGCAGACAATATTCTAACACGTTTCGTTCAGGACGACATATTTTATCCCTTCATGAAAGATATATGAGTTGTTGGAAGTCAGTTAACCCTCGGGTACGACCACTGCGGCACAGAGAACCCTTTCTATTTTTACCACTCACTGCCATAATGGTTTTGATTTTAGATTTACAAACCCTACCTAAGCACCTCTTGTGATATTTTATTAACTGTGCTATATTCTTGTCAATGATATTTCTGTCCTTGTTTTTAGACATACTGCCATGCATTCTTGTTACGTTTGGTCACATTATCAAGATAAGTCACTATATTTATGTTATTTTATTTGCCACCACACAGTATGAATGTCTTATAGATCGTGCTTATTTTATTGGTTGAGAACCCCATATATAACAATTAGCTCTTATTTCCTATGAGCAGTGGGTTGGTTTTTCCAAGGTTTCTTTCATACCCAGGAGACTTCAGCTTTCGTCTTAGTGCAATGTCTATTGAAGGATTCTTCTACATAGATGAGGGACTATAATTGTATAAATGACATGCTACAAAGCTTCTATGAGAGCCTCAATATAAAGCCATGTCATCTACTAAGGTTTTTTGTTGCATGTGTGGTTTGTCTAGTGGACCATTGGTGACTTGACCGCATGATTATTTAAATGTTTATGGTCCTGTAGAAATGTGAAAACATCAGTATTTGTGCACATTAGTGTAATTTGTCTGTTCGTGTTCAATTTAATTGGTATGTTGGTGTTAAAAAAAGAACTCAAACTGTGTAGAGGAATTACATCATTGTAATAAGTTATCCCATAAGTAATTAGTCCATCTCAACAAAGCCACATGTCATTAACACGTAGCTCCGTAGCTTCAAGTGATAATTCCCATGGATCTCAGAAAAGATAAAAATACACTTTATAAACAAGACGTCGTGAGCAGGTTTAGAACTCGCGACAGAGTGCAAAGGGACTCGCATTGCTCTAGTGGGAACCCAGGGTTAGTAGATAACTAAGGTCCTAAAAGTACCTCCTCGTGGTGCACAATGGAAACAGAAATACAGCCGCTCATGTTGTATTCATGGCCAACAGTATTAACAACACATACAGCGCCAATGTCGACACATAGCGACGCAAGACAGTCCGGTCGGAGCATTGGAGGGGCGGCAAATGCAATTGACAGGAAAAGGCAGATGCATGAAGAGCGATGAGAAGATAACATACCGAGAACAATGAGAAGGAAACACAACGTATACATAGAAAGGGAAAACGCTCCAAGGAAATCGGAGCTACAAGCTCTGTTAGCTCTAGACAATCTAGTTACCGGTGCTCCTTACGACGAGATACCCAACCGTGTGCGCTTGGCCAAAAAGGCAGCTCGGGCCCAAATCTACTGTCGAGTCTTTACTATACCGGAAACATGCTCGCGGAGAGAAAGGGTGAAGTACCCGATGGGCTCAGGCACAAATGGGACAAGGTCGTTCAACTCGAAAACATATATTATGTATGTATATATATATATATGTGTGTGTGGGTGTGTATACATATGTACATACATAGGTGTATGCATGTATGGGTATGTGTACAGGGGTAAGACTATGTATGTATATTTGTATATGAGAGGTATGTGCATATATATGATTATGTAGACCCAATTGTGTGTGTACATGTATATGGTATGCATATAGGCATAGAGCTATAGGAAAATTCAAAACCTTATATATGTATGAATATATATATGCTTTGGGGGGGGGGGGATTTATTTTTAAAAAAAATAATGTTTAAAAAAATAATAATTAAAAAAAATCAAAAAATCCACAGGTAAGCAACATAGCATATAATCAACAGCCAACCCAGACAGGAACAACACAGAGATGACACAACACAACAAAGAGCACCGACCAGACAGAATAAAGTCATTATAAGGGCTATAAACTTCATTTCATATTTTTTTTCCACAGGTACAATCAGCAGCCGATACTGCACAACCAATGTCAGCATAGACAACTACAGACAACATGTGTTCCAGACCCACTAAACGAATGAACAGCACAGGAAAGAAGCAGAAGAAAGCGCTCCAACCAATACTACACAAAGTCCTTTTAAGGACTACCACCTTATAATCCAGACCGACACAGCGAAGGAAAAACACAGCAAATAGCTCCGAATAGAAGAAAGAGCTCCAACCAATCCACCACAAAGTCCTTTTAAGGACTACCACCTTATAGTCTCATCAATACCGGAGACAGGCAGAGCCACAACATAGTCCATACAAGGACTGCAGCTAGGAGGCCCAACAGCGAACCCAACAGAGCCACATCCTAGCAACAACCAGACAGACAAGCCACAAAAACCACAGGTCCCCAACCGCCTCGATATAACCAATATGGACACCAGTCCTAGGTTGAAAGAGGCTGGCCTCGACCATATGAGGCATAAACCCCTACTTAACAAACAAACAAACACTGCATATACCTCAAGCACGTAGATACTCGGGGAAGGGGGTTCAGAAGTTCAAATTCCTCTCCTGTAAGGAAAACTAATATATCTAGGCTAATTGACCAATGGTTAATTTCCCTCTCTCTAGCCTTGCGATAAACTTACTGGAACATTTTTTAGCTAAAAAAAAACCGCTTCCCCAAAATTAAACGAATAACCATTTATTAGGGATTTACCCCCCCCCATTGCACAAAAATGCAATATTTATCAGACGCATGTAGATTGGGGGGGGGGGGGGTGTACTAATTTTTACTACGAAGGTCTCCCAAAACAAAATACCATATTTTAGCAACCTCTCCCACACACCTATTTAGGCAAATTCTTATCTACGGCCCTATCATATATGTTGTTCACCTAAAAAAGAAATATGCGGCCCTTGACTAATGTCAAATTTGCTAGCCTTGATCTAGCATGACTTCAGATCTAATCATGGAACGAACGTTTCCAGTTCTTACTAAAAGCAAATGGAGGAGTTAAGTGTCACATATTAGACATCATTCAATACAGAGACATGCCGTCACCACCGTAATGACTACACAACAAACACATGGCTTCCATAGCAGGTGCGGTAAATTTAAAAGCAGTTTTAAGTTCTCCCATTTATTCGTTTTAGAAGTCATTTAACCACAGGTCAATTATATGACATGCATCGTCCATTTATGGAACTGCCTTTGTCTGAATGAGAAACTGGAACCTCATACGCAAATCGAACTATGGTGGACTCAATTAATTACGCAGCTACATGTCGGAAAGTGTGTAACGTAGGTACACCACTTTTTAACTCAGGGATTCTCAAAAAGGTCAAGAACGCTTCCACTGGGGAGCGGTGAGAGACTTCAGGGTCAAGGAGAGATGCAGGTCAAGGTGAAGACGGCGGAAAATGTAGATTAGATGAGAGAAAGAGCTGTGGCTTTAGCGAACTGAACTCATTAAATAACACAAAGAACAATGAAAGTAGTTAATACTTTCTCTAACTGAGACTAGAGGCGATGGGAGAAAGTGCTCTGTCTCAGCAAAGATGAGAACGCGCAAACAGCAACTAACTGGGACACTGAGTTATACACTTTTAGATGTCTGACGGAACGGCATGCAGAGCATATATGGTAATACCCCCAGTGATGTGACATTGTTCCTAATCAAGAATCAAGAACTCTGAAACATAGAACACCTAGGATTACTGAAATAAGTAACAAGATGCCGTTGAACACAAGAAGCTTTTTAATTGTATTAAAATGAAAACAATATAAAATATTCCAGCACCAGCAAACGTTGGCTTACAGGAGAAGTGAAACCTGAATATTTACTATGTAAATTCGTTGTAGCGCCAGAAAGTATGTGTTCCAGCTTTAAACTTGTTTGTGATTGTTTTTCTTGTGGAAAAATATATTTTAGTACCCCCTTTTTTGTAATCTGGCGGAAGTATGTGTAAATGCTATTGTTGTTTATATAATTTATATCATTAACCATGAAATCGCGACAGAAGAAACTAACCTAATAGAAGTGACGCTAGTACAGTATTTAATAGTTTGAATAAGGAATCATTGCTTTCTCCATTAAAAAAAAACCATTACCATTTTTCAGTGCAATCAGATAAAGCAATCAATATTATGTAAACCTAAATAATTGCGATAAAAATAATCAACAACTTTGTTGATGGTCTATAAAATCTATGGTCTAGTTGGGGGCATTGTCTATAAAATCTATGATGTAGTTGGAGGCGTGGTCTATAAAATCTATGGTCTAGTTGGGGCATTGTCTATAAAGTCTACATGAAAGGGAGAGGTGATATGAAAGAGTTTGAGAAACACTGATTTAACTCTAATAAATCATTTTTAATTATTTTCTTCATGGATTTTGGTTCAATTAAATCCTTCATTATTTTTGTTCTGGTAAAATATCTGATATAACCAAATTGAACGAATATTCCCCGCCGAAGATGGATGTGTGGAGCCATTTGCGCAAATTAAACGGCGACAGAACGCATTTCCATTCTCTGGACTACATCCTGCTGGAGATCTAGTAGGACCATAGTCCTGCTACAAGGGAGATCCAGCATGAGCTTGAGAATGAACGCTGAAGAAGAACTAATATTCGCAGTTAGATGAAACGTAGTTCACAATAAAATGAGAATTAATCAATCAATCAATCAATCAATCAATAAAACCCATAACCCTTCAGGGTTGTAGGGGTACCACATCGGAAGCTTCAGCACACAGAGTCCTCCAGCGAATTCTATCCTCAGTGATGCGGATGAGTGTGGAAATATCTAGCCCTGTCCATTCCTTGATGTTGTCTGTCCATGTCTTTATTTGACCTCCTCTGCTTCTTCCACCCTCGACAGTTCCCTGCAGTATTGTTTTTGACAAGGAATCGTGCCTGCATACATGTCCGAACCATGCTAGTTTTCGTCGTTTCACTATTGAAAGCAATGGCTCCTGGACACCTGCACACATCTCTACTTTATTTCTTACGTACACATTGGTCTTATGTTCCCTATAGGAAATTCGTAGAATTCTTCTGTAGCATTTATACTCGAAAGCCTGTAATATTCTCTCCATGTCCGCAGTGAGGAGAATTAATAAGAACACTCATTTAGTGAATTACTTATATTCTTCGGAGGCTGAGATTGTTCCACCCCGATCTCCACTAGTTTGGATAGCCACATATAGGCCTAATATTTGGATAGTCTATTGTAACCAAATTTACTAAAATCACAGATTAAATTGAACATTTCTTACCATGAGATGTAAATTGTTTATTACCAATACATTTAGTGAGCTAGTTATAGTTTTCTAAAGAAAAATTGTAAATCGCGTATCTTACAATAAAAGTAAATGACCTTTAATCGTTAGTCTAAATGCCGATTCCATGACGGCGATCCAGCAAACGAGTCCCACGATATATAATGAAAAATAAACGGTGTTTCAGAACCTTGACATCTATAACTTATAGGCTATCCTGAATACTCACACGAGAAATAGAATAAGTTGCAAGTAAAATATCAAAAGGTAATCTGTTTTTATTGAACGGAGTTCTCATGCATAGCAACATGTTGTTAGTTAAGAAAGCCACAAGCACCAACACAAGATGACTAATCACATTTTGAACAGATCAGAACAAGTTATAATTCTACGCCTCAGAACAGGACACAACCGACTCCGCAGCCACATGTATACAAAGTTCAAGATTGGCAATACGACCATGTGTACATGTCGACAGGCAGCACAGAGTGCCAAACATATACTTCAAGAGTGTTCTGAACATGAAACGCTGAGGCAGACATATTGGCCAGAGGAAAAAACACTGGCATCAAAGCTCTATGGGACACTGTATGAACTACAAAAGACAGTGAGTTTTATTAAGGAGACAGAATTACAGATATAGACATGTTTCAAGTGAACAAAAGAAGAAAAAATATACCACTTTAAGGACGTAACAATCAACCACATATCTCGAGATATCACTTTAAGGACGTAACAATCAACCAATCAGAACATGACTTTTAGTACTAGGAAATTAGCAATAAGGTTGGTAAAACCCAATCCTTAACGTTTCGCACAAAAAAGGTGATCGAATTCCGTACCAAAAGCGGAATTTACATACGAAAACTACCGAATTACCTTTCAAATAAAGGGTCAAAAGTCGCAGAGAATTGACTTAGGGACATCCAAAATCCACCTTGTAAACGAGATGACAAGAGCCAGATTCGAACCCATGAACTATTGAACACTAGGCGAACAGCTTAACAACTGCGATAGGGAGATCTCCGAATGACCTTTATGGTAAAACCCCATTCTAACTGAAAACGTATCTACGGCCATTGTTCCGTTTTTTGTCTGCCAATTTTGTTATAATAATTGGGGAGTGCGAGGTATGGATTATTTTGACGTATTGAAGCAGGGTGGCCCTCAAATTATTATTTGTTGATAGTGGAAGGGGGGGGGGTGTAAACAATTGGCAATATAATGTTGGCGGAATTCATGGAAGCTTCCTCCTTAGCGTAGAGTGAACAGAAACTGCACATACTAATATATCCTCATCCTAAACCTAAGGAATGCTACCCACAACCCTAATCCTAACTCTAATACCAGCCACAATCTTAGCCTTCACTACAATCTTAATCCTAACTCTAATACCAGCCACAATCCTATCGCTAACCTTAACCTTAATCTTAATTATAATACTAACCACAATCCTACCGCTAACCATAACCTTAATCCTAACTCTAATATCAACCACAATCCTACCGCTAACCTTAAACTTAATCTTAATTATAATACTAACCACAATCCTACCGCTAACCTTAAGCTTAATCTTAATTATAATACTAACCACAATCCTACCGCTAACCTTAAGCTTAATCCTAACTCTAATATCAACCACAATCCTAACGCTAACTATTACTCTAATCCAAACCCGTAGAAAAGGAAGGTTTTTTTTTAACATTACCCCTTCTTTTTAGGAAGTCAGAACATGCCATTTAGTGATAGAATGTAAGTTAAAACAGCTGAACGTCATCTCCCCTTTTTATGGGTCTTCCCAAAAAGGGTCAAACAATTTTGTTTATTTTTGTTGTTACTACTTGAGGTAAACCCCCCTCCCCATCCCTTTAAAAAATGAATGACCAGGCTCTAATGACCAGGCTCTAATTCCAACACTAATATTAATTGCAACCATATTCTTACGCCAAATCTCCCTCTAAACATAATGATACCCAACCATAATCATAATCTTTACGCTAAAGTTAACCTTAAGCCTTGGTTTGCATATACTGTAAACTTATATTTTTGGCATGAGTCTACGAGTATATAAATAGTGGCAAAAAAATCATCACTACAATAATGCACAACGCCCCGAAGGAAGTCTTGTTTACTTGCTGCTCAGAGGTCTATACTTGAAGTTGGTCATGATGCAAAGTACCACATTGTTGAAGAAATTGTGTTAGCTATCGAAGGGGTTACGTAATTTAAAGGAATATATTTATTGCGCAATTATATCATCTAGATAATCTCCACAGCAATGTCTAGGAAAAAAGTCGAAAATTATTGCTACGTACTTCTGCATAAGTACTTCTGTTGTGGTTATATATAACTCATTATATATAACTGATATATTTAAATTATATTTTAATACATTACTAAATGTATCTATCTTGGAAACTAAAGCAAATTATAACTTTCATAGGTTATTTTTCAGCACCCCAATATTAGTTAACTGTAGACTCGCGTTTGTATTGTCTTCTGACCAGTGTACCCAATAACATAAAATAAAACATAGTAAACAGTTCATTTTGATCCATGGAGTGCCAGCTCATTTAGTTTTGTGTATTCAACATGGAAGAAGAAGTGCGTATGTTCACATAAGAAGTACAGTACACATACTTAGTCAGAAATAAAATCTCAGGTGGAAGTTGTATTCTGTGTATTCAGCCTGTGTTGTCAATGACAACAAACCTACACACGACAAAGCAACGCAGTGTAGTTCTACACCAAAATGGACTATATTATAGCTTCTACAATTAATATTGGTTGAGAATTTAACACAAAGTGCGTTTATTATATTGTCTAACGATTGTTTCTGCTTTCTAAATAATATAAAGTGAATAATATATAGTATTTTTTGATATAAAGTATTGCATATATTTCGCTCATTAATAACGTAACCTTCCCAAAGTGAGGTTAAAGGTCAGTTTGAAATTTTGCTCGAAAACAGTGTTGATAGTACTGTCGAAGTGATAGCAGTTAATCAGAAATTGTATAGTTTACTCGTTTTTTTATCAACATTGTGTAAAAATGCCGACATCAGTCTCACTATCACACCTTGTAGATCTGGCCCTAGGATCGCCAGAAGTTGGAGCCGTTAATTTCAATGTGTTACACACTTTGCTTCACGCAATGATCCAGAAATTGAACATTCAAGACGTGAAAGCAGATATTGATGAGCATGATAGGGAGCTGTTATCAACTCACGCAGGTTCAAGAACTTTCTCAGCATTTTCAGTTCACAGTGCAGACAGTGGTAAAGGTGATGATTCATTTTCTATATCCGAAGATAGTATGAGCGATAAATCAAGTTTTCCAACACCTAAACGTAGTCCATATCACAAACTCGAGAAGAGGGTTGCTGAGTTGATCAAACAGATAGATGACTTGAATAAACTGCCTACTAATGAACAACTCATTAGTAGAACACTTGGAAAGGAGTCAGAAAGACCAGTATCGGATATGTGGCAGAACATGCAACTTAAAAAACGAGTCGATGCTAATCAGGAAGGAATAGACAAGGTAATACACCTTTTTTTAACACTCGGTAAAGTTATAGATCTAGAAATTAACAAGTAAATATGAGTATTATCATGTAATGTGATTACATTTCTGCTTATCACATTAATTTAGCAAAGTTTTAATGTATATACATTGTTACACATTAAGAGAACAATGCTATAAAAATGTTTGGTTCAACGATTAGATTTATAAAATATTACAATCAAAGTACAGAATTTAGAGAAACACGAAATAATGCACATCTCTGAGTACTACTTTTACACTCATATAGGTCATATCTTACACAATTTTATTTAACATCAATTTTTTACTTTTGCTCTCTAATATCTGGTGCACGAATGCGCATTCTATTATCTATCTCCATTTCAAATTCGTATACTAACGTATAGTGCACAAAGTTGTTGTTTTTTCGACATTCAGCCCTACGTGCTCATCAAAGTTTTTTGAACATAAGGTCTAGGCCAGGGCTATTGAACTATATTTACTCGGGGGCCAAAATGTAGAAAATGGGGATCATCACGGGCCAGATGTCCGAATCCCAGCCTTGAAAAAATATTTATATTTCATACTATAGGTGTATTGTTAGTTTAGTACCATACAAATGAAGACATTTCATGTGGTAAGTGTAATAAACTGTAAAATTTAGTTTTTTTAGTATACATTTAGTTTTTTTATAACTTTATTTCACTGCTTTAGCAATGATCCGCGGGCCACTTACTAGGCATTCGCGGGCCGGATTTGGCCCGCGGACCGCCAATTGAATATCCATGGTCTAGGCCCTATATTAAATATGAAATATGTTTTATATCAACAACATATGTGGCACCCAGACGTCCTTTAATGTGATTAATAAATAAAACTTTCATGAATAAAAGAAAACGGCGCAGCACACAAAGATCTGAGAGAGTAATCACATAAATATAAATTATATTATAATTGTGCCTGAAGAAGTTCTAAAGAAACAATTGAGTTAGGAAGACAATAGTTACGCAAAACAGAAGCGCATGAAGTTTTACGTTAATTTAGGGAAAATGGTGAGGCACGCTTCTTTCAACTGCGTACTTTAGTCCTATTTGAGGTAATATATATAACCTATTAGAGCTACATTTCAGCTTTCCAACTAAATAAATATAGTGGAGGTCGAGGTCTGATAATCCAGCCATCCAATGATAGACCTACACTATCATACAGTTTTACGAAGCAGAAATTAACTGATTGGGGAAAAATATAGGTAATAGTGTACAAGATAAACAAAATCAACGTTTTAACCATATGGTCTTTTTCAAGGAAAAACACAGGACAAACAGAGAACAAACGGAGAAAATAATAATATCACACATGGACTAGATTGCAGACGTAACCAACAGGAATAATAGGAAAGACAGAATTGCAAGCTCATTACTACATATTTTATCCCATAGCATGCAAAGTCAAATTTAGCTGTGAAAATATTCATGGAAGGAGTTCAAGAAAACATGTTTACCCACAAAGAGATGAATTGATAACATTGTGGACATAAGAAATGTTCAAAAGATAGATATATAGATAGATAAGATTTCGGGCGTATATATAAATATATATATATATAATCATTCACATACATCTATATATGTACCAAAGTGTTTCTGGACATAGTCTATTGTTTATTGTCTAGTCAAAAGTGAATGAAGATGAAGTATGTCCCTGATAAGTTTGTATTGAAGTATGTCTCTCATAAGTTTGTATTGAAGTATGTCTCTCATAAGTTTGTATTGAAGTATGTCCCTCATAAGTTTTTATTGAAGTATGTCTCTCATAAGTTTGTATTGAAGTATGTCTCTCATAAGTTTGTATTGAAGTCTGTCCCTCATAAGTTTGTATTGAAGTCTGTCTCTCATAAGTTTGTATTGAAGTCTGTCTCTCATAAGTTTGTATTGAAGTCTGTCCCTCATAAGTTTATATTGAAGTCTGTCTCTCATAAGTTTGTATTGAAGTCTGTCCCTCATAAGTTTGTATTGAAGTCTGTCCCTCATAAGTGAGATTAATTAAAATGAACCTCTAATGGTGAGGTACGCTCCTTTCAACTGCGGATATCAGTCGAATTTGGTTATATAATAGCTCTACAACGATACAAAATAGTGGATTACGCAGTTCCGGTAATCCAGTCACCATGATATCCGGTTTATTACAGTGTTTGACAGTTTTAGCAAACGTTTATACATCTGTGCTTAATGCCGACTTCCAAGCATCTCTGTCTTCGGCCACATTTTCCCAGTTATTGTAGTCAATAGAAAAGTCTTTCATTGATTGCTTTGCATATATCTTTATATCTCGCGAGTGATCTGTCTCTAACGATTTTCCCTTCAAAAAGTTCGCCACACAATATTTTCTGTGGGATTCGCATGTTATGTATTCTTAACACATGACTCAGTCATCTTAGTCATCTAACGCTGAGTATTCCCATCATTGATGATCATTTTGCCTACTGCAACACCGTTGTGTTTATGATTTTGTTCTACCACTTGATCTACATTAGGCCCTACGACAGCGAAGGTAAAATGTATTGAGTCTTCCCTTGTATCTGGACACACATAAAAAACACATCACTATAATAATCCAGGAACAGTGTGAAATGTAAATATAAGTGTGCACGAGTACAAATTTTCGAAATCGTTATTCATTTTCCTATTAATCCATCAGGGTTATTAATTTGTGTTTTTAAATTGTGTGCAATACTTTGCATTATTTACAGGCAAGGGAGAAAACCAAAAATGTAACTAATTAAAAAAAATTAAAGAATTTCACACCTAATTCAGTATATATGGTATGTCCACGATGTACTTGTAAATAAGCTTGGCAGCCCCTAAACATGAAACGCACAAGTCTCTGCAGAAATCTCTATGGAATACAGTCTCACTAACTTGTAAGAGCAGATTCGAGCTGTTACAGATTAGCTGGAGAACCTTGCATGTTCTATAGGGAACATGTCTGGTGTTAGGGCAGGTCAATCAATGGTCACAGTTTTATGCTGCAGTAGATATTGCTACGTAATGTGTGCGGTTTGTACACGTGCGTTATCATACTGGAGAAGCTGCAAGTATGAGTGATTTGTGAACGCTGAAGAAACCAATGCATCCCGAACTGTATCTCGGTATGTCACAGCAGTACCACGGAAGACGTGAAGGGGTAAGCGATGGTGTAAACTGAATCCTCCCCGAATGCGAATACTACTACCACCAAATCGAGTGTGTTGATATCATTAACACAACAATCTGCAAAGCGTTATCCATACCGTTGCCAAATCAGCATACGTCTGTGAATATGACAACATTTCACTGCAGTCTAGTCCACATGACATATTACTGTGCCAATTGCATGCGTTATTGACGATGTCTCTGTGTCAAATGTGGCTCAGCACAAGGTCGTATTGCAGTAACACATATTTCTCTGAGTCCTCGTATGACCGTCATTTTAGAGGCTTGCCTATTTCTACCCAGCTGGTCCTGTTTGGTTTCCTGAAGGTAACGATTCATTAAGTCAGCACAATATGACGATCTTGGGTGGCTGTAGTCATCCGTGGTTGACCACTCCGAAATCTATCCCGGGCACTGCCAGTGTTTTGTAACGTCAATGAAGACGTACAATAGTGCTCTACAATAGTTATGCACGATGGAAATTAATCCTTCCTGTAATGGCCCGCAAGTTAATTTCTGCCATCACAATACCAATGACTCCTCGGTAGCGGTTGATTTCATGGCATTCCAGGCACATATACCGTTTTGACTCAACGGTCTTTTTTACACCGAGTACACTGACATAGTGCTTACGCATTTTCAGGCTCATAGCTGTTAGGAGTGGTGACTGCAAGCGTAACTTTAACTTTTTTCATACATTCTTTACACAATACTGTGAGTTGAATCAAGCATATTCTATTCCTGACAGAAATTAGTTCTATATCTCGCTGCAAACACGTGGAAAATCAATTCCCACACTCCCTCTCTTCTCCTCCACCTTCTCGGTATCAGTATTTGTAACAGTGGTTGGTTTCTGAATGTTACTGTCTATATATATATATATATACTGGACAGACAGTAAAAACAGGACAAACATATAAAAATATAAAAACAGATATAAGGACAGAGATAGACGAAGGGCGGACTTATGAATTGATAAATGTATCGACTGCTGGACGCAGAAAGGAGGGTTATTTTTACGTTTCTATTTAACACTACTTCGGAAAAATATAACGTTATTCAGTAATAATAATAATAATAATATCTATATATTTTATGTGTTCTTGCAAATCTTTATGTATAAATAAAAGTGTGGGAAATAAATGGGCAGTGTGTTGTTAATTGATGGACGTGTATCGATTGTGCTCGAAAGCTAATAATAGCCACATTTCATGAATAGTAAGAATTAAAAGCCACATGTCTTATGATAAGTAGTTCCCTGTCTGCAAATGAGATATGCAAGCTTCCGCCAATGCGCTAATGACGATGTTACCGTTTACGAAGATTAAACGAAAAAAGTGACGAAGGCCTGAAGACATGGTTTTGAGAAATTCCACTCTACAAAATAGCTTAATTGGCTGATCGCCTGATAATCAATATTAATTTAACGATTATACATATAAAAGTGTCTCACTGAGACATATGCCACATCATTCATGTGTTTCTGGGAATGAGCAGGGAGCAAAGAATAGTGCCATTATTTACTGCCAAGCATGTCGTAAGAACTGACTTAGGAGGTCTTGGAAGTGGACTTTACTGCCCCACCCTATAGAGGGCCAAGTGACACAGAAGCCCTACTGAAATTGGATGTGTCAGGCTGAAATACGCAAACAAGCTGTAAACCATGACATACAGCATTCCGTTTCCCAGACTACATCATGCTAATATACAGGAGTTTGATAACGAAGAAGAAGAAGAAATACGGATAGATCGATGTCACAACAGTGCAAGTTATCAAGTTATCAACGGTCTATTATCCATGACACGGTCAGGCGGTGAAAGTTATGAGTTAAATCCCGCAGTCGAAATCAGTCGCTGATATGGATTTCATCAATATACTTTACTGTGGTCACCAACCTCGAGACATGCCCGTAGAGCTTGTCTGTTAGAACTATTTCTGGTGCCCATAGTTTTATTTTTGTGGTGGCGTACAGTAGGTAGTTCTGTAAAGTCCTTTGTAGTCATGTGTAGTCATTTGGAGTAGTTCTCACATTCTTGGTCCCCACTTGACACTCAGTTCTCACCTGTGGGTCACAGTAGATGCCAGTATGCGGCAGCGACCACACCCTGTGGCAGTGACAGTCCGGCCAAACCAGGTGAGGATAACCGAGGGGCTCGGACCCGGAGATAAACACAGTCATGTCTGCGCAAGCAAGCGAAGCCTGGATTTGGCAGACAGCGCGAATAAAACATCTGATGTTCAACAGGCTCGAATGCACTTGCAAACAGATCGTTGTGGAATACAAAGGGCTTTGTGAGATACATTGAACACTATTGTCATTCACTGCACCCTGGTACATCTCCATTCGTCTCGATTTATCTTGCCACTGGAACACTGTTGGATCAGGAAAGAGAGTGATAGACGAACGGCACAACTCCTCCACTTTGTAAGCAAAATTCAGCGCTAGTCATTATTCAATGATCATCAACCATCATTATTAACTCACGCAAGTCCTGTGGTAGTGGGGAAGTGGAGAACCAGAAAGTGTGGAATACTCAAGCTGCAGCCACAACTCTGCACACAGGCGGATCAGAGCAAATGCTCGCTTCCTTTTTGAACTCAAGGCAGAAATGGAATTCGGCAGTTCTCTTATCGACCTATCAGGCCTATTCCGATTAGCTCTGCTCACCCTCATAGCATGGGGAAGGGACTAGAAAAAGTACCTTAAAAATAGCCTGCCTAACTTAACCTCACCAGCATATCGCGGCTGGCGGGTGCCTAACCACTGCGGTCGAAACACAAATAGACTATGAACATAGATAGGCTGTGGAAAGTTATCGCCAAATGTGGCTGCCCCACAGAGTTTATCAACCTTGCGCAACAGTTAAATGATGGCCGTTGTTATCAGTGATGGAGTGTCATCATCAGCGTTTCCTGTAACAAGTAGAATCAAACAAGGATGCGTTCTAGCTTGAACACTGTTCAAACTGATGTTTTCTGCCATGCTGACAGGCGCATCTAGATCAAGTGGTGTCATGAATACACATAAGATACAAAGCAGACGGAAAACTTTTCAACCTTCGGCGTTTGCAAGCCAACACTAAAGTACAAGACACAATGTTTGCAAGCCAACACTAAAGTACAAGACACAATGTTTGCAAGCCAACACTAAAGTACAAGACACAATGTTTGCAAGCCAACACTAAAGTACAAGACACAATGTTTACAAGCCAACACTAAAGTACAAGACACAATGTTTGCAAGCCAACACTAAAGTACAAGACACAATGTTTGCAAGCCAACACTAAAGTACAAGACACAATGTTTGCAAGCCAACACTAGAGTACAAGACACAATGTTTGCAAGCCAACACTAAAGTACAAGACACAATGTTTGCAAGCCAACACTAAAGTACAAGACACAATGTTTGCAAGCCAACACTAAAGTACAAGACACAATGTTTGCAAGCCAACACTAAAGTAGAAGACACAATGTTTGTAAGCCAACACTAAAGTACAAGACACAATGTTTGCAAGCCAACACTAAAGTACAAGACACAATGTTTGCAAGCCAACACTAAAGTACAATACACAATGTTTGCAAGCCAACACTAAAGTACAAGACACAATGTTTGCAAGCCAACACTAAAGTACAAGACACAATGTTTGTAAGCCAACACTAAAGTACAAGACACAATGTTTGCAAGCCAACACTAAAGTACAAGACACAATGTTTGCAAGCCAACACTAAAGTACAAGACACAATGTTTGCAAGCCAACACTAAAGTACAAGACACAATGTTTGCAAGCCAACACTAAAGTACAAGACACAATGTTTGCAAGCCAACACTAAAGTACAAGACACAATGTTTGCAAGCCAACACTAAAGTACAAGACACAATGTTTGCAAGCCAACACTAAAGTACAAGACACAATGTTTGCAAGCCAACACTAAAGTACAAGACACAATGTTTGCAAGCCAACACTAAAGTACAAGACACAATGTTTGTAAGCCAACACTAAAGTACAAGACACAATGTTTGTAAGCCAACACTAAAGTACAAGACACAATGTTTGTAAGCCAACACTAAAGTACAAGACACAATGTTTGTAAGCCAACACTAAAGTACAAGACACAATGTTTGTAAGCCAACACTAAAGTACAAGACACAATGTTTGCAAGCCAACACTAAAGTACAAGACACAATGTTTGCAAGCCAACACTAAAGTACAAGACACAATGTTTGCAAGCCAACACTAAAGTACAAGACACAATGTTTGTAAGCCAACACTAAAGTACAAGACACAATGTTTGCAAGCCAACACTAAAGTACAAGACACAATGTTTGCAAGCCAACACTAAAGTACAAGACACAATGTTTGCAAGCCAACACTAAAGTACAAGACACAATGTTTGCAAGCCAACACTAAAGTACAATGTATACATGCATGAGAATGGTCCTGTGACTTGAGCCATAACAGTTTCTCCGTCACAGATATCTCCATCCTACAATTGTTAATGGTTATTGCGGTAATAAAAAAAGTATCATTCGATGAACACCCTAACACATGAATTCGTATATATTTAACCATGTCACATTATAACATTATAATGTTTTTATCATTTCCTTTGTGAACTTTATTTGGTTTGCGCTAACTCTATGTGTACTCTATTTGGTTTGTGCCAACTCTATGTGTAAACTCTATTTGGGTTGTGCCACATCTCTATTTGTAAACTAGATTTGGTTTTTGCCAACCTACTGTTCTTTTCAATAGAACACCCGACGGCGGATATTAAACTGTACCAAAATACTTGACTTTGTCTACTTCATTTAAAATTGTGTAGTTGATCCCTCCTCGTGGTGGTGTGTGTTTTTGAGAGACAACTGTTACTTATATTTTCGTGCTATTTAGACTTTTTTTTCGCTTTCGCTCATTACAATATCCTAGACATGTGTAGGAGTTTATAAGTATAAAACTCTCTAGGTATATATAATAAAATTAAGGAGAATTGTTACAGATCCAAACCATTTTACAAAATCATTGCATAGACATGATTTGGTAGGTAATACTCTGACTGATTTCTTCGTTGATACCCCCCCCCCCCCAAGACATAACACATTTATATCTAAGGCTCTGGCGCATGCCATGTTCATATGAGCGTGCAGTTCTTGCAAATTAAAGATCATGAATTATAGTTTATGAACAACTAATATTACTGAAACTTAATATTTGTTTTCTTTTTAATGTTTAAATTGGAACAATCTTAGCATTTCTGATTAAAACGACGTGTCGGCTAGGAAAATAATTTTTTTTAAAGTACCCTGTCCCTTGTTGTAAGCAGTGCAGAATTTACATATAAGCTAAACAAGCTATAGCGTAGGACCCTCCACTTTCGTGAGCAATTTTCATATATACTTAAATATATTGCAACATTTTTTGTCCCAATGCCGAACGCCCGGAAAGCTTAGGGCCTTATCAAGTCTAAAATCTGGCGCTGGTTGTAAGGTACGCCATTTCAACCACAGTGATTTCTCTTATTGATAACCTTGGTTATACCAGAGCGAATTTCTCCACGAAAAGGCGTGAATCACGCAAGTGGTATTTAGAAAAAAAAAACCGTAGTATTTGTGACAGTATATCCATAACATCGATAACTCCCATTTTTAATGTACCTGCGCCATAATAGGCCTAAAATCAATGGTTGAAATGACGCGAAATTCCAAAAGTGACAAACGAATACTATTCTGATTATTTGCTTGTTAGGAGATTCATGTATTATGCAATATGGTAAAGAGCAATTTCCTTTCTCAGACAGAAGGATAATAGCAACAGATCTCAGACAGTCCGGCGAGGGTCGCTATTGTAGAACAGTGCTGAGACATTCTGGCGAGGGTCCCAGGTTCAGAGCAGTATTCGTCTTCTTCAGTGTTCATTCTCAAACTCCCACTGGATCACTCTTATAGCAAAACAATTGTCCTACTATATTTCTAGCAGGATGTAGTCCAGAGAACAGAAATGCGCTGTGTCGTCGTTTTATTTGAGCCAATGACCCGACACATCAATATTCTGTGATATAGAACAGTGTTCAGACAGTCCGGCAAGGGTCCAGGTGTAGAAAAAGGCTCAGACAGTTCGCAGAGGGTCCCGGGGGTAGAACAGTGCTCAAATAGTCCGGCGAGGATCCCGGGTGTGGAAACGTGCTCAGACAGTCAGGAGAGGGTCCCGAGTGTAGAACAGAGCTAAGATAGTTCAGCGAGGGCCCCGGGTGTAGAAAAGTGCTCAGACAGTACGTAGAGGGTCTCGGGTGTAGAAACGTGCTCAGACAGTACGTAGAGGGTCTCGGGTGTAGAAACGTGCTCAGACAGTACGTAGAGGGTCTCGGGTGTAGAAACGTGCTCACACAGTACGTAGAGGGTCCCGGGTGTAGAAAAGTGCTCAGACAGTCGGCGAGGGTCTCGGGTGTCGAAGCGTGCTCAGACAATCCGGAGAGAGTCCCAAGTGTAGAACAGTGCTCAGACAGTCCGGCAGGGGTTCGGGGTGTAGACAAACACATTTTTTCTAACCCTGTGATCAAATATTATTTGTAATAATACTGTTTAAAAAAAAATATAAAAAATTGAACCTATTATTATTTTGTAAATTTAAACGGGTTTTTTTTAAATTTGTGGGTAACAATAATTTTCGTGTATAGTGGTAGCCTAGTTGATAGTGTTCTTGCTTACTATCACCTGGTTACAGTGTGCCAGGTTGGAAGCCACGTACGGACACACAAAATACGGATCGTGATTTCTCGCCTGACACGACCGTTCCTCCAGTCGACTCAGATGTAAAGGGAATAGCCCCCCCCCTTACCTAATTTAGTACATGAAGAGTTATCTTCATTTCCAACGGTAGTTTGATGCCATGAGACCTACCCTTACCTTTACCTCACACTCCTGCAGGTGAACAACATGTAGTCCATAGAAAGGAATGCGATGTTTCATGGTTTACAGCCTAACTGCAATATCTGCGTCTTTCGGCTTGCCACATCGGACTTCAGCATGACGGGTAACAATATGGCGGGGTCAATTCGTTTATGCATTGCGGTACCAACTCTGTCACAGTTCTTCATACAAACCCGCATATAAAGGTGGTGGAATTTTAGGGTAACCCCTCCCCCCCCCCCTTAGGAAAATAGAACATATTAGCACTAGAACACTAATCAAAAGAATGCACACACACGCCCCTCCCCCTTTTCGCAGTTTTTTCCAGTATCATGCAATACTCCACCAAAACGGTAGTGATAAACTACTGTAAGGAAATCAGCAAAACCCTTTAAAAAGTGGTTTCTACGGCCCTTGTTTCGTGTGCCATATGTTCACGACGTCGTGAGTTAGTTATCGACCATGACATCTGCTTACAGCAGCATTTTTTCGGAGATAATTGGATTATCTCTTAGAACTACATAGTTACATGCTCAAGCGACTTGTTGCACTATTGAGAGAAAAGTACATATTTTGAAACTCGAGTACAATTAAGTTAATCTTCCACGTCTTTCACCTTTCTTTTAACTACACCGATTTTCTCTAAAACTACCTTTTCATTTGTTTTCCTGTCTTGTATTTAGTTTTTCCCAATGAGTTATATATTTTCCTAAGATACCCCCCTCTTTCCTATAAACATACTCCACGAAACAAACACAATAATATTAAGTGTGTGTGCTTGCGTGCTTTGATCTCATTGTTCTCATTGTTTCTTTACTAGGGTTTAACCCTGAGCTTTGACTCCAATCAATAAATCACTATGTTATTCCAACTTCTCTGCATGATACATGCAATCGTATGGCAAAAACTCATGACTGTATTTTCTTGATTTGCAACAGTGCACACTGGTGTTTCTAGGATCTGTTGCAGCGTTACCAGCAGATTGAAACTGTTTACGGCCAAATTGTTGGCACAAAAATGACAAAGAAATGACTAAATTAAAAAATTGTATATAATCTACTAAAACATGCTGAATTTTCAAGGATACCTTTTTATTAACGTGTAATACGTCTCTCAGATTATCAACGTTAATTAAAAAAACAAAACAATAACAAGTATATGCCATTGTTAACTTAAATCAAGGAATAAATGTTCCAGAGTAGGGTAACAACCCTAAAAAGGAAGTGAGTTGCTGGACTAACACATGGAAAATATCAAGATGAACACAAATAAGTAGAAGTGTTACCAAAATGAGACATAAAGCAACCTAGCAACGAGATACAGAAACAGACGACGTTTCGACTAAAAAGCCGTCATCAGGACAAACAAAAGACAACAGTACAACGAATCTTATATAAAGACAAATATGGTTATGATAGGGAGGAAAGAAAAGGAGAGATAGCGAATAGTGAATAGATAGTGGAGGAGGCAAAGATGGAGCAGCATAGCAAGGAAGAAGAGGGTATGAGAAGAAGCTAGTGGAATGTGAGGAGGGGAAAGTACACATAAGGAGGTCAGGAGTGAAGTCAGATAAATTGTGATAGTAAGTAAAATAAGATAAATAAGGATAAATAAAGATACTTACCTAAAAAGTGGCCACTGGTAATGAATATTAGCATAAAATCGTAATAATAAAGCAAAAGAGGATGCTACGAGAGATCAGAAGAGAAAGAGAGAAAGAGGCCCTATCATAACCATGTTTGTTTCCATGTAAGATTCGTTGTACTGTTGTCTTTTGTTTGTCCTGATAAAAGCTTTTTAGTCGAAACTTCGTCTGTTTCTGTATCTCGTTGTTAGGTTGCTTTATGTCTCATTGTGGTAATACTTTTACTTATTTCTGTTCATCTTGACATTGTTAACTTAATTCTTCTAATGTTATTGTGAGAATCTAAGAAGCTGTCTCTACTCATGAAAGCAATGAGAGCAACTAGAAGTTTTGTGAATAGTAAAATTATCCTTTTTATTTTTTATTATGGCCTTGGAACGACAGCTTAAGCTCCCACTCTTACGCTTAACGGAAAGTATGAATGCGATCAACAATCATTCACCGGGGGAAAAACAACAGACCATTTTTTATTATGTAGTAGTTAAATTCATATTTATATTGTTGTCCATTCTAAGCCTCCTGGGTATAAAATAAAGCTCATAAACCTCTCCACAACACACAGGAAGTAAGAGCTAATCGCTCGTAATTCCTGGGGTTCTCAAACAAACAACAAACAATTAGCTATTGATTTTCTGCTATCATGAAAACTTTTTTAAAAACTGTATCAGATCTCACTATTTGAACAAACCTTTCACTTCGACATCATGAGAAAACTATCATCAAACACTGTTTGAAATTAGTACTCTTTATTCTACATTTATATATGACATTTATATAGACAATGTTTATAAATTAGTTAATACCCACACAAGAATACGCCACACACAGTTTAGTCAAATTCATGCAAGAAAATATGTGAAAGTAGTTATATTTACAAAAATGGCCAAACAATGGCGAAAACCATAAAAATGGGTAAAATAAATTTCATGGTCAGCAGCCTATAAAAATTGCAAAATTTGAGATATATTCCTAAAATTTGTCAATATGGCAACCCTGATCTGTTAAAGGGCGTTTTCTATTACAAATACCCGTCATACCTGGGGCTTATGTTTCCGAATACACAGATTCACAATATCGACAATATACTATTTATGTCATGTGTGTAATTGACTTAATCTCGTTTGACATGTTAATGTTGGTGTATGTTTCTGCGTCGGACACGTTAATGGATCATATTAACGGATGATTTGCTTATGAATGGTTTTAGTTTGTTAGGGATTTGGTTAAAATTGTCTGTGTTTAGAAGAGATATAGATCTGCAATTGAGTGTTTAGTGGTATTTGTCTTTAGGTATTAGAGTGATGTATATGACATGTTGAAGCTATGTGGAACCTTATCACTTTCTAATGATTCTAGATATAGCCTACTATTAGTAACCGCGGGTCTAGGATGAAGAAGAAATATTGATAGAATTCTGCCGTATTCGTCTGGCACTGGTGATTCGTCTGGCTGCATTGTCTTTACTGCTGCCGTTATGTCTTCCAATGTCAGTGCGATGTCTAGATTTTGTGCGTCTAGTTATTTTTAAAAATCTCGCTTGTAGGTTTCCTTGTGTATTGCAGAAATGTGTATTGTGTCTTTGTGTTGGTGTGTTGTATTGTGTGCAGCTGTCTTTAGTTAGTCTTCAAAGGCTTGTGTTACTGCCTGTGATTCTGCCTCCATATTTCCTTGTAAGGTTCAAGACTCGACCCCCCCCCCCCCAAACCAGCGGTGTCATAGATAACAGGTACGGAAAATGTGATTTCACAGGTCACCCCAGTTGAAGAGATACTCATTAGGGAGGAATGGCTAAAAGTTGGCAAACATCTGTGGCTATCAAAAGGATATAATCACACGCCGATCAAGCGTGGTTCCAAGATATTTGGGATGTTTTTCTCTTGGCAATTTTTGTGTAAGTGTAAGATCTGATGTAAGTCAAAGAAAATAGCTACAATGTGTTTGTTTTCCTGGAATCCATCATGGATTTTCTGTTTGAACCTAAATAGTTGGTCTTCAGTGCAACTGCTTTTTCTGAAGCCAGCTTGTTCATGGCAGAGGATGTTTGAGTTATCGAGGAACCAGTAAAGTCGTAGGTTAATTATTCTTTCTGCCAATTTCTCAACATATGATGTTAGGGATATAGGGCTGTAGTTTTTGGGTTCATCTGGAGATTTGTTACTTTTCAGGATGGTAAAGGTGTGAGCAGATGTTCTCCACTGTTTAGGCAGTTTTCCATTTCTCTAGGTCATATTTATTCATTTAAGGAGTACTTCTTTCCCTGATATATACACGTGGGTTAATATTTCATTATAAATTGTATCTGGTCCAGGAGACTTTCTTGGATTTAGTTTCTTCAGCCCTTGTTGGAGTTCCTGTATATTGAAGTCATCTTCAAATATGGATGAGCTAGTAGTTTGGACGTTTTCTTGCTGCTTCAGTAGATACAGACGCTTCTTGTCAGCCTTGGACAGCTTCCCTACGCTGTTCACACTGACAAAAAAGTAGTTAAAGTATTCTGCATTTTTCTGATCTTTGGTGATGTTCTGTTTCCGTCTATCACAGATTTATCGTTTGTTATTCTACTTTTCCCAGACAAATTGTTGATCAGCGCCCAAGCCTTTATACCATTTTTCCTAAGATCTAAATTAGCACATGTTTTTGTCCATTTATCATATTTTGCCTTCATCACTATTAGTTTTACTTTAGCACATGTTTTATTGTACAGGATTTTTGCTTCTTGTGAAGGTGCGATCTCATACGCTTCTTTTACTTTTTTCTTCTCAAGGATTACAGCTTAAATTTCTTTATTGTAGAATGGTTTGTAAGATTTTCTAATGCCCCATTGGAATGCTTTGTGATACTGAATTGAGGATAGCTTTTGTCACCTCATCAGTAAATGTTTCGACGTCATTGCTTTTGATTTTACCTAGCAGGAAATCAGATGTTTCTTGGAATAGTTTCCTTGCCAAAATTCCAGCGAGTTTTCTGTTTTAAATATGCTTTGTTGCGTGTAGTTATAGTGGTGAGGATTGGTCTATGGTCACCTCCGATGTCATCAAGGATTTCTTGAGAGCAAGAGTCTATTATATCAGATGAGCAGATAGTCAAGTCAGATCGACTGAGAGATAGATGTCTCCTATGCAAAAGTGTTGGTACAGACTTTGAATCTTGAAGAACTGACAGATTTGTTGTTTCACAGAGTTCCTCTTTATATCTTCCTGTCGTATTGCAGTTTTGGTAACCCCAATGGGGTGAGTGGCCATTAAAGTCACCAGCAAGTATTGTTTTGAGAAATTGTGTTGTATGGATTTCCGGTAAATTGTACGTTGTCTGAGGTGGGCTGTATATGTTGTAGATTGTGTATTTTCCTCCAGTGTGCCTGATGGTCACCTTCTTCGTGTCTGTGGAATGGGCTGTTAGCTGGATGACATGTCTCTGACTGTCATTCCTGATATAAGTAATTATGCCACGGCAGTTGGTACACTTACAGGCATAGCTGGTATATCCTGACAGATATGGGTCAATGTCTTTGTATATAGTCTCCTGTAAGAGGGCCACATGTATCTTGTAAGTGTGTAGTAAATTAGCTAGCTCTAGTTTTTTGTTTCTTATACCACAGATGTTCAGTTGTATGATGCTAAGCGAAGACTTTGTATTATGACAATCTTGGCTCTGCTGGTTCTCCCTCCAAGGTTTTCTGGGTTTAATGTTTTGGTGCTTGTGTGAGTGTTGTTGCTGTGTTGTGTATTGTGCATGTCGGTGATTGTGTTGTTTGTTTTTAATGCGCTCCAGTAGTTAATTTTGGTCCTGAGTCAATTGCCTCTATGATGGGCCTCAGCCATAGGAAAAAATAGTGCTGTCAGTTTCCTTCTACTAGTGCTGCGCAGTACATCCCTGGCTCCCTCCCAACCACAGAAGGTGCATACATATATAAAAATAAGAAAGCATAAAACACATTGCAACAACAAAATAAAAGCACGAGAAGCATATTTGTATATATGACGGACCATGAAGCTTCTATAAGAGGACAACCTTAATATAACGGCATGTCATCTACTAAAGTTTTCTGTTGCATGGGTGGTGTGTCTGGTGGGTCATTGGTGAGACCCACAGACACAACCCATGTGGGATTCCTAAAACGGCTGAGATAGTAGAATTCTTCCTTAATCTCTGAGATGGTAGAATTCTTCCTTAATCTCTGAGATGGTAGAATTCTCTTCCTAACCTCTGATTCAGTAAATACCATACACCTAAAAGCTCCGTTTATTTTCAACCAAATATTCATAATCTAAAGCAAATTAATTCTTTTGTTAAAAATGAATAATTATATTTTAGTTACGCCCTAATGAAAACTTTAATTGCTTGTCATCGCATTAATCTGTTGTCTCGTGACAGCAACGCAATTTATAGTTCCCAGACTGACTAAAAATAAAGGAGGGATAACGCTGCCTTGGAAATGAGACATTGTTCTAACCAAGTCAGCAAGGCTTGTATAAACAGCGCCAACACGTTCCTCAGAATTGATCAGTCGCAGTCACGGGACCGGTAAACCCACGTATCTGCTTTTAAATTCAAACAACGCCCAAGTATTTAAATTTTTCCGTGATTTGCGTCATTGATCAAGTAATAGAAACGAAACCAGAACTCCCTGTTAACTTTTCAGTTATTAGAATGGTTTGTTTGTGCGCATAGAGTTCCTTACATATATATATAGTCGGTGCCGGGTATCGAAAATATTGATTTCATAGATTTACTATTAGATCGATGCTGTTTGTTTCATTCAGTCTTTTAAAAAAAATCAATCTTATGTGTACTGGAATGGTAGAAATAGAAGACAGCGAGCAGGGTTGTCGCAACGTTTTTTCCCCTAGTACACTGCATGTTTTGATATTAGCTATCATAAAATAACAACTGTCAAATAATAATATAAAAAAATTACGTGACAGTTAAGATTGACTTAACTGTACTTGAGTTTCCATATATGTGTCCCGCAGTCCTCAAGCGAGCAGAGCGTCTTCTATCAAGGGCACCACTCATAAGGTTTTAGTTTCAAGCGATAATCCCACCGAAGTTTAAGGATAATACATTAGCTAAAAACATGCTTCTTTCTCTATAGTTATAATCAATCAATCAGTCTGTCTGTCTGTTTATCTAATCTGTCTGTCTGTCCCACAGAAGTTTAAAGATAATGCATTAGCTAAACTACATTCTTCTTTCTCTAGAGCTATCATCATTTTCAGCATATCAGTCTAGAAAAAATATTAAAATGAAGGGGGATGCCAGATCGAGAAGGAGGTGAATACAGGACATCACAGACTTCCTGAACCGCCATGATCCTACTAGATTTACAGCAGACTATAATCCAGAGAAGTGAGATGCGTTGTGTTACCATTTTATTTGCGCCAATATCCCGACACACCTCATTTCGGTCGTATCTGAATGTTACATGGTTTCATTCCGTATTTCAATGTATGTATCTCTTCCGTATTCCATTGCATGTTTCTTTTCCTTATTCCAATGTATGTATCTCTTCCTTATTCCAATGTATGTTTCTCTTCCGTATTTCAATGTATGTATCTCTTCCGTATTCCAATGCATGTTTCTTTTCCTTATTCCAATGTATGTTTCTCTTCCGTATTCCAATGCATGTTTCTTTTCCTTATTTCAATGTATGTTCCTCTTCTGTATTCCACTGTACATTTTCCACTGTATGTCTCTACTCTGTGTTCCCGTCCAGCAATCAGCACATAATCTTCAGCATGTTTCATCACAGAAATGATAAGACCTGTGATGTAGTCAACACCACTCACAACCTTGTTAGTCTTGTTTTACTATAAGCATTACACACGGTTACTTTACTATTCTTAACCTATTTTCTGCCCCTGAAACACACCGGCTCAAAATGTCATTAGGAAATTAGAACATGATATTTGGTACTAGCAGCAAGCACAATAATTAATAACACTAACCGTCTCCTCCCTCCGTTTAATAAAAATTTTTTTTCCAGACACAAAGATCAAACACAAGATCAGACAAAAAACGCTAATATATATTTTTTAAATAAAATTTTCACCCCCCACTTCCTTACGGAAGATGTATCTACAGCGCTAAACCTGATGCTTCTTCTTCTTCTGCGTTCGTTCTCAAACTCCTGCAGATTAGCAGGATGTAGTCCGGAGAACGGAATGCGCTGCGTCATGGTTTACAGCATTGATGCGATTTCTACGCCTTTCGGCCTGACACATCCGACTTCAGCATGGCTTTGGGTCACTGACCCTATATGGGATGGGACAGCCAACTCCATCCCATAACCTTCTCAGTCGCCGTTTACGACATGGGTGGAAGGTAAACAGTGTTGCTATTCTTTGTTCCCCTTTCGGGCACCAGCAACACACGGGCGAAACTTGACGTTAACTAATGACCCAACTAGGGATAGCGCTCAGATTACGCTCAACAACCAAATTCAACTATTGTCTATAGTTGAAAAGAAAATAATTCACCATAATTGTTTACATTTGAAACCAAACCAAACCTACGTAGTTTTGTTTAATTGTTAATGACAATTGAAAGATGAAGATATTACATTATTGTAGGAACATTTCCGTCTTTCCAGACAATAGTAGTGTTGTTGTGTTGTAAGACATATAATCTACGATCCATGGCGAATATGGATGTGACTCACAAGATCAATCTGATCCACAAAGATTCTTCTACAATATGTACAATGAATCACCGGGCCTATTTATACAATCGTGTGCTGTTATAGATTTACACCAGATATAGAATATACTTCTTGGTATAATGCAACAGCTGAAATATAGAGACCATGTGTTGCTCAGGCAACTTGATCCCTCTCTCTGTTTGCTTTGTTAACTACAAAGGAAAGATAATAGGAATACATTTGGTACTAGGCAAGCTGCAAGGGCTGTTGGATCAGCAGATCTGTACTCTATCTATCATCCTTTCGGTTCCCCCAACCTAGAACTGCTACCAATAAAGACTAAGAGACAGGTCTTCCATGCCAAATCATTTGGTTGTAGGCTGCATTTCCTCGTCCGATGATAAGGCTTATAGGCCTATCCTTCCACATGCGCACCTCCGCCGTAGCCGTTGACACAATGTGGGTTGACAGTATAATTACAACATATCAACGTAATATATACGTGCCATACTAAAGAAAACATCGTGTATCCGTACTGATGCTTGTTTGGTGTAATTTAAGTCTTTTACTAATTTATTTAATATGAATTCTACAATAGTAAAACGGAAATCATATATTAATTCAATAGTTTAATCGTTAATCGAATGCAGTGCAGATCTTACTGGCAACCCTGTCGTGAGATCACCAAGAAGTATCTTATGTTGAATGCTTTCATTATAATTATTTTTAAATTACCGAATCATCAATCACTTGTTTCCGAGAGAGGATAAATTACCGAATCATCAATCACTTGTTGCTGAGAGAGGATAAATTACCGAATCATCAATCACTTGTTTCTGAGAGAGTATAAATTACCGAATCATCAATCACTTGTTTCTGATAGAGGATAAATTACCGAATCATCAGTTAATTATTGCTGAGAGAGAGGATAAGTTGCCGAATAATCAGTTATTGCTGAGAGAGAGAGAGAGAGAGAGAGGATACGTTGCCGAATCATCAATCACTTATTGCTGAGAGAGAGGATAAGTTACCGAATCAGCAATCACTTATTGCTGAGAGGATAAGTTACCGAATCATCAATCACTTATTGCTGAGAGAGAGGATACGTTGCCGAATCATCAATCACTTATTGCTGAGAGAGAGGATAAGTTACCGAATCATCAATCACTTATTGCTGAGAGAGAGGATAAGTTACCGAATCATCAGTCACTTGTTGTCGAAAGAGGATACAAAATTGGAAAGTCACGTCAGAATATATCTGATGTTTTTGTGGCATTCACCCCCAGCAGTGTGACACGAACCGCTTTCACTGATTCGGCTAGTGGCGTCCCTAAAAAAAATGTCAGTCGCACAAAGTATTCGCAGCTCCTTTGCCCAACTTTATGTTGAAATATAGACAGATCACGAAATCCAAGATCTTACACGCAAGTTGCAAGTTTATGTTGATGCCTGGAAAATGAATTAAGAGTATAAAAAATATAATTTTGTTTTGGTTCAGGACTTTCGTATTTTAGTTATTTTCCTGCCACCTAATGTTCATTATTCTGTGTAGACATCACATATTGAAACGGTTTGCTTTCATGAACTGAATACATTGACCACGGTTCAGACCCACTAGCACCACCAATTAAAAAATCCGCGCAATACACCCCATTTTTCTCAACATTCATAGTGTGCCATGATCCTCTGTAGATGTTCAACATTTTAATGATTGTACGAGTCATTAATCTGTTACGTTTCAGCACAGCGCGAATATCACTAGCACAACCAGCATTTGTTGATTGTGAAGGTATGCATACAATACAAGAGCTTGACTATCAAACAGACATTCAACGAGAATCCGAACAATGAAATGTCACTGGAGAGTGAGAAATAAAAGACAGATTACAAGACTAATAAATAAATAAATTAATTAAGAACGTAATAAAAATACAAGTGTTGGAATTGTTTTAATAGACATGCATAAAACTACTAGAATAATTTCTCCATAAGTTATAGAACTATAGAACTGATAGAATAATTTCTCCATAAGTTATAGGTTCCTATGCCTACAGAACTGATAGAATAATTTCTCCATAAGTAGGCCTAGTATATAACTGATAGAATAATTTCTCCATAAGTAGGCCTAGTATATAACTGATAGAATAATTTCTCCATGAGTTGTATAGAACTGCTATTTCTCTATAAGTAGTATAAAACTGATAGAATAATGTCTACATAAGTTGTATAGAACTGATAGAATAATTTTTACAGAAGTTGTAGTCTATAGAACGGATATAATAATTTCTCCATGAGTTGTATAGAACTGATAGAATGATTTCTCCATGAGTTGTATAGAACGGATATAATAATTTCTCCATGAGTTGTATAGAACTGATAGAATGATTTCTCCATGAGTTGTATAGAAATCGGATCTCTAGATAAAAGTGTTTAGGGGATGTCCATAAATTACCTCAACAATGTATTTTGACACCCCCCCCCCTTTCCTGACAACAACTGTTTAGAATTCAAGGACAAAACCCCCTCTTTCCTTTCCCGTGTAAATGTTAACAATTTGTTACCCCTCAGCCCCCCCCCACAAATAATTTAATAAACACAGTAAAAAATTATGTATTTCAAATACTTAAACATAATAACCGTATCTGGCACGGCCAATGGTGCATTTGTTTTCATTAGAGTTGCAAGAAGGCTTCGAGTGGCTTATGTAATAAAGGAAGTGATGAATGCTTGCTTTACCATGAGACTTGAGTCATGACCGTCTGCAGTAGAAGACCTCGGCACTGAATTTATTAGGCCTTCATGCGTTACTTGTTCTTGATTATTGTCGTGATTTACTTTGGTGACTATTTATATACTTGAAGTTGTATGCCATAAATATTCAATGCGACTACAAGTGATCACTAGTGATCACTAGAAATCACGACAATAATAAAAAACATTGAAAATGAAGTCCTATTTGATTTTGTGCATAGGTCTTCTATTCAGCGATTGGTCATGCTTGAGTTAAAGAACACTTGTCACTTGTTAGAAATCAACCACATATGATAGCAAGTATAGCAGACTGGAAAATGGGGACATTGGTGATTTGCTGTTTGCACAGAAATTATCATGGTCAACCCATCTACGATTAATTGGATACATGCCATGAGAACACCGAGAAAGGGCATCATCGATACGATGTTGGAGCTAAAGACTACAAGTTAACCATTGGCTAGATAACTAGGCTCTTGCGTGTGAAAACATTTAAATTCAAACAACTTATTTAGCGTTGCCATGATCAAAGTACATTTCGGCATGGCACTTGATGATGATGATGATGATCAAAGTGATATGGGGTTTAATACCGGATGAGTCATCTGGACTGAAGCAGCATATTTATCATGGCTCCACTTTCAATTAGTTGTTCAAATAACTGTAAACATCATCAATATCAGACTCGTTTGTTGCTCAAATTAGTTTCACTGGTACGGTCGATAATTATTCATCTTCGAATTTTTAACTTCCCTTTGACATTAGTAAATATAGAAAAACAAATATATATAAAATATATAAAGTGTTAAAAGGCAGTTTTACGTCGATTAAAAAAAAATATATTTAGCACTTGGGAAAACAATTGTTTATTTTGGAAATAGGAGAGGGGTTAATCCAATCTTTTGCTTGCCTCCTAGTACCAAATGACATGTTATAATTTCCTACGAGCCACTAAATCCCCTGCCGTTTAGTTACTATCTTGTTATGACACCCAAATAGGTAAAGACTATTAAAAACCGCCTGCCATGCATGTAAATAAGAGAAGACTGGAGGTTTTGAGTGGAGTTGACTACACTAACTTATGATCTCCTTTTCGATGAAGCCTGCTGATGACCCATACCTTGTCTGCTGGGAGGAAATCAAACCTTTTATCTGCAACATACCTTGAGTTCGTCAAAAATATATATCGTCCACGTAAAACTGTACTTAGCCATTTGTATATATTTGTTCTCCAATACTTATTTACGAATTGGTTCACAGTTTTACTGCAGTCTTCGTTAACTTAATTTTGGATATTAGTCCAGAATAAAATAGAACTTAGATATTACTAATGACCGAAACCTCATTTCATCTGTTCTTCTTCTAATTTGTCACTGCGATAACTATATCCGGATTGTATTTTCTTATGCGCATCAGACTCAACTAACGCAATTTATGAGATCCCTCAATCTATCTAGTAAAGAGTCAGAAAGCTCTGTGTATATTTTAATTTAATTTGATTGGTTAACTAGCATTTTAAGCCGATTTCAACCAGAGCCCGAAGGTTCTATGTTCTCTCAGAGAGTAGCTACATTTCCTTCTATTACTTGTACCGAATAGTTTCAGAATTCTACAGTTAGCATCTTGAGAATATGTTTAACTGCATAAACACTCAAGTGTTTGTTTGGATTCCCAAGAATTACGAGCAGAAATAGAGCTGTGGTATTATTGAGTCTAATGAGGAAATTTCTCCAGAACTTTATTTCACATCCTAAAGGTTCCAATTCTGATTTTTGTTCAATGCCTTTGTTCAAAGTCTCTTACTTATAGAGGTTAAATTCTGGGGTTTTTTGTTCAAAACCTCTTACTTATAGATGTTAAAGTCTGAGGTTGTTTTGTTTAAAGCCTCTTACTTATAGAGGTTAAATTCTGGGGTTTTGTGCTTATCTAGTAATCCGCAACATGCACAGTTGGAGTCATGAGCTTCAACTCTTCTTTAAAACATGTTGTTTTGTCAGAGGTGTTAATTGCACCTCAGCTATGTACCATGATAATTGAGCGTGGTGGGACAATCATCCATGCATTTCCACCTTCTGGGATCTCCCAGGAAGTTGTCACGCCCTGCTCAGGGTTGCTTGTCACCACATCTGTTAATAGCCGGGGCACTACACACATATTGGCAACTATGATAGCAACGTATTGGCAGCTATCTTTGGCAATTATTATAGAAAAATTGTCAGGACTGGATCTCATCTGATTCGCCAAGCTCCATGTGCTATTCTGGTTCTCTGAATGTTAATGTTCTATATTAAAGAAATGTACATGTACAAAAAAAAATATTTAAAAATAATTTTAAAAAATTAATAAAGTGTTTATTTATATTCTAGAATACATTCACTATATTGCATGTGATATTGGCATGCTGAGAGTCAACTGTTGTTAAATAGCTAGTATGTTCTTCTTCTTCTGCGTTCGTTCTCAAACTCCTGCAGATTAGCAGGATGTAGTCCGGAGAACGGAATGCGTTGTGTCATGGTTTACAGCATTGCTGTGATATCTGCGCCTTTCGGCCTGACACATCCGACTTCAGCATGGCTTTGGGTCACTGACCCTATATGGGATGGGACAGCCAACTCCATCCCATAACCTCCTTAGTCGCCTATTACGACATGCGTGGAAGGTAAACAGTGTTGCTATTCTTTGCTCCCCTTTCAGGCCTCGTCAACACAGTATGTTTATAGGGAGACCTACTAGTTATGAAACTGTCAGAATGTAGAAGACGGAATTTGAACCATGCCCTTGGAGCATAGTGTTATAGACAACACTGTTTACCTTCTATGAATGTCTAAGAAGAGCCTAGGGGGTGAGGTTAGCTGCCCCATTATATATAACATATAGATATATGGTTAAGATGATATATATAGGCCTATATATGGTTAAGAAGATCCAGAAGTCATTCCAACGTGGGATGTATCAGGTCGAAAAGTGCAGATATTTCAGTATAACTGTAAACTATGACAAAATGCTTTCCGTTCTCTGGACTACATTCTGCTACTGTGCAGGAATTTGACAGGGAACTCGAAAGAAGAGGAACCAGATCCGTTGATCTGACACCAATTCACATATCAATTTGAGTCAACGTGTTTTAGAATTCGACAAGATCTCTTAAAAAATATGTTAAGATGTCCAACGTGTATATTTTTAAAATTACTATGAATATGAGAAGTCGAAGACAGCAACAAAACATATTGCAGGATCAATTTCCTGGGTACCAGAAATATTTAACACATAGGCCTATGTATCACTAGAAGTCGTACAGAAAAGGTGACAAATGAAAAACACGCATTATACGCATTAGCCAGATGAGGGATGCTGTGTCTGACTAGTTTGCAGTACCTTTATTTGAAGAAGGACTTGTGTAATATGCAGCAATGTTTGTATTTAGTCTATAACCATGCGGGAAGTGGATGTTCTGGGCCAGAAGGCCCAAAATAACGCAGCTCCGCTGTGAAACTGACAGCAACACGTACTTCACGCTTCTCTTCGGAAATCACACATACACTCGTCTTGGTTATCAGAAAATTAGTGATTTTAATGACTTAATATACGGTCAATAGTTTGTCATTGCTGTCTGAAAGGTTCGGATGCACAACTTCCTGCAGCGGAATGTAAAACAGATATCTTTCCCGTCACATACGTGCTCTGTATCTCACCAGCCACAATGCCGGACTGTTAACCGTATTACGTAAATTTGTAAGTTATAATATACTTAGAAATCGCTACACAAATTGAGAATTTATCAGCTTACCGGCACAGAGCCATATGCTTAGTACGGTACATATAAAGAGTTAATGTGGAAATACACCTAGTTATTTATGAAGTATCTACCCCTTAGACCATTCCAGCATGTGCATTATCCTATATTTTGCATTGCAATATCCTCTAATGTATTAAACTTCGTAAATTGCCTGTGACTGTATAGACTAACTCTGTAGAAATGTCTTCTCCTACACTACTTGCATACACAGTTCTGACTGATAATTACGGCATGCCACAGATATAAATAGAAATTCACGAAATCGATCAGCCCTACATCGATAAAATGTGCCCGTTATCATGTAGGCCCTTACAGTTACAAAACTTTACAACTTAACGCTGAATGCCGTGTATCTAATTTAGAATTTGTGTTTGTTAAGAGAAGTCATTTTAACATAGAACCAGATAAAGATTATGTAGCAAAAAAATGAGTTGGAGCTTTCTCAAAATTGAAATCTTTCACGAGTTTAATAACATTAACTATGCACTAGCGCAAACAATACTTGGTTATACAGCTAGCAGATAGGCCATGTTGCAATATTTTTGCATATGTCCGTGCACTTGCGCCAGATGACACTTAGTGAAATCTGTGCGTTCTTTGTGTATATGCCAACCCATTCGCACTGTTGTGCAGATATTATACAATACATTAACATATTGTGCCAAACAACACTTCGAAGGGCAGGGGTGCGGGGATAGGGCAGCGCTATAAACTACTTTGACATCAGTGCGACGTGATTATTTGTCCAAACTCGACAACCGCACAATGAGACTCACAGAGAGAGAAGGGACGAATCTCCCTTTCGTTAAAAAAAATACACTGCCACTACTGCATTTTTTCCGTTAGCGATTTGCAGGAGGTTTCGAGTGGTTTGTGTGATAAAGGCCGTATGCTCTCGTGTCGCCACGTCATTTTCAGGGTGGGTTTTTAAATGTACACTCTGACAGAGAAAAACCAAGTCCTTATCGGTGATCTAACACTGAACCTCACGGGTGTGAGAATCTTCTTTTCAAAGTAGTCTTCTTCTTCTTCTGCGTTCAGCATCTGTGGTCATGCAATACCGTCAGACCTGTCGTCAAGACGAAGTCCACTGTCTTCTCCATGTCAGAGCGGATGCCCCATAGCTTTTGCCTCAAGTCTGTATCCTCTGGCTAGGTCTGCTGTCTCTGCTCTTTGTATGTTAGGCAGTCCTGAAGTATGTGTTCCGGGGTCTGGGTTCCGGATCCACATGGACATTCATCTGTGTATGAGATCCTTATCTATAAAGGTGACCCAACAGTCTGGAGTGACCTGTTCTGAGGCGAAATATTGTGGTCTGTTGATTTCTTTAGAGGAGATGTATTGCATCATGTTCGTATTCCCCTTCCATTTGTTTCTTCTTCTTTGCTGTGTATGTGTTGCGGATTATTGTTTTTGCTTCTCCGTAAGACAGTGGGTGTCTGTGTTGCTCCATTTTGCTTCCTGCCTTTGACAGAGCATCCGCTTTCTCATTTCCCATGATGCCACAGTGTGATGGTATCCACTGAAGGGCAATAGCTGTTGATTTTTTAATCTGTCTTAGCTCATGTCTGATGTTGTGCAGAAGGCTTTCATTTATGTTGCTCCGGATTTATTCCAGTAGGGATCTGCAATCTGTGAATATGGCTATCTTCTTTGGTCTTGGCAGTCCTGGTTCGGTGAAGGCTTTCAGTGCTTGATGGAGTGCAACTGCTTCTGCTATAAAATTAGAGGATTATTTCCCATTTGGAAAAGCTTCTGATATTGTCTTTCCATCTTTGAGTCTTATAAAAATTCCACCTCCTCCATTCCTTACTGCTCCTTCTGCCGATCCATCTGTGTAGACATGTGTCCATTCCTTGGGATTGTATTTTATTTCTATCATCTCCAGTGTCAATACATTTAGTTGAGGTGGAGTTTGGTATTCTTTATTAATTATTCCAGGAACCTGTGTTATTATGGAGACATTCTGGAGAGTATTGCCTGGCTCTTCAAAGTCCTTTAGTGTTTCAATTTCATTTGGGAGGTTTGTGAGGATTTCTTTATGTTGTTCATGGAGATCTTTGGAGATGTGACAGAAGCTGGTTCTCTTCAATCTGCTTGTGGTTGATCTAGAAATTTGCGCATATATCGGATGATTTAGCATGCCATCCGATTTACATGGCTACTACAACGAAGGCCTACTTTCACCCCAGGCGGAAATCATGTTGATATTACAAAGAGCAAACGCAAGCAAAAAAATAAACAAAATCAAGGCACAAGTATTAAAGAAAAGAAAATCTAACAATGCAATATTTTGGACATATTAAAAGTTTGAAACCTTGTTGAAGACCTTTCTTGAACAGAGAGTCAAGGGAGGGGGAGTGACACCTTGTTGAAGACCTCACTTGAATGTAGAGTTGAGGGGCTGAGAGCAAGAGTTTGGCAGAGATACAGATGCACTATTCACACTGAGACAATTAAGTGAAAAAGTAATTGAATACAATCAAGATCTAAACAAAGTATTTGTAGACCAGGAAAAGGCATTCGACAGAGCAGATAGAAACATTATCTGGGAGACATTAGAAATGTGAAACATCAGAGGACAACTGTTAGATAATAGAAAAGTGATATATCAAAGATGCCAAAGCTCAGTAAGAACAACGTATGGAATGACTGAATCTTTTGAAACAAGATCTGGAGTAAGACAAGGCTGGGTCCTTTTACCTCTACTTTTCAACATATACATGGACAGAATAATAAGCTAACATCAACAAAGAGAAAACATTGCAAATAAACCTTATGAGGAACTTAATAATAAAATCAATGAACTATTATTTGCTGACGATCAAAGTCTAATATACAAAGATGACGAAAATTTTCAAAACCACATCAATGCATTGCTATTAGCATGTAAGAAGTACAACATGAAAATTAACTACAAAAAACAGAAGTTATGAAAATTAGCAAGTCTGTAACACCAATGGATATAACAATAGATAACACCAAAGTGAAAAAAGCCAAAGAATTTAAATATTTAGACATAATTTTTTCCGAAAATGGAAGACTAGACAGAGAAATAGAAACAAGGTGCCAGAAAGCAAGCACAGTGACCTACCAACTTTCACCATTACTTCTTCACCCAAAGATCAAGATGGAAATAAAAAGACAGTTAGGGCCTATCTACAATTTGTATACCAACATTCTGCTACCAATGTCAAACATGGTCTTTAACAAACTTGCAGCAGAGGAAAATCGTTACATGTGAAATGAAGTGTCTGAGAAAAGCTGCAATAGTTACCAAATTAGATAAAATAAGAAATGAGATTAGGAAAAGAGTTGGTATAATATCATGTAATGAACATATTGAGAGACAGCAAGTAAAATTGTTCAGTCACCTTATGAGAATGAACCCAAACCAATTACAAATAAAAGCATATAACAAAATAATATCCTGACATAATGTCAAAGGTAGACTAAGAAAATTGTGGATGGAAAACAACAAGATAGCCTTCAACAAATATGGACTTAATGCAACAAATGCAACACATCTGGCCTTGAAACGACAGCTGAAGATCCCACCACTACGCTTAATGGCAAGTGTGAATATAATTAGCCATCCTTCACTTGGGGACAGACAGTAGATACTAGACAGATGACAGGAAAATATGAGGTGGACAAGAGACAGTCTAGGAGAGTATATTGTTGTCAAGGAAATATAGAGAAGATGTTGGATGTCCGTTGCAGTCAACCTTCGATGTGGAGAATGCACCTAGTGATTTCTAAATATGCAGATATTACTGGTCTTCTTGCTACTTGAATATTCTGTTTTATTGTATACATGAAACTTACCATTACGTTTGGCTGCTATTGGATGTTGAAGTTTATACATACACCTATTATACTCATAGACCCTACAATAGATCACAAATTATAAACGAGTAAATATTTTTTCATATGCAGGTAATGTCCCTTGTGGAGGATCTTATGAAGGAGATGAAAGAACTTAAGGATGCACAAAAGAACCTACTAGACAAAGTTAACAAAGTAAGTCTAGTTTTAAAATTTGTGTGACAAATGATGATGTACTGAACGAGATCAACAGTAATGCTAATTTATTGACACATACGAATACAAGTGTTATGTGAGTTTTGTTTTGAGGAGAAGAAAGTAGGAACACAATGATTATTTTTATTATTCTCTTATCATTACGAGCAAGGCCATAATGCAAGGAATCTAGTCAAAAGTGGGTAAAATCCTTCACCATGTTATTGCAAACAGATCATCACATTTCTTATCAAAACAAGGGAATTATTTTTAGATAGAATTAATTTTGGATAAAGCTACCCACTTGCTGAAGACAAGCCTATGCATGAATCTGATTACGAGTAGTACTTTTATGTAAAACATAGGTCTATTTACTTATATAGCCTATATAATATTTTAACACTATATCAAGTCACATGATGGATGTGTTAAACATAAAACAATAGGCCTATAGTGGAAATCTTTGAAAACAAAGTAAAATTAATAACAGTACCATAGAGCACAAGCAACATTATCATAACCCTCAGGGTTGTACGGGTGCCTCTTTAGAAACATCACAAAAGTCCTTCCATGTCGCTGTGTTCTAAGTGTCATATTTAAGTGGGGGAAAAACTAAACTCTGCACAGTCTTTGATATTACTTGTCCCTATTCTTCTCCCACCCTCAATTGTCCCATTAAATAAATAGCCTACAAGTATTTAGAAAAATATGAAATAAATATTTACTGCATAGGCCTAGATTGGCAAAAAGCAATGAAGCTTATAACTCACATAGCCTATGGAATAAGAATTAGAAAAACATGATGTCAACATAGGCCTATAGGTATCTATGCAAATTAAAAAAGTATGCACATCTTTATAAAGCAAATAAGACTAATATTTAAACCATCACTTAGCTCCAGGAAGTTGAACTGGTACAATATTTGCAATCTGCCAGATTAGTGAGAGAAAACAAAAGTAAAGGCATAATGAGGAAATGAGAGCATGGTCTTTATATTGACCAAAGTTGAGGGAATGACTGACACCTTGAAACTTCATAGCATCACTGCTTATCAAGCAACTTTATGGGATCTATCCAGGGCACCGAACATCAGTTGATAACCTAGTAGGATCTATCCAGGGCAATATCATCAGTTGACAACCTAGTGGGATCTATCCAGGGCACCATACATCAGTTAACAACATAGTGGGATCTATCCAGGGCACCATACATCAGTTAACAACATAGTAGGATCTATCCAGGGCACCATACATCAGTTGACAACCTAGTAGGATATATCCAGGGCACCGAACATCAGTTGACAACCTAGTAGGATCTATCCAGGGCACCATACATCAGTTGACAACCTAGTGGGATCTATCCAGGGCACCATACATCAGTTGACAACCTAGTAGGATCTATCCAGGGCACTGAACATCAATTGACAACCTAGTAGGATCTATCCAGGGCACCGAACATCAGTTGACAACCTAGTAGGATCTATCCAGGGCACCATACATCAGTTGACAACCTAGTAGGATCTATCCAGGGCACCATACATCAGTTAACAACCTAGTGGGCTCTATCCAGGGCACCATACATCAGTTAACAACCTAGTGGGCTCTATCCACGGCACCATACATCAGTTGACAACCTAGTAGGATATATCCAGGGCACTGAACATCAGTTGACAACCTAGAAGGATCTATCCAGGGCACCATACATCAGTTGACAACCTAGTGGGCTCTATCCAGGGCACCATACATCAGTTAACAACATAGTGGGCTCTATCCAGGGCAGTGAACATTAGTTAACAACGCAGTGGTCTCTATCCAGGACAAAACCAATCATCAGTTGATGCTAACATGATGTTTACTAGAGTAACATTCAACAATATTAATGTAGCTATTAAATAAGCCAGGAAGTGTTATTTTGAGTACAGCCTTATATTCTCCTTCTTATTCTGCATTAAATCTCAAACTCCTGCCTCTAGAAGAAAATGAAGTATTTTTTTCTTGTCATGGTTTACAATTTGCCCGCAAAATTGAATATGACAATCAATACAATGTAACTACGTGAAATGTAACAACAATTAGACTTACATAAAACACAGGTTTATATAATCGCTGAAATCATACACGAAATCCACAAAATTTGAGATAATGCAACAAAATCACTTCTTTCGAAATAAGATGAAACAGAAGAATAGTAAATATACCATGGACAGCTAAAAAAAGACAAATCAAGAAGTGTTAAGATCAATAAATGTTGAAGAGAGCTGGCTCCTTAACAACATCTTAACATGAAAGCTGTATTTTGTTTTTGTCATATAAATAAACAAAACAGCATGGAAAGATTAATAGCTGAAGCCAGAGTCAATAGCAACAGGGAAAGAGGGTGCCCAAGACGATGATGGTGCAGTGATATATCAGATTGTTTAAACATCTCTCTAGCTGCAGCAACTTGTCCAGAATCGTTGAGTGTTCAGAGAATCCATAAGGACGACCACATTCTGGAAAGAGTAAGCCTATGTCACATGATGATGATGATAACGACATCCAGATTGTGGGTATGATTAATAATGTAGAAAGCTTTAAGAAATTATAAAGAACTGAAAAATTGAGCTGTTTTCATTTGAAACCAACTATCGGCATTGTAAGATTAAAATTTTTACTGGTTCAGTCAAGTATAGGGCCTATAGTAAAAACACTTTGTCTCAAAGAGCTGTTGAGTAGTGCCAAATGGGCGTAGTTTGCATGCAAACTTAAGTATTATCTTGCTAGTATTATTATATTAATATTTCTTATCAATCTATTTTTTCACTATCACTAGATAAACATAGATGACATCAACAAACGTCTTAATGCAATGGATGATCAATATGTAAGTGTTTGTGTAAACTGATTAAGGAATGTAGCTGTTTATTTTATTATTACAGAAGGACATTTATTTTGTGTAACTATAGGCCTACTACTGTATAGGTAATACTATTGCTGCAGAGATAAAGAGACATGTAGACGTGTAGGCCTATACATTAATTTGTTATTGTAAAACATGTAGGCAAGAATGTAGGTAAAACAGATGTTTGCTTTGATCCCCATGAATTATAAATGATGAAACTCTTGTTTCTTATGTGCTCTGGGGGGATGGGGGTGGGTGTTCTTCTAGAGATTTCTTTCATGACCAGAAGATTTAAACTCTCAGCTGTAAGCAATGCATACCATACAGTTCACAGTTTTACTGCAGGCTCCAGATCACTCAATGTTTTGAAACTACAGAAAATAGTCAGATAAAGTCCCAAATTAACCTTTAGTATTTCTTTTTTTGTGAAGTATTCTTTATATATAGGATTCAATACAGGATCAGTGATCAAATCATGTGACAACAGTCCAACTTTTTAATTTCATATGTTATTGCATTGAACTTCTGTGACTCAGAGATTTTAAAAAGTTGTAACTAAGAATACTGATTTAGCAATTTGCAATGCATTGGGTAAATGCATTGACTTCCCAGTCAATGTGTAGCATGCATATCGAGTGATTCTGTGCTCTCATCACGTATAACATTGGGTGTGTTGGTATATGCGTCTTTATCAGTATTCCATTCCGTTTATTATGATATCTTATTATTCCATAGAAACCTGGTCACTGATCCTTGTAGAGTACTGTATATAGTAATATTGACAGAATTTTGGATAAAAATACAGATTTAAGGATTGTATTATAATTATTTCTTAATTCTCTATATGTATATATTATCATCTCCAGCCACATTTTCTTCATTCTGGCAAATCTATGGCTGCCCTGATTAGGCCAGCCTTATCACTTCTCAGTATTGTGTAATCTACCACTGTGCTTCTTATAATGAGTTTGCTATTTCGTTGCTTAAGACCCTTGCATCACTAGTGTAATATATTCATGTAACTCTGGACATAACTTACTCAAAAGGGTAACACTCTCTTTTCTTAGCACGCATATTTCTGGCTTACTCATCATGCTTTATGAGTTTTCCTTTATGAGAGATAAGTTGGAATTCGAGTCACCAGTAAAGTAAATGAAGGTATAACTGCTTCCATCTCTAATCTCATGAGTGGTGTGATTGTGGAGATGTCAAACTTTTATGTGTTATGCTTTTAATTATAATTTCTTGAAATCACTTGTCTAAAAACTTAGAAACACATTGTGATGATACACTAATATGACATCATAGTGTCTAAACTCAAATGCTTTATTAAAAGTGTGATATGAAGTTCTAGAATTAAAGTTAAATAATTATTTTGCTTATTTTTCTAAATTTTTGTAGAAAGAAATGAATGTAAAATACAATGGAATCAATGAAAAGCTGTCAAATGTTCCAAGCATAGAAGATGTGAATCAGTATCTGACTCAATTTGTGACATGGCCTGGCCTTGAGGATGCACTTAAAGGTGTGAGACAAGATTTTGAGAGCTTACAGCCAATAAATGAAGAGAGAGTAGTAATCGAACATGGAATTCAGACAGAGACACCAGTAAGTATATTAATAATAATAATAATAATAATAATAATAATAATAATAATAATAATAATAATGATAATGATGATAATAATAATAATAATAATAATAATAATAATAATAATAATAATAATAATAATAATAATAATAATAATGATAATGATAATAATAATAACAAAAATATGAAGCGGACCATAACCTGTTGGTGTCACAGGGATGCCATATTATAAACATCTCTTTCCTCAGCTGTTCAGATGAAGCTCAATCATGCTGAAAACATTCCTTGATATTGTCAATCCAAGATGTTCTTTGTCACTTCTCTTTCCACTGTCAACTTCTCCTTGCAAAATAGTTCATTATACTTATAATATTATAAATATATTATAGTATATATATATATATATATATATATATATATATATATAGTATTATAATAGTTCAGAATATGGTTGCAAAATAGAAAAGGTTCAGTACCGATGGGCACCGTCTAATTACACGAGACAAGTTCACTGGCAGTGGAACATCTCATATGAGGTAGATGTGAACGACAATTATGTTGATGAGGAGTCATTACACACCCGCGAGCCCGTCTATAGATAAGCAGGCTATCACAGGCTAGGGAAGCCTACTACCCGAATTAAAGGCATGACGAAAATGGATGCGCTAGGCCTCGGATGTCCATACCACAAAGTGAGCTAAACTGAGGTGCAAATATCACAGTTCAACTGTAGAACTTGTAGCACAATTTACTTCATCCTCCCTGGTGGAAATCAAATGATTTATTCATGATGGTTATAAGAGAGCAGACGCAGAAGAAGAAGAAGAAGAAGAAGAAGAAGAAGAAGGGCTTATTAACCTTTTACAAATTCATAGATAAGAACATAACTCTAGCTGATTTTTACAAACTAGAAGAAAAAATGGTTATCATCACTTGCAATGGGTGAACAAATATGTATAAATTTATTTTTGTATTTCATATTTACATGTTCCATGTTTAATGAATAGGTTATAATCAAGTCTTTATTACTAATGAAGTTATTATTTGGCACAGGAACCTAAAAGTCGACCTGCATCTTCCATACCTGCGTCACGTTCCTCTTCAGCTCGCAGTCGTTTGAGTAATGTTGGAGGCCCAAGCAATGAGTTGTTAGATCTTCTAGAGAGGCTAGGAAAATTATCTGATTCACATGAGAAGCTTAAGCAAAGAGTGGATGAACTTGAGGTAGGAACTGTAAAGTTCATTAGAAAATATAGCTTCTCATGGGAAAATACTCTTGTTATAGATTCTTCTTCAGTGATATAGTAGTTCCTGGGTATTTACCCTTTGGCCCAATGTATAAGCATGTTATAGATAAAAAGTGTTTACAAACAAGTTCAAAGTAAACATTTGGATCTATCTATCTATTCGCTAAACCCTTTGTTGCCTTTCAGCGTTAGGGGTAGAAGCGTTTTCTGGAGATGTCCCTCGTGTGTGCTGAGTATATTGTGGAGTTTGTCACCTCTTTTATTTTGGTGGTCCATCATTTTCATGGTAGGCCTCTAGGTCTGCCTTCACTGTATCTGTGTAGCATAGCTTGCTATGGTATGCTGTCTAATGGTAGTCTGCTGATGTGTGCAAACCATTTTATCTGTTGTCTCTTAATATATTCCAAGATTGGGGTGGTACCTGTTCTTTGTCTAATGTCTTCATTTCTCACTTTGTCTCTGAATGATATTCCTAGGATTCTGCGATGTATACAAGAAATTGTAATTTGTTACATGTTTCAAACATAGACATGAAATAGTAAGGATCTGTTTGTGAATACGATGGCGTATAACATAAATTAAAAATGTTAGAAAATGTTATTTTTAGTTACCCAGTATAGTTATCAAGTCTAACTTTGATAGACATGTTATTCTTACAAACATGTTACCCAAATAGACATGTTTGTCTTATAAATATGTTATTCTTACAAATATGTTATTCTTATAGACATGTTATTCTTACAAACATGTTACCCAAATAGACATGTTTGTCTTATAAATAGGCCTATGTTATTCTTACAAATATGTTATTCTTACAAATATGTTATTCTTATAAATATGTTATTCTTATAGACATGTTATTCTTATAGACATGTTATTCTTATAGAATTGTTGTTCTAATATATATGTTCTATAGACACATTATTTTTATAGAAATGTTATTCTATTAGACATGTTCTATAGACATTTTACTCTTATAGATATTATTCTATAGTCGTGTTATTATTATAGACATATTATTTTTATATAGGAATAGGGGCCTACATATTGTTCTTATATGCATGTTTTTAATATAGACATTAATTTTACATAAATGTTATTCTCATAGACAAGGTTGTAAATATATCTTCAATAAGGAGGCATGGGTTTACATATGAAAAATGTTACATTTGTATTTTTGTTGGCAATTTCATCTTTTTTTGTGGGATTTAGTTACTTTTTTTACATTTTGGGGGGGGGGGGTAATTATGGAAAGGGAGAGAGTTACCCACTTTTTGGCTTGCTCCTTAGTACTAAATGTTATGTTCTGATTTCTTAATAGAGCAGAGTGTGAACACTCACCCCCACTACAGGCCTGTTTAAAAACAAGTTATTCTTGTGAACATGTTATTCTCAGTTGTGCAACTCTTACAAAAATGTTATTCTTATTCTTATGTTGTCATGTACATATTTTGTCCAGAACGTAGTCTTCCTTATGAATCTCCTGAAATCCCCGTGGAATCAGGATAGTGTCCCGCTTCCTCTAGCAACATGTGTATGCATTCCTAAATATCTCTTGTCAAATGATGTCTTGGTTGGTCTCTGCCTCTACTGCCTATATTGTCTCCTCCAACAACATTATTTCCATGTCATCCATGTCTCATCACATGGCCAGAAAATCCTAACTTCTTTCTTAATATGGTGTTTAAAAGCCAGCCTTCGTGAATGTTGATTTTTCTTAGCACGTCTTGGTTGGTCTTTCTTGCTGTCCATGGTATTCTCAGGACTCTTCTATAGCACTTTATTTCTAAAGCCTCTATTCTCTTGGCTGTAGTTTTATTTATTATCCATGTTTCGCAGTTGTAGGTCACCACTGGGAACACACATGTACGTAACAAACAGACATTAGTTCCCGTGTTTGCCCGTGTCAAAGTTTTTTAAGTTGTTTTAATTTGGACATCGCTATTGCTGTTCTCCTCCTGATCTGGACTGCACAGTCTGCAGCACTGTTTATGTTAGTTCCTAGATATTCAAAATATTCTTATAGACACGTTATTCTAATGGTATATTATTTTTATAGACATTTTATTAATTTAAATATGCCTATGCTAAGGGAGCCACATTAGCACAATGGTTAGCACACTGGCTTTGCATATGAGTGGTCCTGGGTTCATTCCCCAGTTGAGGCGTTAATGTTTTTCAGATCGCAACGGCTCCCATTCGACCCAGCGTTAAATGGGTACCGGATTAATCCGGGAAGTAAAGACTGCGAGGGAGAGGAGATGGCTACCGCCCTCATTTGCAGAGCCTCTGAAATGTGAGATCGCTAACATCTCACACCACTACGGCATTAATAAATGCTATGGGTTACTTTACTTTTTTAATGCTAATCTTATAGATATGAAATATGAACAATTTATATGGAAATACAGGGGCATAGAAGAACAACTTAAAACTATCTACTTCACTGTTCATTATTATAACCTTGAAGTTATATGTTTATGATTTAAGCTATTAAGGCATAAGTAGGCCTACATTGTGTTGCTGCAACATTCGGACCTTTCATCCCAGCACATCATGTTCAGCTAGCATTTTGTTCATGTACACATTTACTCCGCAGCAATATAATGCCATTTTAATGACATTGGATCAAATGGCATGAGCCCATAGACCGATGGATCAGCAACCAACCAACCATGTACACATTTACTAGCCATGTCTATTAGTTGCTTGAAAGCTGCATGACTTTTAAAAGGAAGATCCTTGTTTGTGTTTTAGTACTGTTGTCACTTCAGTTAACACAGTTGCATTTGGGTACCTTGGTCACAAAGTTAGGGAAATAAATTGATAGTCACCTTGATAATAGAAAATATCTTCTGTAGTCTGTGTTTTCTGTAAAAATTAAATGAAATTTACAAATATTGATAAGGTAATTCAGAATATATTAATTATTAGTGTTATAATTTCAACCTTTTAAAGTCAGTTTCTCACAGATGTTGCACATTTTGTTTTATCCTTGCAGAAATCACTAGAGCTCAAGGCTAACAAAACAGATTTGGATGAATTAGGTGAAAAAATATTTGGAATTAATTTTTTTCTGTCTATGCACCTTTCACTCCCTTCGCAACATCGATCCTCAATAAACCTCTTCCATCTCATCCTATCTTTTACTATTGCTTCCATTTCTTCTATGTCCAATCTAGCCTTGGTGAATGCAAATCTAACATTTTTTACCAAGTACCGGGTATATCTAAACAAAATTTGTTGTAATAAATATGTATTGGAATTTTTATTTTCTTTGATGTACAGATTTATGGCAATTTTGAATGACATCTGAGAACATAATTTTTTTTAATGAACGGCTTAATTTTCTTATTAACAGGAATTGACCCATAGAAATGTATTATCATTAACAAAAATCTAATAAATAGGACTAAGTGTAAACTGTAATAAATATAAATTATATGAACAAAAATCAACATGTCAGTAGTTTTCTTTTTATTGAAGTAAAAGTAAATAAAATTTCCTTTTCTCATGCCATTGAGGCATATTTGGGAATGTGTTAGGGTTGTGTTTTTCATGACCAACAACAAACTTAAAGGGATAATGTGCTCAGCATCAAGTCTGCTACATTTTATCCCAGAAGATATGGTACCCGTTTTCCTTAGGCTGGATCAATCTAGGTTGATCTACTTTTTCTTGTTCACAGTTTAACATGTCTATACAGCAAGTAAACTTTATTGTGAAGACATGTTATCTAGTCATGTTGAATTATACCATGGTTGCCGGTATGTCTCTCTGTCTGGTATCTGTGACTTGAGTACCAGTGATTGTTTGGGCAGGACTGTGGTCCTGCGTGATGTCAGGGATGACCCGACGAATTTTAGTGTCCAGCCTCTGTTGGCTGGACTAAGCCCCATTGCCACTTCAAGAAGTTGGCCTTAATGGTGACTAGGTTGATGATTTCAATTGAATTGGAAATTAAATCTTGGATCAACCTAATAGGAAGACAGTCCCCCACTAAACTAAAACTTGAACTGAAAGTTATTACATGGTACAGAAACATGATATTAGTAGAACTATTTCATATTTAATTTTAATAATATGATATTATAAATAATTAAGATAGAATACTTCATTGTAAGTTTAATATTAAAGAAAAGTGTGATTTAATCATGTATGAGTTTTTTGTGGGTCTTTTTTTAGGTATATCTAATGAATTGCTTACATCATTGAAGAACTTGAAGGATGAAGTTTCAAACTTGAAAGAAAGCCAGCTAAAGGTCAGTCAATCACATGAATTATTTAACTGTTTCACTGCTATGGCTTTTTAATCTATGTGTTTTCCACTGTCACATAATTTTGTTTTAGGTACAATGAGTTTTGTGAATGGTATTTTAAGAGATCATTTTAAAATCATTCAATAACTTTGAAATATTCAGAAGATGTACAAACAAGAATAATTTTTCAAAAAACTTGAATCTCAAAATTTTATTGAAAAAATTTCATTTGTATGTATTTTATTAATGATTTTATCTAGCAATGTTAGTGCCAGGCTCCTATTTTAGAAGTGTGTGTCCATCACTCATCCAGGACCCATACATCTATCTTGTAACAACCTATGAACATTGTTACTTGAATTATAGTTCAGTTTTGTATCTGATTCTAAATCAGTTGAATCAGTTGAAATTTTAAGTAAACTCTTATACATAAACAGAAATCTCTGCCACATATTTTCATAGCATATCTCCAATTATCTGTATTGAGTCATTAATACTACCAAAGATGGATGTTGTGCCATTGGCTCAAATAAAACAGTGACATGCCAAATTTCCATTCTTGGACCTACATCCTGTTGGAAATCTAATAGGATCAATGTCCCACTTCAAGAGAGATCCAGCGGGAGTTTGAGAATGAACACCAAAGAATCATTCTAATAATCATCCTCACCACTTTAGAATGACATTTGTATTGAACAGGAAGTTCTGCACTAAATAATATTGGTGTAGTATCAGCAAAATCCCTCCCTCCCCCAATAATCATTCTCATGAACAGCAAAAGTCATCTGTGGCAGTGAAAGGGGCTTTGACAAAAGTCATCTGTGGCAGTGAAAGGGGCTTTGACAAAAGTCATCTGTGGCAGTGAAAGGGGCTTTGACAAAAGTCATCTGTGGCAGTGAAAGGGGCTTTGACAAAAGTCATCTGTGGCAGTGAAAGGGGCTTTGACAAAAGTCATCTGTGGCAGTGAAAGGGGCTTTGACAAAAGTCATCTGTGGCAGTGAAAGGGGCTTTGACAAAAGTCATCTGTGGCAGTAAAAGGGGCTTTGACAAAAGTCATCCACTATAGTGAAGCAGTTAAAGGAGGGTGGAATTGGTAAAAGATATAAATATTGTGACCACTTGCAGAAAGATCTTCTCATATGTAAGGCATTATATTTTTTCTATTTACCTAAGAGGAAATGATTTTGAACATCTGATCTCCCCCTTTCCAGACCTATCTACCCCTGTCTTATCATGTTGAGTACTTTCCAGACCTATCTACCCCTGTCTTATCATGTTGAGTACTTTCCAGACCTATCTACCCCTGTCTTATCATGTTGAGTACTTTCCAGACCTATCTACCCCTGTCTTATCATGTTGAGTACTTTCCAGACCTATCTACCCCTGTCTTATCATGTTGAGTACTTTCCAGAACCTGTTTACCCCTGTCTTATCATGTTGAGTACTTTCCAGACCTATCTACCCCTGTCTTATCATGTTGAGTACTTTCCAGACCTATCTACCCCTGTCTTATCATGTTGAGTACTTTCCAGACCTATCTACCCCTGTCTTATCATGTTGAGTACTTTCCAGACCTATCTACCCCGGTCTTATCATGTTGAGTACTTTTTTTAAATTAAGGATGTTATCTACTGTGTTTCTCAAATGATATATTTGTTTCCTTATACCTTTCCTTTTGTGATATACTTTTTCTTTTCTGTGTTTGTGGTTCCTTATGATAAGTTGTGTGATGTACTCATTTTTTATGATTAATTTTTCATTATTTGGTGTACTCTATTTTCTTATAATAGTGTGATCACTGCTTCCTTATTATGGAATGCACTGTGTTGCCTTATCATATGTTGTCCTGTGATTCTTTTTTTTTTTTTAATCACAGCGTTTTCTCATTTCATGCAATTTAACTTTATAATCTTTAATATTGTTGAGTCAAATAAAACACACAAATACAGTTTTTTTTAAATGTTGAAAATGTATATATGAATAGTTCTCTTGCATGTTTGATCACATAAAAATTATTGATACCATATATTATCGTTTATAAGCTGAGTATGATAATTTTCTATAGAAATTTTTTTCCAGTCCTGAGTCCATATGAAAGCTATTTTTATATGCAGAATTACTGCCGAAGTATGAGCCATTGGTTCAAATAAAATGGTGACACAACACATTTCCATTCTCTGGACTCTATCCTGCTGGAAATCTAGTAAGACTATTGTCCTACTGCAAGAGAGATCTGGTGGGAGTTTGAGAATGAACAGAAATAATAAACTGACCTCAAATTAAAAAAACAAACCAACATTTACAATTCAATGAAAACTTGATGATTTAAAAAAAATTCCATTTGTCTTCTTCAGTGTTCATTCTCAAACTCCTGCTGGTTCTCTCTTGTAGCAGGACATTGGTCCCACTAGATTTCCAGCATCATGTAGTCTAGAGAATGGAAATGCGCTGTGTACATCATTTTATTTCCATAAATGCATTCATATTTTGATGTAAATTTCCATCTAGGTATATGTTTGTAATTATTCTATCAGAAATGACCTTCATATCTTTTAACATGTGCTTCATCAGTATTGCGATGGACAGAAGTGAGGATGGTGTAATCATGGTGATGATTATGTTAGTACTGAAGTGAAGGATGATGATAGTATGCAACTCTGATATTCCTATGACACAGGATGAATTGCTTAAACTATATCAGAATATATATCAGACACTAGTTCTAGTTGAGGTAAAGATGGGTCACATGGCAGCAACCTGTCATCAGGGATGAAGATAACTCTTCATGTATTAAGTCACAGCAACTATTATGTGGGAGAGGCCAGTTTGCTTTTTGCTGTGTTTACTTTCCATAACCTATGCGCAGGGTACCCATTTACAGCTGGGTCTTCTGGAGGAGTGAAAAATCAGAACCAGGATTTTTGTGCGTTTGGATGTGCTTTCAAATCTGGCACTCTATAAGCCAGTGATAGTTAGCAAGCTAATTATTAACTAGGCTACCACGCTCCTCTAATATCTAGTTTCAAAAATTGTTATTGAATTTGTGTATAATTATGTTTGAATACAGGAGCTCTGAAATCTACCTGTTAGTTATTTCAGTTATGTTTCCATACTTTTGCATGCATTAAATTTTGTTTCCAAAATTACATATCATCATTGTATAAGACAACTCTCGCCTTCCTCACCCCCACCCACCCTATTTGAGTAGTTATAAAAGTTCCAAAAATTGTTGGCTTATACTCGGTGGTGTATGCTAAGTTTGTTATATGTTTAATTGTTGTTGCATGTGTACGTCTTTATATCACATGTTGTGGTTGTAGGATGAAACAGTCATCCGTAGACTTCAGGATGCAGTACAGAAGCTACAGGCTGATATAGATAGACTTCAGATGTCAATGGAAACAGTGATTGCAGAAAATTCAGAGAGGGTTAAAGAAATTCAGGTGAAAATGTTCATTGTTATACTAATGTGAAACATAAAAATCACGGCAGGCCTATATCATAGTAAAATATACCGTTAGCTCCCACCATAACACCAGAATATAAATAGTAACACAGGTACAAACCCGGTAGACATAACTACATGCTAACTTTGTATAAAATTTGCAGCAATCCAAAATTATGTGCAATTTTGTTACATCACTGACTGCGGGATGAGTCCTAGATACAAATGGCTAACTTGATTATAAGTTTGTTAGAGATGTAGTAAGTCTTTTACAGTTGTAAAGATTACTGCCGGTTTCAAGATGTGCATGCCTCACAGAGAGCCCCACCCATACAACCCTCCTAAATTAAATATCTAGACCTCCAACCACTGATGGGTAATTTTCTGTGAGTATATCCCGTGGCTATAAATATTACCTACCCTTTGACATTCATTTAATTTCGCTTTCCACAAAACAAGTTGTCCTGTACCAGGATTGTACCATAATACCTGCTGTGCATGTCAGAATAAGTGACTAATGGGTATTGTTGTGGTGTTGGCAATCTACCTCATGATCTAACTGTGATGAATCCTGCTTAAAATATATTATGGGACTACTGGGAAGGAATCAATCCTTCAATGTGTTGCATGCCTCGATGATGCAAGAAAATCATGATAAAATTTTCCCCAAAAATAAATACTGCCTAGCTCAGTGATGGCCAACCTGTTGCATTCAATGCACCAATTTTTCACACGCTAGTTCAAATGCACCAATTGACATATATACTCATGTTCAGTTCTTTAAAAATATTTTCATTTGGATTTAATTGTAAACTGACTATAAAACCTCCAATACACTTTGGTTTAGGATGTTAGTGGAGGAAATGAGTCTCAACTTTATTCTTCACCCAAAACTCAAATACAAAGATGTTAATTTTGAACTTTTGTCATCAACAACATAAAGCAGTTAGTTTTCTTTTAACTTGGACACACATTTGATCCAGTGAATCTCTGAATTCTTTGATCTCAAGATTTAAAAAATATTGAAACTAAAACAATAGTCAATGTAATTATTTTATGGGTAAGAGTTTGAGAGAGAAATTGTAATTCTCTGAATAATGTTACCCTGTATTATTAAGGATTATTCAGTATTTTAGTCCAAAGTAACCAATAATTTATGTATTTTGTTTCCAAATGTTGTCCATATTCTGTGTAAAGAGTAGACTACTGTATTGAAACCAAGTCAATCAAGTACCATGCAGCTAGAGGTGAGGGAAGGAAAAGTAAATTTTTTGGAAAGTCCCAAAGATCATACAATCAACACCTGACCGGAACTCTGAGTCTACATACACTGGGATGGCTGATGGAACGGAGGGCGGAACAGTTATGGGAATGTCTGTGTGCTGCAAAGCCAGTTTTTAATCAAGAATCAAGTAGCATGCAGAGTGGTGTAGGCGATGTTTCTCCACATTTCTTTATCGCTTGTGGTGTTAACATGTTCAGTTGGTGACATTTTCTCATGCCACAGTGATAACCCATCCAGCACTTTTTCCTTTTGTTTACCACTGTCTCTTCTCTCAATGTTCAGGTTTTTCTCTTTTCATCACATACCTTCTAAACAAATCTTGACTGTCTGCTTATAAGTTTTGCTATATTTTTAAATTTTTTTTTTACATCATCTCTGATATCATTTACATCATCCCAGCATCTCTGAGGACTCTACATTAGTTTTCTTGGCTGTCCATGGAATTTTCCTGCTTCTCAAAAACCACATCTCAGTTGCCTCCAGCTTATGTTGAGCTTTTAAAAACTAAACAGACCTACTAAAGGTTAATATGAGCATAGTCAGTGACACATGAGTAGGAAATATTCTTTACAAAGTATGAAAAATTATACAAATTGATGAGTGTGTTTGATCAAATGACTTTATCTAAAGTAATGTAACCCGTCAGGGTCATAGGGGTACCACATTTTGAGGGGTACCACATGTGATGCATCAACATACAGAGTCCTCTAGTGATTTCTATTTCTAACGATGTTGACATGTGGGAGAAAATCTTGTCCTTGATGTTATCTCTCAATGCTTTTATTTGTCCTCCTCTGTGTTTTCCATCTTTGACCATTTCCTGCAATATTGTTTTTTACATACACAGACCATGCTAGTTTTAATCTTTTCACTATTGAAAGCAATTTTTCTTGTGAACCTGTATATATTTCTATTTTATTTCTTATGTACACAATATTTGTTTTACATATTTTGGTCTAAATATGAAAATATTAAGTGGAGAAAGTTTTCAAGTAGATAAAGTAATTTGTGTATCATAACAAATTAGTATTACTAGACAAACCTGTATTATGTGTACTAGACAAACCTGTATTATGTGTACTAGACAAACCTGTATTATGTGTACTAGACAAACCTGTATTATGTGTACTAGACAAACCTGTATTATGTGTACTAGACAAACCTGTATTATGTGTACTAGACAAACCTGTATTATGTGTACTAGACAAACCTGTCTACATTCAGGAGTATAGATAATAGTGTAACCACTCATGTAACACCATAAAGATACTATCTCAAGTGGCATATGCCCATTATTGGATAGTAGAACTTCTGAGTATATATCTAGGTCCACTTAAAAGTAATATACCTATGTACTTGCTTAGTCTGAGTGAAGAATTATTTATGATAGATAAGAACTTGCCTGTAAATGTGACAGCAAGTATTTGATTATTTGTTTGCAATTCAAATACCTTCCTTATCTTCTTATACTGCAATCTAAAACTGTAAGAATATCTTTATATACTTTGAATTTATTTATTGTGTAATTTTTCATTTTAGTTAGTTAGTCGTCGGATCATCATCACTGCAAACTGGACACATCCATAGTTGCTCCGATCTCTCCTTGAGTGTATCCGCCATCACACTTCTGCTGACAGTACCGATCCTATGCTGATTGACCATCATTCTTCTGCACCCTCCAAAATGTTCACCTCTAGCAACACCGCATCTCAATCCCTGATCTTTAATCCTAGCCATTGAAAAGGAATCATCATCCACATTCGTCTCACTCTCGCGTGTTATATCTCTTAAGGAGTTCAAAACGTCAGCGCGATCCATTGCCCCATCGCCCTTTGCCACAATCGCACACGATGCCATTCATTTTAGTGTCTTTAATAAAGATCTCAGTATGAAATGTCTGTACTACTTTCTGTGGTTATCATCTTGACAAGCATGTAGATAAGTGGGTGGGGGTCTAGGGTTCAAACCCCCACATCTTAGGAAAATAGAACATTGCATATGATATGCCCTATTTAATACTATGAAGCAAGCAAATCAGAGCGCAGAACTAAGTGGTTTACAGAAACATATAAAAATAATTTTAAATCTCACAAATATGAGATGATTATCTTTGTGTTTATTTGTAAAACACCTCTCCCCCTAACAAAATGTATCTACGTCTCTGTCTGCATCTGAATGTAAATTAGTAAACCTGTAAATGAGGTTAGAGTAAAGGTCTTCTTATTTTATTTCTCAAGTTAAAAATATTTGAATTTCTATTCAGAGTGGAACTGTTCCATGTTTTCTGCATTTTTAATGTGTTTTAAGTTATAATCATTTCTCTCTCAATGATAGCAAAAATAGTCACACATTTATAAGTGATTGTGTAAATACATACATATAATCTTACAGTAATGTAACATCATTCAGGGGGTTGATTTTCCAAAAAAAGGTTCTCTCTAATTTCTTTGAGGGGATAGAATTATTATGCTCTTTTTTTTTTTTTTTTTAGAAAACCTCTAAGATTGTAGAGAGGAAATACGTTATTTTCATGATTTTACTACTAAATGTCATATTCTATTATTGGGGGAGGGGGGTGAATCCTATAAATCACCCCCATATATTTGGCATTTTCTCATATAGCCTATATATTTTACATAATCTACAAGCACACATGCTCACACTGACTTTCAGACACACAAATCTATACATATACAGATCATCAGACACATATACACCTACATATAAACCTTCATATTTGCCCACAAACTTATTTTATCATAAATGCACCCAAATACATTCGCATGTAGTTAGGTTTACAAGCACAGGTGTGTATATATATATATATATATATATATATATATATATATATATATATAGGCCTATATTTATGTTATGTTATGTTATGTTCCTCCAGGGCCATAGGCGGCGCATAGGGCAGAAACCATAGATTTCCATTTCGTTCAATTCTTGCATGTTGTTTAGGTTCATTGACATGCCTTCTCTATTTATGGTTCTTCATAGAGTTTATCTAGGTCTCCCTCTTCTTCTTACTCCGGGTGGCACCCAATATAGTGACTGATGGGGAATTATATATATAATATATACACTAATGCACAATATCTCCTTACACACATTTGCACATTTACATACACATACACTCTCCTTCAAATGTACACATGTCTCATAAATACTAATTTGTACATACCCTCTTACATACAGTCATATATATAGCCTATATATAGGCGTACATATAAATAAATGTGATATATAAACACACATTCTCACTTAAATACATACACGTTTACACACACCTCTCTTACATTTACACATTATTTATACAGAAAATCTTTAAACAAGACAATATCCAAAAGATTAAATTCATTTGAAATGAAGTGGTACAGAAAGATCCTACAAATATCATGGACAGAGAAAAAGAAGAATGTTGAAATTTTGAAATTACTCAAACTAAATGAAAAGTGGCTTCCAAATACCATCAAAAGAAGGAAGCTACAGTATTTTGGACACTTAAAAATACATGATGGTATCGAAAGGCTGATTCTAGAGGGAAGAGTTCCAGGTGAAAGAAGAAGAAGAAGACCAAGAAGACAATGGACCAGCAACATTAAAGAATGTATGCACATGTCTCTGGCCAATGTGGGCTGCTTGCCTGGGACAGAGAGGTGTTCAGATTATCTGCGACGAAGACAACATTCTGAAAAGAATATGTCACTTGATATATCTATACACACCATCTCTTTCATGCATACACATTTAAACACCTTCATACATACACCATACACATTTAAACACCTTCATACATACACCATACACATTTAAACACCTTCATACATACACCATACACATTTAAACACCTTCATACATACACCATACACATTTAAACACCTTCATACATACACCATACACATTTAAACACCTTCATACATACACCATACACATTTAAACACCTTCATACATACACCATACACATTTAAACACCTTCATACATACACCATACACATTTAAACACCTTCATACATACACCATACACATACCCTCAATCATTCACAAACACCCTTTCAGGCACTTTTACACACACATAGGCCTACACACTGCACAACCTCCACACACATTCTAAAGGTAAAACTAAGACATGAAGCAGACACTTTAAAAAATATATAAAACTCATGTAGAAAAACAAAGCACCATGTAAACAGATCCCAGAATGAATTTGAAGTCAACTTGGTATTATATTAGTACTCTGATAACTGGATTCTATGTCTGATCTATGGATTTTAAAAATCTTAATCCAGTGGATATCAGCTTGTTTCAACATTCCAACAAACAAGCTGCTGCAAACAAGTTTGGAGAAACTATCTCCAAAGAAGGTAAGTTAGCACTGAAACAAAAGAACACAGAAACAACATTTGAGGTGACACAAGAAACTATTTTCCTTGTCTCATTCTGCACCCATTCTAAAGCTCCTGTTGGTTAACAGGATATTGTCCAGAGAGAAAAATGTACTTCATCATGATTTACAGGTTGACTGCCTTTTGAGCTGAGACAGCAGTCTTTGCATGGCTTTATGTCACATTGACCTATGGGAATCAACCAATAGGGAATCTCCATCCCCAAACCTCCTTAGTTGTCTTTTACAACAATCATTGCAGGTCACAATGTTGCTTTTCTTTGTTCCTTTCTGGGCCCAAACAACACATGAGCAAAACAACTATGACAGTCTTAAATGAAAGTGAAAATAAGAAGACTGGATATCTAAATAAGTTCTATCTTATACTCTTTAGTCAAGACAAGTACTGGTACATACTTTTTCTCTTTTGGACTCTTCAGACAAGAAAAATTCATTATTTTTTGTGCAGTTACTTACAGCACACAGCTGTATACAATACAACAATATAACATACACAACATTGCCAGAATAGATCTACATACATGTAGTATTGGCTCTGTATGCAAATATTGAACATACAGGGTAATGAAGTTTTCGAATCACTGAAAACACACGAGAAAAGACATGCAAATTGATTTTTCAACCAAAGGGCTTTCCCAAGAACACAATTAGACTTACGTAAAGCACAGGTTTATATATCGTCTCAATGGGACACCATAGACTATAACAAAAACTAGTGGGTAATGATGGGCAATGATGAGCACACAAGAATCATAAAAATTACAATACACAAATCACAATTGTTGTGATTGTATTATTATTAATACAATTAAATATTATTAAATTATTGTGTATTGTAATTTTTATGATTCTTGTGTGCTCATCATTGCCCATCATTACCCACTAGTTTTTGTTATAGTCTATGGTGTCCCATTGAGACGATATATAAACCTGTGCTTTACGTAAGTCTAATTGTTGTTACGTTTCACGCAGTTACCTTGTATTGATTGTCCCAAGAACACAACATAGCAGATGACACATAAAGGATGGCACTGCTAATTATCACATCACAATACTAAAAAAAGCACATAGGCCTTATATCAGAAGAAGATAAGTAATATATGGTAAAACAAAAACTAAAGCACAGAGATGAAACAAAATAAATGGAAATTGATCAAACACAAGAGGACATAGATATGTAGGAATGAAGGTCATAGGGGCCAAATTGATGGATGTAATTGTTTTCTTTCTTGTGCTGTGTTCTCCATAAGGGTCTTTTGGTTTAAACATTGAAATGTGTGCATTTCCCTGTGTACTTTCCAGTGATTTGCAAAACGTTACCTTGTGTTGTAAATTTTTGCCTTTGAGTCATAGTTCTATTACCTATTATTAATTGTCCAACTTTTCATAGTGAATTGATAAAAAAAAAATTCTATAACATTCTGTCATGATAAACCATATGCCAATTTTTTTGGTATCATGAAGATGCTTATACCCTTTTATCAATGTTACTAACATGAAATTCTCATACAAAAGAAGAAATAAACCCATGGAGACCGTCATATATTGGCCTATATATACTTTTCTAATTATAGTTTGCTACAACCATCATCTCCAAAACACAAACATTTTACAAATCTATTATGTTAAATATTTTACTAATATAGATACATACATGTATGTACTACTGCAAAGAACAATAATGTCACCCTTTCTTGATGTGTCTTTCAGGATTTGGTTCAATACTGTGACAACCTGAATGCAAGGAAGGCAGACAAGGAGTATGTAGACACAGAAGTAGATGTGGTAGGCAGTCTCTTTTAGCCTGTCACTGGGACTTGTTAAGAGGGCAAATAATACTATGATAACCTGCCATGAATGTTGTAAGAAGTGATTAAGAAGTGTTGAGTGGCAACCTTAACCTGTAAGAAGTTAAAACTACAAGTCCTGGTGAAAATTAATGTCCTTTTTTAAATTTGTGTGTGTTCTCAAAATCCCACTGGATCTCTCTAATAACAGGAAACGGGTCCTACTAGATTTCATGCACAATGTAGTTGAGAGAATGGAAATGTGTTGTCGCTGTTTTATTAGCACCAATGGCCAACACATGCAACTTTGGTGTGGTAACTAATACGTTAAGTGATCCACCACTTCCACTGAATATTGGATGTCTGTAACCATATCACTAGTAGGCCAGACATATGAGAGAATTGATCCCCATACAGTACACTGGAAACCAACCTGAAAGCTAACCACTGTCAAGTCTGCTTGACCTTGTCACCGCTGTCTGTATCGATATTGTAACAGATCCACACAGCTTTACTTTAAATTATCAGTAAAATGTATAATAATAATAATAATAATAATAAACCTGCCCGTGTGTTGCCTAGGCCCGAAAGGGGAGCAAAGAATAGCAACACTGTTTACCTTTCATGCATGTTGTAAAAGGCAACTAAGGAGGTTATGGGATGGAGTTGGCTGTCCCATCCCATATAGGGTAAGTGACCCAAAGCCATGCTGAAGTCGGATGTGTCAGGCCAAAAGGCACAGATATCGCAGAAATGCTGTAAACCATGACACAACGCATTCTGTTCTCCGGACTACATCCTGCTAATCTGCAGGAGTTTGAGAATGAACAAATAATAATAATAATAATAATAATAATAATAATAATAATAATAATAATAGTAATAATAATAATAATAATAATAATAGTAATAATAATAATAATAATAATAATAATAATAATAATAATAGTAATAGTAATAATAGTAGTAATAATAATAATAATAATAATAATAATAATAATAATAATAATAATAATAATAATAATAATACCCTGTTAGGTTTGTAGGGGTGTCACACTGGAGACATCAGCACAAAAAAGTTTCCAACCAACTCTGTCCTCAGCCATTTGTAAAAAAATTATGCCCAGACCATTCCTTGATGTTATCAATCCAGAATTTTCTCTGCTCTTCTCTCCTCCTTCTACCCACAACAGCTGTAAAGTGTACTGACCATTGAATGATTTATGAAACATTACAAAGCAATCTAAGACATTATATGAATATTAAAATTGCTGAAGAAGAAGAATGGCAGCTATCATGTGGGTGATGCTGGAAACATGTTGTGTTATGACATGAGTGAGGAGTTGAGTGTTTTGGGAGTGGTAGGAAGAGGGAGAAAGAGAGAGAGATTTAGGAGGAATTTGTGGAAAAAAATGGGAATCATCACAGAAGCTATGGTACCAAGTATGTGTTCTGCTGTTCATATTGTCATAAAACTGGAAAGGAGTGTGTACATGTGGGAACATGCTTAGTGTATAGATGTTGATTTTTTTCAGGTTTTCAGTTTTTTTGTTGACTATTTGAATCTAGGCCTATAGTCCCATATAATATAGTGTTTACATGTTTTTTTAATCTAAGGACTCCTGAAAATGTTATACCTAGGAAACTTTCAGAAGCACAGAGAAAACATGCAGCCCAAAAGGACAGAATAAAAAACACACAGATTTATAACTCACATAACAAACATACATAGAGTCAGAGAACAGGCAGTAACTTTCCACAGGACCCATTCTAAAGCTAAGCAGGTCACAACAAACCACAATTTTTAGACTCCACACAGGACACTGCAGACTACAAGCACATCTCCACAAAATTAAGGCTGACAAATTGACCAATGCCCATGTCAAAAGGGTCCCCAGACTCCAGAACAAATTCTGCAGACATGCCCACTCTTCGATGACATGAGAATTAAAATATGGCCCAAAGAGACAGATCTGAAGGTAAAACTGTGGGGCAACCGTGAGGACCTCCTGTGGATGACTGAATTTGTGGAGGCGGCCCACCTTCCTGTATAGACTTATGAGCATAGGAAACTGATCGCAGAAGAAGAAGAAGAAGTATAACTCTAACTATACGTGTCCAAAATTTGGCAGGGGGATCTATTCCAGAATTTTATTTTCTTGTTACAGAAAGCTGATCGTAATCAACTGGAAGGCAAAGTCAATCACACTCTCTTTGACTCCACAACAAGTGAGCTCAATCGCATGATCAAAGACATTCTTGATAAACTGAATGGACATGTGAGTTATTTACTTTCTGCCATGCTTGTTTATAACTTTCTATAGGAATTTAAATAGCCATGTAGGACTGAGCAACATACTTGATTCAATTGTTTGGAGCATCTCTGGGTAGAAGTGAAATAAAAAATGTCAACAGTGATTTTAATTGTGATTTTGTTAGCATTAAAATAATAGTGATTCTTTTTTTCTTTTATTCACCTGGAATATCTGTAGTTTTGTCTCTTCTATACACTTGACTGTGTTGTAACTCTTAGAAGTTCATAGGTTTTTGTTTCAGTGTTGTTTCTCTTGGCCAATGTGTTTGTCTCAATATTTCATATTCAGGGCATTCTTGAGGTATATGCTCTGATGTCTGAGATGCCTGTTTACATGTCACATGACTGCAATCTTGAACTTTGTATACATGTGGCTGCGAAATCGGTTGTGTCTGATTCTGAAGCATAAAATGGCAATTTGTTGCAATCTGTTTTAATTTTGCAGTTGTTTGTGCTTCATGTATATTCCTTGTCAAAAATGATGCTACAGGGAATAGTCAAAGCTTTAAGAAGCAGACAAGGACAAAGAAAAGCATGGACAGAGAACATATGAAACTGGACAGGTGAAAATTGTACCTCACCCGTCTGCATTGCTGAAGATAGAAATTGCAGGACTTGTTGATTGATCTAATGTGGTACCTCCATGACTCTGACAGGTTGTGTATTTATAAATAGATAGATAAGATGGATTGATGGATGGATTAGATAGATGGATGGGTTATATAGATAGAGCATGCAGGCAGACAGATATATTAGATACACAGACAGATAGATAGATTAGATACACAGATAGATAGATAGATTAGATAAATAGATAATCTTGTGCTGGTGTTAGGGAATTTCTGGTTGCTTTGATCATCTGTTCCTTCTTATGGTAAGTTATTGCCACATCTGGTTGATCATCAACAGCTCCCACCTTAGCCAGTCGATCTGCTTTCTTGTTTTCAAGTATTCCATGGTGTCATGATATGTGTATACAAACACAGATATGAGTTCAATATATGTAAGTTTCAGTACTGTATACAATATATGTAAGTTTCAGTACTGTATACAATATATGTAAGTTTCAGTACTGTATACAATATATGTAAGTTTCAGTACTGTATACAATATATGTAAGTTTCAGTACTGTATACAATATATGTAAGTTTCAGTACTGTATACAATATATGTAAGTTTCAGTACTGTATACAATATATGTAAGTTTCAGTACTGTATACAATATATGTAAGTTTCAGTACTGTATACAATATATGTAAGTTTCAGTACTGTATACAATATATGTAAGTTTCAGTACTGTATACAATATATGTAAGTTTCAGTACTGTATACAATATATGTAAGTTTCAGTACTGTATACAATATATGTAAGTTTCAGTACTGTATACAATATATGTAAGTTTCAGTACTGTATACAATATATGTAAGTTTCAGTACTGTATACAATATATGTAAGTTTCAGTACTGTATACAATATATGTAAGTTTCAGTACTGTATACAATATATGTAAGTTTCAGTACTGTATACAATATATGTAAGTTTCAGTACTGTATACAATATATGTAAGTTTCAGTACTGTATACAATATATGTAAGTTTCAGTACTGTATACAATATATGTAAGTTTCAGTACTGTATACAATATATGTAAGTTTCAGTACTGTATACAATATATGTAAGTTTCAGTACTGTATACAATATATGTTAGTTTCAGTACTATATACAATATATGTAAGTTTCAGTACTGTATACAATATATACAAGTTTCAGTACTGTATACAATATATGTAAGTTTCAGTACTGTATACAATATATGTAAGTTTCAGTACTGTATACAATATATGTTAGTTTCAGTACTATATACAATATATGTAAGTTTCAGTACTGTATATAAACACACAGATATGAGTTCAATATATGTAAGTTTCAGTACTGTATACAATATATGTAAGTTTCAGTACTATATACAATATATGTAAGTTTCAGTACTGTATACAATATATCTAAGTTTCAGTACTGTATACAATATATGTAAGTTTCAGTACTATATACAATATATGTAAGTTTCAGTACTGTATACAATATATGCGAGTTTCAGTACTGTATACAATATATGTAAGTTTCAGTACTGTATACAATATATGTAAGTTTCAGTACTGTATACAATATATGTAAGTTTCAGTACTGTATACAATATATGTAAGTTTCAGTACTATATACAATATATGTAAGTTTCAGTACTATATATAAACACACAGATATGAGTTCAATATATGTAAGTTTCAGTACTATATACAATATATGCGAGTTTCAGTACTGTATACAATATATGCGAGTTTCAGTACTGTATACAATATATGTGAGTTTCAGTACCTTAAAAAATATATGTGAATTTCAGTACTGTATACAATATATGTGAGTTTCAGTACTGTATACAATATATGTGAGTTTCAGTACTGTATACAATATATGTGAGTTTCAGTACTGTATACAATATATGTGAGTTTCAGTACTGTATACAATATATGTGAGTTTCAGTACTGTATACAATATATGTGAATTTCAGTACTGTATACAATATAGGTATGTGAGTTTCAGTATTGTGTATAATATAGGCCTATGCAAGTTTCAGTACTGTATACAATATATATGAGTTTCATATATTGGTGTAACCTATATTGTGTGTATTGTATTTTTTGGTCTATATTGTATATTGATGATCACTATTTGTCCCTTCCCACAATTCCATTAAGGATGGTGATTGGAAAACAGCATTAGCAAAAGCAATGGAGGAACTTGATGGTAAACTGAACCGCCATGAGATGAGTAACTTGAAGGAGTGGCTTGAGAAGCAGTTGAAGGCTCTCAACAACAAAATAAAGACCATGGGTCCTGGCTGGCAGTTAGATGATGAAGCCGCAGGAATGAAAAAGTTAGTTTACATATTCTGTAGGCATGCCTATTTATGTAGTCATATAATTGGTAATTAATTTAACACAGTGTCATTCAGCTGAATATGCATGCATATTTATAGCAATAGATTCCTCAGTTCCCCAGCTAAATATTATAATTGTTATTGTAGTATGATTAGATAGGGCACATTTTGTATTTTGCAGCTTGCCATTAGTTAAAATATGTTTTTGGATTTTATTTTCAATCTCTGCAATAGTCACAGTATTGGTGGGTTACATTTCAAAACCATGCAAGTTTTCATTGTTTTACTGTTGAAAGTTATAATTTTTGTGATAATTTTATGACAATGACCCTTGCAGCATGAAGTCCAACAAGAAATATGCTAGAAAATATTTCAAAATTTCAACAGCAGTGTAGTGAAAAGAATAGGGGACAGTACATACATCATAACATGTAATCATGTTTTAAGGATACTAGAGAAGAGATATATTATTTATGTTTTTCAAAAAGAAAATCTCCAGCACCAGCTAAAAAGAGTAATGCTATAACTCTACAACTTGTCAACTCAAATGAAGAACTTATTAACTGTATTAGAAGATGACAATCACAGTTCCTTGGTCATATCATGAGAAGAGGTGGGCTGTAGAGCATCGTAACAACTGGAAATATCGAAGGTAAGAGAGACAGAGGATGACAACATGAGAAAATGTTGGATGGATTGAAAGCCTGGCATGATGCAGAATCATCAGAAACTATATTTAAATGTATAACAAACAGAGGACTGTGGAGAGACATGATCGCCTATGCTGGAAGGCATGGTACCAATGAATGAATGAATGGAGAAGAGATGGGTATCAACCATTAAAATGTTCATCTGCTAAAATATTGCATAAAACAAAAACAAGATTGGATCACTAACAAAATGCAAAAACAGCATGTGATATAATTTTACAAGAAAATAAGAGATAATAATTACAAAAGTTCAAGATCATTTTGCTAAGATTAATTCATTACTGCACCTGTAACCCACATTATCTTTGTGGCAGTCATTATTCACATCAATCATATCACTTCTACATGTCATAATTCACACTGGTTTTAGCATTACGGAAAAATAAATGATAGTGAACTACACCTCTTAGAATCATGTGTTCAAAATTCATAGAAAAAATTATTTGTATCTTAAATGCCAAGATTTGTCTGTAATGTTAAATACTGAATTAACTATTTCATTTCCTCAGACAACTGATACAAAGATTCCACTGCCTGTCCTGTGATAAACCAATAAATGTCATGCCACATTTGTAAGAGAATTTGTTTGTGTCACAAATTGTTTAGTGGTAATACTTTTTAAGTATTTTCTTTCAATTTATTGTTTTAAAATGTTAATCTGCTCTAATGGTTGGGGAAGATAAAAAACAATAAGAAAATGCACTGTTCTACACCTCAAAGAAAGCTGAGAGCATTATGTGATATTTTTTACATCATTTTAGCACAATAGGCCTATATTATGGGACAACATTTATCTTCATTTTTTACTTTTGTGAAGTTTTTACACTATATAACCTGCTTAACTGATTTGAAGTGGAATTTATTTTAGGAATAATTTTAGCACTTGAATGGAATAATATCCAACAAAATAGTACACATGTGCTAGTTAGACTTCAAAAATTATATCCAAATATGAAGTACAACAAATATGTTGATGGACAGACTGACTTGTAAATTTTATGCAATATTAAATCTATAAAGTAAAAAAATATAGGCCGAATCATAGACTAACAACATGTGAAATTAGTAACAACACATTCAACTTTTTAATATCATGTAACAACAATAGGCCTAACTCAAATCATAGATTCCAAGTTATCTTTTTATATTAATGGGTTCAATCACATATCATGTGCCTACCATGCACAAAGTTTTTAATATATCTATGCCAATCAAAATTTTTTAATAGTTTGCGATGTCTTCACCTTGATGGATGCTGCATTGTATGTGCCTTTAGTGACAGATTATTTCATTATTGGTAAATAATCTATGGTTTATTTCAATAAAAACATGGACACAATAGACCGTACTGTACCCTATATTGTTTGTACTGTATCTAGCGAATTTCTGTTATTACATAGGCCCTACATATTTTGTCAACCTAGACCAACAAGTTAGAATGGATTTCCACTGTATAAATTATCCTGCAACTTGCATGAGGATGTACTTGTACAAATAGAGCATTCTTTTTGTGTATTAAGAAAGCAGTGACAACCTACTGATTATATTAATATTGCCTAGAAAATCATTACAGTAAAAAAATGCTGATTTGAGCACTACAGCCTGAATAGGGTATGCTACCAACCTTATACCGCAGAATCCCTCTATAGCGCACCCTTTTATAACAAATTTCCCTATTTAAAAATTTTTTTCAAACTCTCCAATTATATTTATTCTTTATTGTTTGTACACTATATGGTGAATTTATATTATCACATACATATTTCTTAAGTCTGAATCTAGTCATTATAATGGAATTTGACAGATTCCCCACACTTATTCAGTTAGTTTACTTTGTTCAATTACTATGCACATATCATTTTAGTTCCTTGTATTACCGTTGCAGATCTGTGATCTTGTCATGTACATATTTTATTTGCAGACCAATCCCATCAATTCCATCCAACTATGGTCTTCCAAAATTCAATTCTACAAGACCATATATGACTTATGAACTGGATCAGATCAGACAGCATGCTAAAAGGTGTGTCATTTTTTAAGCTTAAACATTGTTTGAGACCATATTTTATAAAAGATTAGTTGAAATTGAATGCATCAGACTACATTTTCATAGAAGTAAGATTTTGTTTTTATGCTAGATACTACATTTATTCAAATATAATCCAAATGTAGCACAGTATTCTCTTTCATTTACAATAATTAATATTGCAGTAATGATCTCAAAAGATTTTATAAATTATTTAGCACACATTATTGCCTAATGTTAGATAACGTTGTTGTGTTAACCCTGCGACAGATGACTCTAAGCTCAGATTGGTTTTAGCCATCTGTGGATTCACAACCATCTAACCTACTGGACTTTTTCTATGCCATGCTCATCTTGCTTGAAAAGGACGATCATCATCAATTTAGTACACAGCTGCCTCGTTCAGCATAGGTCTTGTGTGTTATATTTAGATACAAATTATTGTCTACTTTGTCAGTCTTTGGTGCAAAGATTATAATTAAGTCGTCACATAAATCTATAAAATGTAACAATAAATGTCAACTAATACATGAATTTAATATGAAACAATCCTAAATCTATTACATTTCTGACTAACAGAAGTTTATGTACTTAAACAACTAAAGTAGGACATATAAGCTAAAAGTTCTAAGCAACATATTGTTTTGTATGGCAGTTTTAGCCACCAAATATTAGGCTATGCCTTATTTTGAAAATGTTTCTTTCATTAAAAAAATATATATATTGGCTACAAGTACTGCACAACTCAAATGTATGTGTTGGACCATTGGTGCAAATAAAAACCATGAAACAATGCATTTCCATTCTCTGGACTATATTCTACTAATAGGACCATTATCTTGTGAGATATCCAGATCTACAAGAGTGAGTTTTAAAATTCAGTGGAAGTTTTAGAATGACCAAAAAGAAATTTGACTATAACTGATGGGAGCCACAGTAGCACAATGGTTAGTGCTTTTTCTTCCTATCTGGTGGTATCTAGTTCAACTTGAAGTTCAGACATAATTTGTAGCCCACAGATGGCTGCTTGGTTGACGTAATCTCAAATGAGTACTGGAACAAATCATGAAAAGTAAATGCCCAATAGCCCCAAGTATGATACTGATCACATTAAACTATGTATGCCATTGATCACGGATAAATGTAAACACAAAAAGCTGTATTTTCCATATCCCTCAATGAAATAAAAAGGAACTTTTTTGCTGATGAGGATGACACTATCACATAATTTATTTTTAAATATGTTCACTATGAAAAGACTTCTAGTTTTTTAAGACTCAGGTAAAACAAAATAATTGGTGTCTTTATACAGGAGTAAATTTTAGATATAGTAAATTTCTTATAATGTTATATACAATTTCTTAGCCTTTGAACTACTCAAAAAATATTCATCATATATTGTATCTTAGACTTGTTGCTAATATAAATATATTGTTAGTAATAGCTAGAACTGCAGAAAAACTATAACCTTACAGGCAAAAATTAATGACACAGGGTAAAATTAATAAAGTTTTGCAAATCACTGGAAGCACACATGAAAAGAAGACTCAAATTGATGTTTCATCTTTGCATCTTCAGTTTTTGTACTGTCATCTACTACTCAACTCTTTTTGGCACTTGAGTTTTCATTTATCATTGTGATGTGATTACAGTTAGCGCTGTTCTTTACCTATCATGTGCTTTGTTGTGTTCTTAATAAAAAGCGTTTCTGTTGAAGCATCACATTTTGTTTGTTTTTCTGTGTGCTTCTAGCTATTCAAAACCTTCATTACTCCATTTCTAAAATTTTTGTCAGAACTATATTATCAGTGTCCTATAGGCCTATAGGTCTCAGTAATACTGGTTGACAATGCAATAACCAATAGTCATTAGTTAAATTGTGACCATTGCTTGTGTGTTCTTAGTGTAGTATAGTGGAATCCTGTTATAACAACTTGGTCCGGACCTACAAAATATGTATGTAATAACAGAATTTTTCTATATACAGTACAAATAATAAAGAATAAATATAACTGGGGATTTCAAAAAGTGTTGATATATAAGGAAATATGTTATAAAAGAATGCATTATATAGGGATTCCACTGTATAATCAAAGTTTTCTATTAATTTCCTTCACTATCCAAACTGTATAATAAATGCATTTTTATTTTTCTCTGCACTAATATGTGATCTCTTAGACATGGTGGTTATCCCCTACCCCCACTCTCTGACTCTCATCTAAATCGCTATGGCCAGAATGATGGAAATAAATATCGGTGGGAGTAAGTCAGCACTCTACACATATTTTTTTTTCTATTTTAAGTTCCTTGTTTGGGCATTGTTTATGAGCTTTTCATTGAATAACCAAGACTTGTATGCATTTGATATTACTTGTTTGCTTATTTGTAACATAAATACAAAATTTTGATTAATAATGATATAAAACATATACAATATTTCCTGATATAAAACATATACAATATTTCCTAATTAAGATGTATGCAAATGGGATGCATTATTACAGGCATTAATACAGAATAATGAGAACAGGATTCCATGGATCATGCTGCTTGAAGGAGAAAGATCAGGAATTGTAAAAAGACAATGGAGAACGTGATCACAGTCAAAGAATGACCATCTGCAATAGAAAATCTCTGCACATTATTAACTAGGCTTTCATTCATTCCTTTTAAAATTAATTTTGTGTTTCTGTTGGTCACTATTTATATACTTGGAGTGGTATTTTTAGCATGCGACTCCAAGTACATATACAGTAATGGAAAGTACGATAATAATCAAGAAAAGGAACAAATGAAGGCCTAATTAATTCTGTGCAGAGATCTTCTATTGGAGAATGTCATTGTTAAAGGGCTGCACATCTAAGAAAACTCAAAACAACACATAACAGTTTAAGTAACAGCAATAAAAAAACAGTATTAACAAGATAGTAAGATCAAACAGTGTATTCTGTATAAAGAAAAGACAAACAATTAAACAAAAGATAATTGAGCCCATAATGGCCAGCTTCTGGGTAAACAACCCTGTATGATTCCATGTATGCACATAATGTGGAAGATTCTTTGTGGCTCAGATTCATCTTGTTAGCCACATCCATCATCATCATCATCATAGATTCTATTTCTTATAGCACAACAATAATAATATTGTCTGGAAAGATGGAAAGGAAAGGTAACTGCTACTATTTCTGTTAGAAGTGAAATGAATATTTCCAGTTTTCATAATTCACAGAACTACACCATTATTTAACACTTTTAGATCAAATTTTAGGCACAAATCTTTAATCAGGTATAGGTAAATTGCAACCCATGAGCCAAATTCAGCATGCCAAACCATTTTACTGGCCTACAGCCCATTAGTGTTATTTAAAATATTTCTGTATGCACAAGCCCTAAAATCACAAGTATCAAATTAGAAGTAATCACAGTCAAGCTATAAGCCACATGGCACAGAAAATTATAAAATGTACTCCAACTGACACTGATATCATGATACACATTCTGTAACATTTTTTATCATACCAATTGAACATAGTGTCAGAATTAACTGAGACTTGAGGAGACAGTGTCTATTAGCATCTGCAATAATAAAAATATGAGATGACAAATATTTTGTTTTTCATTGGCAATTTTTTGATCAGGACAGTAAAATTAATTTTTCAATGCATTTTACATTCATATTTTAAAAAGAAAAGTTCTCCACCTCCACTCAACTACTTTATTAAATGTAGCCTTTTAGCAAGATCAAACAGTGCATTCTGTATAAAGAAAAGACAAACAATAAAACAAAAGATCATTGAGCCCATAGTGGCCAGCTTCTGACTAAACAACTCTGTATTTGGCCCATGAGCCCCAACAAGTTTTACCACTCTTTACCTAAAACATTGATTTCATTATTCACTATTATTTTTAATACTTGATGGTTATTTATTTTGACTAATCAGCCTTTTGTGAAAATGTATTTGGCACAACTGCAACACAAAGACCAAAAATGCTCTGTAGTAAAATTGTTAAAATATACTTTAATCTTTCACTTGCCAGCTTGCACATATTTTCTGTACTGGTATTTATACAGAATATAATCAGATCTAATTTAATAAACCCATATGGACTTTTAGTATTTGACAGCACTTAACAGTACATTTAATATAGTAGGCCCCCTAATCATTATACATAATAAAATATGATAACGCAGCAAGCAGGAATTGATCCAAGATGCTGTTTGGTCAAAGACAGAAAACATGTTGACTCAAGTTGTAAGGTGAGTGGGTGCCATCTGAGTGGACATGGTTCAAATCTTGTTTGCTGCATTATGATTGTCCTTTATAAATCTTCAATGCTTCTATATTATTTTATTCATTTTACATAAGCCATGATCATAGATCGTGAAGAAGAGAAGGGAATTAAAGTATTGAAGTACACTGTCATAAATGGAATATGCTCCACTTAATTGTATTAATAATTTATAACATATTAATATTTACATTCAATCTGACCTTAATGGCTAATGGTAGTCATCATTTCTCTATTTTCTTGATTTTAACATTATAATATAAGCTTTTTAAGAGGGAGGAAATGAAATAATACATTTAATAGTTTACAAAATAGACAAATTGTTGTTTTGACCAAAGGTCTTTATAGGACAAACAGAGAACATGTAATACAGGATAAACAGAGAACAAACAACACAGGATAGAGAACAAACATAGAACAAACAATACAAGTTATTTTGTCAAGGAACTAGATTGTAGATATTTAATAACAGAAAAATGAAAGCAGCAGGGAAGGTGTTTTGTTTAATTAACATTCCTCTAGGTATTAGGTATGTTGATTATGCTCTTCACACATCGGATATGTTCATAGGTGCTCAGATCTCCACTTCAGTAAATCCAGATCTTGACTTCAGTAAATCTCTCAGGGTATAATGGCTGATGGTTCCGGTTCTATGTTGGTTCACTACTCTTTTTGAAATCTTTGTTAGATGTTCTCTACGAACCATGCCTATCAGTAAAGATAGGCTATCCTCTATCATTTATCTAGTTGTGATCATTTATCTATGTGCGTTTCTATCACAATAGGTCATTAATACAGTACCAAGTTATTTTAATCTCCATTTATATATCACATATTGTTGTTTTAAATGCTCAGCTCCGTTCAGCAATGCTACTATTCCACAAGAGAACTGACAAACATCTTCTTGTTATATATTTCTGTGCAACACAGAATCATCAGTATCTACAGCTGCATCATTGTCATATCATGATTAGCAGCTGTCGCGTTCTTTATATATTGACATTGATTTCTATCAAATATTAATGACTGACAGGCCCAGTGAAATTAATTTCGCATTTCATTTTTTACTGTTATAAAGTAGGCGTATTGCATTTGATAATTTGGCAAAAGTAAAGAATAAGTCTTCACTGTGCTATAAATAGCACACTGTTTACATTTTTAACTATCTGGCGTCATGGATTTCCCTGGAACATCAATAATACGCAAGGTTGATAAAATGTAAATAAAATGAAACACTCACCTTATTCAGCATTCTCCGCAAGATACACTTTTTCAATTCTAGAAACGAACTCCATGAATATTCCCGCTATTGTATATAATAATAATTTACCCTTTTTCTAAATACTAAAAACCTATTATAATCCTAACCCTAAACACTAACTCTAATGCAATCATTTTCAATAAATAATATATCATTAAATTTATAAAGAAAGTAAGATCACATCTAACAACACGTACCATGCTATAGTATACTACCGTGCATGTCCCTTATATGTTCTTGCTATTGTATATAATAATAATTTACCTTAATTCTAAATACTAAAAACTAATTCTAATCCTAACCCTAAACACTAATTCTAATGCAATCGTGTTCAATAAATATTACTTAATTTTAAATACTAATTATATTCCAAATGCAATCATACAATAGTTCTGTGCATGGCAATCACAATACAAAGGTTAGGAAATACCTAGAAACTAGAACAAAAGTCACAGTGAAGACTTATACTTTACTTGCACCAATAATTTATATTAATCTTTTCGCATCATTTTCTCTTCCATATACAATTTTTATAAACATTTGAATTTTGTAGCTTATTGAGTTATCCATGACACCCTGGTAATTTGTCTCTTTCTCCTTTTAATTTCATAGGATATCATCACTACTAAAAGTTCTTTCCATCTTTAAATTGTGAATGAGTAGTAGTTCCATCTTTTGTAAGCATGTTTATAACTGCTAAAACTATTTAACAATCAAGTGACATTGTGAATTGTTAAGTGCTGTCCTATTTGATCATACAGGCACAACTACAAACAGGGTTATAAGTTTTGCTAATCACTAAACACATAACATACACACATTGACATTTCACTAAAAATGTCTTTAACAAGAGCACATTCACAATACAATACAACTACTCCCTGGTAGTAAGAGCACCACTATTGCCATGCCATTCACCTTCATATATATATAATTATATGGAACTATATATTTTATCATTTTATCATATATTGTTTCTGTTAAAGATTTTAAAATAAGGTTATATTTTTTTTGTAAATATCTTTTCATAACAAATATTCAATATTCAACACTTATGGTAGTTAGTTGTTAGATAATTATCATCATTGCACTCTGGACATGACCATAGATCAGGGGTGGGCAAACCACGGCCCGCGGGCCGCATGCGGCCCGCCTATGGATATTTTGCGGCCCTCAAACGCATTTTAAAATAAATTAACGATCGCTACACATGATTTTTTCCCCATCAATATTACGCAAAAATCCATTGGAATTTTAATTCGACTTTATATCATCCATATTGTAACTATGCAACATAATATTTTTCACATATTTTAAAAATATTTGCAAAACCTTTTATCCATATTAGAAAATATACTGTTGTGTAAGTCTGTTAGAAATTTAATTTATTTCAGAAGTTATCTACATTGTGTAAAACTACCGTTCTTTACAATAAAAATATTTAATTGATTACTTACCGATAATTTTAAACAAAAATATACATAATATTATATGTGGCCCTCCAATAGCTTTACAATTTTCAATGTGGCCCTCCGCACAAACAGTTTGCCCACCCCTGCCATAGATGATCCAACCTCCATGTGAGTGTATCCATCATAAAATTTTGACTAAGAGTTCCAGTTCTTTGTTGATTGCCAAACATACTTATAAACCCAAAAGCAGCACTCATATCTGGCAATGCTGCATTTCAAGTTCAGTTCCTTTATTCTAGACATGGAAAAAGAATCATCATCCTCATTAATTTGATTTATCCTTATTGTATCATATAAGGAGTTGAAAATGTTAACCGGATCCATTGCTCTACCACCTGACACAGTAGTAATGCATGCCAGCTGATCTGCTCTCTCATTCACTTGAACATCTGCATGCCCAAACATGATACATTCCAACTAGGACCTCTACTACCTCAAACCATTGTTCATGAACACAACCTATTCTGATTCAGCTCATCGAGTCACTGAGGATGCAGACATGAGTTGCTAACTGTGTACTCATCTAGTTCGAGGTCTTGGTCACTGCCATAATCTCCATAGTAATTATGGAGGATTGCCTACATTTTTATATTAATACACTGTACAGTAAATCCCATTACAATGAATCAAATTTTAATGAATGTCCCTCTTTAACAACATTTTTCAAAATCTCTGATTATTTTTTACTCTTTGCCTTATTAAAAACAACGCCATTACAACAAATTCATATAAACAAATATCCCCCTATAGTGCACTATTTGAAATTTGTTTTTGGGAAAAAAGGTAGTCTCTTAATTTTAGACTGGTGCATATGTGTTTGAAAAGGTGAACAAAAGACTTCAACACCGTGTGTGGTTGATATATTCACCCAGAAAAGGTGAACAAAAGACTTCAACACCGTGTGTGGGTGGTATATTCACCCAGAAAAGGTGAACAAAAGACTTCAACACCGTGTGTGGGTGGTATATTCACCCAGAAAAGGTGAACAAAAGACTTCAACACCGTGTGTGGTTGATATATTCACCCAGAAAAGGTGAACAAAAGACTTCAACACCGTGTGTGGGTGATATATTCACCCAGAAAAGGTGAACAAAAGACTTCAACACCGTGTGTGGGTGGTATATTCACCCAGAAAAGGTGAACAAAAGACTTCAACACCGTGTGTGGTTGATATATTCACCCAGAAAAGGTGAACAAAAGACTTCAACACCGTGTGTGGGTGATATATTCACCCAGAAAAGGTGAACAAAAGACTTCAACACCGTGTGTGGGTGATATATTCACCCAGAAAAGGTGAACAAAAGACTTCAACACCGTGTGTGGGTGATATATTCACCCAGAAAAGGTGAACAAAAGACTTCAACACCGTGTGTGGTTGATATATTCACCCAGAAAAGGTGAACAAAAGACTTCAACACCGTGTGTGGTTGATATATTCACCCAGAAAAGGTGAACAAAAGACTTCAACACCGTGTGTGGGTGATATATTCACCCAGAAAAGGTGAACAAAAGACTTCAACACCGTGTGTGGGTGATATATTCACCCAGAAAAGGTGAACAAAAGACTTCAACACCGTGTGTGGGTGATATATTCACCCAGAAAAGGTGAACAAAAGACTTCAACACCGTGTGTGGGTGATATATTCACCCAGAAAAGGTGAACAAAAGACTTCAACACCGTGTGTGGTTGATATATTCACCCAGAAAAGGTGAACAAAAGACTTCAACACCGTGTGTGGTTGATATATTCACCCAGAAAAGGTGAACAAAAGACTTCAACACCGTGTGTGGGTGATATATTCACCCAGAAAAGGTGAACAAAAGACTTCAACACCGTGTGTGGGTGATATATTCACCCAGAAAAGGTGAACAAAAGACTTCAACACCGTGTGTGGGTGATATATTCACCCAGAAAAGGTGAACAAAAGACTTCAACACCGTGTGTGGGTGATATATTCACCCAGAAAAGGTGAACAAAAGACTTCAACACCGTGTGTGGTTGATATATTCACCCAGAAAAGGTGAACAAAAGACTTCAACACCGTGTGTGGTTGATATATTCACCCAGAAAAGGTGAACAAAAGACTTCAACACCGTGTGTGGGTGATATATTCACCCAGAAAAGGTGAACAAAAGACTTCAACACCGTGTGTGGGTGATATATTCACCCAGAAAAGGTGAACAAAAGACTTCAACACCGTGTGTGGTTGATATATTCACCCAGAAAAGGTGAACAAAAGACTTCAACACCGTGTGTGGGTGATATATTCACCCAGAAAAGGTGAACAAAAGACTTCAACACCATGTGTGGGTGATATATTCACCCAGAAAAGGTGAACAAAAGACTTCAACACCATGTGTGGGTGATATATTCACCCAGAAAAGGTGAACAAAAGACTTCAACACCGTGTGTGGTTGATATATTCACCCAGAAAAGGTGAACAAAAGACTTCAACACCATGTGTGGTTGATATATTCACCCAGAAAAGGTGAACAAAAGACTTCAACACCGTGTGTGGGTGATATATTCACCCAGAAACAGCATAACACATTTAATGGCAGTACATTTGGACAAAGCCCTGTTCACTACTGTTCAGTATTGTATGGGTATATCCTGAAAAAAAAAATCACTACAACCAAAAAATGCTAGGTTGATGGTTACATCTCGAATAGACTATCTACACAAGGTCTACACTATCAAATTATTTTAAAGGTATCAATTATAGTCTCACTGTTATATCCAAGCCCATCCTTTTAAAGTGAGGCATTTGTCTTTTCCTGTAATTTAATTGGTCCCATTTTGTCAACAGCCAATTCATGGGAAAAGTCAAATTAGAATGATTTCTAATTTAGACCACAGGTCTTACAATGCATGTTCAAATGAAACCTCACTGTGATATTGCTGATGGTCATTTAGTGGCTCACAACAATATGTGCTGAAAATGGGGGGGGGGGGGTGGGGCATGCAGTGTAGATAGGTGACCTAGCATTCCATTCACTTAAGCTAAACACACAATGCTTTCTTTGCTTGTTAAAACCCTGGTGTAGGGGAAACACAATCTATTCTCATTGAAAAAAAAGAAGGGGTTGTCTGAAAGCCTAGGCCATACTGAACATAAATTCCACATCAAGGCCAGCACCGTGCAGTGGTGATAAGCTTAGTTCAGCCATCAGGGGCTGGAAACTAAGACTGGTCAGGCAGTCCCATTCGAGCAGGACCATAGTCCTGCCCAAGTAAGCAGAGTGCTGAAGACGGAGGCATCCAGCCAAAAGGCGCACAGATAATCAGGATGCCATGCACAAAACACAATGGAAACATGTCTGTATCTATAAAAAGTTATGGTGCCTGCCCTGTGGCGGACGTTCAGGCAGGGATGGTGCCAGGCCCTATACCTCGAAAGGGCCCAACCTCAGTTACTGAAAGTCCTTCTCAATTGTCTCGAGGAGCCAGGAGGCAAGGGAATAGAGCTACTGGCCAAACAAACAAACGACCAATAAAAATAATGCACTGGAATGCTGATGGTGTCAACAGTAAAAGAGATGGATACAGCAAAAAAATGGAACTTGAAAATGTCCTCAGTGAAGAACAAGTTAATATATGCTGTATCCAAGAAACACACCTCAACAGCGACATAGCCTTCAAAATCAGAGGCTACCAGTGCTACCGATCTGACAGAAAGGACAGGCGAAAGGGTGGAATTCTGACACTTGTTAAAAACAATATCAGCGCATGTCAGCTGGAAGTATATATGGAAGGGGCAGAATACCAGATGCTCCACCTAAAAACAGACAGTGCAGAATTCCATCTCCTGAACTACTACTGCCCAAATGATAAACCATTGGCACTAGACACAATTCCAGATAAAGAGAGACTTATGGTGTGTGGTGACTTCAACAGCCACTCTCAGAGCTGGGGGCTACGATCATATCGACAAGAGAGGTGAGGAACTTGAGAGCTGGCAGGATGAAAATAATCTCATCCTTATTAACCAGCCAGCAGACTCATCAACCTTCTACTCGAGAGCATGGCACACCACCTCTACACCAGATCTGGCATTCCACTCACCAGGCCTGGAATAGAACATCACACGTGTTGTTGGAAAGCAGCTTGGGGGTAGTGACCACAGACCAGTATTTCTGGAAATCCACAATGAATTTACCAAGGACAGCAGCACGCTCACTAGGTGGAACTATAAGAGGGCAGACTGGAAAATGTACCAGCATTTAACCAGTGTTCTAGCTAAGGACATGAACTTGGACAAAGACATCAATAGTAGGGGCCTACTACATGCTGCTAGTAAAACCATACCCAGGGGGCATGCAAAAACTACAAATCCTACTGGAATAATGAACTGGAAAAGCTGCAAAATGAGATGGAAACATCTAGACAGCAGGCTGAGAACAGACCTAGCCAAGAACATCACAACAAATATCAGCAAACAAAGTCTAAATTTCAAAGAGCCAAGTTACAAGCCAGACGGAGCAGTTGGAAAGAAAAAACAGAGTTGCTGAACCTAGAAAGAGATACTAGGAAATTATGGAAACTTGTAAAACAACTAAATGATGAAGGTACAGGGAGAAATACCAGGATCACACTTTATAAAGATAGAAACATTTTAACAGGTAAACATGCAGCTGATTACTTTGCAGATTCCTTTGCAGAAGACAATAACGTCAAAGTCAGCCCAGACAAACAACAGGAGGTTCGAGAGAACCAGCAAAACATTGGACAAGGTGAACCTATACCTGAAGTCATGGAGGCACCAATCACAATGAGAGAACTGGAGCATGCAATATCCAAATTGAAAATGAAAAAGTCCCCTGGAGCTGATGGAGTGTCCAATGAAATGATTAGAAACCTGGGAATTGCAGCAAGAGCAAAGCTATTGCAGATCTTTAACACAAGCTGGTCCATGGGTAATGTACCACAGGCGTGGAGAGAAGCAATAATGATACCACTCCTCAAATCAGGAAAAGATGGCAACACAGTATCCAACTACAGGCCCATCAGCCTCACAAGCTGTCTATGCAAAACGCATTATCAATCTTAGGATGCAGTGGTACCTTGAAAGTGAAAACCTTCTGGTATCACAGCAAGCAGGTTTCAGACAGTGCTACTCTACTGAAGATCAGGCAACATACCTCTCCCAAGAGATTGAGGATGCCTTCCAAGATAAGAAACTGGTACTAGCAGCATGGATAGACCTCAGAAAAGCATTTGATAAGGTCTGGAAAGAAGGGCTCCTAAAGAAATTACGAAATTGCAGGGTTAGCTCAAGAATGTACTAATGGGTAAAAGCATACCTGCATAATAGAAGAGCCAGGGTACAATTATATGGTCGCAAGAGCAAGAAAGTTCTACTGCATCATGGAGTCCCCCAGGGAGGAGTCCTGTCACCCACACTTTTCTTGGTTTACATCAATGACCTAGTTGCTGAACTACCACATGGGATGAAAGTGGCAATGTATGCTGACGACCTGATGATATGGTGCACGGAAGAACATGCGACAGTGGCCACTAAACAAATACAAAGAGCTATCGATGCTCTAACCTTATGGGCTAATAGATGGTGCATCAGCATTAACACAGATAAGTGCAGCACTACACTCTTTACCCTCTCACCAAAACAACAAGCCGGTCATATAAAAATAGATGGAGAACTCTTGAAAGAAGACAAACAACCCACATACCTCGGAGTTACTTTTGATGATAAACTGACATGGAAGCAACACATAAACAAAGCAACAACAAAAGCCAGGAGGAAGTTAGCTATCCTGAGAAAACTAAGTGGAACCACATGGGAAGCCAGTGGAAATATACTCAGTAAAGTTTACCAGCAAGGCATAAGACCAAACCTGGAATATGGTTCAGCTGCATGGTGTTCTGCATCAAACACCACATTACAAGATCTAGATAAAGTGCAAAACCAGGCACATAGAATAATGTTGGGAGCAATGAAATCAACACCCATAGCAGAGATGCAGAAAATGGGAAGAATGCAAACACTTGGCGAACGCAGAGACACAAAAATACTAATTCAAACAGAAAAGTTCCAGTGTATGCCAAGTCATCCAATGAAGGAAAGATTCCAAAATCTAGCAATGGAGCGACTGAAAAGGAGCAGCTTTATCCATCAAGCTAAACGACTCCGCAGACAACTTACAGACCTACCTGAAGTTGACAGCCCCTTAAGGCCTGTACCAGAACAAACCCTGTGGAGTGTAAGACATGGAATGCCAATATATATTCAGACCCATGTGAAAGGAATACTAAGCGAGGACGAACAGAACAGTGTGCAGCGAAGGACAGTCACCCTCAGTTTCCTGGATGAGGAATATCCACAAGATATATGGGTCAGAGTATACACAGATGGGTCAGCACAGAATGATGTGAGGAATGGAGGTGCAGGTGTATATATAGAATATCCACACAAGCCTAGAGATACCATCAGAACACCAACAGGAAAATTCTGCAATAATTATGATGCTGAAATCCAGGCAATTAGTGTGGCAGCTAAAAAACTGCTGAACTCCAACTCTGACCTATAGCCTGTGGTATTCCTGACAGATGCAAGGTCAGTGCTTCAAGCTCTCCAGTCTGGAAAACTAACAGACTTGAAAAAACTACTTAGTGAATTGTCTTACCAGCATAGGGTAACCATGCAGTGGATACCCTCTCACTGTGGAATACCAGGAAATGAAAAAGCAGACCAACTGGCTAAGGAAGGTGCTGCCGAAGACCAACCAGATATACCAATCCCCTACCATCAGAAAAAACAGATGATCAAGTCAATAAGAAAGCCACAAACACCAACACAAGATGACTATCATATTATGAACAGACCAGAACAAGTTATAATTCTACGTCTCAGAACAGGACACAACCAACTCCACAGTCACATGTATACAAAGTTCAAGATTGGCAACACAGCCATGTGTACATGTGGACAGGCAGCACAGAGTGCCAAACATATACTTCAAGAGTGTTCTGAGTATGAAACGCTGAGGCAGACATATTGGCCAGAGGAAACAACACTGGAATCAAAACTCTATGGGACACTGTATGAACTACAAAAGACAGTGAGTTTTATTAAGGAGAAAGAATTACAGATATAGACATGTTTCAAGTGAACGAAAGAAGAAGAAGAACTTAAATTAAGTCTTGTTCGGTTGAAAAGAAACATGAAATTATGGTGAAAGTACATGTAGGCCCTACATGACAGTAATGAAGGTAACTGGCCACTCCACCTAACAGTTGCTGCGGCTTAGTATATGAAGAGTTATCTTCATCCCTAATTGCAGATTGCTGCCATGGGAACTACTATTACATGTAATTGGCAGTGAGACTGGATTTGTATATTTCTTTCATAAGAAACAAGTTGCTAACTATTGGGAGTTTGAGAATGAACCCAGAAGAAGATCATAATAATTAGTTCCTTTTCTTTATTCATTAAGCCTATATAGGCCTACCTCATTTTCACATAATTACGAATCCAATTTTGACTTCTAACTTCTTATGTCTGCAGCTTACAGTAGTCCTAATATTTTACTTGGTTAGGAATGGGAATTATTAATATCTCTTTAATGCTGTTGTGTAATAGTTATTTTTATTTTCTTTTTAATAACTATTTCAAATTTTTCAATATATGATCTTTACTTCTTGAAAATATGGTTTTGCTTCTTTCAATTGTTTCTCATCTATTCCTAAACTCTAATTTGAGTAACAGTACAAATAATCAAATACTTATGATTAAATTTGTAATAATATTTCAAATGCAGACAAACAGTAGGGCCTATACTAATTACATAAGTTTATATAGGCCCTATAGCTTATTATATTTGTATAAGTTAAAAATATTTAAAAAACAGTTTTTAATGTGAAGTTAAAATGATTCTAACATTAATAAAACTTTTTAAATCAATGAGGAAATACATTTTACTAAAAGTTTAATCTCAATCTTTTACATTCATTTATTTCTATAAATCTGTGATTTCTATAAATCTATCGAATGTGAATGAAACAAATATATTTCTTGCTTTTTACCATTTGACTTTGCTTTCTTAAGAAATGATGTGTTCTTCTCTGTCCTCAGTCTTGGAATGAACCCTGAATATATGGATTACTATGCATCAATCCGTCAATGCGGTGGCAGCCACACACTCACCCATTCACAGAAGAGGTTAACTAAGCAGAACAATATAGGGTAAATTATAACAAATTTACTACAAGCCATATTCACTTTTACAAGACTCATTCATAAGTTTATCTTTCAAATATCCTATGCTTATATTTCATATTATATGCTAATAATTGTGAATGTCAGTTGCTATAAACATATAAACATATAAACATATAAACATATAAACATATAAACATATGACTTATCTATGTGATGTGTCATTTGCAGAACGTTGTCCTCACTGCTACTCTGTAAGACTCACAGTTCTGTGCAAGCTCTCCAGTATCATATTCTGAAGGTCTTCAATATCAAGTGTCAGTCTTGCTCTGTCTTTTGATCTTTTTCCTGGAACCTTTTTTTCCAAAATTAATCTTTCAAAACCATTGTGTTCATTTATATATCCATAATATGTTAACTGGAGTTTTTCTATATTTTTGAGGAACCAGTCTTCTACATTCAGGTCTTTACAAATGTCTGCATTGGATCTTCTTTCTGTTCATGATATTCTTAGGACTTTTCTATGATGATGATGATGAAATAATTCCTTTAGCTGTGAGCAGGTAGCTCTATACATCCCATAGTCTTTCAGGCAAAACCACAGGTGCATCTCAGTTATGTAATTGAGATGACACCCAAACTCATGTAAGGAATAATTGTCTCAAAGGAATAATTGTGTAAGGGAGGTTTATGGATGCATGTTTAGTTCCCAAATGGATGCATTCCAGTGTGTCAGCATCCCAGGATTACTACATCCTGCCAAGAGCACAGAACACACTTCTGGATCAACTATTTCATCATCTTCTGTCAGGTTTGTTTACCCATCCTCAACGGGGATGGCACATCTAGCATTCCACATCATCTAGGAATCTGCCACAAAACTACAAAGATACAATGTCCTCTGGCCTGCATTTTTTTGTTATCCGTGAGGATTATTTGATAGAAGACAAAAGTAATCAATTGAGACAAGAAATGACAATAATTATTTTTTTCACAGGTGACAGGTTGTCAGTCTGTTACCAACCTTCGTTCACTGCCTCCTACTATATACCTGGAAAGAAGACAGTGGCCCTACTCCTTGCACCCTGAACTAGAAGTCCAGACCCCAGTTGCCATATGGGCGGCACAGGCTCTTTCTATAGAATTTTATTTCAAATGCAGATACTTTCTTTTCCATTTTGGATATCATTGCCCACATCTCACAACCATATATTATCACTGAAAAAATATAGCTTCTTAATACAGTTGAATCCCATTATAAAAAATTGGTCAGGACTGGCAGAATATATACGTTATAACTAAGTTTTGTTATATACGTTTCTAACAATTATTAACATAAGTTATGCCCCTTTTAATTATTGTGTGGCTTGTATATTGTTTTCCTATGACGTAATCACTGAGTATCAACTTAAAGAATTGTGTATCAATTTTCTTTAAATCTCCTCCAAGTATAAGTTGTTTCATGTGAAACAGATAAAGAGATCCAGTCTTTCTGCAAATTACTTTCACTGTAATTTTACACTTCTGTGTGAATGTTTTTCAACCAGCCAAGACTTAACTTATGGGCTATTGCCTAGACTTTCACCAAACTCTCTTCCTTTTTTCCAGTAAGGATAGTCCTGAAACAGGAATATTCCTGCTCTTAGCTTGCTGACACTATGTTGATTGCAAGGATCAATCAACGTGTTCACTGCCAAAGATGGATCTGTTGGGCCATTGGAGCAAATAAAATGGTGACATAATGCATTTTTATTCTCTAGACTACATCCTACTGAAAACCTTGTAGGACCATTGTCCTGCTACAAGAGAGACCCAGTGGGAATTTGTGAATGAATGCTGAAGAGAAATGAACATGTTCATATTTGGACTTCCTAATTTTCATTCTCTTCTGCTGATAATTTCCACTTGTAAATGTCGACATAATGTTTCTGCCCTTGAGGATTGTTTGTAGTGTGCTTATTATTTATGTAGTGTGATATTACACATATTTTGTTCCCTGTATATACCTGCTCTTGATTTCAATTTTTGTATCCACTGTCTCTATTAACATTACTTTAGTTTCGAGAGATAAATACTTCATTTTACGACAGTGGCAGAAGCCATAGAAATAGCAAGATTTATTTTTCCAAAAGACTTAGAGTTGTTTTCTAACACCAGAGTTTTAACATGCAAAGCGAGCATTCTGTGTTTACTTCAGCTGTCAGGTGAATGGAACAAGTCATCATTTGCCTATACCAACAACCTCCCTCCCCCCCTCTCATTTTCAGTGTTTAGTTGTGCCTGACCAAATGAACACAAACAATAGCAAGACCTATTGTCACAATAGGAAACATTTGCAAACATAGCAAACATTTGATCACACCTTGTTAGGATAAATTTTTGTTAGGATATTTAACCTGTAGGATAAATTGGAAATCATCCTCTTCACTTGTCACGACTTTTCCTGCGAGTTTCATTGGTTGTTGACACAAGTATATCAAAGTAACGAATTAAATCACGGGTAAAGTTAAATGCCTCACTTTAGAAGGATAGACGTGATAAAGACAACTGGACTGTATAACCGACAAAGGTCACAGTTATGGTAAAACTATGACCTTAGACACACATGTACTGAATGAGGCTTTGCTAAAATACACTATCAATAAATAATGTGTCATGCTGTTTCTGGTTGAATGCCTCACAGGCACAAGATATTGTTGTCTTTTGTGAAACATTTCAAACACATACTGGTCAAAAGTTCACAGCCTGTCTTTTTCCAAGAAACAAATTGTAAACAGTGTGCTATACAATGATATGTTCTTAAATCATGAGTTGTGATAAGTTTTAAAATATTAAAACAAAAAGTTAAAATAATCAGGGATTTTGGAAAGGTTCGTTTAAGAGGGAAATTATTTAAAAAACAGATTCGTTGTAATAGGATTCCACTGCAGTTGTAACTTTATCTTTTTAAAGGACATTGCAATCATTAAATTAATTACCCAGTACTCAATACCCATCAACTTTCAGAAAGATCTTACTATTTTGTGAAATAACCATTATATTCTGTATTTTGATACTAAACACTATCATAATTTTGTATAGCCAGCACTTAAATAAAGGTACTTACATAGAACACAGGATTTAGAAGTTTCACTTGATGACAGCTGACAATCACTATGATAAAACAATAACAACAGTAAGAACAAAAACCTTTACTAAAGGTAAGTACTAAAAGTTGAAACATGCATATTCCAAAAAACCTGAGCATGTTTTGCACAAAATACTCGTACATAAAACATGTACCAACTAAAAAGTCAGTTTATGGGGAAACTCAGTCAATCTATTCATACACTTCTCATTACTTGTTGCACCTGTATGTTGCCACGGTCTAAAAGAAAAGCAAATAGTAATTACATTGTTACCTGCCATGCATGTCATAAGAAATGAGTAAAGAAGTTTTGAGGGTGGGGGTTAGCTGTCCCTACCATAGAGAGTCAAAATGACGAAGAAGTTATTCTGAAGTAGGAAAGGCACAGATATTGCAGTCAAGCTTTAAACCATGATACAAAGGATTCTGTTCTCAGGACCACATCCTGCTAATCTGCAGGAGTTTAAAATGAATGCAGATAAAAGAAGGAAGTACCATACTCGTCTATTTGTTGTGTTTTTTATCATTGCATCATGTGAAAGTGCTTAAATTCAAATAATCAAAATCCTGCTTGTCCACATTTCCAGGCGATAGAGTGCTTTGGCCAGATTTGTTTAATAATTATTTTTTCTCCACAGCTCAAGACTAAAGTTATATTTTGCCATATATGTGTTGCTATTATTTCTATATTTATACAGCAAAAGCGCTAAATAATATTTCTATATTTATACAGCAAAAGCGCTAAATAATTTGATCTTATGTTTGTCATTCAACTTTCTTTTCAGACAACTGCTTCGGGAAGATGAATCGATTGTGCCTCTCCATAAGTTAGTACTACAAATCTTACTCTATTCCTCTCTAGTGTTAGAGATTACTAAAATTAAATGTACTACTCTCATTGTTTTGGTACTGTGTTAGGAGAAAGAAATGGGAATGGGTATTACAAATGTGATAGATTTGTAAATGATAATATAAATGTACAGAATGTAATCAAATATAAATAGTTTACATGTTTCTAGAATTTTTGTAGTGTTAAAAGCCTCATATTTGTTGTTGTGGTCCAAAAGGAAAGTAAATAAAAGTACTATGCCCCATCATGAATGTCATAGAGAAAACTATGGTGTGTTGGATTGGTTACATATCCTGTAGAAAGTGAAAATGTTGTCTTTGTCATGGATACTCTGATTGCCTCGATAATATATGATGTGTCAGGCTGAAAAGTTCTGCTATTGCAGCCAAGCTGTTGCAAACTATGACACCACTCATTCCATTCTCCAGACAGCATTACTTAGTTACTAGGAGTCAGTGAACAAACTCAGAAGATAATAAGCTGTTGCTATGTTACAGTATTTACTATTTTGTGTAAGTTACTGTAATTATTTTGTAAAATAGGTAGATAGATATAGGATTCTGAAGCTGAGAAATAATAATTCAGAATTCATCTCAATATTTTTGTGTGACTTTTTGCATCCAAAAATATTATATTATTTTCAAGTCTTATTAAAATTTAAAAAAATTCATTCTTAAACTGTGGCTGGATCTCTCTAGTAGTAGGATATTCGTCTTACAAGATTTTCAGCAGAATGTAGTCCAAGAAATGGAAATGTATTGTGCTGCCATTTTAATTGTGCCAATAGCCCAACTTATCTGGCTTCAGCATGACATCTAACACGTTCAGTGTTTTACCACTTCCACTGAATGGTGGATGTCTGTAGCCATACTGTTAGTAGGCCATCTATATGAGAGAACTGGTTTCAGTGCTGTATACTGCACACCAACCTGAAAGCTGACTGCAGTCAAGTCTGTTTAACCTTGTGACGCTGAAGATATTGCTATCAACATATCCACAGATGTGCACTAAGTCTTATTTATGGAACCTTAATTTGTCAAGTCTTGTTGCAATTAAAGAAATGATATAAAAAACAAAATATAATATATTCTATATATATATATTCTAATATATTCAAAATTTTATATATTCCTACACAACTTAACAGGAAAATGTGTAGTGACGAAAGTTTAATGTCGTATATTTCATAATTTATTTTCATATAGAGGCCTATTTATTTCTTTTACATAGGTTATCCATGTCTTGTTAATGCTGTGGGGGAATTAATATATATATCAAGTGACATATTCTTTCCAGAATGTTGTCTTCATCGTGGATACTCTAAATGCCTCTCTGTTCCGTGCAAGCAGGCCTGCATTGGCCAAAGACGTGCATACATTCTTCGATGTCGCTGGTCTATCATTTTCTTGGTCTTCCTACTCTTCTCTTGTCTGGCATTCTGCCCTGTAGAATCAGTCTTTCGATACCATCATGTTGCTTTACATGTCTAAAATACTGTTAGTTAGTTAGTCGTCGGATCATCATCATTGCAAACTAAACACATCCATAAATACTGTATATATACTTAAAATACAAAATACATAAATACTTCTTATTGGTGGTATTTAGAAGCCACCCTTCATTTCGTTTCAGTAATTTCAAAATTTCAATATTCTTTTTTCTTTAAATACATAACTTTCACCGTTATTATTATTTACACAACCATTATGAATTTCTAGGCACTTTACTTCCATATGTTTTCTTGTTAATGGTGTGGAGGAATTAATTTATCAATTCCCAAATAATTAATTTGAAATGACTAATTCTCATTCTTATTTGATCATTCATTTAATATCATTTAAATAACAGAGAAGAAGTGGATGTACAAGGTGCTGATGGGCAAATATACAAAGGCAGGTTGGGGACTTCAAGGCTAGAAGCTAAAATTCCAACTAATCTTACTTCGCAGCACACTCATCCTGTGTACATGGAGGTAAATATTCATCTGCTTCAATGATTCAGCAGAATGTGTTTATCTTTCCCTTGACCTAGTGTCATATAGTGATATCTTTATGTGTTTTTAAGCTGTTGCTTTGTTCCTTATAATTTATAACATTCATCCAACCTTGAGAAAGAATGATTTCCTGAAATACAACTAAAACTTAGCAACTGAAGTGATTGTGATTATGAAAGTAATTTTATGATTACAGTGATAAAAAAAAAGGTTTCTATAAAATAAAACATGGTTCATTACAGGAATCAGTGACCACATCATGTGACCTCATTTTAACTTTTTAATATTATGCATACTTTAATACAGCTTTCATGACACGAATGAAAATCGTCATGTCTGCTCCTGGTAGCACAATTCAGTGCACTATGCACTGAGAGCCATCCTGTCACCCACCAGGGCCATTCAAGGTGGGAGGCTCTCAGTGCATAGCATGCAGATCACAGCAGCAGTAATAGCGCCTGTAAAATGCGTCTTATCGATATTTAATTTCATTTAATAATGTAGGAATTTATTCCACTAAAATGTGGCCACTGATTCCTGTAATGTACCAAAAATATTGTTGACATCAGTATCTACCTGCAGTAAAGAATAATAACAACACACATATAATTTGTATCACCATGTGGATCTGAAATATGTAGCACTGTGTGAATCTGAAATATGTAGCACTGTGTGAATCTGAAATATGTAGCACCATGTGGATCTGAAATATGTAGTACCATGTGGATCTGAAATATGTATCACCATGTGGATCTGAAATATATATCACCATGTGGATCTGAAATGTGTATCACCATGTGGATCTGAAATATGTAGTACCATACAGATCTGAAATATGTAGCACCATGTGGATCTGAAATATATAGCACCATGTGGATCTGAAATATTTAGCAATGTGTGGATCTGAAATATGTATCACCATGTGGATCTGAAATATGTAGTACCATACGGATCTGAAATATGTAGCACTGTGTGGATCTGAAATATGTAGCACCATGTGGATCTGAAATATGTAACACTGTGTGAATCTGAAATATGTAGCACCATGTGGATCTGAAATATGTAGTACCATGTGGATCTGAAATATGTATCACCATGTGGATCTGAAATATATATCACCATGTGGATCTGAAATGTGTATCACCATGTGGATCTGAAATATGTAGTACCATACAGATCTGAAATATGTAGCACCATGTGGATCTGAAATATATAGCACCATGTGGATCTGAAATATTTAGCAATGTGTGGATCTGAAATATGTATCACCATGTGGATCTGAAATATGTAGTACCATACGGATCTGAAATATGTAGCACTGTGTGGATCTGAAATATGTAGCACCATGTGGATCTGAAATATGTAGCACTCTGTGGATCTGAAATATGTAGCACCATGCGGATCTGAAATATGTAGCACTGTGTGGATCTGAAATATGTAGCACCATGCGGATTTGAAATATGTAGTATCATGCAGATCTGAAATATGTATCACTGTGAATCTGAAATATGTATCACTGTGTGGATCTGAAATATGGACCCTAAATAAAAATAATAAAAGAACTTGAAAGATTTTGAATTGTGATGCCAATGGTGCATTTGAAGAGTGATCTGAACAAAAAAAATATCACATGAGTAAGTAATGGAAAACATATAGGGAAGCAGACAACTGAAGATATATAAAATACGAGCAGACTTCAATCAATCAATCAATCAATCAATCAATCAAGTGCCATGGCAAATGGTGGGGGCGATCATGTTTCTCCAGAATTTCAGACTGGCTCCTGCAAAGCCGGAGGACAGAATAAATATTTTAAAGAAACTCTTAAGACATCACTATCTCACTTAAAAATAGACACAAACTCATGGGAGAATCTTGCACAAATAGATGTGACTGATGTTGCAAAATCAAGAGTGGTGAAACAGCTGCAGAGAACCTCAGATGCAAAGCTACACACCAAAAATGCGCTAGAATACAAGCAAGAGCTGCTCAATATCCCACATATTCCTCCCACACATGCTCAGAGTTTTTTAGAAAATTATGGGCATGCATAGGACTCAAGGGTGCAATGAACTCTATTATATAAATCATTCCTAATGTTATAAACCTTGAATCATATATAGCAAAATATTGAGAAATTTCCTGACTTTAAATCTTTCATTTAAATTTACTGTCAATTTAGAATGTAGGCCTATAATATCAAATGTAGAATTTTCATTATAAATTCACACAATTACAGTTAAATTGTGCACCTCTGTTATGTGAGAACTTTTTGGGATATAAAGTAATTGACAAATAAATAAATTACAATTGAAGTATAGTGTCCCTAACCTGTAGAGGTCTGTTGCAGCCCGCCTTTGTTGCGGGGACTGTACATAATGACGATGATGATACTGTACTCATTTGCAGATGTTCCTTAGATTGCCAAATGATGTTCTGAGTTATTCAACCAATTTTTTTCAACCAATTTCGAATTTTTGGGTCTCACTTATACAACAAGTGAATTGGGAGCCGCGTTAGCGCTGTGGTTAGCGCACTATTTTCGCATATGAGTGGTCCTGGGTTCATTCCCCAGCTGAGGCGGAAATGTTTTTAGATCGCAACGGCTCCCAGGTCGACCCAGCCTTAAATGGGTACCGGATTAATCTGGGAAGTAAAGACTGCGAGGGAGAGGAGATGGCTACCGCCCTCATTTGCAGAGCCTGTGAAATGTGAGATCGCTAACATCTCACACCCCTACGGCATTAATAAATGCTATGGGTTACTTTCCTTTTTCATACAACAAGCCAGCAATGCTAACAACTAGGACAGTCACCTCTCTTTATCTTGAGCAAGAAAGCAAGTTTAGGTGAGTTAGGACTGAAAGACAAGTAGTTCACCAACTCCTCTACCACATAGAGAGAGAATGCTAACCATTAAACCATCACTGACTGCGAATCCATACATTTTACATAATACAATATAAGGTTTTATAAAAAATAAAATATTCCCTCAACATATTTATACAGATCATTAGTGCAAGCTGTTATTTTGTATGGATGTGAGAGCTGGACATTAAAATGCAGACATGTTGAAGACATTAGTGCAAGCTGTTATTTTGTATGGATGTGAGAGCTGGACATTAAAATGCAGACGTGTTGAAGACATTAGTGCAAGCTGTTATTTTGTATGGATGTGAGAGCTGGACATTAAAATGCAGACGTGTTGAAGACATTAGTGCAAGCTGTTATTTTGTATGGATGTGAGAGCTGGACATTAAAATGCAGACATGTTGAAGACATTAGTGCAAGCTGTTATTTTGTATGGATGTGAGAGCTGGAAATTAAAATGCAGACATGTTGAAGACATTAGTGCAAGCTGTTATTTTGTATGAATGTGAGAGCTGGACATTAAAATGCAGACATGTTGAAGAACGATTAAGACTTTTGAATATTAGTCTAACAGATGTCTATTAAAAATCAATTACCGGTATGTAGAACATAAGACAAATATATTCATTTGACAGCTAACAAACTTGAGGTTATCGAGAACCACTTCTGGGGGTGGGGAAATGGCATAAAGTTGTTTGTTTTGAACATATAATGAAACACAATTCACTTTCTAAATATATTTTTCAAGGAACAGTTGGTGGTTGAAGGAGAAGAGATGAACAGAGAATATCCTGTATTGACTGTGTCAAGGGATGGTCCTGGAATGATTTTTCTTCACTAGTCCTAATGGCTGAGGGAAGAGTTGTTTGGGCTTTTTGTGCTGATGTCTCCAATGTGGCCCTTCTATGACTCTGATGGGTTATTCATCTTATTATTATTATAATCATTTCTGTGATGATATAAATCCTCTTGTTTTTACACATTTCAATTTGACTCATTCCAGCATAGAATACATTCCCCTCAACCATCTGGTCGACCATCATCAGCCAAAGTTTCCCGTCCATCTTCTGCACGACCTGTTTCATCACAGTCTAACCAGCGCTTTAGACCAGGATCTTCTCAAGTCAGAATTGCACAAGTTACGGTTGCTCCAGATGTTAGCCAGGTGAGTTTATCAATAACAAATCTTAATTGTGCCTATCTGTTTATGTGAAATGTCCTTTGCTGAATGTTGTTTTCACTGCCACTCTGTAAGCCTCTCAGTTCTGTGCAATCTGTCCAGCTCCGTCCAATGTCATATATTCAGAAGGTTTTCTTGATCTGCCTCTTGTTCTCTTTCCTGGTTCTTTCCCTCCATGATTAATCTTTCTAAACCATTGTGTCTTTTATATATAAAATATATGCTAGTTTGCAATATTTTAAAGTTTTAAGGAGCCAGTCTTCTATGTTCATGCCTTTAAAGACGTCTGTGTTGGATCTTCTTTCTCTTCATGATATTCTTAGAACATTTCTATAGAATTTCTTGAATTGTTTACATAACATAAATGAAGCAGATTTTATGTTAAAACTACCAATATAAGTTATGAACATTAACATCACGGGCGACCGCAGTTAGCTGCATGGATACAACTATCTAATACTGAGGAGCAATTGGCAGAATAACAAACTTCTCACTACATTAGACATGAACAATTGTGCTGATGGATTTGGAAAGTGTTCATGTGCTTCTTACGTGGAATAATTCAATTAAGCATCTCAATTTCATTATCAAAAGTTCTATGGATATCTCCGGCTAGATAGTCCAGCTCTGTGGCAAAGTGGTACAGAGCTTGTCTGTGACGGCCAAGGTACCAAGTTCGATCCCCACGACAGGCAATTGTGCATCCGGACCATTCATAAAGCAATGGCAACCTACTGAACATATTTATATTGTCTAGAAAATCACTACAGCCAACAAACGCTGGGTTGATAGCTATGTCCTGAATAGGATATGCTACCAATTCTATGGATATAAAATGAAACTCAACTCTCTCACTCAACCAAAAAAAAAGATTTTTCAACAAAATTGGGGAAAAAGAACAATAAAATTAGATTGAGAACTGGTCACAAAAGACCCAAATAACACATTTGGGATTGAGGACACTAAAATATGTCCCTGTAGATAATCTGCAGAAAACAGAACATATTCTGCAGACTGCCCACTTTACCTCCCCAGAAGAGACAATTTTGGCCATCTGAAACAGCTCTCACAAGAAAGTTTTGGAGCTGTGTCTTATGGCTGGTGACCACAGGATAACTAATTGGAAAAATCTATATTTATGCATGTCTCTAACAGAACAGAAAAAAAATAAGTATCATGCAGTAAATTTCATATTCCTAAATGTCATTTTCCAGAAAAATCATTATGCATTTCAGCAGAATACAGTAGAGTTAAATTGAAGTCCTTTTTTTCAATTTTATAAATATGCTACTGAAAAATTTTTTTTAACCCTGATAGTGTATTATTTGTCTTTTTGCTGCTCTCTTATTCTCATTTCATTCAATTTCTAGTATACTACTTAATTCCATATAGTCTTTATCGGGTTTCATTTTGTGTGTGTGTTCCTGTCTTGATAAAGACCTTTTGGTCAAAATGTCAATTTGTTTTATCTTGTATTTACTCTACATAAAAATGTTTATTTAACCCATTTTATATTTTTTCTTACAAATAGTATCTAGTCTTTGTTATGCCATGCTAGCCAGTTTTAGCACATGCCTATTACCAGTACCGGTATATCTAGTTTCAGCTCTTTTCAGTAAGTTTCTCAATTTGTTTTTTTTTCCCTGTAGTTGATATAAGAATATCTGACTTTCAGTGCTTTCTGCTGGTTATATTGTGCTATTAAATTCTAAAATCATTTCTTAAGCTTTTCTTTTCTCTCTCAGCTGCTTTCTGTTTGATTAATTTCTGAAATTTTTACTTTGATGGTTTTATCATAGTATTTCAAACTCTATATTACATAAGTAAATATTTTATCACTATTTAGAGTTAGGCCCCTATCATAGTGCCCAGGGAGCTAGGTTTTGCAGAGTAGTAGATGCTGATGATTCTCTGAAACTGTCAGTTCTTCTATTCACTCATCTAAAAATGGGTGTATCAAGATATTCTGAGTTGCTAAATCTCATCAACTGAGGTACAGTGTAATTTCTCTATAATTAACACTTTCTGGTAGATGGGATACCCTGTGTGCATATTTTTCTTAAGATGTGCTAGATTTAATTGCACAATTTACTTTGTTTAAGGTGATACATTTTAAAAGTAATTCTATAACTAACAATTCTATTTTCTGCTTTCCTAGGCTGGAGATTCAAGAACAGCAACACCAATTCCTCATGATCAAGAGGCTGCACCAAAAAATGTTGCAGAAGAGGATAATCCAGTTTTAGATGAACAAAACCTAGACAATGAGGAAAAAGAGACTGCAGAGTTAGATGAATGAAATAATGTTTTAAATGAGAAATATTTTTTATTTTTTTAATTGAAGGAACCTAATTTATTCTTTGTAATGAACGTGTGCCAGGTGAAAAGGTATTATATAGTTGAACCTGATACTAAACGAAAAAAGATAAACATTATTCTTATGCATTTTAACCTTTTATCTACGGCAAGCGACCACAACAGAGAATTAAGCAGACTCCTGCTTTTAAACTGCTAAATTCTTCTTCATTTTATAGTTACTTATGGCAGGTCATGAAAACCCTTACGAAGATAAAGAGTTAAAATATATTATTTTAGTTCACTGCAAAATTTTCAACCTTGTAATATGGAAACATATGTACAATATAAATTTAACTCATTGACCTTCATATGCACAAAGGCTGTACTGTACATACTTTTCCCCATTCAATATGGAAGATCAGAAATTTATAAACATGTTGTGTGTACCTGTGCAAATTAATCTTTAAACAAAAAAATGGCACAAGACAAGATTATTACCTTACACAAAGCATGAACATACTACTTCACTGGTTGATGTTAATTATATAAAAATTAACATGGTTTTGACCTGTGAACACTAAGGATTAAATAGTGGCAGTAATATTTGCGATCAATATTTTATAAATAATATAAAATGAGCTTATTATTTTTTAATCTAACCTTATTTTTATTTCAGTTTGAACATGGGTATGAGAGGTGACAATTTTATTTTGGTGAAGACTTTTACACATATAACAAGTAAATGCATATCTGCATTCATCTAAATAAAAAATGTTATAATGTGGAACACTCCTTTCAAACATGGGCATGAGTACAAATTGGCTATATCAGAGCTTATGACCATGTAACAACAAGGAAGTTTGCAGTTGAAATGATCCTGTCACCATGACCTTCAAGAGTAAGCCCTATATTTCAAATCATAATGTAAGATTTAGAACTGCTAGATAAATTTAATATACAGGAAAGGTAGAAAACAGGGTGATAAAGATTTGCTAGTCACTGGCAACAAACATGATAACATGAAAATCAATGTTTCGACCAAAAGGACTTTATCAAGATCGCAATCAAAGCATATTACAAACAGAACAGCACTGTTCATGATCACATGACAAAGCTAAATATTAAATCACACCAGATATATACATATGTACATAAATATAAGACAAGGATGCTCTTTCTTCTCATATTTATTTAATACCTACGCGGAAACATAATGAGAAATATAAGAGATGCCCAGGTTCATACAAAGCTTCATCCTCTTGAACATCAAAGGTCAGCAAATACCATAAATTAGATATGCAAATGACACAGCTTTTTTAACAACTAGTAAGGATGATCTGAAACAACTGGTTTTTTTTATGATGAAATACTGAAAAGTGGTATCTTGGGGCTGCATATTTGATGTAAATTCCAGAATTTCAGAATACCAGATTCTAGGAGTTAATGGCAGCACATGATGACAATGGGCAAGAAACATCTCAGATTGTTTAAATCTACTTCAGGTCAGGTCACTCAGAATTTGAGTTCAGAAAATTCATAAAGAAGACTCTGCTCTGGAAAGAATATGTTAATATGAACTAATAGAATTAATATAAACTAATGACTCAAACTATGGAATCATGAAAAGAGTAAACAATCATGAAATCATGATAAGATTAAACAATCATGAAATCATGATAATAGTAAACAATATTTTTGAAAATCTTATAGAAACTGATGAAACAGAGAACCTAGATTTTGTGAATGATTTATGATCAAGAACCAGCATTACTACACAAGGGGCATTTCCATTAATGCTCTGCTTGTCATTTTGTCAGCCATCTAAAAGTAAACTCAGTGTCCCAATTGTTTGGTTGTGGACTCTTCTGGTTTTTTAAGTGAGAATGCACTTCTTTCCCTCTCCCCTGATGATTCCAATTTCTATCATTCTCTGAACATGTATATTGTCCCTTCATTTTGTAGTGTACCCATAACTGCCCTAGTTAACTCAATTAATCGCTATAGCTTTACACACCAGAGGATTATCTCTTTTGTTGCCCCTGACTCCCTCATGACTTGGACAGTAGATACATGTGATACTTTTAGCGTCGTTGAGAAGAGTGACCCACTCCTTTGTGAATAAATTTTCATCACTGTTCAAACATTTCATTTTTCAATGAGCAGTGTGTTTCATCGCTGTCACTTTTCTAGATCTGTTACAGCGTTGTTTCAGAGTTTCTGATTGGTTACACTGTGTTCTAAGCTATCATGGCATAACGGCTATACAGCCAGAGGCAGACCATGTGAAAGATGGATCACAGAAATCAATGAAGCCACAGGAACAAGTTTACAAACAGCACACAAGAATGCCATCTCCAGAGAACTCTTCCACCCCTGACTCCGCAAGGAAAACAAGGGCCACAGCGTATAGATAGGTTCAAAAACTACACACGACTATGAAATTAAAAAAATTAATAATCTAAACTACAGGTTGTAGCATAGATTTTGATCCATGATGGGACAGCCAACTTCAATTCCTAAACCTCCTTAGTTGCCTCTTGTGATGTGAGTGGTGCATAAAGTGTTGCTATACTTTGTTCCCCTTGTGTGAACCGATACACACAGGTGATGCAATTTACTCAACAGAATAATAGTGAATAAATATATGTTACAAATACTAATCACTTCTTCTTCTTCTTCTTTCCTTCCTCTACTAATAAGAAAAAAAATGATAAAAACATTTTATCATTTTTTATTTTGTTGGTCCCTACCTGATTGTTGGATATTCTCTGACTTTTTGATAATTATATATTTGTACTCACTAGACTAGCATTACATCTTCGGAGACTTGTTCACTACTTTTGCCTTCATGAGTATTTGGACATGACAACCACAAGTAGCCACTATCTTTTAAAGTAGGTTCTACATGCTATTATCAATTTTATAGTAAGGTTATTAAAGAGATGGCTTCAATATAGTCTTAGAGAACATTTCAAGACAAAATTCAATTAGCAGTATATAACAGATAATTTTCAGTAATTGATTTATTTGAGATTGCTGTATTGAATGTTTATAATTTATATATATATATATTTACTCTGTAAGGATTTCTTTGTTTTTACAAGATTTTTGTATATGACCGTGAGTCTTTTGTACAGATTTCAACTTGACAGGTATGAGGGTATGAGTTATGGAATTATCTTATTAGTCATTTATAAATTGAGTGATGATGATGGAAATAATCCCTTTAACTGTTAGCAGGTAGCTCAGGTAACTCTTGACAGTCCATATAGATACATGTTAAGTCACAGAATGGAAGTATTCTAGTTGAGCAGTATCCTAGTGTGTAGAATTTACCTTTGGGCCAACTGGTTCATAATTCTTTTGCCAGATCTGTTGACCCATTGACAATGATGGCAAATCTAACATTTCCCACCACCAAGGAGTCTGCAATAAAAGGAAAAGGGCAATGGTGCAATGCCTGCCGGCCTGCATGTCTGTATCATCAAAGGGTACCATTTAATAGCAGACACAAGTTAGAAATTCAGGCAAGACATGCAGTGACAGTGGTGATCCTTACACAGGTGACAGGCTGTCAGCCAATCCCGCAACTTTCTGTAGCCACCTCCTATGACATACCTTGAAAGAAGACACTGACCATATTCTCTGCACTCTGAACTAGATGTCCAGGCCTTGGTTGCCACACAGGCATTATAAACTGAGTGAATACATTATTATTATTTTCCGTTTCAATTTGTGATACATTCTGTTTGCCTCCTTTTTATTCCAAATTTTAACATTGTATTTTAATCTTTAGTTTCAAAGTTGTTATTTGTTTAAAATGAAAAGTTTAATGTGGATAGTAAATATTTATGTTTACTTTTTATTCCTACATTCCTTGAACTTTTTCTTGCATGTTTGGGTTAGATGACTGGTTTAGGGAACTACTTACTGGTAACTGCATGTGCAAAACACTCTTATGGTGATACTTACAGATCTATATTTAGATCTACAGTTTTAAAATATGTTTGTGGAGAGTTCAATATTATGTGTGCAGAGAAAGTCAAATGAGGTCAAGCAACAATGGAGCGGAGAGGAACCATTGGTTAGTGCTCTTTCTTTTGTTTTCTTTTTAAAAAAGCAATGTTCTGTGATATCTTTCTTGTTAATAAATGTTTTAAATTATGTTTGTTTTTAATATAAAAATATGTAATATTTCTTATGTTAAACAAAAATAAAAATAGATTTGTAACAGTATTAAACTTCTTTCTGTCACTGGTAATTGATTTCCAGTTTTATATTTAAATATGCTCTATTTCATTAGGTATGGCGCATTGCAGAAAGGTTAGAGCATTGGTTTCACAACCATGAGATCCAGGGTTCGACTCCCGCGTAAAGACTTGGCTGCGGCTTAGTAAATGAAGAGTTATCTTCATCCCTGACAGCAGGTTGCTGCCATGGGACTTACTGTAACTGGGATTTTTTTCTGTCAAAGGGTAAATTTAAAAACTCACCCTGTAGGCCTAATGATGGTGTGACAGCAAGGGCCTGCAACCTTTATCACAGAAGTCACATGCTTCTCCCTGCAACTCCTTAACAGGAAAAATGTAGTATTAACAGTATTGACAGTTATTTAAAATAAATATAAAATCATTATTATAAATCATTTCTCAAGATATAGGCCCTACTATCTGGTACAGTGCCTATACTAGTACGAATCTTTACTTCAATCTTTACTTTTTTAAATCTTTCCTGCTCTTGTTCTTCATTCTCAAAACTCCTGCTAGTTAATAGGATGATGATGATAAAATAATCTCTTTAACATATGACTTCAGCATGACTTTTAGATTACTTTGATCTATGATAGGAAAGACAACACCATCCCCAGCCTTCTTTTTCACTTCTTATGACATGTATAAAAGATTACTGTGTGGCTATTCTTTGCTTACTTTTTGGGGTCCACAACTCATGGTCTGTTATAATGTCCAATATATTTTTCTTTACATCAATTTTCACCCTTTTTCTGTACTTTGTCATAATATAACTAATGTATTTCTTTTAATGTCTCCTTTGAACAAAGGGCTGGAACTTGCCAACATTCCTTATTTTTGATGACACTTTATAGATATTTTAAGATGTGTAAGTCAAACCCCACATAAATTTGGTGTAAGCCTATATAAGATGGTGATGTTTAAGCTGAATTTTCTCACTAGATCTGGAGTTTTTTGGCCATCTTGGGTGTTAGTGTTTTTTTTGGGTCAAATTTGCTTTAATTTGGGGTTTTTTGAAAATCAGAACCTCAATTTTAGTATTATAAATTTAACCAAACGATGGATTAAACCCTTCCCACACTTGACGATTTTTCAAAAATAAGTTTCCAAAAGTCTAACTGAAATGATGAAATGGAATTGCATACAAAAATGAATGAATGCCTTTTTTAAATTTAAATTTGTTTGGGAGAAAATCCACTTACATTACCAAAGACATATCTCAAATTCTGGCCTTATCTATATGCATTATATAGTCTGGGGTTTTTTCATGGCGATTTAGAGTTATTTCTAAAACAGTGACAAAAGTTATGATGACTGAAGCCTAGAGTGACCAAGTTTGTTAGTGTTTTTTATGTCAGGAGTTTGAGTCTTACTTTCAGATCCAGATTGGTGTTTTTGAGACAATATTTGTTTGATTGGAAAATTTTCCAGAGCATCAAGTACCAGATGTTTATTTGATTCATTGTGGTTGTCAGGATATAACGCCACATGTAGAGTAGTTTTTCTATTCTAGAATAGACATTCCTGTAATATTGGCACATGATGCAGATAGAAGGAATGATTCCTTTGCAATATTTGCGGTAGTGTTATGTTAAGTCATTCGCCTGTTAAACAACAAACCCATGATTTGTATCCATTTGTTATTTGAAATTGAAGTTACTCTCGTGATTCACTCAGCCACCAGGAGTTAAGATATCAGGGCTTATGCTTAGAGAATGTTGAGGAATAGTGCCAATGTTACTGAGAAAGTATGGTAGACACCGCTAGTCAAGAAGTTTCTGGTTAACCACTGACTAGGCAGTGAGCAGTTATTGGGAACTTGTGTGCTATGATGTGGGTTCACAGCTCATATTACCTTGACTGTTTTACAATACAGTACAGAATGCTGAAGCATTCTTCAGCAGATTTCATCAGAGATCATGAAGAGAGATAGCTAAACTCAACATCCTTTATTGTCTCTTATGATATATATGGCAAGCACTGATGTCACAAAGTTTTTGTTTCCCTTTCAGACCATGTTGACACAAAGCTGCCTATAGGAGAAAGTTGTCATAATGTAGAACAATTCATTGTTTCCAGAATATATTTTCCATCATAAATGTGGATCACACTGTTAAATATACCCCAGAAAACCACATCTCTAACTGTTAACTATACCCAAGGCACATCTCTCACTTAATACAATGCATTTGTGTGTTCATAGTTTATTCATACTATGTGACATGTCAAGATTTTTACACACTCATCCGCATCGCTGAGGATAGAAATTGTTGGAGGACTCTATTTGTTGATGCATCCAATGTGGGTCCACTGCCCCTATAACCATGATGGATTATGGGTTTCTGGATAGATTGATGGAGTTCTTTCATAATATGCAATTAATATGCTATGTCAGTGTGTAGATTCTATGTAAAACTGAATATCTGTCATACTTACTTCAATGAACTCAGATTGATTGAATAGAATAGCTTCATTGTATGGTCATGTATATTTTATTGAGTCACTCTGGCTATTATTACTGAGTAAAAATCTTTCATGCAAAGTAATCAGCGAGCTATGGTTTTCTCAATTACTCTATTTCTGCTAGTATTCCCAATGTTTATTTTAGTAGTCATAACTAACAATTCTGTATTTTAACTACTTGCAATGAACTTATTTATTTTCATTTTCTAGCAGTAAAAAATCAGTAGTTTCCTTGACCTCTTTCTCATATTTAGCTAACAATTGATGTAATCAGGAGGTTGCAGTAAAACAAGTACATTATTTTAGTAAATATTGAAGAAAAGTATATAAAAGTGTTAAATAGCAGTTTTACTTTGAACAAAAAACATGATTGATGTTTTGACCAAAAGGTTTTTATTAAGAAAGAGACGAACAAACACATAATGGAATCAGAAAATAAAAGGGAAACTACATGTTTTCTTTCTTTTTGCATTATACCCTTTTATACCTTGCAGCATCAGAGATAGAAGAGTTCTCTGGAAATGGCCTTTTTATGTGCTTTATATATGTTTTCATTAATTTTTTTTATTTCTGTGATCCATATTTTGCATGGTCTGCCCCTGGCCTTGTTTCCATGTCTGTATAGCAATAATATTTGAGAGGCACTATCTGGTGGTTGTCTGTAATCAAGCGAGAACCACTTAATCTGTTGACGTCTGATGTAATCCAGAATTGTCATTGTGTTTGTTAGTCTTCTGACGTTTTCATTTCTGATTCTGTCTCTTACTATTACTCCGAGAATTCTATGTAGACAAGTCATTTCTGTTGTGACAAATTTTCTTTTGTTTTAAATCTTGAGGTTTGACATTGGTAGTATAGTGATGGTATGAAAATCGTTTTATATAGTGTAGTTATGATATCCATGCTCAGATGTTTGTTTTTGAAAATAGGAGATATATTTCCTACGATTTTATATCCTCTCATCTATGTAGGATTTCTTTTGTGTTTTTCTCATTTGATGATATACTGCTTCCAAGATAAGTGAATTCTTTCACCTATGTCAGTTGTTATTCATCAATGAAAATAGTGTTTCTTCCTGTTTTTGCTATTGACATTACCTCTGTTTTTTTCTGTGTTTATCTTCAAGTTGTCCGGCTCTGTGGCGGAGGGGTACAGAGCCCGTCTGTGACAGCCAAGGTACTGAGTTCTATCCCTGCCATAGGCAATTGTTCATCTGGACCATTCAGAAGCACTAGCAAACTACTGAACATATTTATATTGCTTAGAAAATCACTACAGCCAAAAAATGCAGGATTGACAGCCACGTCTTGAATAGAATACCAATTTTAAATTTTATCTTTATGTTAAAATCCCTACGTGTGAGGAGTCTATTTAAATGTTGTTGTAGTAGTTATTCTGATATTGATATTATTAATTGATAATCTGTGCAAAATTAAGTTTACACTGGAGGTTGTTTAGGTTATCTTCTTCATTAGTGTCCACAATTTTACATATACAATCAATATATGTAATGAATAACCAGGGAGATAGAACACACCCTTATCACACTCCAGAGTGTATGTGAAATTTGTCTGCAAGCTGTGCCCTCGTTCTAACTGCACATTGACTACCCGTGTAACTACTCCTGCACAAATTAATTAGGTGTTTGCGGAATACCATATTGTGATTTTCCATAGTTGTTGTCTGTTACTCATTTGAAGGATTTTTCTTGTTCAACTAACGCAATATACAATTCTTTGCTTTTTTCAGTTGTTTTTTTCTGCCAGTTGTTTTAATGTAAAAATGGCATTATGCAGCTCTTCCTTTTTACAGAATTACAGAACTACATGCAACAGTAATAAATAGGCCTAATCATATTTGGTTCATGATTGCTTTAGAGGCCTACAATTCCAACTTTTTATCAAATGTGCGCTGATCCAAAATTTTGTGATGTCACTGACTGTTGAGTTCTAGGTACAAAATGGCTACCATATGTTTTTTAAGCCTAACTGCAACCTATAGAGATGTAGTATGTTTGTTAAGGCATGATTACTGCTGCTGGATACACAGATGTGCGCTCCCCTATGCATGCACCATACACCGAGGGTTTCACCCATGCATCCCTCCTAAATAAATATCTCCTGGTAGTTAATGAGTTTGCCTCTCTTTTGGAGAGGCGTGCCCCTTTCAACCAGCGGACAAAGTCCAATTAGGTTATATCAGGACACACTACCATAAAATATTAGAGGTAACAAAGACCCCATCGATATAAGATAATCTTAAAACAGGATTATAAATATCTCCTTTACCTACTAATTGGTAATTATAGCCAAGGGAAATAACTGCGGAAAAAAAACCAAGGATAAAGATTTGCCAGTCCCTTGTAAATTATTTCGTTTTGATTTTCAAAAAAAAAAAGGTAGGCCCTTTAAGCAAACACGAACCTCATATTTAGCTAGCCAATAGCATAATGACAACTGATTTATATTGTATCTTGTAAACCACAGAGAAATGGTTACTCAGTGGTTAATAAACTGATATCATAGTCGGTATGTTTCATAGTAGGTTTATATCAGTGCACACCAGTCAAGTCCATAGGTGCTCCGATCCTTGTCTCAATAAATGAATCAGAGTATTGCAGCATACAGTTCCTATTTTATGTTGATTTTTCAATCTCTGTCATAGTTTGTTTGCTGTCATTAAATATACTGCTTAAGCCAGAACACAAAACAGGTCTGAGATTACTCATAAAATGGCTATCACATAAAACCTGGGAAAGTAAAGGTGTGATGCAGACAACGTCATCCCTACCGTGCCATTGTTATAGAAAATTATGGAATTTACATCTTGTTCTGTATAAGCTTCAATGGAGAGAAATGAGTGATTAGGCCTATACACTTCCAGCCTACCTGAAAACATAATTTCTGATTTTAGGCCTATGTGAATCTCATGATTTTATCCTTGTATCTGTAACATCTCTAATGTATAGTATAGGTCTATTATAATGTCTATACCTTTGATATTTAACTTTTGCTAATATTTTGCTAATTTGATTGAGGTCTATACTTTTGCAGAAAGATTTGGAGTAGTCTAAACAGTAACATTCTAAACTTTACTGCTAGGGTTTTCTCTGTATTAATGTTTATTATGCTATATGCATTCATTTGTATGAAAATAAATTCTTTAATAAATATGTAGGATTTATTAATTACTTTTAGACTTCACACATTTTAGTGATAATTGTTGGTTTTAAATATTTTTGAAACACATATTAAACAATACAATGCAATGGTGAACTTGTATAAGGTTATAATTACTCTGCAGATTATGCTGAGAAAAAAGAAATGAAAAAGCAGATCTTGAAATTACCCGGTAATGAATTGATAGCTTACAACAAGTTGTGCTTACAGGCTTATACTTACAAGTTGCAAGCTTACAAGTTGGAGCAGTGTTTCCCAACCTTTTTTTTTTAACCATGTGCAACCCAAATCTTTATAAAATTCTGACCCTCCCCCCCCCCCTCCACCCTTACACCATTTTGGGCCCCTGGGCAAAGAAATAGTGTTGGGCCCCTGGGCAAAGAAAGAGTGCTGCCCCCTCCCCCGCAGGAATAAAAATTAATGGTTGATAATATTAAAAAATAATGTATTATTTATTTTATTGTCACTATACTAATTTCAACAAAATTATTGTTAAAACATGCTGTACAGCTGCAACTATAATCAACATTAAACATGAAAAAGAGATTTTATTTACATGTTTTATAGTATTACATATGATATTTACAAAAACAAAACAAAATTTACACACAGACAGATATTTACATATGTTTTTTTAAATAATAATCACCATAACATATTACATCTATTACACAAGGTCAAACAAAGATATTAAATTCGTCATAGAAAAAAATACTTAGATTAGAAAAATTTCAGTACGGTACTTTATTATAGCACACGTTTGCGACATTTCTTTTCAGAAAATTGTTTTATTATCAGCTTGAAGTCAATGGTCTTCAGGATCTTATTTTCTATGCTCATGAGTGAAAGCCAATTCAAACGATGATGTCCCATTGTACTATGAAGCTGATTTTTTATAAGTTTAAGTCTTAAAAAAGAACGTTCTCCTGTACAATTGCTCACCATCATGCACATGAACACTCTGGGTGCAATTTCAATGTTCGGAAAAACAGATTTTAAATTGTCCGAAATTATTTTTCTGAACAGTGCAGGGAGAGTCTCGCAATTTTCATCAAGAGTCATGTAATGCTTGAGATGCTCACATTCATTTAAAAGGTCGTCATAACTCAAGTCCTTGTGGTACGTATTGGCAAGATGTTCGCATTTTTTCTTTAGTGCATCAGAAGTAATGGTTTTTAATTCAATCAAGAAGGAAAGCAGATTTCCAATTTGTGAATACGCCTCTGCACGTCTTGTTAGTTCAATTATTAAAGTGTCCAGAATTGGGAGGAAATTTTCTACCTAAAACTTTTCGGACTTATTTAGAAGTAACCCTTCTCCTGGCCTATCATACCTACTAAAACGCACACTTCGACACTTCGGGTTCGTTCCCGTTTTTTTCCATCACTGTAATCGGCATCTGGACACATACTCCTGGCTTTGAATTCATATTCAGTGAATTTGTCTCTAGTTTTCTGAAGATAGGTTTTCAGCGACTCAAGAAGATTTGTGGCAACTAGGATGTTCACATCCTTTGATTGTAAAACTTAGCTTGTTGTATTCATCCTTTCTAGAATGCCCTTCCAAAGAATTTTAAGAAAGATTGTTTCAAGGTGTTCCATTTTTTGTTGAAACCTTCCGCCTCATGCCTTTTGTCACTTGCTGTTCATTGTCACCTGATATAGAATTCAGTGCATGTTTTATTTTGTCGGAACCCCTACACAAAGCATGAACAGCATCAAAATGTGCTGACCAACGTGTGTCAGACAGACGCTTGACCACAACATCGTTTTCTAAATATGATGTCAATACATTCCAGCGATGAGTAGAACCAGTAAAAAATGTATACAATTATATCATCATGTTTTTTTATTTATAGATTCACTTTTACCAAAACATACCGGGTGTGGGTTTATTTATAGATTCACTTTTACCAAAACATACCGGGTTTGTGTTTATTTATAGATTCACTTTAACCACAAATAATGGATTAGTGGGTAAATAATGCATTTTATTTATCTGAGTCTACATACACTGGTCTGTCTGCTGGAACGGAGCACTTATGGGAATGTCCCGCCTGCTGTGAAGCCAATTTCTAATCAAGAACTAAAATCGACTGGTTCGCAGAAATGCATAGACTTGTACACAGTGGCGTAGAGTGGGTCAATGGCGCCCGGGGCGGAATCATAATTTTCCGCCCTTGTGACATGGAAAAAATATGTCAGTGATTGTGAAAGACTGGACGCAAATAAATTTGCCGCCCTCCCGATGATGCCGCCCGGGGCGGTCCGCACCTCCGCCTCGCTACGCCACTGTTACCGGCCAAGACAAGGACATCAGGGAAAACAGGGTTTTTTTTACCCATCAGCCACATGCATTGCTATTCCGGGCCCAAAATTTCCTTAACTTGTGATAAAGCTTTTTTTTTTTGAAGGGAAAATAATTATAGGGATTAAACCTCAATCTACAGAATGTGGTAAATGACATTCCTGAACATTGGTCCAGGTTCAAGGTTGGAAGTGATTGATAAACTTAAAGGGCCCGATCGCATATACACATAAAATTATGAGATTTTTATAAAATAATACTAAATTTTATACGGGTTTTTCCAAAACCCTACAACATATTCGCACGGGGCCCCTATGCTCATGGGCCTCCGGGCAACAGCCTGACGGGCCTATGCGTTAAGACGGCATTGCCCCTCCCCACCTATGTAAGATAGGGCCCTATAAATATTTTTTTCATATTAAACAATTGAATTATTCCCTAAATGAAACCTAATTACAAGTTGTTCGAATTGCCCCTCTGAAAAATAAAAGTGCACCCTGTTGTGCGTGGACCCCACGTTGGGAAACACTGAGTTAAGTTATAATGATGCGATTGTGTTAACAGATGGATCTGTTGATTGTGTGGGAAATCGAGCTGTAGTTTTATAGCTGTGCAAGTGGTACATCTAGGATGCAATTTGGTATGAAGTTTTGCAGGAGTAAGACTGGAAAACTAAGGGGTAGGATGAGGAGTGTGCTTAATCAACAAAAGAACGGGGACCTTCAGTAGGTGTACACTTTGACATTTTCTGAGGAAGACTGAGTGCCTATGGGTTTGCCCAAAGTGTAAAGATGTCAGCTTATAGTAGATTGCAAAGTGATGAGAAGATACCAGGTTCAATTAATTAGAGCAGTCATGGAAACACTACAAAATTATGAATAGGGTGCTGGAAAAGACAATGTAAATGATCAAAGAATGATAGAAATGGAAGTGACCAGGAGAGAGAGAAGAGAAAGTGCGTTTTCACTGGAAATATCAGCGAAACTCACAATCAACAACTGACTGGGATACTGAGCTTATATACTTTTAGATGGCTGACAGAGCCAACAACTTACTGGGACACTGAGCTTATATACTTTTTTATAGCTGAAGGAAATGCAAACAGAGCATTTATGGGTATATTCGTTGTGTAGTGATGCTGGTTCCTAATCAAGAATCAAACCTCATTAGTCGCCTCTTATGACATGCATGGCCGTAGATAAGTATTTTGTAAGGAAGAGAAGGTTACCTGAAAGAAGATTATTTCTTCGTTTGTGTGGGATTTTTGATGACGCTTTTGATTAAAAACTGTGAACGAGGAAAGTTTTCCGTTTGTGGGAGGTAGCAGTAGGTAGCGGGGAGGTATCGGGGAGGTAGCAGTGATTTTGTGCTCACGGAAGATTCAAATTGCAATTTGTGTGTATTTAAGTGTCATGGCGCCCATACGACATATAATAAACACCATCTTTACTCCAACGTTATGTTACTAGTGCCAGACATAACCCCTGACAAAAACACTCTTGAGAAAGATTACAACATACAAGATGAATGCCTGAGAAAAGCTATGAGCGTCGACAGAAGAGACCGAATGAGAAATAAAGACATCAGAAAGATAGTAAAGACTATATCATGTAAACAATATATAGAGACAACACGTCAACTGGTTCAGACACCTTATGCGAATGGAACTATCACAACCAGCCATCCGGGCATACAACAGCAAAAATATCGGCTACAAAGCAAGAGAAAGATCATAAACAAGATGGGAAGATTCAGAGAATGTTAAAAACCACGGCCTAACCATGACAAGCGGAACAAAGATGACCAAAGACATAAAACTTCAACTCCCCACAACACCTAACAGCATATATGGAAAAGACAATAAATACTTACTTGGGCAGGGCTATGGTCCTGCTCGAATGGGACTGCCCAACCAGTCTTAGTTTCCAGCCCCTGATGGCTGAACTAAGCCCCATCACCTCTGCACGGTGCTGGTCTCGATGGGGATCCACCTTATAAACAAGACGACACGAGCCGGATTCGAACCCGTGACCTCTTGAACACAAGGCGAACAATGGTCAATAGACCATTTCTCCCTGCTATGCAATAGAACTGCTTGAAATTAAGTGATTTCCACAACAAAAAGCCTTTTTTTTTTCCTTTAGGAGTTCTCCGTTTCTTTTTCCCTTTAAACAGTTACATTGATCCAGCACAAACATATTGGAGAAATCAGCGTGAATGATCAACTAATATTCAGGATAATCGATACTGTATAGTTTGACATCGTGGTATGGTAGAATGTCTGCAGTAGAATCTGTACTGCAGATAGAATGTTGTGGAAATCAATGATCGGCTACGCCACCCGGCATGGCACATGATGGTAATGGCTCAGACTGAGTTGAAAGAAATAATCAGTCTATCTATTGTCTCTTGTCTTTCCCAGGTGAATGATTGTTGATCGCATTCACACTTGCCGTTAAGCGTAGGGGTGGAGCTTAAGCTGTCGTTTCAAGGCCAGATGTTTCGCCTTGTTTGCATTTAGTCCATGTTTTTTCAAGGCTATCTTGATGTTTTCTATCCACCGTTTTCTTGGTCTACCTTTGGCTTTACGCCCGGATATTCTTGTATTATATGCTCTTATTGGTATTTGGTTTGGCTTCATTCTCATAAGATGACCGAACCATTTTACTTGCTGTCTCTCAATATGTTCGATACATGATATTATACCAACTCTTTTCCTAATTTCTTCATTTCTTATTTTATCTAGTTTGGTAACCATTGCAGCTTTTCTCAGACACTTCATTTCACATGTGACAATTTTTCTTTGCTGCGAAGCTGTTAAAGACCATGTTTGACATTGGTAGCACAGTGTTGGTATACAAATTGTAGATATTATTTGTTTTTTAATTTCCATCTTGATCTTTGGATGAAGAAGTAATGGTGAAAGTTGGTAAGTCACTGTGTTTGCTTTCTGGCACCTTGTTTCTATTTGTCTGTCTAGTCTTCCATCTTTGAAAAAGATGCTGCCTAGATAACCTATTGGAGAAAGCAGCACCTTATTTGTGCTGTTTTCAGTGAGAGTAAAAAATACAAGCGTAAAACTTAATATAAATACCCTCAGTCTCCTAGGTACGGATCTGTGGCGGAGCTCTACATAGCACACCTCATACAGCCAAGGTATCAGGTTCGAACCCTACCGCAGGTAACTGTCCAAACCGTTGTGAAAGCAATGACAACTTATTGAACATAAATATACTGCCTAGAAAATAACTACAGCCAAAATGTGCTGGTTTGATCGCTGTGTCCTGAATAGATGTCAAATATATATGAGGGTCAGAGTATATACAAATGAGCCAGTGCGAACAGATTAAGGAATGGAGAAGCAGGCATACACAATATAGAGAGAAAGTACCCCACAAGAAATACAATCAGGGCATCACAATGTGACGATGCAGAAATTCAGGAAGTCAAGGTTGCAACCGAAAAACTATTGAAAACTACAGCCTGTAATATTGCTGAAAGATGCAAGTTCATCACTCCAAGCGTTTTCGTTCCGAAAACCGCTAGACCTGAAAATGAAAGTGACCAAACTAAGAAGTCAGCGCGAGGTACACATGCTGTGAATAATATTACGCTCTGGGAAGTAGAAAGTAGATCGTATAGCTAGGGTGCTGCTGTTGATCAACCAGATGTGCCGATAATATGCCCCCTTAAGGAGAAACAAGTAATAACAGCATTCACAAAACTACCAAGACAAAATGATTACCAAATTATGAGCAGATCATAACACGTTTCCATTGTACGGCCAAAACAGGACACAGCCGATTCTACAGTCCCGTGTATGCAAAGTTATCAAGAACCACTTTTGATGTAACGAGACACGACTTGCTTTCTAAAATTATTTTGCAAGGAACAGTCGGGGGTAGAAATAGAAGAGGACAGAGACAACCCAGAATTGATACTATCAAGAAATAGTCTGGGGGTGTTTTTTTTTTACACTTCTCCGAATGTCTGAAGATAAAGGTGTTTGGAGAGCTTTTTATGCTGACATCAACGGTGTGACATACGTACAGCATTGACGGGTTATGTGTCTTATAATAATAATTATTATTATAATAAAGATAATAATAATAATAATAAGACACATAACCCGTAATTCTTCATAACCGTAAGACACACAGTTCTTCTTCGTATTATTTATATAGTTCTGATGTGCTATATAACTCCTATACTAACATATGAATGCGAGTGCGAGCCTTGGACAATAAACAAACTGTAAAGTGGAAAATTAGAGGCATAGAGATGTGGTTCTATAGTAGAATGCTGAGAATACCATGGACTGCCACAAAAACTAATGTAGAGGTATTGAAAGACTCAAATGGGAAACGGACCTTAATCAATAATATAAGAAAAAGGCAATTTTTTTCCGCAACTTCATGAGATAGGGAGGTTTAAAGAACATAGTCACAACATGCAAGATTGAAGGCAACAGAGACAGAGGGCGACATGATAAAATATTAGCCATTTTGACAACTTGGCACGGCAGGGAAGCAACAGCGATCTTGATACATAATACTGGAGACAGATAGCTGTTGAGAGCCATGATCGCCTACGTCAGCCGGCATGGCACCTGATTTATTATTATTATAATTGTTATTATTATTATTATTATTATTATTACTGTTATTATTAAATGCAAAGTTCAAGATTGGCAATACAGCCGTATCTGCATGTGAATAGGCAGCTCAGACTGCAAAGCATATTCACTAAGAACTTCCCAAATAAGAGGTGTTTCGACAAAGATCCACGGCGGTACAAGTCCTCTGGGCAGAACTAATTAGAACTTAATTTGTTACGTTTTTTTATTATCGTTGTGTTTTTTCGTTGGTCACTATTTATATACTTGTAATCGCATGCCAAATTAGCTAAGGACTGCAAGTATATAAATATGACAAACCAAAATCTCGACAATAGTGAAAAACGTAACGAATGATGTCCTAATTAATTTTGTACAGAAGTCTTATAAATACCGTCGAAGGTTACAGGCAAACACACTGGTCTAGAGAAATAACACTGGGAGAAAAACTATACTGAATTTTGTGTGAACTACAAAACACATTCAAGTTTATAGAAGAAACAAAATTTCGAATGAGGGCCGTAGATACAAATTTTGTAAACAAGTGGGTTGCCTAAAAAAACGTTCCTTTAAGAGGAACCACCCCATCATCACCCTTACTTTTAGCAAAGCTGCATCTATGAGCCTAATTTGATCACATGGATCAGGTTACGGTGAACTTCTATGCTCCAGTACATTTACATTAGTATCTGGAGCCTGACGGATATTGCGTAGAAGTGTATTTTATTCACTTGTGCATGTCACCAGTGAAACCGAATCCCTCGTCAATTATACAGTTATGTAGACTCACTCGAATAATCCTCCGAAAGTAACTCTATCTGACTTTCTCCTTGATTTTCGTTGGATGTCGACAAACAGTATACACAACCTGACCAAGGCTAAGGTTGTGCAACTGAAACAGTAGCACAAAGTATTAACAATATCCATTAAGCCACACGACACATTGCGGTTGTTAGTGAGTCAACGTAAACAATAGCACAATAAAATATAACTTGTACAGCTCATAGCACGGCAGAATAGAACAGCTTTTACAGTTCATAACACATTGCACCACAATACAAAATAAATGTTACCACTCACAGCACAATACACACTATTACCACTCATAGTACAATACACACTAGTACCACTCATATAATAATACAAAATAATCTTCCCACTCATAGCACAATACACACTATTACCACTTATAGCACAATACACACTATTATCACTCATAGCACACTACACACTATTATCACTCATAGCACAATACACACTATTATCACTCATAGCACAATACACACTTTTACCAATCATAGAGAATACACAATAGCACCATTCATAACATAGTGAAAAATAACTATTACCATTCATAGCACAATACAAATTAACTATTGCCACTCATGCCACAATACACATTAATTATTACCACTCAGAGCAATACACATTAATTGTTACCACTCAGAACAATACACATTAATTGTTACCACTCAGAACAATACACATTAATTGTTACAATTCATAGCACAATAAACATTAATTGTTACCACTCACAGCACAATACACACTAGTATCACTCATAGCACAATGCACATTAACTGTTGCCACTTACAGCACAATACACATTAATTAGTACCACTCATAGAACAATACACATTAATTGCTACCACTCAGAACAATACACATTAATTGTTATCACTCATAGCACAATACACATTAATTGTTACCACTCATAGAACAACACACATTAATTGTTACCACTCATAGAACAATACACATTAATTGTTACCACTCTTAGAACAATACACATTAATTGTTACCACTCAGAACAATACACATTAATTGTTACTACTTATATAACAATACACATTAATTGTTACCACTCATAGCACAATACACACTAGTGCCACTCATAGCACAATACAACATAACAACTTTTACTATTAATAACACAATGGAAAATAGCAAATCTACATTAGCTACCAATTCTATCCATTGAAAAACAAGGAGGGGCTTTGAAAGGGTTATCGTTTTTCCTGGAACTGGTCCTTTCAAGATTAGACTTTTAAAAGAATTTTATTTTTCAAACACTAATGATTTTATATAAAGAAAACACACACTACATACATCTTAAATCTTTGCATAGATAATTTTATGAACAGAAGCGAGTGTGTTGTAGAATTAAACGGTGCAAAGATAATTATAATGGAAGGTTAATGTTGAACATTAAAAGAATGACAGTTTGTTACATAGACCGTGGATGGCGACATCTGCAGCCAACATATCAATATGAACCATAAATATCTACATTTTGTCTTGCTTAAAGGGAGTTCAGCGATGTTTCTTTTACAAACGTCACGTGGTAAGTTTGTATTCCAGCTGTGAGCAAAATAGCAACCTGGAGTAAATAATTGTGCATCCATAACCCATATTTAGCACTGTGCACCGACATCTAAGTGTTAATGAATAGTGTAACAAGTTCATGAAATGAGATGACTTGTGTCCCTAGACAAAGATTCCAGTAGGATGTAGTCTCTCGTCAATACAGTCATGTAGACACAACAGGAAACATCCTCCAAAAGTGACGATAATTGACATTTCCAGCGATTTTCATAGGTTACTTTGTATGGAACCCTATGTTTGGGAATATATATGTTCTATATAGGTCCACACTCTTTGGGTAGACATACAATCATGGGAAAAAATAAAATAGCGTCATTTTAGGAGGATCAAACACGATGTATTGTAGTGCATTTCTATATTCTAGTGAGCATATTGTATTGTATATGTATATTGTATTGTAATGTAAATTTAACAAAATATAGTTGATTCTTGGCCGTGATACAGAGCTTCGTGCACTGGCCGAGATCCGCAAGGTAATTACTCTCATGATATTTCATCTGATACACCGCACAAGACGGACATGTCGGGCCATTGGCGCAGATAAAACGGTGACACAACGTATTTCCATTCTCTGGACTACATCCTGCTGGATATTTAGTAGGAGTATTGTCCTGCCAGAGATCCAGCAGGAGTTTGAGAATGAACGCTGAAGAAGAAGAATTTCAGCTGATACAATGGTTGACATAGGAAACACCCACTACCACCGAGCTTTGTAAAACCGACGTAGACGCCGTAAGAGGAAAAAAGTAGACCGGGGGCCAGACGGCAACAACTTAAGTGTGACATGCTGGGCCGCAGTCACATTCGCATCCTTTACTGGAACTGCTCGAGCGTCAACAAACGAAGGACCTCTCTCGATAAGTTGATATACAGCGTGGACACAATGGCTTTTCAAGAAACTAACCTTGGGCAGGCACGATTTCAGCCACGTTATTTACATCCTTCTACAATCGGATTCACCTTGGGCAGGCACGATTTCAGCCACGGGATTTACATCCTTCTACAATCGGATTCACCTTGGGCAGGCACGATTTCAGCCACGGGATTTACATCCTTCTACAATCGGATTCACCTTGGGCAGGCACGATTTCAGCCACGGGATTTACATCCTTCTACAATCGGATTCACCTTGGGCAGGCACGATTTCAGCCACGTTATTTACATCCTTCTACAATCGGATTCACCTTGGGCAGGCACGATTTCAGCCACGGGATTTACATCCTTCTACAATCGGATTCACCTTGGGCAGGCACGATTTCAGCCACGGGATTTACAGCTTTCTACAATCGGATTCACCTTGGGCAGGCACGATTTCAGCCACGGGATTTACAGCTTTCTACAATCGGATTCACCTTGGTTATGCAATCCTGGCATGTAGCAGTATAATGGCTTTCGTGATGGACATGCCTCGGTTGAACTGCATCGAATTGCAAGTTCACGCTGTTAGAATACAAGCGCCGGTACGTATGGTCATTGCAAACCTATACGCTAGCAATAATGGCAAGATAGACAAAACGATGTGGGAAAGCTTACTCGAGCAAGATGAGAATCACATTGTTTTTTTGGGAGACTTCAATGCCAGAGGAAAACAGTTTGGAAATGACATTACCAGCAAGCAAGGGGAAGACCTCCAGGACGCGTTGGTAACTACAAATCTTATGTGTCTCAATTATGGTACAGAAACTAGGACTGCCAGCCGATCTGGAGACACTGACAGAGTATAGACCTGGCACTGGTTTCCATCGGTTTCCACTGTATTTGGCACTTCTAGGCAGGTAGAATATGCTAGGGAATCACGGCAATAATGACTACCCATGCACCATCCTGATCAAGAAGCACAACCATGAGAAGCGCGCCACATACCTTCCAGTATGACAACTCGGGTCTTGACACGATAAGCAAAATTAGGTGCAGCAAACTGCAGGTCAAGGGTCCAAAGCACATGAGCTGAACAAGTTACCATGGTGGAATAATGACATAGAAGAAACATGGAGAAACAAACGGTTGGCCGTCAAGGCGTGGAAGAAAACACGCACTCCGACTGCGCACCATCCAATAATTTAATGGCATTGAAGCAGACAGTAGACGACACTATGTTACTTTTCAAGACAAGTGATCAGTAAGCCAAAGAAAAAGGTGGAATGAATTCTGCAAGCAGACCAGTTCAGGCAAATTCCTTAAGATGTTTTGGCGTTTCCACTGGAGCGTAATGGGAATGTCCAAAGATACGGTATGCCTGATTTTTAATCCACTGGTTTGACATGGCATAAATCGGACGAAAATAAGGGAAATGCCTTCATTTAACAGACAAAAACAACATAGATGTCAGGTGGAAGATTATCACCATCTCTATCTGGTCTATGTACAGAGACTGAGTGGGATGAGATTATACAAATAGCTGAGGCCGCCCAGACCACACTCAAATGTTCGTGGAACACTGCCCCATGTCCTACCGGTATACGATATAAGGACTTCATCATCCTTATGGAAAGTGACATAAACGACCAGGTTCGTGACTTTAACGAAAGCATCAAAAAAGGTACTATCAAGGAAGAATGGCTCTCTCGGGTGCTGTTGTTTTACATCTAAACCTATAACAATACTCCCAGGTCTTCCGAAGGGATCTTCCCTGTCACCCGTATTATTCAATATATACACCGTGGCAATCAGACAGCAACAGCTCGACGGAGAGGTAGAACAATGTCTTTTGTGGACGATATTCTAGTATACAGACATGGAAGGGCTAGAACAGAAACTGTTGGATAACTGCAGAATGATCTAGACCGTATCGCCTCCTGGTGTTATGATTCAGGGACACTGATCAACCAAAATAAGGCAGCGGTGATATGGTGCTCTCTTAACAATCACATCGTAAAGTCTGTGACACTGACGGTGGAGATGAGAGGGTACAATGTAATCAGGACTTCATTCTTACAATATCTGGGCGTAGTCTGTGCTTTCGGGAACACGTTAACATATTATCGCACAGGCCAGCAAAGGACTTTCAGTTTTGAGAGTAATGGCAGCGGCTGATACTAAACAATCACAGCTCGTAATCTTATATGAGGCTCTTGTCCTCCCTATCATTGAATATGCAGGCGCCACTATCACCGCCAGTCACACACAGATTGATAGGCTGGAGAGAATTCAAAATGAAGCGATGCGGATCATCCTTTGTTGCATACGGGATACACCATGTGTGGCTATGAGATTTCTCCTTGATTTTCCGAGCATATCTCACAGAATTAATATGTGGGATGACCAAGCATATCTCAGGGTGACTTCTGACATAGACCAGACGGTATATGTAGACGGTGAATTCCCTCGTGTGAAGGGAAGCAGGCTCAAGGGAGGCAAATCATAGATTGGTCGTGCCGAGGATAAACAGATTTGCGCCCCAGAAGGTATAACTCCTGGCCAGGAATGGATACTTATTCATATGGTCTTTCAAGAATCAGTCAAGACCTTCATTACACTTAATAGAAAGCGCAGGGACACATCCCTGTGAGCATGGATGCTGAGGTCAACGCTCTCATCTGCGAGCATGTCGATAACACAGATGTTGTGATTTACAAGGACGGATCGGTCATCCATCACCACCGAATCGCATGGGCTTTTACTGTCAGATCACACGGAAGAACTGTGCACGAAGCCAGTGGAGCCTTTACCGCAACAACGAGAAGTCTCATAATGTAAGTACTTGCCGTAACGCATGCATATAATTGGCTGGAATCGCAAGCCTATTTCAATGCGTGCATACTAAGTGACTCAATGAACATAATTCAGAAAGTCAAAATAGGTCATGTACAAAGGGGATGGTGAAGTCATTGGAGAGAGCTAGAATGCGGGGATGACTAAGGAAATTAACCCTTATCTTTTTCTCCGGACACGCGGGCATGGAGGGAAACGAACGGGTCGAACACAATAACAGATGGTCAGTCTATGTATCGAGCGGGTATTGTCATTGTTTTTCGTGAATCCGCACGATCAGATGATTTTTAGATGATTGGGCATGAGTCAATATCGAGAATGAGCGAATAGGGAGTGAAGATAGGCGTGGCCCGTAGAAACCACGTGACAAAGATGTCAAAAACAGCCGTGAACCAACATAGAACCAGAACCATCAGCGGTTATACCCTGAGAGATTTACTGAAGCGGAGATCTGTGCACATATGGACATGTCCTGTGTGCGAGGAGGATAAACAAACTAATATGTTCAGAGGTATATACTTGTGTCCGGTCGTGGTTGAGGTAAGGTCTTTCCAAAGAATGTCGGGAAGACGCTGAACTATCAATCGTTTATCGTATGGAGCAATAAAACATATACTTGACTTGTTTTGAATTGCCTGAACTATCAATCGCTTATCGTATGAAGCAATCAACCATACACTTGTCTTGTTTTGAATTGCCTGTAGTATCAATTGCCTGTACCAATTGAGGCGAAAATCTTTTTCAGATCGCAACGGCTCCCGGGTCGACCCAGCTTTAAAATGGGTATTGGATTAATCCGGGAAGTAAAAACTGCGAGGAGATGGGTACCGCCCTCATTTGCAGAGCCACTGAAATGAGAGATCGCTGACATCTCACACCCACTACGGCATTAATAAATGTTATGGGTTACTTTACTTACTGCTAACTATCAATCGTTTATCGTATGAAGCCATCAACCATATACTTGCCTTACTGTGAATTTGACTGAACTAATGTTTCTCTTCTCTAATGCAGTGCCGGATTTACCTATAAGCTAAACAAGTTATAGCTTAGCCACCCCCCCCCAACAATGTGGGGGGGGGGTCCCAAGTTTATTTACAATTACACTATCTATATATTCTTAATCGTTAAAGGGCCCCATATCTCAAATAGCTTAGGGTCCCATATCTCAAATAGCTTAGGGCCCTATCAAGTCTAAATCCGGCTCTGCTCTAATGTTTATAATTACTATTGTATCTCTATTCTAATGTTTCTAATTGAAAATGTTTCTCTATGCTAATGTTTATAATTGTAAATGATTCTCTATGCTAATGTTTATAATTGTAAATGTTTCTCTATACTAATGTTTATAATTGTAAATGTTTATCTATTCACTACTTGGTAAAATACTGTACGGTAAATATGTTTGCACAGCTCTGTGTCGTAGGGGTTCAGAGCTCGTCTGTGATGGCTTAGGTACAGTGTTAAAACGCCACTGCAAGCAATTATGGATCCGGGCCGTTCAGAAAGCAATAGTAAACTACTAAACGTATTTATATTTCCCAGAAAGTCACTAGAGTCAAAAAAAAAATTTTCTTTATGTGTGCACCCTGAATAGGATAAGCTACCATTTTTTATTTTCAATTATATTTAGCTTTGCCGATCGTGAACCAATCGATCAGTCTGATCTGCGCTCTTTCATAATTATGAACCCGACATGCACAAGTTGATTATGATTACAGTAGTAACTCAGAAATAATAATGGAGATAGTATCAAGTTACTGTCTCGAGAACATTAATAAAGCATAAAGAGTCTATATGAGGCCAAGCTCTCTTGTGTATCATGTCAATTGGTCTAAAGTTTAGCATTACACTGATCAACATCAAATCTGCCGTCTATGTTGTTTTTGTTTTTTTTACAGATTTAGGATAATTTTATTGTGCTGAATAAAAAAATAACATTGGTTTGGCTCAATCAGGTCAGCTTTTTTTTTATCTAGCACCGCATGATGTTTTTTTTTATAGGTGGGTCATATTCCATGTCAACTCAATCAGTAAAACGATAATTGATTTCCACACATTTGATCAAAAGTATGTTTTTTTCCTCTTTAAAAGGACAAATGATATAGAAAGCAAGTATTTTATTGTCACATGTATGGATATCATCATCATCATCATCAGGTGCCATGCCGGCTGATGCAGGCGGTCATGGCTCTCCACAGCTCTCTGTCCACAGTATTATGTATCAAAATCGTTGTTGTTTCCTTGCCGTGCCAGGTTGTCAAACTGTCTAATATTTTCTCACGTTGTCGCCCTCTGTCTCTGGTGCCTTCAATCTTGTCTGTTGTGACTATGTTCTCTAAACCGGCCTGTCTCATGAAGTGGCCAAAAAATGAAGATTGCCTTTTTCTTATATTATTGATTAAGGTCCGTTTCGCATTTAACTCTTTCAACACCTCTACATTAGTTTTTCTAGTATTTTGGTATAAAACTTGGTGACCAGGATAAAGATTAGGCTTCTCACATGGTGTGCAAGTCATGCACTTAATACCTGCGTCAGTAGATTAAAGGCAAGAAGAGCAGTCTGAAATTTGGAATACCCATGGTATGGAGGGAGCCCACAAACTATGTCTCTGACTGCTATTTATGCGCTATTTATGTGACTGGAACCTTTAGAAAAAATTGAAATGTTATCAAGTATCCAGATCTTGAATCAGTACGTCGTCATGTAGCTCACTCTGATGAATGTCCAGTACCTGTCTATGCAGAACTCCCTGACATCAGTGATGAAGGATCTTCCAGTGTTCTAGAACGTCAAGAGGATTATAAAGAAGAAGATGATTTTAGCAATGTTCTCCACATTCTTTTTACCAAAATGAGCTTATCGATCTTGTTCGTGATCTCAATTTGTCGAAGTCCTCAGCTGAGCTCCTGGCATCCAGATTAAAAGAAAAGAACTTCTTGTCTGACAGTACACGCATCACTTTTTATCGTAACAGGCATCAAGAGTTCCTCCATTTTTTCTTTGAAGGGAAGGACTTTGTGTACTGTACAGATATTGTTCACCTTCTTCAGAAGCTTGGAGTGCAACATTATGAACCCAGAGATTGGAGACTGTTTATCGACAGCTGCAGGAGATCACTAAAATGTGTTCTGCTTCACAATGGCAATCAGTTTGCTTCTGTACCCCTTGCTCACTTGACTACACCGAAGGAGAAGTATGAAGCGGTGAAGTATGTGCTAGACAAAGTTTCTTATTATCAGCACGAATGGTATATTTGTGTTGACTTGAAGATGGTGAATTTTCTATTGGGACAACTATTGAGATATCCTATTGAGAGACTTTACAAAATACCCCTGCTTTCTGTGCATGTGGGAGAGTAGGGACATGTCTCAGCAGAATTGGTGCCGGGTAGATCAATGAACATCGTCAACAATCCTCTGGTAGATAGAAACAAGATACTATTCCCATCGCTGCATATGAAGCTTGGCTTGATTAAACAGTTCACCAAAGCCCCGGACAAGGATGGTGGCTGCTTCACTTACCTGTGTCACGCTTTTCCAGGATTAACCATAGAGATGTTGAAAGGTGGTATTTTATGGTTCTCAAGGTCATCAGAGATTCTGAGTTGGAAAAATCAATGAACAAATTGGAATTGGAAGCGTGGAAGGCATTTGTTCTGGTTGTAAAGAAATTTGTGGTCAACACCAAAGCTAGTAACTATGACGAAGTTTTCAACAATATGCTGACTGCTTTAAAAAACCATGGATGCAACATGAGCATAAAAATGCATTATTTATTCTCGCATATGAATCGGTTTCCCGAGAATCTTGGATCAATGAGTGACGAGCAGGGAGAGAGGTTCCACCAGGACATAAAAGAGATGGAGACCAGGTATCAAGTACGTTGGGATGCAAAATGATTACTTATTACTGCTGGACTCTGAAGAGAGACATCCCTGCTGCTGAGCAGTCGAGAAAGTCGAAGAAATTGAAGTTTATGTTTTGAATTTTGCTCAGTGATGACATAATTTACATGTCCTTACCTTTTTTCAATGTCTTCTCTTCATTTATATAATTCCATGTTTGTAACATTTAATAAATACATTCTGTTAAATACTTTTTATGTGAGAAATGTTACACATAAATCAACTACTAATATCAGCAAAATTTAATTATGAATAGAAGGCTATAGTCAGAGAATAGAATTTAAGAAAATTAATTTAGAAAAAAAACCTGACCTGATTGAGAAAAATGGATGTCATTTTTGGCTTCAGTGGTGCAAAATGCTTCTAATTCAGTTAAAAATTTAGGGACAAATCTACTTGATTTTTTTAAAAACTAGTGTTATCAGTTCTTAGAAACCGTACGCAACACTTGCTTTCGTTTGTACTGTCTTGGCAGGATCTTAAAATTATGTTATTCATGGAAATACTATCCGTTGGATTAGTTTTGGTTTATAAAGAGTATCTTGTATGGCGAGGTGCGTTCGTTTCAACTACGTAGTCTAATTTGTATTTAAAACAGATTTTGATTGTCAAAAGTAAATAATATCCTGGTTCAAGGATTCTTTTCACCAGGACCTCTGAATTATTATTATAAATGGGTAATTTAAAAAAAAATAAATTAGTATCTCATATGGCGAGGAACGCTACTTTCAACCGCTAACGTTAATCCAGTTTGGTTGTATCAGAGGTTTTTACCACACAAAAATAATGTAGGCTGTTTTTCGAAAAATCTCAACCTCCCCTGTATAATGTTATAGGATAGATCGCAAATCATAACATCCTCTTATGGTCCACGCAGTTTGATGTTGGTTCCTGTCTGTCCTACCATCGCAAGCACTGCAAATCATTTCCAAGACCAATGTGTATATATATATATTATACCTTCATCATGAGTTAAGGTTGTGAGAGTAGGACACTTGCTACAAACATGGATAGTATAATGTTGGACACTTGCTACAAACATGGATAGTATAATGTTGGACACTTGCTACAAACATGGATAGTATAATGTTGGACACTTACTACAAACATGGATAGTATAATGTTGGACACTTACTACAAACATGGATAGTATAATGATGGACACTTACTACAAACATGGATAGTATAATGTTGGACACTTACTACAAACATGGATAGTATAATGTTGGACACTTACTACAAACATGGATAGTATAATGTTGAACACTTACTACAAACATGGATAGTATAATGTTGGACACTTGCTACAAACATGGATAGTATAATGTTGGACACTTACTACAAACATGGATAGTATAATGTTGAACACTTGCTACAAACATGGATAGTATAATGTTGAACACTTACTACAAACATGGATAGTATAATGTTGAACACTTACTACAAACATGGATAGTATAATGTTGAACACTTACTACAAACATGGATAGTATAATGTTGAACACTTACTACAAACATGGATAGTATAATGTTGAACACTTACTACAAACATGGATAGTATAATGTTGGACACTTGCTACAAACATGGATAGTATAATGTTGAACACTTACTACAAACATGGATAGTATAATGTTGGACACTTGCTACAAACATGGATAGTATAATGTTGAACAATTACTACAAACATGGATAGTATAATGTTGAACACTTATTACAAACATGGATAGTATAATGTTGGACACTTACTACAAACATGGATAGTATAATGTTGGACACTTACTACAAACATGGATAGTATAATGTTGAACACTTACTACAAACATGGATAGTATAATGTTGAACACTTACTACAAACATGGATAGTATAATGTTGGACACTTACTACAAACATGGATAGTATAATGTTGGACACTTACTACAAACATGGATAGTATAATGTTGAACACTTACTACAAACATGGATAGTATAATGTTGGACACTTGCTACAAACATGGATAGTATAATGTTGGACACTTGCTACAAACATGGATAGTATAATGTTGGACACTTGCTACAAACATGGATAGTATAATGTTGGACACTTGCTACAAACATGGATAGAATAATGTTGGACACTTGCTACAAACATGTATAGTATAATGTTGGACACTTGCTACAAACATGGATAGTATAATGTTGGACACTTGCTACAAACATGGATAGAATAATGTTGGACACTTGCTACAAACATGTATAGTATAATGTTGGACACTTACTACAAACATGGATAGTATAATGTTGGACACTTACTACAAACATGGATAGTATAATGTTGGACACTTGCTACAAACATGGATAGTATAATGTTGAACACTTACTACAAACATGGATAGTATAATGTTGGACACTTACTACAAACATGGATAGTATAATGTTGGACACTTGCTACAAACATGGATAGTATAATGTTGGACACTTACTACAAACATGGATAGTATAATGTTGGACACTTACTACAAACATGGATAGTATAATGTTGGACACTTGCTACAAACATGGATAGTATAATGTTGGACACTTACTACAAACATGGATAGTATAATGTTGGACACTTGCTACAAACATGGATAGTATAATGTTGGACACTTACTACAAACATGGATAGTATAATGTTGGACACTTGCTACAAACATGGATAGTATAATGTTGGACACTTGCTAAAAACATGGATAGTATAATGTTGGACACTTGCTACAAACATGGATAGTATAATGTTGAACGCTTACTACAAACATGGATAGTATAATGTTGGACACTTGCTACAGACATGGATAGTATAATGTTGGACACTTGCTACAAACATGGATAGTATAATGTTGGACACTTGCTACAAACATGGATAGTATAATGTTGGACACTTGCTACAAACATGGATAGTATAATGTTGGACACTTACTACAAACATGGATAGTATAATGTTGGACACTTGCTACAAACATGGATAGTATAATGTTGGACACTTGCTACAAACATGGATAGTATAATGTTGGACACTTGCTACAAACATGGATAGTATAATGTTGGACACTTGCTACAAACATGGATAGTATAATGTTGGACACTTGCTACAAACATGGATAGTATAATGTTGGACACTTGCTACAAACATGGATAGTATAATGTTGGACACTTGCTACAAACATGGATAGTATAATGTTGGACACTTGCTACAAACATGGATAGTATAATGTTGGACACGTGCTACAAACATGGATAGTATAATGTTGGACACTTGCTACAAACATGGATAGTATAATGTTGGACACTTACTACAAACATGGATAGTATAATGTTGGACACTTGCTACAAACATGGATAGTATAATGTTGGACACTTACTACAAACATGGATAGTATAATGTTGGACACTTACTACAAACATGGATAGTATAATGTTGGACACTTGCTACAAACATGGATAGTATAATGTTGAACACTTGCTACAAACATGGATAGTATAATGTTGGACACTTGCTACAAACATGGATAGTATAATGTTGAACGCTTACTACAAACATGGATAGTATAATGTTGGACACTTGCTACAAACATGGATAGTATAATGTTGAACACTTGCTACAAACATGGATAGTATAATGTTGAACACTTGCTACAAACATGGATAGTATAATGTTGAACGCTTACTACAAACATGGATAGTATAATGTTGAACGCTTACTACAAACATGGATTGTATAATGTTGAACGCTTACTACAAACATGGATAGTATAATGTTGAACGCTTACTACAAACATGGATAGTATAATGTTAAACGCTTACTACAAACATGGATAGTATAATGTTGAACGCTTACTACAAACATGGATAGTATAATGTTGGACACTTGCTACAAACATGGATAGAACAATGTTGAACGCTTACTACAAACATGGATAGAACAATGTTGAACACTTACTACAAACATGGATAGAACAATGTTGGACACTTGCTACAAACATGTATAGAATAATGTTGGACACTTGCTACAAACATGGATAGTATAATGTTGGACACTTGCTACAAACATGGATAGAACAATGTTGAACGCTTACTACAAACATGGATAGAACAATGTTGAACGCTTACTACAAACATGGATATAAATAACAATGTTGGACACTTACTACAAACATGGATAGAACATTGTTGGACACTCGCTACAAACATGATAGAACAATGTTGAACGCTTACTACAAACATGGATAGAACAATGTTGGACACTTGCTACAAACATGGATAGTATAATGTTGGACACTTGCTACAAACATGGATAGAACAATGTTGGACACTTGCTACAAACATGGATAGAACAATGTTGGACACTTGCTACAAACATGGATAGTATAATGTTGGACACTTGCTACAAACATGGATAGTATAATGTTGGACACTCGCTACAAACATGGATAGTATAATGTTGAACGCTTACTACAAACATGGATAGTATAATGTTGGACACTTGCTACAAACATGGATAGAACAATGTTGAACGCTTACTACAAACATGGATAGAACAATGTTGAACACTTACTACAAACATGGATAGAACAATGTTGGACACTTGCTACAAACATGTATAGAATAATGTTGGACACTTGCTACAAACATGGATAGTATAATGTTGGACACTTGCTACAAACATGGATAGAACAATGTTGAACGCTTACTACAAACATGGATAGAACAATGTTGAACGCTTACTACAAACATGGATATAAATAACAATGTTGGACACTTACTACAAACATGGATAGAACATTGTTGGACACTCGCTACAAACATGATAGAACAATGTTGAACGCTTACTACAAACATGGATAGAACAATGTTGGACACTTGCTACAAACATGGATAGTATAATGTTGGACACTTGCTACAAACATGGATAGAACAATGTTGGACACTTGCTACAAACATGGATAGAACAATGTTGGACACTTGCTACAAACATGGATAGAACAATGTTGGACACTTGCTACAAACATGGATAGTATAATGTTGGACACTTGCTACAAACATGGATAGTATAATGTTGGACACTCGCTACAAACATGGATAGTATAATGTTGAACGCTTACTACAAACATGGATAGTATAATGTTGAACGCTTACTACAAACATGGATAGTATAATGTTGGACACTTGCTACAAACATGGATAGAACAATGTTGAACGCTTACTACAAACATGGATAGAACAATGTTGAACACTTACTACAAACATGGATAGAACAATGTTGGACACTTGCTACAAACATGTATAGAATAATGTTGGACACTTGCTACAAACATGGATAGTATAATGTTGGACACTTGCTACAAACATGGATAGAACAATGTTGAACGCTTACTACAAACATGGATAGAACAATGTTGAACGCTTACTACAAACATGGATATAAATAACAATGTTGGACACTTACTACAAACATGGATAGAACATTGTTGGACACTCGCTACAAACATGATAGAACAATGTTGAACGCTTACTACAAACATGGATAGAACAATGTTGGACACTTGCTACAAACATGGATAGTATAATGTTGGACACTTGCTACAAACATGGATAGAACAATGTTGAACGCTTACTACAAACATGGATAGAACAATGTTGAACGCTTACTACAAACATGGATAGAACAATGTTGGACACTTACTACAAACATAGATATAAATAACAATGTTGGACACTTACTACAAAGATGGATAGAACATTGTTGGACACTCGCTACAAACATGATAGAACAATGTTGAACGCTTACTACAAACATGGATAGAACAATGTTGGACACTTACTACAAACATGGATATAAATAACAATGTTGGACACTTACTACAAACATGGATAGAACATTGTTGGACACTCGCTACAAACATGATAGAACAATGTTGAACGCTTACTACAAACATGGATAGAACAATGTTGGACACTTACTACAAACATGGATATAAATAACAATGTTGGACACTTACTACAAACATGGATAGAACATTGTTGGACACTTACTACAAACATTGATAAACTAATACAGTCCTTCAAGCGTTATAGCCGAATGCTGCACATTTCCTAAAGACACACGCACACCCACACCCACACACCCCCCCACCAATACCCCCACCCCACGCCCACCCCACGCCCACCCCACGCCCACCCCACGCCCACGCATACACTCACGCACACACACACCACACCACACACACACAGAGAGAGAGAAAGAGAGAGGGAAATGTCTACGCAAGAAATAAAGTAGAGGCTTGCAGAGTCACAAACACTAGTGTTTTTCATTGTGATAAGATGGTATGAACATTTAAGACGACATGAAAACTTACAATTAAAAAAACACGAATTATAGCAATAATTTGAAGCAGACACTGAATATTTTAGTGCATATGATGAGAAAAACAAAACTTGAACATTTAGTAACCACCGGAAAGTTCAAGGAGAGAATAGGAAGACAAAGAGAGAAATTTCTGGATAGGTTGCCACTGTGGCACAAAAAGATTTCACTGGCTGAACTTATTAACAACACAAGCAACAGAGAGTTGTGGAGAAGCATAGTAGCCTATGCCACATGGCATGGCACTTGATTGAGACTATCCCAGAATGCAACATCAAGGTGAATGGCTCAACAATAAAACATGTTATCCAATTTAAATACATGGGGAACCTTTTTTAAATCAGATGGAACAAATACATCAGAAAACGAAATAGAATATGACAGGCAAAAGTAGCTGTTCATAAAATGAAAAGCCACTTGTGCAACATGACAATCAATAAAACGAAGACAACGATTTATTAAAGGCTACACAGAGCCATAACATCAGTAATTAAGTATTATTGCCACTGATTACAAATATAACTAATAAATAGCATACTTATCAAATATAATGTCAATTAAAAATCGCAAAAAACAAAAGTATAAGGTTTTTTTCCCAATAGTCACCTTTATCAAGAAGCAACATCGAACTAGAAATAAACACACAATGCGATAACACAATGAGATAGTCTTACAGCCACATTTCATTGTATTTTAAGTAAAAAAAACGCAATTATGTTTAGCTATAGGCCTAAGCAATATAAGTAAAAAAAATATGTCAATAATACATTTTTTCCGTTAAGAAGTTGCAGGTGTATCAGTAATCTGTTAGTTCGCTAGATGCATAAGAACAATATGATTCTGTTCTCTTGTGCCATGACCAGGTTCAAATGTCATTAGATTTCTTCTTTCTTGGTGCGTGATGTATCAGTGACTGATACTGACGTATAGGAGGGAAAGCATCAACATCTGTAGCAGTTCACCGACATCTGTGGTGTTTCAGTTTGTCCCCAGCGGACAGTAGTACATTCATTTGATATGATACACATAGAAGGTCCAACTCTGTACTCTAAACATAACACAATAGTTTATTTATAAGTCACAATATTACGATGGCAATAACAATAATCTGTCCAGACATATCGTCCATTGTAAGTCACACGTCGAGACTGCATATAACTATATTCTACTGTGTCTTCTATAGACTCTATCTAGGTGTGGAAACATGCGTGCATGCGTGCGTGTGTGTGTGTAAGAGAGAGAGAGAGAGAGAGAGAGAGAGAGAGAGAGAATTACTGATATCAATCTAGGCCAAGCGCTCTGAATATATATATAAATATCTTCATTATAATCAGTCTGCAACATGACTTGGTTTGAGTAAGGACCTCTGAACAGAAAATAAACAAGACTTCATTCGTGACGTTTTTGATTATTGCAAAAAAGTTTATTGGTCACTATTTGTATACTTAGAGTCGAATGTTTAATAAAAAAATAAAAAAAATGCCAACCAGCGGAAATTCACGAAAATAATCAAACATCAGCCTTTTAAGTCATGTTTACTTTCTGTACACAGGTCTTTACTGCCGACGTTCTCGCCTGTATACAAGCTAAACGTCGTCATGCCTATTCATACTGTTTCTTTTCTTTTGCTCAAGTACTTGTTCATCTTTCACATATTTGAACCTTTTTTTTTTTATGTCACGGTCGTGGATAAGACTATGCAAACTTTGCTAAATAGAAAATATGGAGGTGATGTTTTTGTAAATTTCTAAAATAATTTGTGATTATTTTAAGAATTCTCTCTCTCTCTCTCTCTCTCTCTCTCTCTCTCTCTCTCTCTTCCCCCCCCCCCCCCATTTTTTTGAAAAAGCATCAATGTCACTGACTGTACTAAACTTTGTTCTTGTGTATTTCTATTTTCACATAGGGCTCTATATTTTCAAAGCTGCTGAATTCAAGTACTGCTTTTACAAATCTCATTGAAACTTCTTTCCTAGTATCACCGTCTCGGCTACTGCAACCTCCTAGATATGAGAAGTACCTGCTGCCTCTAAATGTTGTAAATATGATGATGATGCTGATGGTGGTGGTGGTAATTATGATGATAAAAAGACCCATAAACCGTCAGGGATGCAGTACTGGAGCACAAGAAAAACCATTCAAATAACTATGTCTACGGTCATTCTGATGAATGTAGACAAATCCTTAATCTTGTTAATCCAGGATTCCTTTTTGTCTGCCTTTTCTCGTTTTACCTTCAACATTTACTTGCAAAATATATTTAGAAAGTGTGTCGTGCCTCGTTTCATGTTCAAGCCAAACTACTGCCACCCATAGAGGTCAACTGCTTGAAGCGGAGATGGGGGTTTAGTCCAGCCAACATAGACTGAAAACTAAAATTGGCCTGGTCATCTCTGACAACGAGCAGGACTGTCCTGCTCAAGCAATTATTGGTAATGAAGTCGGAGATACCAGGTCGAGAGGCACATCGACAACCATGGTATCACGCAACACGACTAGATAACAGTTCTTCACAACCACTGACAAAAGTGGCTTTTCATTTTTTGTCACAACCACTAACAAAAGTGGCTTTTCATTTTTTGTCACAACCACTGACAAAAGTGGCATTTCATTTTCTTCACAACCACTGACAAAAGTGGCTCTTCATCTTCTTCACAACCACTGACAAAAGTGGCTCTTCATCTTCTTCACAACCACTGACAAAAGTGGCTCTTTATTTTCTTCACACCCACTAACAAAAGTGGCTTTTCATTTTTTGTCACAACCACTGACAAAAGTGGCTCTTCATCTTCTTCCCAACCACTGACAAAAGTGGCATTTCATTTTCTTCACAACCACTGACAAAAGTGGCTCTTCATCTTCTTCACAACCACTGACAAAAGTGGCATTTCATTTTCTTCACAACCACCGACAAAAGTGGCTCTTTATCTTCTTCACAACCACTGACAAAAGTGGCTTTTCATTTTTTGTCACAACCACTGACAAAAGTGGCATTTCATTTTCTTCACAACCACTGATAAAAGTGGCTCTTCATCTTCTTCACAACCACTGACAAAAGTGGCATTTCATTTTCTTCACAACCACTGACAAAAGTGGCTCTTCATCTTCTTCACAACCACTGACTAAAGTGGCTCTTCATCTTCTTCCCAACCACTGACAAAAGTGGCATTTCATTTTCTTCACAACCACTGACTAAAGTGGCTCTTCATCTTCTTCACAACCACCGACAAAAGTGGCTCTTTATCTTCTTCACAACCACTGACAAAAAGTGGCTCTTCAATTTCTTCACAACCACTGACAAATGTGGCTTTTCATTTTCTTCACAACCACTGACAAAAGTGTCTCTTCATTTTCTTCACAAAAACTGACAAAAGTGGCTTTTCATTTTCTTCACAACCACTGACAAAGTGGCTTTTCATTTTTTCCCAACCACTGACAAAAGTGGCTATTCAATTTCTTCACAACCACTGACAAAAGTGGCATTTCATTTTCTTCACAACCACTGACTAAAGTGGCTCTTCATCTTCTTCACAACCACCGACAAAAGTGGCTTTTCATTTTCTTCACAACCACTGACAAAGTGGCTTTTCATTTTTTCCCAACCACTGACAAAAGTGGCTATTCAATTTCTTCACAACCACTGACAAAAGTGGCTCTTCATTTTCTTCACAAAAACTGACAAAAGTGGCTTTTCATTTTCTTCACAACCACTGACAAAGTGGCTTTTCATTTTTTCCCAACCACTGACAAAAGTGGCTATTCAATTTCTTCACAACCACTGACAAAAGTGGCTCTTCATTTTCTTCACAACCACTGACAAAAGTGGCTCTTTATCTTCTTCGACCGTCATTCTCACACTCCCACTTGTTCTCTCTTGTAGCAGGACAATGATTCTACTAGATTTCCAGCAGGGTGTAATCCAGAGAATGGAAAGGCGTTGTGTCAGTGGGAAAAGTGCTTCTTGATTACTTGCATGTTTAATTTATTGCTTGCATTTTAAGAGACAAAATGAAATCAAATCGACGTTTCTACCACTGAAAACCTGCACTTTCGTTTCAATCACGTGGGAAAATCTAAGTGTCTCGAATAGAATGAACACAATAACAGGAGTCATCATTAAGTACCGTCTCCGCAACGAAGGTTGGCTGCAACGGATCTCCAACATCCCCTCTCTTGTCTTGGTGGTGCATTATGCTAGACTGTAACCTGTCTATCGTGTGATGTTACTCTCCCACTTGTATCTCTGCCTACCTCTTGCTCGCCTCCCTTTGACGTTTCCCTCAAGTAAGGTCTTCAATAAGAGGAGTAGCTCTTTATTATTTTTGAGCACCATTGCCACTTTGCGAGCGAGACATTGATGGGAATTTTGTGTGACAGTTCAAAGGAGAAAAAGTTATGTAGCATAGAGTTCACAAGTTGTAATTACTCCTCCCATACTGCGCCCATTAAAATAATATTTGACACACAGGTATAAACTCTGTAATAATGTTTATGAATACTTGAGCTGGAGACATAATGACATCATTATTGATTTTAGAACGATATTAGACATTACCGGTGCACGACCAAAAATTAATGTTAATCAAGAGGATGGGCTCAATGGTTTCCAACGTACGTCTGGAATGAACACATGAATAGTATTTTACGTTTCCTCCAACTTTATTCATTCTACATAGTGTTATATTATACTGTACTATACTATACTAGTTAGTTAGTTAGTCGTTGGATCATCGTCACTGCAGTCCGGAAAAGTCCATAGGTGCTCATATCTCTCCTTGAGAGTAGCCGCCATTACACGTTGACTGACGGTCCAAGTGCGCAGTTGATTGACCATCATTCTTTCTTGTCCAAGAAACCGCTCCGTTCTAGCGACACCACATTTCAAACCCGTTGCTGGGGCCCGAAAGGGGAGCAAAGAATAGCAACACTTTTTACCTTCCACGCATGTCGTAAAAGGCGACTAAAGAGGTTATGGGATGGAGTTGGCTGTCCCATCCCATATAGGGCCAGTGACCCAACTCCATGCTGAAGTCAGATGTGTCAGGTTGAAAGATGCAGATATTGCAGCAATGCTGTAAACCATGACACAACGCATTCCGTTCTCCGGACTACATCCTGCTAATATGCAGGAGTTTGAGAACGAACGAAGAAGAAGAAGAAGAAACTAAATTCCTTTATTCTAGACATGGAAAAAGAGTCATCGTTGCGTATACAGTGATTTGCTCGTGCGTTTGCCCGTAGGCGTTAAAAATGTCTTCTCGATCCATCGCTCCACCAACAGCCGTAGTAGCAGTGTGTGCGGCCAACCTATCTGCTCTCTCATTACCCCGGACTCCCGCATATCCCGGCACAAAAATTAAAGTCACTTTACGCAAACAGGAATTCTTCACTGCATCCAGCCACTGTTCCCGAATCTATCCCACCTGAACTTTCACAATCATGCTCATCGAGTCACTGAATGTGCAGGCATGCTCGCAGATAGTCTGCGAGCAGAACCAATGCAAAAGCTTTGGTTACTGCCAAAACCTCCATTGTCATGCTACTTGTCGTCTGAGCGAAAGCACCACTTTCCTCTCTGATGGTTTCCCCCCACCTCTGAGCCGTGAAGGCCCAGGCACGTCTGATGTGTCTCTCAACCGAACCATCTGTATACACTACACTACACTACACTACAGTACACTACACTACAACACTGCACCGCACTACATTACATTACGTTATATTACATTACGTTATATTACATTAGATTACATTACATTATACTAAAAACAATGCCCGGAGTTGTCCTGGCGAGAATAACAGAAAAATAGTTTAGATGCGAATATTTTTCTTCTAAATTAGCGATGACTGATATGTTTCAGTTTCTACACGCTAGAACTGCTACGTAGCATATCCCTACACTCGGAGTAATATCTACACTCGGAGTAATATCTACACTCGGAGTAATATCTACACTCGGAGTAATATCTACACTCGGAGTAATATCTACACTCGGAGTAATATCTACACTCGGAGTAATATCTACACTCGGAGTAATATCTACACTCGGAGTAATATCTACACTTAGGAGTAATATCTACACTCGGAGTAATATCTACACTCGGAGTAATATCTACACTCGGAGTAATATCTACACTCGGAGTAATATCTACACTCGGAGTAATATCTACACTTAGGAGTAATATCTACACTTAGGAGTAATATCTACACTCGGAGTAATATCTACACTTAGGAGTAATATCTACACTTAGGAGTAATATCTACACTCGGAGTAATATCTACACTTAGGAGTAATATCTACACTTAGGAGTAATATCTACACTCGGAGTAATATCTACACTTAGGAGTAATATCTACACTTAGGAGTAATATCTACACTCGGAGTAATATCTACACTCGGAGTAATATCTACACTTAGGAGTAATATCTACACTCGGAGTAATATCTACACTTAGGAGTTATATCTTTAAATTAATATATATATATATATATATATATATATATATATATATATATATATATATATATATATATATATATATATATATATATATATATATATATATATATATATATATATATATATATATATATATATATATATATATATATATATAAAGCCGCGAATGTGACAAAGTTCTAGTTATCTGTGTAGGGCCTAAGATTTTTAACATAAAAAAATAATAAACCACGCATCTGGAGATCGAACTTTATCTTCGAACTTTATCTATGGACCCAGTGTCCACACATCTATTGAGTTTGATACATAAATTGTATAGTCAGAAAGATCAAATTAATATTTATATACAAATTGGGCGTAATGGTGACGCGAATGTAAATGAGCTGGCAAGCGAGTGGCATGAAAGGAAAATAAGTGTGAAATTTTTTATTGTATATATTCAACTGCCAAATCAAAATAGCAGAAACACAGTCAAGCACGGCAGCGTACCTGTTAATTCATCGTAAACGGCAATTAAAACACACTTAGATAGTTAATTTTTCCCTTTCGTGCCGCAGGCGGTACGTAGGGCAGAGGTTTAGTCAGATTCTCCATGTGTTGCAGTCCGCTGCCTGCAGTTTTAATTCTTGTATGGTCTTGCAGCCTATTATTTTGCCTCTTTAAATGGTATTTTTTTTAGGGTTGCTTTAGGCTTTCCTCGTTTACTTCTTCCCTCAGGTGTCCACGTTGGGGCTTGTTGGTTTATTATGTTTTCATATAGTCTATTACGTGACCCAGATATTTCAATCTGTATTTTCTAATGATGTATGAATATATTCTTGGTGTGTGTTGTTTCTTAAATCAATATTTCAGACGAAATCGCTCCATTTTATGTTCATCAGTTTCCGGAGACATGTGTTTTCGAAGCTGTTTAATTATGCTTACCAACGATTAGAAAGGTACAATAATAATTTCAAGATTGAATGTAGACCTATAACCATTACATGTATTTACGACCATGTGACCTTGACCTTTCTGTGACAGATTTGAGACAGATCTGCAAAAATTCATTTTATACATTCACATTCAAATACAACCAACAACAAAAATACATAAACACTAGTTGAAATTATAGCAACATTATGAGCGCATCGTAAAATTCTATTGACTATTCGCCGATAAAAATGCAGTAATACAAATTTCTACCACGCATTAGGCATAAGCGACTAGCGGCATAAGCGGCTAACGGAATTTGTTTACAAATTATTGACCTTTGTTAATCGGCTAGAGGTGAAAGGTTATATAATCGTATCATCATGATCACATTTTGTCGGGCCTGTGAAAACTAAATTCGAAATTCTGCTTGTGCCATCACCTTCTGCGTGAAATTGTCTATAAGTTTGGCAATTTTTATTTGTCTGCGTTACGAAATGGAGGAACGTATACAACATTAGAAAACAGAGAGCTTAGGGCGTATCCAGATATATATATATATATAGGTTATATGATAGTGTATTCATTATATTATAGTATTTTATATCATATCATTATTATATTATATCATTATTATATCATTATTATATTATATCATTATTATATTATATCATTATTATATCATTATTATTTTAGGTTATGTTATGTTTTGTTATATTACATTACATATTATATCATATCATATTATATTATATTAATATATTCTGTACTATATTATATTATTGGGTACAATACTGGTAGACGGAACTCAACTCTACTTTTTATAAAAACTGCGCCGATCCTAAATTCACTGACTGCCAGTTGAATTCTAGATACATAATGGTTAAAGAAATTGTAAATTTGTTAGAGATTTATTAGTAAGCATGTTACAGTCGAGAGGACTGCTACTGCATTCACAGATATACGAGCCACCCAATGTCAGAGCATCCCATGTACGTGCCATCCACTGAGAGCCTGACTCATACAAACCTCCTAAATGAATATTTCGACCTGCAACCACTGATAGCCAAGGGAAATAACACAGGACAATTGCCTACCACTTGACATTTATTTCGTTTAGCTTTCCGCAAAAATAAAAATGCAGTCCCGTTTACCGGTATTGTACCTATTATTGCAATGTATTGTATTGTATTGAATTATATTGTATCATGCCATATCATATCATATATTATACTACATTATAACATATTCATTGCAGAACGTGGTCTTCCTTATGAACTTCTGAATTCCTCACAATTCTGGGCGAGTTGACCTGCCACAGCCAGGAGCGTGTTTAAATAATCTGAAATGTATCGTATCCATCGTCGTCTTGGGAGACTGCTACCTTCTATTATTAACTATTTCATTCTGTTATCTCTTTTTATATGGCAAAAAAAAAAATAAATGTAGAGCTGTTATTATAGCGTCGTTTAAGAGTCAACCATCTTCGACATTTAATGTTCTCATCACTTTTTCATTAGCTTTATAGCTGTCCATGGTATTCTCAAAATCATTACGTAGTATCTAATTTCGAAGACAGCTATTCTCTTTGCCACTGTTTTATGAAGTATCCATAATTTGCAACCGTAAATTGCTACTCGAAAAATACTTGCTCGAACTCTAATCAGATGGAATTTAGATTTATAGCTAATGCCATGCTAAAGATTTTTCAATTCCACAAGTTTTGAAGTCGCTATTGCAATTCTTCTCTAATTTCTGCAACATAATTCTCAAAAATGTTTATGTTTGCACCCACAAATTCAAAATTAATATCTTTTATTTTGTGGCTATCAATTGTGACTGTTAGTTAGGTTTTTACTTTATATATTGTGATTCATTTTCAGATTATATTTTGATAGTATAGTATTATATGATTTCGCATCATATCATATCGTATTGTAGTTTAAATCAGATCGTATCGTATATCTATTATCTTTTATATATCTATTATCTTTTATATATCTATTATTTTTTATCTTCTTATGCTGCGAGGCGTCGCATGCTTGAATGACGATCGGTGTTCGGATTATTGCACGTTTGGTTGCTTGATATGCAGCAATACTCTGCCGTGTCAGAATGTTGGTTAACTCCTTCAATCCACTTTCTTCTAAGTTGTCCTCTGTATCATGCTGTTTCCATTTTCATGGTGTATACTCTTGCTTTGGCCAATAAGGGTTCATTCTCATTAGGTTGCCGAACCACTTCAATCTGTTTTTCAATATATTTGACCACTGATGTTGTTCCAACAGTTCTGTAATCTCCTCATTTCTCAAATGATCTCTTCTTGTCCTATTGCTCTAATTTCACACGCAGTAAGCTTTCACTCTTGTTCTTTAGTTAGAGTCCATGTCTGACATTGAAAACATAATTTTGGAATGAATATTGAATTTATGATTAACCTTTTGGTTTCCATCGGGATAGATGTATAATCATAATTTCAACGATTTCTAGTTCTTAATTCTTGATACCACAAACGTTCAGAGTATATAATTTAACTGTGGGGATTGATAGCGCATTAGTACTTGTGCCACACGAACCTTTGTTATTCCGATCACTGATTGATTGTCTGATTTTCATGAGTTTTTACATACTATCTAGAGCAGATTTCTGTGAACACTCGAATCTCCTACCGGATCATATCGTATCGTATCATATCATTTCGTATTGCATGATATATAATATTACATCGTATCGTATCATATATGGCATCGTATCGATTCATCATATTGTATCGTATTACATATCGTATCTAAGCGCATCATTTCGTATCGAACCATATTGTATCGTATTACATATCGTATCGTATTATGCTATACTATATTCAGTATTATATATTATATTGTAAGATACTATACAAGCATATATTTTCCAAAAACAAAACATATCTTCTTCCTCTGTTAAATTCAAGCCTGTAGATAAGGGTGTTCAAATGTTCAACACCACACTCCCCTCTCTAGCAAATCAGAACATGACTTTTAGTGCTAGAAAATTATCCAAAATGCTGTTCAAAACCACGTCTGGGACCAACAAAATAAATAGGCCCTATCATCTGTTAGGCTCACAGACTGGGGTGTAGGGAGCCCCACCCCCACCTCGTAACAATTATCCACAGACAAGGTCATCATATTTCACACCAAAAGGGTGATTAACATCTGAAAATAGGCGGAAGGTGTTCTTAAAATTGATTTTTAAAAAAGAAACTTCGTATTATTATATCCCGATGAAGATGGATGTGTCGTGCCATTGGCGCAAATAAAACGGCGACACAACGTATTTCCATTATCTGGATTACATCCTGCTGGAAATCTAGTAGTACAATGATCCTGCTAAAAGAGAGACCCCCCCCCCCGCGAGTTTGAGAATGAATGCTGAAGAAGTATTATTATATTATAGATTTAAAGGTCAAAATTTGCTGGGTTTTCTTGTTGAAAAACGTCTTTGAGACTGTCTTACATGTCTCATACCACACATACACACAAACAAAACCTACACCAATATATGCAGTATTCAATTCTTTATTTATATGTGTAAAATTATTTAAATATCTCTAACAACAAAAAAGTTATCACGATTTCAAAACAGCCACCAAATATTACGTAAAATTTCCAAAAATTAACTCAGCTGGCAGGAGAGAAATTATGTAATTATAAACACAGCGTCATAAAGGATATATATATATATTATCTTCTGGGAGGGCAGATGATGTCGTCATCGGTACTAAATAGAATTGCTAAGGCGACGTTCTAAGTCTGGCAAGTTTCTGGTCAACCACTGACTAGGCATCTGAGCAATTATGGACAGACTGTGTTGCCATAACGTTATGCCATAATTCAACTTACATATTACCATAACTTCTCTTTCTTATCGCTATATGTACATCTCTTTCTATGTCATGGTATTGTATCTGTTACTTATACGATATAAAGTATGTCCGGCTCTGTAGTGGAGTGCTGCAGTGCCTGTCTCGTGTGGTCGATATACCGAGTTTAAACCTCGCCACTAACATTTTTCCCGCCACGAATAGACATAAACACCAAGCTCTGTCATGCTCTGCAACAGGAAAACGGAAACGTGGACACCCAGGACAACACTACAAAGAACAACCAAGAACGAGGCAATGACACTGAGTATTAACACCACCCAAAAACTACATCTTGCAGTGAAGGCTTGGAGAAACATGACTTCTGTTCTATTTGCCGCCCTTGGCACCAATGAAACATACTAACTAAATGACAATTATTTATCCAGACTTTTCAGAAAGCAACGTTCAGAAATGGTTCAGAAACCTACTATATAACTATAACCATAAAAATCACTACAAAATTGTCAAATACAAAATCTGGGTTAATTGCTACACCCTAAATAGGAGGTGCTGCCGTTATGTAAAATGTAGACAAATACATGTAAATATATAACAAAAATATTCACGTACGGTAATAGACATGAACATTTTTTTTTACATTAGTAATCTTTATTATCATTCATTTTAGAAGTTTTAAATCACAATAAACAAACAAAACCAAAAAATGCAACAATTGAGTACAGTAAAAAATAAAACATATGCAGTAAGTAAACCCTATATATATATATATATATATATATATCAGCGTGCTGCATTTTTGTTTGCTTATATTTAGGTGTTTCTAGAGACCATCTACGTCCACTAGATGAGAACCATTGCATGTTAATTCATTTCATTTGTAACAGTAAAACATCAAAAGAGATAACTTTCAGTGACTGGTGAATCAAAGACAAGACAGTTTCTAACAGTTAAAAAAAGAAATGGAAGCAGGTTTAATAATATGTTACTTATAATACATATATTGACAATTGAGACAATATGGTCACGACTATCCAACAGTATCTCTCGTAAATTATAGTCATGTGGACTCATAGTGAATCATCTAGCTCTATAGCGACGTTATTTGACTTTCCAGTCATTTTCATTGGCTGTCGACACAAAGTGACTTATAAAAATGACGGGAACAGTAAAAAAAAGTCACTTACGAAGGATGATTCCCCATTAGCTCATAGGGCTGTAATTGACGAGAGACACCATCCAACGCTTTAGAACAGCGATACCATGTTTCGTGTTGACAAATAAAATAATGATGATCATTGTAAAATGTCAATGAAAATTATGTCATGAACATTTTAGCATTGTGTATTTATTTTTAGTAAAATGAAAATCTATTGATTTGTACATATGTTCTTGTTTAAAATGAAGAACATACGAAAAGTGCATTACCAGCAATTAATATTGTTGTTGTAATAATTATTTCTTTATTACTATTATCAAAACATAACAAAAAACAATTAACTTAATCTCATAGTTTATGTTAGGACTCGTGCTTTCAATGAAGTTGCTCTGATTTGAAAAGTAATTTATTTTTGTTTTCTATACACAATATAGGCATTCGGATATTTTAGTCAATTTTTATTTAAAATTTAACCGCAAAAAGTTGAAGTTTTCTGGCAACGATGATTCCGACTGAATATATAGCTATATTTACTGTAGAAAAATTAAAGCGTAACTTGTTGAGATATAAGACTTATTGGTAAATTTGAAAAAAGTCTTCCTAATGACTCTTGACTATTTACCTGATTTTCCTTGTTTTTTTCTCCCGATTATCTTTATAAGTTGTAAGTTTTCACATGGGCTCTGACTGCATAATTAATTGCACCTCATTCGTTACGTTTTGAATTATTGTCGTGCTGTTCGTTGGCCACTATTTATATGCTTGGAGTCGCATGCCAAGTATATAAAGTAACCAACCAGAAATACCACGATAATCAAAAATTTAAAGAATGGGGGTCCTAATTAATTCTGTGAAAGCTCGTATAAGAACTGAAAACGGTCATTGTTAAAGTATGTGTTCCTACAATAACACCCGACTTTGTAACGTGTGTACACAGGATTCCGTAGACAAACCACCCATGCAACAGAAAACCTTAGTAGATGACATGCCTTTATATTGAGGTTATCTTCTTATAGAAGCCTCATGGCTCGTCATCTATACAATCCCGTAGTCGTAACCTTCCATAACAGTTACCATGTTGTTCCGACAGGCCGACGTTGTGCTTGAACTAGGACGGGCACGACATGGGTAGGCAGAACAACAAAGAAACGTGTCGCAAGGTCCAGAGTTGGGCCCTGATGTCGACGTCTGTTTCGGCGTCATTAGACTCGAAACACCATCGAGTCGGATGGCTGCTGGAACAGAGGACGGAGCACTTATGGGAATGCCCCACGTGCTGTGGGGCCAGTTTCTAATCAAGAATAATCAGTTTGGTGAAGCACAGGTGACGTAATATATTATCCCGTGGTGTCTATTTTATTCTGTGTAGAGTACAGATTTTTTATTGCAAATCATTCTAGAATCGTGCTTATTAATATGAAGGAATTCTTTTAATGGAACATCAACAACAAAATCAAAACAATCAACAAATAACACTAGCATTTCTCTTTTGTTTGAACAGTTTGTAATAGTTCGTCATAACTCACGATGATGGGTTATGATTAGAATTAGTAGATGTTTTCAATGTGTAGCAGAGCTAAGAGAATAATGACGTATAGACTATGAGTACTCACTTTTCTCCTCTAAATACGAAACAAAAACTTCTACCTAAATCATGTAGGCTAATTTTCAACGTCGTGTGTTATTTTAGCAACATTAGTTAATGAATAAAATCCAATACATGTAGAGCATTTCCTTTTGATATAATCATTATTAATATCTTCATTTTAAAAAAGGAACAGTTATACATATCATAAACATCTTGTATGATGCAATTTTAAAAAAAAGTTTTATTGGAGTAAATGCTAGAATGTGGAAGAAGATCATCATAAATAACTCAACATAATACAATTATGGAAGCAATAAAATTTTTTGTAAAAACCAACAAATTAAGTATACAACGATAACTAAAAATAAACAAACAAACAAAAAGAGATATGCGCGCATGTGGCCATGTAGATAGCAACGGAGACAGCAGTACAAAGGTCAAGCAAGTTTGATCGTCGTCATGTTTGAGATTGGTGACCAGCCTGTAAGTACGGAAGCTAGTTCTCTCGCCCGGCAGTCCTACTAGTTATATGTTTACAAACGTCAATCGTTCAGTAGAATTTGTAAAGTGCACTGTATGTATAAGTTACCACCGCCAAAGTCAAATATGTCATTTGCATAAAATGAAAACCGGCGAAACATTTCATTTCTGTGCTTTTGACTACACCCTGCTGGGAATTAAGTAAGACCATTGTCCTTCTAAAAAAGATGTCTTAGTGGGAGTAAATAAACTAACGCAAATAAAGAAATGTTGATTTAGGCAAGCACAGGGATAAAGATTAGGTAATGATATATGAAATATAAACAAGTATAATTGCACAAGATTTTCTCATAAGTGCTCAGCTGTCTAGCCAGTGATTGATCAGAAACAGCATCACCAGTGTCTCCTTCAGTACTTACTAAGTAGAAGATAGAAAGAACAGAAAACACCAACATATATATTGAAAACAGACTTAAACAAGTGACAGAATTCACAGATGTAGAAAGCAATATAACAGACAACAAGAGCGGCAAAGAAATATACAATTGATGTAGTAAAGCATACCAAGCCCTACGGCAAAGGACACCAATCTTCAGAAACAAAAATGCAAATTAAAAAACCAGAATAACACTATTCAAAACGATTATTATGCCTATGCTGTGCTACCAATGCCAAACATAGGCAAAGACAGCACAAGACTAACGTAAACTTGTGAAAGCTTAAATGGCATGCTTATGCAGAATCCTAGGAATATCGCTAAGAGACAAGAGTGATAAATGAGGACATTAGACAAAGAACCGGTACCACTCCAATCTTGGAATATATTAAGAGACAACAGATACAATTCTGACACATCAGCAGACTCAGACATCATACCACAGCAAGCTATGCTACACAGATAAATTGAAGGCAGACCAAGAGGCCGATGACCAAAACGATGGACCACCAAAATAAAAGAGGCGACAAATTCCAAAATATACTCAGCACAGACGGGGACCATCTCCTGAGAACTCTTCTACCCCTGACGCTGAAAGGCAACAAGGGTTTATGTGTATAGATAGGTAGATAGATATTCGTCAGATCATGACACTTTTGACACGTTCACATGTACTCCGGTCTCATATTCAGCTTGTCCTTCGACAAGTGATAACTCCACATTCCAGTTCTATGATGGTTGTTAATAGAAGTATCACTGTTTTAGTTTTTATTTTTTCTTGTCGTATTTTATAGCAAAGCTGATACAATTGTATCAGGGATATGAAACCCAGTTTGATAGGTTTTCATTTGAACCGCTAGTATTGTAAAGGAAATCCCGGAAATATTTGTTCAGAACCGCCTGCTACTGTGATGTGAATTATTCCGTAGTTAGACCTTGCATGTATCTAGATGTCCGTACCTAGACACTATACTATTGTATGTAATGTCTTGTCAATCTGAGGTATGCATGTAGCAATCAGAATAAGCATGGAATACGTATGGCAAAATTAGTTTCCAAGAAAAATATTGGACGGCATACGACGTGAAATAAAGTAACACAACTGAATGGCAACAATAGTGATATAAATATATGAAGATCAATAGTCGAATATAACCGTGGTTCGCAACTTTTGTTTTTGACAATTATGTGACAATAGACAGTTACCTTTTTTAACCGATGCCACTTTTGAAATAAAAAAAAAGTTTACTTTCTTTTTTTCAGAGCTCAGTATTCTTTCTTATGGTTTCAAAATGGTCAAAATTCTTATAAGAGACTTCCCTTTTAGTGGAGTTGCCCCATATATATAGAAATAGGCGGATGTTAATAAAAACAGCAGATATTTCACGTACAATATTTACCAAGACTCGAGAATTGTGCTAATCTCATACAACGTGACTTATCTCGGCTGATTTAACTGATTATTTGCCGAGTTGTGTATACTGTGTACCACAAACAAAATGAATATCAAGAAAACGTTGGATATACCAAGATAGACTATGCAGCATGCGATCGGTGCGCATAGCTATCCCGAAGAAGTATTTGTTTTCTGTGAGATTTTGAAGCGGGGAATTCCCAGATATTTTTAGTAAACAATCGCGTCTTTCTGTGACTGATGTTGTTGCCCTGTGTATATAAAGTCAGCGGATACATACACAGATAAATATACACAACAAAGATTAATGATAAATGTATACTCTACCATCTTTCAATAAACTTTCATAGGAATATCACATCTATTACTGCACACCAGACACGTTCAAGAAAGAATATTGCGTTATTCTTTTGTCCGATCTAACCAAAGTAGTAAGCATACAAACAAATAAACAAACAAGCAAACCAAGTTTAGAAATAATGAAAGCTCAGGTAATATAATTATGGAGTCATTGAATACAAACTCACGAGTCAATTTTAACACCCGTAAATAGTTAATTTCTATTTGTATGTAAAGAAATGTACCATCGATATTCAAGTCCATGGATAGGTAACGTTTGTGTGTGAATGTGGGTTAAAATTCTGCTTCCCCCAATTTAGAAAAATAGAACATCATAACTAACTTGGGGAAAACACAGAAGTGTTCTTTTAAAAAGGACATCAAACATTTTAGGACAATATCGTAAATAAATAAAATAAATAAATATATAATGGGTTAAAACAGTTTTACATGAGAGAAAAGTTGCAAGATGGACTAGTAGTGTGGCACGGTAGAAATTCAACAACCAAGTTTATTGACAACACAAGAAACAGAGAGTCGTGGAGAAACTTGATGGCCTACGCTATTCGGCATGACACTTAATTGATTGAGAGATATCCCAATTCATAGTGGTACTCGAGAGACTGCTGGCTCTGAAATGTGACGATCTGCAATTTGGCTCCGTGGTAGAAGAGTACATCTGTGATGGCTTAGATACCAGGTTGGTTGTTTTTTTTGGGCGTTCGTTCTCAAACTTCCATCCAGAATAATTTGTCGTAGTTAGTTAGTCGTCGGAGCATCATCACTGCATACTGAACACGTACACAGTTGCCTCGATCTTTCCCTGAGCGTATCCGTCATTACACTTCTGCTGACAGTACCGGTCCTCTGCTGGTTGACCATCATTCTTCTGCGCCCTCAAAATTTTTTTACTTCTAGCAACACCACATTTCAAACCCTGTTCTTTAATCCTGACTATCAAAAAGGATCAACATCCACATTAGTCTCACTCTCGCGTGCTATATCTCTTATGGAGTTCAAAACGTTAGCTCGATCCATTTCCTCATCGCCCTGTGCCACAATAACGCATGACGCCAATCGAGCTGCTCTTTCATTACCTCGAACACCCACATGTTCCGGCACGAAAATAAATATAACTACTTATAACAACTTCGCCTTTCCCAAGTCCTCAATCCACTGTTTGCGAACGAAACCCACTTGTACCTTCCTAATCATACTCATAATCACTCACGATGCAGACCTGTATTACCTTCTATGTGCCTACCCACTCAAATACCCTGGTCACCGCCGTAATCTTCATGATCATGCTACTCACAGTCACATGTCTTGCAGCAGGATAATGATCCGACTAGACTTCCATAGTATGTAGTTCAAACAATGAAAATGCGTAGTTTCGCCATTTTTTATTGTGCGCTAAAGTCCCGACACATCCAACTTCGGTGGTAACTTGTACGTTCAGTGTCTTTACCTTTTACAGTGAACAGTGAACGCCTGTAGCCATATCGCTAGTAGGCTAGCCATACAAAAGAACTGGTTGTCGTAACTCTGCTAGCAAACCACAAAGCTAACCACGATCACATACTTCAGCTTCCTGCCGCTGTATGCGTACTTATCCACGTAGCTAAATAAGCTAATGGCTGCAGGTTTAATTACCAAAGTTGGTAATTGTGCATCTGGACCGTTCAGAAAGCAAGGGCAAACTATTTCACGTAAAATATTATATTTATTCATATATTTGGTCGGTGTATCTGGCTATATCGAAGGTGACACAGAAATTGTTAAAAGGATCATGCAAGTTTAACAGTGGTGAGGTCTGAAATTGGTGAGATTGGTGTGGTACGGGCACCAGGTGTAACTTACTGCTGATCTACTAGAGGTATGTCTGACGACGTCTACCGCTCAGTAGAAGTGACATAAACACTGAACGCAGTAGTTAATAACCCCGAAGCCGAATGTGTCGGACCATGTTCGCAAATACAATGGTCACAGAAAATATATCCGTCCTCTGGTCCACATCCTGCTACAAGAGACATCAAGTGGGAGTTTGAGAATTAACACACACACACACACACACACACATATTTATGCAATCCTGATTTTAATTAAAAGGTATAATGAGAACACATCGACGTTTCGGATAAATGTCTCTGTACAACATAGGAAGACAATAAATATAGTACATCATAACAAAATCATTACCAATATGTCGTATAACAGTAGATGTATACAAAATGGAGTATTATTATAAGTTGAATTAACATCGACTAAGAACATGAAATAGACTGCATATTATTCTGGTGCAATTACTGAATTATAAATAATACTATCCCAGCCACCGTATTATTAAGAGAATGACACATGTCACTTAATTTTAAAATATTGAAATTAAACTGGAACCATCCAATAGCTGGCTATATGAGCTATCCTTTTACCTGTGGAGAAGAGATTTGTCTATCGCACAATATATAAACACAGAATCGCTAATAGCCATGTTATGACTAAATCTCTCATATTTGACCTTTTCTTAAACGAGACTGGTCATGACATTTATGTTTTGGTCACTTTTAAATGAATAATTTGGCTACAAACGTGTTTAAAAAACTGACAATCCTGGCTAAACGTGCATTATTTTAAAGCTATCATTACACAGAACATAATACTAAAATGGTTTTTTAGAGCAATCTTCACAAACAATACTATAATACTTCAAAATCAATATCATTGATCCTACTATCAATAATTATAGTATGTTCATCAATAGTTGAACACCGATATTGTCTATTATCTCCGTTATTAATAAACGTATGTGCTACATATTTTGCATGTGTGAATTATTTCATAACAACATCAAAGATTTATGATTCATTATTATCTAAACTGAACGGATTTATCGCAGCAGTCGTTAGAAGTGTCATTTTAGTAATACTTGTTTGATATCCATAAAAGTAGACGGGTTATGATAGAAATCACCATGTTTTAGGTTGAAAAGGGGAAATACGTGTTATTTGTTAATTGGGTATTTAAAAAAATTTCCAACTATTCATTGGCTGTTAGAAAAAGTATAAATATACTGGCCAATTAAAGCGAGATAAAATAAGAAGACGTCATCAGTAGTTGATTATATTGCTGTAAAATGCAACTGTTTTTGATTTTTAATCGACCAATTAGTGAAAGGAAATAAAGTTTCACAGGAATGTGAAATATGTAATCGTTTATTTAGATATTTCATTATGTCTTAATATAATAACTATACTCCAGTTTATTCTCTCTCTCTCTCTCTATCTCTCTCTCTCTCTCTCTCTCTCTCTCTATATATATATATATATATATATATATATATATATATATATATATATATATATATATATATATATATATATATATATATATATATATATATATATATATAGGTGTATAGCATATTCGACATGTTTTTATTGTGATGTTTTCAACATATCAAGTTTTTAAATTTATTTACAGCGTATCAAAAAGCCGCATTTACGACAATATTATAACAATGTCTTTGAAAGTTAAATTCGTTACAATAAAAAGTATAGCTATCAGATTGCGCAAATATTTTTCACAGACGGGGTACTCTCTTTCAAGATATTTCTAAATCTTCAAATAGAACACAACATGCCATGGGTATAAACTGCACAACACTTTCAAGGTGGATAAGCGAAGATAACCATAATTTTACAAAAGCAAAAGAAACGAGAGGAAGAAAAAAATTGTGTAGAAAATTTCGATGAAGAAATTATTTAAAGAGAAATGTATAGACTTTTGCATTGCAAAGAAGCATTGACACTACAGAAACTGAACACGCCTCTCGAAAAGAACAAAGGCATTCACATTTCTAAAACTAAATTATCGAAAACTGTAAGGGGTGATGGATTAACATTTCGTAAGTGTGGCAGAAGTGTTATTTGTGAGAACATTCATTTAGTAACACTCAGAAGCAAATATTTGCCACAAATTAAGGAAATATGTAAAGAAAATTATGATATTGTATATATAAATGAAACATGGATAAACGCTCACCACACTAAATAAAGAAAACATTTTCCCCAGAAAATATTGGGAGTTAAACTACGACCATTTACCTATAAAAGTTTTACTACTTTAAAACGACATGCGTAACGACAGCTGCGATAAATCCGTTCAATCTAGATAATTAATCATAAATCTTTGACTTACTTATGAAATAATCCATTCATGCAAAATATGGAACCTCACACACTCAGTAATTACGGAGATAATAGACAATATCGGTATTGATGAAAGCACTACATTATTTTACAGACACATATCACTGCACCTGGTAGAACCACATACTAAGCTTGTTTCACAACCTTTCAAAGCGCATACATTATGATAGCCTCTATTCATTACACTGAACAACGTCATAACTTGTATGTGAGGTTGATACCGGACTGTTTCCATAATTTTAATTTTTAAAATCCCTCCAGTCCTATCATTGCATCTTTCGTGTACATACATCTAGCGACTTATAATATTATGTAGCATACATGTTATAATGTAAATACTGTGAAATACACAGTGAAAATACGTATTATGTCAAAATACCTGCTAGAACGTAAATAGTAAGTCGCAAACATAATAGAACGATGATTACAACATGAATAAGTCATAGCAAGCACATAAATAAAGGGAGGGGGCAACAACAGCCCTGAGGAAATGAAAAAATTATATCTAGTACTAGATCTAGTCAGAAAGAAGGCTGATACTCCTCCTCCTTGTTCAACGGGTTTATCCCCCAAAAAATGAGCCATCATAAATTCCACGAACATGAGATTATTCACGAAAACAAGGACATTACTGTTTATTATTTTATTTCGGTAAATTTTTATCTGCATTGCCCAAGACGTATCTACGGCCCTGAGTCACATCTGCATTGCCAAAGACGTATCTACGGCCCTGAGTCACATGCTTGAGGGAATTTGAACATTGTCTCATACATGAAGGAAAGCAAATGTGTCACATGGGCGATGGGTTGTAAATATTATGTCACGCGGACGAGGGTTTGTAAATATGTCACGTGGACGGTGGTCTGTAAATATTATGTCACATGGATGATTGTAAATATTATGTCACATGGCTGATTGTAAATGTTATATCGCGTGGATGATTGTAAATATTATGTAACATGGATGATTGTAAATAGTATGTCACATGGATGATTGTAAATATTATGTCACGTGGATGATTGTAAATATTATGTCACGTGGATGATTGTAAATATTATGTCACGTCGATTATTATAAATACTATGTCACGTGGATGATTGTTTATTGATATTGTGGTATATGCATGTTCTTGTTCTTCTTGTTCAAGGCTTAACTACATTTACACAGCAAGTCCGATTCTCTAGATACATGTTACTATATATGCAAATTCTTACATAGAATTTTATGTGGATGTCTATTCTGTAGACCCGTTCTCACCCGCAATTGGTTTGGTGCACTGCAATCGTGCAGTATATGTTCCACAGTCTTTGGTAGCTATCCACAAGGGCACAGAACTGAATGGATCAATCTCAGTTTATGTAAGCAGCCTTTTAGTTTAGTGTGGCTTGTCCAGTAAATGATCAATCGTTGTGCTAAATTTAGGTAGTGATATTTGTCTTTTGGGTGGTCGTATTTTTATTAACGCCCTCTTATTTTTGCTGGAATTTTTTTGGGTCTTTTTGTTCGTGTGTTGCTAATTCGTTTGCTATCATAACTGCTTTTTCCTGTCATGCCACCGTGGGATGGTACCCTATGTTGTAGTACCCTGCTTTGGATGCTCACTTCTCGTATATCATTCTTCAGGTCTGGTAGTTTATCGCTATCATGGTCTTGTAGGACTGATACTTAATTTATAAAAACACACCTGTCAAATATATTTATATGCATAGTAAAAAAGTGAATATAAATAGCATATATTATGAAACGAATTACAGCAGAATCTCTCTATAGAGCATCCTTTTATAACACATTTTCCTATTTAACAACACTCTTAAAATCCTGAATTATACTTGTATTTTATTCTGTATTGTTTATACTGTATATAGTGAATTTCTGTTATTACATATATGTTATATCGGTCCGGACCAAATAGTTATAAGACTATCCATAAATTACATCTACACTTTTTGACCTCTCTCCGTGCCAAAAAAACAGTCTCCATAACGGTTAAGAATTCAGGAACCCCCGTCACCGTGTTTAATTACGTCAAAAAATTCCAATCATCACATTTAAAAAAAAAATTGTTGCAGAAAACTGTTAGAAAAATAAACTATAAAAAAAAACTACACGATTTTGTTCAGATTTTTCATACAAACTTTAAAATTCAAACAATTTAATTGATATATTAAAATAATTGGTTTATGTCATCTTTAGCCAACTCCACCCCTTTCCCCCGTCAAAAACTGTCAAAATATTTTCATACCCTCACCCCCCCCCCCATTTGTTGACGTGATTTATGGACAGCATTTATAGTTGGATTTTGCTGTGTTATACATAGTACCACATACATATTCACATATAAATATTTATATTATGTCACAAACAGGAAGGAACATGGATTATTATGTCATATACAGACAGGAAGGAACATGGATTATTATGTCATATACAAACAGGAAGGAACATGGATTATTATGTCATATACAGACAGGAAGGAACATGGATTATTATGTCATATTCAGGCAAGAACAGAAAATTTGATTCAGAAACATGATACTAAGAAAATGTCACATCATAACGCAGTGTAAACATCTCGCATACATTATTAAATGCTTGTATATCAAATATATGGTATAAATGCCATATGGGGCGAAATATGTCATTTAAATGATCTAGCATCAATATTTCACATACATAATGGACTGTAAATACTTTATACTATAAATGACATAATGTATATGTCACATACAGGATAGAAAGGAAATATAACAGCACATATAGAGATATATTTTAGGTAACATAGCATGCAGGGAATTGACTTAGAAGAGACTTGTTGCAAGAAGAGACTTGTTGCAATGTATTTAAGTAATGAAATTATTTACACATTTGAATAGCCATACTACGGTACTTAGAAGTAATGTGTATTCAAGAAAGATAAAGTGTTTCAGTTTCCGTAGTAAATATTAGTCATTTGAGTGATGAAATGCTTGAGACTAACGGGAATTGAACCAGCCTGACTGGTTCAATTCCTGTTAGCCTCAAGATTTTTTTTAAAATTAAAAGATGGTCCTCTGGCTTCCTACTTAAATTTACTTGATGAAATACTCAAGAGTTGCTGCTAGATTTTCTCACATATTTTTCTTTAGTAATTAATCCTATTTTTTTTTTAGCTGTAAAGCGGGGCATTGATGGTCTGCCTATGTCTAGTTTCTCATGAAATATTTATGCTGCAGATTCATCTTTATAGACATGTTTCTATTCTTTGGGATTGTATGTTCTTGCTATCATTTCTAGTGTCCATGTTTTGAGTTGAGGTGGAGTCTGTTTTCCATTTCTATTATTCCAGGAATCTCTGTGATTATGAAGACGTTTTGGAGACTTTGGTTCTTCAAAATCAATTAGTGTTCCAATTGCAATTTGTAGGTTTGGGAGAATGGTTGGTGGAGATGGTGGGAGATATGTGGTTGGTGGAGATGGTGGGAGATATGTGGTTAGTGGAGATGGTGGGAGATATGTGGTTGGTGGAGATGGTGGGAGATATGTAGTTGGTGGAGATGGTGGAAGATATGTGGTTGGTGGAGATATAACAGAATCTGGTTGCCTTCAGCCTGCTTGTGGTTGGTGAAGATATAACAGAATCTGGTTGCCTTCAGCCTGCTTGTGGTTGGAGATGGTGGGAGATATGTGGTTGGTGGAGATGGTGGAAGATATGTGGTTGGTGGAGATGGTGGAAGATATGTGGTTGGTGGAGATATAACAGAATCTGGTTGCCTTCAGCCTGCTTGTGGTTGGTGGAGATATAACAGAATCTGGTTGCCTTCAGCCTGCTTGTGGTTGGAGATGGTGGGAGATATAACAGAATCTGGTTGCCTTCAACCTGCTTGTGGTTGGAGATGGTGGGAGATATAACAGAATCTGGTTGCCTTCAACCTGCTTGTGGTTGGAGATGGTGGGAGATATAACAGAATCTGGTTGCCTTCAACCTGCTTGTGGTTGGTGGAGATATAACAGAATCTGATTGCCTTCAGCCTGCTTGTGGTTGGAGATGGTGGGAGATATAACAGAATCTGGTTGCCTTCAGCCTGATCAAAAATGATTGTATACATCAAATGGTCTGGCATGCGCATAATTATTTTCATTTCGATAAGCACTCTTTCTTCTCACCTGCTATCCAGTATGCGGATGTTTGCATGTTATTCCATTGCATTTTTTTGGAGTGGTTTTCATCCTTCCTGAGACTAGTCAGAGTTCTTCAATGTGTTTTTGGAGTGGTTTTCATCCTTCCTGAGACTAGTCAGAGTTCTTCAATGTGTTTTTGGAGTGGTTTTCATCCTTCCTGAGACTAGTCAGAGTTCTTCAATGTGTATTTTAGATAGACAATACATATGTGTTGTTGATGCAGATGCCAATGCTCTCAGTCCGTATTCCACTTACATGTCTCACTGTACCCATATAGACTATTTGGGGAATGCTTTCATCTGGTACCCAGCTTGTGACAGAAAGTATCTTCATAAAGTTTAGCTTCATGGTTGCTTTCAATCCCAGGTGAGTCGCCTGTCTAGTTTGACCCCGAGATAGGTAGGTTTCTCCTCAGGTGCTAACTCATTTCCATTTGTTTATAAGTTTGCTTTTTCTTTGTGGTTTGAAAGTGAGAAGATTGTAGTCACAGTTTTGGAGATGTTGATCTGGACTTCCCAGTCAGATGCTCAGTCAGGATGTCAAATGTTGTCTGCATTCGGTTTCTTTTTGCGGTGGTTAAGCTGCCACACTCCAGGCAGCAAAATCATCTGCATGGAGGATCTTTGAAATATTATGTTAGTTTCTATACAAAATCATTGATGAATGCCAAGAAAATTGTAGGAGCTCACTTCTCCTTGAAGCACTCCTTTTTGAAGAATTCACATTTGCTTAGTTTACCATCTACTTTTACTCTTGCTGTGCGGTAGCAGAGAAAATCTTTTATCCAGCTGAACATTCTGTCTTCAATTTTGTGTTTGAGAAGCTTGAGGAGGAGTCCATCTTCCCATACCTTGCAGTAGGCCGTGCTCAAATCCATAAAAGATTTTTCCGCACTTTTTCCTTCTTTTGGAAAGCATTGTCGATTCCCTGTGCTAGGTATATGAGCTGGTCTTCCGTGCTTCGATTTTTCCTATATGCTGAATGTGTCTTCGTGAGTTTTGGTTTTCCTCTAGGTATTAATTTACAGTTGACCATTCGCTACAATGCTCTTTCTACACAACTTAGGAGTTTGGTCGGTAGTTTGATTTGCTGGTTTGTCCATTTTGTTCCTTTCTGACTGGAATGAGGACAGATTCACGCCATAAGTCTGGAATTTTACAAGTTCTCCGTGATTGGTTATTTTTGCTGATTGGTCCTGAGTTTCTGATCATATCACTGGTTATGTCATCCTTTTCTGCTGATTGGTCCTGAGTTTCTGATCATATCACTGGTTATGTCATCATTTTCTGCTGATTGGTCCTGAGTTTCTGATCATATCACTGGTTATGTCATCCTTTTCTGTGGTCTTTTTTTAGTTTTTGTTTTCCTATAGCACCATTTAGTTCTGCAATGGTAAAAGATATCTTCATACATGGGTTTTGATTTGTATGCTTCAGTTTTATTTTAAATTCGTTTTTGATTTATTTGATACGTGTATGAGAGAGTATTGTTGTGCTTTCTTTCCCACAGAAGTCTGCTAAGATCTTTGCTGCCATTTCTTTCCTGTGTTAAATTGTCCCTTTTGTTTGATGACAGTTGTGTAGTGTGAATTCTTTATTTCTTCATTTACGGCAATTTCTTCCTTCCGTTTGTCTCCCTATACGCCCACGTGTCCAGGGACAAAAATAAGTATTCGTTTCCGTAGTGATACCCGCATCTTAGCTCTCTCCAATGACTTCACCCATCCCCTACTTACATGACCTGATTTGACTCTATGAATGATATTTATTGTGTCACTTAGTATGCAGGAATGGGAATAGGCTTGCGATTCCAGCCAAGTAAGTGCCTGCGTCATAGCAAATACTTCCATTGTGAGGCTGCTCGTTGTTGCTTTAAAGGAACCACTGGATTCGTGCACAGTGTCATCTGGCAGTAGAGGCACATGCGCATCGATGGTGACGGATGACCGACCTGTCCGTGTAAATCACAACATCTGTGTTATTGGCATGCTCGCTGATGAGTGCCTTGATCTCAGCAACCACGCTGACGTGGATGTGTTCCCTTCAATCTCTATTGAATGTAATGACGGTCTTGACTGCCTCCTGAAAGACCGTAGGAATAGGTATCCATTTCGCCAGGAGTTATGTCTTCTTGGGCGCAGATAGGTTAAACCTTCTGAGAACTATATCTTGGTTACAAACGTTCTGCTTAGAATACAACAGTACAATATTGACAACATGTTCCAAGACAAATGTAGAATCTCTATACACAGCGCAAAATACTGCTGTACGCCTTATTAGTGGAGCAATGATATCTACACCAGCTGCTATGTGTGAAGTACATATGAATGTAGAACCTCTTGATACTACGAGATATGGCTGCAACGAAGGCCTATGAAAGAAGCAAAAGATGGAATGAAGACCATCAAAATAAACAAATTATCGAAAACTAGCAACTAAACCGCAGAATAACACAAAAGTTAGTCCTCAGCCATGTAAATGAAATAAAAGACAGATATCACCTCCCAGACAAGAGACAAGAACTGCAAAGGGTAAAAAATGTTTACCCTCACACATGTTTTAAATTGCCAGAATTCAATACACTGGTGATAATGTAAGGAAAAGTTCTGACCCAGTGTCTTATGAAAGCAACATAAACAAAAGACACCTACCCAGAACAATGATTCATGTCTATACTGACAAGTCTTTCAAAGTTAGGTAGTTAGTCGTTGGATCCTCGGCACTGCACTCCGGACAAGTCCATAGGTGCTCAGATTTCTCCTTGAGTGTATCCGCCATTACAAGTTGACTGACGGTACCAGTACACAGTTGATTGACCATCATTCTTTCTTGTCCACGAAACCATTCCTTTCTAGCGAGACCACATTTCAAACCAAATTCCTTTATTCTAGTCATGGAACAAGAGTCATCGTCACTTATACACTTGGCGAACGCAGAGACACAAAAAGTACTAATTCAGGCAGAAAAGTTTCAGTGTATGCCAAGTCATCCAATGAAGGAAAGATTCCAAAACCTAGCAATGGGGCGACTGAAAAGGAGCAGCTTTATCCATCAAGCTAAACGACTCCGTAGACAACTTACAGACCTACCTGAAGTTGACAGCCCCTTAAAGTCTGTACCAGAACAAACCCCGTGGAGTGAAAGGCATGGAATGCCAATATACATTCAGACCCATGTGAAAGGAATACTAAGCGAGGACGAACTGAACAGTGTGCAGCGGAGGACAGTCACCCTCAGTTTCCTGGATGAGGAATATCCACAAGATATATGGGTCAGAGTATACACAGATGGGTCAGCACAGAATGCTGTGAGGAATGGAGGTGCAGGTGTATATATAGAATATCCACACAAGCCTAGAGACACAATCAGAACACCGACAGGAAAATTCTGCAATAATTATGATGCAGAAATCCAGGCAATTAGTGTGGCAGCCAAAAAACTGCTGAAATCCAACTCTGACCTACAGCCTGTGGTATTCCTGACAGATGCAAGGTCAGTGCTTCAAGCTCTCCAGTCTGAAAAACTAACAGACTTGAAAAAACTACTTAGCGAATTGTCTTACCAGTATAGGGTAACCATGCAGTGGATACCCTCTCACTGTGGAATACCAGGAAATGAAAAAGCAGACCAACTGGCTAAGGAAGGTGCTGCCGAAGACCAACCAGATATACCAATCACCTACCATCAGAAAAAACATATGATCAAGTCAATAAGAAAGCCACAAACACCAACACAAGATGACTATCACATTATGAACAGATCAGAACAAGTTATAATTCTACGTCTCAAAACAGGACACAACCGACTCCGCAGTCACATGTATACAAAGTTCAAGATTGGCAACACGGCCATGTGTACATGTGGACAGGCAGTACAGAGTGCCAAACATATACGTCAAGATTGTTCTGAGCATGAAACGCTGAGGCAGACATATTGGCCAGAGGAAACAACACTGGAATCAAAGCTCTATGGGACACTGTATGAACTACAAAAGACAGTGAGTTTTATTAAGGAGACAGAATTACAGATATAGAAATGTTTCAAGTGAACGAAAGAAGAAGAAGAAGAAGAATCGTCACTTATGCAGTTATTTGTACGTGCGTTTTCCCGTAGGGCGTTCAAAATGTATGCTCGATCCATCGCTCCACCAACAGTCGTAGAAGCAGCGTGTGTGGACAACCTATCTGCTCTCTCATTACCCCAGACTCACGCATGTCCCGGCACAAAAATGAAAGTCACTTTACGCATACAGGAATTCTTCACTGCATCCAGCCACTGTTCCTGAATGTATCCCGCCTGAACTTTCACAATCATACTCATCGAGTCACTGAGTATGCAGATATGCTCATAGATAGTCTGCGAGCAGACCCATTGCAAAGCTTTGGTTACTGCCAAAATCTCCATTGTCATGCTGCTTGTCATCTGAGCTGTCTGTCAACGCCACCATCAAAGCAGATTATGGTATCTATCTAGAATATCCAGACAAAACATCTGATGAGTTGTTTGATGCTTGTGGAGAGATATGTTCTAACTATGAAGCTGAAATAACAGCACTAGAACTTGCCTCGTATCACCTGAGAACCATATTTGATACCTTTCCATCAAAAGTCCAAAACATTGTCCGTTCTTCAAGCACTAGAATGTTCTGGACATTTTAAATCTCACCATATCACCATGCCAACCAGCTGCTTACTTCTTATGAAGTCAGCATTGTTATTCAGTGGATTCCTGGCCACTCAAACACATCTGGCAAGGACAAGGCAGACAGACTAGCAAAGAAGGGAGCAAAACAAGAACAGTCATATACACAAACAACCATGCACACAGATAAAATGATGTTGAAATATGTGAACATAGAGAATTTGGTGAACAAATGGGCAATGTGAAACACTCGGAGGGAATCTTTAAATTTTGTCACGCCCAAATCCTAAATACAACATCAACCTCCTGGGAAGGAAAGACCAGAGTATCATTTTCCAACCTCATGCACATGTACATCTTAACAGTCACCTGAACAGAATACAACCACAACACACTCCAGGGTGCCGGCTAGCACTCATCCCTATGAAACTGTTGACCACAACCTTTATAAATGTTCATCACTGGATGACATCAGGAAAATGCTTCTCCCTCCAGGGCCAGATATATGGAACACATTATATGGAACAAAACAACAGCTCACACATACATATATATATATATCACACAATGACATTGGGTCAAAGGTCATGAGCCCATGAACCACTGGATCAGCAACCAACCAACCAACCAACCAACCAACCAACCAACCAACCAACTGAATGGTGGGAATATAACTATACGTACTGAATATGTACACGGGCATGAGTGAGTATATGACTATAACGAATATATATTTGGTAATTAGTGAATATATAACTGTATGCATTGAATATATGAATATGTATATTTGGTAATGAGTGAATATACAGTCATCCCTCAGTTATCGCGGTTAATAAGGACCAGAACCGGCCGCGATAAGTGAAAAACCGCGAAGTAGTGTCATCCTCTCATTTTTAACACACGTACATTTTTTGTGTATGTATAACATCAATAAGTGTATATGAAACTATATAAGTGCATATGTTATAATTAGAACATTAAAGAATAGTTTCAAATATGTAAATAAAATATTAATAGTATAAATAACATACATAAAATAATGTATAAATAATATATAAATATGATACGTGTGTGTGTAACATACGTAGTTTAACTAAAGTATACATACTGTAAATATGTTTTTAGTAATCCGCGATGTACTGAGGTCGCGCTAAATGAAACTCGAAGTAGCGAGGGATGACTATATAACTGTAGGTATTGAATTTATATTTGCTAAAGAGTGAATATATAACTGTATGTATTGAATATATATTTGCTAAAGAGTGAATATATAACTGTATGTATTGAATTTATATTTGCTAAAGAGTGAATATATAACTGTATGTATTGAATTTATATTTGCTAAAGAGTGAATATATAACTGTATGTATTGAATTCATATTTGCTAAAGAGTGAATATATAACTGTATGTATTGAATATATATTAGGAATAAGTGAGTATAAGTTAGGATACTGATAATTAAGAATGAATTACAAAAATATATTTTTATGTAAACAAACGATTGTCAATTAACTAAACAAGGAAATAATAAGAGATTAATTAACTATGCACATCTCTAAGAGATGTAATTTTTTTAAATGAATAAGAAAAGATATAATGAGAAAAAGGAAGGAAAAGAATAATACGAACAACAACAAAAAATAAGAATAATGACACTCACAAGAAATAAGGGGGGGGGGGGGTGATTCTTTACAGGATTTACGAACAATAGGCACACCAAGTCAATCAATAATTTACTACAATTCCTGGATAAGAAGGCGGATACCCGACAACCAAAAACGTGAATAACATCAATAAATCAGGATCTACAAAGTACGAGACGGAACTTCAGCTCGACGATCAGTAAACACAGCAAGAGGAGACGACCCATGCAGAACAACCACATGAAGGAATTCGAATAGATGACCACACATATCAGTAACCTCCAAGGCAACACCCAGACGACCACACCAACCCACACCACAAAAGTCCTTCTATGGGCTACCCAAATAAGGCTACACCATAGTCCTTCACATGATCAAAGAACAAGACACAACATAGTCATCTTATGGACTTGAGCTAGAATACTCAGCTGCAACCCGGCTGAACAGAAAAATTCTAGTACCAATCAAGCCACAAGATTCAAAGACGCCCTGATATAACCAAGAATGAACTTTTTCCTAGGTTGAAAGAATCGTGTCTCGGTCAAATGAGGCAAATCCACCAGTTAACAAACAATCAAATAACAGTAAAAGTGTGCGTGCCCTAATTTAACCAAGTATCTGCGCTATCGCTAGTTAACACACTCCATCTTCGACTGGCTGGTTTGTGTTTTTCTGTCCCCCATAGTTTTTCCATCTTTTGATTGCACCTGCAAAGTGAAAAGTATACACAGTAGAACATTTTCATATCAGTTTTAATAATGACTCTGAATTTATATCCATACAGAGAATTTGATCAATTGTTTTGCTGTTGTAGATGAGAAACAAATGCACCTAGAATTGAACAACGTAAGCAAATGCTGCTCATATTGTTGGCGAGATGAGGTGACAAATCAAAATAAAATGAATAAAAAATGAAACATTAGTATTTTCTGATATCAATTAATAACAATTAACATACTTCAAAAACAAAACAAAAAACACAGAAATCTTGAATGACAATTGCCAAGTTTTCAGTGAAAAGTCACGGATCAGTTATCACATTTACGAATTCATGATATGTTTTCTCTCCTTCAACACAGCACATTTAGCAACTAATGTATACTGCGTACTCAACCGCCCATGACAAAAACATGCACAAACTACATCTGCCATTGGCTCTGTCTTTCAGCTTTTTCCAAGTCCATCGATGGTCATTTTCGTTGAATTTATTACCAACATATCTCCTATTATTTACAAATTCACAAATGTGCGGCCTACCTGCCAGCCATTCTGTGAATCCGTCCATATGCACTCTCTCGATGCCACAAACTGAAGCTAATATTCCTGTTATGAAAGCGTCTTCAATTGACAGATATGGAAAATGTGGGGCCAGCTGCAGGATTTTATGTAAGGTATCACCTGACATAATGTAAGCGTTGCCAGAAGTGTAGATTGGATAGTGAGGTATCGGTAATGTTGTATTAGAAACTGCCCACTTTCCTTCTCTAAATACCTTACCATGTAGAATAATATTTCCGTATATTGCATTCTCTTTCCCGTAATGTTTTAAAAATGTTGTAACTAGAGGAATATTAACAAATATATCTTGATCAACTTTGAGAATATATTTGACGGTTTTGCAAGCTTTAACAACCCAACGAAAAGCTGATATGAGTTTGATAGTCAAGTTTGCATACGAGTCAATCATATCAATGAGTAATATGTCGTCGAATATATCGATCTCTGTTATAAGGTCAATGTCATTTTTGAAAATAAATGCGCTTAGTATATCGTTGTCTCTTCTAGTTTGTGTATTTGTAAAAATTGAGGCATCTCTTTTAAATAATTCGGGCAAAGACACATTTTCATTGGGCAGACGTGATGAAGACATATCTCTGACATGATTTGAATTATTAATAGTCTTATAAATAATTTCCGAAGACTGTGACTTCTGTTTTGAAACGTCAAAACTCTCAATAGGAGGACTTGTGTTTGTGAAACCTAACACAAACACTAGCTTGACTTGGTACTGATGTCCACTCCACGGCCATGTCTTACCACGAGCTAAAGACCCCCAAGTGTCTCGAATTGCCTGCCTCTCCCTGACTGAATCTGGATGAGATGGCATTAAAATCAGAAGATAATCTGAACTGCGACAACCCTCTCGCGGTTCGCGTACCAGAGAATTGTTATACTGAACATATTTGAATGCACTTGGAGTAAAGTAAACATCATCTAACACACCAGGCTCTTGAATGATATTTTTGAACATCAAATTATCAACCGCCCGTAGAAGCTCATTCTCCAATAACGAGTCTGCTTTAGCTTCAGCTAGGTGTTCTTTAGTGTCCCTCATAGGCGATGTGCTGATAGCCAGTTCATCATTCCCGACATATTGTATGTTTCCACAGTTAAAGTAGATCAGCGTCAGACATGTCAACAATAGCGTGAAGTAAGTCATCCATTTACTGTGAATAAAAAATATATGTGTTAATAGGTATACAGAATATTTATTGATAATTACCGTGTATACTGGACCTTTCGTTATCGAGGTCAGAAATAGCGTGCAAAGAATACGATAATCAGCAGAGAAACTATGAAGAACAACCGGGGTGGTTGTCTCAATTGCAAGCGTCAAAAGCGGTGTCTAATGCACTTATAACTGAACATTTAGTTTGCCTGGCATAGAGCCGAGGAGCGCGGTAGTCTAGTGGATAGTGTGCTTGCTTGCTATCATCTGGTTACAGCGTGCCAGGTTCGAAACCACGTCGAGATATTTTAAAAAATCAAATAAAAATCCAGGTTGTGATTTCTCACTTGACACGACCACTCCTCCAGTCGACTCAGCTGTAAAGTACCTGACGTATGAGTTAGGGAAGGTAAAAGACAGCAAGGAAGGGAACTGGCCACCCCACCTAATAGTTGCTGCGGCGTAGTATAGTACATGAAGAGTTATCTTCATCCCCAACATCAGATGCCATGGGACTTCACCTGTATAGCCATATTCATAGCCATAGTGCCTAATGTCAGCGCCGATGATGAAGATAATAAAACGCCGAGAGAATAAGACTGATATTTGTCAAGTTGTAAAGATCAACTTTCAGTGTTACATTGTTATTCCCCGGCATTAATTTTGATTAGATTTCCCAGAACGTTTATACGACACGTATGACTGTTTACACAGTACGGCTGTATCATGCAATGCCAATAGTTAAGCCTGATGTTCAGTATTCAGGCATGCTGCCGATAAAAGAGCAGACATATGTGCCTACGGCAAGCCCCATCGCAGCTGCGATTATGTAGTTGGATAGCAAAATCCAACCGAAACACCTTTATTGTCTATTACGAAATGTATGGTAAGCAGTTGCTATTTTTTGTTTCTCTTTCGGGTCTCCACAAGGCAGGGACCAAATACTAAGATAAAACATAAAATACGAAACAATATAGTACTACAGATGACACAGAAGAGATCAAGTAAACAGTTGGACATGCTCTATAAACCTAAAACAAAAAGATGTTGAACTAAATTTTAAAAATTATTTCTAGTACAATAGAATACTGTAGTCGATTATTAAAGAAATATAAACAAACGAAATTTATTTTCGCTCGTCTCAATACTTTTCTATTCCTGTTTCACACTGCAACTAGTTTTGTTCATGTTTCACACTGCAACTAGTTTTGTTCATGTTTCACACTGCAACTAGTTTTGTTCATGTTTCACACTGCAACTAGTTTTGTTCATGTTTCACACTGCAACTAGTTTATTCCTGTTTCACACTGCAACTAGTTTATTCCTGTTTCACACTGCAACTAGTTTATTCCTGTTTCACACTGCAACTAGTTTATTCCTGTTTCACACTGCAACTAGTTTTTTCCTGTTTCACACTGCAACTAGCGTATTCCTGTTTCACACTGCAACTAGTTTTTTCATGTTTCACACTGCAACTAGTTTTTTCCTGTTTCACACTGCAACTAGTTTTTTCCTGTTTCACACTGCAACTAGCTTATTCCTGTTTCACACATTTTCTTCTCATGATGTGGCCAATAAGTGTGGAATTATGTTTTTTTCTAATGCTGATAAGTAACTTTCGTTTGGGGTCAATCTTCTTCGGCGACCTCTTCATTGGCTTATCTTCTTCTTCTTCAGCGTTCATTCTCAAACTCCTGCTGGATCTCCCTTGTAATAGGACCATTGTCCTATGTTTACACGGATGAAAATACACGCATGAAATTATATTTGTATAGACGACACTTTATGTACTGCTCCGAGTCACTGCAGCCAACTAGTTTTTTTCAGGTTTCACACTGCAACTAGTTTATTCCTGTTTCACATTGCAACTAGTTTTTCAAAGACCTGATTGGACAATGCCATTCTCATTTTTGCTTGCGAAGGTCAAACACCATCCTCATAATCACAACTTGATGCTTTCTCTTTCAACTTATTTTGGTATACAGTTTTACTGCAATCCCCGTATTATCAAAGCACAAAATACTTTGTTGTACACTATGTAAAAGGGGGGAGGGTGGGAATTATATAGTCACATTATGCATCATTTGTTCTCTAACTCCTGCAGATTATTAGAATATAGTCATCGGAGTTGTGTCATCCTTTGTGACTTAGCTGCAATATCTGCACCTTTCGACCTGACACATAGGACTTCTGCATGCTCTATGGGTAGCTTTGACCCCCTATGAATGATAGCAAACTCCCCCCCTAACTTACTCAACACACGTGGCAGGTAAACAGTGTTATTCTTTGCTCCCCTTTCGGGTCTAAGAAACACACGGGCTCTCTTTTTAATATAGCATCATAAGAAACTAAAAGTCACCAGAAATGAAGTCTTCTGTTTTCTCTTTCAAATTCCTGCATGTTCACAGGATGTACTGCATAGAATGGAATGCTACAAATTGTGTCATGGTAAGTAGTCTTTTTGCCTGACACATTCGATTACATCATGGATTTTGGCCTGACACATTCGATTACAACATGGATTTTGGCATGACACATTCGATTACATCATGGATTATGGCCTGACACATTCGATTACAACATAAGATTATGGCCTGACACATTCGATTACAACATGGATTTTGGCCTGACATATTCGATTACATCATGGATTATGGTCTGACACATTCGATTACAACATGGATTATGGTCTGACACATTCGATTACAACATGGGTTATGGCCTGACATATTCGATTACATCATGGATTATGGCCTGACACATTCGATTACATCATGGATTATGGCCTGACGTATTCGATTACATCATGGATTTTGGACGATTTTGACTCCATTTGATGCTTAAACCTCACAAGATCTCATTGTTCGGTTCGTACGACATGCATGGAAAGTCACAGTTAGGCTATTATTTGCTCCCCTTTCAGGCCGGACATCAAACGATCAACGAACAGAAATGAAAAGTTATTTTTCAGGGACACCTTCCCCTCCTTTTTACCTGTTGGTTGGTTGCTGATCCAGCTGTCCATAGGATCATGTCCTTTGACCCACTCTAGGAAGTCTATGGATTTTGGACCCACCCCGGACAAGAGCCAAAAAATAACGATCACACCAACAGGATGGTAATTTTTTATTTATGTACTGCTCCGAGTCACTGCAGCCAAGATAGGGTTCACTGTGCTCATTCCCCGCCATCAATTACCTACTGGTTATGCCGAACTTCTGTATTGCTCCAGACATGCAACCAAATGTTCAAGACAAAAGGATTGTCACGTCCTGAGTCAGCGTGCCTCTATGATGGGTTTCAGCCATAAGACAAACAGTGTAGTCCGTTTCCCCTTACCCAGTGCTGCACAGTACATCTCTGGTTCCCTCCCAACCACCGAGGGTGTATGTATATATACAGATAACAAAGCATGACACACAATACAACAAAATACACGCATGAAAAGTATATTTGTATAGACGACATGCTATGAAGTTTCTATAAGAAGAGAACCTCAGTATAACTGCATGTCATCTAGTAAGGTTTTCTGTTGTATCGGTGGTATGTCTAGTGAGCCATTGACCCACAGACGCAAACGCATGTGGCCCTTTTACCAGTCGTATCTACGGCCCTGATGGCCAGATTAAACACATGGGAGATGGTGCCGGTCGTATGGGGAAAAACAAGAGGGCTTACATAATCAACTGCATGTGTTTTGTCCTGTGACAGGCGGTCATTGATCCCCACAGCATCCACTGTACTGTGTGTCAGCTCCACTGTACTGTGTGTCAGCTCCACTGTACTGTGTGTCAGCTCCACTGTACTGTGTGTCAGCTCCACTGTACTGTGTGTCAGCTCCACTGTACTTAGTGTCAGCTCCACTGTACTGTGTGTCAGCTCCACTGTTGACTCTGCTGTGACAGGCGGTCATTGATTTCCACAGCATCCACTGTACTGTGTGTCAGCTCCACTGTACTTAGTGTCAGCTCCACTGTACTGTGTGTCAGCTCCACTGTTGACTCTGCTGTGACAGGCGGTCATTGATTTCCACAGCATCCACTGTACTGTGTGTCAGCTCCACTGTACTGTGTGTCAGCTCCACTGTACTGTGTGTCAGCTCCACTGTACTGTGTGTCAGCTACACTGTACTTAGTGTCAGCTCCACTGTACTGTGTGTCAGCTCCACTGTACTGTGTGTCAGCTCCACTGTACTTAGTGTCAGCTCCACTGTACTTAGTGTCAGCTCCACTGTTGACTCTGCCATACGACGATATCATACTATCCAGTATCTCCTCGTTTTGCTGTCCTCTGTCTCTTTTTCCACTCAATTGTGCCTGTTGTTACATTGTATTGCAAACATGTTCTTCTCATGATGTGGCCAATAAGTGTGGAATGATGATTTTTTCTAATGCTGATAAGTAACTTTCGTTTGGGGTCAATCTTCTTCGGCTTATCTTTTTCTTCTTCAGCGTTCATTCTCAAACTCCTGCTGGATCTCCCTTGTAATAGGACCATTGTCCTACTAGATTTCCGGCAGAATATAGTCCAGAGAATGGAAATGCGTTGTGTCGCCGTTTTATGTGCGCCAATGGCCCGACACATCCGTCTTCGGCGGGATTGGCTTATCTAGCTATCGTAATCTCAGTACTGTTCTGAAGAACCAAATATCCGTGGCCTCTACTTTCCTACTTGTTTATTTATGCACTTACTGTCCATGATTTTCTTCCATATGACAGAAGTGGCTAAAAGTAGCATTGTATGAACCTTTTTTTCGTCTATTGATAAAGATTTGTTGCGCGCGTTTCTTTTCATTTTATGACAAACTGCTTTTTGGCCTATCCCATTTTATTTTGTTTCTTGTGTGCTCATTTCCCATCAGTGATATCAGAGTTTCCCTGTATTTAAATTGGTGAAATAGATCATAGAAAAAGATATTCAGCGAATCATAAAAGTCATAGAAATGGAGGCAAGCGTGACCCAAAATAAAAACCCCCATGTAGAACAGCGATTCTCAACGTGGGATATATCGCCCCCACCAGGTCACGGAGACTTTAATGTGCTACGGATAATAATTTTGAAATTAAGAAGCCACCGTCTAAGTGTGGGGGTCTACACAAAGTAAAGACACTGGTACTACTACTTCCACGAATACTACCACCTTTAATACCGTACTACTACCACTAATACTTTCACCACTATCAATACTACTACTACAACTTCTACTACAGTTACTACTACCACTATTACTACCGTACTACTACTACTTTCACCACTATCAATAATACTACTACTACTTCAGTTACTACTACCACTATTACTATCACTACTGATATTACTGGCATTACTGCTACTATTACTACTACACACTTGTACTACTACTTCTATTAATACTAATAATATGATTACTACTAGTACTACTACGATCATATTAAGGGCCTGTATATACACATCTTGCTTGTTATTACAATATATTCAGTGAAATAATGTTCATTAGACAATAAACCAATGTGTCAGGATGCTATCTTAAAGGTTCTTTTGTCAACACGTTCAAAGATAACAATAAAGTGAATGTAATCTCAAGATTAGAATTCTTTATTTGGATGCGTCCGTCGTTAACGTGTGTGACCTACACTGGAGAATCACACATAGAGAATAAATAAAGTTGAAGAAACCGAGAATTGTGTTATCGGCACATGGAATGTGCGCACTCTTTACGCTTGCGGAAAGGTCAGCAAACTTACACACGAACCACAGAAGCACACATTGGACATCATGGACATGGCAGAAGTAAGGTGGACAGGATTTGGTGAAACAACAACCGATGACGATTATTAAGTCTGGTATAGTGGAGATAAAACAAAACACCAACATGGAGTGGGATTTACTGTTCACAACGAGGAAGTTAAATCTATCATTAGCTGCACACCTTTGAACAACAGACATAGCAATACGTGTAGCAGCTAGACCCAAAAACATCACAATAATTCTAGTTTATGACCCAACTGCCGACTATGACGATGAAGAAATAGACGCATTTTATGAAACACTAGAAGACATAATAAAGGAGATTCGAAAGAAAAAAATCTATTAATAGTACTATGTGACTGGAACGCAAAAGTGGAACCTGACGCTTATGATTAATGGACTGGCACAGTAGGGAAATTTGGAACAGGAGAAACGAATGAACAAGGACTAAGACTATTGAATTTTGCCAATAAATTTAAACTAACTCTTGCAAATACACTATTTTCTCACAAGCTTTCCTGAAAAAACAACGTGGGATGCTCCAAAAGCAGGCATACATAATCAAATTGATTTCATTCTTACATAGAAAAAATTCAAGTCCAGCATAAACAAGAACATTCCCATGAGCAGACATAGGTAGCGCCTATGATATGGTTCTCTTGACGATCAAAATTAAATTTAAGAAGAAACATACTCAAAACAAATGCGCACGATTAAGATTTCATCTAGAAAAATTGAAAGATTCAGAAATGACAGAGATATCTGAGGCAACAGTTGGAGGAAAATTTTCAGTTCTAAACCTTGTAGAAGATGTTAGAAGCCAAGGAAGAAACTTTATTAGACTCAGAAACAAAAACATTAGGAACAAGAAGAATAACACGCAGACCTTGTGTAACAGAGGACATTCTTAAATTATGCGATGAAAGAAGGGAAATGTAAAAGATTAAGAAAGAGGCTCATGAAATGCCATGGCAATATAGCAAAATAAACAAAATGACGGAAAATGAAACAACCACAAAAAGTGTGGCTAGAGGAACAATGTGAAACCATCCATGCAGCATTTAAACACGGAAACAGCAAGGTAGCATATGTCACTCTAAGAAAGATAACAGCTAAATGGGCTAAATATATCCATGATAGAAGACAAACATGGAAAGATACTAAATGAAACAACAGATATAGTCAAAAGATGGACAGAGTATTCCAGGGAGCTGTATAATTGCAAGTGTTATGATGACTGCACTATATTAGAGAATTCTGAACTAAGCAATAGAGAAAAAGGAAATGCAGAAATTCTAGTAGATGAAATAAAAAGAGGCCGTATGAACATTGAAAGAAGGAAAGTAACCTGGTGTAGGCAACATTCCAGCAGAACTCTTGGAATACAGGGGAATTAATGTTCTAAATATTATGACCAAAATCTGCCAGAAAATATGGACCACATAACAACGGCTCACTGAATGGACACAATCACTAATCATACCAATTCCCAAGAAAGTAAATTTGAAAGTGTGTACGAATTACAGATTTTTTTAACTGGGACGTGGTTTCACATGGTTAAGTTAAGAAGCACTGCTTTGGATACACAAGAGCTTAACTGATGGGAATTCAGTTGAAAGATGGACATGATATGGTAGAAATTAGGTTAGGAATTGTATTTGAAAACCTCAAAAAGAACATCCTTGCATCCTTCCAACGTTGAAGGTGTACATCCCTGTACACGCTTAAATTCTTACTCTTCCTTGCTCTCCAGTCCAAGTCAGACGCTGGTATAGATTTCATGACTAAACTGTTGTCTCCAGCCCTGAGTTTATTTCTTCTGGTGTCGTACAGTGAACAGTTCTATCAAATAAGTTGTGTATTCCGTAGATTCTTCTTCTTCTTCTGCGTTCGTTCTCAAACTCCTGCAGATTCGCAGGATGTAGTCCGGACAACAGAATGCGTTGTGTCATGGTTTACAGCATTGCTGCGATATCTGCGCATTTCGGCCTGACACATCCGACTTCAGCATGGCTTTGGGTCACTGACGCTATATGGGATGGGACAGCCAACTCTATCCCATAACATCCGTAGTCGCCTTTTACGACTTGCGTGGAAGGTAAACAGTGTTGCTATTCTTTGCTCCCCTTTCGGGCCCCGGCAACACACGGGCGATTCCGAATATTGTTCACAGGGACACATATCGGTATCACCAACTCCAAACGTCCTGTACATGTGTTGTTTGAGTGTGATGTGGTCAGTTCTCGATGAAACGTATTGATAGTTCCTTTGTTACATAATATCTATTTTATAGCTCTAAGCTTACGTGTTCATCCGTAGCTCATGTGGATCTCTCGTGAAATCTCATGAACTGTGATTCACTCTCAGAGTTGCCAGTTCGTTATGTAGTTTTTCTTTCAGGCAGTTAGGTAAAATCATGTACATCTAGATACATAAAACTGGCTTGTAAAACGTCTCATATAGAGTCGAAATGAACAGAAGTGGGTATACTTGTTACCGAAATAGCCAATAAAACAACCTAGCAACAAGACACGGTGAAAGACTATAAACTAAAAAGCCTTTATCAAGACAAACAGAAGAACTTGCATATCACCTCCATACTATGGTTGCTGATGCAGCGGTCCATGGGCGCATGCCCTTTGACCCAATCCCTCCATACTATAGGGCCTATGTTTAGCTCTATGTAAGATATGTTTGTGTTCTTTTTATCCCGATGAAGGCTTTTAAGTCAAAACGTCGTCTGTCACAGTGTCTCATTGTTAGGTTGTTTTATTGCCTTATTTTGATAACACGTATATCTATTTCTGTTAATTTTGATTTTTGCCCGGTGTTACCCCAACCACCCATTTCCAGGTTGCTACACGACACCAAACTCCTATTTATCACACAGAGTCGGTTGCTATAAAAAATAGCCGGGGTTTTACGTATATTTGCCTACGTTCTTCTACTGAATAGCAGAGTATTCATTGAGAAAGTTTCGAATAAAGCCTTCTACTGTTTACATTTTGTCAACAAATGCCTCAGGTAAATAAATATAAGTGAAACGTCAACCATCTAGACATTACGCAGTCTTTAAGTGCTTGACTAGTGTGTGTTTAGCAGGTATTAGTTTTGTTCTTCTGTGTTAGTTCTCAAACTCCTGCAAATTAGCATGATGCAGTCTGAAAAAAACATAATGCGTTGTGTCATGGTTTACAGTTTTGCTGTGATATCTGTGCCTTTCGATCTAACCAATCTGAATTCAGCAAGGCTTCTAGGTCACTTTAACTTCTATGGGGAAGGATAGCCAATTCCACCCATAAATCTCCTTAGTCGCCTTAAACGACATAGATGACACGTAAAGTGTCACGTATGTCAAGTGTCTTCTTCATCATCGTTCTTCAGTCAATTATCAATCTATAGCGCCAATAGCTTCAATCAGTTATCAGGTTACAACGACATTAGCTTCAGTCAGTTACTAGGTTACCAGCTTCAATGACATGTATAATTCTCTTCAGGACGTCCATGGAGCCCCATAAGTTTGGAAGTGGCCATCTGTTCTCCCCAATTTTCTTGATAGAGTTGACATGCATGAAGAATATGTTTTGCAGTCTCTGGGCTCAGTCCACTGGTGCTCAGGTCTGTCTCGCCAACTTTGAAGTTTCTGAACATGTAATTTCTCAGCCTGTTATGGCCAGCTCGTAGTCTAAAGATAATGGTTGTTCTTTGAGTGACATTTCGTGGTAGGGGCCATTTGGTTCTACACTTGGGTGCATCTGTTTTTACATGTCTTAAACTCTGGTTTATCATAATCTTACATTCATAGAACGTAATATCACATTCTATTTGTTCTAGTAATATTGGAAATGCTCAGTATACATACCAATACCAAAAAGCTGTGATATGCAAATTTGTTCAAATTATAGAACAATTGCCTTGATCAGCCAAGCCAGTAAAATACTACTGCACATCATAATGAAAAGAATACATAACAAGATGGAGGATGAGATCCACGAAGCGCAAGCAGGTTTCAGAACTGACAGAGGCACGAGAGATCATATATTTAACATGAGGATGATCATAGAGAAATGTAGAGAGTATAACATAGAATTACATGCATGCTTCATAGACTACACCAAAGCATTCGACTGTGTCAATCACCATCAATTATGGCAAATAATGAACGATATGGATTTCCCAAAGCACATTACACGACTAATAGCAGAGATGTATAAAGATCAAGAAGCAGGGGTAAAAGTTGAAGGTGCAAGATCGGAGCGTTTCAATGTACAGAAAGGAGTAAGACAAGGCTGTACCTTGTCTCCATACTTATTCACCATGTATGCGGATAATATAATGAGAAACGTGAGACAAGAAACAATGAAGCCTGATTTCAGACCCATAAGTATAGGAGGGCTGCAGATACCAGAAATTAGATATGCAGACGACACAGTGCTATTAACAACAAACGAACACGATCTAATGAACATAATTAAGTCAACCCAAAAGTTTAGCGAACAGCAAACCTTGTTCTTAAATATGAAAAAGACAATGGCAACTGACAAAACTAAATCAAGACCCAAAATTAATATTGAGAACTGCAATTTGGAAGAAGTGACACATTTTGATTATTTAGGAACTAATATAAACAATGCGGGGGACTGCGCAGTTGAGATCAAGAGAAGAACGGCAATGGCGATGGCAAAATTAAAACAGATAAAGAAACTATGGCAAGGTACTAACATACGAACCAAATTGTGTATTTCCTGTGGCGACATATGGATGTGAAGCATGGACACTAAATAAAACAGTGGTCAAGAGAATAACATCATTTGAATTAAAGTGTTATAGAAGTGTTTTGAGAATACCATGAACAGCGAAGAGAACAAACCAGGAGGTGTTGCATGGAATGTTACTGGAGGGGATGATAGAAAGCAACAGGGGCAAATACCGAGCAAGACACCGTTGGACAAAAGACATTCAAGAATGCCTGTGCATGTCACTGAAAGATGCGGGACAACTTGCTCAAGACCGCGGAGAATTCAAGAGATCCATAGGAAAGACTACGTTCTGGAAAGAATATGTCACTTGATGATGAATCCCCTTCCCTTGCCAGAAGATCGACATTTCATTTCCAAGTATGCCACCACCAGGGATCCACTGCAGTGCTGTTTCTTTGGTGGTACTGCTGAGGTGTAGTAAGCACTTTATTCATTCTCGTGTTCTTTGGATCTCGATTGTGACTCCCCTGCATAATACTGAAGATATTTATGGTTTATAAATGTCTCTACAACTCTGAAACACGAGTATCAAGTTTCGACTCTACATAAACAAACTTGATGAACCAGTGTGTTGGCGCTTTGCTTCGGAGCACATTAAGGAAATGCTTATACCATTAAAATAAGGTTATATCATGATCGTCTACAGTATAAAACCTATTGACACATGGAAAATCCAGCCTTCTAAAATGGCTAAATTGATTTTTTTCCTAGATTCTCATTTCCTGCCACACAAAGTATAATAAATGACCAATGAAATCACGGGAAATTAAATAAGTCACTAAACTAGAATATCCCTCAGTGGACACTAATTTTGAAATGTTTACATTAAGAATAAATTAACCACACGGTTAGACTCTAGAGGATTAAAGATTATGGCATGATTTGCGAAGAAATTTTAACTTTTTATGCAAATTAGATACCAATATGGCCGCAGTGATACTAAATATAGCTTATATTTTATAAAATCAATAGCTCATTAACTAATTTACTTGTGGTGTTTATATTTGACATATATATTCATAATGGACGATTTGCGGTCCTCTAGCTAATTTGTGGGATTGTATAGAAAGGTTTTCTTTTTGTGAATTTTAAAATTTTGAAGATTCCAAAAACGCACATATTTACTTGGTTGTAAAATCTTATACAAATAGAAAAGAAAGGTTACCTTCATTGTACAGCAATCATTCTACTACAAGACCTGTGTTATATGGTTACGAATAGTCATGCTAAATTTCAGAGTAATTCAACAATAATTGGTAGAGATAGGATGTTTGGAATTTTGACAACGTCAACAAAAACATAGTTTTGAGAAAATGGGGAAAAAACGTGTTTTACGCAATTATTAATTATACCTACAAGATAACTGATAATGTCCCCCAGGAGTCTTCCATAGATTTACAACCATTAAAAAAATTGCATTGTGAGAGTTTGTGCTGTGTCTCTTGGCAATATACTGCTCCTAAAATGTTATTTTCTTAGCAGATGGGCAATTATTATTGTTATCGATAACTAGTTATTAGGAAATGTTCTCAACTGAATCACGTAAAAAAGTGTATTGGAACCCCGAAATTTGCGTTGCATTGGTCTACTAAACTTTTTACTATTTCCCATGTTTAACGAAACTAAACAGTCACTAGGTTTATATTTATAACTTAAGAAATAATAGGTATATAAATCACATGAATATATGTTTTTGAAGAAAATTTCAAACTGAAACAAGCATAGGTCAGATTGCTTTGATACACATATAAACAGAATTGGCGTGATCTCCCTTAAAAGTGCAGTACTTTCTTACTACTAAAAAGATTGTAATATAATGGCTTCACATTGTTGTAAACGATAACATCAGAGATAACCAAAACAATACCAGTATTGAAACACATCAAAAGACAGCAGATCAAGTGGTTTCCACAAACCATATTACCAACAGATAACATGCCACAAATGACCATGACACAAAGACATAATGGCTATAAAGTCAGAGGCAACCATGTAAAAGATGGATCACATAAATAAAAGAAGCCACAGGAACAAGCTTACAAACAGCGTACAAGTCATCTTCAGAGAACTCTTCCACCCCTACGCAGCAAGGCAAACAAGGGCCACAGCGTATAGATATATAGATAGTGGGGTGTGATAACCTCATATCACGTGCGATCACGGAACGGTGGAGTGTGATAACCTCATATCACGTGCGATCACGAAACAGTGGAGTGTGATAACCTCATATCACGTGCGATCACGAAACAGTGGAGTGTGATAACCTCATATCACGTGCGATCACGAAATAGTGGGGTGTGATAACCTCATATCACGTGCGATCACGAAATAGTGGGGTGTGATAACCTCATATCATGAAACAGCGGAGTGTGATAACCTCATATCACGTGCGATCATGAAACAGTGGAGTGTGATAACCTCATATCACGTGCGATCACGAAACAGTGGAGTGTGATAACCTCATATCACGTGCGATCACGAAACAGTGGAGTGTGATAACCTCATATCATGAAACAGTGGAGTGTGATAACCTCATATCATGAAACAGTGGAGTGTGATAACCTCATATCACGTGCGATCACGAAACGGTGGAGTGTGATAACCTCATATCACGTGCGATCACGAAACAGTGGAGTGTGATAACCTCATATCACGTGCGATCACGGAACGGTGGAGTGTGATAACCTCATATCACGTGCGATCACGGAACGGTGGAGTGTGATAACCTCATATCACGTGCGATCACGGAACAGTGGAGTGTGATAACCTCATATCACGTGCGATCACGGAACGGTGGAGTGTGATAACCTCATATCACGTGCGATCACGAAATAGTGGGGTGTGATAACCTCATATCACGTGCGATCACGGAACGGTGGAGTGTGATAACCTCATATCAAGTGCGATCACGAAACGGTGGGGTGTGATAACCTCATATCACGTGCGATCACGAAACAGTGGAGTGTGATAACCTCATATCACGTGCGATCACGAAACAGTGGAGTGTGATAACCTCATATCATGAAACAGTGGAGTGTGATAACCTCATATCACGTGCGATCACGAAACAGTGGAGTGTGATAACCTCATATCACGTGCGATCACGAAATAGTGGGGTGTGATAACCTCATATCACGTGCGATCACGAAACAGTGGAGTGTGATAACCTCATATCACGTGCGATCACGGAACAGTGGAGTGTGATAACCTCATATCACGTGCGATCACGAAACAGTGGGGTGTGATAACCTCATATCACGTGCGATCACGAAACAGTGGGGTGTGATAACCTCATATCACGTGCGATCACGAAACAGTGGAGTGTGATAACCTCATATCACGTGCGATCACGAAACAGTGGGGTGTGATAACCTCATATCACGTGCGATCACGAAACAGTGGAGTGTGATAACCTCATATCACGTGCGATCACGGAACAGTGGAGTGTGATAACCTCATATCACGTGCGATCACGAAACGGTGGGGTGTGATAACCTCATATCACGTGCGATCACGAAATAGTGGGGTGTGATAACCTCATATCACGTGCGATCACGAAACAGTGGAGTGTGATAACCTCATATCACGTGCGATCACGAAACGGTGGGGTGTGATAACCTCATATCACGTGCGATCACGAAATAGTGGGGTGTGATAACCTCATATCACGTGCGATCACGAAACAGTGGAGTGTGATAACCTCATATCACGTGCGATCACGAAACAGTGGAGTGTGATAACCTCATATCACGTGCGATCACGAAACAGTGGAGTGTGATAACCTCATATCACGTGCGATCACGAAACGGTGGGGTGTGATAACCTCATATCACGTGCGATCACGAAATAGTGGGGTGTGATAACCTCATATCACGTGCGATCACGAAACAGTGGAGTGTGATAACCTCATATCACGTGCGATCACGAAACAGTGGAGTGTGATAACCTCATATCACGTGCGATCACGAAACGGTGGGGTGTGATAACCTCATATCACGTGCGATCACGAAACAGTGGAGTGTGATAACCTCATATCACGTGCGATCACGAAACAGTGGAGTGTGATAACCTCATATCACGTGCGATCACGAAACGGTGGGGTGTGATAACCTCATATCACGTGCGATCACGAAACAGTGGAGTGTGATAACCTCATATCACGTGCGATCACGAAACAGTGGAGTGTGATAACCTCATATCACGAAACAGTGGAGTGTGATAACCTAATATCACGAAACAGTGGAGTGTGGTAACCTCATATCACGAAACAGTGGAGTGTGATAACCTCATATAACATCCGATCATATTCACTGTCATTCCTTCTTCGTACTGTTTAATTAATTTCAGTTCTGTGTTGAGATCGATAGTCTTTTCTTCCTTTTTAGCAGGCTGAGGCGTAGACACAGACACGTTCCTATTGGTAGACATCTTGGGAGAGATTTGATAAGAAATAAAATATCCAAGACACAAAACATAAATTGCTGTACCGAGTCTGCGATTCTAGTTGAAATAGTGCACGCGGAGATGGCAGTGTTGCCCCGAAAGCTAGTCAGCACTGTAGTACGCCCGCTGAGTAACACAATTCTTCTTCTTCTTCTGCGTTCGTTCTCATACTCCTGCAGATTAGCAGGATGTAGTCCGAAGAACGGAATGCGCCGTGTCATGGTTTACAGCATTGCTGCGATATCTGCGCCTTACGGCCTGACACATCCGACTTCAGCATGCCTTTGTATCACTGAACCTATATGGGATGGGACAGTCAACTCCATCCCATAACCTCCTTAGTCGCCCTTTACGACATGCGTGGAAGGTAAACAGTGTTGCTATTCTTTGCTCCCCTTTCGTGCCCCGGCAACACAAAGGCGTAACACAATTCAAATTACAAGATGCGCAGTATAAAACACAAGTTCAAATTTTGAAACCGAAGAGCTCTCCAATCAACAAGCTTTAGCCGCCACGTTTGGGGAAGTCAATGGACCTAGCGTTATTGAAGGTGACCGTGTTATTTCTTAGAATTTGATGACGCCGGCTTGCAGAATAACATCATGCCCCCCCCCCTTTCCTTAGTTAACGACCGCCAATGATTATAAACAACCCTGTTCGACTGATAATTGAGGCAGAAATAAATATGAAATATAATACATGTATGTCTAGTGATTGTGGTCGCAAAGTCGAATGGGAGTAAGTTGCATAGATCGTAAGTCAAGCACTACCTGTATATGAATGGTGGTGCTTACTAAATATTCAAATCATTATTTAAGTGTGGGGAAGTACCTACTAAATATTCAAATCATTATATGAGTATTTAAGTCATTATATGAGTTGCTACCATTGTCTGGGAAACAAAGAATCGAAAAGCACATATGTCGTTTCCTATCTATGACAAACCGCACTACGAGTCTCTGAGTACTTTCTTATTTGATACTGTCGAGACCCTTGTAACCACAGACCAAGGCAAGAAAATTTCATTTACAGCTGGGACATCAACTGTGACATTTCACTTTTGTACACGTAATGGATTTGACTTCGAATAAAAATGGTTAAACACACAATACACAGAAATGCCAAAGTTTATGACGAATTTTTCTGTAACCAAGCGGAAATGGACTTCCAGTTTTTGTAGGTGGCAGATATCACCACGGGCTCGGCAGTTTCTTTAGCGGTCTAGGTAGAAATGTATTACCTTGGTTAATAACTGGCGGTAAAGTATTACTTAGAGACGGAGTGACATCTGGATTACAGGTGACTCATGATGATTTAGGTGGTTTTAATATTCGTGACTGTATGCGAGCTAGAGCCTAAGAAACTGGACAAGACATATTGGCTGGTGATGCCAAGAAAGTCACCCAATCGGGTAGTGGAATTATACTTCGAAAGAGACAAGCACCCCCTGGTGAGCCATGTCAGAAGAATAAAACCAGCAGCTAATCGTCAACGAACTCATTCCATATGAACCATTGCTTTCAATAATGAAACGACAAAAACTTGTACGGTTTAGATATGTATGCCGACATGATTCCTTGCCAAAAATAATACTGCAGGGAACCGTCAAATGTGGAAGAAACGTAGAAGGACACATAAAAGCATGGACAGACAACATCAAGGAATATATAAAAGAAGATCTTTCCTCACTCATCCGCTTCGTTGAAGATATAAATCGCTGGATGACTCTGTGTGTCCAATCTCTTCCAGTGTCATATTCAGAAGTTTTTGATATCATTTGTCCATCGTAGTCGTAGCCAGTCTCTTGTTCTCTCTTCTGTCACAGTCGTAGACAATCTCTTGTTCTCTCTTCTGTCACAGTCGTAGACAATCTCTTGTTCTCTCTTCTGTCACAGTTGTAACCAGTCTCTTGTTCTCTCTTCTGTCACAGTCGTAACCAGTCTCTTGTTCTCTCTTCTGTCACAGTCGTAACCAGTCTCTTGTTCTATTTTCTGTCGTAGTCGTAACAAGTCTCTTGTTCTTTTTTCTATCGCAGTCATAACCAGTCTCTTGTTCTATTTTCTGTCACAGTCGTAGACAGTCTCTTGTTCTATTTTCTGTCACAGTCGTAGACAGTCTCTTGTTCTATTTTCTGTCACAGTCGTAGACAGTCTCTTGTTCTATTTTCTGTCACAGTCGTAGACAGTCTCTTGTTCTATTTTCTGTCACAGTCGTAGACAGTCTCTTGTTCTATTTTCTGTCACAGTCGTAGACAGTCTCTTGTTCTCTCTTCTGTCACAGTCGTAACAAGTCTCTTGTTCTATTTTCTGTCACAGTCGTAGACAGTCTCTTGTTCTCTCTTCTGTCACAGTCGTAGACAGTCTCTTGTTCTATTTTCTGTCACAGTCGTAGACAGTCTCTTGTTCTATTTTCTGTCACAGTCGTAGACAGTCTCTTGTTCTCTCTTCTGTCACAGTCGTAACAAGTCTCTTGTTCTATTTTCTGTCACAGTCGTAGACAGTCTCTTGTTCTATTTTCTGTCACAGTCGTAGACAGTCTCTTGTTCTATTTTCTGTCACAGTCGTAGACAGTCTCTTGTTCTATTTTCTGTCACAGTCGTAGACAGTCTCTTGTTCTATTTTCTGTCACAGTCGTAGACAGTCTCTTGTTCTCTCTTCTGTCACAGTCGTAACAAGTCTCTTGTTCTTTTTTCTATCGCAGTCGTAGCCAGTCTCTTGGTTTTTTTTCTATCACAGTCGTAGTCTTGTTCTCTTTTCTGGAACTTTTCTTTCCATGATTAATCTTTCTGACCATCGTGTCTTTTTTATATGCCCAAAATATGTTAGCTTGTGTATTTTTTGTCATAGTTTTGAGGAGCCAGTCTTTTTCTATGTTCAGGTCTTTGCGGACGTCTGCGTTGGTTGGTCTTTCTGTCATTTACATTCGTATGAACCTTCTATAACATTTCATTTCAAATGCTGATATTCTCTTTTCCATTGCTGGTGTTATATTACCAACATCTCACAACTAGATGTTGTCACTGGTAAAATGTAGCTTCTAACAGTTGCTGTTTGCACCTGCCATAGATTTTTCATCAGTCAAATTCTTTTGATAGGGTTTGCTCATCTATTTGCTCATCTATGCTGAGCACGACATCCGCTAGATAGATTTGTTTGCAGCATCACTACCTTATGCTACTTTGACTACTGTTGTGTTTTTCTTTGCAAGCATACTGGGTTATATTTACATTTAGATCTACCATGTGAACCTCAATAAGGATTGTTTTTTTGTTGTTGTAAATATAGCCTTTTGGACAAAACGTCGATATTTCTGTGTTATGTGTGTTTCCAGTAATTAGTATAACTTCATTACCTATTAGCAAACTTTGCCTATTAGATTTCCATTTTTCTGCAGTGAAATCATTCAAATCGACCTTTCAAGTCATGTTTACCTTTCTGTACACATGTCTTACACAGGAGCCATTTCATGACCGAGACAAGAGACAGGAACACCTTCTTCATGCATGTCAGCTCTGCCAAGAAGAGAGTGAGAAAATATGGCATACTGAGACGGCACTATTACCAAACCTAGGAGTTACATGCATGGCATATAGCGAATTACACAGTTCATTGAAGCTAATGGAACTGTAACCAGATAACAGACTGAAGAACAACGACGAAGAATATTACTTTTCACCTTTCCTTTTATGTTTAATCTTTCTTACCCATTGTATCGTTTGTATATACCCAGAATATTTTAGCTTGCAATTTGTGATGGTTTTGAAGAGCTTCTATGTTCAAGTCATTACAGATGTTTTTGCTGGATTGTCATTGAACAGAATATTCTTAGGAGCTTTCTAACCCACGTCATTTCAAATTTTATTACAAACCCTGAGGCAGACATTGCAAAAAATGGATTACAGGAATAAAAATTGAAACGAGGTAATAAAGTTTTGCTAATTGTACGAAACACGCATAGGTACACACACAAATCGACGTTTCGACCGAAAGGCCTTTATCAAGTATCACAAACAGGCCTTTCGGTCGAAATGTCGACTTGTGCGTGTGCCTATATGTGTTTCGTACAATTAGCAAAACTTTAGTACCTCGTTTCAAGCTTTAGCTATTGGACTTCAGTTTTGGCGCAGTGAGTACATATTTTCGATATACAAGAATAACGAAAACCATAGAAACAAGTATATATGAATCACATAACAAAGATATCTCCAGAGCACCCTTCTACCCAAGGACGCTGCAATTAACATAGGGATGATAGCAGATAAATAGATAGCCAGACAGATAGACAGACAGCAGGGCCGCCACTAACAATTGCGGAGCCCTATGCGAAACGGATTGCGTGGGACCCAGTCTGGGTAGGGAAGAGGATAATAAAATAAATTCTAATATGAATTTATTGGCCTATGAAAGTGCAGGGCACACTGCGGCCGCATCGGTTGTAATGGCCTAAGACCGGCCCTGACAGATAGATAGACAGGCAAAAATAGATTTGACATTTTCTTTTCTCTTGCAGATATCACTGTACAAATCTCACAAACATTTGTCTCCTCGTGGAAAATATAACTTCTTAATTGTTTTATGTTTTCCTCGTCATAGATTTCTCATCTGTTATGTTTTCCTCTTGTCATAGATTTTTCATCTGTTATGTTTTCCTCTTGTCATAGATTTCTCATCTGTTATGTTTTCTTCTTGTCATAGATTTTTCATCTGTTATGTTTTCCTCTTGTCATAGATTTCTCATCTGTTATATTTTCCTCTAGCCATAAAATTCTCATCTGTTATGTTTTCCTCTTGTCATAGATTTCTCATCTGTTATGTTTTTATTCTTGTATGGATATCACTTATCTCTTTCTCAGTTATAATTTACATTGCTCTGTTGATGGCGCTCAATGCCATGTCTTACTATTGTGTACACAATATTTTATAATAATAAATAACTTAAGAATATTCTGTGCATTACATTACATTAGGAGAAATTAGGAAAAGAGTGGGTTATAATATCATGTATCGAACATATTGAGAGACAGCAAGTGAAATGGTTCAGTCACCTTATGAGAATGAAGCCAAACCAAATACCAATAAGAGCATATAATACAAGAATATCCGGGCGTAAAGCCAAAGGTAGACCAAGAAAACAGTGGATAGAAAACATCAAGATAGCCTTGAATAAACATGGACTAAATACAACCACGGCAGCACATCTGGCGTTGGGACGAAAGCTTAAGCTCCCACCCCTACGCTTAACGGCATGTGTGAATGTAATGAACAATCATTCATCTGGGGAAAGACAATAGACATTACATTTTGAACTATTGTTGTATTTATAGACTGTACATGACATTACATTTTGAACTATTGTTGTATTTATAGACTGTACATGACATTACATTTTGAACTATTGTTGTATTTATAGACTGTACATGACATTACATTTTGAACTATTGTTGTATTTATAAGTGCTACTTATTTGTTTTATTTTATCAACAAGTTAGCGGTAATAAAACTAAGTATAATGTACTGTTGTGTAGTTACTGTAAATAATTGTATACTAGTTTAAAAAAAAATAAAACATAGAAATACTAAATGTAAAATAGCGTGAACGATAAATAAACAGAGGAACAATGACTTTTTGTACAGTGTAGTCCAATGGGGGACGTTTATGGAGAAATGAATAATACATATAAAAGGTAAAGGTATGTCCCATGGCAGAACACAAACAATAGGCTACACCAGGCGTCGGTAACCTATGGCACGCGTGCCACACTTGGCACACCAAGCAACTTCAAATGGCACGTAGACTCTTCAAGTTTCCTGTATAAAGCAGCTTTTCACATGAAAGCAGTGCTAAATCCACAGCGTTTTCGCCTAACACCTGAAAATTCAGAAAATTGTGTCAAACTCTAAGTGACACAGTATGTTTTCGATATTGTGCAACTGGCGAAGACCATGCAAGGGCAAGGCTCCCATTAATATTTATAAAATTGTGTTTTTAAATCTTTCAAGAAACTCTATTTCATTTAATGTTGTTTACAACTTTACTTATTTTTGAATATCACTATATATTAATTAAAATATAAAAATAAAATATATGGTAAAATAAGAATATTGACCTCGACTTGTATAAAAAGATATGTGATGTTGACACTCTGAATAATTTGAAACCTTAAGTTGGCACACAGTTAGCAAAAGGTTGCCGACCCCTGGGCTACACAGTGGAAAGTTATGGCCATATGACTGCGTGTCAACGTATTTGACAAGAAAAGCATTCAAATGTGCAATAATAATAGTTGAGTTTGAAGTACTGTCCGTGTTTGTTATAGAGAATTCAATATTCTGGCAAGCAGTGGTAACAAACCACTAACTTTATGTCTGATCACGCAGTGGGTAAGATTGTTCTAGTCTATTATTCACGTTTATTTCTTGTTCGTTTATTCTGTCAATGTGTTTCCGAACGAAAAGAGAATCAATACTATTGACCTTCCACAAAAGTCGTAAGAGGCGACTAAAGAGTTTATAGGGTGGAACTAGTTGTTCCACAACATATTGGGGGGGGGGGGGGACAAAGTGACATAGATCATGATAAAGTCGATGTGTCAGACCGCCAAATATTCATACATCGTGGCAAAGCTGTCAACAAGGACACAGCGCAAACATCTCTCCGAACAGACATGTGCTCATGTGGAGAAGACACGCAAACGGTATATGTTTTCATGTGGGGAAGACACACATACAGTATATGTGTTCATGTGGAGAAGACACACATACAGTATAATATTTGTTTATGTGGAGAAGACACATACAGTATAATATTTGTTCATGTGGAGAAGACACACATACAGTATAATATGTGTTCATGTGGAGAAGACACACATACAGTATAATATTTGTTCATGTGGAGAAGACACATACAGTATAATATTTGTTCATGTGGAGAAGACACACATACAGTATAATATTTGTTCATGTGGAGAAGACACACATACAGTATAATATTTGTTCATGTGGAGAAGACACATACAGTATAATATTTGTTCATGTGGAGAAGACACACATACAGTATAATATGTGTTCATGTGGAGAAGACACACATACAGTATAATATTTGTTCATGTGGAGAAGACACATACAGTATAATATTTGTTCATGTGGAGAAGACACACATACAGTATAATATGTGTTCATGTGGAGAAGACACACATACAGTATAATATTTGTTCATGTGGAGAAGACACACATACAGTATAATATTTGTTCATGTGGAGAAGACACACATACAGTATAATATTTGTTCATGTGGAGAAGACACACATACAGTATAATATTTGTTCATGTGGAGAAGACACATACAGTATAATATTTGTTCATGTGGAGAAGACACACATACAGTATAATATGTGTTCATGTGGAGAAGACACACATACAGTATAATATTTGTTCATTTGGAGAAGACACACATACAGTATAATATTTGTTCATGTGGAGAAGACACACATACAGTATAATATTTGTTCATGTGGAGAAGACACACATACAGTATAATATTTGTTCATGTGGAGAAGACACATACAGTATAATATGTGTTCATGTGGAGAAGACACACAGATAGTATTACCTATATAATCCACTATATATATTCCAGTACCTATATAATTATATATATAATCCAGCATATATAATTCAGGACTGCAGGTTTCTTTCAAGAAGTAGAACAAAGATGTAACCATGAAGTAGTGAGCAGCTTGAGACAGGTCGTCACCATTATAGAGAGATTTCATATAGTGTTGCTATATGACTGAGTAAAGTGTTGCTATAAGAGAGATTAAAGTGTTGCTATATGAGAGATTAAAGTGTTGCTATAAGAGAGATTAAAGTGTTGCTATAAGAGAGATTAAAGTGTTGCTATATGAGAGATTAAAGTGTTGCTATAAGAGAGATCAAAGTGTTGCTATAAGAGAGATCAAAGTGTTGCTATAAGAGAGATCAAATTGTTGGTATAAGGGAGATCAAAGTGTTGCTATAAGAGAGATCAAAGTGTTGCTATAAGAGAGATCAAATTGTTGGTATAAGGGAGATCAAAGTGTTGCTATAAGAGAGATCAAAGTGTTGGTATAAGGGAGATTAAAGTGTTGCTATAAGAGAGATCAAAGTGTTGCTATAAGGGAGATCAAAATGTTGCTATAAGAGAGATCAAAGTGTTGGTATAAGGGAGATCAAAGTGTTGGTATAAGAGAGATCAAAGTGTTGGTATAAGAGAGATCAAAGTGTTGGTATAAGGGAGATCAAAGTGTTGCTATAAGAGAGATCAAAGTGTTGCTATAAGAGAGATCAAAGTGTTGGTATAAGAGAGATCAAAGTGTTGGTATAAGAGAGATCAAAGTGTTGCTATAAGAGAGATCAAAGTGTTGCTATAAGAGAGATCAAAGTGTTGCTATAAGAGAGATCAAAGTGTTGGTATAAGAGAGATCAAAGTGTTGCTATAAGGGAGATCAAAGTGTTGCTATAAGAGAGATCAAAGTGTTGCTATAAGGGAGATCAAAGTGTTGCTATAAGAGAGATCAAAGTGTTGCTATAAGAGAGATCAAAGTGAGCGACGAGTTGTCTCTAGTTCGGGAAGTGATTCTTTTTTTGACTCTCCTAAAATATCTGAATACATCTATTCTATATGAACTTATTTCTCAGTAAGATGGTCAATGAACAAACAACTAGAAGACAGAATTGATGTCTATGATATGTGGATATATAGACGAATATGTCGAACTTTGTGGAAAGAGAAGAAGAATAAAGAAGTTCAAACAAGACTTCGTATGAAATAAGAACTATTAAAAGTATAGATCAAACAAGACTTCGTATGAAATAAGAACTATTAAAAGTATAGATCACACAAGACTTCGTATGAAAAAGGAAATATTAAAAGTATAGATCAAACAAGACTTCGTATGAAATAAGAACTATTAAAAGTATAGATCAAACAATTTATTTTGGATATATTAAACGGCATGACATCTACTCGAAGACATAACTTGTTGGGAGACGAGAAAGAGAGTAACATCACAAGATGGACATGTTAGTCGAGCAGAGCGCACCATCAAGGAAGAGACAGGGGATTCTCGAAGTCTGTTGCAGCCAACCTTCGTTGCGGAGACAACATTTACGTAGTGATGATAAAAATTTATTGCACAGGTTGCCTCACATATCCTGAATTAATTTCTTAATGACAGTTCACTTGTGGGTCTCATTCGTGTAGTAGTCAATCCGATTGGTTCGACACTGGATTAGACGCATGAATACCATCAACATTCTCTGATGAAGGTCTGATGATCACGTAGTGACTCATCCGACCAATGATCACACAACAATAAGCTTTCAGTGGATTGCATGCATAATTAAGTGAAGCTTTAGTAGATGTCATGCATTATTAAGTGAAGCTTTAGTAGCTGACATGCATATAAAGTAAGGCTTTAGTAGATGACATGCATATAAAGTGAGGCTTTCGTAGATGACATGCATATAAAGTGAGGCTTTCGTAGATGACATGCGCGCATATAAAGTAAGGCTTTAGTAGATGACATGCATATAAAGTAAGGCTTTAGTAGATGACATGCATATAAAGTGAGGCTTTAGTAGATGACATGCATATAAAGTGAGGCTTTCGTAGATGACATGCATATAAAGTGAGACTTTAGTAGATGACATGCATATAAAGTGAGGCTTTAGTAGATGACATGCATATAAAGTGAGGCTTTAGTAGATGACATGCGCGCATATAAAGTGAGGCTTTAGTAGATGACATGCATATAAAGTGAGGCTTTCGTAGATGACATGCGCGCATATAAAGTGAGGCTTTAGTAGATGACATGCATATAAAGTGAGGCTTTAGTAGATGACATGCATATAAAGTGAGGCTTTCGTAGATGACATGCATATAAAGTGAGGCTTTGGTAGATGTCATGCATATAAAGTGAGGCTTTAGCTTTGTGCTGGTCCAACATTAACTCATCTAGGCCTATAGGAGATGCCCATAAATTAATTCAGCAATAGAGAGAGGGGTCTGAAAAAGTTCGTTATTGACAGGAAGGGGTGGGAGGGTTGAGACGTGACTGATCGACAATATACGAGACCTGTTAACTGAAATGTAAACATGAACTAGCTTCACGTGACTGATCGACAGTATACGAGACTTGTTAACTAAAATGTAAACATGAACTAGCTTCACGTGACTGATCGGTATACAAGACCTGTTAAAGAAAACTGGTAAACATGAACTAGATCCCCATTTGCGTGCCATCTGTAAATAGCGACCAATCAAAACCCACATAATAATCAAAAACGTAATGAACGGGGTCCAAATTAATTATCATAGAAGGGATATAAGTGCTGTCGACAGCCACAGTGGACATAAAACAAAGTCAACAAAATTGTCTTTAACACACGAATTTGATAGAAGGAAATTGAAAAACAAAATTGTATTAGAAAAAAGATAGGAGTTTTTTATTCAGACAGTTTCGACTATAGGCCTACCCTCGGCAGATAGCTTCTATATTGATTGCAACGATGTACTTGTAAGGTTACCATTACCTGTATGTTTTTGTGCACCAAGGGGGACGTAGAAAGGGGGGGGGGTAAATAATAACGACAGTTACTTTCCATGCATGTTTAAAAGGTGTTTAAAGAGATGGAGGGGTTTAGTTGTCTGCCCAGTCCCACATTTTGTGACAGTGATGACAGATGCTCACACAAAGTGACCTAGAAAAAAACCATATATGTCAGCCCGGCAGGCGCAGATATCACAGCGTAGTTGTAAACCATGACATAACGCATTCCATTCACTGGACTAGATCCAGCTGATCTGTACAGTTTGAGAACGAACGCGGATGAATTGAGGAAACCCGAGGACAGTTAAGTCAATCCTCAGAGCATGTTAGTTCTAAACCCTTTTGTTCCTAACGTCTCTACATCTCAGTCAGTGCGTATAAAAGATGCATAAATGTTAAACACATAATAAATAAAAACGAGATTGAGCGAGACATAAATAGAAGGGGATTAATTATCGGTTAATATAATTATAAATAATAATAATTAAAATATATTATAAACAGTCCACTTACCAAAGAATACACGGGTGCCTGACCACTGCAAATAATGTCCGCCACGCCAGTGGCGAGACTCTCTTACCCATGCCAACTTTGAATGTGTCTACCATGCACTAACACATCAACGAAAGAATTATCCCCAATGAAATTGCATATCCAAATCTAGTTGCTCACCTCTGAAGTCTGTATGTTTGAACCTCATTGTCTACAGTTCATAAAGCTAATGAGCTGATGTGTGTAGTGTTACTACTCTACCGAGGAACAAACATGAACAGACGCTGAGCATTGGAAATCGATGGCCTAGCACACAGAAATCTGGTGTTCTATATATAGATTGCCAGATAAAAGTGTGTATGTCACGTGAACACATAAATTTTTCTCTCTCGGTTTGTTAGAATACGAAGCATCTTTCACCAGGTCTGCGCGCAGCGTGAACATTCCTTCATTCGACACTGGCTTGTTATCTAGCGAGCGTTAGGCATGTTTGATTTAAAATAACGCGGATGAGTAAGTCTATGGTTGTAATATATATAATTCATATTTACACATCTACATACATCGATGTAGGGTCTTTGATACCTCTAATATTTTATGGTAGTGTGTCCGGATATAACCTAATTGGACTTTGTCCGTTGGTTGAAAGGGCACGCCTCTCCAAAAGAGAAGCAAACTCATTGACCTACCTACGTCTATGGTTGAATTGTATTACAAACTGCCGCATGCTTATAAACAGTGTGTGTCATGTGACGTATTCCTTCCAGAACGTTGTCTTCCCAATGAACTCTCTGAACCTCTCTCTCTGTCTTGGGCGATGTGGCTTGCATTTTCTAGCGATGTATTCATGTTATCTTTAATGTCGTCAGTCCATCGTCTTCTTGGTCTGCCCCTTCTCCTCTAACCAGGTACTCTTCCCTCCATTATTTGTCTTTCTAAACAGTTATGTCTCTTTATATGACCAAACAGGCGTAGTTTTCTTTTTGTTATTGTGTTTAGTAACCAACATTCTGGAATATTCAATGTGTTTATAATATCTGAGTTTCTGATTTTATCCTTCCATGATATTCTAAGTATCTTCCTGTAGCATTTCAGCTCGAAGGCGTTGATCCTCTTTGCCGCTGTTTTACTTAGAGTCCATGTTTCACAGCCGTATGTTGCAACCGAAAAAATAAAAGTTCGTAACATTAGCACTTTCGTTTCTATTTTGTTGTTTTTCCATATGTTTTTCAGACGTGTTATTTTGCAATATGCCATTGCCAATCTCTTCCTTATTTCTGCCATGCAGTCTCCTGCACCGTTGATGTTTGCTCCTAAGTATTCAAATTTATCCACACATTCTATCTCGGTATTGTCTATTCTGATTTTTGGTTGTTGTGTTGTTATATCTGTTGACATGATTTTTGTTTTCTGCGTGTTTAAATACAAATTTTGTGCTTCGCTATATTTCTTTGTGTTCTTGATTAGCTGTTCCAATCCCTTTATATCGTTTGAAAGAAGCACTGTGTCGTCTGCGTAGCGTAGTTCCGGGATTAGGAATCCACCTATGTTTAAAGCGTAGTAGTCCGTGTTGTGTATGTCTTCTCTCACGTTCCTCATTATACTTTCAGCGTAGATGTTGAACAGGTATGGGGAGAGTGTGCACCCTTGCCTTACTCCACCTCAAACCACTCTGAGAGATCGTCCTCCAACTTCACTGCAGCCTTTTGATCTTGGTAAAGTTCCTCTATTAGATGAATCAGATGTCTTGGGAAACCCATGCTGTTCATGATCTCCCATAGTTGCTGGTGTTGGACGCAGTCGAACGCTTTTGAGTAATCTATAAACAGTGACGAGAGGTATATCCTGCGTCCATTTTGAGATCCAATTTATAACATAACTGAGGGACGTCACGGATGACTACTATCTATACGCTGTGGCCCTTGTTAACCTTGCGGCCTCAGGGGTACAAGAGTTCTCTGGAGATGGCCTTCTTGCGTGCTGTTTGTAAACTTATTTCTGCGGTTTTGACTTATGTGATCCATCTTTTATATGGTCTTCCTCTGGTTTTATGTCAGTGATGGCTATGTGTCATGGCCATTTGTGGCATGTTATCTGTTGGTAGTCTGGAAGTGTGTGAAAACCACTTGATCTGTTGTCTTTTGATGTGATTCAATACTGTTTTTTGTGTGGTTATTTGTCTGATGTTATCTTTTCTAATTATATATCTTAATGACACTCGGAGTATTCTTCGTAGACATGTCATTTCTGTGGTCACAATTTTTCTTTTGTCTTGTGCTGTCATTGTCCAGGTTTGGCATTGGTAGCACAGTAATGGGATAATAGTCATCATAATCATCAGGTGCCATGTCGGCTGGCGTAGGCTATCATGGATCTACACAGCTCCCTGTCTCCAGTATTATGTATCAAGCTCGCTGTTGTTTCCCTGCGTGCCAGGTTGTCAAACTGTCTAATATTTTCTCACGTTGTCGCCCTCTGTTGCCTTCAATCTTGCCTGTTGTGACTATGTTCTCCAAACATCCATGTCTCATGAAGTGGCCAAAAAATGAAGATTATCTTTTTCTTATATTATTGATTAAGGTCCGTTTCGCATTTGACTCTTGCGAATAGCAATAAACAACCTTAGATATGTAGTTGACACTTTTCTTTTAGCAGAAAGTGAACATGAACTACAAAGACTAATAGATCAAGTCAATAAATCAAGTAATGAATATGGACTGGATATAAATATTTAAAAAAAAACAAAAAACCATGATCTGGACAGATTTTCATTTCCTTCTTTGATTTTTAACAGCCTAATCATGTTATAACGCTGCATATACCAAGGACAATTAATGTATTCTTTTGGTCTATAGACTGTGGTCGGCTAACCTTGATGATACCTGCTTCCCAAGTCTTCTTTAATTATAATTATTTTTATAATAATTTAAAAAATAATTATTTTTCTTTAGCTAATATATCAGTGTCAGTCCCGTATATAAGGGGGGGGGGAGGGGTTTAGTTACCAACTAATATATTAACAATAATAAAAAACATGACGAATGAGGTCCTAATTTATTATGCTGCAAGTTTTCTTTACAGTCGAAGGGCTCGGCTCAGCCCAGTTCAGAGCATCCACTCCTAACATAACAACAACTAGACTTCCACTCCTAACATAACAACAACTAGACTTCCACTCCTAACATAATAACAACTAGACTTCCACTCCTAACATAACAACAACTAGGCTTCCACTATAACATAACAACAACTAGACTTCCATTCCTAATATAACAACAACTGGACTTCCACTCCTAACATAAAAACAAATAGTATTTCACCCCTAACATTATGCATGTTGCTGCGTCTGTGGGTCTCACCAATGGTCCACTAGACAAATCATCCATGCAACAGAAAACATTAGTAGATGACATGCTGTTATATTGAGGTTATCTATACAAGTCATCCATGGCAAGCCATCTATACACTTACACTTTTATCTTGTAGTTGAAATGTGTTTCATGTTTACTTGAATATATGTATGCATCCTCTGTGGTTGGGAGGGAGCCAGAGATGTACTGTGCAGCACTGGGGAGGAGGAAACTGATAGCAATGTTTTTTCCTATGACTGAGGCCCATCATAGAGTGACTCAGGACGTGACAATCTTTTTTGACTTGAACATTTGGTTGCATGCCTGAAGCAATAGAAGTTTGGCATGACCAGTAGTCAATTGGTGGCGGGGAATGAGCACAGTGAACCCTATCTTGGCCAGATTGGCTCGGAGCAGTGCATAGGTTGAAACCTACCTTCCTGGAGGTGTGATAGTTATTCTCTGGATCTGTCCCGGGGTGTGCCGAAAATCCACAGACTTCCCAGCAATATAATGCCATTTAATGGTATTGGGTCAAAGGGCATGAGTCCATGGACCGCTGGATCAGCAACCAACCAACCAAACAACCACCCCTAACATTACAACAACTAGACTTCCACCAGTCCTTTTTAGGACTATCCGACATCTTCATGGCTTCTGCGCCTAACACAATGAAAGGATAAATTCCCAGTGTAAGGGAACAACCTGACATATTAAAGATGTGTGAGCTGATGCAACACAGAGTAATGAGAAGTGAAAATTATTACTTTTAATTATAATTTTATAATATTTGTTACTGTTATTAACGATATTTACTTCAACCAGTCTGTTCGACAACCACCCTGTTCGACAACCACCCTGTTCCACAATCACCCTGTTCGACAACTCCGGATTTCATTTAAGTTGTTTATTCTGTGATATCGCTTAGATTTTATTCTTTTATTATATGTGCTATGTTGCTTTTCCTTCTACTTACTCTTCTTTTCGTGCCGTATTTGTCTATTTCTTTAATCTGATCTCCCTTATCATCTTTTTTACTCCTCTCCTACATTATGATTCTCTGTTTGCAATATTCATTTCCTGTTGTTTGTTTTTGTCCTGATGATGACTTTTCAGTCGGAATGTCGTTCGTTTATGTTGATATTGTTAGCGTGTTTGTATTTTTCTGTAAATTCATTACTTGCTTAGATCATACGAGAACAGACTTTACCCAGCAAGCTCTGTCATTGTCTGCAACAGGAAAACGAAAACGTGAAAGACCTAGGACAACATTCCAAAAAAAATCAAGAACGAGGCAATTGCAATGGGTATTAACACAGCCAAGAACTACAACAGCTTTCAGCGAACCGCAAGTCATGAAAAATGTGCCCCCCGCCCTTGGCACCAAATGAATAAACTAACTCCTTACGTATCTCTGCCCCCCCCCCAGTAAAGTTAACATAGTTAACATGAAGACTAACAACAGTAGTTCTTTTTAGGACTATCAGCCATGTTCATAGCCTCCGCCCTTAATGAGATAACAACAAAACCTTTTAGTAATTTTCGGGGAATTCTACTTTCCAAATAAGACAACAGAGACATCAAGAGATAAAACACCCAGTGTCAGGAAACAGCCCGATACTGGAAATAAGATGGCTGGGGTAACACAAGGCAAATATAAAAATTAACGGAAATAGGCAAAAGTGTTACCAATATTTGTAAATAAAACTATCTCATTGTTAGTATATTTTATACTAGAACAACAGAAAAACTCTCCACTAGGATGGAATCTGACAAACTGGTAGCTATTTCTGAGTTATTAAACGCTATATAGGCTAATTTTGTCTCAGACCAGGATGTTACACAAATATAAATGTCAACACGGTGCGATATAGGCAGGCCTAACACATACTTTGGTACAAGATTGCAAAAGTCATTCCTCTTTAAATAGAGCCTTTAATCCCTTTTGAACAAGAAACGAATTCAAAACTACTTTCCATCAAACCCAATTTTTGCTATCTCATAATGGTTTAAAACTAGACTATCTGACAAATCATAGGTAGATTGTTCGGTGTCCAACACCTTACGTTCACGTTATTTGCAAGTGAACTGATTGATCATCAAGTGGTTTTAGGTCGTAGTATCTAATAAAAGTATACCACGGCCGATGTCAAACACACGCATAGATATGGGAAGTTGGTTGAGAAGTTGAAATCATTGAGTAAACAAAACATCACGCTTTACTGCGTGAGGTAGACATATTTGCAAGAACGAAATCACGTTTTACTACGTGAAGCAGAATGAAATCACGTTCTACTACGTGAAGTAGACATATTTGCAAGAACGAAATCACGTTTTACTACGTGAAGTAGACATATTTGCAAGAACGAAATCACGTTTTACTACGTGAAGTAGGCATATTTGCAAGATCGAAATCACGTTTTAATACGTGAAGTACAAATATTTGCAAGAATGAGATCTTGTTGTATTGCTTGAAGTACATGTTTTCAAGTAGTCCACCCTCTTCCATGTTGCTGTTTATGATTATTCGTCATGCCATCGTTCTTCATTCTTCTTCGTATGCATTCAGTCGAGGACCTCTATACAGAATTAGGATTTTTTTCGTTACATTTTTGATTATTGTTGTGAGTTGTGTTGATCAAGTGTATACACTGTGAGTCGCATGCCAAAAACCGTCAAGGGTGACCAAAAGAAATACACAGAAATAGTCACGATCGGTTTTTCCGGTCATCTGTACAAAGGTCTTTATATAGAGACTGGTCATGGTTCAGGATTATTTTGGTCTTGCTAGATCTTTAGGCCAAAGCCAGGACGAATCTCCCAGTTTTTTTTTCAGGTTTGAACCACTGACCCACAAAATGTGCCTTAGTTCAGTCTAGTGTGGACTTATTTTTTTATTTGCAGTTGTTTGTAATGTGGATAGTTTTCAAGTATATGTTCAGGCACAATCAATAACCCAATAAAACCTCAATGGAGCAGAGTCAGAAAACAAAACAGAATCACTCTTCATGCGTGATGTTTTTTTTTTAATTATTGCTTTGATTTACGTTGACCACTTTATATATATATATATATATATATATATATATATATATATATATATATATATATATATATATATATATATATATATATATATATATATATATATATATATATACAATGTGTTGCCGGTGTCGGGTTCCAACGAAATACACGGGAGTAATAGAACATTTGACCAGAAAGGCTTGATTGAATTCTGCTGGTAGGTGTTCTATTGGAGAAAATCCGTGTATCTCTGCCTACCTCTTGATCACCTCTCCTCAATTATTCCTTCGAATAAGATCTTCAACAAGGTGTCATGTCTTAAAATGTGCCCAAAATAAACATTTATTTGTGATATTTATTTCATTTAAGCGTTCTTTTTTCATCTGAAATGTTGTCAGAATCGCTTTATTCATTTTCTTTCCATGAAGACTTTCCTAAAATCCTAAAGACATCCATTCATAACATAAGAACAATCTGGCAAGCTATCTAAATTTCCGCAATCTTGTAATAGTGAAGATATTTGGCTGGACATCGTTGAAAAACACGTAGTCAAGCAAAGTCAAGTAAAGTACCACTAACACTGGAGGATTAGAGTGCAAAACCAAAGCAATAGACATAAGATGTTGGAGGTTAGTTGCTGCCTGGATGATGATAACTTGTTTTAACTATATGACAGACCCATAGATATGGATGGATTTGGCACCTTAGCTAATCTGTACATGACAATTTTACCGTCTAACAGTGAAATGTGTACACACGAAAACGGACTTATGATTAATTTGTATTCTATTTTGGATAAAACCCCCTCCTTAAGGTAATTATATGTACGGCCCTGCTAGATAATTATACAAACTTTGAACTCATAGATCTATGTTTTTCAGCCTTAGTTAAATCTTGGACAGGTAAAAATAACAACAACATAATTTAATACCAGGGCAGGGTCCATACTAATTATATCATAAATAACTTTGTAATTGAAGGAGAAATTATCGAGGCCAGGTAGACATGTTAATGCGGCCTGGCTGTAGAGAATCAATTATATGAAATATCCTTTACAGAACGTTGTTCTCACTGCAAATCTGTAAGCTTCTCGATTCTGTGCAAACTGTCCAGACTATTTCATTGTCATGTTCAGAACGTCTAAGATATACTGTGCCCATAGTAGTCTAGATACCATCTACACAATCGACTAAGACACCATCTACACAATAGACTAAGATACCATCTAGACAATAGACTAAGATACCATCTAGACAATAGACTAAGATACCATCTAGACAATAGACTAAGATACCATCTACACAATAGACTAAGATACCATCTAGACAATAGACTAAGATACCATCTAGACAATAGACTAAGATACCATCTACACAATAGACTAAGATACCATCTAGACAATAGACTAAGATACCATCTAGACAATAGACTAAGATACCATCTAGACAATAGACTAAGATACCATCTACACAATAGACTAAGATACCATCTAGACAATAGACTAAGATACCATCTAGACAATAGACTAAGACACCATCTACACAATAGACTAAGATACCATCTAGACAATAGACTAAGATACCATCTAGACAATAGACTAAGATACCATCTAGACAAATAATAAGATATACATTATGTGTTTTGATATGTTAATACATTTTCTTTATTTATGAACATTACTTTCATGACAATACATAAGTTACATACTATACAATGAAACAGTTAAGTTCAATAAAACAAACAATAGTTTGCGAAATGGTAATGTGATGATGAAATAATCAATTTAGTTGTCAACAATTAGTTATAGAGAGCTCATAGCCTTTCTGACAAAAAACACAGGTTCTTATCATTTATGTAACTTGTTTGTTTGTTTATTTGTGGATTTCCATAATCTAAAATCAACCTTTCAAGTCATGTTTCCTTTCTGTTCCATACTTTGGCCTATGACCTGTCTGGGATGGGGCAGCCAAATTCATCCTCCTTATGCGTCTTTTACGACTTGTCTGGCATGTCACTATTCTTAGCTCCGCTTTCGGACCACGACAAAACAAGAGAGGTTTTTTTCTTTTAATAGCATTTAATAATAGCACATTCCCTACTATATCCTGCTAATCTGTAGGAGTTTGAGAACGAAAGCATAAATTGAAGAAGAGCAGCAAATAAAAATAATGAAAATAATAATAATTTGTATTACAAAAATAAGTAGTATACACAAAGTGGCCAATGAAAATCTCGGAAATAGTCTAATAGCGCGCGTCACTGTAGAAAGATGACTTCCATTGAGTTCACAGGACTGTATAAGTAACGAGGGATGATGAGTCACCTATTCTTGAATAGTTAGTTTCTGTATTGTACGAGTATTTGGTGATTGACAGCTGGATTTCAATTGTGCGGGCGTAGTTTTATCAAATAAAATATGCTTTAGTATACTTTTCTTTAAAATTTCACGATAAGCCTTCATGTGGACACGAGACGGTAAAAAAGAAAATAGGGAATACCAAAAACAACGCTCAGAAGAACATTTATGAATGAATTAAAATCAACAGGCATAAATGCACAAGACCTCCGATCCCTAGCAACTGACCGACAGGCATGAAGAACTATGACATCAGCCGTATGTGCCAAACTTGGTAAAAGAGGAACTGTCTGATACTTTTCATTGACCTTCTTTCCATACGACATCGAAAATGTTATCTATATCGTACTAGACTAGGTAAGCAGGACATGCAACTATGGACCGCTGGATCAGCAACCATTCGAGCATATTTACTATCAATCTGATGCGTAGAGTAATATCTTCAGGAAGAATGTGTTACCTGATTTGAACTCAGCCACGCATCTCTAGATACAATGATATACTAAAGAAATTTGTCACCTCACGAGTTTAGTAGTAAACAAGCATTGGTAGGGAGTTCCCTTCTACTATTACGTATTTTATATAAGTGTGAACTTTTACTTCATTCTCCAGTCGGGGTCAGACGCTAAGATATAGATTTCTACAAGATGTACGCTACTCCTGTCATAGCCCAATAACAGGGCCATAAAAGCGTGTCTGTCAGAGCTAGTAGTTAATAAATTTACCCCTCTTTTGGAGAGGCGTGCCCTTTTCAACCAGCGGACAACAAAGTCCAATTAGATTATATCAGGACACACTATTATAAAATATTAAAGGCAACAAAGATCACAAGATATTAATTAACTCTTGCCTGTCAGAGCTTTTTTCATGTCACACTTGCTGTGTGATATAGTGCGGGAAAGATAGAGAGATTGAGTGTGTAGTTTGTGGGGGGAGATAAAGATTGATAGTGTGGTATGTGGGGGAGATAGAGAGAATGATAGTGTGGCATATGGGGCAGATACAGATTGATAGTGGTATGTGGAGGAGATAGAGATTGATAGTGTGGTATGTGGGGGAGATAGAGATTACTAGTGTGGTATGTGGGGGAGATAGAGAGAGTGATAGTGTGGTATATGGGGCAGATACAGATTGATAGTGTGGTATGTGGGGGAGATAGAGATTGATAGTGTTGTATGTGGGGGAGATAGAGAGAATGATAGTGTGGTATATGGGGGAGATAGAGAGATTGATAGTGTGGTATATGGGGGAGATAGAAAGAATGATATTGTGGTATATGGGGGAGATACAGATTGATAGTGGTATGTGGGGGAGATAGAGATTGATAGTGTGGTATGTGGGGGAGATATGTATTACTAGTGTGGTATGTGGGGGAGATAGAGAGAATGATAGTGTGACATATGGGGCAGATACAGATTGATAGTGGTATGTGGGGGAGATAGAGATTGATAGTGTGGTATGTGGGGGAGATAGAGATTACTAGTGTGGTATGTGGGGGAGATAGAGAGATATTGATTATTTATGGTGTAGTATGGCGCATGGCCGAGATGTTAGAACGCTAGTCTCACACGAGTGAGGTCTAGAGTTCGATCCCCGGTAAGGACTGGTTTTTTTTCTGTCGGAGGGTAAATAGAAAAACTCACCCTGTACATGACGTGGCGACAGCAAGAGCATGCGGCCTTTATCACACATTTATTCAATCCCCTCTCTGCAACGCATCAACTGGTAAAATGCTGTATTGACAGGTTGTTTTTCTGACAGATGGTGTAGTACAGACAACCGTAAGTCAACAATAGGGAATGTCCATCCCTAGACAAAAAGTCGGTGACGACACGCGAGGCGGAGGAATCCAAATGGATCAACGGCTCAAACGGCGAAACAGCAAAGTGTGTGGCGCACAAGAGGCAAGTTCTGGGCATAAAATGAATATTGGCTGGCCACCGTGGAAAAGACTGGGACCTTACCACGTACACCCCAAAGCCAAACAACGGATAAACAACATAACAAGTAAAACAGTATCAATATCTTGGACACATAGTCACAAATGATAGCAGATGTGAAACATAAGTTAAAAGGAGATTAGGAATGGCTAAAAGTTCCTTCAATGGCATGAGGAAATTATTAATATCTAAACAAATAACAAACAAGTTAAAAATGAGAATTATAAAATGCTACATCTATTCCATATTAATGTATGGCTCAGAAACATGGACACTAAATAAACAATTAGAAGACAAAATTGATGCCTTTAAGATGTGGGTATATAGAAGAATAGGGAGAACATCATGGAAAGGGAAGAAAACAAATAAAGAGGTGCTAAAGACACTTAATATGAAGAAAGAACTACTAAGAGAAATAAAGATCAGGCAAATAAAATACTTTGGACACATTAAAAGACATGACACCTTATTGAAGACCTTATTTGAAGGTAAAGTCAAAGGGAAGTGAGCAAGAGGTAGGCAGAGATACAAGTGGGAGAGTAACATTACACGATGGACAGGTTACAGTCTAGCAGAGTGCACCACCAAGACAAGAGACAGGAGATGTTGGAGATACGTTGCAGCCAACCTTCGTTGCGGAGACGGCACTTAATGATGATGATGATGTATTACAGTGGAGAAGATAGAGAGAGATTGATGGTGGCGTTTATTGGGGGAGGTATAGAGCGATTGATGATGTGGTATACTGGGGAGATAGATAGATAAATAGAGAGAGAGCGAGATTGATGGTGTGGTATAGTGATGTGGGTATAGTGTTTTTTTTATTTGATGGGGTATTGATGTTGATGTGGTATGTGATAGTGAAAGATTAATGGCATGGTATGATGCGGAAAATAGAGAGATTGTTGGTGTGATATAATGAGGGAGATAAGAGATTGGTGATGGGGTATAGTGGGGGAGTAGAGAGAGTTTGATGGTGGGGGACTATATTTGGGGACAGATAAGAGAGATTGATATTGGGGTATTGTGGACTGTTATGTATTTTTTTTCCTGCAGGTTGTCTACAGGGGCACATACTGGTGTTGCCAGCTATAAATCTCCTACATATGTTATTTGAGCCTGTTGTGGTTTGTTTTCAATCTATAAAAATGAAATTTTTTTCTTGCAGACTTGAGGATAACAGCGTCTCGTTTGCCGTGTCTGTGAGATGGGTTTCATTCTGTGTCCATGGATCTTTTTAGGAATGCTAGGGAAAACAAGCTACACTGGCCATACCTTTCCTTGGGACAATTTTGTATACGTATTAAGAAAAAAAACAGAGTAATATAAAATTTACAGACCTCAATACAGACGGCGTTGCGACTAAGGGATCTTTTTTCAAGAAAATAAACATGACAAAACAACCACCAATAAATAAAAATAATAATACAAATGTTCCATCGCGTAGATAAGGGTGGAGGGGGATGGTCAGGATTATAAACACCACCTCCCCCAAAGGAAATCAGAATATAAATTTTAGTCAAGTCAACGCACTCTTTAGCAAATCGGAATCATGACTTTTGATAGTAGGAATTTAGCAAATAGTTGGGCCAAACCCGCCCTCCCCCCCCCCCCGCCTAATATTTTTGATGTTGTTGTTGTTAAAACTATATTTCAGAATAATAACATTAAAGTTTTCATAAAAAGGAAGAATGGACACACGAAAACGCGCGACTGACCTATTTATTTCTAGGAACCTACTCTCCCCCTCCCCCCCCACATAAGGGAGGATGTCTACGGCCATGAATACTGTACTAGAAATTTTGTTAATAGATGGTTAATCACCCCCCCCTCCCTTTCCTCAATTTTTTTTTTAAATTACAAAATAATTTTCCTCAAAAAGATTTTTCAAAACTTGCATGAAAAAAAAGAGAGATTAAAACAAAAAGAGATAATGGAAAAATTGCCTTTTTCTTGTAACCCCCTCCCTGCACATTTACCTAAACGTATCTCCGGTCCTGCAAGTATTTAATAGAAAACATAAAACTACGTTATAGATGACGTTGTGTAGAAAAGTAAATTTAAAACATGGATGAATGGGAAGTAAACAAAACAACTCGGACTTAAACACATTGAATGACAAAACAATATATACATTTATAAATGAATGAACGAATTATATTAATCCTTCTTGTGCTTTCGTTCGCAAACTCCAGCAAATTACCAGGATGCTGTCTAGAGAACGGAATAACTTGTATTATGGTTTATGGTTTGCTGTGATATCTGCGTCTTTGGGCTTGACACATGTGGCTTCAGCATGACTTCTATATGACATTGACAATATATGGGACGGGATTGCCAGCTCCACCCCATAACTTCCTTAGTCGTCTCTTACGACACGCATGAAATATAAACAGTCTTTCTATTTTGTTGTCTCCCCTTTCGGACCATCAGTACACGGGCTTGTACTGATAAACAATTTCTTAAGTACACCATACTACAATATATGGTCATTCTCAGGAACCCGTACCGTTGATAACATTTCCTTAAGTGAGGGCGTTACCTTTAAAAATAATAGGCGATTCGTGCTTTTTCGTGTGTCACTACTTCCTTATTGATAACAAATGATAATACTATTGTGAACCATCCATAATCTTGGAGGGTTGGGGTGTTTGGCCCACCTTTTAGCTAAGCTATCCCCCCCCCCTTATGTGCATCTTGTCAGAGGAATACCACAATAATGTTAACAAGTATAGCTAGAAAATGTATATATCAAAAGGTACCTCCTATCAAAGTTTAATTTGCAATCAACGGTTATTATGACTCGGCAAATTCCGTGTTATATCCTTCTGCCTAGTGTTTAATAGTGTACACAGGCATAGCTGCTCTTTACGGTTTAATGTGTCCATATCACGTGATTTCATTTCAACTTTTTAATATTATATACTGCTGTGGTACATGAAGATAAATAGTAATACGACTCGTTAACTAGCGATCAATTGATCTGCGCGCAACACACTGAGAACGCCACCCCCTACCCCAATGAGTATTCCAGGAGAGGGGGAAGAGGGCCTATCAGTGCATTGCGCGCAGATCAATGAATGCTGCATTGTATGTAGCGAAGTTTTTTTCGTTAAATAGTATATAGTTTGTTTCATTAAAAGTATGGACACATTAACCCGTAAAGTACCGACATATCACTAGCTCATCTTCCTGGATGATGTTCTGTTCCGATACCGCCCGTAGTAGAAGACTTCTGCACAGAATTAATTAGGACTTCATTCGAACTCTTTTTTATTATTGTCGTGTTTTCGTTGGTCACTATTTATATACTTAGAGTCGTATACCAAAAAATAGCCAAGGCTATTCGAAGTATATAAATAATGACCAACCAAAATCACGACGATAATTAAAAACGTAACGAATGAAGTCCAAATTAATTATGTGCGGAGATCGTATAGTGCCAACGAAGGTCATTATAACTGATTGTTACAAATGGTAGGTTCTTGCGGGTAACAGTTATTCACCCAGCAGATAGTGAATGATATTGCTGTTTGGCGCCAGGCATGTGCAACCACGACGGTCTCCAGTAAAGCAGTAATCTAGAAATGTCACGAGACCGGATGGGGGGCTTTTTGGGGATTTGGGGGGGGATCACTATTTATATACTTGGAGTTGCTTTGGCTATTATTGGCATGCTATACAAAATTATGTAAACAGTGACCAACCTGACGTCCAACAATAATTTAAAAAAGTAGAGAATGGATTCCTAATTAATTCAGTCGAAAGGTCTTTATTAAAAATAGTCATGCGTATGATGTCATCAACTCAGACACAGTGAAAGCTCTATTGAGCTCGCTGAATAAAATGTCAGGGTCGTGCGTGACATGTCGGAGGCCACATGCGGGCAAAAGCATGCTGGGTGCTGTTAACAACCTCAGTTACCTGGGTATCACCTTCGTTAGATCGATAGTATATTTAATCACATATGGGTCGGATTGCAGTAGACCTGTAAATCAATAGACGAATATAGAAATGTGCTTTAATTTAGCACAAGCGTTCACAAAAATAACAGACTATTCGACGTTTCCACCAAAAATTACTTTACCAGAAAAAAGGACTTTAGATGTATCATAGGAACCCATTCAGATATATCGCTGTACATAATCATATTAAATCATTCAGATATATCCATATTTATCATTGAGATAGCAAAACAGCTGGGAACGAAAGACGGGGAGACGCAATAATTGCCAACCCCATGTGGTGGAATAAGGTGGTAGACACAGCGTGGAGAAGATAGAGGCCAAATATTGGCAGCACAAGAGAAAACGGATACACGTCACTCTGGAAAACGCCGAGTTTGTGAGTACATAAAAAAAAGACAAGTGAGGACTAAATAAACTGTCGAAGAAGAAGAAAAAAGCCATGTTAGGAAAGATATTTGCCTTGTGTTACCATAGCACCTCTCCCTCCCATTTACAATTTCTGGTTGTTACACTACGTTAGATCTTTATTTCTTTATGAAGAGTGTGTAGCAGACAAAGTCTTAATTGTGGAAGCTGCATAGGAGGATGAACAGCAAATTAGACACACAATGAAATGTTTATTTCAATAATGACTCAGGGACTCACTAACAATTGATTAGTAACAATCGTAAGAGCTTTATTTGACAGATATCCTCAGCAGACTAACTAACCACGGTGATATTGAACAACGTAAAACTGATTAACTGCAAACTAACCATTGTGATAAGGAACAATGTAAAACGGCGTTACAGACTTTAGCAGCGTATATGAAAAGAGATGTCAATTCTTCTTCATTACGTAGTCCATGTCTTGTGGCGTTGGCTATCATGGCTTCCCACATCCTTCTACTTTGTGTCCTGTCAATCATTTCCGATACCGATGTTCTCCCATTCCACAAGGCTGGGTTGTCAAGTATTTTATCTCTTGGTCTTCCATTATCCCTCTTGCTCTTCAACTTGCTTATTTTACGGTGTGTTCCATTTTTCTTCTTCTCATGATGTGTCTACGACAAAATATGGACTATCTCCTTCTGATGAGGGTAAGAATCCTGATATTAATTAGTGCGGGTAAAATCCTGATATTTATTAGTGCGGGTAAAATCCTGATATTAATTAGTGCGGGTAAAATCCTGATATTAATTAAGTTCAAGTAACTGGTGTTACTTCAGTTTTGTAAGTTTCTAGAAGGCCTTTGACAATCTTCACATGCCAACTCTCTGGAAAATTCTTACGCTTTACGGCATCCCGACGAAATACATCAATATCATAAAAACTTTTTACTCCGATACGGCTTTCTGTGTAAGAACAGAAAGTGGCTTTTCCAGCTGGTTCCCAGTAACAACGGGAGTAAAACAAGGATGTGTTTTGTCCCCAGTACTGTTTTGCATCGCGATTGACTGGGTAATGAGGAAATGCACAGACTAAAAACAGCTAGGAATCAAATGGGTAAACAACAAGACCCTGGAAGATCTAACCTTCGCAGATGATATTGCTCTCCTGAGCTCAACACACCAAAATCTCCAAGAAAAGATGAAATACTAAAATGTTTTGCACAGCAGATAGGCCTTCACATAAACACACGTAGAACGAAAATCCATGAACTTTACATGAACTGACAGAATCAATTAAACTAGATAATAAACTAGACAACGTTTCAAATTTCGTATATTTGGGAAGCAAGATAACAACAGACGGAGATACCTACTCAGAAATCAAGACTCGAATCGCTCTCGCCTCCAACGCCTTTAACAAACTCTCAAACATCTGGAGATCGAAGATGGCAAGTAAACACATCAAACTGCGACTATTCAATGCAAGTGTGATTCCATCATTGACATATGGATGTGAAAGTCGGAAATCTACCGCAATAATGGATAAGAAGTTAGTTGCCTTCGAGAATAGATGCCTCAGAAAAATCACAAATACTAATTGGAAAGACTTCAAATCAAACGACATACTACGAGAGGAGATAAAACAAGAATACGTGACGAACATCATCAGAAAACGCCACTGGACATACAAGGCTATCGTATCACAAAATTGTAGCCGCCCCCAACCCTCAGTCGATTCTGACTATTTTCGATGCTAGAAATTAGAAAGATTTAAAAGAAAAAAAATTCACATGTACGAGTAGTTTGGACTGTATATAACTGTAAAATATTTTTTTTTAAATTGTAGTTTGGACTGTATATAATTGTAAAATATTTTTTTAATTGTAGTTTGGACTGTATATAATTGTAAAATATTTTTTAAAATTGTAGTTCGGACTGTATATAACTGTAAAATATTTTTTAAATTGTAGTTTGGACTGTATATAATTTGACAATCTAGGTAATATTTTGATATTCCATATCATATTTGGGTAGCCGAATGTTCGTTGACGGAGACTCAATGAAAGAAATAAACACACGTATAGCAGTGGCAGCTAGCACATTTGCTAAATTAAATAATATCTGGAAATCAAAAGATTTAGGGACAAACACCAAACTAAAGCTATTTATCTCATGTATTGTCTCAGTGTTAACGTATGGTAGTTAAAGCTGGAAACCAACTCAAGCAACAGACAACAAACTAAACAACTTCGAAAACAAATGTCTTCGCAAACTGATGAACATAAAAAGGAGCGACTTCGTCACAAATAGTGATCTAAGAGACAAAACACACCAAGAGTATGTTTCAAACATCATAAGAAAACGAATATTGAAATACATTAGTCACGTTTTACGACTAGATGTAAACAGAATAAACCAACAAACCCTTATGTCGTCACCTGAGGGTAAAATAAAAAGAGGAGGACCTAAAACAACCCTTAAAAACTCCATTCTTAAAGAAGGGGAATTAATAGGCTGTAAGACCATCCAGGAACTAAAGCTGTAGGCAGCCAACCGTATCATATGGAGAACCAAAACCTCTGCCCTATGGGTCGCTTGCGGCACGAAAGGAACAAACGAACTTTATCATATTTGGAAATGGAAAGGTCGTAAACGCATTGCGTATTTAACGAGATTTCCGTGTGCCTATTTACACAATCTGTCAGTAATAGACATCATTTATCCTCAGTTCTAACTATGATCATTACATAATAAGCCTGGCACGCCAATACAAATAGTCTAGAGAACTCTAACAATTCTCTTGAGCTCAGAGTCATGTGCTAATGTGTTACCCGGTACGTCCAACTATACACAAGGTAATGAGCCGATCGGAGTCCTACACAAATGTTGACATTTAGACTGCATGGAAACCTAAACGCTAGAGAAGAGTATAATTGTTGAACCTCATTAGAATTTTATATGTTTACAGACGAATAAGTTGCATTCAGCTACTTTTATGTCTTTTGTATATTTGTCCTTTGCGCCTGTCAATGACTGAGAGTTGTGTCAATAATTACGGAGATTTGTGTCAATAATGACAGAGAGGTGTGTCAATATTGACAATGACAAAGGTTGTGGTATTGGGTGAATAACATGAATATTTTCTTTATGTGACGCGTCCATACAGAACGTTGTCCTCGCTGCCATTCTGTAAGCGTCTCGGTTCTGTGCAAGCTGCCTAGCTTCTTCCTGTGTCATGAATATTGGAATAGCTTTCTCTGTGAGAGAAACATAAATGTTGCAACACTTGATAACGAAAGTACGTGTATACAAAAGGGTCTTTTTTTTTCTTGCTCTTTTTGTTCGCAGTTTAACATGCCTACACATCAAGTCTGGTTTCCTTGTTCGCAGTTTAACATGCCTACACAGCAAGTCTGGTTTTCTTGTTCGCAGTTTAACATACCTACACAGCAAGTCTGGTTTTCTTGTTCGCAATTTACCATGCCTACACAGCAAGTCTGGTTTTCTTGTTCGCAGTTTAACATGCCTACACATCAAGTCTGGTTTTCTTGTTCGCAGTTTACCATGCCTACACATCAAGTCTGGTTTTCTTGTTCGCAGTTTAACATACCTACACAGCAAGTCTGGTTTTCTTGTTCGCAGTTTAACATGCCTACACAGCAAGTCTGGTTTTCTTGTTCGCAGTTTAACATGCCTACACATCAAGTCTGGTTTTCTTGTTCGCAGTTTAACATGCCTACACAGCAAGTCTGGTTTTCTTGTTCGCAGTTTACTATGCCTACACAGCAAGTCTGGTTTTCTTGTTCGCAGTTTAACATGCCTATACAGCAAGTCTGGTTTTCTTGTTCGCAGTTTAACATGCCTATACAGCAAGTCTGGTTTCCTGGATAAATGCACCTGTATTTAAAAGTCGCTCACTGCTCCAATGCAGCTTTATGTGTATATCTGTCTCTGTTCCACCAAACCCAGAGATTCAACAAATCTCTACTTAAGACGATGGCATAGCACCCCCACCCCATACCTGGCATTCTGCACCTGGCTGGAATAGTGAGAGAACATTATGTGAACAAAATGATAGCAGTGATTCTTGCCAATTCAAAATGAACAAAATAATAATTACACGACCAACTACGCCAATATGGAACACTAAGCAAATATATTCATAAGAGACATATAAGTAACAGACAGAGGTACAGCACACTACACAATTAACAGGAAGAACTGTCTGAAGCGCACAATATGGCAGAGATGAGACCATCCCTAGTGAATTACATCACACTACAAAAGACCAAAGCGAAAATCACTAAAGGAAAAATAGAAACACATAGAAGAATCAGGAGGATAAAAATATCCAAAAGTTAAACTTTGATAAGGAAGAAATAAACTTGTGGAAACCGACCAAGCAAATACATGATAGCAACTCTTAACGACAAGCAATTACACTGAAAGATTCAAGTAAACTCTACACTAGGAGGAAAGACGCACGCATGACTGAAAAATTATACAGAAAAAAAAACCGCGACATTCCCATCAATGCATGCAGACAAGAAAATATTCTTAAAGAAATAAACAACAGTAGGAACAACACAAACTGTTTCGATGCCATGTCTAAACCGTTCACGCTAGAAGATCTAAAATATCTATAAGAAAACTTAAAGACAGAAAATCACCAGGACCGGACGCCATCAACAACGAAATGTTTAAGAACTTAGGACACATCGCAATGCATAAATTACTGCATATATACAACAACAGTTCAAATACAGCAGCGGAGTACAAGCAATGTACCACAAACATGGAGAGAAAGGCTCGTGTGTCATATCACAAAGAATCAATAACACATTTTTCGTACCCACAAAGAATCAATAACACATTTTTCGTACCCAACTACCCTTTCTATTGTCTGCAAGACAATGCAAAGGGCCATTAACAGAAGTTTGAAATAGTATCTAGAATCAGAGAGAAGATACTGGTACCAGAAAACGCTGGATTTAGAGAATGCAACAGCGCAGAAGATCAAATAACATTGCTGTCTCAAACCATTAAAGATGGGTTTCAAGAAAAGAAGAAAGTTTCAACCCTATTGATATATCTCCAGAAACGTTTTTGACAAGATCTGGAAAGATGCACTGATAGTAAAGCTGCAAAACCAAACGGAATCAGTGGTAATATGAGGCAATGGATACGATCCTTCATAGACAATCGGAAAGCGTATAAAATACGATCCTTCATAGACAACCGTATAAAATGTCCTCCAAAAACATGGAATTCCTCAAGGATGTCTCCACCTCTGTTTCTTGCGTTTATAAATGAACTAATCTGCAAATTATCAGAAGGTAATACCAAAGTGAAACAAGCCAAAGAATTTAAATATCTAGGCAGCATTTTTTCCGAAGATGGAAGACTAGACAGAGAAATAGAAACAAGGCGCCAGAAAGCAAACACAGTGACTTACCAACTTTCACCATTACTTCTTCATCCAAAGATCAAGATGGAAATAAAACAACAAATAATATCTACAATTTTTATACCAACACTGTGCTACCAATGTCAAACATGGTCTTTAACAGCTTCGCAGCAAAGAAAAATCGTCACATGTGAAATGAAGTGTCTGAGGAAAGCTGCAATAGTTACCAAACTAGATAAAATAAGAAATGAAGAAATTAGGAAAAGAGTTGGTATAATATCATGTATCGAACATATTGAGAGACAGAAAGTAAAATGGTTCGGTCACCTTATGAGAATGAATCCAAACTAAACACCAATAAGAACATATAATACAAGAATATCCGGGCGTAAAGCCAAAGGCAGACCAAGAAAACGGTGGATAGAAAACATTAAGAGAACCTTGAACAAAAATGGACTAAATGCAACCTCGGCGACACATTTGGCCTTGAAACGACAGCTTAAGATACCACCCCTACGCTTAACGGCAAGTGTGAATGCGATCAACAATCATTCACCTGGGAAAAGACAATAGACAATAGTAAGTGATGTCATTTATGCTGATGACTGGTGGTATGGTTTGTAGAAGAACATCTAAAGATCAGTAACAAGAAAATACGAAAGGTAGCAGACAACATAGCAGCATGGCCAGAGAAATGGATGGTAATGATCAATGCTGAAAAATCATCAACAACAACACATCACACTCTCAAATAAGGATAAAATAGAAGATATAAAACATGGAAATGTACGTAGTCAAACAGAATATGAGACGGTGTACATAGATACCACACTAGATAAGAGATTGACTTGGAAATCTTGCATTGAGAAAATAAAGCAAAGACAAGAAAGAAACTTGCCATTCTCAGGATATTGACCGGAACAAGTTGGAAGGGGAAGCGCCAATGAGACAACTTTTAAAAAGATATATACAGGTGCACTTAGACCAGTACTAGAATACGGATCAACAGCATGGACTTCAGCAGCCAATTCCCATCTACACGATCTGAACAATTTACAAAATTAAGCACTTTGCATCACAGGTGACATAAAGACATCTCCAATAAATGAAATGGAAACAATTACAGGCATCATGCACTTACGATGCAGCGGAACACGAAGACCATGATCAATACAGATAAGTACATGAGCATGCCAGAGCCCAATAAAAACAATATTCGGTGATCTAGCTAGTGGAACGAAGCAGTTTTGTTCACCAATTCAAAAATACTAAACATAGAATACAAGGATGAATTACCAGACATAACCAAAAAAATAACACCAACACTTTTCCCAGTTCCGTGGGAGCAATATTGAATTCTCATTATCGGAACAACCATAAACAACAACTACACTATGAGAAAACTCAATACTCTACAAAGCAAAACAGTAATATGCAATTTGCTTAAGGATATGTATCCGAGAAAAGCGTGAATACAAGTAGGCTTATATACTGATGGACCAGAACAAGAGCAGTGGGGTGCTAGATTGTACAAAAAATATCAAGAAAAGGAAAATGAATCCACATGTTCAACCACTGGAACTTTCTGCTTCAACTGCTTTACAGAAGAACAGGCCCTAAAAATTGCTGCAGAAATAATTAAAAACACAATAAGCCAATGCCAGTAGGTGATTTTTCTTAGTGTATATTTATACGCCACTGATAACGATAAACTGCCAGATATATAGGAAGCCATACGAGAAAAGAGCATACAAAGATAAGTAGTACTATAGTGGCTACTATCCCACTGTCGCACACCAGGAAAAGGCAGATATTCTAGCAATAGATGTGGCAACACAGGAACAAAATGACCAAGAAATCACCTTTAATAAAGAAGGAACGTCAACCAACCCAAAATACAACTATCTCTATCTTGATAGAACTGCGTAGGTTATCTGTCACCCTCTGTATTAGAACATGATACAACAGACTAGACAGCCACGCAGACCGACTAGTTCCATCATCTCTGAGCCTAGGTGGGTAGGCAGCACAAACGGCGGAAAATATCCTTCAATACTGTATTACACTAACCAGTTGAGGGAGGAGCAGTGGCCCTCAGAATCATATATCCACATAAAGATGTATGGGAGCATTGAGCATTTAAATACAGCAGCATTTTAAAAAAAACAACTTGCTGTGTAGACATGTCAAACTGCGAACGAGAAGACGGGAAAAAAAGAACAATTATATACATAGAAATTAATTGACACCTACATAGTCAAAGTAATTAGAAGATGTCAACAACATTGAATATCTTATAAACTATTACCATCACAGTAGATTGTTCAGAAGAGATCAGAAGGAGATTGACATTCGCAATACACAAAAAAAACATCACATATAAAAATATACGGAAAGAAGTAGAAAGAAAGACAAAGTTATAAATATTAAGACGTTATATTTTCTCGATGGAACAAAATATGGGTATGAAATTTGGGCAAAGGCATCAGCACTGTAAAATAAAGATTCGAAATGAAATGCTAGAGTATTGCGAAATGTTAAATGAAATCCTAAGAATATCATGGGCAGAAAGACTGTCGTACAACGCAGGCATCTGTAAATACTAGAACATAGACGTAAACTGTCTCCACATGTGTCATGTGACGTATTCCTTCCAGAACGTTGTCTTCCCAATGAACTCTCTGAACCTCTCTCTGTCTTGGGCGATGTGCCTTGCATTTTCTAGCGATGTATTCATGTTATCTTTAATGTCGTCAGTCCATCGTCTTCTTGGTCTGCCCTTTCTCCTCTATCCAGGTGGTCTTCCCTCCATTATTTATCTTTCTAAACAGTTGTGTCTCTTTATATGACCAAACAGGCGTAGTTTTCTTTGTATTATTGTGTTAAGTAACCAATACTCTGGAATCTTCAATGTTTTTATAATATCTGACTCCATTGACACCAGCACCGTGCAGAGGTGATGGGGCTTAGTTCAGCCATCAGGGGCTGGAAACTAAGACTAGTCGGGCAGTCCCACTCGAGCAGGACCATAGTCCTGCCCTAGTAAGCAGAGTGCTGAAGACGGAGGCATCCAGCCAAAAGGCGCACAGATAATCAGGATGCCACGCACAAAACACAATGGAAACATGTCTACATCTATAAATAGTTATGGTGCCTGCCCTGTGGCGGACGTTCAGGCAGGGACGGTGCCGGGCCCTATACCTCGAAAGGGCCCAACCTCAGTTACTGGAAGTCCTTCTCAATTGCCCCGAGGAGCCAGGAGGCAAGGGAATAGAGCTATTGGCCAAACAAACAAACGACCAATAAAAATCATGCACTGGAATGATGAGGGTGTCAACAGTAAAAGAGATGGATACAGCAATAATTGGAACTTGAAAATGTCCTCAGTGAAGAACAAGTTAACATATGCTGTATCCAAGAAACACACCTCAGCAGCGACATAGCCTTCAAAATCAGAGGCTACCAGTGCTACCGATCTGACCGAAAGGACAGGCGAAAGGGTGGAATTCTGACACTTGTTAAAAACAATATCAGCGCATGTCAGCTGGAAGTATATATGGAAGGGGCAGAATACCAGATGCTCCACCTAAAAACAGACAGTGCAGAATTCCATCTCCTGAACTACTACTGCCCAAATGATAAACCATTGGCACTAGACACAATTCCAGACAAAGAGAGACTTATGGTGTGTGGTGACTTCAACAGCCACTCTCAGAGCTGGGGCTACGATCATATCGACAAGAGAGGTGAGGAACTTGAGAGCTGGCAAGATGAAAATAATCTCATCCTTATTAACCAGCCAGCAGACTCGCCAACCTTCTACTCGAGAGCATGGCACACCACCTCTACACCAGACCTGGCATTCCACTCACCAGGCTTGGAATGGAACATTACACGTGTCGTTGGAAAGCAACTTGGAGGTAGTGGCCACAGACCAGTATTTCTGGAAATCCACAATGAATTTACCAAGGACAGCAGCACGCTCACTAGGTGGAACTATAAAAGGGCAGACTGGAAAATGTACCAGCATTTAACCAGTGTTCTAGCTAAGGACATGAACTTGTACAAAAGATATCAATAGAGCAGTGCGTGAATTTAATAAATGTATACTACATGCTGCTAGTAAAACCATACCCAGGGGGGCACGCAAAAACTACAAACCCTACTGGAATGATGAACTGGAAAAGCTGCAAAATGAGACGGAAACATCTAGACAGCAGGCTGAGAACAGACCTAGCCAAGAACATCACAACAAATATCAGCAAACAAAGGCTAAATTTCAAAGAGCCAAATTACAAGCCAGACGGAGCAGCTGGAAAGAAAAAACAGAGTCGCTGAACCTAGAAAGAGATACTAGGAAATTATGGAAACTTGTAAAACAACTAAATGATGAAGGTACAGGGAGAAATACCAGGATCACACTTTATAAAGATAGCAACATTTTAACAGGTAAACGTGCAGCTGATTACTTTGCATATTCCTTTGCAGAAGACAATAACGTCAAAGTCAGCCCAGACAAACAACAGGAGGTTCGAGAGAACCAGCAAAACATTGGACAAGGTGAACCTATACCTGAAGTCATGGAGGCACCAATCACAATGAGAGAACTGGAGCATGCAATATCCAAATTGAAAATGAAAAAGTCCCCTGGAGCTGATGGAGTGTCCAATGAAATGATTAGAAACCTGGGAATTGCAGCAAGAGAAAAGCTACTGCAGATCTTTAACACAAGCTGGTCCACAGGTAATGTACCACAGGCGTGGAGAGAAGCAATAATGATACCACTCCTCAAATCAGGAAAAGATGGCAACACAGTCTCCAACTACAGGCCCATCAGCCTCACAAGCTGTCTATGTAAAACAATGGAACGCATTATCAATCTTAGGATGCAGTGGTACCTTGAAAGTGAAAACCTTCTGGTATCACAGCAAGCAGGTTTCAGACAGTGCTACTCTACTGAAGATCAGGCAACCTACCTCTCCCAAGAGATTGAGGATGCCTTCCAAGAAAAGAAACTGGTACTAGCAGCATGGATAGACCTCAGGAAAGCATTTGATAAGGTCTGGAAAGAAGGGCTCCTAAAGAAAATGCGAAATTGTAGGGTTACCTCAAGAATGTACAAATGGGTAAAAGCATACCTGCATAATAGAAGAGCCAGGGTACAATTAGATGGTCGCAAGAGCAAGAAAGTTCTACTGCGTCATGGAGTCCCCCAGGGAGGAGTCCTGTCACCCACACTTTTCTTGGTTTACATCAATGACCTAGTTGCTGAACTACCACACGGGATCAAAGTGGCAATGTATGCTGACGACCTGGTGATCTGGTGCACGGAAGAACATGCAACAGTGGCCACTAAACAAATACAAAGAGCTATCGATGCCCTAACCTTATGGGCAAATAAATGGTGCGTCAGCATTAACACAGATAAGTGCAGCACTACACTCTTTACCCTCTCACCAAAACAAAAAGCTGGTCATATCAAGATAGATGGAGAGCTCTTGAAAGAAGACAAACAACCCACTTACCTCGGAGTTACTTTTGATGATAAGCTGACATGGAAGCAGCACATAAACAAAGCAACAACAAAAGCCAGGAGGAAGCTAGCTATCCTGAGAAAACTAAGTGGAACCAGATGGGGAGCCAGTGGAAATATACTCAGTAAAGTTTACCAGCAAGGCATAAGACCACACCTGGAATATGGTTCAGCTGCGTGGTGTCCTGCATCAAACACCACATTACAAGATCTAGATAAAGTGCAAAACCAGGCACTTAGAATAATGTTGGGAGCAATGAAATCAACACCCATAGCAGAGATGCAGAAAATGGGAAGAATGCAAACACTTGGCAAACGCAGCGACACAAAAGTAGTAATTCAAGCAGAAAAGTTTCAGTGTATGCCAAGTCATCCAATGAAGGAAAGTTTCCAAAATCTAGCAATGGGGCGACTGAAAAGGAGCAGCTTTATCCATCAAGCTAAACGACTCCGTAGACAACTTACAGACCTTCCTGAAGTTGACAGCCCATTAACGTCTGTACCAGAACAAACCTCGTGGAGTGAAAGACATGGAATGCCAATATACATTCAGACCCATGTGAAAGGAATACTAAGCGAGGACGAACAGAACAGTGTGCAGCGAATGACAGTCACCCTCAGTTTCGTGGATGAGGAATATCCACAAGATATATGGGTCAGAGTGTACACAGATGGGTCAGCACAGAATGCTGTGAGGAATGGAGGTGCAGGTGTATATATAGAATATCCACACAAGCCTAGAGATACAATCAGAACACCGACAGGAAAATTCTGCAATAATTATGATGCAGAAATCCAGGCAATTAGTGTGGCAGCTAAAAAACTGCTGAACTCCAACTCTGGCCTACAGCCTGTGGTATTCCTGACAGATGCAAGGTCAGTGCTTCAAGCTCTCCAGTCTGGAAAACTAACAGACTTAAAAAAACTACTTAGCGAATTGTCTTACCAGTATAGGGTAACCATGCAGTAGATACCCTGTCACTGTGGAATACCAGGAAATGAAAAAGTAGACCAACTGGCTAAGGAGGGTGCTGCCAAAGACTAACCAGATATATCAATCACCTACCATCAGAAAAAAAACCAGATGATCAAGTCAATAAGAAAGCCACAAACACCAACACAAGATGACTATCACATTATGAACAGATCAGAACAAGTTATAATTCTACGTCTCAGAACAGGACACAACCGACTCCGCAGTCACATGTATACAAAGTTCAAGATTGGCAACACGGCCATGTGTACATGTGGACAGGCAGTACAGAGTGCCAAACATATACTTCAAGAGTGTTCTGAGCATGAAACGCTGAGGCAGACATATTGGCCAGAGGAAACAACACTGAAATCAAAGCTCTATGGGACACTGTATGAACTAAAAAAGATAGTGAGTTTTATTAAGGAGACAGAATTACAGATATAGACATGTTTCAAGTGAACGAAAGAAGAAGAAGAAGAAATAATATCTGAGTTTAGTCTCCACAAAACTAGTAAAAAACGCAAGTTAACATTTTTTGGGACATAAAAAGACAATGGTTAAGAAAGATTCATATGGAGGTAATATTTTTTAATTATTCATTTAGTGGAGAATTAGATGCAGACTAAGACTACAATTAACAGAGGACATCCAAGTCCTTCTGATTATTCAACTGGAAAATGATGGACAACGCGCACAGAACCGAAAGTATTACCGAATGGCTGTGAGAATACCGTTCTCTAAAGGACACTCCACATAGATAGTTTCCAACTTTGAGGATCCTACTATCCGTAACGGCTACATCTGAACAGATTCTATAGGATCTCCCCATACACATTCATCACCACGCTAATATGATTAAAGGGCATAGAGGATTGACTTCATCATATTCGGATTACTCCATATGTACTCCCATCTCTCTCAAAGAATATGAAGGCACGTAACTCCGTAATTAAAACAATAATATCTAAGGATCTCCGTAAAAATATTTGCTTTATAAACAAGACTTCGCGAGTGGGGTTTGAACCCACATAAAAAAAAATTGACATTCAATCTGTTAGCTGTTAAATGTTTCAAGATTCAATATTGCAACCGTAGCGTATTTCTTCCTATATATCAAAGACGGCAAGCTCTGTGGCGGAGAAGTACAGAGCACGTCTGGTACCGCCGACATATGGAGTTCAAATCCAGCCGGAGGATAGTATGCTTCAGGACTATTTAGAAAGCTATTGTAAACTAGTAACCACATTTATATTTCCTAGAAAATCAATACAACAAAACAAAAACGCTGGGTGAAAAGATAAATAATGAAAATGATATGTTACTAATCCAATACGAAAGACAAACATTACAAACTTCTCTTTCATGTCTCTCCTTTTATAACGCAATTATGCATTCACTGAACTCATCAATCATTTAGTGGCAAACAATCATACAGTGAAAGCATACACAAGATACGGTATTGTCTCAATTGGGGAAGTAATCCTGTAAAAACTTGTGTTTGCTGGAAGTAATGTGGTTAGAGTTGTGTCCCTGAATTTATTCAATTGCAGTGTAACCAATCAAATTACAGCATTATTCCAAACATTATTTCTCAGTTCAGATGAACATTGGTATTTAATTTTATAATTACTATCGCTAGACCACAAAAAAAAAAAAAAAAAAAAAACAACAACAAAAATCCCGCTGTAAAATCAATGCATTATTTGGAGGACAAGAATAACATAATTCTAGTAATCTGTAACGTGGATTATTGAATTAATATGTTCTTGCACACGATTTCAACCCATGTAATGCAACCTCAATTGAACTGTGAAAGTTTGTTGTTGAGTCATCGGCTGAAGCAACCCCAATGATTTCTTGTTCTACCGTCGTTATCATCTTCTTCTTCTTTCTGTCCTCATGTACCTTTCGGTGTTGAGGAGAGAGTGAGTGTGCGGTCTTTTGTCCTTCTATTTCCCTACCGTCGTTATCTGACTCCTGTAAATTTGGCAGGATGTAAATTTGGCAGGATGTTGTCCAGAGAATGAAATGTTTTGCGTCAAGGTTTACAGCTCGGAAGCAATATCTGCACGCTATCATTTTACGCATCTATCTTCAGCATGTCTTTGGACACCACATTCTCCAATAAAGACCTTACAACTAAAACGTAAACATCATCTAGAAGGCCTATTTCTGTAAATCTGTTGGACAGCCTTGTCTATTTTTGGCATGCGACTCCAAGTATATAAACAGTGACCAACGAGAATCATGACAATAATTAAAAACGTCACGAATGGGGTCCTGTTAAAAAGTTGGATAAGTACTGTCTTTTCAAGTGCATGAATTAAAGATACAGGCTCATGTTCTCATTTGTTTGTCCTGGTGAAATATATGTGGAAATTATATGTGGAAATATGTGTGAAAATTATATTTGGAAATTAAGTAGAATTATATGCGAAAATTATATGTGAAATATATGTGCAAGATCATGTTTTAATTTGCCTATCTTCGTGAGATATATGTGAAAAATATATGTGAAATACATTTGCAAATTTATATTCAAATTTGTTTGTCTTTGTGAAATATATGTGAAAATACAAACTATCATTAAAAATCTTTTTTTTTTAAACCCTGTTAGAAAACCCATTTAAAGTGCAATTAATAAAGTAAAGATAAATGTAGGTCCCATGTCACGCTGTAACCCGGTGATAGTAAGCAAGCTCAATATCAACTAGACCACCGCGCTCCAGTTAACAAATGAGGAGGAAAAATAAGTAGTAATCTCTAAACTGGCATGTGCAATACGTTCGCGTAAACAACACTGCATACACACCAATTAAACTGTCTGAATGTGAAACAGGTTTTCTTCAAATGAGAAACAGATCATGTTGTTGTTATTTTTCTTACTGTTTATCAGACAAAATTTGGGAGATTGGGAAAAGGGTCCTATTTTCTTTATCTAAATAAGGGACGATTCTGGTTGCGTCTGTGGGTCTCACCAATGGCCCACTAGACATACCACCCATGCAACAGAAAACCTTAGTGGATGACATGCCATTATATTGAGGTTATCTTCTAGAGAAGCTTCATGGCACGTCATCTATACAATTATGCTTTTATTTTGTTGTTGAAATGTGTTACCTGAATATATATGTATTCACCCCCTGTGGTTGGGAGGGATCCAGAGATGTACTCTGCAGCACTGGGGAGGAGGAATCTGACAGCACTGTTTTTTCCTATGGCTGAGACCCATCATAGAGGCACAGTGACTCAGGACGTGACAATCCTTTTGACTTGAACATTTGGTTGCATGCCTGGAGTAATAGAGAAGTTCGGCATAACCAGTAGTCAATTGGTAGCGGGGAATGAGCACAGTGAATCCTTTCTTGGCTACATTGGCTCGGAGCAGTGAAACCTACCTTCCTGGAGGTGTGATAGTTATTCTTTGGCTCTGTCCCGTGGTGGGCCGAATATCCACAGACTTCCCAGCAATATAATGCCATTTGATGGCATTAGGTCAAAGGGCATGAGCCCATGGACCGCTGGATCAGCAACCAACCAACCATCTAATTAAGGGGGAGAGAAGATTAATTCTTGACAGAATGTGGGTGGCAATAATTTGCAAAAATTGGTTGGTGTAATTTATGGACAGTTCGTTAGTATATTATCGGAAAAGTTTACAATCGACTCCACATTACATGCACATTGATGATCCTCACAATTTAGATGCGATACATGTACAACTTGTTGAACAATATTCAATTTCGTTGTGCTAGCCACATCGTCGACATGCAAGACGAGCGTCTTCCAAAGGAACTGTTCTATGTGGAACTGTGTATAGATACTCGTTCAAATGGAGGCTAGAAAAACATGTCATTAACTACTTGAAGACATTTCTCAAGCACTGCAGATTTATCCAAGATAAAGCCGAACACGATATGTGTCGAGTCATTTATACAAACAAAACTGCGACACGGCGCATTTCCATTATCTGGAACATGTCCTACTCGAAATCTAGTAGGACCACTGTCCTGCTGCAAAAGAGATGCAGTGGGAGATTGAGAATGTGCGTTGAAGAAGAAGAAGAAGATCAAAGATACGCCCGGGTTACGTCGAAACAATAGCTTGATCGACTCTTGAATACGAAGTCAAAGTGACTAGTTTACAGTTTGACTGCGCTATTTTTACTGCGTCTTTTGGCCCGGCACGTCCGATGTCAGAATACCATCTGGGTCCCTGTGACACATATCGGACGGGACAGTCAATACCACCCTCTAAAATATCATCAGTCGCCTCTTACGACATACATGTCATTCCATATTCGTTATTCCTTGCTTCCATTGTCTTCTCAAAGCAAGTTATGGTAAAATGGGAAACAATACACTAAAACTGTTTTAAGAATCATAGACAAGTTATTTCCCTTATTACCTCTCTTGACACGCTTTCGCCCACAGTACTCTCAGAGTGGAAGGGATAACTAAACTGCGACCACATTCGATTTTACATCCTTATGCACTCATAATGGGGAGAACATGCGTGAGTTGGAGAGAGAAAGGGAGAAAGAAAGAGAGAAGTGGGAGAAATAGAGGGAGAGGGGAAACAGAAGGAAGTAAGTGAGAGAGACAGATGGGAAAGCGAGAAAGATGGGAAGAGAAAGACAAAGAGAACGAATAATAGGGTAATAGGGGGAATAGAGAGGAAGAGACAAAGACGGAAAGAGAGAGGAGGGGAAGAGAGAGAGAGAGAGAAAGAGAGAGAGAGAGAAAGACAAAGAGAAAGACAAAGTGAGTGAAATAGAGAAGAGGGGCATAACGGGAGTGAGAAATAGAAAAAAATGGGGAATCGAGAGAAAGAGAAGAGAAAGAGATAAGTATAGAGAAATTGGAAAAGATATCATCATCAAGTGCCGTGCCGAATGGCATTGGCGATCATATTTCTCCATGTACATCGATCTCTCATATATGTCATCATCTCTGTTGGTATCGTCAATCGAAGCCATTTAATAAAACTGTCCAATATCTTTTCTCTAGGTCTCCCTTGATCTTTTCCCTTCTATCTTTCCTGTTGTCACTATATTCTCAATGCTTCCTCTTTTCATTATGTGCCCAATAAATGTTGACTGTCGTTTTCTTATATTATCAATAATGTATATTGTACATGCAGAATTAGGAAAAGATATTGAAGGGAGAAAAGAGAGTTAAAGAAAAAAGATAAAGGGGACAAAGTAGACAGTCTGAGATGGACAAATTAAAAATAAAATGTGAGAACACAAAAGTGAATTACATGTCCTTCTTGCATTACTCCTTCTACAATCAATCCTGTAGCTAAAGGGGTCGGACTTTTTCACTCACAAAACAGGATAATAGAACATAACCTTTAGTGCTATGAACTTAGCCTAAAGGTGGGTAAACACCCAAACATCTTCCTTTTAGTGCTAGGAAATTAGCCAAAAGGTGGGTAAACACTCAAACATCTTCCTTTTAGTGCTAGGAACTTAGCCAAAAGGTGGGTAAACACTCAAACATCTTCCTTTTAGTGCTAGGAACTTAGCCAAAAGGTGGGTAAATACTCAAACATCTTCCTTTTAGTGCTAGGAACTTAGCCAAAAGTAGATAAACTTCCAAACATCTTCCTTTTAGTGCTACGAACTTAGCCAAAATGTGGGTAAACACTCAAACATCTTCCTTTTAGTGCTAGGAACTTAGCCAAAAGTAGATAAACTTCCATACATCTTCCTTTTAGTGATAGGAACTTAGCCAAAAGGAGGGTAAACACTCACACATCTTCCTTTTAGTGCTAGGAACTTAGCCAAAAGTAGATAAACTTCCAAACATCTTCCTTTTAGTGCTAGGAACTTAGCCAAAAGGTGGGTAAATACTCAAACATCTTCCTTTTAGTGCTAGGAACTTAGCCAAAAGTAGATAAACTTCCAAACATCTTCCTTTTAGTGCTACGAACTTAGCCAAAATGTGGGTAAACACTCAAACATCTTCCTTTTAGTGCTAGGAACTTAGCCAAAAGTAGATAAACTTCCATACATCTTCCTTTTAGTGATAGGAACTTAGCCAAAAGGAGGGTAAACACTCACACATCTTCCTTTTAGTGCTAGGAACTTAGCCAAAAGTAGATAAACTTCCAAACATCTTCCTTTTAGTGATAGGAACTTAGCCAAAAGGTGGGTAAACACTCAAACATCTTCCATTTAGTGCTAAGAACTTAGCCAAAAGGTGGGTAAATACTCAAACATATTCCTTTTAGTGCTAGAAACTTAGGCAAAAGGTGGGTAAATACTCAAACATCTTCCTTTTAGTGCTAGAAACTTAGGCAAAAGGTGGGTAAATACTCAAACATCTTCCTTTTAGTGCTAGGAACTTAGCCAAAAGGTGGGTAAATACTCAAACGTTTTCCTTTTAGTGCTAGAAACTTAGGCAAAAGGTGGGTAAATACTCAAACATCTTCCTTTTAGTGCTAGAAACTTAGGCAAAAGGTGGGTAAACACTCAAACATCTTCCTTTTAGTGCTAGGAACTTAGCCAAAAGGTGGGTAAATACTCAAACGTTTTCCTTTTAGTGCTAGAAACTTAGGCAAAAGGTGGGTAAACACTCAAACATCTTCCTTTTAGTGCTACGAACTTAGCCAAAATGTGGGTAAACACTCAAAAATCTTCCTTTTAGTGCTAGGAACTTAGCCAAAAGTAGATAAACTTCCAAACATCTTCCTTTTAGTGATAGGAACTTAGCCAAAAGGAGGGTAAACACTCAAACATCTTCCTTTTAGTGCTAGGAACTTAACCAAAAGTAGATAAACTTCCAAACATCTTCCTTTTAGTGATAGGAACTTAGCCAAAAGGTGGGTAAACACTCAAACATCTTCCTTTTAGTGCTAAGAACTTAGCCAAAAGGTGGGTAAATACTCAAACATCTTCCTTTTAGTGCTAGGAACTTAGCCAAAAGGTGGGTAAATACTCAAACATCTTCCTTTTAGTGCTAGAAACTTAGGCAAAAGGTGGGTAAATATTCAAACATCTTCATTTTAGTGCTAGGAACTTAGCCAAAAGGTGGGTAAATACTCAAACGTTTTCCTTTTAGTGCTAGAAACTTAGGCAAAAGGTGGGTAAATACTCAAACATCTTCCTTTTAGTGCTAGAAACTTAGGCAAAAGGTGGGTAAATATTCAAACATCTTCCTTTTAGTGCTAGGAACTTAGCCAAAAGGTGGGTAAATACTCAAACGTTTTCCTTTTAGTGCTAGAAACTTAGGCAAAAGGTGGGTAAATACTCAAACATCTTCCTTTTAGTGCTAGGAACTTAGCCAAAAGGTGGGTAAATACTCAAACGTTTTCCTTTTAGTGCTAGAAACCTAGGCAAAAGGTGGGTAAATACTCAAACATCTTCATTTTAGTGCTAGAAACTTAGGCAAAAGGTGGGTAAATACTCAAACATCTTCCTTTTAGTGCTAGGAACGTAGCCAAAAGGTGGGTAAACACTCAAACATCTTCCTTTTAGTGCTAGGAACTTAGCCAAAAGTAGATAAACTTCCAAACATCTTCCTTTTAGTGATAGGAACTTAGCCAAAAGGAGGGTAAACACTCAAACATCTTCCTTTTAGTGCTAGGAACTTAGCCAAAAGTAGATAAACTTCCAAACATCTTCCTTTTAGTGATAGGAACTTAGCCAAAAGGTGGGTAAACACTCAAACATCTTCCTTTTAGTGCTAAGAACTTAGCCAAAAGGTGGGTAAATACTCAAACATCTTCCTTTTAGTGCTAGGAACTTAGCCAAAAGGTGGGTAAATACTCAAACATCTTCCTTTTAGTGCTAGAAACTTAGGCAAAAGGTGGGTAAATATTCAAACATCTTCCTTTTAGTGCTAGGAACTTAGCCAAAAGGTGGGTAAATACTCAAACGTTTTCCTTTTAGTGCTAGGAACTTAGCCAAAAGGTGGGTAAATACTCAAACGTTTTCCTTTTAGTGCTAGAAACTTAGGCAAAAGGTGGGTAAATACTCAAACATCTTCCTTTTAGTGCTAGAAACTTAGGCAAAAGGTGGGTAAATACTCAAACATCTTCCTTTTAGTGCTAGGAACGTAGCCAAAAGGTGGGTAAACACTCAAACATCTTCCTTTTAGTGCTAGGAACTTAGCCAAAAGGTGGGTAAATACTCAAACGTTTTCCTTTTAGTGCTAGAAACTTAGGCAAAAGGTGGGTAAACACTCAAACATCTTCCTTTTAGTGCTAGGAACTTAGCCAAAAGGTGGGTAAATACTCAAACGTTTTCCTTTTAGTGCTAGAAACTTAGGCAAAAGGTGGGTAAGTACTCAAACATCTTCCTTTTAGTGCTAGGAACTTAGCCAAAAGGTGGGTAAACACTCAAACATCGTCCTTTTAGTGCTAGGAACTTAGCCAAAAGGTGGGTAAATACTCAAACGTTTTCCTTTTAGTGCTAGAAACTTAGGCAAAAGGTGGGTAAATACTCAAACATCTTCCTTTTAGTGCTAGGAACTTAGCCAAAAGGTGGGTAAATACTCAAACATCTTCCTTTTAGTGCTAGGAACTTAGCCAAAAGGTGGGTAAATACTCAAACATCTTCCGTTAACGATCTTTTGCATAAAAACATTTTTTGGGGTGAAAAATTGGTAGCTTATCTCATTCAGGACGTATCCATAAACCCAGAATTTTTGGAATTGTAGTGATAATTTAGGTACTATAAAAACGCTCAGTAGTTTGCCATTGTTTTCTGAAGTCTGGATGCACAAATGCCTGTGGCGGGGATCGAACTCGGTACCTTGATCGTTACAAACGCGATCTGTACCACTCTGCCACAGAGCCAGACATATTTAAAAAATCGTATGAAACAGATGTGAGTGATACAGTAACAGAACAAGTGGAGGCTCTACGACTTATTATCCTCCCCCCCCCCCCTGTTCACGACCATGCTATATCTGAAGCGCCAAAATGCGCCTTGCTACACACGACTATGATGTGGAGGCAGTGGTCTCACCTATGTCTTTCTATGGAGCCAGCGTGCAGTACGAGCAACGCCTACAAACGAGTTGCGTTTACGGTTGTCTCACACAGATATGAACCTCGTTTCTTCTGACATTTTCCTCCTCAAGGTGCATCGCCCGCACTAAAGGGTCGTTGGTGGTTCGAGGTTCTGTCCTTTGATCGTTGCTCCTTATAGATGAGCTAGTGTACAGTGTGAGCAATACCCACATAGGGGTTGCGACGTGTGACTGACTATCTTCGGTTTATGCGACCGGTCACATTTCCTAACACTCGGCCTAAAAGGTACATGTCGTTGTGGTTGTAACCTTAGTCCATCTTCCGTTATATTTAATCGGAAGATCTGCCTCACCGACCTCCACGAACCACGACATAGTATCTCTATGTAAGATTTTTTTACTGTGGTCTTTTGTTTGTCCCGATGTAGGCTTTTTAGTCAAAACGTTGTGTGTCTCATTGTTATGTTGTTTTATTGACTCATTTTGCTAACACATCAATTTTTGTTCATTTTGACAGGAATATTCCTAGACTTTAAATGAATTTAGAAAGATCTGGAACAACTGTTTCCAATTATGATCAAATGCGAGGGGCAACGTTTGATCAATTCAAGGATCGCGGATATCAAAGATTTACGGCTCGCTAAGATAACAAATTAAAAACTCGCTAGTGGAATGATCGCAAGAAAGGTCCGAGCGTCATCTGGACGAAGTAATGTGGAGCCGAGGTCAAGGTAGGCTGAATTATTGTATGGACTTCATGTAAGTTGTAGTTTCTTTTAGATCAGGGATCCTCAAACGTGAAACCGAGGTAAGGTAGATTATCTGTAAAAAAAGCTGTTATCTAGAATTATCACTTAACCGGACGAGAACCTTGTTTTTTATTTCCGTTTGATTTCATTATTTATATACTTGGAATCGCCTTGGCTATTTTTGGCATACGATTCCAAGTATGTAACTAGCACCATCTTCTTCAATAGCAGACCTCTCAATAAGATCTCATTCGTGGCGTTTTCTGATTATTCTGGTGGATTTGAGTGGTCATTATTTATATACTTGGAGTCGCATGCCAAAAATAGCCATGCCCGACCAAAAGATTCCACGGAAAACGGCCTCTAACGTCATATTTACGTTTTAGTTGAGAGATCTTCTATTGGAGAAGGTGGTGGTAAATAGTGACCAGTCGAAAGCCCAACAATAATCCAAAACTTAACGAATGGATTCCTAATTAATTCAGTTGAAATGTCTTTGCCGGAGACGGTGATGTTAGAATGAATGAAGACGGGACTTCATGAACATCGTAGTTTCTGCTATATCAAGAATCTTAAAACATCAATGAACAATCAATCAATCAAGTGCCATACCGAGTGGCGCATGCGATCGTATCTCTCCACAATCCTTTGTCTCGTAGGTTCAGTTAGAGACATCTTTTTGTGCCATAGTGACCAACACATCCTGAAATTTATCCGAGTCATAAATTGTTCAACCTCATTGGTCACATAACGAACTCATATCTACAGTCTGAATTTATCATCTCACTTAACGAACTCTTATCTAAAGTCTGAATTTATCATCTCACTTAACGAACTCTTATCTAAAGTCTGAATTTATCACCTCACTTATCGAACTCTTATCTAAAGTCTGAATTTATCACCTCACTTATCGAACTCTTATCTAAAGTCTGAATTTATCACCTCACTTATCGAACTCTTATCTAAAGTCTGAATTTATCATCTCACTAATCGAACTCTTGTCTACAGTCTGAATTTATCATCTCACTTATCGAGCTCTTATCTAAAGTCTGAATTTATCATCTCACTTATCGAACTCTTATTTAAAGTCTGAATTTGTCATCTCACTTAACGAACTCTTATTTAAAGTCTGAATTTGTCATCTCACTTAACGAACTCTTATTTAAAGTCTGAATTTGTCATCTCACTTAACGAACTCTTATCTAAAGTCTGAATTTATCATCTCACTTATCGAACTCTTATCTACAGTCTGAATTTATCATCTCACTTATCGAACTCTTATCTACAGCTTGAAATGATCACAGAAGAATTATCAATCAGTTTTCCTCTTCTGAGTTCGTTCTCAAACTCCTGCAGATTATCAATGTGTAGTCCACAGAATGAAATTATGGGTGTCATAGTCTGTAATATTTCTGCGATACCTGCGCCTTTCGATCCTACTCATCCGACTTCAGCATGACTTTTTGACACTTACTCTATATGGGATTGGATAGCTAACTCCATCTCATAACATTCTTAGTCGCCTCTTACAACATGCACAGAAGGTATATGGTGTTGCTATTCTTTGCTCCCCTCTCGGTCCGCGACAACACACGAGCGATCATTCAGTTTAAGAACCGTGGTTTATACAAAGAAAGACATTTAAAAGAGCTATATTATAAGACTCAGATGTAGCAAGCAATGAAATGAGGAACTCTTCAGACATGGCCGCTGGCAATAACAATAAATGCCAGTTGTAAATATGCACGTGGACGCTATTGACCGTTGAAACATTGTGCATGTGTTCCTCATCTAGAAATACGATCTGCAACAAATGTATCAGCGAGCAGCGCTTCTGTTTGAAGTGGAAGTTACGACAATCAGGTTTTTGTAGCAAGGTTTTATTTGTTGCATATTATGATAATTGATTTTTCTATCCATGAGGAAGGCTGGCGTAGTTAACATCTTATTAAAGAAAAAGCTAGTTTTTTTTAGGTCGCATTAAGAGACCATATGGTATGGAGAGAGTGTTGCTGGAGGGAATGTTAGAAGGCAACAGGGGCAAAGTCCGCCCAAGACGTCGTTGAACAAAAGACATTAATGAATGCCTGCGCATGTCACTAAAAGAGACAGAACAACTGACAGCGTAGAATTCAAGAAATCAATAGGGAAGACTAGTGATCTTTCTCCTCCCCATGACATGTTTCATATCACGCTTTCATCTCTTCACCCTACCATCGTCATACCATATGTTCTGTCTTATGTTTAGTATATTGCTTGTTTATCTGTTATCATTCGTCCTGATGAAGGCTTTTTAGTCGAAACGTCGTCCGATGCTCTGTATCGTTGTTAGTATGTTTTGTTTAGAAATATAGTTAACATTAGCATCCTTTTCCGTTCAGTTTTATATTATGTTTGTGTTGCCTCAGCCCTCGTATTTCCGATAAACCGACATTGGATTTGTATCTATTGATTGTTCGTTTGTATGTAAGTTAGCCAGTCTGAATGTGTTTGTGTATGTATATATATATGGACGTATACATAAAGAAACAAGAAACAAGCCAGAAATCAAACGTTCTCACGTTTTGAAGAAGCTCTTACTTGATGTGTCAACAACTATTGAACTAGAGACAAAAGTAAAGATCAATGCTAATGTCATCGTCTCATTGAATAAAGTTCCCCCAGGACCTAACGACACTGACCACAACTGACTATTCGAAACTAGGTGGGGAAAATCCTTTGAAAGCTATTATATACCAATTGTCGCTCAACAGAAGAATCCACATTGCCTGCGGCGCTTTCCGCACTCTCGCTACGAAATCAAAATACAAGAAGATGAAAAGACAGATTTGGAACGTATCTTGTGGTGTTTTCCTTGGATGTCAGGGGTACGCTTTTGGCAGAAATAAAATACCCAGAAATAAGCAGGTGATTTTAGACGCCAGGACAAAGTAAAATTAGAATGTTCTAGTCCAGGGTTTCTGAGTGGGCGAAAACTCCCCCTGGGTGGGGAGGGGGCATAGAGAGACTTCAAGGAGTAGATGTAGTGTCACATGTGTGTTAAAGGAAAAGACAAAAGAGATAAGGTAATAATTAACCACTCAGATTACACACAAACTATTGAAAATCATCACCATTATCACGTGCCGTCTTCTCAACGAAAGTTGGCTGCAATAGACCTCCGGCATCCCCTGTCTCTTGCTTAGGTGGTGAACTCTGCTAGACTTAAGCTATCCATCTTGTGATATTACTTTCCCACTTGTATTTCTGCCTACCTCGTGCTCGCCTCCACTCGACTTTACCCTCAAGTAAGGTCTTCAATAAGGTGTCATGTCTTTTAATGTGTCCAAAATAGTTTATTTGCCTGATATTTATTCCTTAAATAATTCTTTCTTCATATTAAGTGTTGTTAGAATCTCTTTATTTGTTTTCTTCTCTTTCCATGGTATTCTCCCTATTCTTCTATATGTTGCTGTTGTTCGTCCATCACAAGTAATGATGACCATTTGTTACATCCACTATTGAAAATTCAATTAGAGTTATGTCCTTGATTATGAGTTCGTAGATGGCTAATGAGCCATATTCGAGCTGTAAATTTCATTGGACAGTTCGGGCATAGAATGACCACTGTAGACGGTTCTTGGATTATCCGTTTGTTTGTTTGTTTTGCGTTCGCTCCATTGTAATCATCACGGATATCCGTGCGATTTCCGCCGGGAGCGTGAGCGTGATTACGTTGTGCCACCGTTATGCGCCTTGTAGGCCTAGCACATCCGATTTCGGCAGGTTTATCCGTGACTTTCTAGCTACTCTCCGCTGTTGAGCCGCTGCATTTCTCCTCTTTTCACAAGATGATGCGCTCTTTTTTTTATTATTGTAGAACGTCATGTAGATCCATATGAATTCTTCTATATACCCACATCTCAAAGGCATCAATTGTGTTTCTACTTGTTGCTTAGTGTCCATGTTTCTGAGCCATGCATTAATATCCAAAAGATTATATAATTTTCATTATTAGCGTGTTTGCAAATTTTTTTTATTTTAATTTCCTCACGCCATTGAAAGTACCTTTAGCCATTTCTATTCCCCTTTTAATTTTTGCTTCACATCTGCAATCATTTGTGATTGTGTGTCTAAGATATAGTTCTACTTGTAGTTTCTCTCTGTGTATGTTTATGTTTAGCGCCTGTTTTTCTGTGACTTTGAAAGTAATAACTACTTATTACACCCTGTTTTTCTGTGACTTTGAAAGTAATAACTACTTATTACACCCTGTTTTTCTGTGACTTTGAAAGTAATAACTACTTATTACACCCTGTTTTTCTGTGACTTTGAAAGTAATAACTACTTATTACACCCTGTTTTTCTGTGACTTTGAAAGTAATAACTACTTATTACACCCTGTTTTTCTGTGACTTTGAAAGTAATACCTACTTATTACATACAATAAGACGAGAGTTACAATCCTGTTGATATTAATTGAACTTTATCTAAAACCTAACAAAATCTAATTTGATAGAATCCAGTAATTGGGGTTCGATGACCTGAACTAGTACTCGATGAAGACATTGAGGTTAAGTGACGAAACCAGTGGTACCTTCACGGTAACAGCAATCAATCTAACGATTAACGATGTGTGTCGTAACTCAGGCACTAAACTGGCTGGAATCTTAAACCTATTTACATGTATGCATACTAAATGACTCAACGTATATTATTCAGAAAGTGAAAACAGATGGTATGCGTAGGCAATAGATGGAGTCTTTAGAGAAAGATCACAATGTGGGCCTCAATGCGAAAAATCTAACGAAACAAACGAGCCAACAAATTAGCTTGCCTCTCAACCGATGGATAAAAGATGGCTATTCTATGGACCGAGAAGAAATACTCAATGCTCTTCATGAGTCCGCACGATCAGATCATTTTGAGTTACAGGAGTATGTGTTTGTAACGAAAATGTCCGAATTTGGATTGAGGATATGAACGGCTCATAGTAGATGTCCCAAAGATTTCAACAAAAGAACAATGTACCGATATAGAACCGGAACCATTAACCGCTATACCCTGATTTACTGAAGCAGAGATATGAACACCCATGGACATGTCTGGTGTGCGAAGAGGATAATCAACATAACTAATACTTTAATAAATAAGTCTTTCAACGTACATAAAGCCCACGTCTGTCATATGGAAGCGAGTCATGGACAATGAAACAAAAAGTGGGAAACTAGAGGCCACAGAGATGTGGTTCTTCAGAAGAATGATGAGAATCCCATTGATAGCAAACTAGATGCCACAGAGATGTGGTTCTTTAGAAGAATGCTGAGAACCCCATGGATTGCTAGAAAAACCAAAGATATACAGAGGGAGATTGATGCGGTAATGAAGTTATTTATTAACATCGGAAAAAAAATAGTTTTACGTTTTTTGGTCACATTATAAGAAGAGTGAGGTTTGGAGTAAAATGGATAGAATGGAACACCGAACTATACAGTTCCTTGAAGCTATTGGGGCTGTAACCTGATATCTGACAGAAGAACGAAGAAGAATGCAACAGCAGGTTAAATGTGAGGGGAAAATATACGGAGGACGGCAACAATTGCAATTTTGACAATATGGCATGGAAGAAAGTCATCGGAAAGGCAAGAAATAGTACCACAGAAAGAATGTGCTGGAGATAGAATGATTACTACGTCTACGCAACTAGGCACGGCACATGATGATGAGCACATTTGAATCAAGTTGTTAACCTTTCACCTTGCCCCGCGCTTTCAGTCTCCCACGTCATACTTAGCCAGCGCACACCGCACGCGACCCTCGCGACACAAATACCGCGGATGCCTGTAAGAAAGTGGGTTGGACCGGGACACTTGAAAAAGGTCTAATAATCGTTGGCCCACTCTACAAATAACACTACTTGTGGTCTTCAACCATTGGCCTTGAATGATAGTACAAGATTCGGGAATAATGTCTATTTAGGACTAGTTCGTGTTTGTATATTATTTCACACCTGACCAGTGATACACACTGAACTGTGACGGATATGAGAAATTGTAGTCATTAGTGAGTTCACGTTAATAATAATATTTTTTTAAAGTTGAAAACAAATATTTCACGCTTATATTTCACGTGATATCGTGACTTAAGTCTGTATGTATATATAGTCCTACATTTATTGCTATTAAAATTAATCTGGTCAGTTTTAGTACTTTCACAGTCCAATTTAATAATTGTCATTGTGCAGATATCAATTCTAAACCTAGGCTTGTGTAGTATTATCATTTGGAGTAAGCATATAATAATCTATAAGGATGGACGAATCGAAATGTAAATTTAGCAATAATGTCGAAATAGTTAGGTCGAAGTGTAATAATTGTGTTCATGATAAACCAGAAGAAAGATATATTCGCTGTGCATTCGTTACCAACTGGATAATGATTTAGTTTGTACTTCATTGCTGGGGGTTATCAAGCCGTATCAGGCAGGCACAGTTTTAATCAGCATGTCATTGAATATTGATACCACTGTTCGCGACTTGGCAAAGTTCATGTCCCTCCTGCTGATGACTGTGCTGATTATGATGTCCGATGTTGCTGGAAATCACTTTTGCGACCACTGTAACTGTCAAGTCAGGTTAGTGCTTTAGTATACCAAAAATATGAAGTAGTTTGCTTATGAATTTTATTTGTTTCTAAACGATGTATAGTCTAAAAGATGTATAGTCTAAGAGATGTATAGTCTAAAAGATGTATAGTCTAAATGATGTATAGTCTAAGAGATGTATAGTCTAAAAGATGTATAGTCTAAATGATGTATAGTCAAAGTGATATATAGTCTAAATGATGTATAGTCTAAAAGATGTATAGTCTAAAAGATGTATAGTCAAAGTGATATATAGTCTAAATGATGTATAGTCAAAGTGATATATAGTCTAAATGATGTATAGTCAAAGTGATATATAGTCTAAGTGATGTATAGTCTAAAAGATGTATAGTCTAAAAGATGTATAGTCAAAGTGATATATAGTCTAAATGATGTATAGTCAAAGTGATATATAGTCTAAATGATGTATAGTCAAAGTGATATATAGTCTAAATGATGTATAGTTTAATATGTGAATGAAGATGTTTCTTTTTTGGTCGTGTTCGTCCATCACGTGTGATAATGACCATTTGTTACATTACATCCACTTTATGAAATTCAGTTCTGGGTATAGGCCTAACTTTGTCTAGAGTCCGTAGGTGACCGGTTAGGCTATGGTACCCCTAAGGTTCCTTGGACAGTTTGGGCATAGGATGATCATCACTTTCGATGGTGTCTGATCTAAACTCACATTTTTAGGTTGTCTATTGGGCTGGTGACATTTTTCTTGATTGTAGAATTCTATTTCATGCTCTTTCCATGCCTTGATTCTTGATTGTAGAATTCTATTTCATGCATTTTTCAGTGCCTTGATTCTTGATTGTAGAACTCTATTTCATGTTCTTTCCGTGCCTTGATTCTTGATTGTAGAATTCTATTTCATGCATTTTTCAGTGCCTTGATTCTTGATTGTAGAACTCTATTTCATGTTCTTTCCATGCCTTGATTCTTGAATGTATATCTCTATTTCATGTTCTTTCCATGTCTTGATTGTAGAATTCTATTTCATGCATTTTTCAGTGCCTTGATTCTTGATTGTAGAATTCTATTTCATGCATTTTTCAGTGCCTTGATTGTAGAATTCTATTTCATGCATTTTTCAGTGCCTTGATTCTTGATTGTAGAATTCTATTTCATGCATTTTTCAGTGCCTTGATTCTTGATTGTAGAATTCTATTTCATGCATTTTTCAGTGCCTTGATTAATCAGCATGAACCCGGGACATAACTTAGTACTCCGCTCTCCCGTCCATCAACCATCCAAGAATATGAAGTCAGATGTTGATTCTGTGATCTTCAGATCTATCCAGAGAGGACACATTTTCTCCCTCATCTCAGGTTACCCCAGATTCTGTCACTCATTTTAATGTTCACGTTATTACCTCCAGTATCGTCCTCTTCACTCAATGAAGTAAATGACTGCCCAGTTTAGATCGGCCCTGTTTTTAATATTGTACCATGTTCACATGTGTCATGGTTTACATCAAAGGCTTACAGTGAGATTATTAACGAGTCAATGTAACGCCTTTATCCACTTCTTCTCTTTCCTATTTTGTTATAATTATTCGTTTTCCTTCTCGCAGTTTTGGTCTCACACCCATAAGGTCCAGAGTTCGATCCCTGATAAGGACTGTAATTTTTTTATGTCGTAGTTCAAATAAAAATACTCACCCTCAACATGACGTCACCGAAGACGGAAGTATTGGGCCATTGGCGCAAATAAAACGGCGACACAACGCATTTACATTTTCTGGACTTCATCCTGATGGAAATCTAATTTGACCATTGCCCTGCTGCAAGATAGATCCAGTGGGAGTTTGAGAATGAACGCTGAAGAAGAACATGACGTGGCGACAGCAAGGACACACAACCTTTATTAAAAATGCCAATCTGACTTCCTTGCAACTCCCTAACAATAACAACGCAGTATTTATAATGTTTTCCCTTATACATTGAGGCACAATGTGTTTTACACCTTCGAGGTCACTGCTCTATTGGTAATAGGTAAGATTGCTGTAAAACTGTGATATAACAATAGTAATTACGTAGAACACAAGTTTTGTCGACCTGACCCGAGCGAGCGCTTCTGTAACCACCTGCATTCTATCAAACACAAAACACCCACTCCTGTGGCCAATCACTTCAACGGCCACCGTGGTGCCCTTGACACTCAGGTCACTGCCATCAGATCCTGCACCACCGATGATAGATCTAGGTACGCCCTAGAAAATCGTCTCATTTTCGAGTTGGGTACCATCATACTATTTGCACTCAATTCCGACCACTTTTTCGCTTAGTTCTCGGTCGGATTGGTCTTTGTTGTTTTTATTCATTTTGTGCCGCCATTTACGTCATCGTTTTGTTCCTCTCGTTCCACCTGTATTATCGTCTTTGTGTACTTCCTGTTCGTATCCTTCCGGCATCATATTTCACTCGGACACGCATTCATTTCTACTTGTGGTATTTATATGTTTGTATGTTATGTGTGTATCTTGAAAAACGACTATTGGTCCGAAACGTCGACTGTGTCTTTGTATTGTAATTTGTATGATTATATTCTGTGTTTTGTTTTGTTGTATGTACCATATTTATTCATGTAAATATCCGTCAGTGATAGGTGTTAGTCGTCATCCAGTAGGACTTCATTACCTGTCTTCCACGTGAGTATTATTTTTCAGGACAATTCTCCTACAAGATTTCCAGCAGGGTATATTCCAGAGAACAAAATATATTGTGTCACTGTTTTATTTGCACAAATGGTCCGATACATCTGTCTTCGATAGAATTACTTTATATAAAGTATTTTGTTAATATACACTACTGTATATATCAAGTCATGTCAACATCCTCAACTGCCGTACCGATTAGCGTTGGCAATCATATTTCTCCATGTACATCGATCTCCCATATATGTCATCATCTCCGTTGGTGTTGTCAATCGAAGTAATTTAGTCAAACTGTCAAATATCTTTTATCTGGGTCTTCCCCTTGAGTTTTTCCCTTATATCTTTCCTGTTGTCACTATATTCTCAATGCCTCCTATTTTCATTATGTCACCAATAAATGTTGACTGTCATTTTCTTATATTATCAATAATGCATCTTTTCACATCCATCCTTCTAAGACATTCTTCATTAGTAATCTTTGCTACGTTGCAGATACATTATACGAAAACTTACAGGCATACTACTTTATACGAAAACATCTGCTACAAATATATTACTTTATACGACAACTACTACAGACATACTATTATGAAAACTCTATTTCGTCTAACCACTACGCCACGGATATACCCATCCAGTTTCCTATGTTCACGCGATTTTTCGGTTGCACTGCCCACCTGCATGTCAGCCCACATGGTCCCAATTGATTTGATATCTTCGTTTCCTGGCATTCCTTAGTTTTCCGTTTTCCAACTTTCTCACATCTTTCTTTGTGGATGTCAGTCTAGAACATGTCTGGTTAAGTTGACAGGATTCTGTTTGAGAAAGTGTCCTGTCCATCTACATTTTCTGTTTATACTCTACATCCACTGTCCTGTTCTTTTCCACAACTCTACATTTCATATCAACTCTGACCATGTAATGTGAAGAACAAACGAGAGACATCTAGTGATAAATATTTGGCGAATATGGGTGTGACTAAAGAAAATATTTAAGTTACGATTATTCCCTTCTTATATGATTTCTCAAGCCCTCTCACTGTTTTCTAGCTAACTCACATCCGGTTGCTTATTTCGTATCTTTCAAGTGCTGATATCATGTCTACTGGACCACCAAGTTAGCACGAACATTTGTTTATATCTGTATTATGATACCACTAACTAATCAGTATTACGGCGCTTTTCTATCTCACGTTCACACATACGCAAGCTCTCGTAAGTTGCCGCAGGCAGTTCGTTCTGTTTATCTAAAGTCGGCCAAGCCATTACACCTCATTGTGTACAAGTCGCTTGGTCTTGAAGAGGTATTAGTACACTCGACAGGTCCAAGTGTGACAGATTTGAACACCTGGTCTAAATATCTTTCACATTTCTTGCTAGGTTTTCAACTGGTGTTATGGAAAATCAGTCCGGACTGCAAGGACACCAGTAAACTAATTTCCCTGTACATTTTACCATCAGGTTTTCTTGCCTATATCGTGTCATTTATTATCGTCTTATCCAAATCCGATTACACAATATTTGACTTACTTTCACTGACATCAAATTGCGCCTGCTTCCTGTGTTAATCAATACCTCGCATGCTTCAATGAGTATTAATAGATTATCCATTTCATCCCCTAAACCCAACTACAATAATGAATAATACACCTATATTATTGAGATATTTTGTTCTTGTATGCCAAGTCCGAAAGGGGAGCAAAGGATAACAACATTGTTTACATTCCATGCATGCCGTAAGAGACGACTATGGAAGTTTTAGTGTGAAGTTAGATATCCCATACCATTTAGGGTCAAAGTGATGCAGAAGTAGTATGTTGTAACAATTTGTATTTGAATCGTTCATAGTTTTGTATTATGTAACAATAATTTGTATTTGAATCGTTCATAGTTTTGTATTATGTAACAACAATTTGTATTTGAATCGTTCATAGTTTTGTATTATGTAACAACAATTTGTATTTGAATCGTTCATAGTTTTGTATTATGTAACAACAATTTGTATTTGAATCGTTCATAGTTTTGTATTATGTAACAATAATTTGTATTTGAATCGTTCATAGTTTTGTATTCTGTAACAGTAATTCATCGTCAGCGCGTTGCCGGAGCATGAAAGGAAAGCAATGATTTGTAGAAGTGACCTGTCATGAATGCTTAAGAAGCTACTAAGGATGTTGGTGATGGAGTTAGCTGTCCTACCCCATACATCAAACTCTGGTTTAAAGGAAATGTACAAATTGAGCTAAAATATTTACGAAAATTATAGACATTTGAAGAAGGAACTAGAATATTGTTATAGAGCCAGGTACTGATAGTATCTTTACTTACACCCGTCCCTAATACTTACTACACCATTCCTCGCATACCTGATCCATATCTTTACTTACACCCGTCCCTAATACTTCACTACACCATTCCTCGCATACCTGATCCATATCTTTACTTACACCCGTCCCTAATACTTCACTACACCATTCCTCGCATACCTGATCCATATCTTTACTTACACCCGTCCCTAATACTTCACTACACCATTCCTCGCATACCTGATCCATATCTTTACTTACACCCGTCCCTAATACTTCACTACACCATTCCTCGCATACCTGATCCATATCTTTACTTACACCCGTCCCTAATACTTCACTACACCATTCCTCGCATACCTGATCCATATCTTTACTTACACCCGTCCCTAATACTTCACTACACCATTCCTCGCATACCTGATCCATATCTTTACTTACACCCATGTCTAATAACCTCACTATTCCATACCAGACCTGAAAAACATGCGCGAAATATTGTTCCCATGACTTTGAACATGAGAACCGGTCCGTCTCGTCCACGTTTTTGATAGCCATTTCTTACATGTAGATTAACAAACATGCGTGTACGAACCTAAGTTTGGAAATTCTCACGAAGCGCTAATATTGTAAGTTTTTGTTTACAATAAAGAAATGGGGGTGGGGATAATTTAAAAAATGCACGCGCCAAACCCCCAGAGCCATTCCACGTCAAATAATTCAACCAATGAGAAGAGACTTAAATAGAAACGTTCCCATCGTTTCGGAGCACTGTCTACAAGGATATTTAATTCTACCCATGCAGGTTATTACGTGTGTGCGTGAGAAAAAAGCCAGTACAAACGGTTGTTTCCCGTTGTAGTGATGTACTTTCCCACCAGAGTGAGTTCGGTTAGACCTTGACCGATTTCAGTTTAGAAAAAGTGATAGCTCTAGAAGCAACACAGGATAACTACCTGTTTCAGAATATCAACGTTTTTGTAAGAGAGAAAGCCAGAGAAAGAGAGACGGGCAGAAATGACATTTATGTAGCCTTACATGCTAGGTACACATTGTGACAGTGAGCGCATGTTTATTCGTCTGTTGTATAGAAGGATATCTGCCTGTTAGTGATTTTGTATAAAAGGATATCCGCCTGTTAGTCTGTTTGTATAGAAGGATATCCGCCTGTTAGTCTGTTTGTATAGAAGGATATCCGCCTGTTGTCTGTTTGTATAGAAGGATATCCGCCTGTTAGTCTGTTGGTATAGAAGAATATCCGTTTCTCGGTATGTTTGTATAGAAGGATATCCATTTGTTAGTATGTGTAAAAGAATATCCGTTTGTTATTCTGTGTTTAAGAATATCTGTCTGTAAGTCTGTTTGTGTAGAAGAATGTCCGTTTCTTAGTCTGTCTGTGTAGATAGATATCATTTGTAAATCTGTTTGTATAGATGGAAGCCCTTTTGTTAGTATGTTTGTTAATATGTTTGTATAGAAGGATCTCAGTTTGTTAATCTGTTTGTATAGAAGGATATCCGTTTGTTAATATGTTTGTATAGAAGGATATCCGTTTGTTAATATGTTTATATAGAAGGATATCCGTTTGTTAATATGTTTGTATAGAAGGATATCCGTTTGTTAATATGTTTGTATAGAAGGATATCCGTTTGTTAATATGTTTGTATAGAAGGATATCCGTTTGTTAATATGTTTGTATAGAAGGATCTCCGTTTGTTAATATGTTTGTATAGAAGGATCTCCGTTTGTTAATATGTTTGCATAGAAGGATCTCCGTTTGTTAATATGTTTGCATAGAAGGATCTCCGTTTGTTAATATGTTTGCATAGAAGGATCTCCCTTTGTTAATATGTTTGCATAGAAGGATATCCGTTTGCTAGACAGTTTAGACGGATATATTAGTCTGTTCGTATAGAAGTACACCGGTCCATTTGTTTACAACATAAGAACATTTATGTCCTGGTCTTGTAGATTGCGCATTTCTTGGTGGACATTCCAGTAATGTAATTGTGTAAATATGTTAATTAGCATTAGTCAATATTTTAGTGAATATTTCACTGGATCTGTATCTGTGAATATTTCAATGGATCTGTATCTGTCAATATGTCAATGGATCTGTATCTGTCAATATGTCAATGGATCTGTATCTGTCAATATTTCAATGGATCTCTATCTGTCAATATTTTTATGTAACTGAATTAGCAAATATTTTAAAACATTTCGGTAGATTTATTTGTACAGCGTTTAATGGATGTGAAGATTCATAAAGGTTAACAAAGAAATCACACAATTTTCTCATAGTTAGCTTTACCTTTTTATTATGAGTACTTTGTGACTAGTTGAAATAATTGGCCCCAACACGACCTGTCCACGCTGCGGCAGTGAAATGGAAACTTCTCAGTGGATGATGGCGCCATCAAGTGCCGGATTTTTATGAGAATAGTGTCTGCAGCGGTTGGGTTGATTTGAGTACCAGACTTCGGTCGTATTTAGTATCAGCAGGAGATATAGTATTTTACTGTCACGGCTTTTATGTGTATGCATGTGTGTGTGCGTATTGCTGGATAGATTTATGTATGTATGAGTATATATATATATATATATTGATGTGTGCATGCGGGAAAATAGAGATTATGTGCCAATTAAAGGCTATTCGTAAATTGCGGCAATAGTTTTTTGCCAATTTATAACCACCTAAAAACGGGAGGCTAAAGAGATGTGGTTTCTGAGAAGAATGATGAAAATACCATGGGGAGCTAATAAAACTAATACGGATGTTCTCATTGATGCTGGCGTAAAGAGATCAATCATATCAAACATCAGGGGCAGACAGTAGAGTTTTTTAGGGCATGTGCTGAGAAGAACACAGCTGGAACACTTAATAACCGCTGGAAAGATCAAGGGGAGAAAAGATAAGGGACGACAAAGAGAGAAGTTGATAGATGGACTTGTATTGTGGCATGGTAGAAGTTCACCAACCGAGCTTATTGACAACACAAGAGACAGAGAGTCGTGGAGAAACATGATCGCCTACGCCATTCGACATGGCACTTGATTGATTGAACACACGATTTAGTGTTCCCTAACACTGAGGATTTATCCTTTTGAAACAGGATAACAAGTTGTTACCTAAATCTCTCCCCCCCCCCCTTAATCAAATACTTCCACATTTTCTTTAGATGTTGAAATACATACACCCATAGGAAATGCGGCTAGTGTGCCGAAAGTCAATGGGCCGGTGGATTAGCACCCAAATACGGCTACCAATTTTGGAAGACTGCCATATGCTGCCCAATCTTGCATGAAATATCCAAAAGCTAAATCACAAAACAGAGATACAGATCCATGAAGCATGTGGTGAGCTGACTACATTATGGCTGCGTAACATGGACTAACTACTGAAAAACACGAGAAGCGACATTGCATCGTTCATCTAAGACTGTCTCCGTAAAACCATGTACACTAAATGGAGATTGACGTTAATAATATTAGGGTACTATATCTTGCTAAGTTAACATTGACAATGGAAACATTTAATCAAATAACATTGATGACCCGTGCAGAATGTCAGCCTATCACAATCTCAAGCAAGTACTCGTGAACTTTCTGAGGGGCAACCAGTCCGTGGTAAAACCACTTCTGGGGTACTAAGATAACTGTACATTCTCAAAGAAATAAATCTATCTATCTATCTATCTAACTAACTATACGATGTGGCACTTGTTTGCCTTGCGGCGTCAGGAGTAGAAGAGCTCTCTAGAGATGGCCTTCTTGTGTGCTGTTTGTAAGCTTGTTCCTGTGACCTCTTTGAATTATGTGACCCATCTTTTACATAGTCTGCCTCTGGTTTTATTTCCGTTATGTCTATGTGTCGTGGCATGTTGTCTGTCGGTAGTCTGGAAGCGTGTGAAAACCACTTGATCTGTTGTCTTTTTATCTGTTTCAATACTGGTATTATTTTCGTTATCTGTCTGATGTTATTGTTTCTAATTCTCTCTCATGACACTCCGAGTATTCTTCGTAGACATATCATTTCTGTTGTCACTATTTTCTTTTGTCGTGTGCTGTCATTGTCCAGGTGTGGTACTAGTAACAACTTTGGGTTACAAATAGTCTTTTATGCTGCAACTTTAGTGTCTACATTATTGTTCTTGAAAATACGTGTCATTTGTCCTAGGATCTGGAATATTTTGTTGCATATATTTTTTATATCTTTACTATTTTCCCCATCACTGGATATAATGCGTGCTACGTAAATAAACTCATTTACCTGTTTAATGTGTTTTAATATCGATGGAGATAGTGATATTTCTTTTGTTTTTTGCTATCGCCATTATTTCTCTTTTTTTCAATATTAATCTTCATGTTTAATTTTTGACATCAGTATATCTCAGATGGAATAGTCGATTTCTACATCTGAATGTGATAGATTAGAACACAGGGTAACCATTTAGAAAACTCTGAAATATCACTGTGACAGATCTAGCAAATCGACAGCGACAAAAACACAGTCATAGAATTTTTCTCTATTGCCCTTAAAGTTGGGAAGCGATGGCCAATGACCGCACTGCTTGTGAAAACTAACTCTACTCACAGATAAGGAGCCGTTTGGATAAAGTGAAGTATTTGGAGAAGAAATAGAAAATGAAATTTATGTATGATGTGACTTGGAAGTAACCACCTAGGAGGCTCATTCCTGGGTGAAACTGATATAATTACTTATTTTCGTTGATGTTCTGCTCAGTGACCGTCTGCTAGACAAAAAAAAAACATATATATATATTTAACGATTAATTGTTAAAAATTGTAATCGTTTAAAATTTAAGAAAATATTTTAAATATTTTTTTTCAGTGTCATAATATATTTTTTTTTGTTACGTACTTTTCACTTATTATTATTATTTATTTAGACGTGCAGATGTAAAAACATCACTTACGTCAGCACTACAGTTTGAATTTACGACATTTGTGTGTGAACTGTGAAGTTAAGTCATGGATTGTTGCAACATTTGTGTGTGAACTGTGAAGTTAAGTCCTGGATTGTTGCAGATCAGATACAAGTAGTTGGATCTATATATGTATGTGTTATAATTAATCGATTAATTTAGATAACGAAAATAATACCAGTATTGAAACAGATAAAAAGACAACAGATCAAGTGGTTTTCACACGCTTCCAGACTACCGACAGACAACATGCCACGACACATAGACATAACGGAAATAAAACCAGAGGCAGACTATGTAAAAGATGGATCACATAATTCAAAGAGGTCACAGGAACAAGCTTACAAACAGCACACAAGAAGGCCATCTCTAGAGAGCTCTTCTACTCCTGACGCCGCAAGGCAAACAAGTGCCTCATCGTATAGTTAGATGGATGGATGGATAGATGTATGGACAGACAGATAGATAGATAGATTTCTTTGAGAATTTACAGTTATCTTAGTACCCCAGAAGTGGTTTTACCACGGACTGGTTGCCCCTCAGAAAGTTCACGAGTACTTGCTTGAGATTGTGATAGGCTGACATTCTGCACGGGTGACCCGGTCATCAATGTTATTTGATTAAATGTTTCCATTGTCAATGTTAACTAAGCAAGATATAGTACCCCAATATTATTAACGTCAATCTCCATTTAGTGTACATGATTTTACGGAGACGTCTTAGATGAACGATGCAATGTCGCTTCTCGTGTTTTTCAGTAGTTAGTCCATGTTACGCAGCCATAATGTAGTCAGCTCACCACATGCTTCATGGATCTGTATCTCTGTTTTGTGATTTAGCTTTTGGATTTTTCATGCAAGATTGGGCAACATATGGCAGTCTTCCAAAATTGGTAGCCGTATTTGGGTGGTAATTCACCGGCCCATTGACTTTCGGCCCACTAGCCGCATTTCCTATGGTTGTATGTATTTCAACATCTAAAGAAAATGTGGAAGTATTTGATTAAGGGGGGAGGGGAGATTTAGGTAACAACTTGTTATCCTGTTTTAAAAGGATACAGCCTCAGTGTTAGGGAACACTAAATCAAGTGTTCAATCAATCAAGTGCCATGCCGAATGGCGTAGGCGATCATGTTTCTCCACGACTCTCTGTCTCTTGTGTTGTCAATAAGCTCGGTTGGTGAACTTCTACCATGCCACAATACAAGTCCATCTAACAACTTCTCTCTTTGTCCCTTATCTTTTCTTCCCTTGATCTTTCCAGAGGTTATTAAGTGTTCAAGCTGTGTTCTTCTCAGCACATGCCAATTCCAACAAGCTAAGCTAGGAACAGCTTAATGAAGTGTTGCTAATCAATGGAAACTCACACAATAACACATATAAATCGACGTTTCGATCAAAACACCTTTATCAAGAATACATGTAAAACACACAAAAAAGGACGAGTAAGAACGGCACTATTGACGTTTATATGGAAAATATACACTTTTATGTTTGCAGTTGTGAAATAATAATTTCTATTTTCATCTTTTCACCATAACTCGTCGCTTATCATATTCTGTTAGGCTCGTCAGCATGTCAGGTATCGTTCCCTGTTATGCTCATCACCATCCATTCCCACTGGCGAAGTCGCATGTGTTCGGCAATCAGCATAAATAAAAGCACTTTACCGCATTCCCATCCTATGAACTAAATCCTGCAAGAAATCTAGTATGATTGTCGTGCCTCAAGAGAGATCCAGTGGGAGATTGAGAACGCATGATAACAAAGAAACAAAACAATTTCCCAGACTAAAACGTCAGGCATTCGTCAGTCTAACAACAAGTATTCGTCAGTGTAACATCAAGTATTTGTCAGTATAGCGCCAAGTATTCGTCAGTGTAACACCAAGTATTCGTCAGTGTAACACCAAGTATTCGTCAGTGTAACACCAAGTATTTGTCAGTATAGCGCCAAGTATTCGTCAGTGTAACTACACGTATTCGTCTGTATAACGCCAAGTATTCATCAGTATAACGCCAAGTATTCGTCAGTATAACGCCAAGTATTCGTCAGTATAACGCCAAGTATTACGTCAGTATCATTCATGTAAGAATTATTTCTTTGCTGTGAATAATGAACTGCTTTCATTGACTTCCTATGAGTTTTGTTTAGCGCGTACTTCTCATACACAACATAACAATTCCATTTCTTAGCGATCGTTAATACAATCCAGCCTTTTTTTCCTACTTTTTTTTTCCTTTTGCAAGCACATTTTAATACCAAATGTCGGCACAATGCAAGCTATATTCCTTCCCACAGCTACCGATTTCCATGTAACCGAGTCAAGCCATCCATATTCATAGAATTCGCCACCTGGTTCCGGTCTGCACGTTTTGGCTATTCTCTTCACCTCATGTAGTTGGGTTTTTTTTTCCATGTGAGTGATTGTATGTTAAATTGTAAATGCGTGGGTGTACAGAGGCTTCAGTGCGTGGGTGTAAGCTTTAATATCAGGTTTGCTTTGTTTAGGCTAGCAGGCTGGGTCAGAGGGTATGAGCCCATGGACCGCTGGATCAGCTGACAGGTGGGAGGGGTGGGTTGTTTGAAGGTTGTGTAAAATGTTCATAAATCTCACAATGAACTTCCTGCATCGTATAATATCAATGTGACCTGTTTTCGATGCAGTGTTGCCAGAAATTAACCATTTCATGGCCAAATTTAACAAATACAGTATTGCCCATTTAAAATGTCACTGGCCAGGAAATTTATGTTTTTATCAGTTTTCTATTGTTTGTGAATTTGAAAATGTGCTACAAGTGTAAGTTTGACAATTTTTTTGCCATATTTCACACCACATTTAACCATAGAAAGCCTCCCTGCACTCCTTCATAGGATAAAATGCAGTAACGAAAGTTTTTATTTATGTATTTGACCATAAGCAGTTTCTATTATCTGGCAAGCCTGTTTCGAAGCCACTAAACGACTTGAGACGAAGAGTTATCACGGAAAAGCTCATCGCTGGGCATTGGCAATATCAGCTGTATTCCTGATTTAGGAATCAATATAGAATTTAGGAAACAATATAGAAGCGAATAAAAATTGAATCTAACGATTGCTGTAGATGGTGATGAGGACGAAGTAATCCCCATGACACCTGAACTACTAGCCTGGTTCGTGCTAGCTACTAGCTTGGCAATACGGGTTGATGTTTCAAAAATCGTATTTACAAACAAACACAATCTCACGCACTTCACAAA